>OY728127.1:2062537861-2065037861 GCA_963277665.1 Viscum album
TCATATGGATGAGACAATAGGCATATGAAAGGATTGTGAATATGTGTTCATAAGGTTGTGATAATTGGAGATAAATGTTGAGATATATCCTTTTATGTTTTTGACAAGTAAAATTAATGTTTGTTATAGTGCATCATCAGGATTAGACACCTTGTTTGTTTTTGAACAAGTTTGAACTCAAAAAAATTATTGAATATATAATCTACATTGAAAATGATTTTGGATAATTCTATGAATAATTTTTTTGGATCTCTCAATCTGGATGATGGAAGCTACCAAGAATAAATAACTAATTATTTATTATTTTTAATAAATCTATTATGAATGTATAAATATGATTAATTATTTAAACTTTTTTAGACAATATGAAAATTGATTCTAATTTCAAAAATACCTAGAAATATAATAAGATTGATTTAAATTCGAGGAAAAAAATAAAATGTTATATTGGAAATTTTTTCGAGATATCCTAGGATTATGTCCCATAAGAATGATTTGGTGAGTAGTACATATAATTTCATGTGGATCCCAAATACATTTTAACCTATTTATATTAATTTTTTATATCATATTTACCCTCTCCAAGTTTATTATTTTTATATATTTAAAATTAATGGGTTCTTTATAGAAATACATTTTGAGTAGGGGATCGTGAAATGTTGATATGGTATGACGTAACAATTTAGCTGAATGAACCAATTCCCTCAATAAAGAAGAATCCAATGAATGTGTTTTTTAACAATTATTTTTCATATTAGAATAGCTAAAAGGGAATATTAATTGATATTGTAGGTCAATATAGAAATATAAGGAGAATATTAGTAGAAAACTGATAAGGTGATGGATTATGTGGGAATGTGATAACTGATAAGTTTAATTGTATTCACTATTATTTTATTTTCTAATATAATATAAAATTATTTTTTATATGATGAAAATAATATATGGGATATATTCTTCATGTGTGAGAACTTATTATTGCAATAATATTAGAATATGATCATGTATCCTGTATAAGGAAATGTTTATTATGATTCATGGTCAATATTCAAAAGATTGTTTTGTAACATAGAATCTATATTTTTTAGGATAAAGAGTAGTGTTAATCAACAAAGTGATATCAATTGATAGAATCTTTTTATCTAAATAATGATAAATTAGTTAATAGATCTATAAGACTCGTGTATAAATAACTAATAGAATAATTGAAGAAAAACAGAATAATATAGTGATGCATTAATTTTTTTAATTGGGTGAACCATCTTTTAGGACGATTTCATTCTAATATAGATGAATTTCATAATACTTTATATAATTTTTATTTTTGGACATAGAAATACCATGAAGAGTATGTAGTATGAATCTTATGATGTGTTGAACCTTGTAAAATCAAATATGAAAAATTTAATTTATTACATGAATTTCAAATTTGTGTGTATTGGTTAATCATTAGAAGATGTTTTAAAACAAAATGAAAACGTGTTTCCAATATCAATAATGAAATGGTTTAAAAATATAGTTAGTCATTTGTTAAAATTGAAAACACATAATTCCGCAACCCACTCAGGTGTGTATTCATAAGTAAAAATATAACTAGAATATGAATAATATTGAATTTTTAGTGAATAAAAAGAAAATTTATTGTACCTCTCTGTTCTAGGTATTTCCAAATTTCAATAATTGAATAATTTTTTTCCAATTAATTTTTGTCTGTATAAATATAGTTAAACTAGAATTGAAAATTTATATAGGAATCTATTTCTATTTATTCCAAATGGTTATGGAATGTTTATGTATTATATAGTGTATATTTTTCATAACAAAATGATTATTTTCTTAATATATAATTAAAAAAAATCATTTATTTCACATTATACTATTTTCAAATTTTGGTGACTTATTTTAGGGAATAGAAATGAAATTTTAGAGAGCAACACTTTTTTAAAATTTGAGTAATTGGGATATAAAATTTTTATGTGGAATATTAAACCTCATGAATAAATAATTAATATTATATATATTATTTAAATTAATTCAAATTTTTGATATAAATTATCATTCAAAAATAATCTTTATTTGAAATTTACAGTTGCAATGAAAACCTTATGGTTCGACTAAAATATTAATCAAACCCCTTTAAATATGGATCTTCAAATTGTATTTAAAATAAAATATTAAAAATATAAATATATTACCATGGATATAAAATCTCAAATATTATGTTTGTAGACCATATAAAATAAACAAGGTGATCAAAATCAAATAGGTATCCTGGGTTTAATAACGAGATGAAGAAACCCAAACCTTAATTCTTGACTTGAGATAATGTTTATAATATCATTTGTAAAAAAATTAAATATATACATCACCAATTTTTTAATCATAGAAATATCTATAACCTTTTACAAAACTCATTTATAATTTTCAACTATATGAATTGTATTAAGATATTATTTATTTATAGTATCATATGTTCATGATATCAATCATTTTAAACTAATTTCATAATAGTTTTGTTGTTATTTTCTGTTATCCCTCTATGAAACATTATAATTTATTAATAAGAACGATATATAATTATTTAAAGTAATTTATAAATTAATACTTTTCTGATTTTGGATTTTTAATTATATTCCTTAATGACGAAAGCAGCGATGAGCCTATTTCAGTGAAAATTAAAAAACGATCATCGAAATCATAATTAATGAGATTAATTTAAATTCAACGATTACATATGAAAAATAAAATAATTATGTACATTTTTATAATATTTATTATCATTAATTATGTTTTCATAGTACAACTAATAATATTTTATAATTATATTCATGTACGTGGTTAGAAGAACCCAAAAAGACATAAGACAATAAATGGATGAGTATAGATTTTAAAGTAGTTTATTTTGAAAAAATAACATTATTAATGAAGAATAAAGAAATTAGAAATGTATATATTGGGTGTTTAATTATATTTCATTATTTTTCAATAAATATTAATGAAAATGTATGGAAAATAAGATATGTTACATCATGGATGCCCTTGTCGGTATAATCAAATGAATGACATGGTAATTTTTCTTATTGGGAAAAGGTATATGTTGTTAAAGGTTATTAACATGCAATAAAAAATATATATTTAAAATTAAATACTAGAAACATTATTTAATAATTGTAAAAAATATATTTTAATGAGAATGATGTAAATGAAATAATAATAGTGAAAATTTGCTACATGTGTAAAGAGGTTATGATTCTCTTGAATAATTATGTTTATTGAAATGATATATGAAAATGTAATATTCGTAGATAAATACAAAAGTAGAGGAATATTATAGGCTATGTATATTATTGAGTGATTTAATAGGAAAAAAAATTGTAATGGTCATAATGAAGTTGTCATGAGGCCCTTTTATAAGGGCTGAGATTGAAAATTTTGAAAGTATTTCAGCCTAACATAATGATGTGATAATTTATTAAAATTCATAAAGACGTGAAATTGAAAATAATGATTGAAGATACATCTTATTCTATCCAAAACATCAAACAAATAATTACATACAATTTTTTTATTATTAAAATTGACATTAAAACCCAATGTTTAATCACAAAACCCTTTCCACATTTATTGTGGTAAATTGTTTCTACAAAAGTAATTTATTTTTAACTAATATAAATAAATTGGAAATTCTAAAATAATTTATTTCAAAATTAATAAAACATGAAATCCATTTAATCAGATAAAATAGTTTGGTTTTAAAAAAATTAATTTATATATCATTTACATTAACACATAATTATTTTTTATTAAAAAAGAATATTTAAATCTTAAAAAATTATTTCTGAGATAAAATTATTATTTAATTTGATTATCCAGGTAAAAATAAATTTATAATAATGAAATAAAATTTATAGTCTTTTTAGATCTATAAATAAATATGAATGTAAACGCAATAATTATTATTTATAATAAAATTAAAATAATAATTTATATTGAAGAAATATATTACTTATTTTTATAAAATCATAAAAAAATATATTTTTTAATTTAATAATAGAATTTGAAAAGGAATATTTTTAACCCTTATATACATATTTTTTCATTTAATTTATTTTATATGATTCTAAAATATATATAATCCTTACTATATTTATAAATGATATGCTTTTACAAAAAAATATATTTTTCACCATTAACAAAAAATCAAAAATTTCTGGAAAAAAATAATAAATGATAATATGAAAATTTTGTAATTTAATTTTAAAAATTTATATTCTATTAATATAATTTTAAATAAAAAATTTATAAATATACATTTTTAATAATATTATTCAATCTAATAGAAATATATTTTAATTAAAATTTTCATTTTTAATTATTATTTGATCCTGAAATCATTCCTTATAATTTTAGGAATTATGTAATGTATTACTATATATTTTTATAATATAAATTCTAAATTGTTTGGTAAATTTTTGTATAAAAAAATGTTAGTTTATATAGGATAATTTATTTTTAATAAGAATGATTATTATATTTTTATCATCTAAACATAAGAAATTTTAATTAATTAAAATCTTCATTTTAATTAATTGGTTTTATTGATCTTTAATTTTAATAATAATATTCATTCTATATGAAAAATCATATTTCATAATGGTATTAAATCTTGAAAATCTTATTATGATAATATTTTATTAAGGGAAATTGATTGTGAATTTTTTTCTTTATATTATCCCCTTATAAATAAATTTCACCATAACATTTTAAATTATTGCTCATTTAAATTATAATGTTGTTTATAAGATACAAATGGATCACAATTTTATTTCTAATTTGTTTTAATCCACAATACCTTTTTTTGACTAGTGAACTTGTTATTTACCTCAAAATAAGAACATAAATAATGTATTGTTTCTTCCTCTTTGAATATTAGTTAAATTTTATTATGAAATGGGAATATTTTTTGTATACGGAGTTTATAGTTTCCCTTATTAATCATTCTTGTGATTATTTTTATATGATATATTCATACTATTTTAATTTCAATGGACTTTATGCTAAGATATCCAATCCAAAACTAATGTGAAATACAATTTTACTAGTTCAAAGATTTTAATATTTTAAATGAAAATCATTCTAAAAACATCTATTTTATATGAGTTATATATATATGATAAAATAATCATAAAATTAAAAGTTTTTATTTAAAATTAAATATATAGTAATCAAGGGGGTGATTTTTGTGTTAGACTATTCTTGGTACGTATGAATTGGTTAAACAATACATGAGTATATACATCATATTTCTTCAGTGGGTGATTATTATTACACAATCCAATGTATGTTCCGAACCCTCATCCGGAGTTATTTTTGCAGATTATACATCGTCATAAATGATTTGATTTCATTACATAATTATTATCCCCTTTTCTAGTCATTTAATTAGATAATTCTTATTTTTTTAAAATTTATGAGATTAAACCATCATAGGTATTTTATGGTATACACATTTTACCATTCAACATATCAACAAAACTCTTTATTCAAACTGGGAAATTTATTTCATTATTTCTACAATTTCCACACATAAAACCTATATGATTTCATTTTTCCCATTTTCCAAGAATCTTCTCCCATCATTATTGGAATGTATAAAAATGAAAAATAATTAATTTGTTATCATTTTTTATCTAAAAATGTATGAATATTAATATATCTATTTTATAAATTTTATATCAATTCAAATATGTTTATATTAATAACTAATGTTCATTATTTATGGTTATAATTTATCACAATGTTTCTCATTTAATTTATTACACCATTTTTATTCTTATTTTATAATCCCTACAATATCCATGGTAGCCATTTTCAACTTTATAACTTCTGGATTTACCCATTACTAAAACAAAAATGAGTTACCACGATTGATAAATGCCATATCCTAATTATTTGTAGATAATTACATTACCAAATCTAAATCAATGTGGTTTACTCTTCAAAACATTTAAATAAAAATTATTTTTTTTAAAATCACTATCGGTTAAATTTAGATCTATTTTGATGACTACCATCGTATTCCCTGACGAAATTACTCTACATAACAATTTGTTTATAATTAATCAAAAAGGCAATGTCAATAAGCATATCAACTCCTTCAAGAGTGTCTAGATAGGTGTGTATTCATTATCACACACACCATTAACTAAATTGATGATTTATTTAGTAATAGAATATTGTTTTGAAGGTGATTAAACACATTTTCAAATTTAATATATATTCATAGAAATTATATTATCCATATTTGGATAAAATTGTTAATAAAATGAAAAAGTTTAAAAAATTCATGTTGTTATCCTATAAAATCTAATCCATTACACATATCCTAAGGGGTTTGAATAAAGAAATTTTATTTTAAATCCTCAAACAATCAATACTACCTCAAATAACATAAATTCTTATCCGAATCATTGAAATTTTTATTAAAAATATATTTTCATCATCTAAATTATATTTTATTAGTATATTATCCTATCAATTTATATAAAAAATTACAAAAAAGATATTATGACTAAATATAAATGATCATCTCATATTATAATGTCTTAAATAAATTATGTGTTTAGAACACATAAACCATATCGTTTTGGGTAAATGTATTTGAAATTTTGAACTAAACATCAATTGAAAAATCCAATTTCGGTTTATCTAATGACTTATTTTTTCCTTATTTAATAAATGATTTAATCTATAAAAATTCATCATCATCTCCGAACAATTTTCTACATATGATCTCACGACCTGTCCCCCAGGCCCGTCCTGTGACTACCCCAAGCCCACCTTCCATAGGACAGGGGATGGCGACTAGCACCAAAGGCGTAAATCCCGATAAAAAGGGAAGGCATTGCCTTTATAAAGTAAACAAACACCACATAGTGTGCAATATGAAGTAAACACTAAGAAAACTGAGTACAATAATAAGTGCTAGAAGGTAAATGGGCCAGAATACGAACCCAAATGAATGTAAAGTACAACAGAAAGGAAGTATAGCAGCAGAAAATTAAAGCAACAACAATGAGCTGTCTACTGGAATACACACCTGAAGGGTGGGTACAGATAGTCTCCTCAGCTCCTCGGGTATGGCCATCTGCTCCATGTATGTCGCATATAGTGATCCTCCTCCAGGTACCATCCGGCTCCACAAGCCTACACCTCGATCAGGGCATTCCATCATCTGCATCCAACACAACATAGTGCGGGCATAGCCCATGCAGGGGTGAGTATACGATACTCAGTAAGGACCCCGAGACTCCCGAAGGTCTCCCAGAATCCACGTAGGATAAACCACAATGGAAAGATAGAATCATGATGTATCAACCAACTCTACATAGGTATATGCCCATACATATACCTATGTTATGAATTCCAGTACTCCTCTAACTCATGATCCCAAGTTCAACCCAATCCACACAGGAAAGTAAAACCCAATCCACATAGGATAGAAAGATCAATCATATCGAAGATAAAGATTGAATGTCAAGACTCAGCTCACACAGATATACTGCTCATGAAGAGGGGTGGTGATGATAGAAGTAGCCTCTGAATCAACTCCCATTCCAAACCAACGCAAGATCCAAGTACAGAAGTTGTCGCTGCCGATCCCACGTAGGATCCAAGTATAGTAACCATCACAGCCGAACCGACATAGGATCCAAGTACAATCTTCATCACTGCTGAACCCACGGAGGATCCAAGTATAGTCATCCCCACTGCAAAACCCACGTAGGATCCAAGTACAGTCGTCATCGTCGTCGCAGTCGCAGCCAGCTCTAGGGTTCTCACACAGAGCATGCTCGATTCTGGGAGGGTCTGCTTCACGAGCCAAGGGGTCGATACAGAAACTGTCACGATGTCCACAGTTGATGTTTCAGAATTTTTCATCTCATCAATATGAACTGAACGAAATAGAAGGTGCGTCAATCGGACGCCCGGTCAGAGAGTTATTGTCCTTTCCGTCCCAGGGTCCCGGTTGGTTTTTAAGCTAAAACCAACCCATGTGTACTCCAGCTACATCCAAACCTTGAGCGGAGTAAGCCAAAAAAACCGACTCACTAAGAGGAATCCAACAAAGTCGACGACACGTAAATCGGATGTCCGGAACTTATGTTATAAGAGTTTCTGCTCCGAGGGCCCGGTTGGTTTTGTGTTCTAACTAACCCGGCTGCACCCAATGTTCTTCGAAACCATGAGTTTAATATACTAAAACGACCATCTATATCTAAGGATCCCTACTCAACTAAAGTTGCATCGAACTGAGGTTCTTAGCACATGTTATGGGATTTTGAATGAAACTGCCCGAAAATAGGGGGTTCGGGCCCGGTCTGACCCGGCCTGATACCACCTGGGTCGGCCCGAACTAGGTCGACCTGTCCTGGGTCTGGGTCTAGCCCACATTGGTGCGGCCCAAACCAGCTGGCGCGGCGTGACCCAGCCAGTGCGGCCCGGTCCGACACTGGTTGTCCGGCCTGGCACAGGCGGTCTGGCCCGGAGCGGGCTGTCCGGCCGAGCGCGGGTGGCTCGGCGCTAGCCGAGTCGTGAACAAAGGGGGTGTCGCCCCTTGTGCTAGCCAAGGGTTTCAACCCCCAACTTTTCTGGATTGTCTGGCCATTATTATCGGCCTTGTGTAACCGTGGGACCCGAGTGGGTCCCGCCACCATGTGGTGCTGGAGGCCGGCTGAGCCCGACTGCCTTCTACTGAACCGCCGCTGCCCAAGGCCGTGGCTCCCGTCTGACCGGCACGGCGTGCCAATTCCACACCCCTTCGTCGTGGCCCCATGGTGCTCCAATGCGGCGCTACGGCGCCTCGCCCCTCTACCACGGCCTGCTCCTGGCAGCGGCCTCCACGTTCCCGCGAGGTGCAACGGCACCACACCCCATTCACCACATTCATCAACAATTATCAACAAGGAAAAATGGGTGGAGAAATCAGACGTGTTTGTGCGGTCTGATATCCTCCCGTAACATCGATAACAAGCGTCCAAAATACGACATGCTCAATCATAGTACAATCCCAATTTTAATTGATTAAAATTGAACTTAACCCCTACCTTAACACAAGTTGTCAAACAATGATCGTCACGGTAAATGACGACGTGGGGTGAGGCTCTGTAGACGTCGACGGATAATGTTCGAGGATGAAGCAATGTCTCCCTTCCTTTGACGTGGAGAGAAGATTGTATGGTGTGACGTCATTAGTTAGTTTTCATGTTGGTGCCTCCTCTTTTATCATGGAGGAAGAAGAGAACTGATGAAACCGGGTTGCCAAGTCGTTGCTCTTCCTCGGAGAAATAGAGTTATTCGTTGAGGTGGGGACGATATTCACCGGAGTAGATGAAGTTCTTCTAAGAGACAAGTGATCTACCACTCTCAATTCCCCACACAACAAAACTAACCCCCCAAAATAAAATAAGATCCCCTTAATTTATTTTACATTTCCAAGCCTATTGAAATATAAAATTGAATTCACTTAATTAATTAACCTTGATTTGTCAAATTAAATGGGGTGTTATGTTGGCAAGATTTAATGTGGGAGAGAGAGAAAGAAGGATTACTCACATAAAGGGGTAGTTAGGGAAAGTGAAGAGTTTGGGGCTTGTCTCGGCCCCACCTCACCTTTAACCTCTAAAGGGTAGTTACAAATAGTGGGTCCCACCCCAACTCACATACATAATATTAAATCACATAGAATAAGAAAATAAAATTGTAAAAAAAATTATTTTACATTACTTTTAATCCACAATTTTTTTACAACTCCTCCCATGCATAAACAATTCCAGTAAAGGTCTTCATAAGAGATTATTGGCGCTGCAGTTTCATCGGTGCCCTCGGATTTCTATTTCGAGTACTGGTTCAATTGTTAGAAAAACATGCTCATTCATTAACTCAGCTTTCACAAGCTAAACATCAGAAATTGATTCCGGGCACACCGGGCCTCAGAATCAGGTTCTGTCAGAAACTGCGTACTCCTAAATTCCCAAAGAATATAAGAAAAAAATTTCCTTGAAATTTTCGGGTCTTTACATTACTCCCACCTCAGGGCTTTATGTCCCCGTAAAGATACATCAAAAACTACGGAAACAAATGAGGTTTCTATTTATGCATCTGAACCTCCCTCTCCCAAGTGCTCTCTTGGAGGTTCCCATGGTGCCACCTGATTCGAACTAGAGGAATCGAATTGTAACACCCGAGATTTTTTGAGTAATATTTTGATCAAAGGAATCTTTCACTACAAACTTGCTTGGCTTACTTTAAACGCAATCGCGACCTTCCTCGATAGCTTGCGTCGTACGCAATACCGAGTTTCACTAAACAACGATATGCTATTAAAATATTATTAAAACTAGCCGTTATGAATAGTAATAACCATTTTTTGAAATTTTATAAATTTTATTTTTCAAAATGGACATCATTTTTGGATTCGGAATACCGAAATTAGCCTAGGGTGAAATTTTGGTATTTTTCTGAAAACTTTCAATTTTTGATGAATAGTGAAACCACTAAGTGGTAGGTTAAAAACTGAATTTTGCATAAAACTTAATTTTACCACTTCTGTGATTGGAATTTCGAAAATCCGACAGACACGGTTGATATCAGTAAGTAAAATGTGGTTCAATGAGATAAAAATAATTTTTTGGTGAATAGTAACTTTTTACTTTTTTTACCACAGTTAATAGTAAATAGGGTAACTAAGGGTAAATATGATATTACTAATACCCTAAAACAGGTCCTAATTCTATTGGATAAGTTTAATTCGACCAAAAATAAACTTAGGAATAAAATATGACCATTTAGGCCCATTTGGGTTAGATTAGGACATTTATTATTAATTTATTTAAAGAAGGGTTAAAATAGTTAAAATCAAAGTTTAATAAGTAAATCATTTTTAATATGGGGTTATACATAAGATAAATTCGACTATAAATATTCATTAGAAATATTAAAAAGATTTCCTACATAATGTTATTTTATTTATAATTTTTAGACATTAAATAATTTAATTTATTTATGACACAATGATGATGCAGTAATTATCTTATTAATAAAATATTGACATAATTGATGTTATAAACACCAAAATAAATGCAATTTGAGACTTTTTATGAATTCCACTAATTTTCTAGGTTACTATGATATATTAGTGTTGATTTAATCAACTTGGTTCGAACATATAATTCTGTTATGACTTTCACAAAAATCATATATCAAATAGTGTCAAAATTGACACAAAATAGTTTTTAAATCAAATATTATATTATTAATTGTTATTTTATTCCTAAAAATCTAAGGTTCGGCCAACTGACTTAGATAAGGATATATATATTAATAATAAACAATTTGGGGTTCGTTTGGCATGTTATAGTAAGTGTATTAACCATATAGTGAAAGAAAACAAAAATACATGGTAAAAGTTAAATTATTTAACTTAGAGTTAAATCTAATTGATAAGGTTAAAATAATACCCTAAACTTGTCTAAATCCTATTGGTTGATAGGATATCGACTCATCCCCACTTTAGCTTCGAAATAAGACCCTTTGGAACCATTATAAACCGATTTTGACTTTAATATAAAATAATATTTTGAGATATTCCTAAGGTGCCCCTCTCCACCCTTATAAAAGGGGACCTCCTCCCCCTCCTCCTCACACAAATTGGAGGACTCAAGCTCGGCCAACCCCTGCCATTTTCTCCTCTACACTTCCCTAGAATAATCCTAGAGGTCCTGGTCTTCTTCAAAGACCAATCTTAGTTCCCTAAGTGGAGGATTCAAAGAGGCGTTCCAAAGAAGAGGTAATATCCATTACCGATCTTTTCAATTTCTTTCTTCTTCAAAATTCTTCTTCTTTAGTTGTTTCATTATAAAGTAATAACATCAGTATTACTTACATACTGATATGTTATTATAAATATTAAACAACCCTAATTCACCTTCTATCCATGCTACGGAAAAATGAAATCACCGCGCGTGCGTACGTACGGAATACCGTCTCCACGCCGTGGTGTAATCTATTTTCCACCACCACCTTACAAGGATGGGTATAATGGTGTAATGAGTAACTATTTATGATTATTATAAAGTAATATTGATACTGAAATAATATATATATATACTCAAATACAATTCCATAATCATAGGAACGATATCATCACTCGTGCGTACGTATGGAATACCGTCTCCACGATGTGATGCGACTCGTTATACATGATCATCATTACATAGTAATTATATAAATGAATTGAATGAATAAATACGATATATGTTACAGTAATACCTTTATGGATATAAGGTATCTAAAAACTTAAAATAAGAATAAGAATTTATTCGGCAAAACAAGCATAAGAACAAAAGGCAATAAAGACACGAGTAACAAGTAACAATGAAATATTACTAACAAGAAGCTAAGAATATGACCATATATGATATCATATCAATATGTATGATTCTGGAATATGTCAATAACATTTTTTAAACCATTATACAGGAGCTTCGGACACGTACAAAGCAAATCATACCTAAGGTAAGGGAAAATATCACAATATCATTTTTATCTGAGATTGTTTATACTTTGGTATTTACTGGGGTTTATTTTATCATCCACATCCATGTTTATTCAATATGTAATTTTATTTACATCCACCTACAATTGTTTAAATCCAATTTTACCCTTCTGTGAGTTTTTGGTGATGGATATGAAAGGAATCTTTTGTCGTTTTTTTCGTACGAGGTACTTTTTGACTTTTCTGACAAAAGTACGAAGAATGTTTTATTTAACTTATATGGCATGAATGGATTTTTAAAACATTATTTCCAAAAGTTTTCAAGTTTATTTTTAATCAACTTCTTTTATTTTAAAATAGTATGACATGTTAAGAAAGGAAAAGTGTTTTTGAAGTAGAAAGGATATTTTCCTCAAGAATGGAGTTCAAGTATTTTATCAAAATTATTTTCCATCTAAGATAATAAAAGGGTTCTGTTTTTATCCCTATTATTACATTGGTTTGATTATGTTGTGATGGAAATATTTTTATGAATTCCTTTATCTTATATGAATTGTTTTATGGTGTCATGTTGTTTAAGAATCCCATTTTTATTACATGGGTTACGCTATGATGTATGGTTTATGATTATGTGGCACACATAAGAAAGAATTCATTATAAGATGGGTGGGACCTATATCTCCCTCCAATGCATTGGGTAATGATTTTATATCTCATGAGATAGACATGGCTGGAACGGTAGGTTATACCGGTTCAGTGAAACAGGACTGGAACGATGGTGACTCGGTTCAGAAAGGGACTTTGTCCACTAAGATAGTCTTGGCAATGAGTCATGACTAACAAGAAATGATTTTCCATGATTATGTGTGCATGCCACAAAGATTTCAAGTTTCATGATATGATTATGGGGATCTCATTTTTACTTCTATGATTTATTCCATGTTATGTTATTATGATTTCTTTTGCAGGTTATGATTTTTAAAAAGATATGATATGCTTTTTATTTCCATTATTTGCCCTTGCTGAGAATTTCAGCTCACCCTTTTATGTTTTCTTTTCCCCAGGTCAGGAAGATGGATATTAAGTAGAATATGCTAAAAGGGACCCTAGATATGATGAAATAAATGGGAGACACTATAGAAGATTTATGAACAAGTTGTTTATGTTTCCCAGTTTCTAAAGACACTATACTTATACGGTCCTTTGTGGTTTTGTCATATGTTGTAATAAGTGTGCTTCAATTTGAAGTATTAACAATGTATGTAAAGTATGGGTCGTTATAGTTGGTATCAGAGGAAAGGTATAGTCAACCTTTGGAAACTAGGATGTAAAAGCCTTAGTAAGAACCCTAAGGATAAGTCTAAGCATAGAACACAATCTTAGTGTTTTAGAAATGGCAATGAATACTCTAGGATAAGACCTTATGTGTGAAATTTTATTCTTGATTATGTGGTTTTCCTATTATAATTAGTGTTTCTCACACTATTCTTCTTGGTTTTAGTCAATGGCTGGAACCTGAAGGAACCGTGTTAATACGGAATGCGATGGGCAATGCAATGATTATCCCCCTGAGCAACCAAACGATATGGGAGATGGAATGAAAAATCTTGTAGCCATGATCACACAACTTTCTCAAGCTATGAATCATGCAGGACTTCCAAACGAGCAAAGGAAGGAGCAACATTCTGTTGAATCCTTCATGAGGCAGCGTCCACATTCTTTCAGCGGGTCTACTGATCCATTAGTTGCTGAACAATGGATTAGTACTACTGAAAAGATATTTTCAGTTCTTCAATGTTCTGAACATGATAAAGTCATCCTAGCAGTGTATCGTTTGGAAGGTGATGCTGATCAATGGTGGAATCTTATTAAGAATACGAGGAAAAGGGATGAAATTGAGTCCATGGAATGGGACGAGTTCAAGAACTTATTTTTCAATAAGTACTTCCCTCGTATTCTACGAACAATGATGGAGAAAGAGTTTCTCGAACTGAAGCAAAAGGATGATGAATCTGTTGGTACCTATGAAGAAAATTTTACAAAACCTGCAAGGTACGCTTCTGGTATTATTATCCAACCTGAGAGTAAGATCGATCGATTCTTTAGTGGCTTAAAACCAAGTCTTCGAAGGGCGTTAGCCATAAGGGACTTCAATAGCTACGAGGAAATCGTTCGATGTTCTCTCAAAGTCGATATGGAGATTGGAGTAACCCATCAGTCATATGGGTTTGATAAGAAGAGTAAAATGGAATTCAAAGGAAAATCTAAAGAGCACACTGAAAAGAAGATGAGCTTTCCCTTATGCTCAAAGTGTGGAAAGAAACATGGTGGGAGTTGTCTTAAAGGGACAAGTAAATGTTTCAAATGTGGAAAGGAAGGTCATCAGGCATTTGAATGCCGCAACAATGGGAAGAAGATGTCTAATGATGCAAACAAAGGAAGGGATACACATAATGAACCTACTACACTTCAATGTTTCAAGTGCAAGGAGATGGGGCATTATGCCAATCAATGCCCAAATCCAAGGGTTGATGATGATGGTCGACGTCAACAAAATCTTAAGGCTAAAGACAAAGGAAAGTCACATGCAATTTCTCTCAGCGATGTGGAGTACGATAACAAAGTGGTGAAAGGTACACTTACCATCCACTCTAAAGTAGCAAATGTTTTATTTGATTCTGGATCCACCCACTCTTTTATTTCTGAAAAATTTTCTAAGGGTATCACCGTACTACCTCAACAATTAGATGTTGAGTTAGCTGTGACAACACCTAATGGCACAACAGTCGCATCAAAAGTTTATAATTCTTCTCCGATCGATGTTTGTGGGAAAGTGCTTCCTGAAAATCTTGTGATCCTTCCTTTAGTGGAATTTTATGTGATTCTTGGCATGGATTGGCTTTCTCTACATGGAGCTCATATCAATTTCCAAAGAAGGGAAGTCACATTTCATATTTCAGATAAATCTACGATCGTCTATCAATGCTAGGATGAACATAACCTTCCAGTGGAAATTTCTTCCATCTTATGGGTATTGATTCCACTAAATGAAGGTTATTTATCTCGAATGGTTGGTGAGAAACTTACGATTAAGAATATTCCCATTGTACGGGAGTTTTATGATGTCTTTCCGGAGGAATTACCGGGTCTTCCACCAAATCGTGAAGTTGAGTTTTCAATAGAACTCGTACCGGGTGCTTTGCCTATTTCAAAGACACCATATAGAATGGCCCCAACTGAGTTGCAGGAATTGAAGAAGCAACTCCAAGAGAATCTTGATAAGGGATTCATACGCCCTAGTGCGTCACCTTGGGGAGCACATGTTCTATTTGTTAAGAAGAAAGATGGATCAATGAGACTCTGCATTGATTATCGAGAACTTAACAAGATCACTATCAAGAACAAATATCCTCTCCCACGCATTGATGACTTATTTGACCAACTACGCGGAGCTCAATACTTTTCCAAGATTGATCTTCGATCAGGGTATCATCAATTAAGGGTCAAAAGGGAGGATATACCAAAGACGGCTTTCCGTACAAGGTATGGACACGATGAATTTATAGTGATGTCATTTGGTCTTACTAATGCCCCTGCTATCTTCATGGATCTAATTAATAGATTCTTTAGAGACTATCTTGATAAATTTGTGGTAGTCTTTATAGACGATATTCTTGTCTATTCAAAGAGCAAGGAAGAGCATGAAGATCACTTGAGAATTATATTGAAGACCCTGAGAAAGGAGAATCTTTATGCCAAATTTTCCAAGTGTGAATTTTGGCATCAAAAAGTTGCATTTTTGGGTTACATAATCTCAGAATAGGGGATATCTGTGGATCCAGCAGAAACAGAAGTTATCGAAAGATAGTCAAGACCAACAACAGTAACTGAGATCCGATGTTTTCTTGGTTTGGCTGGATATTATCGACGTTTTGTAAAAGATTTTTCACGATTATCTAATCCACTCACCAAGTTGACTCAGAAAGGAGTTATGTTTGTTTGGACAGAGGAATGTGAAGAGAATTTCAAGGAGTTGAAAAGAAGGTTATCCAGTGCACATGTGCTCACACTGCCTTGTAGTGGAGAAAGGTTTGTGATCTACAGTGATGCATCCAAGAAGGGATTGGGGTGTGTTCTTATGCAAAATGATATGGTGATAGCTTATGCCTCACGACAGTTGAAAATCCATGAGAAAAATTACCCAACACATGATTTGGAGTTGGCTGCGGTAATCTTTGCATTAATGATTTGGAGGCATTACCTTTATGGTAAAAGGTGTGATAATTATACTGATCATAAAAGTTTAATGTATATTTTCACACAAAATGAGTTGAATATGTGTCAAATAAGATGGTTGGAGCTGATTAAGGATTACGACTGCTCAATCCATTACCACCCTGGGAAAGAAAATATGGTGACAGATGCATTAAGTCGACAAGACCATGGTAGTTTATCCATGATGAGGATCACAAAAGATCCAATATTTATGGATTTACAAAGGATGGATCTTGGAATTATAATGGAAGAGGAAAAATCATATATTTCTCAAATGAATGTTCAACCATCTATACATGTGAAGATTAAAGAGGCACAGAAAGAAGATGTAGAGTTACAAAAGAAGGTGAGAAATGTTCCTGAATTCAACCTTGATTGTGATGGGATAATAATGTTCAGGAATCAGGTTTGTGTTCCTCCCATCCCCGAATTAAAGAAGGAGCTGCTGGATGAGGCTCATAGTTCATCATTCTCTATTCATCCTGGAAGCACGAAGATGTATAGGGACCTGAAAGAGTACTTCTGGTGGGATGGCATGAAAAGAGATGTTGCTGAATACGTCTCTCGATGCTTGGTTTGTCAACAAGTTAAAGCTGAGAGACAAAAGTCTAAGGGGATGCTACAACCATTACCCATACCCGAATGGAAATGGAAAAACATCACTATGGACTTTGTCATAGGACTTCCTAAAACATCCAAAGGAAATAATGCTATCTGGGTCATAGTTGATCATCTTACAAAGTCTGCACACTTCATTCCTATTAGAGAGGATTTCTCTCTAGATCAGCTTGCCAGGATATATGTAAAGGAAGTGGTAAGATTGCATGGAGTACCACTTTCTATTATATCTGATCGGGTTCCGAGATTTACCTCGAAGTTTTGGCGAAGTCTTCAGCATACTCTGGATACAGAGTTGAGTTTCAGCACTGCTTATCATCCCCAGACAGACGGTCAGTCTGAGAGAACAATTCAAACCCTAGAAGATATGTTGAGAGCTTTCTCTATGGATTCCAAAGGAGGTTGGGATCAACACCTACCTTTGGTGGAATTTTCATATAATAATAGCTTTCACTCCAGTATTCAGATGGCTCCTTATGAAGCTCTCTATGGAAAGAAATACAGGACCTCAACTTGCTGGGATGAAGTTGGGGAAAGAAAGCTATTAGGACCTGATCTCGTTGATGAAATGGCAGAAAAGGTCAGATCTATTCAACAACACATAAGAGCAGCTCAGAGTCGACAGAAAAGTTATGCCGACAACCGAAAAAAAGACCTAGAGTTTGAAGTGGGTGATAAAGTGTTCTTACGAATATCTCCCTGGAAGAGGGTTATGAGATTTGGAAAGAAGAGGAAGTTGAGGCCTAGATATATCGGTCCTTTCGGAATACTGTATCGTGTTGGGAAGGTAGCTTACAGATTGGCGCTTCAACCGAATCTCTCTCAATTTCACGATGTGTTCCATGTATCTCTCCTGAGAAAATACATACCTGATCCTTCACATGTACTCCGCTCAGAAGTTGTACCGCTGGAGCAAGATCTTTCTTATGAAGAATAGCCGATAGAGATTCTGGATCGTAGCAAAAAAGTCCTACGAAACAAGACCACTCGATTGGTGAATGTTTTATGGAGGAACCACCAATTAGAAGAAGCTACATGGGAGCTTGAGGATATGATGAGGGAGAAGTATCCTCATCTGTTTGTTACAAGGTGACGAATTTCGAGGGCAAAATTCTTTTTAAGGGGGGTAGAATATAACACCCGAGATTTTTATGAGTAATATTTTGTTCAATGGAATCTTTCACTACACACTTTCTTGGCTTACTTTACACGCAATCGCGACCTTCCTCGATAGCTTGCGTCGTACGCAATACCGAGTTTCACTAAACAACGATATGCTATTAAAATATTATTAAAACTAGCCGTTATGAATAGTAATAACCATTTTTTGAAATTTTATAAATTTTATTTTTCAAAATGGACTTCATTTTTGGATTCGGAATACCGAAATTAGCCTGGGATGAAATTTTGGTATTTTTCTGAAAACTTTCAATTTTTGATGAATAGTGAAACAACTAAGTGGTAGGTTAAAAACTGAATTTTGCATAAAACATAATTTTACCACTTCTGTGAATGGAATTTCAAAAATCCAACAGACACGGTTGATATCAGTAAGTAAAATGTGGTTCGATGAGATAAAAATAATTTTTTGGTGAATAGTAACTTTTTACTTTTTTTACCGCGGTTAATAGTAAATAGGGTAACTAAGGGTAAATATGATATTAATATTACCCTAACACATGTCCTAATTCTATTGGATAAGTGTAATTCGACCAAAAACAAACTTAGGAATAAAATATGACCATTTAGGCCCACTTGGGTTAGATTAGGACATTTATTATTAATTTATTTAAAGAAGGGTTAAAATAGTTAAAATCAATGTTTAATAAGTAAATCATTTTTAATATGGGGTTATACATAAGATAAATTCGACTATAAATATTCATTATAAAGCTAAAAAGATTTCAGACATAATCATATTTTATTTTTAATTTTTAGACATTAAATAATTTAATTTATTTATGACACAATGATGATGCAGTAATTATCTTATTAATAAAATATTGACATAATTGATGTTATAAACACCAAAATAAATGTAATTTGAGACTTTTTATGAATTCCACTAATTTTCTAGGTTACTATGATATATTAGTGTTGATTTAATCAACTTGGTAAGAACATATAATTCTGTTATGACTTTCACAAAAATCATATATCAAATAGTGTCAAATTTGACACAAAATAGTTTTTAAATCAAATATTATATTATTAATTGTTATTTTATTCCTAAAAATCTATGGTTCAGCCAAATGACATAGATAAGGATATATATATTAATAATAAACAATTTGGGGTTCTTTTGGCATGTTATAGTAAGTGTATTTACCATATAGTGAAAGAAAACAAAAAGACATGGTAAAAGATAAATTATTTAACTTAGAGTTAAATCTAATTGATAAGGTTAAAATAATACCATAAACTTGTCTAAATCCTATTGGTTGATAGGATTTTGACCCATCCCAACTTTATCTTCGAAATAAGACCCTTTGGAACCATTATAAACCTATTTTGACTTTAATATAAAATAATATTTTGAGATATTTCTAAGGTGCCCCTCTCCTCCCTTATAAAAGGGGACCTCCTCCCCCTCCTCGTCACACCAATTTGAGCACTCAAGCTCGGCCAAACCCTGCCATTTTCTCCTCTACACTTCCCTAGAATAATCCTAGAGGTCCTGGTCTTCTTCAAAGACCAATATTAGTTCCCTAAGTGGAGGATTCAAAGAGGCGTTCCAAAGAAGAGGTAATATCCATTACCGATCTTTTCAATTTCTTTTTTCTTCAAACATCTTCTTCTTTAGTTGTTTCATTATAAATTAATAACATCAGAATTACTTACATACTGATATGTTATTATAAATATGAAACAACCCTAATTAACCTTCTATCCATCCTATGGAAAAATGAAATCACCGCACGTGCGTACGTACGGAATACCGTCTCCACGCCGTGGTGTAATCTATTTTCCACCACCACCTTACAAGGATGGGTATAATGGTGTAATGAGTAACTATTTATGATTATTATAAAGTAATATTGATACTTAAATAATATATATATATACTCAAATACAATTCCATAATCATAGGAACGATATCATCACTCGTGCGTACGTACGGAATACCGTCTCCACGATGTGATGCGACTCGTTCTACATGATAATCATTACATAGTAATTATATAAATGAATTGAATGAATAAATACGATATATGTTACACTAATACCATTCTGGATATAAGGTATCTATAACCATAAAATAAGAATAAGAATTTATTCGGCAAAACACGCATAAGAACAAAAGGCAATAAAGACCCGAGTAACAAGTAACAATGAAATATTACTAACAAGAAGCTAAGAATATGACCATATATGATATCATATCAATATGTATGATTCTGGAATAAGTCAATAACATTTTTAAACCATTATACATGAGCTTCGGACACGTACAAAGCAAATCGGACCTAAGGTAAGGGAAAATATCACAATCTCATTTTTATCTGAGATTGTTTATACTTTGGTATTTACTAGGTTGTATTTTATCATCCACATCCATGTTTCTTCAATATGTAATTTTATTTACATCCGCCTACAATTTTTTAAATCCAATTTTACCATTCGGTGAGTTTTTAGTGAAGGATATGAAAGGAATCTTTTGTCATTTTTTTTCGTACGAGGTACTTTTTGACTTTTCCGACAAAAGTACGAAGAATGTTTTATTTAACTTATACGGAATGAATGGATTTTTAAAACATTATTTCCAAAAGTTTTCAAGTTTATTTTTAATCAACTTCTTTTAGTTTAGAATTGTATGACATGTTAAGAAAGGAAAAGTGTTTTTGAAGTAGAAAGGATATTTTCCTCAAGAATGGAGTTCAAGTATTTTATCAAAATTATTTTCCATGTAAGATAATAAAAGGGTTCTCTTTTTATCCCTATTATTACATTGGTTTGATTATGTTGTGATGGAAATATTTTTATGAATTCCTTTATCTTATATGAATTGTTTTATGATGTCATGTTGTTTAAGAATCCCATTTTTATTACATGGGTTACGCTATGATGTATGGTTTATGATTATGTGGCACACATAAGAAAGGATTCATTATAAGAGGGTGGGACCTATATCTCCCTCCAATTCATTGGGTAAAGATTTTATATCTCATGAGATAGACATGGCTGGAACGGTAGGTTATACCGGTTCAGTGAAACAGGACTGGAACGAGGGTGACTCGGTTCAGAAAGTGACTTTATCCACTAAGATAGTCTTGGCAATGAGTCATGACTAACAAGAAATGATTTTCCATGATTATGTGTGCATGCCACAAAGATTTAATGTTTCATGATATGATTATGGGGATCTCATTTTCACTTCTATGATTTATTCCATGTTATGTTATTATGATCTCTTTTGCAGGTTATGATTTTCAAAAAGATATGATATGAATTTTATTTCCTTTATTTGCCCTTGCTGAGCATTTGAGCTCACCCTTTTATGTTTTTTTCCCCAGGTCAGGAAGATGGATATTAAGTAGAATATGCTAAAAGGGACCCTAGATATTATGAAATAAATGGGAGACACTGTAGAAGATTTATGAACCAGTTGTTTATGTTTCCCAGTTTCTAAAGACATTATACCTATACGGTCCTTTGTGGTTTTGTCATATGTTGTAATAATTGTGCTTCAATTTGAAGTATTAACAATGTATGTAATGTATGGGTCATTATACGAATGCCCATGCAGGACCTGCTCCTATCAATCCTCAATCTCCACCGGAACCTCCGCAAAAGTCACCGTGTCATCGATGTCCAGCTCCCCGTGATCAATGATATGTGTCGGGTCGTGCACGTACCTCCTTAGCTGAGATATGTGGAAGACGTCGTGCACCCGGTGCGACTGAGGTGGTAGGGCTAGGCGATAAGCCACCTCACCTATCCTGCTGAGATCCTCGAATGGTAAGATAAAGCACAGAGATAACTCGCTGCCCCTGCCAAATCTACATAATCCAGGTCGAGGTGAGACCCGTAAGAATACATGGTCTCCATCCTCGAACTCCAGTGGTCGCTGCCTCCTATCAGCATTGGACTTTTGGCGGCTCTAGGCAGTCCTCATCCGATCCTGGATGATTTGTACATTCTCCGTTGTGGCCTACACCATCTCTGGTTCTACAAGTGCTGACTCCCCAGGGTCTGTCCAGCACAGGGGTGATCTGCAAGGTCGGACGTACAATGCCTCGTATGGTGCAATCCTGATGGTGGAGTGGTAGATGTTGTTGTATGAAAACTCCACCAAGGGTAGGTGATCCTCCCAGATGCGACCAATGTCGAGGACACATGCTAGGATCATGTCCACGAGAGTCTGGATGGTCCTCTCTATCTGGCCATCCGTCTGGGGGTGAAAGGCGGTGCTCAGGCGTAGCTGCATCCCAAACGCCTCCTATAACCCCTTCCAAAGCCGGGATGTAAAGAGAGAGTCTCGATCGAAGATGATAAATGATGGAACACCATTAATCCTTATTCTCTCATGAACATAGAGGCGTCCCAAGACCTTTACTGAGCCAATCTATCTGATAGGTAAGAAGTGGGCCTTCATGGCGAGTCGGTCGACAATCACTTAGATGGAGTCATGACCTCTAAATGTACGCGGAATCCCTATCATGAAATTCATAGATATCCCATCCCATTTCCACTCTGGGACCTCCAAGGGATGTACCAAACCTGCCGGTACTTGGTTCCCTGGCGTCACCTGCTGGCAGGTGAGGCATCGTGAAACGAACTCCACTACAGCCTTCTTCATACCCGGCCACCAGTGCTGTTGTCTGAGATCCTGGTACATCATCGCTACTCCTAGATGTACCACCATAGGGGAAGTGTTGAACTCTCTCATCACCTCCTCCTATATTGAAACAGGTACCATGGTACGTCCCCTGAAAAGGATAATGTGGTCTCCTTCAACAGACAATCCATCAGGTTCATGTCCTGTGGATAACTGTGCAGGTTGCGTCTCACTGTCAATGTCCCCAAGCTGCGTCTCTCTGACAAGCTGATGTAGTGGAGGAGTGACTGTGAGCAATTGTAGAATGGTTGACCCATCTCTATCCTTGTATGATATCTGCAAAGTGGCTAATTGCTCTTTCGCCCCCCAAGTAGCTGCATTCCCATCCTCCTGTTGAGAGCATCAGTTACCAATTCCCCTTCCCAAGAGTATAGACTATGTCATACTCATAGTCCTGGAGGAACTCGAGACATAGCCACTATCTCATGTTGAAGCCCTTCTGCGAGAAGATGTACCTGAGACTCTTGTGGTCAGAGTAGACTGTAAAGCCATCACCAATCAGAAATTGCCGCCACATCTTCATGGAGAAGACCACTAATGCTAACTCCATGTCATGGGTAGCATAGTTCTGCTCGTTCTGCCTCAAATGTTGGGATCCATAGCCGATCACTGATCGCTCTTGCATCAGGACACACCTGAGTCTGGTCCCTGATGCATCGTAGTAAACTATGTACCCAACGCCCTCCTCTGGTAGCCTCAAGATGAGTGCACTGTTCAATCTATGTCTCAGCTCCTAGAAGATCTGCTGACATCTATCTGACCAAACGAATTGATTCCCCTTCTTCGTCAAAGCTAAATGTGGTGCTGAAACTCTGGAGAAGTCTAGCACAAATCTCTGATAGAACCCTACCAGACATAGGAAACTCCGCACCTCTGCAACACTCCTGGGTGGCTCCCAAGCTAGCACTGCCTCGATCTTCGCAGGATCCACCGCAACTCCCGCCTCAGAGATAATGTCCCCCAAGAAGTGGACCTCTCGAATCTAGAACTGGCACATCACGAGTTTACCACAAAGCTTGTTCTCTTAGTGTGTATCCAGTACAACCCGCAAGTGGTAGGCGTGATCCTCCTTAGTAGTTGAGAAAATCAATATGTCGTCGATGAATTCTATGACAAATCGATCAAGGTAAGGCTGGAAGATCCTATTCATGAGACTAATGAACATTGCTGGAGCATTGGTTACGCCGAATGGCATAACCAAGAACTCATAGTGGTCATACTGACACCAGAAGGCGGTCTTCTGTACATCCTCATCTCGAACTCTGAGCTGATGATAGCCTGACCTGAGGTCTATCTTCGAGAACCATCGTGCTCCCTTGAGACGATCGAAGAAGTATTCGATCCTCGTAAGTGGATACATGTTCTTCATGGTCACCTGGTTCAGGAGACGGTAATAGACACAAAGTCGCAAGCTCTCGTCCTCCATCTTGGTGAACAATATCGGTGAACCCCATGGTGAAACACTAGGTCGGATTAATCCCTTGCCCGACAAGTCCTCCAGCTGTACCTGTAGCTCTCGAAGCTCAGCGGGAGCCATACGATATGATGGAGTAGATATTGGGGTTTTTCTAGGGTACTGGTCTATATATAATTCTACCTCTCTGCGAGGAGGCAGTTCGGGCACGTCGTCAGGAAAAATGTCCGCATATTGATCCACCGCAACAGGAAAACTCAGACTCCACACATAAACTACTCCAAGTATGAGACTAGCCAACTGATGATTGATTGGCTCTCCTATCCTCTATGTGAGTCCATCTTGCACTGAAAAGGGTCCATTCTCGCCGGTGAAGTTGAAACTGCTCCCATCGATGCGGACACATCGCACCTTGTTCCTAATACAATCGATCTGATCATGGACCGTAGATAACCAATCCATGACCAAGATGACGTCGTAAGGCCTCGACGCCGCTACAAGAAGATCCCAGCAGAAGATCTCACCTCCTATAGTAATCTTACACTGTCGACACTAGTTTTTAATCGTCGAGTCAGCTCTCATAGGATTCTCTAGCCGAAAGGATCGAGCCAACAACTCCGTCGGAATCTCTAAGCTCCGAACATGGGAAGTGGAAATGAAATAATGACCCTCTCATGTGACTATAAGAACTACAGCAAGGGTGGAGTAGACACAGATAGTACCTCGAATCATATTAGGTGCGCTGTGGTCTTAGGGCTCCGCTGCCTGATGATAAGCCTGCCTCTTTCTGCCAGCTCCCTGTTGTTGGGGTGGACCACCTGGTGGTGGTTGTGGTGGAGCCTCAAAGCGTCGCCCACCTCCTGTTGCTCGGCGAGCTCCTCTGCCTCGTCCGCCTACTCCATTTGGACCGCCACGGTCGAACCTCTACCTCTACCTGGGTGGTCCCTCAACCGTCTGTTGCTCCTCAACATGGTGGGTCAGACAGTCCAGAGCCATGTGGCCCTGCCCGTCGCTTGCATAGCACTATCTGCCTCTCAGATGACTGGCTCTGCTACGTGTGCCTCTTACCTATGAACCAGTGTCTTGAGGTCGTCCACCTAATGGTCTGGTCTACTTGGACCCCTGTGACATCAGTCGACTGCCAACTACAGAAGACTCTTCTACGTGCTGCCTTGTTGTCGGCCCCGCTGCTAGTGTAGTCTCAGCAAGAAATATCTCTACAAGAAGGTCTCTCTCTAGCACTCCTTCCTGCATCCGAATGCTAAGGTAGATAATCAATGCCCTTATCTCATGCCTCAGTCCCTGCTCTAAGGTTTGGGCCCAGAAGAATTGGTCTCGTTCCATGTCCGTCGAGTAGCGCGAGTGATCAGTAAATCTCACCGAGTAATGGGCTACTATCATGCTGCCATTCCGCAGCTGTAGTATCTCTTGAATGTGCACCGCAAGGATGGTGGCTGGATCAAAATCCGAGAGGAAGAGGCTCTCAATGTCCATCCAAAGAAGAGATGCCTCATCATGCACCTGGAGCATCAGGCTCCACCATCTACCTGCTACTACATGCAGGAGACTCACTGTAAAGATCACCATGAGGTCATCTGGTGTCCCTACTAATCTGAAGGCTCGGACAACAGCCTTCATCCAATCCTCGGCCGCCTAAGGGTCTGTCTCCCCATGGAACCTGGTTGGTCTTTGACACTGAAACTCATGAAGTGCACTCAGTTGTCGTGTACTCTCAGCTGCTGGGGATGGCGGAATTGGTGGCTCGGCAGTTAGAGGTACCATCGGCGCCTCCGCTGTAATGGGGCCCTGCACTGAGACCTCTTCACTTGGTGGGCTTCTGTCTCACACAAAACTCAAAACCCTAGTTGGCTTCCATCTTGGGGCCATCCTGAAAAGAAAATGGTGTGCCACGGTAAATACAGTATACCTGGTGAGCTGACACAAAGTAATCACAAAGAAAACATTGAAACACACATGCAATCAATGTTTTCGTGCAATGAGACGGAAATCAGAAGTCAGTGTCCTGGTGTATGGATACGTCGGCCGTCGCACCAACACTAGACTCCCTAGACTGACATCCACACACAGTACACTTAACACAATTACTTCGCATAGAATAAATTATCAGAGTCCTGATTTTTGCAGTAGAACCGACTCCTCTGAAACCAATTTGTCATGACCCATCCTCAGGACCCTTGTCGTGACTACCCCAATCCCGCCTTCAATAGGCTAGGGGCTGGCGACTAGCACCAAAACCGTAAATCCCAATAAAAAGGGAAGGCATTGCCTATATAAAGTAAACAAACACCACAGAGTATGCAAGATGAAGTAAACACTAAGTAAACTGAGTACAATAGTAAGTGTTGGAAGGTAAATGGGCCAGAATACAAACTCAACTGAATGTAAAGTACAACTAAAAGGAAGTACAACAACAAAAAGTAAATCAGTAACACAGAGCCGTCTACTGGAATCCCATCCTGAAGGGTGGGTAAATATAGTCTCCTCAGATCCTTGGGTATGACCGTCTACTCCGTGTACGTCGCGTCCAGTGATCCACCTCCATGTATCGTCCAGCTCCACAAGCCTCCACCCTGATCAGTGTTGTCCGTCATCTTCATCCAACACAATGTAGTGCGGGCATAGCCCGTGCAGGGGTGAGTATACGATACTTAGTAGGGACCCCGAGACTCCTGAAGGTCTCCCAGAATACACGTAGGATAAACCACAAATGAAAGATACAATCACGAAGTATCAACCAACTCTACATAGGAATATGTCCATACATATACCTAAGTCATCAATTCCAGTACTGCTCCAACTCAAGAGCCCAAGTTCAACCCAGTCCTCACAGAAATGCACAACCCAATCCACACATGATAGCAAGATAAATCATATCGAAGATAATGATTGAAAGTCAGGACTCAGCTCACACAAGTATACTACTCACGTAGAGGGTTTGGGATGATAGATGTAGCCTCTGAATCATCTCCCCTGCCGAACCCACGTAGGATCCAAGTACTGAAGTCGTCGTTGTCGAACCCACATAGGATCCATGTACAGTAACCATCGATGCCGAAACCAGGTAGGATGCATGTGCAGTCGTCATCGCTACCGAACCCATGGAGGATCCATGTACAGTCGTCATCGCTACCGAACCCATGGAGGATCCAAGTACAGTTGTCCCCGCTGCCGAACCCACATAGGATCCAAGTACAGTCATCATCGTCGTCACAGTCGCAGCCAGCTACAAGGTTCCGGCACACATAATGCTCGATTCGGGAAGGGTCCGCTCAACGAGCCAAGGGGTCAATACATAATCTATCACGTAGTCTAGAGTTTATGTACCACAAAGTTCCGTCTCATCAATATGAACTCAACACAACAGACGACTCGTCAATCGGACGCCCAGTCTGAGAGTTATTGGTTTTTTCTTCCCAGGGGCCCGGTTAGTTTTTAAGCTAAAACCAAACCAATCGTACTCCAAATGCGTCCAAACCTTGAGCGGAGTAAGACAATAGAACTGTCTCACTAAGAGGAATCCAACAAAGTCTACGACATGTCAATCGGACATCCGGAGCTCAAGTTATATGCGTTTCCGCTCTGAGGGCCCGGTAGGTTTTGTGTTCGAACCAACCCGGTAGTACCCAAATTTCTTCAAAACCTTGAGTGTAATATACCAAAACAACCTTCTCGGTCCAAGGATCCCTATGCAACTAAAGGAGCATCGAACCAAGGCTCGTAGCCCATGTTATGGGCGTTTGAACGAAACTACCCGAAAATAGTGGGTTCGGGCCCGGTCCGACTCGACCCGATACCCCCTGGGTCTGCCCAAGTGGGTCGACCCGTCCTGGGTCCAGGTCCGGCTGGCTTGGGTGCTGCCTGACCCGGCAGGCATGGCCCTGACTAGCCGGCGTGGCCCGGTCTGTTGCTGGTGGTCCGGCCCGGCGTGGCCGGTCCGGCCCGGTGCGGACATTCCAGCCTAGCGCGGGCGTCTCGGTGCTGGCTGAGCGGGGCAGCTTTGTACTGGCTGAGCGAGGCATAAAGGGGGCCTCCGCCCCTTGTGTTGGCCCGGGGTTTCAACCCCCGGCTTTTCTGGAATGGCCGGCCATTATGGCTGGCCTTGTGTAACCGCGGGGCCAGAGGGGGTCCGGCCTCCTTATGGCGCAGGCGGCCGGCCGTTCCCGGCCCCTCCTGCTGAACTGCCGTGGCCTAAGGTTGCGACTCCCATCTAACCTGCGCGGCACCACGCCCCTCCATCGCGGCCCGCCCTAGCCGCTGCCCCTTGGTGCTCCGGCGCGCCGCGCCGGTGCCGTTCCCCCTGCCGTGGCCCGCTCTTGGGGTCAGCCTCCACGTTCCCGCGCGGTACAACAGTATCACTCCACCTTTGCCACATTCATCAACTATTATCAACAAGGAAAAAGGGGTGGTGAAAACGGTCGTGTTTGTGCAGTCCGATCTCCTCCCGTTATGTCTATAACAAGTAGCCAAAATATGACATGCTCAACGATAGTACACGCATAATTTTAATTGATTAAAAATGAACTTAACCACTACCTTAACACAATTTTTCGAACGATGAGCGTTGTGGGAAATGGCTTCGCGGTGTGAATATCTGTAGACGTCGACTGATAATGTCTGAGGTGGAAGCTGCGTCTCCCTTCCTATGACGCAGAGAGAAGATTGTATGGAGTGATGTCATTGGAGAGTTTCCGCGTTTGTGCCTCATACTTTGTCGTGGAGGAAGAAGATAATGGAAGAAACTGGGTCGCACAATTGTTTCTCTTCCTCAGAGAAATAGCTTTCTTCATGGAGGTGGGGACGTTCTTCACCGGAGAAGATGAAGTTCTTCCAAGAGACTAGAGCTCTCCCTCTCTCAATTACCCACACAACAAAACTAACCCCCCAAAATAAAATAATCTCCCCTTATATTATTTTACTTTGAAAAGCCTTTCAAAATTTAAAATTGAATTCACATAATTAATTAACCTTGAGTTTTCAAATTAAGTGGTATGTTTCGTTGGAAAGATTTAATATGGGAGAGAAAGAGAGACATATTACTCACATAAAGCGTGAGTTAAGGAAAGTGAAGAGTTTGGGGGTTGTGTGGGCCCCACCTCACCTTTACCCTCTCATGGGTAGTTATAACCAGTGGGTCCCACCCCAACTCCCACAAAATGGATTAAGCCACTTAGAATAAGAAAATAAATTTGAAACACAATTTTATTTTACATTAAATTTAATCCAAATATTATTTACAACTCCTCCCATGCAAACACATCTCTAGTAAAGACCTTATTAAGAAATTACCGACGATGTGGTTTCATCAGTGCCCTCAGATTTCGATTCCGTGCAGCAGTTAAAAAGTTATATAAACCCGCTCATTCGTTCCCTGAATGTAGTAGAGATAATCTTTAGAAATTGATTCCGGGCACACCGGGCCTCAGAATCAATTGTTGTCAGAAACTACGTACTCATAAAATCTCAAAGAATTGATGAAAAAAATTTCTTTGAAATTTACGGATTATTACATATAATACCATTATATACATATCATACCTACCTGATTTCGAAATATCTTATATAAATGGAATCATAATAAATGGTGTATTTTCCTTCATATTAATGGTTAACATAAGTAAAAACTCTCATTGATCATTGTTGAGAATAATATGATCATTTTGATATAATCACTAAATGTATGGATGTTATATCTAATAAATAATTAGACTACAATATTTGTATTATTAATTCAATATCTTATAATATTATCAAAAATTTATTAGGAAAATTTATTTAATATCTAAAATTCCAAATAGAATAAACAATATTCTCCATAATGTAGAACATAAATAAGTATATGAACACCATAGGAAAAAATAAAAGTACTTCCACCATTTTTGTCATATAAAAGTAAGTGGTTTGTATTTGACTCATAACCTCATGATATAAAAATACATAAACAGTATATTAGGTAGTGAAAAAATACCACTCCCACCATCATCTGTTTATATTAGTTCAATTTGAAATCAATTATTTATCATACTGTATGGATCCCATTAAATTCAAATGGGTTACATATAAATTTAAAATAGACTAATCTAAATAAATTTATCATTATGTCATCAATAATCATTTAATGATAAACACTTGAAAAATAAATTAGTATCAAATAAAAAATATCTTTCTATATATATATTATTCAATGATTTATATAAATATTATAACAATTAGTAAATAAAATCCCCAGAAAATCAATGTTGGTAATCATGGTGAAAAATATTATCCCAATCAAATTTATGTTTGGGTATTAAAAAAGAAATGAAAATTGAATAAATGATATGTGTATTTAGAGTGGATAATTAGTTAATAACGTGAAAAACCACTTCTATAATAGGCATTAAAATTAGAAAATCTATCTAAAAAAATTATAAAAATTATTTTATTTAGAGAATATAATCGATTAAGAATAAGATATGTAAATGATGGATTGAATTATATGAATTCAAATTATGTGTATTTATAAAAATATAACCATTAAAAAGAAGATCTTTGAAACGTTTTGTATTTAATTTTTTTAATAAATTGAGGTCCTTTATAATTAAATTATGAAAGAGTCAATACATATAGATTATTTTTCAATGGAAAAGTAATAGAATGTGTAATGATGTGTTCAAAATGAAAATATTTTAAAAAATCATTCAATTTTAATACCATTAAAATTTGTAAAAAATTTACTTATAAATTAATGATTTTTTATTAGTACTTTTATAAAATCATCCAAGGTATATAGACCTGAAAAAAATGTTTCCAAATCAACAATAAGGGACATGTTCAATATTTTTTATATGAAACACTTTGGGTAAAATATGTGTAACAGGGAAGTAAAATTTTTATGGAAAATATAAAACCATATTAATATAAAATTGAAATGGCAATGATTTTTATAGATAATTTAAATCTCTGTCTTTATTTGAAAGAATTATTGGTAGGAAAATCCAATTTTTTAGAAAAATATTAATAATAACACAATAAATATATATATTTAAAGTAAACATAAAATATCATAAATAAATTATAATTCATGATATAACATATTATATTTATAGTTTATACCCCATAAAAATAAACATTTTGTGAAATTTTAAACATATATCATTGATTTGAAAATTAGATAATAAAAACCATACCATAATTCTAGACGTAATCAAATAACATGAATATCATATATAATAAAAATAACAAAATTAATCCACTTTTTATAAACCCTATTAACCTATATATCCATTAATAAACATCATTTTTCATTATACTCTACATTTAAATTATTTAGTTATTGTCAATTTTCAACATTATGTGTGAGAAATCATTACTATATGAACATGACTTATAATAGTTGTTTTTTATTAATTCTTACCATAATGACATAAATTCCATTTTCATAAACTCTTCCTTATTAACATCCTTATCATTATTTATAATTTTTTAAATTTCATTTTTTGATATTTTTTGTTACGATCAGTAAATATGAAATGAGTAATGAGCTAGTTTATATGAATATAATAAAATTCTCAATAGTAATCTAATATATTTTTTCGTCCCAGGGGTCCTGTTGGTTTTTAAGCTAAAACCAACCCGATCGTACTCCAAATGCATCCAAACCTTGAGCGAAGTAAGGCAAAAGAACTGTCTCACTAAGAGGAATCCAATAAAGACTATGGAATGTCAATCAGACGTCCAGAGCTCAAGTTATAAGCGTTTGTGCTCTGAGGGCCTGGTTGGTTTTGAGTTTGAACCAACCCGGTCGTACCCAAATTTATTCGAAACCTTGAGTGTAATATACCAAAACAACCGTCTCGATCCAAGGATCCCTACGCAACTAAAGGTGCGTCCAACCGAGGCGCATACCCCATGTTATGGGAATTTGAAAAAAACTGCTTGAAAATACGGGGTTCGGGCCCTGTCCAACCCGCCCAGATACCCCCTGGGTCTACCCGAAGCGGGTCGACCCATCCCGGGTCTAGGTCCGGCTGGCTTGGGCGCAACCCGGTCTTGCAGGCATGGCCCAGCCCAACCAGCGCGGTCCGACCCGATGCTGGTGGTCCGGCCCGTCGTGGGCGGTCTGGCCCGGCGCGGGTGGTCTGACCCGGCGCGGGCGGTCCAGCCCAGCGCGGGCGGCTCGGCACTGGCCGAGCGGGGCAGCTCGGTGCTAGCTGAGTGGGTCACAAATGGGGGTGTCTCCCCTTGCGATGGCCATGGGTTTCAACCCCCGACTTTTCTTGAATGACCGTCCATTAAGGTCGGCCTTGTGTAACCGCGGGACCCGAGGGGGTACGGCCTCCTTGTGGCGCTGGTGGCTGGCCGAGCTCGGCCTCCTCCTGTTGAACCGCCGCGTCATAAGGCCGCGACTCTCGTCCAACCTGCACGGCGCGATGGTGCCACGCCCCTCCATTGCGGCCCGCCCTGGCCACTGCCCCTTAGTGCTTCGGCGCACCGCGATGGTGCCGCACCCCTCGGCCGCGTCCCGCTCTTCGTCGCGACCTCCATGTTCCCGCGCGGTCCAATAGCACAGCTTCACATTCGCCACATTCATCAACTATTATCAACAAGGAAAAAGGGGTGTTGAAATCGGCGATGTTTGTGCGGTCCGATCTCCTCCCGGTACGTCGATAACAAGCGACCAAAATACGACTTGCTCAATGATAGTACAAGAATAATTTTAATTGATTAAAAATGAACTTAACCCCTACCTTAAAAAAATTTCGAATGATGAGCGTCGTGGGAAACGACGTCGTGGGGTGAGGCTCTGTAGATGTCGACAGAGAACGTCCGAGGAGAAAGTGGTGTCTCCCTTCCATTGACGCGGAGAGAAGATTTTATGGTGTGACGTCATTGGCGAGTTTCCGCATTGGTGCCGCCTACTTTGTCGTGGAGGATGAAGAGAATGGAAGAAGCCAGGTCATCCAGTCATTTCTCTTCCTTGGAGAAATAGCGTTCTTCAATGAGGTGGGGACGTTATTCGTCGGAGAAGATGAAGTTCTTTCAAGAGACAAGAGCTCTCCCTCTCTCAATCCCCACACAACATAACTAACCCCCCATAATAAAATAATATCCCCTTATTTTATTTTACTTTGAAAAGCCTTTCAAAATTTAAAATTGAATTCACTTTATTAATTAACCTTGAGTTGTAAAATTAAATGGGGTGTTATGTTGGCAAGATATAATGTGTGAGAGAGATATAGACATATTACTCACATAAAGGGGGAGTTAGGGAAATTGAAGAGTTTCGGGCTCATGTGGGCCCCACCTCACCTTTATCCTCTCACGTGTAGTTAGAACCAGTGGGTCCCACCCCAACTCCCAAACATAGTATTAATCCACTTAGAATAAGAAAATAAAATTGTAACACAATTTTATTTTACATTACATTTAATCCGCATTTTATTTACAACTCCTCCCAAGAAAATGCAACTCTAATAAGGGCCATCTTAAGCAAGTATCGGCGCTGCGGTTTCATTGGTGCCCTCAGATTTCAATTTCGTGCACCAGTTCAAAAGTTAGAAAAACCCGCTCATTCGTTCACTGAACTTACTAGAGCTAAACTTCAGAAATTGATTCTAGGAACACCGGGCCACGAAATTAGGTTCCATCAGAAACTGTGTACTAATAAAATCCCAAACAATTTAAGAAAAATTTTTTTTGAAATTTACGGGTCATTACATATGATACCATTATATACATATCATACCTACCTCATTTCGAAATATCTTAAAAAATGGAATCTTAATAAAGGGTGTATTTTCTTGCATATTAATGGTTAACATAAGTAAAAAGTGTTGCTGATAATTGTTGAGAATAAGATGACCATTTTGATATAATAACTAAATGATGGATTTGATATCCAATAAATAATTAGACATCAATATTTGTATTATTAATTCAATATCATATAATATTATCAAAAATTTATTAGAAAAATTTATTTAATATACAAAATTCCAAATAGAAAAAATAGTATTTTTCATAATGCAGAACATAAATAAGTATATGAACACCATATGAAAAAATAAAAGTACTTCCACCATTTTTGTCTTGTAAAAGTAAATGGTTTGTATTTGACTCATAACCTCATGTGATAAAAATACATAAACAGTATTTTAGAGAGTGATAAAATACCACTCCCACCATTATCTATTTATATTAGTTCCATTTTAAATCATTCATTTATCATATTTTATGGATCCCATTAAATTTAAATGTGGTACATATAAATTTAAAATAAAATAATCTAAATAAATTTATCATTACGTCATCAATAATTTTTTAATGATAAACACTTCAAAAATAAATTAGTATCCAATAAAAAATATCTTTCTATATAGATATTATACAATGATTTATATAAACATTATAACAATTAGTAAATAAATTACCCAGAAAATAAATGTTGGTAATCATGGTGAACAACATTATCCCAATCAAATTAATGTTTGGGTATTAAAAAATAAATTAAAATTGAAGAAATGATATGTGTATTTAGAGTGGATAATTAGTTAATAATGTGACAAACCACATCTATAATAGAAATTAAAATTAAACAATATATCCATAAAAATTATAAAACAAATTTATTTGGAGAATATAATCGATTAAGAATAAGAAATGTAAATGTTGGATTGAATTATCTGAATTCAAATTATGAGTATTTATAAAAATATAATCATTAAAAATAAGTTCTTTGAATCGTTTTGTATTTAATTTTTTTTATAAATTGATGTCCATTATAATTAAATTATGAAAGCATCAAAACATATAGATTATTTTTCAATGGAAAACTAATAGAATGTGTAATGATGTATTAAAAATTAAAATATTTTAAAAAATTATTCAATTTTAATACCATTAAAAAGTGTAAAAAATTTACTTATACATTATTGAGTTTTTTATTAGTACTTTTATAAAATAATCCAACGTATATAGACCTGAAAAAAATGTTTCTAAATCATCAATAAGATACATGTTTGATTTTTGTTATATGAAACACTTTGGGAAAAATATGTGTAAGGGGGATGTAAATTTTTTTTGGAATATATAAAACCATATTAATATAAAATTGAAATGATAATGATTTTTATAGATATTTCAAATTATTGTCTTTATTTGATAGAATGATAGGTATGAAAAGAAATTTTTATTAGAAAATTATTAAAAAAAACCCTATAAATATATTTATTTAAATTAAACATAAAATATCATAAATAAATTTTAATTCATGATATAACATATTATATTTATAGTTTATACCCCATTAAAATAAACATTTTGTGCAATTTTAAACATATATCATTGATTTGAAAATTAGATAATAAAAACCATACGATAATTCTAGACTTAACAAAATAACATGAATCTCATATATAACAAAAATAACAATATTAATCCACCTTTTATAAACCCTATCAACCTATATAGCCATTAATAAACATCATTTTTCATTATAATCTACATTTAAATTATTTAGTTATTGTCAATTTTCAACATCATGTGTTAGAAATCATTACTATTTGAACATGATTTATAATAGTTGTTTTTTATTAATTCTTATAACAATGTCATAAATTCCATTTTCTTAAACACTTCTTTATTAACTTCCTTATCATTATTTATAATGTTTTTAATTTCATTTTGTGATATTTTTTGTTACGATCAGTAAAGATGAAATGAGTAATGAGCTAGTTTATATAACTATAATAAAATTATCAATTGTAATCTAATATATTTTTTTATTATTAAATTTTCCAATAATAAAAAAAAATTATATAATTTTTTATATCAAATATTATTATTATTTAGTTTCTATTTTTTTCCCTATTATTATTTTATATTGTTATTTAAATACACGAACAATTTAATACAAACATAATAATTAATGCATAAGTTTATTTATGAATTTTCCTATATTAGGAATAATATAATTATTATAAAACAATATAAAAACTATATTAATATCTTTTGAATAATATTTTATATATTTTAATTAAATAACATTTTCTACAAGTAAATGATATAAGATACTTTAAGGAGACGGTTGTCCTTACAAACACATTAATTAATTTTTTTATAATCAAAATGGAAAAGAGGAAATGTGGTTAATTAATATTCACTAAATATAAAAACATTATGTATACTATAAATATTAAATAAATAAATTAACATTGGAAAAATATGTATTATGTTGAATGATTGGAATGGAATAATGTTATGAAAATCTAGTACTTATATTGTGATATCGAGTTTCCTTCAGATAATTCCATAGAATAAGATGACATTGCAAAAAATATAGTATATAAAAGTACAATAAATAAAAATATGTATCTATTATAAGTAAATCGTGAATATTTTTTATTGTAAAATATAAAATTATCGTGGTGTTGAATTTTTAATTATTGTTCCATTATATAAGTGATGAGAATTATGTTTCTATAAATAAATCATCTTAATATAAATAAGAGACGTGTTTTCATGTAATGATGAATCCTAAATGGAAATCAATGGAATAGATATGTGGGGTTTTCAATTAAAACCACATCTAAAAAAGTATAAACATTTTAATAAGTTTGAATTTTTTTTTGTGAAATCATATTCAACCTTATGTCTTTTATCCTCGTAACTATTTTTTACCTAATTAATTATTTATTTAAGGAATAAATATAAAATAAAACATATTAGATATATTCAAACTAATTATTCCAAATATGAAATACATTTTAATTTTATTAATTTCATTCAATTGAAGATGTTTTTTACAATTTCACATGTAACATGTAAAAAAATAAATTTTAGAACATTTTTATTTTTATGATTAAAATTTATGTCTATAATAAAATTTTCAATATCAACAATTTTTATGATATAATCAATTTTTTTATAAAAATTATAACTCATCTTTCCTTAAATTAAATAAAAACATAATTCAGAATATCCTTAAATCAATATAAAGAAAAAAATAGATTCATTTATTGGAAAATAGGATTTCAGTTCATTATATGATAAACATAGGTTGACTAAATTCAGAAAGGCATTTAAAAATTTGTATTTTTACTCCATAGAGATATCATTGACCATTAAAGATAATCTATATTTTAAAATGACATTATTAATTCCCGATAAAGGCATAACAATTATAGTTTTTGTAAAACAATAATTTTTCATTTTCATTTAATATAGTTATTTCATAAAAATTAAAAAACTAAATATAATGATATTTTTGAAATGATTAATTCAAAAAATATTTTATATTTAGGTAATTAACATTCCTAAATTTAAAATTTATGTTTAAAATTTAATTTCATAATATATAATGGTAATTGTTTATGGTAAAATTCTCTTTTATAACATAGGTGTATTTTATTGTATTTCATAAAAAAATTAGATTATTTTAATATTAGATATAATTATAATATTCATTTAAATGTTATTGATTTTACACATTAAAAAATTAATATTTTATTTTATAATGAACAAACCATTTATAAAATTAATGAATATCAAATTTTATTCACATATACATATGACATTTTAATTTATTTCATTCTTTTTATTTACTAGAGTTTTTGTTCTTTTTATGAATTCATAAAAAAAATATTATATTATATAAAAAAATATATTTTATTTTTTATATACCATTCTAGTAACAATTTATATATTTATTAATAATACAAAATTAATTATTTTGTCATTATTTATACATTTAATAAAATTGTGAAGGAGAGACCCCTAATGATTTGTAATTCAATATATATTTTACTAAAAAATTATTTATTAAATTTGATATTATTACATGAATAAAAAATATTATAAGTGAATTATGGAAATTGAGTAATTAAATTTTGTAATTATACTCATACGTATAGAGTTTAAACTATTATTATATCAGAAAAATATCTGGTCTGAATAACTATATTGAGGTGTAGATATCATTAGAAATTTATGATGGAGAAACAAATGAATAGATTTTAAAATGTGTATCAATTAAGGAAAATTGATTCTAATGATATCTCATGAAATGTAAAGAAAAAAACTCCATCCTATAACCAAAATAATGTCCTAAAATTCATTATGAACTTTAATACCTTAATTAGATTAAACACAATAAGACACATCTCACACGAGTGAGTAAAAAGTAATGAATATAGAGTTAATATATGAGGGATCCTTTAATAAATTAATTACTATAACACGAAAACATATATTGTTATCGTATGGTATATTGACACATCGTCAGTTCTTTTTCCTTATGTTACCCTCTATGTTTTACCTAATTAAATATTCACATCATGTAAATGAATTATATTTTAAATTTGAATATATTTGAGGTGATTAATGTCAGTGAAGAGTGAGATATTTTATGGGTAAATTCTTACATGGGAACAAGATATGAATAACCTAGGATACATACATAAGAAAAAAAATTTTGAATCACTCCACAAATTGATTTAACCACTCAATCTGGATGATTAGTGTTAAATTGGACACAACATAAAAATATTAACGCTAAAAATAGTTTATAAGATTGATATTTAATAATATAATAAAAATAAACAAATTGATAATGATACCCTCAATATTTTCCTCAATTTGAATATTATATAACAACATCAAATATATTTCACCCACATTCAAATGAGATTTGACCTGTGAAATTTTTTTAATCGTTAATATAAATAATAATAATATTTAATTACATTCTAGTGTAAGTGCATTACACCATGTGCTTCTATTGTAACCTTTTATATTTAATAAATTCCATTGGGGGAATGGATTGGGAAACCAATTCATGTCATCACATTCCATAAAAAACTAATAATATATTATTACATACTCCCCCATTGAGCTAATATATACCCTATTTTATTTATTTGATTGATATATATAAATACAAAAAATAGTTATTATATTCAAAATTATATCATGACAGAAAATAATGTTAGTAATATTAAATAAAAAATAAAATTGATATTAAATGATTTCAAACTAATAGATTTAATAATTTTTTTTAAAAAAAACACTCCAAATCCACATGATAAGATATATCTTCATTCTTCCATCAATCTATGTTTATATATAATCTTCTAAAACAGTATATCATCCAATGATATTGTATATATATATGGGTAGTTTTTTATATAGAAGGAAATATAAACCAATATCACATTTTTTGGATGATCACTAATAACGTGATGCCTCACTTCAATATGATTCCTTTAGAAAATGCATAGAGTATAATTCGACATAGATATTGTCGATGAATTTTAACACAGAAGTACAATTATTCCAAAATTAATATCATATTTTGAAAATTTTAATCAAATAAAAAGTTTTTAATTTTTTTATTAAATCTATTGAATCAAATAAAGATATATTTGTTAAATGTTTCATCATTGAACTCAATTAAAATAGATAATTACTAAAAAAATTACAGATTTCATTATATTGTTTCACATAAATCACACATCTAAAAATATATATAATTATAACTCATCAATTCAAAAGTTTTCTTTCGTGGAAAGAGTAATGAAACGTTGTTATTACTATTCATATACATATTAAAACAAATTAATATCGTCAAATTATAGTCCATAAAATCATTCTAAAGTCTTGATCATATTAAAACTATCGACATGATGTAATTTTTACTTGTTTTTAAATATAACATTCATTTCATCATTCCTCTGACAAGAATATCATCAACTGATTAATTATTTGGATCTTTATACAATGTACATTATGTACTCTTAAGAGTATTCATATTACTATAATAACTAAGAATATTACAATTCAAATATACTATTATATTTAAAAATTACTTAAATAAAATGACTTCATATTTTTAAATAAATCTAAAACCTAAAAATAATGGGAGTTCACACATAAGATTAATATCAATTACACATTCCATGAAATATGATAACTAATTATTAAAAAATTCATTAGATAAATAAAATAAAATATTATAATCAAAATAATCTTCAAAAAAATTTAAATAAAATCATGGGATCACACTTACAAATAAGAATTCACTAATTGGAAAAATGTATAATAAAAATTGTTACTATTCTTGGAATTCCAATTTTATTAAATATGGATCTGTTAAATTCATAACTAAAATGTGTTGATACATCTAATTTTAAATCATTTATTATTTTATTAAATATAAATCCTCTAATAAAACACTATTATGAAATATAATATTATAATCCTTTTTCTATAACGTGAATAATTTTTAGAATTTATAAAATAATAGAATACAAATCCAATACAACATGAAAACATGTATGAATATATCACTATAGTTGATGGCATAATGTTGATTATAATCTATTGTATCTAATAATGCCTTATTAAAGATGATCATTACAGATTTATCAAGGTAATGTTTGATAATAAATTTAGAAATAATAACCTGGCTATTTTCACATGAAGATAAAAAATAAATAAAATATTTCATTGAAAACAATATTATATTAATTTATATAGTGATAACTATATTTGGATTATTAAATTATTCTATAATATCATTCAAAACAAACTATGACACATCATATAAATTCCATCAAATATCCTTACATAAATACTTTATTTAAAAATTGAATCAAAATCAACAACCACTCTTTCAATAAGGTGATATCAATGTTTCTCCCAAGTCATTCATTTAATTATTATATTACCCCACACCAAAAAACAAATGATTTTTCCCAAATTTTGACCAATTTTATAATGATATTTCATTTAGAAAATATAATTTATAAAAATACTAGTTCGTCTAATCTTATTAGTAGATATATTAATAGAATAATTCACATAAAATTTTATATGAATAAATTCTTAAAAAATCCATTCCAATTTATTAACATTTTGAATAAATTACATGTAATACAATATTCCTGAATATGAATTATTGAAATTTGGAAACTAATTAATACACAATGTTCTTATGGTTTATAAAAAATACTTTAAATACAATATCTATAAAATGCACAATATGTTTTCATTATATTTCCTTAACTCATATGGTGCCTTTGTGATTTTATTTTCATTTCAATTCACTTTATAACATAACAAGAAATATAAGAAATTTTTGATATATATATATACATATATTCAACACATATATGATATCATTTTCTGTTTATTAATGTTTCATATTCAGCTTTATAGAAATATATTTTTGGAGGAGTCCAATGGGAACAACCGTTTTTAGTATAACTAATTAACTCAGTAATCTCAAAAATTGATGTTACATATTTTTAGATAAATATTTCATACATTACCAAAACAACATTCAATTGTTCATAATATTATAGATTAATCATATACTATGTAAATAATATAATAAAATAGTGAAATATCATCAACATCTCCCAGAAATATCATCTCAAATAAAACACATATTAGAAAAACAAATCCACCTAAAAAATTCTTCATAATATGGTGTTATAAACATATTAATGGGTGAGAATAGCTAATCCATATATATAATGTTGGATTATATTGATATAAAACATGAACATAAGGGTATGAAAACAGGATAGTAACTTTTTGAGACCATACAAAAAATATAAGAGATTATATTAATTGGTCATGTAATAAAAATTTGAATTTTCTATGACTTGAGTCATAATTGAATGAAAAAACAATGGTTCGTGATAGATTAACATTTTTATAAGGCATAGATAAAAATAATACATACAATAATTGATAATCCAATGTTAATGTTAACCAATAATAAATTCATAAACTCATAGGCTAGGGCCAACCACATAGGTTCCTACTATAGTCATTCGAGGTCCTCCCATGTTCCCTCACATTTTTTCTCACCACCAATGTACTATTAATTTCAGGATTAAGATCACCACCCTGTAGATTATTTTATAGAATCTGGAAATCCACCCATGCATCTATCTTTTTGGTCTTCAAATACACACATCGGTACCCGCTATTCTCATATAAATGTTATCATTATCCAATTAATTGGAATGAGATATAGTTAACACCCCTAACATAATTAAAATAATACACATGTGTGATATAGGAATATAAACTGGTCCTCTTAACATAACCAATTAAATTAATTGGTTTTCAGAAATATATTATCATATCATATATAGTGTAAAATATGTGTGTTTCATAATAATTTTATCCATCAATTATATAACAGGAAATTAAAAATAATTCGGTACTTTAAGAATCATATTATTTTATAACGCATGTAAGGGAAACATATATTATATTCTTATTTTTATAATGAACAATTTATATATATAATAATAAATATATCTATTGGTTTTTATCCCATGTATAGAAAATGTATCACCATTAGAAGTCATCTTAGATGGAAAATTGTTTTAATGTTCTTTTAAAACATTTCACTGTGGAATAAATTACATTGAAAATAAATTTTAAAACAAAAAATAGTTTTTGAAATTTAATTTAATTCAAGAGAACCGTAAATAAAATTTAGGTGTTTCATTAAAAAAATTAAAACATTTCATTAGTAAATAAAAACTCCTCCCTGAAAATTTATTTTCAAATATTTTTTTTAAACAATTAATTTAAATAAAATTGGAAGAAAAAGTGTTTTTATCTGAAAATATACAATAAAATAACATTAATTTAAACTCATTAATACATATTGTAAGTATAAATAATGGAAACAAATAATCTTATTAAATAAAAATAGATATGAATATTCATGATTTTCTTAAGAGATATATCATACAATTTCATCAGTGGAAGATTAATCCCATTCAATCCCAATAAACAATGAGATTGTAACGTAAAATCATTATCACTTGTGTAATATAAAAGAGAAATACTTGGGAGTAATATTATTAAATGAATCTTATTAAATATTATTATAAATAAATTCACAATATAACATGTCTAATTGTTTGTATATAAACCACATAAGAAATGGTTGTGGCATAACATAATATATATCTCAATGAATGTAAATTGTGAAAATATTCACTTAGCACTTTGGAATCATTTTAATTCAAATTAAAATAAATGTGATATAACAAAATTAATATGTTGACCCAAAAAAATTTATTGAAAAATAGTAAATTATATTCATAGGTAGTTTCTAAAAACCCAAAATAAATAAAGGGTTCACATCGCTTGTGTCTGACATAAAAAAAATATTTGACATAAATCAATTACCATTGTTCATGTCATTATTCAAAGAAAACAAAAAATCTTGTGTAATATATATATGTTTAATATATATAATTTACCAAAAAATCTTATATATCATATTTTATTAGGTTTTCCTATGTCCTTTCCTTACCAATTTATTAATAACTCCATGTTAACGTCAATTTTTCTGAAATAACTATATTTTACACAAATGATTTATATTTTCATTTTTCCATCTTACATTAATCAGGTATTCGTAATATTTAAAATGTTATTATTTATATGAAAATCATATATATTATTAATATAAATTTATAAGTAATAAATATTATTAATTTACTTAAAAATTGAACGTACATTTCATAGAGATGGATGTCGAAAAATATGATTGAGTTAATTTAACATATTTTATAATAAAAAAAACAAATTAAATTATATATTTTAAATATATATTCATTTTAATGGTGTATATATAATATAAATTCATTAAATCAATCCTTATAACCATCCATGTAAATCATGAATGAATTTCACCTCTTGGGGGGTAGGCTTCCATAAAATGATAATGTTATCATAGTCTAAAAAATTGAATTAATGACATCATTAGTGATATAATAATCTAGAAGAATAAACATTTCATTTATATCAAATATAAAAAAATTTCCCATCATTCCCTCTAATAATATGTGGTCGTAATCGAAAAATGGATGATATCAGTTTGTGATGTTGTAGTCTGTCTTACACATGAATTATTATTCTGTAACTCATTAGATGGAAGTGGAAAGGGTTTTCTTTCATGACCATTAAAAAAATAATATCATTATATGTTTGATACTAATTATTTCATATCATCATGGTATAATAATAATTCAAGGATTTGTAGAACTAAATATAAGAAAATAGTGTTGATGAACATTTCCGATTCCTCAAATATCCACCCTAGGTATTAAGAAAAACACATCCTAAGATCAATTTTTATTAGAACCAAGTCATCGAGGATGATAGAATAGAGTTTATGTTGTTATCAGGGTTAGGATTGGGCAATAAAAATGGCATGATATGTTTTTTATGTTAGGGGAGTTAGGTCCATTTATAATTGAGTAGCTGTGGTATTTTAGTAATTACTAAAAGCTATTCACTTTTGGGTGGTCACACTATCATATTGTCCCTAATAAATACATTATAAACATGTTGGCTGGATTATTTTTTATATGAAACCGTCCATAATCCAAATTAAATAAAGTTTTTTCATGTTATTCTTTTGACACTATGTTTCCACAATTTTACTCTTTTATTTTTTCCCCAAAATAACATGTATATTATAATTTACATTTGTAAATTTTATTTTAATAATAAAACTAAAATAATAATTATTGTCTAATATATACCTAATTATTCCAAATATTTAATTAAATATATTAATTAAAAAAATATTTTATTCATTATATTAATTATAATATTAACACATCTAATGTGAAAAATGCTATTTTATAATTAATATCGGTAACTAATTTTATTTTTTCCGCTAATCATTTTCATAAAAAATTATATTTTACCTATTAAATAATACAATTTTTTAATTTAAATTTTGAATAATTTATTTTTAAATCCATCTCACTAATGTGGAATAATGTAATTTTCAAATTAATACCACTGATGCAATGTAAAATAACATTTTGCAAGTGAATGTTTTTATAAGTTTAGAAATAATCTAAATCCAATTTCAAAATTAAATTGATTCAAATTATGAAAATTGTATTATATTATTTTGTATTGAAATAATTTTATATAAATACATTTCAAAAATATATTTTAACTTTATCTATATAAAAAATTAAAAAGATGGTTGCAATTAAAATATAGAATTTTTCACTATTCCTCGAAAAAATAATTTGTTTTTGAAAATAACCATAAATTACTATAAGATATTCTCATGAAAAAGTGTTCATCGAAGTAATAATAAATATATAAATGGTTTATACCCTTATTAAATCAATGATAAAAAAAGATATTTTATCTTATATTTATGATGATTTCTAAATTTAATTTATATCATTTAATGGGGAAGTTATCATTTCTTTTAAATTCATAATTATAAAAAATATAACTTTTTTTAAATATATATATAATTGAAAATAATCTTTAAATTTTATAGAGTAAGAATTAGAAATAAAATATTAAAATTTATCATGATAATATCATTTTATATTTGAAAAAAAAATATTTTATGAAAAATTACTTTCTTAGAAAACATGTTTTTCGAATAAACACAGTTCTTGACACAACAAATTATTTTTCATAAACATGTTCTTTTGAACTATTAAGTATATAATGATACAAAAAATAAAGATACAAATTTATTTTAATTATATATATATATATAAATATATGTGAGAATAAAAATAAATTGGTTATTGATATATATACCATATTATTTCATTAGTAGACGAATAATAATAAACAATCCCGAGAAATGATGATATTTTAACATAAAATATTCACATCTTGTAACATTAAACCACCAGAATAAAGAATCTATACAATTATATAAAACATAAAATATTATGAGAATAAATAAGTAATGATATTAATGTACAAGGGGTTTTATATAAACATCATATTAGAAGATATGTTCATAAAATAATATTTTTCTCAAAGATGGAAAAATGAGAAAACAAATTAACAGATTGATATAATTTGAATTTTAAAATAAATGAATGTTACATAATCAAATGGATATGTGAGTCCTAATAATATTTTGGATAATTTTCTAACAATATAATCAAGAAATTTGAATAACCCACATAAAAGACACACATGGTTAATATAACATGTGTCTCAAAGAAACAAAATGAGAGATATTAATTATTTTTTATAATTCATACCATATTTTTTCCATAATCAAAACAATTATATCATAAATATAAATTTATAATACATATTATTAACAAAAATATTCATATACACCATACAATACATGTTTTTCTTATGAACATGATCACTAATTTATGACAATTCCAGGTTGACGTATTGTTTTAGGAACTAATGTCATCATTTCTCCAATATCCTTGGACATTTAATTTTTATCCCATATATATTAATATTAGTGTCATAATAAACATAACTTTAGTGAATATATTATAATCATATATATTTAATGTATATGATTCTAGATTATTCCCTAATATTTAGAGATAACAAATGAAATGAGAAATTCAAGGATACAGTTGGACATAAAAGTGGATGAACACTATTTACATTTTCAAAATAAATTTAATCAAAATAATCGTAAATGATATATTTTTAAAAAAATTAATATTAATGTCAAATATGTCAAATATATATGTTAAAATAGTTTTTTTATATTCCATATATTTTGTGAATGGATAAAATCATTTGATGAAGTTGTAGTCTAATTCACACATGCACAACATTATCGTATTCCAAAAAAATGAACCAATTAATTTATGTGTGATAAGAATATTTATGTATAAGAAGAAAATCATAAAACTAAAATATAAATATAAATTATATCATTAAATTTAATCATGACATTTGTTATATGAAATACAAATTACATTAGTTTCTAGGGTAGTAATCCACTATTATAGGAACGACGATTTTATAATCCAGTTATTTAAAGTAGAAATGGATGTATGAAATACCCATAACATAACATCTTCATAGAATAAAAATTATATTGATTTTATAAAATCATTATTGTATAATAATAATTTACATATGTTGAAGAATAAATTAGAAATACACTCTTTGATGAATATTGCCTCTTCTTCCACTAACTCAATTTGTTTTCACCAATAGACTTCCTATGATGAATATCAATCCAGGAAAAGTATTCTAGTGTGTGAGGATGTAATTTTTGATTTTATTAGGTAATATATATGTTTTTATCCAAATGTGTTGACAATTTTGTGTATACGAGTGATGGTAGTTTCCATTTATAATTTTCAATGGGTGTATTTTTGGTAATTAGAAAAAATTATTCACTACTAGGAGGTCACTATTAAATTATATATCAAAAAATGATAAATAATTTATTGGAGAGATCATATGGATAATAAAAACCTCTTATATACAATGTGATAAAACTTTTCACTATTATTGATTCAATATTATGTTTAATCAATTATACCATTTTACTATTTTACCATGATAACATGCATCTTACTGTAATCCTATAAAATTTTTACATTAATAATAAAATTAATATTATAATTATTAGATAATTTAGAAATATTTATTAAAATATTTTAATATTATTATTTCAATTCAATTCCAATGAGTCTGTAAAATTAATTTCAATACAAATGAGTGTAATGTGAAAAAGCTATATTAACTAGAATAGAAATATTACATTTTTATTTTTCTCACTTTTAATTGACATATAAATTAAGTTTATTTTATAATATATTATATTATATTATTGTTCTAAACATGGAATATAATTTATAAAATTCTATTTAAAAAACTATCAAATTTTAATTAAATATGAATCTCGAATAAATGAAAAGAATTAATTATATCAATGATTAGGTGTTCAAGTGATTACAAAAATTATATGTCCAATTTCAATAAGTAATTGATTAATATTATATAAATTGGTTTAATTTATTTGTTATTTTTCTAATTATACATTAATTAAATTTATAATATAAATTAACTTTATACATAAATTAAAATAATATGAATTTTTCAGTACAAAATTTATTATTGTTGTTATTTATCTAAACTTTATAATTTATTGAAAAATAGAAATAATTACCATAATGTAATGTGTATATTCATATTTATGAACATTATTATATTTTTTAAAATAAACAATATACAATTTGTAAAATATAATTTTTAAAAAAGTGGACCAATGGAAGAAAAAATTGTATTTTAGAAAATACATAGTGTTTTATACATAACACTGGACTCATTTTTTATATGATTGATAAAACAAATTATATGAGTTTTAAAAAATATATGGAATATATTATATAAAAATTTTATTATTATAAATATCCAAAATGAATTTTTTTTCATGATGTAAATATTTTCGGCCTTATAAAAAATGATTTTTTTTCTAAGAAATAATGTATTTATTTTAATTTGGTTCTAATTTTCATTTCAAAATAAATCACCACAAAATAATTACTTAAATATCAATTTTGAAAAAATATATATTCATAATTTATATAGTTTCATTAATACACTCAATTCCTTTGTCTAGGTGTAAACTGTCCTATTAAAATAGAATATTTCAATTGAATGTCACATTTTATTTAAATAATCATTCATGTGTAATAGAAGATAAACATGGTATTTTATGTAATATATGTAAATATTACAATTTGATTTAATTAAACATTACCTATTTGTTAAATGTAAATAAAAAACCTCAAAAATAATTATTTCTTTTTAAAAATACATATTTCAGAAATTCATAGATTGTAAAAATAAGAATTATTATCGCAAAAATAATCCTAAAATGTTTATTAAATTATATTTATCTTTAAATTATATTATTGATATGTATATATAAATTACATTTTTAAAAAATAAATTTTATATGAAATCATTTATAATGTTTCAATATTATAATATTGAAAATATACCAAATTAAATCTATTGAATTAATCTACAAAAATAATTGATTACCTCATTCCTCTATGTCATGTTTTCTTAATAATTCTAAAAAAATTTATTAACCATAGAGAGTATTATAATGATGTTAACAATCATTTATAGTCTAAATTTACCTTTATACTATATTATATTAATACATAGTTAAACAGGTAATAATTTCCCACCTGAAGTTGTGGTAAATATAATACTAAATGAAATTTTTTAATGCTTGTTTTGTATTATGACATTGTATTAAAAAAAATATTTCATGTGACCCTATATAATTAAATATTAATTTAAATCCATAAATTTTATATTCATATGAACAATTTAGAAAATATTAACCTTGTGGTTAGAATAATATAATATAAAATGATCATTGAAAATAAAAAAATTATAACTTTAAAATTTATAATTCCAGATATTATTAGGTGATTTAAATTTTATAGATATTATATATTTTAATCCATAAATATCTATATTACTATCAATATTATCTTAATTATACTTCTTATCATCACCAAAAAAAATTCCTTTTACAATAGAATTATCTTAAAAAATTATATTGCATATATCTCATCTATTGTCAGAAATAATGTTTTAGGGGTATCCAATCAAATTTGTAGAGCATCAATTTTAAATTAATGAAAAAAAATTTGATAATTAAAATTGAAATATTATTTTTGAACTATTTATAAACAAATTCATGTTCATCGATTTTGGAATCGTATTATAAATGAATCTATTGTCATTTCTTCCTACTATGTACATTTATATAATCTTATAATTTAATTTAATTTTGTGAATTAATGTAAATATTATTTGTTATTAACATTTATAATTTTTTTATTATTATCCTTGTCATAATAATAAATCTCTCAAACATAAAATAACTTTCATTCATAATCATTGAAATTTTCATCAATATATCATTTGGAGAGAAAACCAAATTATATTCACTAAAAATTACTATTATATATTTTCTGTTCATTACACAACTAAAAAAATCTAATTATTTCTCTCTAAATATTATATATTATTTTATCTAAATCATAAATTTCTTTACTAATACTTATATTACAAATTAAAATAAATTTCAAAATCACAAATATCATTTATAGTTATAATAAATAAAATTATAGTATATTCATTGTTGGTTTTGGATAATTCTCCATAATTTTCCTATTTAGTGTGTCTCAAACATTTATATTATTATCATTTATCATTATGTCATAATATTTTCATACATTTCAATATTATATCTTAAATTATTTGGGTATTTGTTTCCATTATTTTTATGATCAAAATAGTAGATATTTGATGGGTTAAAATTAGAATTTAACCAACAATTTAATTTCATTTATTATCATCCATTTGATAGTTTCTTATAAATATGAATTTGAAACCTTTAATTTTTTGATGTATTTTTTCAATCATCTAAAAAGTTGAGATACTTCTTGTTTTCCACTTCCTTTGATTGTAGAATCATATTATTATATTGAAACATTAACATATTTGAAATTTAATTTATTGGTTGTTTTCTAATATTCTTAAATTATATTATCCAACTCAAATTAGTATTGGTGATGTAAATTTGGTTGGTTTATCAAGTATTTACTACATAATATAATTTCTATTCTAAATTGAATAATTATTATTATTACTCTTATTTTGAAGTAATTTTTTAAATAATTAAACCATATATAAGATTTTAATGGTTCATCCAAGTGTTCCTAATTAAATCCTAATAATTTTAATCTGCATAATATTTGGTGTAAAATTTCATTTTTCCCAATATCTGACTCCTATCACCCTTCTTCGAAAAATATTAACATAGTTATGTTTAATATATTTCATTATTAATGATTCTGATGAAAATTACTCTCAATAACATTATAGCTATAACATAAAAAAAATATAAACTATAGACAATAAAAATAAATTATTGTATTGTAAAAAATGTACCTTGATATATCATTTCAAGAGAGTGTATTAGATTCCACCATAGGAAATTTTTATGAATTTACCTATGACATACACATGTGTTTGCTCGATTATGTGAGTTATTCTTACATCCATGATTTCATGTAACTATAATCCATCCAATCAATAAATGATGGACTCAATGTAATCAAATCATTATTATAATGTTATCCCTAAATAAATATTTTTGTTTTCCATAGACTATAAATTATGTGATAAGCATATAAAAAAAGTATCTATATTATCCATTTCACGGATTCCAACAATTTCCCAAATTTTATAACGGTCTAGAGTCAAGATGTTTTATGATTAATAAAATTAGAAAAAAATTATGAAGGGTAAAAAATGTATAGTAGCTCAGATCACAATGAAAACATGTTTACTCTCAATAGCCCTATACTCCATGAGAGTTATGGTACACACGGATTCATCAAGTGTTTCATGAGGTCCATAACCCAAAAATATATTATAGTTCTTGTGGAATAATATTAAAAAAATATATTTTTTTACCATATATTCTTAATGAATATAGAAAATTTTATTTTATATAAATATTTTTAAAAAGTTTGTCATTTTTAATGGAAAATAATGAAAATTTATTATTATAGAATTTTATAATAGGTAAATTATATGAAATCAATAACAACAATATAATATTCAAACAAATGAATCATGATGTTTATACAGATGCTTCTTCACACATAATTTAATTTCTATACAATGATGTTCTTTCAATAATAATTGTCTTGATGATCATAATATAACGACATAAATAAAAATCTATTTCTTAATATATATATATATATATACAAATATGTGTGTCTGTGTCTGTGTCTGTGTTTATTTTTTATCAAGATTTGGTCAACCACTATATATATATATAATCAAACAATTATCATCATTTAACCATCATAACTATTAGAGAACATATTTCTAGAAATAACTTCCAAGAATCCCAACTAAAATTAAAAAATTTCCTAAATTTGAAATAATACGAATTTAACTGTTTTTATACCCATTAAATAAATGAATAATAATTTTTTTAATTAAATGAAACATAAATATCCAAATAAATCATCTTCAAATATTTTTATTTTATATAAATTATTTATACTATCTTCATATAACATTTATTTTTATCGATTGAATTAAAATATTTTAATATTAAAATTGAATGACAATAATTTTTAGTCAATTGGCAAATAAAAAATTTCTCCTATCAGATGAAAAACAATCATACAAATCATTATATTAAAAATACCTAATATCTAGAGTTGGTACACATAGTAAATTCTTTTACAATAATTAATATATAATATATTCTTAATTTATCTTCACAAGAAATATGTGTTTCCTATATTATTTTATATTTCATAAATATTTAAAATATTGATACAAATGATTACTATATTATCTTCCAAGAAAAATATAATATTTTTCCTCAATTGGTAACATGTGTTCATTTATAAATGAAACACTACAACATATTTTTTAAAGATTCACATTTTTCGTTAAATTTCCAAACATCTATTAATTTTCATTACTAATTGAAAAGTGTACGTAAATTTTCCTTCAAAATGTAGTTCATAATAAATTATTTCATATATATAATTGTTAACACAAATAGATTTAAAAAATACTAAACATCTAAGATCATTCAGAATTACTCATATATATTTTTACATTATTAAAATAGAAATTCATTATATAGTTCCTAACATTTTAAGAAAAACAATTATTTTATCCCAGTGTGTGTGAAACAATTGTTTTTGAAAATAATTCATAAAATATTTTTTTTAGAAAACTGATAGATAATATTATTTATCTCTTATATCATATTATAAAATCCAATAAAAAATTAATTCCCATACATATTCCAAAATAATATATGTTGTAAAAATAAAATATAATATTTGACATACTGTGTGAGATCCAATCAATTTAGTAGTCAATATAGAAAAAGGTAAATAATGAGAAATTGTAAAATAATTAATATATATACATATTTGATATTAATCAATGTAAACATGATATTATTGGGATATTTAAAAAATAAAATAATAATTGTGGAAGGAATCCACTCAATATAATATTCCCTCTCATTTTCATGAAAATATACCAACTGATCATGTAATATTATCGATAACTCACTACTCAACTAGTTTTGGGGTGGTGGAGCATGATTCATGTTAAACTACATTTATAAATATATTGTATTTTTATATAGACACCATAGATATTTTAATATGATAAAAACATGTATATTCTAGAATTAATTGTTGAGATATGATAACAAGGACCATAGTTATCATAAGATGCCACTGTATGATATATATAAATATACAATATCTTTAAATAAATGTATAAATAATGATTTAGGGTTTTGGTTAATTAAAAAAATCACAGTGATTGTAAAAGGATAAAATGGTAACCAAAACAAATAACTAATTTCACAAGACCGGACATTATCCTCACTATAGTTAATATTGTTCATATATGTTTCCCGATCTTATAAAAAAATATCTCCATTCATTTTAAATAAGTTTAAACCATTTATCTAATATGATTCATTAATGACATGGCCCACTAGACACACACCCGATCTCGCTATAGGAATTTACATCTATCCCAACAATGACTACCATAAGCCAAGTGATACAGTCAAAAAATATAATGGGATGGCTCATAAAGTTTGCCTTACCTAATTGGAAATGTGCACAAATCAAATTTCCTTTTGAGTATTTTATAATATTGTAAATATAATCACAAAACCCCTTTTTAATATAACATGTTTGGTACACATGATAATTTTCCTATATAGAATTATAAGTGTACTTCTATGAATAGGTGGAAAAATAATATCCCAACACCCTTAATAAATGTTATTCCTATTAAAAATGTAAATAATAACTCAATATCACAACTGAACCTAACATGAGTATGGTTAAAACTGATCACAACTATAATCATTATACTCTGACTCTACTGACTCATCATCGATTATAATCACCTCCAATATATATATTTTAAAAAAAAATTAAAATATGAATCTAGAAGTAAAATATTCATGGATGTATATAAATTATTATTGTGATTATTCAAGACATAATTTGAAAATGAAACAAATTATCCAATTTATACATTAGGAAATATAAATATATATTATGGAATAAGTCTGCCGAGAAATATCATTAATCATATTTTTTATCTCACAACCTCAAAGTACATAATATTAATGGTTGATGAAATATATATAATATATTCCAATTGAAACACCCAAAATATTTAAATAATATGTTTTCTTTATCACCTTTGAGGATTAATAGTGGCTCACCTACACATATGTGAAAAATTAATGTCTTTCTGGGAAAACCAACACCAAAAAAGGACCAAAACCTCACCTAAGCTAATGTGGTTTATTTTTGTATTTATAACTAGATTATAAATGAATTTTCATATCATCATGGGTGATTCCAGGATCATTGAACCATAACAGTTTCCCTAATAATGTAGGTTTCATGAAATTATTAACATAACTATCTACCATGAATGTTCTATAAGGACCTTATCATGTACCAACCTAGTCCTGCTTACCCAGGTTCCTGAGCACATCCATTATAGGTCATAAGAGGTGTTAATAATATCTATGTTCTATAGACAAGAACTGTAGCTCAAACATATACTCAATATTAATGATTTCAACATGGAAAATAAATTTTTAATAAAAATATAATTTGTTTTGAAATTATTAGTTGAATCATTTATATGATCCTTAGATATTAAAAATATATTAAACATGAAATAAACAATTATATAAAAGTAATTAAATGGTATAACAGTAAATATTTTAAATGATTCAAAATTTAAAGATAATTATAATTTGCGAAAAAGAAGGCATCAAAATAATATGAATTCACATAAAAAAGATAATTTTTTGAAATTAAGTCACACTCCATCCGTATAATAAGGAATAATTAAAAGAGTGATCCAAAATAATAAATCAAATGGGTGGATCATTAATATATTAGAGTCTAAATCCAAAATTTCTCACTTAATATTTAAGCACAGAATGGTTTAGGGAATTTGCGAGATAAATTCATTGTAGGATTTCATCAAATATTCAATGATTTTTATTGTCAAAATAGAATTAATATAATAGTTATATAATATTAATAAAAAAATTTATTATTATAATTATAGGAAAACAAACTCACAATAATATTAAGATTATCTTTAAAATTGGGTGATGTTTCCAAAAGAATTAGAAATATTTATTGAAACCCATCTATAAATGTATATTCCAAATTTATTACATTTTTTTTCTAAAGAATACTATAAATAAAAAATTCACTCATGTAAAATATTAGACACATAAAAATGACCCATGTATAAGTTATATAATTAGGAATAAATTAAATATAGATCTATTTTTTCAAGAATAAATAATGAATAATGTCATTTAAGAAATTATTAAATCTTGGAATATTGTATATAATCATTTCTAACACCTATATCACATGTAAGATATTCCTAAATACACTCAATAGATCCAATATGTTGACTAAATAATATTTTCCTTTTATTTAATCATCCTTATTCTATGAACTATACACACTAGTGGCATCCCATGAGGCCTAAGTCCATTACCTTGTAAAGGGGTTATAGTCTGTCTAATTAGGATTATATAATTTCTTTCTATCAATACATATTAATGAAACCTATGAATACCTTGAAAATATCCATAAATATTAATAATATATGTGGTTCATTTCAGAAAAAAGTTATAAATAAACTACATAGAAGTCCATTCAAATGATATACCTCAACTCACCATTAACACTGCTACCATACAAATCACATAAGAATGAAAAATATTGTATGTTCCTATATAATATATACTATATAGAGAAAATGTTTATTATGATTAATGGAAACACTTATTTTGGAATTTATAATAGGTTTTGAAATATTTTATTGGATCCTTTAACAATAACTAATGATACTATATTAAATAAACATTCTAAAATATTCTAAAACTAACTGTACTGAAAAATATATTTTACTGTTAAATAATATGACATTAAAATTAAAATTCATATAATAATCCATGAAAAATAATTTAGAAAAAATAATCAAAATATAATTTTTAAGTAACCATTATTATAGCCTTCTAGATGGGAAATCGTAGTATAACATAAATATCATTCAATTGAAATCCATTTGGATACCATGTAGAAGTATAATAAATTTTGAAAAGCAGTGAAAAAAATGGAATAAAAGAATTTTAGAAACATTAAAAACATACAATTATAAATTCATATATAATAATTCAATTTAAAAAATGTATTAAAAAATATAAATACATAAAAGAAACAATATGTCATAAAACAATCCAAAAAACCCAACAAAAAAACTATTAATAATTGACGGGTGAATAGAATTATATTAAATAATAAATACTTTTGAAATCTCTGTGTCATTTTTAATATGTTCCAATAATAAATAATTTATATTATAAATAAATTTTTATGACATAGTCAAATCATGGATTATTTATAAAAGATTGAATCATGGAAAAACCTACCACAAGTGGAATATTGTGATGCTAATCATTCTGATGTGTAATGAGAACACCTGAGTAAAACTATTCAAAAACAATTATAATGATTGAGAACAAAATATGAACTTGGACCAAACCTATGTATTATATGTAAGTAAGAAACATTGAGGATAGTCAGAATGGTCGTGAAATAAGGTGGGAATATATGAAACATAGAAGAAGAAAAACTAACCATAATATATAATTATTGAAATTGGAGGGAGAATTTCTAAAAATACATGGTGATGAATGATTGGAATTATCAAACTATGGGGATATTCATAAGTCCTTGTTCATGGTATGTGTGTATTTTATAGGGGAGAATATGATATTTTTGTTTTGGATGATAAAAACCCAATCTCATATGTTTTAAAAATCAGGTTAACATTCATGATTATTCATCATTGTTTTCATTACAATAAATATACCATGATATTCAGACATGAATCACCTTGTAACTATAGTAATGGGATTTACGGTTTTGAATAAATTTGTGTGAACCATGTGAAATTGACCTCTTAGAATATATAGGTCACTCTCTTTATTCTCCCACTATTTGTACTAAATTTGTGGGAAAAATGTGAACCATGAACAATACATAATATATATAATAAATATAATAAATATTTAATAAAATCTCATATAAAAGGTTAATTTTTATTAAATAAATTAAATATTACAATAATAAGGATTGTGTGTGACCATTTTACCCACAATAAAATAATCCCACCATAAAAAGTAACTAAATTTCAAAGAAAATATTGAATAAAACATGAATCTTAAATAAAAATACTAGAACCATTCATGACATAGTTATCAGCCAAACTAGAGTAGAAAATAATTACCACATACACATTTTTATTTAAATCACAACACTCACCTAACCACTATAATGAGAAATTATATAATTGAAAACCGTAGTGACTATCCCTAACATAAAATGACAATACAAATATGGTAGGTTAAAAAAAGGTAATTCCATGTAATTGATATGTTACAAAAAATGAATTTAAATTGGAGGGACTATAAAAATAAAAATAATTCGTGAAAACAAACAAATAATTTAAAAACCCATAATTTACATTACTGAATCCAAAGGAAACAAAACATATCTACCAAAAAAATTTGTATCAAAATATTTGGGCTCAAATAATAAATATTAATATAATAAATGATTCACCAAATGAATGTCAAATAATAATAAAATCCCACTATTGTTGAGCATGTGTTTTTTCAACAATAAATAATTATTTATTCAAAGGGGGAGTATGTTGATAACAACACTCTATCTCTTTATAACAATTTTGATCCCTCACAAATACCCGTAATTATTATTTAATGATTTTATGAGTTAATTATTTTTCAGGAATTTATTATTCATTATAATTTTATTTCTGGATTAAATATTTAAGTTCTTGATTAACAAGGTTTTATTTCTAAAGTATTCGGATTTAGCATGTTCTGGAAACAATGTTCATACCCTAATTATTCGGGATCTGATTTAGTCTGTTATGGAATCATAATTCATACCATATGTGGTGTGATGTATGATAAGGATAAAATTCAATGTATTCTTTATGAGATAATTGAAAAGTATGGTTAATCAACCATACTGTATCAACAATTTATGTAAAAGAACCCTACGTTGAGAAGGACCCATACTTTTGTGATATCAGAAAAGTATGGAAGGAGAACCGTACGTAAGAATTAAACATTATGATTGTTTCTCAAAATAATGGTTCATCAACATCACTTTTGTAAACAACCATATGTTCTTGGAAAAATATGGATCATGTTAAAGTATGGATCTTTTACCATATGTTTGAATGTTGAAGAGAAAAGTATAGATGGCCAACCCTACGTTTTTGATCAACCTTAAATTTGATGAAAGCTAAATAAACCTTATGTTTGTAATAAACCCTACATTTAAAGACTACGTCATCAACCGTACATTTAGGGGATGCATACTGTACAACTCAACCTTACGTTTGGCATCAGGGAATTTAAAGTCGATATTTTAATGCAATGGTCACCAACATGATTATTATGTGGACTTCAATCCGGATTTAAAGATGATTTTAAAGTGTGACATTGACTGATTCAAATCCGTTTTATCACTGGTCTAAAGATCTAATTAAAAGGATATGTTTATGTCGTGTCTTTAAGGAAGTTACGACTACACTGTAAATTCAAATTTTTTAATGTCGTGATTCAAAAGGTGACTTTTGTTGATATAAATTTGCAAGAGAAGTACATATATTATATATATTTATATATATGAGTTTTTTCGAATATCAACTCATGGTCTTATGTGATCTCTCGATCATTCTGAGAAAAGGAATGTAAAACAGAGACTATCAAAAATTCTTATCTGCTTATTAAAGAGAATGAAAAAGCTCTGTTTTCTGAAGAAGAAAAATCATGATATAAGATTCCTTTTTTCTACATAGAATATCATTCGTGAATCTGTTACTGCTAAATTTTTTAGTTATATTTTTATATCTACATCAATGTGATCGACTGAGACCGACTCTTTTGGTGAAGATCATTATTTCTAAAGGCGATGATCCATCTATAGTCAATTGAATGTTGTTGCAATTGTGAATATCATCTAGAAAGTATTTTCAGAAAACAAAAATCATTATTTTCTATTCTTTAGTGATAGGATTATCTTACTAAGATGTGTAGGTTCGGTAATGAACCATAAGGCTTTGATTTTCCTTAGATAGTTAAGGTGTCATGTGCCTGTACTCAGTTATTGAAACGGTCAGTTGAAATGAGGACCAGTTAGTGAAAACCACCAAGCTCGTGGAGTATAGCAATGGTGGAGTGGACTAGGGTACTTCTGTTCGCTGAACCACTATATAACTTGTGTCTCTGCTATTTAAATATCCACTACATTAATTCATCAGATTAAAGATAAAGGGAAGAACATAATCTTGCATAGATTTTTGAAAAGACACAATTCACCCACCTCTTGTGTATATTTGTATAATACGATCCAAAAATTTGTATTACAGGTTCAGCTTTATGATAAATCATTATCAAGATGATAGTGATTATACAAAGATACATATGACTAATACAAGAGAGGGAATGGCTATGGTCAGAGACCCATACTTCAATGGAGAAAACAATGGATGCTGGATGTTGAGATTGATTATCTATATGAAAAACCTTGGATACAGAGTATATTCTATGACTTTGACTCAATATAAAATAACAGAAAAACCTGAAACATGGAGTGCATCTACTGAAGCATATTATGACATGAAATCGAAGGCAATGAATTCAATTATATGTGGTCTAGGACCTGATTAATTTAATAGAGTATCTCAATTCCCAGAAGCATAAGAAATGTGGAAAACTATTGATGTTGCTTATGAAGGAACTAACAAAATCAAGGAAATGCGATATTCAACTTCTATGATTAAATTCTCTAATTTTAGAATGGATGATGATGTGAGTATTACTCAAATGAATGGAAGATTGGAAGATGTTTTCAATAATATAACTGCCTTAAGAGATCCCATTAAACTTGCTGATAATGCTTTAAAAGAAATGAGAGTGCTGTCTATAAAATGAAATGGAATCTCTGCAGCAATCAAACAGTCGACACCTGTCAAAGATTTAACCATGAGAGAACTGATTAGAATATTAATTATGTATGAAGCTGAGATGGATGATGAATAAAATGAACATAATGTACATATCAAATGAGATGACACTTTCTGGAAAGTATCATCACAGAGCAAAAATAAAAAGATGAAGAAAAGTGTAAAAGTGACATCAGAAAGTTCTGATTTGTCTAATTCTTATGTGGAGCTTGCTCAGCTATCCAGAAGACTCACTAAATTATATAGAAAGTATAATGGATTCAGAAAATAATTCAAAAAGGATGAAAAAAAAGTCAGATGTTATGAATGCATTAAAATGGGGCATATCAGACCAGACTGTCCTCAGCTAAACGAAGAAAAGAGAAATAAATTCTTCAACAGAAATTATTACAAGCATAAAGACAAGAAATATATGAATGCTACATGGAGTGTATCTGAAGACTCCAGTAGCACTTCTAAATCAAACTCAGAGAAGGAAGAAGCAAATCTAAAAGCTAACATGTGTTTTATGGTTGAAAAAGATGAGTTACAATCTTACTACTCTTCTGACTCCACTTCTTAATCTAGTTACTCTAATGAAAACCTTGCATCCTACTACAATATGCTTGAATAAAAAATATGATTCTCTCTTTAAGAAGCATATTTCTTTAAAGAACATTCACAATGTTATTTTTGATGATAGAGATACAATGTTGAAACAATATAATGAGTTAACTAAAAATCATGACTCAATTAAAACTAACAATACAGATTATGAATCAAAGATAAAATCACTGTAAACTAAAGTGGAAACTTATAAAAATTCCGCACATGTTTTTACTAATGGAGAAAATACATTAAATAAAATTGTTGTAAAAAATGTCATTAAATAGAATGATTTGGAATTGGCAGAAAAGGTGAAAAAATCATGTTATAAAAAAATTATTTTATTCGAAGTGAAAAAATACTAAATTGTAATTAATGTGGAATATGGGGACATATTTCTAAAAAATATTTCTTATTTCAACCAAAAAAGTGATTTTAAGAATGATTTTGTATCAAATGATTTATTTTAATGCTATGAAATTATAAAAACAATTCAAGTCTCGATTCCCAGATCCTTGCTGGCTAACACCCCTGGACCCAAAAATATATGGGTACCAAATCAAATTGTGTAAATTCTTTTGCAGGGAGAAGGTTAGAAAATAAAAAAGGACATGTGGTATATAGACAGTGGTTTCTCAAGGCATATGTGTGGAAACTCGTAGAATTTATCTAAACTCACTCAAAAAGATTTTGGACTTGTCACTTTTGGTGACAATGCCAAAAGGAAAATCAATGTTATTGAAATAGTTGGAGATCCGGAAGATATGTCAATCAAAAATGTAATTTATGTATAGGGATTGAAAGATAATCTAATATGTATCTCACAACTATGTGATGATGGTTATGCTGTTTATTTTTCTAACAATTGTTTTTCTATTTTCAAAATTAAATTTCTTATATTTGGAGTACCTAGAATTGACAATGTGTATACCCTGGACTTAAATTCTTTGTCTAAACAAAAAGTAAATTTCCTAAAAACTAAATTGAATGAATCTTGGATCTAACATAAGAGACTTAGACATTTTAATATATATATTTTATATAAATAATCTAAGAAACAATTAGTTTTTGATTTCCCTAGTCTCAAATTTGAATGTGGCAAATTTTGCGATGCATGTCAACTTGGAAAGCCACCCAAATCATCCTTCAAATTTGTTAACATTATTGCAACATATAATCCTCTATGAATTATCCTTATCGATTTTTTGTACATTCAATAGTAGAATGTTTGGCAGGTAAATCATATGGATATGTTTTAGTTGATGACTATTCTATATTTACATGGATTTTCAATTTAATATTTAAAAATAAATCTTTTACTTAATTTAAATGTTTTTGTAAATCTTTTAAAAATGAAAAAGGTTTTAAAATAATTTCATTACGAACTGATCATGGTGGATAATTTGAGAATCTGTAATTTAATTCATTATGCTCAAATATGGGTATTAAACACACCTTCTCTACACCAAGAACACCTCAACAAAACGGAATTGTTGAAAGAAGAAATAGGACTAATCAGTAAATGGCGGGGACTATGCTAAATGAATATAGTCTTCCTACCTATTTATGGGTAGAATTAGCAAGCATAACCTTCTATACATCAGATATAGTTTTAATTTGACCAATTTTAAAAAATAAACCCTATGAACTCTGGAATAACAGAAAACCTAAATTCAATTAATTTAATCATTATCGAATCATGGTTTACTTCATGAACACCAAGAACAATCTTGGTATGTTCAATCCAAAACCCGATGAATGAATTTACTTAAGATATTCATCTACCTCCAATGATTATAGAGTCTATAATAAGAATTCAAGGATTGTTGAAGAATTATTTCATGTTAAATTTGATGAATCTGATCCCTTTGAGAAAAGGACAGATTAAATGGATGAATAAGACTCTAATGGTAACATGAGACATGATAACTTGATAAATGGTTTTAAAAAATATATAAATGACATTCAGTCTAGTTCAGTAGGACATCATTCTAAAGAACCTATGAGTGTGCTACCTAGATAGACTAGAAGTCTAAATAATCACCCTTTAGAGACTATAATTGGTAACTTAGACTCATGAATAAAACCTAGAATAAATATAGGGAATCTGGTAGAATTCTATGCCTTTATATCCCAATTAGATCCCACGTCTATAGAAGAATGTTTAGATGATTAATGTTGGATGATATCAATGCAAGAAGAATTAAACCAATACAAAAGAAACGAATTATGGGAATTAGTTGAAGGAACATTGAACTATCAGGTGATAGGAACCAAATGGGTCTTTAGAAATAAACAAAATGTTCATGGAATAATAACAAGAAATAATCCTAGACATGTAGCTAAAGTATATAATCAGGAATAAGGTATAGATTTTGATTAGACCTTTTCACCTGTAGCTAGATTAGAACCCATTAGAATCCTTTTAGCCTATGCAGATCATATGAAATTTATATTATTTCAATTGGATGTTATGTATTCCATTTTAAATGGTTATTTAATGGATGAAGTTTATGTAGAGAAACCACTTAGTATGAATGATTAAGCTCTTTTCTATTGAGAAATGATTTTATTATTCAAATGGTAGATCCAACCCTTTTTTAAGAAAACAATAAATTATAATATTTTATTTGTTCAAATTTAGGTTGATGATGTAATTTTTAGATCAACTAATAAAACCCTTTTTTCATGAGTTTTCATTGTTAATGAAAAAATAATTTGAAATGAGTATTATGGGAGAATTAAATTTCTACATAGGTCATCAAATTTATCAAAAAGATTTTGGAAATGATTTGAATCAAAGAAAATACATTAATAATTTATTAAAAATGTTTGGACTTGAAAACAAAAAGACATATACAACTCCTATGTGTACTAATATAAAACATGATTTGGATGAATCTGGAAATTCTGTTGATAACAAGTTAAATAGAGGTATGATTTTTTTTTATTATATTTTACTGTTATCTGGCCAGATATAATGTATTTAGTATGTATTTGTGAAATATTTCAATGAATCCCTAAATAATCTCATTTAACAGATGTTAAAAGAATATTTAGATATTTAAAAGGAACTATTTTCCAATCTCTTAATTATAACAAAACATCTGATTTCAATTTAATATCATATTTAGATGCAGTCTTTGGGTGTTGTGGATTATATAGGGAAAGCACTCCAAGAAGTTTCCACTTTTTAGGGAAATCCTTAGTGTCATGGTCAAGTAAAAAAACAACATTCGGTTTCCCTATCAACTGCTGAGGGATTTTTTGCTGGTAGTTGTTGTGTACAATTGTTGTGGATGAAAAATACTCTTATGGACATTGGAATAAATTTTAATAATACATCTATTTACAATTCTAGTGCTATAAATATTTCAAAAGATCCTATTAATCATTTTAGAACTACGGATATTGAAATCAGACATCTTTTTCTAAGATATCATGTTCTTAAAAATGATATATCTTGGGAATTTTTAAGCACTGAAATTCAATTAGCTGGTATTTTTACTAAACCACTTCCCACTTTAATGTTTTATTTTATTAAGGGGGTCTAGGTTTATTTAATTTTAAATAATGTTTTATTTTACTATAGAGTTTCATTATTTTAATTCTCTTCAAAATAATTTGGTTATTTTCTTTTCAAATATATTAATATTATTATCCATGTGTAATAAATTTTATTTATATTTAATTTCTATGTAATGATTAATCAAAAAACAGAAATCAAGGCTGCCAGAAACCCTTTCGACTTATAAACTGTTTCATTTCTACCAAAAACATTTCGAACCCGCGTAACTGCACCACTTCTCGTCAACCCTAATTTTCGAACCTCTGAAACCCTATCCACCAATCCATTAGATGTTCTTGTTGAAATGGCTAAGAATAAGATATTTTATGAGGATGAGACCAACAATGCGATGAAACAACACTCCGAAGGAAGGAAAATCTTACAAGGAAAGGTGGTTGTTCTCAAATGGCTATTTCAAACGAATCTCCTATTAAAACAAGCACAATCATTTCAGAATCTCGAACATACATTCAATAGTGAGTATACAGAATTTTTGTATGAGGTAGTACATCGATATTTCTTCATGTCTGTATAGTTTATTCTGGGAGAAAATGTGGACAATATGCTAGCTAAGATAGAGTATTGGGATTTTTCGATCTCTTCAGTTGAAATTGGTCCGATTCTGAACTGCCCTCATGAGGGATTCTTTCATTTAGATTTGAAAAATATATGAGATTATATAAATAAATCTACGGACAATATGTCTTTTATTATTGGTTCTACTTATATAAAGAAGATCTTCATAAAGGACCTAGAGCCCGATCAGAAAATTTTAGTAATATTTGTGCAAATAGGGATTTCACCGAGGATGTTTGAGATGGGGAAGATATTATATCCTAACATGTATATAATGTATCTTTTTCTCAGTGATATCAATCTCAATTTTCATAGATACATGGTGAGGTATCTGAATTACTGCTGTCATAGTGAAGCCAGAATGAACTTCTACCCGTTTTGTAGATTCATTTTTAAACTGTTGTTCAAAAAAGATATGGTGAGACTAGTGGATGCCAGAGTAAGATTTCATCATAGTAATGTTTCTAATGTTTGGAATTTAATAAAGTTAGGCTATTTCTGGAGTACTATTAAAGAAAAAATGTTGATAGTAGGAGTTGAGGAAGAAACAGAGAGTGCTCATGCTCAGACTTCTATGTCCAATGAGGGAATTGTTGAATTGAGAGTAAGCACTAATGCAAGGAGAATAATATTTGAAATTGAAGACACTGAGGAAGAAAGAAGTCAGGAGGTACTAAAACTCAAAGGAAAATAACTAATAATGAGGAATCTATTTCCCCATGTACTAACAACTAGATATTTACTCTCTTACAAGTTTGTCAGAGAAAAATTTATTTAACTGTCTCAGGAATAAAATTTGGCTATTACATAATATGACCCTGAAATAATTTTATTTTTAAAGAATAGAACAACATGTTGTTGTTGATGTTGAAGTTACACATCCACAGGAAAAAGAGGCAGAGCCTGGTGAGGAAGTGGCCAGACCTCAGGACACTCCAGAAGATATTATATTAGAAAATAAATTGGAAGAACAAGTTTTTGATGTTCATGATGAGAATGTTTCTGATGATCAAATAGAATTACTTCAACCGGATTTTTAAGTGGAAGAGTCCGGAAAAGGATTTGATGAAAAATTTGTGGACCAACCTACCTAGGAAAAGGAAAAAAGACAAGTCTGATGCAAATTCTATACCTTTAGTATTGATGCAACACATTGAACCTGATAATGAGAATCACGCATAGGGTGCCACTGATACAGGGAATAAGTAAATTGAAGAGTTGAATAGAAAGGTGTCTTTGTTTGAATCTAAAAATGATACTCTCAAGATATCCTTAAAATCAGAACATTTCAAATTTCAGAGACATAAGGATAGTATAGTTTCAATGCGTGAAGATGAAATTTTTAAGAAGGATATTCTGAATGCTAATGAAAAATTAAAGTCAGAAATGGTTATAAAGTCAGATTTATCATAACGGAAATTATTTATCGAGATACAATTTGAATATGTAAGAACTAGTGATGTTATTGGGTCAGGTACTTCACCTTATTTATTCAGAATATTTCATGAAATCACAGCTGCAATGAGCAATATGAGTGGAAGATTGTGTGATCTTTAATGCAACAGTTCACCTATATTAGTCCAATTAGACAATTATAAATTTTTGGTTAATCAATTGATATCCAGTGAACCTGGAATTTTATCTATCTTAAATAAATTTACAGAGAAGCTGTATTTGTTTATGGAGAAGGAAGAAATACTTCACGTGGTTTTAAGAGTCAATCTCATTTATGAAATTAATATTACTCTAGTGTCCATAGATCATATTATTAATCTAGGTGATGGAATGACGTAATGTCTCGTGGAGTAGTTGACATAAATCAAGTATGCAGTTCAGAGGATATAAACCCTATTTTCTACCCTAAACAAACCATGATTCATGTTTTCATCATAAATGTATCTATTCCAACAACTCAATGAAAATTGTTGTTTTCTGTATTTATCATTTTTATAACTTTTAATGAAATTATGCTTCTTTATATTATTTTTTTTACCGTCTTTGTTTTAATATTCTAGTAATCCAGATTTAATTTTTTCTAAACACTTAGTTATAGCATTTAATTAAGTTAAGTTCGACATTAAATGCGTTATATTCTATCTTTTATCTTCTTGTTGATATCACAAAAGGGGGGAGAATTTGGACAAACACAATATTTCTGTTTTATTCATTTTATTGGGGGTGAAATTAAAATAGAAAAATTAAAATACATAATTTAAAGGGAGAAAATAAGTTAAATCTAATATTGTATTTATCATTATTTTATGGGGTTTTGATCATAAAATGGGGGAGATTATTGAGAAAGTGTTTTCTTCAGAAATACATAATGTTTTAATTAAAGGGGGATTATGTTGAGAACAATACTCTATCTCTTTATGAAAATTTCGGTGCCTCACAAATACCCTTAATTAATTTCTAATGATTTTATGTGTTAAATATTTTTTAGGAATTTATTATTCATTATATTTTTATTTCTGGATTAAATATTTATGTTCTCGAATAACGAGGTTTATTTCTAATGTATTTACATTTAGTATGTTCTCGAAACACTATTAATACCCTGTTTATTCGGGATCTGCTTTAGCTTGTTCTGGAAACACTGTTCATACCATACATGGCGAAATGCAGTGTAAGGATAAAATGTAGCATATTATTTATGAGATAAGTGAAAATTTTGTTTAATCAACCATATGTAAACAGAAAATAATAAAAAAGAACCCTACATTAGGAAGGAACACTACGTTTGGGATATCAGAAAAGTATGGAAGGAGAACCGTACATGAGTATTAAACGTTACATTTTTTTCTAAAAATAATGGTTCATCAGCTTTACTTTTGTAAACAACAATACATTCTTGGAAAATTATGGATCATGTAAATGTATGGATCTTTTACCAAACATTTTAAAGTTGAATAGAAATGTATTGATAACTAACCCTACGTTTATGTTCAACCTTATGTTTGATGAAAGTGACCTAAATATTATGTTTGTAATCTACCATATGTTTGAAGACTACATCATCAACCTTATGTTCAGGGGCTGCATATAGTACGAATCAACCTTATGTTTGGAGTCATAGAATTTAAAGTCGATATTTTTAGGCAATGGTTAGCATGCTAATTATTATGAAAATTTCAATCCGGATTTAATGCTGATTTAAACGTATGACTTTTTCTGATTCAAAGACATTTTATCAATGGTTTAAAGATCATATAAAAAAGATATTTTTATACTGAGTCTTTAGGGATGTTATGACTGCTCTGTAAATTCAAATGTTTGAATATCGCGAGTCAAAAGGTGAATTTTTTGGATCTAAAGTTGCAGGAGAAGTGCTTATCATTTATATAAATATATATATATGTGTTTTTTTCAAACATCATCTAATGGTCTTATGTGATCTCTTGATAATTCTGAGAAATGGAAAGAAAAATTGAGACTATCAAAAATCAAGATCTGTTGATTCAAGAGGATGAAAATGCTCTATTTTCTGAAGAAGAAAAATCATGATAGAAGATTCATTTGTTCTACATCGAAGATCATTTTTGAATCTGCTACTACTGAAGTTGTGATTTATATTTATATATCTAATACAATAGAATCAACTCAGAAATACTATTTTTGTGAAATTCATTATTTCTGAAAGTGATGATCCATCTATTTTCAATTGTATGTTGTTTCAATATTGAAGAACATCTGGAATGTATTTTCAGAATACAAAATATTTCGTTTCTATTCTTGAGTGAGAAACTTTTAATACTAATCTATGTAGGTTCCGGAGTAAACCAGAATTAATTTTTTTTGCCTTAGATTGTAAAGGTGCCCACTGCCTATACTCAATTGTTGAAACGGTCTCATTAAATGAGGATCAGTTAGTGAAAATCACCAAGATCATGGAGTAGAGCATTGGTGGAGTGGGTTGGGGGCTTTGTGTTCCCTGAACAAATATATATCTTATGTCTCTCCTATTTAAATTTATCTTCCTTTAATTCATCTGATTAATGTAAAGGGAAGAACAGAATATCGCAATGATTTCTGAAAAGACACAATTCAACCCCCTCTTGTGTATATTCTTATAATCTGATCCAACAACTATGACCACTATTTTAATTATAATTTCTGTTAAAAATTTCATACCCTCAAATAAAAAAATAAAAAATCTGAAGTCATATCTTATAAAATATGAATTTTTTTTGTTCCCCATCTTGTAAATAGTATAGGTGGGTAATATATGAAATAATTAATAGAACACCACATCTGATAATACCAAAAAAATACAAACAAGAACCAACAAATTCATAATTCCATGTATCTTTATATCTAAACGAGTTATAAAATAAAATCCCTAGAGTCCCCCAATACTATTAAAATCAATACCCATATCAAATTGCATCACATAGAATCACCTATGGTGATTCATATAGGCACACGAAACTAATGAATCTTGTATAAGAAAAAATAAAATATCAAGAGAAATGTAATCTTTTGACTCTTCTATTCATTTTTTGGTTTTTTAATCACAAACTCAATTTTAAAACAAATATATATATATATATATAGGTTACTATGACTTTTGTTTCTTACTACTATTTTTATCAATCCCATAGTTATGTATTTTGTCAAACAAAAAATAAACATTATTATTGTCGTTTTAATCAATTACACAGTTATGTTTCCCATCGAACTAAATATATTCATTCAGACTATGTTTTTATCAATATTATAGTTAGTTATTTTACCACACTCGTCGATAAGGCCATAATTCCATTATAATCATACTCTTTGTTTCAAAGAATTGTTTTACTAAGAACTACAATTCCACTCTTCTAATTTATTGGGTATGTCAAATTTTTTCATACTCACTATCACATCTAGAAAATTATATTGTTTTTAAAAGAATATCCATCATTCAAAAAGATAATGAGTATTTCATTTTTATTTGTATTAAAATGATGGCGTTGATTCAATTACAATATGACCATTGGAGTGCCACATGTGCATTAACAAATGAGATTTAAGGATGAAATCTTCCCTTTGGAGTAGAATTTGACTGTTGGAGAAAAAACATAAAAATACCATGTGATTTTAATTAGGTGAAGATGGGTGATTTTGAAATTTATGGAATCAGAAAAAAAATTGTTTCGTGATGAAATTTCTGAAGTGATATAGATGTGAACATCTCCATTGACATAATATTCATCATCATTTTTTTCTTTGTGAGACACCAATTTATGTTGACTAAAATTTAGGGCTTCTTTAGATATGTAGATAGAAGCCACTGATCAGTGTATTGATCCAGGTCTCGTTGGGATAGAATTATAGACTCTGAACATCATATCGGCCTAGGTGTGGGTTTGATAATCATAAAAAATGTATAAATCAAGGGACCCTTATCCATGTGTATTGGATACCATTCTCTTTGGGTTAAATTTTTTTATAACATTATATGTATTTTTTAATTGCATTTTTCTTAATAGAATGTGGATTATTCACTATTTCATTTTCAAATGTATATTGAATACATTATAATTACATTGATTAATATAATATACTCTATATATGATTAATTACTCTAATTTCCATTAATTACTCAGAATAAAATTATTTTTTCCTTATGATCTTTTAAAATCTATGTAATACGATTCTATACACTATATGATAAAATATCTATATTTTGTTACTCTGATAATCATATTCCATGATAATACATTCCATTACCATATGATCTATTACAAAAATAATTATGTGATATCTAGAATACTATTATAATCATATGATGATGATTAGACTTGGACCCAAGTCCTTTGAGATTTATTTTTTTAATAAAACATTTGTTTTGAATTCAATTAGTTTAATTTTACAAAAATAATTTTTTTGAAATGAATGTTTTATTATATACAATTCACACCCCCATATTCTATATAGAGAATCAAAATCATAATTTCTATCCTACAATTGGTATCATATCATGTTTTTATAATACCAATATATACATTTTATATCATAATTGGAGTTCATTATTTATTCAGTTTCACTAATTTTACTCCTATATGTTATTCATAATTATCTCTCATTATTACTCAGTTTATAAATACATATTTCACAAATGTTTGGAGTGAAAATGTTTTTTTCTAAGGTTAATGAAAACAGTGTGGGATATATTAATAAAATAAATATAAGAGGACTATATATTTTTGAATGGTAAATATTATGAGTACTGTATAGATCGTAGGAATGCATTTTTTATTAGCAATGGAGTTGATAATTTTTGTAATTATTAATAAAATTATAATATTCATTAATAGGATGTTCGATATTTTAAAAATCCCGAGTAATAATAATATAAATTCAATTTTATAGATCATAATATATTGTTTTGTTCAATGAAATGGAATATATAATACCAAATATCATCTCGTTAAGCCTCAAATAGTATTTTTTTAAAACATGATGTTTCACATTTGGTTACTTCAAATGTTATATAAACTAGAAGGGATATTCTTAGATATGACTATCATGTTTTTTCCATATGTAGAGCCAATAGTTCATGATTCGAAAAGATGCATGAATATTCTGTATAACATATAATAAATAAGAGAAAAAGGATAGATGCTGAAATACTTGTTGAAAACATTATTGAAATCATGCAATATGAGTGGGAATAAAAAAGAAAGTCTATGTATGAGTATTGGAATGTTACGGAAGTTACCCTTGATGAGTTATTTAACACTCTCTGGAATATGAAAACTGAATAAAGAGATATGATAATATTATTATGGTGAAAAATGTGAGTCTTTGTTTTTCTATGACATCAAATAAAATGAAAGACATGAATCCTAAGAATGTTTCTAAGACAACAATGTCTATGAATTCTATGATTTAGTCAAACTAAATTGAATCTGATGAATTAGATAATTAGATACAAAATCGTTCTTGTAGGATAAAATATATTTTTGGCAATAATGATTTTTAGTACATATATAAAATAAATGGTATGAAAGATATGAATGATTAAAAAATTACATCTTTTTAACTCTGGAAAGTTGGACATGATAGATCTGATTTTACAAAGATGAAATGAAAGGATAGGAAAGGTATAAACTCATAATGGAATCAGAGATGATAATATATGTCTTAGAGAAAGAAGATCATAAATGAAAATGACACTTAGAGTGCTAGTGGTGGAAACACACCTTATTAATCATTACGTAAGGAATATTTTAGACATAAGAATATTGCTCGTATTTCCATAATACCTATTTAAATCCAATGTTTCATAGATAAGGCACACAATAATGAATCATTAACTAATTAATCATTAAGTGAAAATTATACAGATGAATTAAAGTACTAATCATCAAATAATGAATCTTCATCATCAGAAAATAATTATTTACCTTTTTTTGAATTAGAATCATGGTCTTCCATGTCTATTAAAATGAAAATAGTATGATAAAAAAGTAACATGGTAAAGAAAATTATTGAAATAATATTTTATCAAATGGAGTATCAGATCATTATAATTATCATGATGCAAAATCTGTTGAAATTGAATCTATATAGAAAAATTTATTGATTCTTATTATGAGAAGATAAATATTTTAATGATTTAGAAAATGTTATTTCTAAGAAAAATTATTTAGACACAGATAGAAATTCTATTCCAAATAACATTAAGGATAAGTGTTTAGTCATTAGAATAAAGTCTCGTGTTATTTACATAAATATATTTAATCAAATATTAATTATGGATAAGAAAATTTTGATATAATTAATTCACAGCTTTTTCCTCTATGGAATTGTTCCAGATATGTTTATTCTCATTAAAAACTAATTTTTGTTCATACATGTTTTATTCTTCAATGATCCCCTTATTAAACTATGATTTAATGTATTGGACATTTGTATAAAAAAATTTCATTAAAAAAACAAAATATTTTTGTTTTCATAAATCGTACATTTCTAAACAAATGTGGATTCCTAGGATTTCACATTCTAATAAATCTGAATACAAGAAATATTTGATGCTAAATGTCTATTTTTTATGATATAAAAACAATGATTGTACAAAGAATAATACATGGTACAAGGATAGTGGATTTTCCAAGAACACAATTGGTTATAAAAAAATTAGTGAAATGATTATTAAGTTTAAAGGTGGATGAGTCATTTTTTAGGCAATGCTCAAAGAAAAATTTCAGATATATGAAGCATTTCACATATAGGAAAATACTTAATTTAAAATTTCTTATTTATTAAAGTATTTAATAATAACCTCATAATGATAATCCATTTATGTAATGGAGGTAACCTATTCAATTTTAGTAATGCTAAATGTTGAGTACAAAATTCCATGGATGATTTCATTCTCTCTTGAAATCAGCATGATAATGTTTACACACCTAATAAATAAGTCCTTAGGATCCAACTATTACCTTGACTTATGCTGATTTGAGACCAATATTTTTTATGGCATGGAGGACCAAGACATTCTAATAATATAAAAATATGGAAACTATCTATGAAAATGTCATGTTAGGGTTCTAATAGATCATTGATTTGATTCTTAAAATGTTTATGATGCCAATAAATATAGAATGCAACATAATTCTAGATTTAAATCAATATGTGAAGTACCAAATTATAATATATTATATCATGTGATTATGGATATTTTTGTTCCAATAGAAAATAGAATTATTAAAGACAAATTCTTTGTATTTTTTTAGTTGATGATTACTCTAGATTTATATAGTTTTATTTTCTAGCAGTGTAATACAAATAAATTTCTTATTTTAAATGTTTTTTTCAAAATTTAGTAATGATATATAGTATTTCAATGATAAATATTCATTTTTATCACGTTGGAGAATTTGAACAATCGTATTTTAAAATATTTGGTAATAATAATGACATTACTTATATCATCTCATCTCTGAGAACTCTTTAGAAAAATGGAGTTATTGAAAGAAGAAACCTAATTATTCATGAAATAACAATAACCATGTAATGTTAATACTCAATTTATGAACACATTTTGGTGGATTATTTTAGCACACTTTGTTATACGATAAATCGTGTTTTAATAAGTCCATTTCAAAATGAATCTCATTATATGTTATGGACATCCTGAAAACTAGATGTTTCTCACTTCAATTTATATTGATTAAAAGTATTCATACATAATATTAAAGATAACATACATAAAATCATGACTAAAAATGATGAAGGTGCATTTTATGGCTATTACACTACCTCTAAGGCTTATAGAGTTTTGAATAAAATTTTTTGTGCTCGTGAGGAAATATTAAATGTTAAATTTGATGAAATAGACCACTTTATTTTCAAATAACCCCAAACAACTTCTTATGATGTGTTTTATAAAACAAATTACCATCCTTATTTAAAAAGTCATTTGATAAGGAAAATACTCATGACATTATTTATGAATTATTTACCCCAGATGTCCTTCTACATTATGATTATGAATAGGTTTTTCAAAACCCAAATCAGTTGATTCTTTGGTATCATCCCATACATCGTATCATTGGTTATATAAATCTACAAGTATGGACTAGAATTTAATTTGTTTTGAAGTTTAATACATAGAATTTCCTTCTAAATTCGATCAAAAAAACTTGAGTAGTCTTTATGTGATGAGGATTGGATAAAATAAATTCTAGATGAGCTATATGAATTAGATTATGAATAAAGAATTGAAATTTTTTGAAATACCTAATGAAACTTTTTTTATTGGAGTAAAATCGATCTTTTGAAACAAATGTGATAAAAACTACACCATAGTGTGAAATAAGGAATGACTAAAACCACCAAAGTCTATATTCAAAAAGAAGGAATAGATTATAAATAATCCTATGATACAATAGCTATACATGATTTTATTCGAATCTTACTAACCCTTGAAGAATTATTTGATTTAATAGTATTCCAAATGGATTTAATGTGAGATTTAATTAATTATTATGTTCAAAAGGATGTTTTTTAGAACAACCACATAGTTTTGAAGATAAAAAACATCCAAAATACATTTTCAAACACACTGAAGATTTATGTGCACTTAAACAGGACCCTGGATCTTGGAATAAAATAATAAAAATATATTTGTAATAAAAAAAATTATTTAAATGGAATGGATGATCCAAAATTTTTATAAATAAAAAAGTCAAAATATTTTGATAATTAAAATTTATATTGATGACATTATATTCAAAACCACTCAGAAATCCATAAATAATTCATTTGAAAATATTATGAATTCTAAGATTGAGATGAGTATAATGGGGGATTTAATATTCTTTCATAGTTCTAAAATATCTAAAAAACAAATAGAACATATATATCTCATCATGTTTATATGAAATATTTAGATAAATAATATGGATATGATAATTATAAGAGTATTAGTACTCTAATTGGTACCTTGAATACCCTTGATCTCGACGATGCTCAAATCCCAGTGGATCCATCTATAATTAGATGTGTGATAGAGATTTCACTATAAATAACAACTATTATTATAGGATTAATGTTTTCACTATGTATATGTTTAAGGTACCATACAATTAAAAAATAAGACCATTAAAAATTATTGAAAATAATTTTTCACGCATTTAAAGGGACTATAGATTTGGAACTTTCTATTTTTCTGGAAATGGATTTTTTTAATTCATGGATAAAGTCTTTTGTGGTTGTAGAATGTATAGGAAAACTACATCCTCAAACTATCATTTCATATGTTATTTATTATCATCTTGGTTGGTTAAAAAACAACACTCAGTAGAAAATTCTAGTGATGATGCTCAACTTGATGCTACTGGAAGCTGTTATGATAAAATGTTGTCGATGGAACACATACATTCTCACTATGGAATGAGTATTAAAAAATCTAAAATATTATGTAATAATAGTAATTACATTTCCCTATGTAAAATAACTAAACATGAATAATGTAAAAAACATGTAGATATTAGCCTTCACTTTCTTAATAATCACACACAAAAAGTATATATCAATTTACAATTCATCAGAACACTTGAACAACTTATTGATATACTTAAAAACCACTTACATTCAAATATATTGGAATACATAAACATAATCTATGAAAGATCACTATAATGTAGTCATTCATATATACATTATGTTTATATCATAAACTTCAATTATGATACTCATTATTTATGGGGGAGTACATTTTCTTATAAATATCACTCTTTTTATTAATCTCAATTGTTTTTTATCAATCTCAGATTGTTTTGATCAATCAAATTTTTTTTATTAATCTCATATATTTTTTATCAATCACTCAATTTTTGATCAATATCACATTTTTGATCAATGTCACAATTTATGGATCAATCTCCCTTTTTTAACTAATCTCACATTTTCTCATCAATCTAATATTAAATTATTCAATATCACATTATATTCATCAATATTAATTTTTTTGATCCATCTTGTATTTATTGATAAGTGTCACATATTTTTGATCAATATCACATTTTTTCAATCATAAATTACTTATCAATAATATTTTTCTAAATCACAAAAAAAATCTTTGAAACAAAATAATATATCCTAAGATTATTACAGGTAAAATTCCATATAATTTTTATTTTTCTTTCAATACGATCATTTATATTGTTATTTATTTTAAAATGGTTTATCGGATTCATTATGAATAAGAGAGAAATATTTATTTATTTATTTTGTTTTCATTTTGTTTATATAAAAACATCTGGAGATAAATAATTATGAACTATCAGGTCCAATTCATATAATTTAGTCCATTGAATTCCAACAGTCACTTATTTGTGCCTATAAATATGGAACCCTCCTCCATCTCCTATACAGAAATTTACCAAGACAGTGTCAAAGCACTACACTCCTTCAACCAGATGAGTCTGATATTTTCTATACACAGAGTTACTATTTATTATTTGGCTATAAATCATAAGGAACCTCCCAAAATAAAATTTAACTAATAAAATTTTCCTTGATGAGGTTTTTTTTTTGGAATGAATTCTCAAAAGATATTTCATTAAGTAATATGACTCAACTCTTAGAAGGATTATTCAATTCCCAATATGGGAAATTGTGTATGTCAAGAGACTATAAAATAAAATAAAAATATTTTTTTTGGAATTAATAAAATTATATAAAATCATGGATTTCAATGAAGTGAAATTGGAAATTAGATTTCAAATATAGGGAAACAAACTCACCCTTTCAGCTAGTGAGAAGCAAGTTTACTAAACCTCCCATATGAAGGAGATGCTTTCATTTCATCCAGTATTTTACCAAATAAATTTTGATCTTTTAATTGTGGGAATTTTGAGATTTATTTTATTAAAGTCCACTAAGGAAAATGTGAAGTGAATCTTTTTTTTTGCAGACAACAGATTTATTGTTGTCCAGATGCATAGATTTCTAATACTCTAGAGCGGTGATAGAAAGTATTTAAATGTATTATATTTTTTTACTCATAATTACCTTTTATATATTAGAAAAATAAATCATATGGTATGTATCTTCATAAACATAAAAAAGAAAGTCTTGTGCTATAAAAACACTATAATTGATGTTTCCAGCTATTCTATGTGATCTTTTTTTTGAAAGCATAATGTTTGGAAGCATACCTTGAGAATGAAAACCATGAATCCTGATAATTCATTGGATTATAAGTGACATAATAAGATGGATGGAAATCAGTTTTCAAAATTATTGCGTAATGTTTGTCAGTATTATTTAGGAAAAAACTCCAAAAAATTGTTTTTGATACCCATGTACCTTCCACATCATAAAATATAAATAAATCCATGTCCAATATTAATCTCAAACAAATGTAGATATTTTTCTTGGTGATGTCATGGATGAATAATGGAGGTAACAAAATTAAAATATAAATGAAAGAGATCGTATTTTTTCTTAAATCTTGCTAGGGATGTTGATGAAAACATTTGAGGTGACGAAACAATTAGAGTTAAAGGAAAGAGAATGAAATAAAGAAAGAGGAAAACAAAAAAATTTGATATTGGAAGTTTGTTGATGTCAATAGAGAATTCTGGTGAAGAAATACATATAAGGGATCTAGTACCATTTATCTCAGTAATACCAACTAACCAAGAACAAAGGAAACATAAATAGAATTTTTATAAAGTAGTAGTATCACATGAACAAGAAGACTCAGAAATTTGGTTCATTAATGAATACATCTATAAAGAAGGGAAAAAGTAGTGATGGTGGAAGATGAATTTAGGATGAGAAAACTAGAGAGAAAGAGAATAATTATTCAAAATAAAAGGTAGTTGGTAAACCTAAAAAATCTCAGCATGATTTAATACTCGTAATATCATCTGACGAAACCTCATGTAAAGTTCCATCTGCTGTAATTAAATCATTGATGAAGTCTTGACAGAATACTCAATCAAAGAAGGCGTTCCATGTGCCATATTGAGAAAATGGAAATCAAAATTTTTATTATTTGGGAATAGGAACCCACTATGGTGGTCTTCATTATTACAAATATAACATTTTCTAGAAAAAAACTATTGTAATAAATAGAGATAAATTCATTGAACATTCATTAAAATTACTTGAACTGATTATTACCTGATTTCCAAATCTATATGTGATGATTGAGACTATTTCAAATAGATATAATGAAAGAAAATACTCAAATAATGTTATGTTTGATATATTTTTGAAACATGAGGCTGATTTCAATTTCTTTGACGAATGTTTTGTGGATCATATAAATTAATTCAAAAAAATTATAAAATGGTCATATACCATTGATACAAATGTCATGCACCTTGTGAATACCTTTGATGACATAATGAAATTGGTTTATGATATCTTATATTTATTTAATAGGATAAAAAGTGAAACCAATGATAATGTGATGGCATTTGACCAACTTTATACAAAGAAATGAATCCACTCGGATGATTTTGAAGATCTCATTGTCAATGTGTTTGATTTACAATATGAAACAATTTTTTTGTCAAAAAGAGTTCCAATCATAGGGATTTTTTTCAAAATCAGAATAGGGGAATTTCTTTCCCAAAAAAAGGAAAAATCATAGGAAGAGATTAATCATATTCATGAAAAATGAATTCATAACAACGTCAATATATTAAAAGATCAAGAAGTAAATCATCCCACTCAGCAAGAATCCTACGAAAAGATAATGGAAGAGTGTAAATAATTCAATAAGACAATGAAATCTACTTTATACATAATAAAGAAATAAAAGGAGAAATATACTGACAAAGACAATAACATAAAATAAATTTTTTATGAAATATTTTTGTAGATTATTGAAAACAATTATTACTGGTTATTGACTAATATATAATTTTGATTGAATGTTTTATTTTTTTGGACAAATGTTCTCTCATTTTGTAAATAATCAAATAATTAATTTTCAGTATTTTTCTCTCTAACCCATTTCAGGTATTAGATGGTCTTCCATATTCATTTTTTGGAAATCATAATGGGGGAGAATTTTTTATTATTGGGGATATAATATAAATGGTGGAAATGAAAGAAGAGAAACTACAAGAAAATTTCCTAAATAGAAAATACACTTAGTTAGTGGATCATATTTTTATAGAATATGAACCTTATGGATTCTATAATCCCAACAGGAAGGTTAATCATATTCAAATATTATTTAGAAGTGTCTATAAATAAAATGGAGATAATCCCAAGTATTTTGAATATAAATATTATTTACATTTTCATTTCATTATAATTTTAACTTGTTGTTTGGGCTTTCTATTATAGAGTGTATTGTTGAGAAAAAGTTATTTTATTGACTCTTCAATTCATTTTGGTTTAAGGAAATCATATCATCACTTTTAATAGATATAAATATATATTATATTAAGTCTTTTTCTTCTTATTAAGATTTTTCAAAATCCCACTATTATGAATTCTAGAATACTCAAAATAATCCTTCTGAATAATAATTTTATTATTTCATCTATTATGAATTCCATCGATCCCAAATGATATAATATGAATATGATTTTTTTTCAATATCATTGTTACGTATATTATCGTACATAGTGATAATGTCCCATTTCCAAGATAAACATACTCATTGTTTCAAAGTAAATGTTTTACACTAATTTACTATTCACTTTTTTATTTTATCAGATATGCCATATTATATTAATTTTTACTATATCACCTTATGAAAGTAGTATTGTATTTAAATTAATAACCTTTAATCAAAAGGGTTTCCATTTATTCTTTTTTTACTTATATTAAAATAATTTCATAGTTTTAGTCACAATATGGCTATTGGAGTTCCACATGTCTATGTCTATCAATGAATTAAGGAATAAATCCAACCATTGGAGGAGAACATGACAGTTAAAGCAAAAACCTATAAATACCAGTTCATTTGAAAGTGGTGATGGTGGAGGTTTTAATGAATTTTGAACAATATGCTTTTTTGAAAAAATATTTATAGTGATATTGTTGTGAACATATTATTTGAAACAATTGATACATTCACATGATTTGTTTTTGTTTGTGTTATGTCGATTTTCGTGGATTACAATCGAGGGATTCATGGTATAGAAAGATAAGAGGAATTTATCAACACATTGATTAACATATTACATGGATAGAATGATAGGCTCTGATAATCATATCAAGTGTCTACCATGGTATGGATTTGACAGACTATCATGAAGGTATAAAACAAGGAATCATTATCCAGGTTTGTTGTATAACCTTCTCTTTGGGGTAAAATATTTTTAAATATTTAATTATTTTTTTAATTTCATTTGTTTGTAATAGAAATAGGTTAAAACACCTAATTTTTTTTTTTGTATATTCTATACATTGTAATTACTCTTATTATAATCAATTTATCTAATTATGATCCATTACTCTTATTATTATCATTTATTTTTATTATCATCTAAAATCAATGTAATACGATTCGATATGCTACATAAAAAAATCTCATCATTTTCATTACCATGATAATGGTTTTAATTTTGAATAAAATACATTACTACACAATATATGACTATGAAAAATTATTTTCTTATTGAATATTTTTGTAATCATCTGATTATGAATATAATAGGACCCCTGGCCCATTCTATGTTATTTTTTTATATAATGTAGTGGTTTTGAATTCAATTTTATTAATTATATTACTATATGTTTTTAAAACGAATTTTTTAAAAATAAAATTAACCCCTCTCTTGTATAGTGAGAATCTACATCTTAATTCCAATCCAATATAACATGCCAAATAAAACATATCAAATTTGGACCTACCTAAAACCCAAAGAATCATTATGTTCAAATATATCTATAAATCAACATACACCATTCTCAATAATGAATGTATTGCATGGATGTCCTCATCATGAATAATGGATAACATCAATCCTAACCATCCATTAATTTAGATAAAAATAAATTAAAAGGATTATATTTCACATAGTGTTGTAATGATTTATATAGAATTGTAATTTGTATCAACTAATAATAGATACTATATCACATTAAGTGGATGTTATGTAATGTGGATTATGGATGGAAAAAAATAATATTCGAGTATTACCACATAATATGGATCTAGAGTGGAGATAACCATATCAAATAAAACAAAAAAATGTAACAAGAACATCAATTTTTGGAATATCCGATGAAATAAACTTCTTGTGAATATTTTTGAATCTTTAGACTGGTATAACATTAAAATATAAAATCATAAAACTTAATGTATAACAATATAAAATATCAATTCATTTCCAATAGAATGGAGAAATTAAATTTTAATAAAACCGAATAATATACTAAAAAGTTTAATCATGAAGACCAAATAAATAAATATGTTTTCAAAAATCAATTCAAATTAATTTTAAATTACTTTTATATGTTGTTATAAGTCCTATTTTAAAAATCATTCACATTAAAATCATTTTAAAATAAAAATAGTTCTTTAATGAATCCATAAAAACAAAACCAAATTTCAATTATTTTCCCATCATTTTCAAACTAATCCCTTTATTATTATTTTAAATTTAACTCCCCCTTAAAAATGAAAATATAATTTTCAATTAATCTTTAAAAAATAATGTTTTCTTAGAAAATATTTTCATAATAGACCAAATTGTGAAACAATAAAATAAAATTACCCTATAATTTATCTAAAATAACATAATCATGAATCCCAATATATTTACTATATAAAAAAGCCTAACATAAATAATTCATGGGTTGTGGGGACATGTATGGTATAGATTCATAGATTCATAGATATTTTTCAAAACATTAATATCTTAATTTAATGTCCATTGTATCATATTCAAATGATTTATATGGTTTACCAAACCATGCATGATAACATCACAACCCAAAATAAATTTATATTTTCAGCACAATAAATAGATATTTTGCAAAAATAAATATCACAACAATAGACTCCATGAAACCATTAATACACATCAAAATAAACCAAATTTCAGTAATGAAAATGAAGATAAATAAAAGATCATAACCTAACATCTGATAGTAATATGAGACTCAAAATAGAATATAGCTAAAAATTGTCTTCTAACATGTACCTCCAATGATATTATAGTTATTTATCTTGTCGGTATCATATAAAAAATACATTCTATAAATAGGAATCAAATTCACTCATAAGGACCTATGATTTAATACCCATTTTAATAAAAAAAACATTGTTCTCCCCTAGACACTGGTGACCAAGTTCGACAGAAAACATGGCCTACGGGGTGTTCCTGATCTGGATGAGTTATTGAAAATATCTAATGAATTATGGTATAAGGTATGGGGATGATTTAACCAAGAAAAAACATATTTAAATTGACTTTTATTTCATAACTATAATTTTAGCATTACTTGACTAAACATTGGATGCCTATATTTAATAAGATAAATAGGATATTAAAAACCAGAAATAAATTAGAACAAAATAATAATAAAAATTTATTTAAAAATATATAATAGAATAATTAAAATCCAACATAGATGAAACAATCAATTACTGAAATAAAAAATACCCTAACTAAAAATAATATCTATGAAATCTGAGGTCACACTCCATCCATCCCCTTAAAACCAATTCCATGGGAAGCCTATTCAAATAATTCAACGATGTGGTCCTCCAATAATTCATTTCTAAAATTGAAATTTGAATTTCTATCTATATAAATTAAGTTGAGTATGTAGGGTGTGTGGAAAACCCCTTGTCGGATTTAACAAAAGATTTTATAATTCATTATTCCAAGATACACTAATGATTATACATAGAAAAATATAATGGAAAATTTATTATCTAAGATAATAATAATCATTAATAATTGGGGAATGAACTCACAAGACATTATGAAACCCTTTTAAAATATCATTTGATGTTTGAAATGAATACATTTAACTTCATTATACATTAACATTATTAAAGTTACATTTAAAATTTGATTCTACATAGTTTTTCAAGAAAATTTAATTATATTACTATTCAAACTATAATATTATATAAATAACTAGGGTCATTATTTAAGATATGTATAGTCATTTAAATGAAATATTAAACTAAATTATTATATAATAATATATATGTTTCAGATTCATTTAACAAGTAAATAAGAGATGTGCCAATTTATATAATCAGTACTGAGTCTTATACTTCTATTGAGATGATCGTAGAGATGTTGTAATTGAACCATGAGTAATAATTTAAATGAACTAATAATATATAACCATTATAATCATCAAAAAATTGTTTAAAAATGGAACTCCACTGTAGTATAAGTCCATGCGACACTAGAGTTGATCTGATCAATCTTATCAGCTCAAGATAATAATCATCTTTTAATACCTATCAATAATTACATGTATTATCTAAATAGTAGCAATAAAGATTGATTAAGGATTTATTTCATTTTATAAATACATCATAAATATACTACATGGTAAAACCTTCTAATAAGAAACCAAAAATAACCCTTTACATAACCCTCTGACTAAATATATTATTTTAATTAGACAAAAATCAATATAAATATCTCTCATTAAAGGATATATTCTAAATATAAATGATATTCCATATATATAATAGTTAAAATTATATGTGAATTAGAAAAAAAAATTTATTATATTATGACTAACCATTGAATCAAAATTTTATGACTATATTCAAGAAAACATTTCAACCCATGGAAAACAATCATTTTCTCACAAAAAAAAATCATCATTCCAATGTGGGCATTGAATATAAAAATAATATTATAATTTTTTAAACCATTTTTGAAATAATATTTAAAAAAATATTTCACATATAATACATTTTATTTTATTTAAATGTAATATTGATTTTTATTTCGAAACCATTATGTGTAATACATAAAGAGACTATTTCGAAATAAATTTAATTTATTAATCTCTTTGATACTTGTTTGTAAAGTGATACTTTTGAATATTTAAACTAAATAAATGATAAAACACCAATATATAATTATATATTTTTTCTAAATATGTAAATATAATAATTCAATTTTAATCCTTTAACCATTCACGAACACCATAAAAACACTTTTAAATCAACCAAATATTGAAGATATATATTTAAAATATTCAATCCCATGACAAATATTTTAAAAAATATTTTTAAATTAATTAAAAAAATAATTTTTAGGAAATTATATGTAAAAGGCCTAATAATAACGTTTATTTTATATTGATGTAGGACACATGGATACACCTACATCAAAGGTACTGAAATAAAATAAATACTAAAATTGAAATGGGGGAAGGAGGATGTAATATAATAGACACTATAAAGAAATTTAGAAACTATGTTAGAATAAAAACCCTTTCCGGGGTTGAGCTAACATAATGATGGAGTGAGAGGGTGGATAAAGAGGAAGTATATAGGAGAGGATGAAAGTAGGGACAAATAAGAAACCATAAACTAAGGAGATCATTTATGGTATTAGAGGGAGATGATCCCCAAATCCAAGATAATGACAGTGCATTTTTCATGACGAAAGGGGATATATAACCCTAGTTGTGAATTTCATAAAAGATAGAGAAGTAAAGTGGTGATTTATGAGGTGGATGATAAAATCATAATTTCATAGATTTTATTAATTTTGGAGATCTTCATTATGAATAAAAATGTTTTACCATCATATATTGTATACATGAAAACATTCATCGAAAATAATATTAACTAAATAGATTTCCCATGCTATTATACTAGCCATTCCACAAGAATGTTAAAATGATCATATAATAATTTAAGGCTACAAAAATAATTTCTTAATGATTAGTATTATCTATTATAACATCAAAATAATAAAAAATATTTTAATTGTAGAAATCATAAACTAAAAAAATTAATAAGTGTAAAAATAAATTAATAAATAAAATATAAGAAAATTAATGGTTATGCTTGACAAGAAAATCCACAATGATAATATATCTAATTAACTATCTCTACCAATAAAAGAAACAAATTATATGGAAATGATGATGAGGTCTTAAACATGGAGTTATATAAGGAAAATTGATCAATAAAGACTACTTATGAATATAATTTTTAAAATCATGTGTGATGAAAATAAAAATAAAAATAAATATATATTAGAATACAAATCAATTACTAGAGATGTATTGTGATCATCAGGTAGTTTCAACAACGTAAATACCCATAGTATATCCTATGGATAAATAAAAAGAGTGTGATGGATGAGTAAAATGGCTTATAAGGGTCCTATAGTATACATGAATCTATAGACATAGTGATAATGTAGTGTTAGTAAGATATATTTCTTTTACACTGGACAATGTTTTTTTTCTATGGGGTTTTGTAAGAAATATTCATGAGTATTAAACTATGAGAATTATCTAAAAAATATAGTCAAAGACCTGAAGCCACATACCATGTCATATATATTCATAAAAATAAACACATTCTACTAAAGAATGATTCTAAAATAGAATGTATTTTTCTATTACATGTCATTGTTAATGAATTGTCGATCTAAAGTATTTTTTCCCTTTAATATATTAAATATTATCATCATTTTTAATTTCATGGATGTTTCCTCCACTTATTAATATTATTAAAACAGATATGGTCACCACCATATATCAATGATGTTTTTCTCTAATTCCCTTTGTTCATAATTGTGATTTTAAATAACAATATATACTTATCATAAATTTTATACACAAATCAAAGTCTCAAGGATTAATTCGGATCTACTATTGTGATAGATTAAAACATCTTTGATACAATAATATACTAGATCCAATATAATATGATTTAGGACAAAATTTTATTTATATAATCCCTTAAAAATTAATGATCACTATGAATTTTGGATCTCAATATTATTTTAATAAAGGAGAATGTTAGATATAATAAAATTATTAATTATGGATATCTCTGATTTAAATTTTATTGCTTTCCTTTATACATTCTTCATTTTTTATAAAAAATCATTATTTTTATAAAATAATAAATATTTATTTTATCAACATAATTTAATAATTTATGAAGAATAAATTATAACAAATTCATACAAAATTATTAATTAATTGTGAAATTAAGATACATTTTTCTCAAGGAATGAGGAAAAATAAATATCCATGAATTATTCATATGAAAAATTTAATAAAGAATAAATTACATAACCTACATAATAATCACAGATTGATCAATTTTAATGTGATACTTTTTATAAATCTACACATATTATGAATGAGGGGATTAAGGAATAAAAAAAAATATCCATGTGTTTCTCTTTCTAAGGATTCAAGAATTCTTTTTAAATATAAAAATATTTCATTTGATATCATCATATATAATAATCAATTTAATCACATATAGGGTTTCACCATTTGAAATAAAACCTCACCCATAATTTAATATTATATAGTGATATATTTATAATATTAAAATATTATTTTCCACAATTCAATTTTACTAAAAAATATTATCATTTTTATCCAAATACTTAGACATTAAAAAAACCGATCCTTTGTAAAATAACTCATTGCATACCGGAAAGAGATGTATCATTTTCAATGAGGGAATATTTTTAGGATATATCAATTGTACTTATGTAAATAGGATAAACCATATTTTTTAAATATATATTATTTTAGGTGGCACAACAATAGATATAAATATTATCAATCTACGACAATACCTTAATAAAACAAATTAAAAATATCAATTCATATGAAATGAATAATATGGGTCCCTACTAGAATTTTGATTTAATATATTGGACTTCAAAAACTCAACTAATTTATTTATAGATAATACTAAAAGACATTGAATTTTAAATTAACTTTTTATTATGTCTGTAAAATTTATTCATTATTAATTCAAATAGAAACCCCACTGAATGACTACACAATATGGTTATATAACTATCATGAAATATTTAATAGACAAATCCAACGAATTTCTTCTCTTATATCCCTTAATGTGAATATATATATATCACAAAATATGTCACTAATATCATAATATTTCATTCTTTTATGTATTTCCTTTACCTTATTTATCTTTTTAATAAGATTGGTACATTATTTCGTTTAAAAGGCTACTATTTTAATTTCCTTTTATGATCATATCAAAAAACAATTCCATGATGGTAGTTTTAAACCCACCCATTATACGTTTTTAGTCATAAAATGTAATAATATGATGACACAAGAGTGGGCACTATTATTATAAAAATATAATTAATGTTATTTCCAACTCAAGAAGACATAATTACATGTAACCTAAAAATTTTGGAGTAACATTAGTGTACATTTAATGAAAATTAAATATATAATTTATAGGATCCCTTCTTTTTATAACACCACTTTTCATTACATTTTACAAAACCGAGGATCTTTAAGGTTTAGTGTCTTGGAGACCAGAAACATAATACATGAAAACATAAAACATTCTTCTTAAACACTTGAACGGATTCTTTGATTGTTCATCCTATGTTCATTACTGCATCTATTAACTTGGGAGCATAAATCAAAATATATGGTGAGCAGAAGTCATAGTAAGGGAAATAAGAGAAACATTTTACATGTGAACTTGAGATTCTTCAATAAGGTCATGAAAAGAACATTAAGGCATGAGAAATAAATCATGAGGAATATAAAAATAACATTTTTCATAACTTGAAGACGTGGCTACAATATTTAATATTGAAAATCATTTCTATTTCCTGAAGGTCCATCCCCAAGGTGTCATTAAAAATTACCAAGGTTATTCACCAAGGCGTCTTTAAAAATAGTCATCTCTCGAGATTAAGTATTTACCCAATGCATTGGAGCACTATCCGGGCGCACCCTTGACATCTCTTTATTATCATGTGAGAAACATATATCATCATCAATAATTTCATAAACAACCCATATAGCATAAACGAAATGGGCTTCATTTCATAATCATAACGTTTTAAAACTACTTTAAAGACATGATCTTTATGTCACGTTAAACCCAAGGAAAGGGAAAGCGTGTATCATGTATGTAAATCCTAGAATTTAAAATTGAACAACTTGGTATATATGTTAATACCCCTATAGAAGAGAGATATTTTTTTATTCACTTAATAAAATAAAATAACATTAGAAAAAGAGAGAGACATTTTGTGACTGAAATTTTGCAGCATAAAAGGCTATGTTTCAGGGTTTTAGAAAACATTGAAAAGAGGGGGGACATGGGTCAAAAATTCATAAATGACCCATAAAACATTATAGGGACAGATCATGATGTATATATGAACATGGTAATGAAATTTTAATTACATACCATCTGAAATGAAAAACATGGAAGGAAGGAAAAATTTAGATTTCTCTTATGAAAATTCGGCACCCTAACGACGTCACATAAACTTGAACAAAAACTAATTGACGAGATAAATTATGGTATCTCATTATATGAACATATAATTTCAGTATGATAGATATAGAGATCATACCCAAACATAATAAAAAGGAAAATGAAAGACTTGACATGAAAATAGATCTTGAAAATGAGAAGGGTGAAAACCCCACTTAAAAATTTGCTAGCCTAACGGTGCCACATTAACTTCAACAAAAATGAATTGATGAGATCAAATAGGGTCTCTCATCATATGAAAATATAAGTTCAGTATTATAGATATATAGATCATACCCCAACATAATAAAAAGGAAATTCAAATACTTGACATGAAAATAGAACTTTGAAAAATGAGAAAGGTGAATGAATCCCTTAAAAATTCGTAAGCCTAACAGCGCCACTTAAACTTCAACAAAAATGAATTTAAGAGATCAAATAGGGTCTCTCATCATATGAACATAAAAGATCAGTATTATATATATAGAGATCATACCCCAACATAATAAAAAGGAACTTGAAAGACTTGACATAAAAGTAGAACTTTGAAAATTGAGAAAACTAAAAGAATACCTTAAAAATTCGGCAGCCTAACGGCGCCACATTACCTATAATAAAGATATTTGATGAGATTAAGGGGGGTATCTCATTATACGAACATGAAAAGGGTAGTAAGATGAATATAAATGAACATCCTCCAACATAAGAACATGGAGCCTAAAAGAATTGACATAACAGATATTACTTGAAAAGAAAGACAAAGGTAGGATCCCTTACCTTAAATTGTAACTCTTAAAAATCAAAGGATGGGACCTTGAGGGATTGGGGGAACCTTGGGAGGACTCCTTGGGAGGTAGTGAGATCAGAGCTTTGTTGGGGTAGAGTTGGGAGTCGAATGGATGAGAGGATGACTTGGTATTTATATGGAAAGTGAAGGGACAAGTCATTAATGGCCAAGGGACACCTCCTCCCAACCTAGGGTTTTCCTCTCGCCGCCTCCAGCTCTATCGCTGCAGATGGCATGGAGATTCCTTCTCGTGCTCGGTGGGTTGGTGGAGGATCTCTGTTGTAGGGCTTCGTAGTCTTCTCTTGGGCTGTAGAGATGCTCTTCAGGCTTCTGCGGTTGCAGGTTCAGATCCGTGGGTGTAAGACCGGTCCTTGTTGATGGAATACTCTTCGGAGAGCTAATGGTTTCTGATCATGTCATCCCGCTATTGTCATGTGGTGAGTTTTCTCGCGTTTGGGGGTTATGCTCATGAGTCGGAAGTTTGTGGGGTTTTACGTCTTCTAAGGTGATAACATTAGGGTATTGTTGTGTCTGATGCGGTTGTTTTGTCTGGTGGCGGCAGGATCATCAGTTCTTTGGATTTGGTTTTCTTCTATTGTTTCATGGTGATTCTGATGGCGTGAGTTGAAGGTGATGTCAATATGGTGTGACGATGATGATGTCTTTCAGGAGGCAACTCCATGGAGATCTGTACCTCCGTATGTGGTGACGACGGACATTGGTTAACCTCGTCCTCGTTCCAGTTGTTGTGGTTTTGTTCATGATGGTTGCTAGAGTTGGTGGTGTTGTTTTTTATTGTTGTTTTTTCTCATAGGTTTTAGATTGATTTTGGTTCAGCAAGGGAAGGATTTCATTTTTGTGGGACAACGGTGAAGGTTCACATTCGTCCTGTTCTCGTGGTGTTTTGGGTGACGATTTCGGTTGTGTGCTCTGACTACTGGATTTATCTATGATGGTGACGGTAATGTCTTTCGTCGGTGTTGCTTGCCGGAATTCCAGTTCGATACGGATAGGAATGAAGGGGCGCCTGATCGAGTTCTGAGGGGACACGACAATCAAGAGGATTCTGTTTTCAAGGTCGGTGCGTGATCTCAGGTCGTGTGTCGGGGCTCGTGGCTCAAGGTGATGATGGCGGTAGACCTGAAATTTGAAATTTGAATGTTTAGTTTGAATTGTGAGGATCTGTATGGTAACCGATTTTTCTTAAACCGACTTTTATAAATACAAAAAAATGATTAGCAGCATTCAAGGGACACCTCATTGATGGTTTTGGCAAAACCATGGGCTTGCCCATGGTATTTCCCCATGGTATTGGCCACTTGGGTCCCCCATACAATAATTCATCACCTTTGGTCTTCCAACCCCGAAAATATCTCATGACATAATCACTACATAGTTATGATGTTATTAAACATACTGAAACCCTACAACTGTGTTTTCACTATTCATCGAAAATTCATTTTTTCAGAAAAATCCCCAAAAATTACATTAGCATAATATCGATGTTTTGAATTCAAAAATAAAGTCCATTTTATAAAAATAATTTTCTAAATAATTTTAATTTAATTTTTATTTAGAAAACACTATTCACCCGAAAAAACTAATACTTGGCTAATAATTTATGAAACAGTTATTGAATCACATTACTTAATCAAGGTGCATAGATTATATTAATAATTTCATTAATTGAGATTACTAATCCATTTGGTCACATTACTAATCATAAGCATAAAATCACTATTCATAATTTAATATTCATCAAAAATTATGTTGGTTTTATTAGACTCTAAATTTCGTACTAAACATAATTGTAGAAGACCATTTTTTGAAAATCATTACTCATTTTTAATTATTTAAGGTTTACATAAAAAATTTAAAGAATATCTTTTATTTAAAACAAAAAAATTACACAAGGCAATTATGGTCTCCTTACATAGCCCCTTATCACACCAGTATAGGACCTAAGTGTCAGGTGTGCTAAGGTGTGAGAATCTGATGGAGGCTCGATCAAAATTGCACGGGTAGTAATTTCTATCAGTTTAAACTTCTCGCGAAGGCGATTCAGTTCTAGCATCACATGACGTAGTTCGGCATGGGTTTGGTTGAGAGAAATGCCCAGTGGTGCTACCTCCATCCCAAGTTCTGTTAGATGGGATCTGATCGGTTCAAGTCTACTGGGTGACTCCATCAAATCTTCTTTCTATATTAACTAACCATGATCACTTGTATTTAGAGACAATAATCAAAACGTTTATTTTCCAGCGGTCATACTGACCAATGGTCATATAATCAGTCGAAACCCAACGGTCTCATTTTAATTATACTCTTGTTATCAAATGAAACGGTTTTGTTGAGTATAAAAAAAATAAAAAATAAGACACAAAATTAAGAAACACGATTTATTCAAAATTTCGGGTCGTTACAATCATCCCCCCTTACGAAATTACTTCCTCAAAATTATTAAAATTGGGTTTTGAAATTTCATTGAAAGTCCCACATCAGAAAAGGAGTCTGTAAAAATAATACATTAAAATAATGAAAGGGAAGTAAAAAGGTCACCTGAGTTAACCAATACTAGGATTCCATGTAGGATAACATGGACATGGAGAAGAAAACAAATGGTCAAGTTCTGAGGGAGAGTTATAGAAAACTTGATTAAGAGAAAGTTAACCACAAGAAAATTACAAACATGTGAGAAAGTTATGGATGTGTTGGGGACAAGGAACTTTTTATCCTCTTCTAGGAAAAGGCTCATGCTGTAGGTCATGGAAATTGTTCTGAGAAATCGTTTGCAGACGCCGTTAAGGTAAAGGGGAACACAATATTTCTTGAATGTGAGTCATCGACTGGAAGAATTATTAGGAAATAGAAAACTTCTCATATATCTTCTAATCAATCTGTGGTCGATGAAAGATTGAAGTTGTGCCAATTTTCCATTATCGCTCGACTGATAATTGAAAATGGGATGAAGCCTTGGAAATTCCAGGAACTCTCCGCATGACTCAATGAGATCTGGGGATTTTCTGATTGGAAGATGACAGTGATGGGTCGAGGGTTCTATCAAATCTTCTTCCCATTAGATGAATTGAAGCGGCTTGCCTGGAGTCATGGATCTTTTCCTCTCAATCATGGCTTTCTATGAATTCATGAATGGGATCAGAATTTTGATCCCAATTCAATCTATAATTCTTATGCTCAGATCTGGATCCGGGTATGTAACTTAAACTTACTTTACTGGAATCCCCAAATTTTATGGGATATTTCTTAATCGGTTGGGAATCCCATCATGCTTGATGGGAACTCTAAAAATCCAATGTTTGTGCATTATGCCCGAATTTTAGTTGAGGTTGACATGTCATCCACCCATGGGGAAGAATTTTTATTGACTAAAAATGATGACACAATTACACTAGGTATTATTTATGAAAGGAAGCAAAAGTTTTGTTTGAATTGCTTCCTTTTCAGCCATTATTCCCCTGATTTCAATAGGAATAAGAATTGTAGTCTGTGTAATGTTCGTGGACATGTGGATGAGAACTGTAGGAGGAATATGGGAAATGACACGGTTGTACCCCTGTCTATAAGGATCCCCCTAATAAAAATGTGATGGAGAAGGCTGGGACCTTGAGGTAAATGGAGAATTCATATGATTGTGATACAGATAATAAGGCCCCTGTTAACACTGAGGTGGTAATCAGGATTAACACTGGGACTGAGGAACCGGGGGAGGGAATTGTAGTAGTTCCTGGTATAGAACATGTCCCTACTGAGCAAGTCCTGGTAGGTTATGAAGTCACTTTGAATGCAGATGTTATCTTACGGGATAATAAGTTGATCTCAGATAATACTGCACAAGTTGCTGATGGCATTATAAATACAGAACACACCATGAATACTGATATGGAATCTCTCAATTTGGGAGAACCATTGACAGTAAATTTGGATAAGGTGACAAAAATAGTGTTACTTGCTTCTTTAAATACTATCTCAATTGAATCTCCCAACTAGTTCTCTTTACTAACAGTAGCGAAGGATGATGATGATTCCTCCCCTGGTATTGAAGCTGATTCCCCTAGAAGGAATGTATCATGTTTTATTGATGGGCCTAGCACTAGGATCAAGTCACTGAAATGAGTGTCTTATTTTGGAATTGCCAAGGGATCGGGAACTCTCCCACGGTCAGGACCCTTAGGAACTTTCTCATGACCAAAATTCCTTTACATGTTGGATTAGCTGAACCACGAATGAAGTTTGACAAATGGGGATCATTCAAATGGTCCTCTCTTGTATTCTCCCTTGTTGATACTATTTTAACTTTTACTGATTTTTATTCCTTATGGGTGATAAAGCATGACAGTGTTTCCCTCACCTCGGTTGCTTCAGACTCTCAATCGGTCAATCTCAATTGTGCTTTCAATAATGTCCCCATCTTTGTTACATTTGTGTATTCTTTTAACAGTTACATTAGAAGATGGTCTCTATGGAGAAACTTAGTTGATATATCTGAGACCATGGTGAACAGTTGGATTCTGATTGGTGATTTCAATACTGTTCTAAGACCTGAGGAGAAAACTGGTCAGAACTTTTGTGGTGCCTCAGCCCAGGAACTTTCTGTTTGTATTGAAAAATGTGGTCGTCTTGAGATCCCAATTTCTAGACCTGAGGTCACTTGGATGCGATACACTAAAAATTGGTGGCATGCTAGTAAGTTGTACAGGTGTTTTGTACAAGTTGATGATAGGAATAAGGCAATTGACATCTTTGGGAGATATCTTCCCAGATTAAATTCTGATCACAATACTATTATTGTGGATATTCATTTATGTACTCAGAGGACTACCCCTATCTCTTTTATGGTCAATAATGCTTGGTTAACTTTCCCAAGTTGCAGGGAAGTTGATTGGAGGCATGGAAGGTGGATTGTTTGGGTAGTCCTTCTCACTCCTTATGCAACAAGCTAAAAATTGTAAAGGACAGATTGATGAAATGGAGTAAGGAGGTCTTCTCCTCCACCTACACTGATATTCATGAGGATGAAATGGTTCTATTAAATTGTCAAAAAGAAACCACCTTGCAGGAATTTCCAACTCAGAATGAAATTAAAGCTTCTGCCAATCTTGAAAATCTTATTTATTTGAAGGAGAAGTTGGCAAAAAATCAATTTAACATAAGGTGGTTAAAAGATGGAGACAGAAATTCAGAACTGTTTCACTGTATGAACAGAGAAAAACATGCTAAGAGATCACTTCATGAAGTCACCATTGATGGAAATCTCTTTTCTTCTGAATTGGAAGTTGCTAATGCGACATTTAATTATTTCAAACAATTATACACTAACATTGATGAAGAGTTATCTGATAAGATCATTAAATGCTATGAACCCTCCATTGATGTTGAGCATAGTCGAGTGCTGCTTAAAATTCCCAATGCCAAAGAAATTCATGATGCTCTATTCACCTTAAATATTGACAGTGTGGCAGGCCCTGATGGTTGTACAAATATGTTTTTTATGTTCTATTGTGGCATTCTTCCGGTTGATGTAACTAATGCTATTAATGAATTCTTTAAATCTGCTTATCTGCCATTTGGAATGAATGCTAGTTTCATCTATCTTATTCCCAAAAAGGAAAATGCTCGTGACATCAAGGATTTCAGACCAGTTGCTGTTGGGAATACAATTCCAAAAATTTTCAGTATGATTTTAACCCATCGGTTGGGTAAGGTTTCTAAAGGATTGATATCATGCAATCAGTTTGGATTCGTACATGGGAGGAACATTCAAAACTATTTATACACTGCCACAGAATGTGTCAATGTGATGAAAATAAAGGTTAAGGATGGCAATATGGATTTAAAAATTGATATTTCAAAAGCCTTTGACACTATTAGATGGAGATTCCTTTTCCATATTCTTCAAATGCATGAGTTTTCCCAAATGTTCATTAACCTTGTCAGCTCTATTCTTTGTAGTGCCAGTCATTCAATTATTGTTAATGGATCTCCTAGGGGGTTCTTTCAATGCTCAAGAGGTGTCAGGCAGGGTGATACTCTTTCTGGTCTACTTATTGCCTTTGCAGAAGATTATTCGAGCTGGTGTCTCACTAATCTCTCAAACTTTGGATGGTTTCAGAGGATGAGAGTTAAAGTGAATTGTTTGCTCCCTCACATCTAATCTATGCTGATGATATTATTCTCTTTCGAAGAACTGAAAAATGTACCATTTCTTGCGTTAAAAGAATTTTTTCTCACTAAAAAGATGTGTCAGGTCAGTTAATCAACTGGAGAAAATCCCCTTTCATGTTTGGTAAGGGTATCCATGTCTCGAAGTAGGCCATTATGGCTCGACAACTTGGGGTCAAGAAAGGAATGTTTCCTTTTATCTATCTTGGTGTACCTCTGTTCTGGGGAAGGTTCATGAGGGTATATCTGGAGAATATTTCTCTAAAAATTGTGAGTCAACTATCCAATTGGAAATGGAAAAACTTTTCTCAGGCGGGGAGGATTTGTTTAGGGAATTCGGTGATAACATTGATGTTTTTATACTATTTTTCAGTTTATCGGTGGCCCAGGGTGTTGATTAAAGAGATTGCTGGGAAGATCAGAAAATTTATTAGGATAGGATTGATTTATGATAGAATGTTGATTACTATGGCATGGAAAGATTGTATTAAGCCCATTATGATGGGAGGAATGGGTGTCAAGGATATCCGTCTATTCAATGACACATTGATAAATAAGTTCACTTGGAATCTAATTTCATTTCCTGATAATTATATGGATTTCCTTCAATGTAGATTTACTGATAAGTTACATAAAGGGAACTCAACTTATCTATGCTCATCCATTTGGCCAGTACATAAGAAATCCTATTCTGAATTGATGTTAACCTCTAAATGGATGGTGTCAAAAAAAATATGCTCTTAATTTCTGGACCACCCACTGGATAACAAGGCATGTTTGTGATTTTATTGGCATCCCTAACCCTTTAAAATATTTTACTATTGATGAATATCAAAGTAAACCATCTAATATCTACAATATCCCTATTCATGTTATTTTTGAAATTGATAAATACTCCTTTCATTATTCTGATTTGCTCATTTGGATGGATAATTTTAATGGGAATTCTACTACTAGAGACTGGAACAAAAATCTATGTGTTCATTCTTTCCATACCCCTCATTGGGTTATTTATTTCCAAAAGTCTTTCATTCATCCAGCTGCTACATTTCTTATATGATAGATATGGAGAAAAAGACTACCTTTTCAAAATGAGTTGCAGAAAACGGGCGTTAACCTTGCCTCGGTTTGTTTATTATGTCTATAGGAGGAAGAATATTATGATCACCTTTTTCTTACATAAAAATTTTCTGCGAGGATCTGGATTTTTTTGCAGGACAACTTTCATTGCAGCCTCTCCATGACGTCCCTTGAAGACATGTTCTGCTCACTACGTAATCCAGAAGGTAGTGAGCAGATTTTTTCGCTGCTATATGCAGGAGTGGCCAGTTTTTTCTTCCTTATTTGGAAGTCCTAAAATGAGCTCATCTTTAAGAACCATGTTTCATCCTTCCATGGAAGTATCTTGGTGATACATGAAGCAGTTCGGACTACTTCTTACATTCAGACAGGGGAAATGAAAAATGATGTATCCAATTTAACCCTGCTCAGGTTCTTGGTGTCAATGGCAGCGTAAAGAAGCCTCGAATGTTGAAACATGTGAGATGGATCCCTCCTATTACACAGTGGATGAAGGTCAATGCTGACGGTGTAACATCTGGAGCACCTGGTCCTGCTGCTTGGAGAGGCGTCTTCCGTAACCATAGGGGATTTGTCAAGGGATTTTTTTTCACTAAATTGGAAATTCTTTCGCTCTGGAGTTGGAATTATGGGAATTATTAAATCTATCAGGTTCGTTGTTTTCTTTAGATGGCGTGATATTTGGATTGAATCTGATTCAACCACTGCGGTTCAAATTCTTCGAGATCGGTCCTGGAATGTGCCATGGAGGATGCTTTCAGCATGGGTAGAATGCATTGGTTTAGCTGATTCCATATCTATTGAAGTACTTCATGTTTATCGTGAGGCGAATCTAGTTGCTGACGCTCTTCCTAAACAAGCGATTCTGGAGGTAAGCTCATGTTGGTCTTTTGTTGCTCCTGAATTTTGTGATCACTTTTTTCAAGCTGATATGCATGGTAATGTTTATACATGCCTTTTTAAAACACCTTTCTGAACATTCTTGTATCTATGTCCTTTTATTTTTAATAAATTTCAAAGGAGCAGGCTCACCAGCCTCCTGATTTTCTTAGTAGAATAAAAACATAAGGAAATATACCTACCTTCCAGAAGAGTTTCATACTTTAATAAGTTTCTACCTAAACTAATCTTTTCTACAAACGATGAGAATTCAAAACTAATTGGTCTCATCAAAGCACAAGAATCATCTTATATAGAATCACATAATCCACCAGAGATTAACTATCTATTTCTTATATCTTTAAACATTATCCCAAAAATAGAAAGGGTAAGATAAAACAACTCTTCCAAAATAAAGAACCCTAGAGGAAGGGAAACTACTTTAAATCTTCAATGTTCCACGGTACTACCCATAGTTTATCATAGACCATTCCATAAGTAACTGTTCACAATATTCCTCAAAATAAACCAAAATAAGATTGAAACCAAAATACAATAAGGATTTCATAACATAATCTTCCAAAATAATAATCATCGTTCATATCCAAACAACATCAACCACTCATAACATCTTATAACAAAAGAAACTAACCTAAACATATTTTCCCCAAAATAGGTTAATCATTTCCATAAGTAAACTAAATTTCCATAAGTTCGCCTTAAATTCATATATTCCTCAAAATATAATTCAACCTTTAATCCCCAACGAAAATACCGTAGTAATCTATTTACCTCGATCAAATAGATTTCCCTAAATAGTGAACGTCTTCCTAAATAATAATCATCTTTCAATCCCCTATTCATTTCTTTCATAATAATATGGTAATCGTCGCATTTCCAATCACATTGGTTGTTGGGACATGTTCTTCCATTTCCCACCATTAACTAAGAAGAGAAAGTATAATTTGGTGCTTATATACTTATCCAATAATAATGAAAACAAACTTAAAGCATATAAGGATAAATTTTAGAAGAAAATTATACCCTAACTTGTGATCCCCTATATTTCAAACTAGGTTATCCATGATCATATATTCTTATGTGATTATTTATTTTATTTTATGCTTTTTCCTTTAATAATGGTTCTTACAAATCTTATTAATTTACCAAAGCATATTCCTCGGGAGTGTCGTAACCAAGAGTGAAGAAAGGCATGTTGTCGTGTACCAGTTCCCGTTCGAGTCTATCTCAAAGCGGTGTTTTCAGGTTTTACCCCTATGTACATCTATGCCAGATCCACCTCTATCTGCTCGTATCCACATAGGGATGTATTTTCTTGGTAACCCCTTACTCAATACTCACCAAAATACCAGGAATATTTCCTTTGTCTAAAATTTTCTATAGGGTTCTTCCTAATGTTTTCATATCCTAATTTCCAAAAATAACTAAACCATCCTTTGATACCATTTATAGAATCCCACCTTTTTATAACATAACTTTTCATTACATTTTACAAAACCAAGGATCTTTAAGGTTTAGTGTCTTAGAAACTAGGAACTTAATACATGACAACATAAAACATTCTTCTTAAACACTTGAAAGGATTCTTCATTTGTTCATCATATGTTCATTAAAGCATCTCATAACATGGGAGTATGCATCAAAAGAAAGGGTTAGAAGATGGACCAGTAAGGGAAACAAGAGAAACATTTTACATCGGAACTTGAGATACTTCAATAAGATCAGGAAAATAACATTAAGGCATGAGAGAGAAATCATGAGGCATATAAAAATAATGTTTTTAATAACTTGATGATGTGGCTACAACATTTAATATTGACAATAATTTTTCTTTCACCAAGGTCCATCACAAAGGAGTCATTAAAAATTACAAAGGTTATACACCAAGGCGTCATTAAAAATAGTCATCTCTATAGATTAAGTCATTACCCAATGCAATGGAGCGCTATCAGGGCTCACCCTTGAAATGTTTTTATTATCATTTGAGACACATATATCATCCTCAATCATTTCATAAAAAACCTATATAGAATAGAATAAATGGCTTTCATTTCATAATCATAACATTTTAAAACTTCTTTAAAGACATGATCTTTATGTCACTTTAAACCCACAGAAAGGGAATACGGGTCTCATGTATGTAAATCCAAGAATTTAAAATAGAACAACTTGGTATATATGTGAATAAACCTATATAAGATAATGATTTGAGTATTCACTTAATACAGCAAAAGAACTTTTGAAAAACAGAGAGACATTTTGAGATTGAAATTCTGCAGCATAACGGCTATGTTTCGGGATTTTAGAAAACATTGAAAAGAGGGGGACATGGGTCAAAAATTCATAAATGACCCATAAAACAGTAGAGGGATAGAAAATGAAGGATATATGACCATGTTAATGAAATATCATATTCAGTACTGAACATCATTTTAGAAGACCATTTTTTGAAAATCATTACACATTTTCAATTATTTAAGGTTTACATAAACATTTTTTTTAAATATAATTTCTATAAATTTCACCAAAAATATGCATACTATATTTTTCTGGACATTTGGAAATTCATAAACTTCATCAGAAGAACAAATAATTTTTTTTATTCAAAATAAAGTATTACACGAGGATGTTATGGTCTCCTTACATTGCCCCTTATCACACCAGCATAGGACCTAAGTGTAAGGTGTGCTAATTTAAGAGAATCTGAGGGTGGCTCGACCAACATTACACGAGTAGTAATTTCTATCAGTTTGAACTTCTCGCGAAGGTGATTCTGTTCTAGCTTCACACGATGAAGTTAGGCTTGGGTTTGGTCCAAAGCAAAGCCGAGTGGTGATACCTCTTTCCCAGGTTCTGTTATATGGGCTTCGATCGATCCAAGACTACTGGGTGAAGCCATCAAATCTTCTTTCTATATTAATTAACCAAGATCGCTTGTATTTAGAGTCAATAATGGAAAGGTTTAGTATCGAGTGGTCATATTGTCCAATGGTCATATAATCAGTCGAAACCCAATGGTCTCATTTTAATTATACTCATGTTATCAAATGAAACAGTTTTGTTTAGTATAAAAAAAACACACAAAATTAAGAAACAAAATTTATTCAAAATTTCGGGTTGTTACATAATTCCACGTAAACTAAATAAAGTTAAAATTGATCTATAGATTATTGACTGACAACTAAAATAGCTAAAATGGATATCAATTAATAGAACACGTAAAATCTATAAGAATTGTTATTTTTTAACTATTTGGTAATGAGATTATTTTTATACCTCCATGAGTTTCCATCTAAATTATCACATGGCCTAGTTATCCATAAGTCGTAAAAATAATTATGATTCCCCACTGGTTGGTAAATATATTCTAGGTATCGCATAACAAACTGTGGTATTGATTCCACACTCATAAAAAAATATAAATATATATGTAGTTTTAACAAATGAAATGAATGATGAATATCTTAAGATATATAATAAAGGTTTCTAATCAATCCCTAATGGGATGAGCTTATTCCATGAGAACTATATATTCCACCCAAATCCATGATTGATTTTAGGACCTCCAGGGCCCCACAAATGTCTTAAGAGATAGGGTGATGGATGTATAGTCCCATAAAGTTCAATGAATATTTACTATGCCTCCCCCAAAAATCATACCCATGAACATTTAGAAAATAACCAATTAGTTTGTGTTATGAGTACCAATATGTTGATTCATAATGGATACTCATAATAATTCATTGTTTGATGTTACCACCTATTTTATGGGTATGATTTGTTGGGGATGTGATATTTAAAACTCATAAGGGGAGCCGATATTACCTGCCACATGATATCCATTTGGGATTGTGTTGGTGTCATGAGGGAATGAACACTCATCATAATTTTAGTTGTATGGAGAATATTTATCATTGTGGATCAATCCCCCAAAGATCATTATTCACTATAATAATATAACATGGTATCATAAATTGTTCATTAAATTGAATATAATTTGTTCTAAAAAAATATTGATGGTCTGCACAATGTTATAAAAAATTTTCTTACATTTTATTAGGATTAACTCAGCTAACTAAAAATAACAAAAATATGAATGGAATGCTAGAATAATATATGTTAATCCATATTTATTGAATTTCAAAGAAATATATAATGGCTCACAATGAAATAATATCTTGTTCTCAATACAACTTCCCCACCTCCATGATTCATCGCTTCCTTTCAATGTTTATACCCCATAGATCTTTGATGTAAATGAAGTGTTTTTCAGTGGTTCAACACTAGGAAGGGATGTAGTTGATGATTTTTAACCTCATGATCAATCTCTGGTGGCACTGTTTATTCACTATAAACTCCTCTAGAATCCTTTAGGGCATTCATGGATTCATGGGATCTATAACATCCAGTTGTTATCCCTTCACTATCCATGTCAAAATACAACAAAAAAAACGTTTAATCATGGAATATTTCAAGTGATCCTAGTCTAGGGAAAAGATCTTTTGCAGGGAATGGTGCACTACTCTATCACGATTGAATTTCGAATCATACTATGGAAAAGACTGACTCATATAAGTAGTGTGGATCATCATCCATGGCCTTTCCATTCTATTTCCAATCTCGGTCATTATTTAGTCTATTATTGATGCAATAAGTTCATTTTTATATGTGGATGATTCTACATTTAACCCTGAAGAATCTACCATCCCTCATATAAATATGGATATAATTATATCCATAAATTTCCTTTATGGTTTCTGATCTAGGATGGAGATAAGTTGAAATACATGAAACAATTACATTATTAGTCACTTCTCTAGTTCTTGTTGGGTCATTAGTGGATTAGTTTCTAAATAAACTCTATTGTGATACCAACTATTTCTGAGAATCAACAATATATAAGAATTATCAAACCAAATAATAGAAAAACAATTTGGAATAGAATTTGAAACTGAAAAACCATCCATTAATATGACTAAAACACCATGGGTAAACTCTAAGAATATTCAAAATGAATGAAAGAATAAAAATAATCAATGAAATATCTAAAATTGATTTACAAATATAGCAAAAAAATGACAATGTGAAATTCACTTCTCAATAATCATTCGACTCCTCTCAGATAATAGTTTTCGATATGTCATCACACATCAGAGATAAAACCAATAATGTGGCGTTGTGGTAGCATACCATTTCACAACCCAATTCTCATTTGTCCACTACCTCCCACACTCAAAATCATTGTCCACTTTTTTTGCAATAGGCTCAACCAGATGATTTTATTGTGTGTGTTACCACTATTATATTCTTATTGTATATGATGAAGCATGGATGTTGCCTCCCTTCATAATAGGTCCTCATTTCCGCGTTAAACCCCAATATTTGTGCGAATTTAATTCAAGTGGACATGAACCATGTTTCACTTTTTAAAAAATGTGTACTCATTTTTAAGAGGGGACATTACTTATGATGAATCAAGAAAAAACCCAATAATATCCCCTTTAATCCCATCGATGATAGATATAGCATCTAACAAACATATTTTGAAACAAAACAGGTTGGAATCTTACCAACCATCGACCTCTATAACGTATATGACACCCCCTTTTTTGCATATTTAATGGATGAAAATGATATTCATTCATGACATTATCAATATAACTAATATTATAATTATATATTGGATAAAAAATTACATTCATTATGCCTAAGATTCACCCATATCAACATCTCTCTTTCATCAATTCACAATCATGTTCTCTCAATTATTAATCGGATGATGTGTATGATAACAAGGTTTTAAAATACCAATTTTTCATTATTAGGGGATGAAAGAATATTATGTAACAACCACTAGTATTCTCATAATTTCATATAAAAACCTATTGAGTATGCTGGTGTGGGACTCTACAAGGTAGCCCAGTACATGCACTCCATGCAAGCTCAGCTTGTGTGGGATATTATTGATGAAAAATCTCTATGGGTGAGATTTATCAGAGATAGAAATGGTTATGGATGAGAGGATTAAGACTGTAGTAAAAGCAATACCTGGAACCTTTCAATATGATTGTTCAAACATATTAAGGACCTCCAAGATTAACATTCTGGTTTATCAGCAAAGGTGACTTAAATCTATGGACTGGAAACTGGGCTAGTGAAAATATATTCTTCATGTGGAGCCCAGCACCGACCATCACCTTTAAAGTGGAAATCAGTCATCACGGAATGATTGATGCAATTATTATGTCATGTAATAATGAAATATACTATGACATCTATATAGTGGATGAGTTGAATCGGTGTTTCTTCACAGGTTGGTCCACTGGTATGTTCTCTATATGTGACAATAGGTCCCCTATTCATGTAGAGAATGAGAAGGACAATGGCACTTCAAAACACTGGTTTAAAGTGATTCCCACCAAGATTAATTTTCATGTCAAGAACATCAAACACCAGGATATCCTGACTATTGATAACATCAAATAGAAATGAGTGATCATTGGTCTCTGTGCCTTTATTCCAATATATTGAAAACAATAAAGCATTTAATATATTTTTGTTCATTATGAGAGGGAGTGTAAGATTTGATCATACTTGGGTCAAAGAATGATCATATGTAGTGGAAATTAATATTTTGTGGAGATAATAATAAGTTGGTTTCTTGGATATAGAACACATGAAATGGAATGGAATTTTTTTTCCTATCTATTGATTTGATATCTTGGAACCCTTTGGGTTCTAGAAACAAGGTGAGATTAGTTACGAAACATTCCTCCATATTTATTCCAGTTTGGATGAGATCTACGTTTTACAAGTTCGAACATCTTCTTTTTGAAGGAGAGGCTTCAACTTATTTAAATAAAATTCTCCTAAGGCTCCACTCAATTCCATATTTGTTGCATGAATGTATTGAATGATGTATTTAATGTTCACCACCATGCAACAGGTTTAATATAAATAATAATTAATCATATATAGATTAGGATATGTTGGGTGGTTGGATGGTGAAAAACTCAAACAGATCAATCATTCTCAGATCTAGTGAATTTTATGGTTGGGGAATTCCATGATTGTGGCAGATAAATCCATGAATATATGATTATATATTTGTGACAATTTCAACATTATATTGGATGAAATTTAAACATACTCTATGGTTTTAGTATTAATTCTGAAAGGTAAATATTACATGCCTCTGAATTTTAAATTTATTTTTAGAAAAAGAAAATTAGAAATGGATGTTTTTTCAATCATTCTTAGTGATAAGGAATATTTATGGTAAATGAACATTCTTGTGTAGGAAGAGATGATAAAAAATCTAATTTTATATCCACTTACGGTCACTTCCAAATAGCTATAATCAGATAATCCGAGTTGATGCTCACAGCCTTCACCGAATTAGGCCACAATGATCCATTATTGGTTTTTTCCATTCATCCTATGTATGTATCCCATAGTCATTTTAATAAATTTTTTAAATTTTTTCAAGAGTAACATCAATTTTTGATTTTACAAAAATAGATATAATCTAAAAATTATAATCAATTTTTTTGTAAAATATGAAAAATAAAAATTAATTTAGTATATTATAATCCAAATATCAATGTATTTCAAAGTTATATTTCATATTTAATAAATACTATCATGTTATATAAAAAATAAACTATTAAGAATTTAGATTAAATATATTTTATAATTAATCATAATTATAAAATAAAACTTATTTTTGTTTTCAATATGATAAAATTTCAGACTAAAAATATGAGATGTGATAATAAATATTTTTTCAAAAAGAAACCATCAAAAATTAAATTTTCAGTGTCTGTAAGTCAAAAAATAAATTAAATATTAATAATAAAAGTATGCTTATAGATTATAAATCATATATTGTTATCTTCCATGATAATGTTATGATGTTATATTATTATGATGTTTCCATATAGTCTATTAGATTGAAATATTGTCACTATTTTAATGTAGTGGGATAATTTAATAATCAAAAAACCCATAATTGTTTTTCCAAATAATATAAAATACCCATTAATAACAGGATGTTTCCATACAAATAAAACAATTATATATTAAGAATTCATACTATTTTGTTTAATATTTAAAATGTTAATAAAATAAATAATGGTTACTAGGTAATGAATATATAATTTCATTTTCCTTTATATTACATCTTTTATTTAACAAAAATTTATTAATGAGTAATCCAAACCATTATTGATATATATAATATTGTATAGAACTATATATAAGATAACATTTCAAATACTATTTATTTATTGTGGAGAATTCCATTTCAAATAGAATATAGATATTATCAAATGCATTAAACATTATTTAAAAGTAAATTATTTTTCTAGAGTCCAAATGTTTGATATTTTTTATAGAAGGGAGAATGACTATGGAAATATTGTTTTAAAAATAATGAAAACATCTATTGGGTTAATGTTTGAGTATAACTATGTTCCTATAATCATTGTTATATCATAAGATAATTTTTAAAATACCTCATTAATATTGAAATATTATTCAACAACTTCAAAATGATATCAACATCAATAGTTATTTTTATATTTTCAACCACATATACCATATATTTTTTCCATATATTTGTATATTCTATTGATTAGTTAGCATAGAATTGTTCAATTTTGATTCCCGAATCTCATTGATGAGTTTTAATTTATAATTCATTGACTAATATATTTTATCACCTAATTTTTCAATACAACTAAATGATTTCAAAATTATCTTTTTAATCAACCAAATATGATGTTGGCTATGAAATTCAATAATTATATTATAATGTTGAAGAAATAATTTAATGATATATAATTTTTTTAACCTTTGGCATAATTTTTTATATACCATTTTAATATTATAATATAATATTAATCTACATTATAAATATAATCTTTATTGTATATTCCACTTTACACATCAAGAAAATATTGATAATTCATCTTTAAAAAATTCATCATCATTAATAATGTCTTCATTGTTAATGAATATGTAATATCTTAACAAATAACATTCCCTACGTAAGATTCATATACATAACTTCAAATCCATTCGTACTTTCATATTGGAATAAAATATAATATTCTCCATGTTTTAGTCAATTTCATGAGACAAACTGTTGGATGATGTATCATCCCTAATGTTATATTTTTCCACAGTAATAATAAATTTTTTTCTTTATTTTATCATTGAATTCTTCATATTAAATTATTTTCATTTAAAACATATATAATTATGATGAATGTTTCTAGGTTTTAAAAATTCATAAAAATTTCATTCTAAATATTTTTTATTTTATCATATATTATACCAATCTTTTCAAACATTAATGTAGTGTAAGAACCTGTGCACTTATAAAATTATATGTTTTCCTTTTAAAAATCAATATTATTGTATAGTGAAATAGGTGGTATTTATTGAAATTATAGAATCTATATTAATATAATATTAACCTCATATATGAAATTATAAAAACCATTATGTATATTATAATTGAAAATATTATATAGTTATTTAAAGAAATAATTACATAATAGTTTTGAAATTGATATATTATGTATTGTTATTTTTTGTAAAATAGAAATGTTTAGTAATCATTTTTTAATTAATTTAATTATATACAATAAAATATATGTTAATAAAATAGATTAATAAATCAATATTTTATGTTCTTATCTTTTGAATATAATATTTTGAGACCTTATATAATTTTATATTGTGTTATATGATCGGTTATATTTTAAAAATTTCTACTCTATCAAATAAAATATTATTTTAATTAAAAATAACAGTTGTCATAGTTATATAATTATTTTCATAAATTTTAGTACATTTTGGGATTATATATGTCCAGAAATCCTTTGTGTGAAAATAAATTATTTTTACAAAATCCATGAATTTTTTTCAATAGTGAAAGACAACAATTTATAATATATTCAAAATACCTGAATTTTTGTGTGATTGATGATATATTGATGATAATTGCAAATAATATATTACTATCCTTAAATATTATAAATTATTTATTGAGATCTTTCAAAATATTCATATTCTAGATTGAATGTAATAAACTAATCAACAAAATAATAAAAAACACTCCTTTTATCCACTATAAATAACAACACTCACTACTACTTCTCCTCCCATGTCAAAACCATTGGACCTTATCACGACCCATCCTCGAGGCCCGTGTCGTGACTACCCCAAGCCCTCCTTCCATAGGCCAGGGGCTGGAGACTATCACCAAAGCCGTAAATCCCGATAAAAAGGGAAGGCATTACCTTTATAAAGAAAACATACACCATAGAGTATGAAAGCTGAGTAAACACTAAGTAAACTGAGTACAAAAGTATGTGCTGGAATGTAAATGGGCTAGAATAAAAACCCAACTAAAAGTAAAGTACAACAAAAAAGGAAGTACAACAACATAAAAGTAAAGCAACGAGTCTGAGTCGTCCTCTGGAAATCCCACCTGATGGGTGGGTATAGATAGTCTCCTCAGCACCACGGCCCCAGTCGTCTGCTCCGTGAACATCTCGTCCAGTGATCCACCTCAATGTACCGTCCAGATCCATGAGCTCCCACCTCGATCAGGGATGTATGTCGTCTGTATCAAACACAATGTTGTGCGGGCATAACCAGTGCGGGGGTGAGTATACGCTACTCAGTAGGGACCCTGAGTCCCCCCAGGGTCTCCCAGAATCCACGAAGGATAAATCACAAAGGAAAGATAAAATCACAAAGTAACAACCAAATCTACTTAGGTATATTCCATTACACATACCTATGTCATAAATTCCAGCTCGGATCCAGCACACGAGCTCAAGTACAACCTAGTCCACACAGGAAAGCACAATCCAATCCACACAGGAATACACAACAATCATATTGAAGATAGTGATTGTATGTTAAGACCCAGCTCACATAGGTATACTCTTTGTAAGGAGATAGAGATGATCAGATGTAGCCACTGATTCATCTAAGCTGTCGGACCCACGTTGGATACAAGACCAGCTAAGCTATCAGATCCACAAAGGATACAAGACCAGATACTCTGCCAGACCAACATATGATACAAGTACAAAGTCAAATACTGTCGGACCCACATAGGATATAAGAATAGTAATCAAGTACTGATGGACCCACATATTATACAAGAACAATATTCATCACCATAGAACCCACGGAGGATTCCAGTACGGTTGTCGTCGCTGCCGAACCCTTGGAGGATCTCAGTACAGTCGTCATCGTCGTCGGAGTCACCGCCAGCTCTAGGGTTCTCTCACACAGCATGCTCAATTCCAAGAGCATCCGCTCCACAATCCAAGGGGTTTGATACATCAACTGACACGAAGTATGGAGTTGATGTATCCTAAAGTTCCGTCTCGTCAAAAGGAACTCAACGCGACAAACGGCGCGTCAATCAGACGACCAGTATGATAGTTATTGGCATTTTTTTCCCAGGGGATCGGTTGGTTTTTAACTCAAATCAACCTGAACGTACTCTAGCTTCATTCAAACCTCAAGAGGAGTAACTCAAAAAACTACCTCACTAAGAGGAATCCAACAAAGTTGAGGCTCATCAATCGGACTTCTGAAACTCAAGTTATAAGTGCTTCCGCTCCGAGGGCCCGGTTGGTTTCGTGTTCGAACCATACCAGCTATAGACAATGTTATCTGAAACCTTAAGTGTAATAAATTGAAACCACCGCCTCGATCCATGGATTTCTACACAACTAATAGTGTGTCGATCGGAGGTCTATAGCCCATGTTATGGGCGTTTGAACGGATCTGTGCAGAAAACAGGGGTATCGGGCCCGGTCTGACCCGACCCGATACCCCGGGGTCATCCCAACCCGGGTCGACCCGACCCGTGTCTTGGTCCGGCCCATTAGGGCGCGACGCAGCCCAACTGGTGCGGCCTGGCCCGGAAATCATGGCCCGGCCCGGCTGGCGCGGCCCGACCCAACCGGTGTGGCCCAGCCCGCTGCGGGGGTTCAGCCCAGCGCGGGCAGCCCGGCCCGGTGCGGCCGGTCCGGCCCTGTGTGGGCGCCCGCGCGCTGAGGGACCTGCCCCTGCCTGCCTCCAGGAGTTACAACCCCCAGTCTTTCGAAATCTGGTCGGCTGTAATTTTCGGCCGGTGTGCCGCTATGGGACCCTAGCGGGTCCCGCCATCCGAAGCACCGACGGTCGTCGGATCCGGCCACCCTCCATTGCACTGCCCTGGCTCTTGTCTGACCGGCGGGGCGCGACGGTGCAGCACCCCTCCACCACGGCCCAGCTCCGGCCACGACATCTTTCGGTCTCAATAGCGCGGCGCGACGGCACCACTCTCCTTCATTGCGGCTCGCACCGGCCGATGTTCCCTCATTCCCACGTGGTGCGATGACACCGCGTCGCCTCATAACGATGTAAAAAAACAATGTGGAGGAGGGTCGGCTGTGATTGTGCGGTCTGACCTCCTCCCGTTATACCGATTTCAAGTGGCCAAGAATGAGTAAACAAAAGGACAATTAAAGCACAAATTTTAATAATTAAATTTGAACTTAACCCCTACCTCAAAGAAGTTCAAGGAAGTTTGCGCCATAGAGAATAGCGTCGTGGTGGTGGTTCGATGACGGCGTTGGCAAGTGTCCAAGAAGAGGTTGACGTCTCTGACCAGCTGCGGAGATGGGAAAGAATGGAACGTCATCTCTCCTTAGTGATCCGGCATTCTTCACGTTCTTCAATGAGGAAGATGAAGTTCTTCAGACTTAGAGTTTTCTTCTCCCAATCCCATTGCACCATAAGACAACTTAATAAAATAATATCCATCTCATTTTATTATCTTAAGTCATGCCTTTAAAAATTACAATTTTAAAAATACATAACACACTTAATTAATTTAAAGAGTTGTCATTGAATAAATGTGGGGAGAGGGGAGCTCACAAATTAAAGGGAAGTTTTAAGGGTTACACACTTAAGAAGGATATTAGAGGAGTTAGGGAATATGAGAAGATGGGGGATCTTGTGGGCCCCACCACCCTCATAACCTCAAATGGGATTTTGGGTGGTTGTGGTCCCCACCAATAACTTCCCAATAAAGAATTAAAATACCATTGATAAAATAAATTTTCAAACAATTTATTTTACCTAACAATTAATTCCCTAATTTTTAATAACTCCTCCCGAGAAAACGCAACTCTTGAAAATGTCTTCTTAAGAAATTACTGGAACTGCTATTTCATTGGTGCCCTTAGATTTCAATTCCGAGCACCAGATCAAAAGTTAGAAAAAACCCACTCGTTCGTTCCCTGAACAAACTCATGCTAAACATCAGAAAATAATTACGGGCACACCGGGCCTCAGAATCAGGTGCCGTCAGAAAATGCGTACATGTAAAATCCCAAGGAATTTAAGAAATAAAATTTAATGAAATTTACGGGTCATTACATTACTCCTACCTCATGGATTTACGTCCCCGTAATGATGCATCACAAACTAGGGGAACAAATGAGGGTACTAAGCACGCATCTGAGCCTCTAGCTCGCAAGTAATCTCATGGTGGTTCTCATTCTGTCACCGGATGCGCAGTAGAGGAATCGACCTTCCTTGTAAGACCATATCCTATCAATCCTCGATCTCCACTGGTACCTCCACAAAAGTCTCCCCATCATCGTTGTCCACCTCCCCATGGTCGATGATATGCATCGGGTAGTGCACGTATCTCCTCAGTAGAGATACGTGGAATACGTCATGCACCCGGTGCAACTGAGGTGGTAGAGCCAGGCGATAAGCCACCTCGCCTATCTGCTGAGAACCGGGCATGGTCCAATGAAGCCTAGAGATAACTGTCCGCTCCGTCCAAATATCCGTAATCCACATCGAGGTGAGACCCGCAAGAAAACGAGGTCGCTATACACGAACGCTAGTGGTCTCTGCCTCCTGTCGGCATAAGACTTCTATCGGCTCTGAGCTGTCCTCATCTGCTCCTGGAGGACCTGTACCTTTTCTATTGTGGCCTGGACCATCTCTAGTCCCACCAGTGCTGACTCCCCAGGGTCTGTCCAGCACAGAGGTGACCTGTATGGTCAGTCGTACAATGCCTCGTATGGTTCCATCCCGATGGTGGATTGGTAACTGTTGGTGTACGCAAACTACACCAAGGGTAGGTGATCCTCCCAACTATGACCAATGTTGAGGACACATGCATAGGGAATGTCCTCGAGAGTTTGAATGGTCCTCTCTGTCTGTCCATCCATCTGAGGGTGAAAGGCATTTCTTAGGAGTAATTGCGTCCTGAATGCCTCATGTAACCCCTTCCCAATCTAGGAAGTAAAGCGAGCATCTCAATCGGAGAAGATATATGATGGAACACCATGAAGTCGTACAATCTTCTGAATATAGAGGCATACCATGATCTCCCCTTAGCCCTGCTCTCTGATGGGTTGGAAGTGGGCTGACTTGGTGAGTCACTCGATGATCACCCAAATGGAGTCGTGTCCTTTGGAATTACGTGGAATTACAATCATGAAATCGATAGATATACCATCCCACATCCACTATGGGACCTCATAGGTTGTACCAATCCTTCTGGTACCTAGTGCTCCGTCGTCACCTACTGTATAGTGAGGCATCGGGAAACGAACTCTGCCACAACCTTCTTCATACCCGACCACCAGTGATGTCGTATGAGAACCTAGTACATCATCGACACTACTGGATGTACTTCTAAAGGGGAAGTGTGAAACTCTGTCAGCACCTCTGCCTATTATTTAGCTTGTACCATGGTACGTCCTCTGAAAAGGATGATTTCACTCCTCCTATAGAGAATCCATCAAGTGCATTTCCTGTGGAAATCCGTGCATGACACGTCTCAAAGTAAACGTCCCCACGATGTGCCTCTCTGACCCGCTGAAGATGTGGAGGTGTGACTGTGAGCGATTGAAGGAAAGTCGCCCCGTCTCTAGCCATGGAGGATATCTGTCAAGCGGCTAACTACTATGTCGCCTCTCCAATAAGCTAAATGCCCATCCTCCTGCTGAGAGAATCAGCTACTACGTTCCCCTTCCCAGGAGTATAGACTATCTCAATGTCATATTTCTGGATGAACTCAAGCCATCGCCGATGTCTCAGGTTCAGGTCCTTCTGCGAGAAGATGTACCTGAGACTCTGGTGGTCAGAAAAGACTGTAAGATTCTCACCCATCATATAGTGCCTCCATATCTTCAGGGCGAAGACCACTGCGGCTATCTCCAGGTCATGGGTAGCGTAGTTATGCTCATGCATCCTCAACTATCATGATCCATAGGAGATCACTGCACTCTCCTGCATCAGGATAAACCCGAGTCGGGTTCCTCATGCATCGTAGTAGACTACGTACCCTACTCCCTCCTCTGGTAGCATCAAGATGGGTGCACTAGTCAATCTTTGTCTCAGCTCAGGGAATCTCTACTGATATCTATCTGACCACACGAAGGGTCTCCCTTTCTTCTTCAAAGTTGTAAACGGTGCTGCAACTCTGGAGATGTCTGTCAGAAATCTCAGACAGTACCCAGCCAGTCCTAAGAGTCTCCACACCTCCGTCACGCTCCAGGGTGGATCCCAAGCTAGAACTGCCACGATTATCACATGATCCACCGCAACACCCACCTCATAGATGACGTGCCCCATGAAGTGGACCTCACATATCCAAAATTTACACTTTGAGAGCATACCATAAAGCCGGTGCACTCGGAGTGTATCATGTACAACCCGAAAGTGGTAGGCGTTCTCCTCCTCAGTATTCGAGTATATCAATATGTCATCGATGAATACCACAACAAATCAATCTAGATAAGGCTGGAAGATTCTGTTCATGAGACTTATGAACACTGCTGGAGCATTAGATACGCTGAAATGCATAATCAAGAACTCATAGTGGCCTTACTGACATCTGAATCCGTATTCTGCACATCCTCATCTCGAACTCTGAGCTGACAATAGCTTGACCTGAGATCTATCTTCGAAAACCACCGTGCTCCCGTGAGCTGATCGAAGAGGTCGTCAATCCTCGGAAGTGTATACTTGTTATTCACAGTCACCTGGTTCAGGTGACGGTAATCGACACATAGTCTCATGCTCCTATCCGCCTTCTTGGGGAACAAAATCGGGGAAGCCCATGGTGAAACACTGGGCCGAATGAAACCCTTTCCCTGCAAGTCCTCCAACTGTACCTCTAGCTCTTGAATCTTAGCGGGAGCCATCCGATACGCTGGAGTAGATATCGGGGTTTCCCTGGGGTATAGGTCAATATAGAAGTCTACCTCTCTGCGAGGAGATAATCCAGGAACGTCATCAGGAAAAATGTCCACATAATGATCCACCATAATTGGAAAACTCGGACTATGCACGTCTACTACTCCTAGGATGATGCTATCCAACTGATGAGTGATTGTTTGTCCTCTCTTCTGCATGAATCCATCCTGCGCTACAAAGTCTCCCTTCTCTCAGGTGAATGAGAACATGCTCCCATCGGTGCGGACACACCGCACCTTGCGCCTAATACAGTCGATCTGAGTATGGACTGTATATAACAAATCCATTCCCAATATGACATCGTAAGGCCTTTACGCCACTACGAGAAGATCCCAGCCGAAGCTCTCGCCTCCTAGAATAATCTCACACTGTCGGCATCATTCTGTAATCATCGATTCTACTCCCGTATGAGTCTTTAGCCATAAGGATCGAGCCTAAGTCTCTGTCTGAATCATCGAGATCCAAACAAGGGCAGCAGAAATGAAAGAATGTCTCGCTCCTATGTCCATAGGAACTGCAGCAAGGGTGCACTAGACACAAATAGTACCTCGAATCATCTAAGGTGCGCAATGGTCGTATGCCTCCGCTGCCTGAAGCTGAGCCTGCCTCTATCCGCCAGCTCCCTGTGGTCAGGGTGGACCTCCTGGTGGTGGTGGTGGTAGAGCCTCAAAGTGTCGCCCACCACATGCTGCTCAGCCAGCTCCTCTGCCTCGTCCGCATGCTCCCTACGGACCTCCATGGTCGAACTTCTACCTCTGCCTAGGTGGTCCCTCAACCGTTTTCTGCTCCTATGCATGGAGGGTCAGTCAAGAGCCATGTGGCCTTTCCTGCCTCATGCATAGCATTGTATACTCCTCGTAAGACTTGCTCTGCGCCATGTGCCCCGCACCTCTGAGCTAGTGTCCTGAGGTCGTCCACCTGATGGTATGGTCTTCATGCACTCATGTGAAATCCTTCGACTGCCAGCTGCAGAAGACTCCGCTACATGTCGCCCTACGTTAGGTCTCGTTGCTAGTGTAGGCTCAGCAATAAATCTCTCTACAAGAATGGATCGCTCCAGTACTCATGCCTGTGTCAGAATCCTGAGGGAGATCATCGATGCCCTGATCTCATGCCTTAGTCCCTGCTCGAAGGTCCGTGCCCAGATGAATGGGTCCCTTACCATGTCTGTGGAGTAGAGTGAGAGATTGGTAAATATCTCCGAGTACTGGGATACCGTCATGCTGCCCTACCGCAGCTGCAGTAACTCATGTATGCACACCACACAGAGGGTGGCTAGAATGAACTCCGAGCGGATGAGGCTCTCGAAGTCCGACTAAAGGCTAGATGCCTTTTCGTGCACCTGGAGCATCAGGCTCCACCATCTACCTGCTTCTGCATGCATGAGTCTTGCTGCAATGATCACCATGAAGTAAGATGGTGTCTCTACTAACCTAAAAACTCATACAACAGCCTCCAGCAATACCTCGGATGCCTGAGGGTCCGTCTCCCCGCAGAACCTGGGTAGTCTCAGATGCTAAAACTCATGCAGTGTACTAAGGCGACGTGCGCTCTCAGAGGTTGGGGCTGGTGGCATCGGTGGCTCGGCGGGTAGAGATACCACTAGTTCCTCCTCTGTAATAGGGCCACACACCATGGCCTCGTTGCTCGGTGGGCTGTCGTCTCGCACAAAGCTCCGAACCGTAGTTGGCTTCCATCATGGGTCCATCTTGAAAAGAGACAGGTGCGACTTGGTAAATATAGTATACCTGGTGAACGGACACAATATAATCACAAAGAAAACTTGAAACACATACGTAATAAATATTTTCATGTATTGAGTCTGAAATGAGAAGTCAGGATCCTGGTGTATGGATACGTCGGTCGTCACGCCAACACTGGACTCCCTTGACTGATAACCTCACTCAATACCCTTAACATTATTTCTTCACATAGAAGGAAGATCAGAGTCCGGAGTTCTGTTGTAGAACCAAACTCCTCTGATAACAATTTGTCACGACCCACTCTCAGGGCCTGTGTCGTTACTACCCTACGGCCGCCTTTTATAGGCCAGGGGCTAGAGACTAGCACCAAAGGCGTAAATCCCGATAAAAAGGGATGGAAATGCCTTTATAAATTAAACAAACACCATCGAGTCTGCAAGTTGAGTAAACAATAAGTAAAATGAGTACAAAAGTAAGTGCTAGAAAGTAAATGGGCCAGAATACAGACCCAACTGAAACTAAAGTACAACTGAAAAGGAAGTACAGAGATAGAAAAGTAAAGCAGCAAGTCTGAGTTGTCCTCTGGAAATCCCACCTGAATGGTGGGTACTGATAGTCTCCTCAGCACCTCAGCTCTAGCCGTCCGCTCCGTGTACATCTCGTCTAGTGATTCACCTCCAGGTACCATCCAGCTCCACGAGCCCCCACCTCGATCAGCGTTGTCCATCGTTTGCATCCAACAAAATGTTGTTCGGGCATACCCCATGCAGGGGTGAGTATAAGCTACTTAGTAGGGACCCCGAGACCCCCGAGGGTCACCCGGAATCCACGAAGGATAAACCACAATGGAAAGATACAATCACGAAGTAACAACCAACTCTAAATAGGTATATTCCAATACTCATACCTAAGTCATCTATTCCAGCACAGCTCCAACACACGAGCTCAAGTACAACCCAGTCCACACAAGAAAGCAAAATCCAATCCACATAGGAAATCACACAAAGCATATCAAAGATAGTTATTGTATGTTAAGACTCAGCTCACACAGGTATACTCTTTGTAAGGCGATAAATATGATCAGATGTAGCCACTGATTCATCTAAGCTGTCGGACCCATGTAGGATACAAGACTTGCTAAGCTATCGGACCCACAAAGGATACAAGACCAGCTACTCAACCGGACCCACAGAGGATACAAGTACATAGTCAAATACCGCCTGACCCACATAGGATACAAGAACAGTAGACAAGTACTGCCAGACCCACATAGGATACAAGAACAGTAGTCATCACCATCGAACCCACAAAGGTTTCCAGTACGGTCATCGTCGCTGCCGAACCCACGGAGGGTCCCAGTACAGTCGTCATCATCGTCGCAGTCCCAACCAGCTCTAGGGTTCCCGCACACAGCATGCTCGATTCTAGGAGGGTCCTCTCCACGAGCCAAGGGGGTCGATACATCAACTGACACTATGTCTGGAGATGATGTATCCCAATGTTCCGTATCATCAAAATGAACTCAATGCGATAGACGGCACATCAATCAGATGTCTGGTCTGAGAGTTATTGGCCTTTTCGTCCGAGGGGCCCGGTTGGTTTTTAAGCTCAAACCAACCAGACCGTACTCCAGATGCATCCAAACCTCAATCGGAGTATGCCAAAAGAAACGTCTAACAAAGGGGAATCTAAAAAAGTCGAAGGCTCATCAATCGGACGTCCGGAGTTCATGTTATAAGTGTTTCCACTCCGAGGGCCCGATTGGTTTCATGTTCGATCCAACCTGGCCGTACCCAAGTAAAATGAGTTAAAAAGTAAGTTATGTAAAGTAAATGGGATAGAATACATACCCAACTGAAAGTAAAGTAAAACTAAAAAGGATTTACAACAACAGAAAAGTAATGTTGTGAGTCTGAGCCGTCCTCTGGAAATCCCACCTGAAGGGTGGGTATAGATAGTCTCCTCAGCACCTTGGCTCTAGCCGTCCTCTCAATGTACATCTCGTCCTGTGATCCACATCTAGGTACCATCTAGCTCCATGATCTCCCACCTCGATCAATGGTATCGGTCGTCTGCATCCAACACAACGATGTGCGGTCATAGCCCGTGCAGGGGTGAGTATACGCTACTAAGTAGGGACCCTGAGACCCCCGAGGGTCTCCCAGAATCCACGAATGTGGGTTTGGGGTAGTCACAACACGGGACCCGAGGATGCGTCGTGATAGACCTATTTAATTTCATCCAAATTCCATTCCTAATACTCTTCCTCATGTTTAAATCCCATTGGCCTCACCAAAAGTCCAGAAAAATATTCATTATAGAGTTTCTCTAAGAGAAGGATTATAGAGAAAAAATATTCTATTATTATGTTTTTATCATATTTATTTTATTTTATTATTTTCACATCACTACCCATTATCCATTTTAAATGATCATTCCATAATCATATATATACTAGAATGATACCTTGTTGAAGAAAAAATTCATCAAAAATTATTTTATCCTCCCCCTGTTATTCTACAAATTAGACTATTGTCAGTGATGTGTAAATTTTCTACAATCGGGGACAATAAAAATTCATTTTCCAATATATTATTCATGGTGGACCATAAAACCATAATTATGTATAAATCAGGTTTTATTATATAAATTAGATATTATATAATATCCTGGATCCAATATATAGACATGATATTCAATAAAATGGTATATGTTCATTATGGTCATATAAATCTCCTAAACAAATGGAATCATCTTAATCAAGGATTTATATATGGATAATATCATGACCTATCCTAGAGGACCCATTTCATGACTACTGCAGACCTTCATACAATACAATCAGGGCTACTGACTAGCACTGAGTATTAATATCCCAAAAAATAAGAGGCATTAACCAATATTAACTATAAAATCACATCTACAAGACACACAATTTTAAAATGTTAAACAAATGAAAGAATTCTTGTATTCCTATATTATCCCACAATCCATGTTTTACCAGAAGTAAAAAAAAGAATAGTAATAAATCGAAAAAAATGGACCCGCACAATTATTATGTAATTAAATTCAAACAGAAACAATGTATTCTTAAACATCTCCGAGGGAGAGTACTATGTAAAAGTTATGATACATACAAATCCTATGTCTGGCCAGCTCTAGTTATGCGCCCCCACACCCAATCCTCATTGGACGCCATAAAAATAGTCATCATTTACACAAGACACAACATATGAAAGAAAACAATGTGAAGGTTTTGGTATAACAATACTACTTACGATACCACAAAACCCTTAAACACTAATCAACGTGTATGGTCACCTTAATACTATATATAAATTTTTTAGTATAACATAAACTAAGTGGGAAACCTCAAAAATACATAGAAAATACACTGCACTGATAAGTGGTAAAAACCAATAGCACACCACATGAATCTACTCGAAACAATGCTTGTTCTAGGAGAACTCACTCCTCGAACAATGATATCATCGAAGAATGTTAAAAAAATTAGTCTAGCTCCTTTAGAGACCAACAAAATAAAATGTGTTGGTCATAGATGATTGGTAAACATAGAGTGGTTGTCACATACAAAACTATTGGGGGACACCAAGAACCAAATTTGGATGAACCCACTATGTAGGTGATTGTATACCAAAGATTCCACCAATTGTACCAATGCATCATTCTTGATGAATAATCAAAATTCTCTTATGGGATGTCACACTAATTCCACATGATCCACCAATGATGACATAGGATCGCACAATAGTCTCTTGGACATACACACTAACACTATCTGATTCTCGACCTCTAGAGGGGATTACAATCATGTGATGTGAATGTAAATCCACTTAATACCCTCATGTAATGGACAAAGGGAAGATGATCAACCTATACAAGACTAACATTGTAAAAATAAGAGCCTCTAACACTCTCTGTGGGAGTATAAGGCAGGACATTGCGGTACACGGTGTGTCCATCAATTCAATGATATGCCCATTTGGGGTCACCTCAAAAAACATGTGGTCTCCATATAAAAAGTGTAACACCACAGGATTTCAGAGTGTGTTATTTCTTAAAAATAATTCAATAACTTTCACTACACGCAACACCGAGTTCAATCACACCATTAAAAGTGGTCATGAATAGTATTAACTACATTTTGAACTTTATATAATCCTTATAATTTTAGAATCCCTATTATGAGTTTCTTAGTCATAATGCAAGAACAGATTCATTTTCAGTATATCACTTTTATCAACTTCTAATAGTGAAACCTTTTTAAATACAATATTTTAAACTTTTTGACTAAATGGGGACATCAAAAATTTAAAATGAAACACCCCAAGCTTCCACGGTACGTTTCCCTTTGAATAATGTGATAGCGTGTGTTGTACGCAACACCGAGTTCTAACACACCATAACCAATCAAACTGGCCATTATAAATAGTAATACCTACTTTTTGAAAATATATATATTTTATATTTCAAAATGGACTTCATTTTTGGATTCGGAATATCGAATTTATCCTAAGGTGAAATTTTGGTACTTTTCGGATAACTTTCATATTTTGATGAATAGTGAAAATTACTAAATTTTAATTAAAAACAACTTTTTTAATCAAAATAATTAATAGTGATAAATTATTAATTTGAGTGGTTTTAAAGTATATTTAGAATATATTTTTACAATTTAATATAATGTTGGTGATTAGACATAATTTTACAATTAAACCGAACATAAACCAGTGTCAATCTTTTGATAGTTATTATCTCTTAAAAACACGCTTTTTGTTTTGACAGCGGGAATTAATTTTAAATTAATTTCTGCCACTTCTGTGTTTTGAATTTAGAAAAATGGATTCCATATTTGGAATCAGGATGTTCAAATTTTGTAAATAGGTAACTTTTATTTTTAGACATTTTGAATAATTACTGCGTTAAATATTTTATTTACCAGGGTTAAGGGTAAATCCGGTAAATAAGGGTTACAAAATAATATTATAATAATACTAAATTACCCTAAAACGTTTCTTAACCCAATTGGTTGATACATGGTCAACCATGGGCATCTTTGGGTCGATTTTGGGACCCCATGGATCCACATGTAAGTGATAATGACACTTTATTTTAATTAAGTCAAAATGAATACAAAAATGACACAAGCATATATCTTTTAGCAAAACATTTGTTACATAGGGTTATATAAGTTGGATTTTAGATTATAAATATTAATTAGAACTCTAAAAAGATTTCCTACATAATGATATTTTATTTATAATTTTTAGACATTAAATAAGTTATTTTATTTATGACACAATGATGATGCAGTAATTACTATAATAGTGAAAAATTAAAATAATTGATATTATAAATACCAAAAAAAAAATATAATATGAAACTTTTAATGAATTAAACAAATTTTATAGGATAATATGATATATTAGGATTGATTTAATTGACTTTTTTCGAAGAAATCAATCTGTTATGAGTTTCACAAAAATCAACTATTGAATAGTGTCAAAATTGACATAAAAGAGTTCTTAAAACAAATATTATATTATTAATTGATATTAAATTAGTAAAAATCTAAGGTTCGGCCAAGAGACTTATATCATGATAGTTTCATCATTAATGGACCACTTGGGGGTCTCTTGGATGTATATAGTAGGTTTATTAACCATATTATATAAAAATACAAAGAGACATTGTAAAAGTGAAACTAATTAACTTAGAGTTAATACTTAAAGATAAGGTTAATATAAGTACCCAAACCTGTCTAAATTCTATTGGTTGAGTGGTTTTCGACCTATTCCCACCTTAACCTTTGAATAATCAACTTTGGAGCCACTAGAAATCGAATATGAATTTATTATAAATTAATATTTCTAGCTTTTCCAAAGGTGCCCCTCACCCCTCTTATAAAAGGGAACTCATCCTTCTCATTTCTTCACACCTTCAAATCCTTTTGGTTCGGCCAAACTCTGCCCAAATACTCTCCCAACATCCCTCACTGCAACCTAGAGGCCTTAGTTTGATCAGAAAGCCAACCTAAAGATCCCTTTTGATCAAATCAAAAGGAAGAACCCGAAGAAGAGGTAATGATTTCACCACCCTTTTCCAAGTTCCTTTCTTCTTCCACTTCCCCTTTCTTTTTTCTTACCATTCTAAAATAATAACTCCAGTATCTTACATATACTGTGATGTTATTATAAATATGGTACAACCATATTCAGTATTCTATCCACCCTTTGAATAACATGTCACCATACGTGCGTGCGTACGGCTTACCGTCTCCACGTCGTGGTGTAATTGTTATTCAATATATTATTATTTGGATGGGTATAATAATGATGTGTAACTCATGTAAATAATAAATATAACATGTTAATGATTCTGTATATATGATATACCATCCATTTATATAATATTTTAATATCAAAAGAATGATATTGTCGCTCGTGCGTACGTACGGACTACCGTCTCCACGAACGCGATGATATTCATTCTCCATCGTATCCATTCAAGTATAATTATCATTTGATGATTTAAAAATGATGTTTAAGGACTTGATATCATTATGGATATGAATAATATACAACCTATCCTTTACAAACATGTCTTACGTAACAAAACATATAAAAGAAAACAAGTAAGTTAACACCCGAAACGACGATAATTCTAAGATATTATTAACAAATCAATGTTAAAAGATCATATATGATATCATATTAATATATATGATTCTTTTATAATTTAATAACAATTATTTCACCATTATACAGGAGGTTAACCTACCCCAACCAAGGAAAAGTACAAGGTAAGGGTTATTTCACAATCTCTTCATTATCTGAGGTTGTTTATTTGTAATAATCTACTGGGATCTCTTTATCATCTACATCCATGTTTCTTCAAAATGTATTTCAAAACATTTTTATTATTTACAAGAATATGGGTTAAAGTCATTTATACCCTTTTTTGACTTTTTATAAGAGGTTTATAAAGGAATCTTTCCGTCGTTTTCAAAACAAGGTCATTTTTAACCTTTTCGACAGAATTGAGGTAAGAATGTTTTTTTTAACTTATACGGCGGGTGCGGTTATTTTACGCCGTTATAAAATCATCAAAGCATTCCTTACAAGATTATAAGAATATTTTCAAATAAAATGTTTTATTTTATATGGATCTTAAATGATTTCAAAATAAAAGGAGATATTTCTTTAAAAATAATTTTGATTTCATCTATATCAACATCCTTTGATGGATTTTAAGATTATTTGAAGTTGATTTATTATGATACAAAACTTCTATATTGTATTGAAGGTTTTGTGATATGTTTGACTATGGATGTGCTATTTTTATACCATTCATAGTTTATGGTGAAATTATTGACATTTCGTATGATAGTTTTAATACGAATGTTTATGTTATGTTTAAACCTTTTCATATGGGAATGCATTGGACTTAATAAGTGATGGGTGGAGCCCGCTATAGCTCCTTGATGCATCGGTAGGTCTCATGAGACAAACTAGTGTCTTGGCACAAGGCCTTGAAAAAATATTATTTGTAGTCTTGGCACGAGGCCTTGACTATGTGGTTATGATAGTCTGGCATTATGCATTCCAACATTATGAAAGTGGTTATTGATTTTTTCATGTGATTATTCGATTAGTAGAATATCCATGTGAGTAAGTAAATGGCATTATTTCATTTTATTTATGCCATACCATGTTGAAAGTTCATGTTTGAAAGGCTTTTGTTTTAGTTATACATTGCCTTAAAAGTTTATTCTTATTTATGAAAGTTTCCGCTATTTTGTTATCCTTACTGGGCATTTGAGCTCACCCCTTTTCTATGTTTTATTTTTCGCAGGAAGTGAAGATGTAAGTTATGAATGACCTGCAGGGATATTATGAGGGGATTATAGTGTGTACTGTGGAAACATTATGTTGTTGTAGTAGTTTTTCATTTTATGATGTAATGTAAAACTTATGAATATATCTAGTGTTTCCAAGGCTACTAAACCAATCGGTCTTTCGAGATTTGATCTTTCTTGTGATCATGCCAATGATACGAAGTAATGCACCGACTCTGGGTAGCTGGGGTCGGGGCGTTACAGTTGGTATTAGAGGAATTATAGTACAAACCTTGAAAGCTAGATTTAGATAAACTCTGATTAGAGCACGTAGACCTAAGATGAGCTTTGAGGATTAGTATAGAAGAACTTCCTAGAATTTTGGTATTGTAGAGATTTTGTGAGTTTTCCGAGCAATACATCCCTGTCTGGATACGAGCAGGTAGAGGTGGCTCTGGCACAGATGTACCTAGGGGTAAAACCCGAAAACACCGCTTTGAGCTAGACTCGAATGGGAACTGGTGCACGACAACGGGCCTTGCTGCACTCTTGGTTACGACACTCCCAGGGGATATGCTTAGGATAACTCTCACTATCTTTACAAATCATTATGAAGGGTTTATGAGTATATAATTCCTCAAAGAAAACATTTTTATGGTTATGGATTATATCCATAAATAGTTCAATTTATGTTAAGTGTTTTATAAGTATGGGATTATGTGTTTTGATTCATAAACTGATCTAGTTTATGCCATGGTATAGAAATGGCGCCCAGTAGAAGGAATGAGAACTCCAGAAATATACATGATTCAAAGAGAAGGAAGGATCATATATTTCATGGTCTTAAGATAGAATTTATAAGAGAAATATTCTCCCATGTATTATCATCATATGAAGAAATAATATCATGTGTTGATAAGATATGTAAAGAGTTTACTGAGTCCTATGGCTTTGAAGGGAAGCAAGAGAAGAAAAGGATGGAAGAGAGAAAGATGGATAAAGGGAAGAGGGAAAAGAATAATTTTCCCATATGTGGTAACTTTGGAAAGAAACACCCTGGAACTTGCCTGAAAGGAATGGGAGTTTGTTATAAGTGTGGAGGAAAAGGGCACAAAGTACGTGACTGCAAGGGTAAGAAAATGGTTTTAAATGTACAATGCTTCATTTGCAAGGAGTTTGGACACTACGCGAACCTATGTCCCAGTCATCAGAGTATGCCGCAAATGATGTTATTGGATAATAACCAAGTTATGATACTACCACGGATGAAGAGGAATGATTAGAGTTCTTATGTTGATTATGTCAATTGAGTGTTGTATCAACAATGCACTTGTTATAATAATTATGGAGTATATAAGGATTGTACTGCAGTACTTTTTCATTAAGGACTTGAGATTATGTGGAACAATGAAAAGTGACTCAATAGCAGGATAAATTTTTGGAAAATATATGGTTGAGAGAATGATAAATCATAATATAGTTCTGATACTGAGGTATTGATTTTGGAATAATATGTGATTGTTTTGGATAAATTATATTGGATATTCTTGACTACCTTGGAACTAATTAATGATTTGTATATTCCATCATTGTTGGGGTTTAAAACATTTTTGGATTAATGAAGTATATCTAGCATTCTATATGGAATAGGGGAGCATGAATGTAATCAATAAGGAATATGGTAATTCAAGATGTTTTAGTTTATTAAAAGAATACAAGATGAAGGTATTCATATTCTATTGCGGGGTAAAAAGGATCTATATTATGTTTACCTTCCTTATAAATGTTGGACTGTGAGTTTGGACAGAAGTATTTTGGATAGTTCTAGTTTGGATTATTTTGGATTACCATAAAAGGAAAACCCGGAGGTTGGGCGGCAACCCGTCGCGTCCGGCAAGGCTGCGAGACTTGAACCCGCAACTGAAGGGTGACAAGGGTGTATCACCTACCACTGGCCCATGAGATGTCCTGGATTAAATAATGTTGTTTTTTTAAAGATCTGGTAGATGAATTATAAATTCATTTATTTTGGAACCCTGTACGAATAGTATAAATAAATAAAAAATTACATTCTATTATCTTTTAGAGTGAAAGATGAGTTTGTGGTAGAAATTTATTAATGGACAAAATTCTAATTATAAAGTAAGTATATCTCCTTATGATCTTATCCAATATCATAAATAAATTCCTCAACATTAAGAAAAGGAACTTATAACAAAAATGTTGTCCTAGATGTTACCTTAAATCATCACTAATTTATGGCTTTGGGATTGTTGGCCTTTTCATAGCCATGTTCTCTACCACTCTCCATCAGATAATTGATGGTTAGATTTCTCTTCCATATCCATATTTTCCTACATGGAACCCTAGTATGTGTTATTTTCGGTAATCTTCATACTTTCCACTCTTTATTTTAAATAGAGGCCTCATTAATTCATTTTTCGATGTGGGATTTCAACTAATATATTTTGAAACGTCAAAAATGTGTTATCCTAATACCATATGTTTTGTTGAACTGATGGTATTTCAAATCATCATAGATTGATGAGTTTAAGGACCTCAATTTTATACATGTTTGTGATTGATGACCTCAATCACTACCTATAAATATTTATGTTTTTCCTCCTATTACATGTCTCTAATTGCCACCAATGTTCTCCTAATCGAGATCATAATTTGGTGGTGACCCTTTAATTTCTCTTTTCCTCATATTAAGACTAAATTTTAGTAACCCAATTTCCAATGTGGGTTTTCCCACAAATATATTTTCTACTTTCAACCTTTTATTTTCGAAGAACAATTTCAAATTGCGAGGACGCAATTTATTGAAGGAGGGGAGAATGTAACACCCCAGGATTTCAGAGTGTGTTATTTCTTAAAAATAATTCAATAACTTGCACTACATGCAACACCGAGTTCAATCACACCATTAAAAGAGGTCATGAATAGTATTAACTACATTTTGAACTTTATATAATCCTTATAATTTTAGAATCCCTATTATGAGTTTCTTAGTCATAATGCAAGAACAGATTCATTTTCAGTATTTCACTTTTATCAACTTCTAATAGTGAAACCTTTTTAAATACAATATTTTAAACTTTTTGACTAAATGGGGACATCAGAAATTTAAAATGAAACACCCCAAGCTTCCACGGTACGTTTCCCTTTGAATAATGTGATAGAGTGTGTTGTACGCAACACCGAGTTCTAACACACCATAACCAATCAAACTGGCCGTTATAAATACTAATACCTACTTTTTGAAAATATATATATTTTATATTTCAAAATGGACTTCATTTTTGGATTCGGAATATCGAATTTAGCCTAAGGTGAAATTTTGGTACTTTTCGGATAACTTTCATATTTTGATGAATAGTGAAAATTACTAAATTTTAATTAAAAACAACTTTTTTAATCAAAATAATTAATAGTGATAAATTATGAATTTGAGTCGTTTTAAAGTATATTTAGAATATATTTTTACAATTTAATATAATGTTGGTCATTAGACATAATTTTACAATTAAACCGAACATAAACAAGTGTCAATCTTTTGATAGTTATTATCTCTTAAAAACACGCTTTTTGTTTTGACAGCGGGAATTAATTTTAAATTAATTTCTGCCACTTCTGTGTTTTGAATTTAGAAAAATGGATTCCATATTTGGAATCAGGATGTTCAAATTGTGTAAATAGGTAACTTTTATTTTTAGACATTTTGAATAATTACTGCGGTAAATATTTTATTTACCATGGTTAAGGGTAAATCCGGTAAATAAGGGTTAAAAAATAATATTATAATAATACTAAATTACCCTAAAACGTGTCTTAACCCTATTGGTTGATACATGGTCAACCATGGGCATATTTGGGTCGATTTTGGGACCCCATGGATCCACTTGTAAGTGATAATGACACTTTATTTTAATTAAGTCAAAATGAATACAAAAATGACACAAGCATATATCTTTTAGAAAAACAATTGTTACATAGGGTTATATAAGTTGGATTTTAGATTATAAATATTCATTAGAAAGCTAACAAGATTTCATACATAATTATATTTTATTTATAATTTTTAGACATTAAATAATTTATTTTATTTATGCCACAATGATTATGCAGTAATTACTATAATAGTGAAAAATTAAAATAATTGATATTATAAATACCCAAAAAAATATAATATGAAACTTTTAATGAATTAAACTAATTGTATAGGATAATATGATATATTAGTATTTATTTAATTGACTTTTTTAGAAGTAATAAATCTGTTATGAGTTTCACAAAAATCAACTATTGAATAGTGTCAAAATTGACATAAAAGAGTTCTTAAAATAAATATTATATTATTAATTGATATTAAATTCCTAAAAATCTAAGGTTTGTCCAAGAGACTTATATCATGATAGTTTCATCATTAATGGACCACTTGGAGGTCTCTTGGATGTATATAGTAAGTTTATTAACCATATTATATAAAAATACAAAGAGACATTGTAAAAGTGAAACTAATTAACTTAGAGTTAATACTTAAAGATAAGGTTAATATAAGTACCCAAACCTGTCTAAATTCTATTGGTTGAGTGGTTTTCGACCTATCCCCACCTTAACCTTTGAATAATCTACTTTGGAGCCATTAGAAACCGAATATGAATTTATTATAAATTAATATTTCTAGCTTTTCCAAAGGTGCCCCTCACCCCTCTTATAAAAGGTCACTCCTCCTTCTCATTTCTTCACACCTTCAAAGCTTTTTGGTTCGGCCAAACTCTGCCCAAATACTCTCCCAACATCCCTCACTACAACCTAGAGGCCTTACTTTGATCAGAAAGCCAACCTAAGGATCCCTTTTGATCAAATCAAAAGGAAGAACCCAAAGAAGAGGTAATGATTTCACCACCCTTTTCCAAGTTCCTTTCTTCTTCCACTTCCTCTTTCTTTGTTCTTACCATTATAAAATAATAACTCCAGTATCTTACATATACTGTGATGTTATTATAAATATGGTACAACCATATTCAGTATTCTATCCACCCTTTGAATAACATGTCACCATACGTGCGTACGTACGGCTTACCGTCTCCACGTCGTGGTGTAATTGTTATTCAATATATTATTATTTGGATGGGTATAATAATGATGTGTAACTCATGTAAATAATAAAAATAACATTTTAATGATTCTTTATATATGATATACCATCCATTTATATATTATTTTAATATCAAAAGAATGATATTTTCGCTCGTGCGTACGTACGGACTACCGTCTCCACGAACGCGATGAGATTCATTCTCCATCGTATCCATTCAAGTATAATTATAATTTGATGATTTAAAAATGATGTTTAAGGACTTGATATCATTATGGATATTAATAATATACAACCTATCCTTTACAAACATGTCTTACGTAACAAAACATATAAAATAAAACAAGTAAGTTAACACCCGAAACGATGATAATTCTAAGATATTATTAACAAATCAATGTTAAAAGATCATATATGATATCATATTAATATATATGATTCTTGTATAATTTAATAACAATTATTTCACCATTATACAGGAGGTTAACCTACCCCAACCAAGGAAAAGTACAAGGTAAGGGTTATTTCACAATCTCTTCATTATCTGAGGTTGTTTATTTGTAATAATCTACTGGGATCTCTTTATCATCCACATCCATGTTTCTTCAAAATGTATTTCAAAACATTTTTATTATTTACAAGAATATGGGTTAAAGTCATTTATACCCTTGTTTGACTTTTTATAAGAGGTTTATAAAGGAATCATTCCGTCGTTTTCAAAACAAGGTCATTTTTAACCTTTTCGACAGAATTGAGGTAAGAATGTTTTTTTTAACTTATACGGCGGGTGCGGTTATTTTACGCCGTTATAAAATCTTCAAAGCTTTCCTTACAAGATTATAAGAATATTTTCAAAGAAAATGTTTTATTTTATATGGATCTTAAATGATTTCAAAATAAAAGGAGATATTTCCTTAAAAAGAATTTTGATTTCATCTATGTCAACATCCTTTGATGGATTTTAAGATTATTTGAAGTTGATTTATTATGATACAAAACTTCTATATTGTATTGAAGGTTTTTTGATATGTTTGACTATGGATGTGCTATTTTTATACCATTCATAGTTTATGGTGAAATTATTGACATTTCGTATGATAGTTTTAATACGAATGTTTATGTTATGATTAAACCTTTTCATATGGGAATGCATTGGACTTAATAAGTGACGGGTGGAGCCCGCTATAGCTCCTCGATGCATCGGTAGGTCTCATGAGACAAACTAGTGTCTTGGCACAAGGCCTTGACAAAATATTATTTGTAGTCTTGGCACGAGGCCTTGACTATGTGGTTATGATAGTCTGGCATTATGCATTCCAACATTATGAAAGTGGTTATTGATTTTTGCATGTGATTATTCGATTAGTAGAATATCCATGTGAGTAAGTAAATGGCATTATTTCATTTTATTTATGCTATACCATGTTGAAAGTTCATGTTTGAAAGGCTTTTGTTTTAGTTATACATTGCCTTAAAAGTTTATTCTTATTTATGAAAGTTTCCGCTATTTTGTTATCCTTACTGGGCATTTGAGCTCACCCCTTTTCTATGTTTTATTTTTCCCAGGAAGTGAAGATGTAAGTTATGAATGACCTGCAGGGATATTATGAGGGGATTATAGTGTGGACTGTGGAAACATTATGTTGTTGTAGTAGTTTTTCATTTTATGATGTAATGTAAAACTTATGAATATATCTAGTGTTTCCAAGGCTACTAAACCAATCGGTCTTTCGAGATTTGATCTTTCTTGTGATCATGCCAATGTTACGATGTAATGCACCAACTCTGGGTAGCTGGGGTCGGGGCGTTACAAAAAGTGTTTAGGGTGAGTAAATGACATGTTAAGACACATGGTTCCTTAAACAGGCCGCCTAAAAATATCGATATACCGAAGTCGGGTCCGTGTATCGGTATATGTACACCAATCTATGTCCATGTGGGAGTACACAATGTGTCTGAGAAATTTACTCCATCCCATTTATATGTAATTAAGACGTACATGATGGGTCAAATAGTTAGTGTCACATAGTGTGTGATAGGGGTCACACACTGGGTAATCCTTAACTTCAGCCACACCATAGTGCTATAGTGAATGTCACCACATGCTGTGTAATCCCAGATAACATGATGTGTTCTGTGAGTTTTTTTAGAAAACCAATTTTTCATCCGTGCATCCCACTTAGTGCACAAAATTTTATGCTGTAGTAAATTTTTTAAATAAAATATACATTGTTATCCATTATTCACCATCAACTGACAATGTCTTCTTTCATTTGATCTACATTGAAATCTTATCAAACCCCTATTCATCATTCCATGCCTATGAATGATGAATGATGAGAAATCAGGAATAATTTGTCATCTAATTTCATCCATCTCTATTAACATACCTACAGACTATTGTGATGATACATGTTCGGAAATACTAGTTTAATGTCTTATAAAATGGATGTGAAACTAATAATTTATCGATAATAGTCATGTCATCGGCCAAATGAAGAATGCCTTTGAAAAAATGACAAATTGTGGGATAAAAGAACTGGAAGAAACAATAGTAATGATCCTTGATCTTAGTTTAGGTTGATCTTCATTCATTTGTATAATATAAAAAATATAATATGAATATAAATCCTACCAACTAATACCCATAACATAAATCCTATCCCAAAAGGAGATCGATCCCAATATTAAATCTTTCATTGATTTATTTGTGTTCATCATAGAATTCTTGAATGGGGAAGAATTCAGATAAAATAAAAACCCTACATCGGTTTTGGATCATTCATAAAATTATTACATTTTCATATTAACAATTGGTGAGATCCTCCAACTCTTCTATCATGCTGATCGATGATCTGATCTTTATTAGTTCTCATAGTCCAAGAATTCTATCCACTTAAGGCACCTTTGTATAATGGGTTTAGCAGTCATGCCCATGACTAAATCATTATTTGTGAAATTATAATGGGATTTTTTCGATGCTATTATTAATATAAAATAAAATATCCATGTTAAATAATTTTCATAATTACATATCATGAAAAAAAATTTCGCAAATGACCTGAACCAACCAATGTTAGGTAACACCTAGGGTAAAATCACATTTCTTGTACTCAATGGTTTTCTTAAATTTATGATATTGGAAACTGTTGAGGAGTTATTCCTATATTCCATGAAACCCATTCACAATTTCAATTAGTTTTATTTACATTTCCCAACATTTTACTCTGGGTACACTAGTTTTGGGAATTCAACACAATCATAGTGTATGGACCCCAAAATAATCATTATAATAAGTAAAAATAAAAAACTAAAACATAAAAGATGTTATATTTTACCCATAATGATTTTATAGATCCAATAAAATCCAATATATGTTGTAATCAAATATAAGAAAACATTGATAATGATTCTGAGCCTCCCTCCCCTATGTAGTATCATATAAATTCTCCTACTGTCACTGGAAATGAACCAATGGTATTGAGCTCCCAAAATGTTCCTCTCATGCTGATCATCCATCTCCAATGGGTATATATAAAAAATCACTCCATCCTCAATGTCCACTATTCCCTAGTTGATGAAATGAAATAGTTCATGCATATAACTCCACAGTTATGACATGTGGAATACATTGTTCACCTGATCTAATTACAAATGTATATCCAAGCAATATTCCACGTCTCCAACTCTACATAGTATCTAGAATTTTCTGATTAACTTTTTATATAGCATGATTCCTGGACCAAATTTCGTTAATCCTCCTTCTATGTGAAACATGAAGGAACACATGGTATCCTTCCTCGAACAAAAAAGGCATCCTTCTCCTACTATCATAAGAAATTGGATAGTTATGTACAGTCTTCATCCATTCATAGATGATCACCAGCTTCTTGGTAGCACTTCACACCAACTCTAGGACCATGGGTGATGAATCCCATATTTCATTCCATCAATGTGGTCACCTACATGGTATCTTCTACAATTTCTTGAATGGTTCTATTCTATATGTAGAATGGTCATTTTTTATTGTGTGTGAATCCCACCATTTGTAGGTGATCCTCCCAACCAATGACAAAGTCTAACATTCTTGACTGCATCATTTCCTCCAAATCCTAAATGGAACTCTCTGTCTGGACATTAGTATATGGGTTGAAATATATAGTTAATAATAACATGGTTAAAAACACCTCTAATATTACCTTCCACAATTGGAATTTAATGTGATCATCATTATCATAATCAATCAATGGTGGAACTCTATGGAGTTGAACTATCTCTTTCACATAGCGGCATAAAAAGATCTCTAATAAACTAAACTCGTGTATGGCTAGTATGTGGGTTGACATGGTGAGTTATTCTATGATCACCCTAAAATAATTTTCTACCCATGACATACATGCAATTCCAGTCATGATGCTAATAAATATCCCACCCCACATCCATTCTGTCACCTCAAGGTGCTGAGCTAATACTTCCAGAACTAGCTACTCTTCATTCCCTTACTAACATGTAAGAAATTGATAAAAATACCCTTAACTCCTTTATTTGTCCCTACCATCTAAAAAATACTTCCAAAATCCTTTAACATCTTCACAATCCTTGATGTACCGCCAAATGGAACGTGTGAAACTTCCTCAGAACAACCTCCCACATCATCTCAAGTACCTACTATTTATCCATTGACAAGAATTATATTCTACCATCATTTTTAATATATATAAGGATCATGTATGATGTAATTATAAGCCCATGGGGGCTCACAGTTGGTATCCCCATGATGTTCTTTCCAAACTATATTTAATAGTTGTGGGTTGACAACCATTTACAGGAGTCTTGCTACTCCATCTCCATCGATAATGTATAACATTAACATGTAAAACTTCTCTAACTCCTCATTCAAAATATGCGAACTAGATACCATACTGATAACATGTGCCACAACATTCAACTTCCTAGGGTTATTTAAAATCTAAATTTCATATTCTAAAAGAACTATAGATGTCTCCAATATCTCATGTTCAGATATATCTATGAAAAGACATACTTAAGACTCATGTGGTCAAATTAGGGGACACACCAGTAGACCATCAAGTCATTTTACCCCATCTTCACAGTAAATAATAAAACCAGTTACTCAATAGAATATTTCTTATAATTCTTCTCATGTATTATCAACTATTTTGAATCATAGGAAGTCACTTATTATCGCTACATCAATACAAAACCATTTCTAGTTCTAGAAGAATCATATAACAACACATGATCAACACCTACCCATGGTAGCAATATGATGGTTGTTCTTATCAAGCATTTCCTGATCTCTTGACGTAATTGAAGGAGCATCTACATCATCCTAAAATGAATACCTTATTTGTTTCAAACCATTCGTGTATGCCTACAATATAATAATGTTTGAAAAAAAACCTTTGTAATTAACCTACCATTCCAATGAAACATTAGACGTTGGTAATACTCCTGAGTGGCTCTAAATAAAGAATATCCTCAACCATCAGTGGATCCCCTGAAACTCCAGCCTCTAATATTTTATGTCATTGTAAATATACTTCTCAAACCTAAAAAGGATACATCAATAAATTTCCATTATTTCAGTCCTCTCGGAGTGTGTCTAGTAGTATCCTCCAGTATCTCTTGTAATCCCCCTTCGATGTCTAATACACTAGGATTTCATCGATAAAGACTACCACAGACCAATATAAGATAGGATGAAATATCTAGTTCATTTTCCCATTATCATTAATAATGATTTCATTAATCTAAATAGAATTAACCAGTACTTATTATGTCTATAATGACATATTATGTCCATCATCGTTCTATCTTATTCCAATACTCACAATTGATGATATCTTGAACTGAGGTCAATATTTTAGAACCATCGCGGACCGTCAAAGATATCAAAGTAATCATATGTCCAAGGTTGTGAATGCATTTTTTATTATATCACCTAATCCATGTTCCAGAAATACACACCAAATATCAAGATCTAATTTTACTTCAGGCCAAACAATAATGTGGGATCCAAGGGTGAAACATAGGGTCTGATGGGGTCCTTGATCAATAAGTCCTGTAATTGTACCCTATACTGAATAAGCTAGGTGGGTGAGATCTAATATTATGGTGTAGATATCGGTTCCATTCTACGTAGTATATTAAGGAAAAATTATATATCTGGGAATGGAGGTAATCCTGGAACATCATTAGTAAAGAATTACCCATACCCCTCTACAACTTTAAGAAACTATAGACTCAAACCATCAAGTCCACTGAGGTTGAGGTTGGCCAACTGATTATTAATCAACTACAAAATTCTATGGGTGAGAACTTATAGTGATTCATGGATTTCCATTCAACCTAAAAAAGATAAATTTGTTCCATCACTATGGTTTGACAACACTATTTGCCTAAAACAATGAATATGAGCATGAAATATGGACAAACAGTTTATACCAATAATTACTTCATAAGTCCTTAACACCAATACTAAGAGATACCAATCACAAATCCATATTCAATGATTGATTTTTCACAGCAAGTTGAGGCGACTCAAACATGCCTTCCTTTCATGGGCTAGAAGCTTCATTCCCTTGGATCAGGAGATGGAAGTTCTCAGACAGGATATTAAACGGCTTGAGGATGGACTTGAGGAGGACTGGGATGACGTTTTGTTTGGGGATCTCTATGAGAAAATGGTGTCCTTTGCGGTTATGATTCTTAAGAATGAAATAAGGGCGAAGGAGAATTCGAGAATCAGTTGGATTAAAGAGGGCGACAAAAATACTTCGTTATTCCATGCTTGTGTGAGGGAGAGGCGGCGTGTGATATAACGGAACCTGGCTTTAGAAGATGGTTCTTTCACTAATGATAGGGAAGTGTTAGGGGGAATGATGCTTTATTATTTCAAGGATCTCCTTGGAGGACCCAATCCAAAAATGCTTCAGGGCTACCCTACGAGGGGGGGGGGGGGTGAGTTCTGGGAGGGGATTCTTCACTATGTTCCCCCTTAGGAGAATGAGTTGATGGAGGGGATCCCAGAGGAGGAGGATATCTTTACGACCATGGTGAGTCTCAATCATGACAGTGCCGTAGGCCCTGATGATTTTCCAGGTGGGTTCTACAGGAGCTTCTGGGAGTTGGTGAAGTGGGATACCATCAATGCTATCCAGGACTTCTTCAGAGGGGGAAGCTTACCACATGTTGCATCCGCCATGACTCCTGTATTATTACCAAAAAATCAATGATCCCTCCTCCCTCCTCCATTATCGACCGATAGTATGTGTAACTTTACATATAAGATACTGGCGAGTATAATTAACAGGAGGTTATCTAGCAATCATCCCTGGTGGATCTCCAAGGAGCAACATGGTTTTGTGAAAGACCGTTCTATTCATGGATCCATAGCGTTGGCCAAGGAGATGCTGAGAGATATCAACAACAAGGTTCGCAGATCCAATATGGCTATCAAGATTGATGTGAATATGGCATATGACGGGATCGAGTGGGGATTTATTAATAGGGTCCTGAGAAAGATGGGGTTCTCGAGATGGTCTTGTGATATTAGTTTCAGGTGCTTCAGTTCAGCCTGGATGACTGTGTCTTTTATGGGGAGTACTCATGGTTTTTTAAGATATCTAGAGGCCTTCGTCAAGGAGATCCATGATCCCTGAGTATTTTGATTCGTTGGCAGGATACATTGAGCATGCTAATTAACAGAGGCATCTATAATGGGTATGTTCTTCCTTTCCACAGGAGTTTGAGGATTCCTCCTGTTTCTCATTTGATGTTTGCAGACGACACCCTCATATTCATCAATGCAGGATGGAGATCGGTGGAGGGGACTATTGAGATCCTTGAGGAGTATTTCCACTGGAGTGGTCATCAAATTAATAAGGAGAAGAGTGGCTTCTATGTATCCCAGGCATGCACCTAGAGAAGGGTGACTGATATGGGTTGATGACTAGGTATGAGGCCTAGTGTGTTTCCCATGGAATATCTTGGCACACCCGTGTCCCAAGAAAGAATGCGTATCAGGGACTTTGACCCTATGATCAGTAGGATTAAGGGGAGAATTCATAATTGTAAGAACTAAATTTTATCTATTTGAGGTCATATTACCATCGCGAACAGCGTCCTCTCAGCCATCCCGGTTCATGCTCTCTATCACGACCCGTCCTCGGGGCCCGTGCCGTGACTACCCCAAGCCTGCCTTCCATAGGCCAGGAGCTGGAGACTAGCACCAAAGGCGTAAATCCTGATATCTGGGAAGGAATTGCCTTTATAAAAGTAAACAAAACACCACAGAGTACATGTGGAAGCAAAACACTAAGTACAAAGAGAAGTGTTGAAAGGTAAATGGGCCAGAATACAAACCCAAATGAAAGTAAAAGTAAAACTAAACAAAGTACAACAGCTGGAAGAACAGAAGCGGCTCCTGGGTCATCCTCCTCAGGTCCTACCTGATGGGTAGGCACATATGGCGCTACTCCTGGATCGTTCACCACGGATCCTACAGAAAGGGTAGGTACAGATAGCCTCCACAACGCTGTCGCCCGTCAACCTTCTCCGAGTGTCGTCTCACTATGAAGTCCACCTCCAGATACTGACTCGTCATGTAGTCCACCTCCGGGTACTGACTCGTCGTGTAGTCCACCTCCGGGTACCGTCCAGTCCTCGAACACTCGGCCTCCGTCAGCACTACCATCGTCTACAACCAACACAACGAGGTTCGGGCATAGCCCGTGCAGGGGTAAGTATAATGATACTCAATAAGGACCCCGAGACCCTAAAGGTCTCACTAAAACCAACATGGATAACCAAGAAGAAGATCTCCACAGATAACCTCTACTTAGGTATATGCCCATGCATATTCCTAAGTTCACAAGTAACCCATCTCAATCATCAGGAAAACACCAAGATCATGAAATCAACGGATAACCACTACCCAGGTATATGCCAATACATATACCTAAGTTATCAAGTGACCCATCTCAATCATTAGGTAACACAATGGTCAAAAGTCTCAGCTCAAACCAGGATTTTTATTATCGAAACTGTAACTGCTGAAGAGCTCCGTCTCTGGAATGTACAGTGGTCCTGTCACAACTCTGAGGTACTGCTCACTAACCTAAGACTGCTGAGGTACTCCTCCAGTCGAGTACCACGGGTCAGCCACCCAAACACAGTAGTGCTTCCCTCCGTGGAATGCCACCCAAACACAGTAGTGCACACCCCCTAGTAGCCTGCTGAGGTACTCTGGGGACGAGTACCACGGGTCTGCACTGTCACACATGTAGTGCTCCATCCGCCATGGGTCTACACCCAAACAAAGTAGTTCTCCATCCACTAGGCTAGTCGACTCACTCCAAGTCGAGTCGGTCAAGCATTCGTGAGGTCTCAGTCGGCTACACGGTCTCCGTACACCGCGCGCTCATCTCTGGGAGGGTCCGCTCCACAAGCTACAGGTCGATACTCCAAGTATCTCAAAGTCCCAATAAAAATAATCTTAAAGGACCGCCTCATCATAGGGGTCTCAATGCAACAGACGACGCGTCAATCGGATGCCCAGTCTGGGAGTTATTAGCCTTTTCATCCCAGGGGACCAATTGGTTTTGAGTGCGAACCAACCCGGATGTATCTCAACTGTACCCCGAACTCTCATAGGGTATACTCAAAGGGACCGTTTCTCCATGTGATCACCAACGCCGCTGACGGTTCGTCAAACGGACGTCCAGTCTGAAAGATAACAGCTCTTCTGTTCCAACGGCCCGGTTGGATTTCGGGTACAATCCAACCCAGCGACTACCCAACAGTAACCAAAACTCGGGTGAATAATTCCAAAAGTTCCGTCACATCAAGAGGAATTCAACGAGACAGACGGTGCGTCAATCAGACGCCCGGTCTGTAAGTTATTGGCTTTTTCTTTCCAGGGGCCCGGTTAGTTTCGTGAGAAAACCAACCCGACCGCACTCCGACGCCATCCAAACCTCGATCGGAATAAGCCAAAAGATCTGTCTCACTTAAAGGAATCCATCATAGTCGACGGCACGTCAATCGGACGTCTGGAGTTCATGTTATGAGCGTTTCCGCTCTAAGGGCCCGGTTGGTTCAGTGCACGAACCAACCCGGCCGAACCCAAAGTATTCCGAAACCTTGAGTGTAATATACCGAAACGACCGTCTCGATCCAAGGATCGTATCGCCGGTGACGGTGCATCGATCGGAGGTCTACAGCTCATGATATGGGCGAAATAACAAAAAGAGTCTGAAAACGGGGGTTTCGAGACCTGACCGACCCGGACCGAGACCCCCTGGGTCGGCCCGAACCGGGTCGACCCGACCAGGGTCCGGGTCAGCTCGGCTGGGCGCGGCGCGGCCCGGTCTGTCGGCCCGGCATGCTGGCATAGGGCGCCAGCTGGCTCGGCCGAATGGTCGAACTGTTCGGTTATGCGGGGGGGGGGGGGGGGGGGGGGGGTGCCCCCCCGCCGTTCGGAAACCGCGACCCCAATTAAGGGGTCGCTCAGCTGGCCAGCCAGGGGTTTTGACGCCCGGCACTTTCCATGTCCGGCCGGCCCGCCCTGGCCGGCCGGTTCTTGCTCCATGGGACCGGCATTGGTCGGTCCCCTCCTTGATCAGATGCCGGTGACCCGTCTCCAGCCACTGGTCACCCTGCTTCGCCGTGGCCCGGAACCTGCCGCGGCCTTGGTCGTCTGGTGCGGCGCGAGGGCGCCGTGCTCTTCCACCACGACCCTGCTCCGGCCGCGGTGTCTTCGGGTTTTCTCCGGCGCGGCGCGGCGCGATGGCGTCGTGTCCTTGTCTGTTTCCACGGCACCGCGCGACGGCAGCGCGAATTCCTTGTCGCACGTTCACACGCGCTGCGACGGCACCACACCATACTCATTTCAAACCACAAGAAACAAACACACTGATAAGGGAGGAGGGTCAGCCGTGTTTGTGCGGTCTGTCCCCCTCTCGTTAATTGATATCATTTGGTTGTATTTTCACGAAGAATGCCAAAGTGGTAAACACGAACAAAATAATTAAATAACCCCTACCTTTAGTATAACTAGAACGGGGGTTCGCCGCGGAAAACGACGTCGCGAGGTGAAGCTCCGTATGTTGATGGAGAACATCCGATGAAGAAGTGACGTCTCCTTTTCTTTGACACGGGAAGAAGATTGAAAGAGGGTGCATCGTCGATCGTCAGAAAAAGGGGTCACACCCCGGCTGCAGAGAGGAGAAGAGACGACACGTCGATCTCTTCTTACGGTGACAGCGTTCTTCGTCGAAGTCTTGGAGTTCTTCGTGATGAAGATGAAAACACCGAAGAGCTATCTCTTCAATTGTCCACACACAACAACCAACCAAAATAAAATAAGGCCCATCCTTATTTTATTAACTCATACCACAATTCAAAAGTTCAAAACTTAATTTAATTAATTGAATTGTTGAGTTGGCATACATAATGAGAGGAGAGGAAAAGTCACCCAAATAAAGGGAAGTTTAAAAGTTAAAAGTGTTACACAACATAAGTGGGGGGTTAAGAGGAGTTAGGGAGTTAAGGAAATTGAAAAGGTGGGGCTCGTGTGGGCCCCACCTTACCTCTAATCCACTCAATAGAAACTAACAATCAGTGGGTCCCACCCTAACTCTTACACCTAGGTTCTAACACAAGGAAAAGAGAAATAAAATTCTTAACAAAATTTTATTTCAGTCACACGTAATCCACAAATTTAAACAACTCAAAACGAGAAAACACAACTCTAGAAAATGCGTTCCTAATAAATTACCAGCAATGCGGTTCCATAGGTTCCCTCGGAACTCGATTCCGAGCACCAATTCAAAAGATAGGAATTCCTGCTCGTTCGATCACTGAACGTACCCGAGCTAAACTTCAGATAGAAATTCCGGGCACACTGGGCCTCAGAATCAGTCGTCGTCAGAAACTGCGTTCTTGTAAATTCCAAACAAAAATAAGAAAAAAATTTCCTTGAAATTTCCTGGTCTTTACAATACTCCCACCTCAGGGATTTACATCCCCGTAAATCTTTAACACAAACTATGGTCACAAAAGCGGTATTGAGTACGCATCTGAGCCTTCTGCTCCCATGTGCTTACCTGGAGATTCACATACTGCCAAAGAAAGCACACCCGAGGAATCGACCGTCCTCGTTGGATCCGCTCCTGTCGATCCTCGATCCCCACTGGAACCTCCGTGGAAGTAACCCCATCACCATCGTCCTGCTCATGGTCGATGATATGCGAAGGGTCAAGCACGTATCTCCTCAGTTGAGATACTTGGAAAACGTCGTGCACCTAGTGCAACTGAGGTGGATGGGTCAAGCGGCAAACCACCTCTCCTACCCAGCTGAGGACCTAGAAAGGTCCATTGAACCTCAGAGATAACTTCCCGCCTTTGCCACATCTGCGTAAACCTCGTCGAGGTGAGCCCCGTATAAGGACATGATCGTCATCCTCGAACTCTAGAGGTCTCCAATTCTTATTTAGAACTGGAACTCAAAATGACTGTTGCCATGAGGGTACAGTTGACCGACTCAAGAGTGATTGGTCGCACCCTCCTGTGCATGAGTTTATCCTATGCTGCATGGGGTTTCCTTTTCACCGACCAAGGAAAACCCATTCCGAGGTCTTAGTTAAACCACAACCTTATTTTCCTAATACAGTCAATCCGTGTATGAACTATGGATCCAATCCATACTCAGACCAACGTCATAAGGCCTCGATGCTGCCACCATGAAATTCCAACTGAAACTCTCACCTCGAGGGTCTGACCACACTGTCGGTGTAAGTGTGATTATCGAGTCTCCTCCCAAGGTATCTCCAGACGTGAGGGTCAAGTCCACGGCTTACTGGAAACTCTAGGTCTGGGACAAGATTTGTGAAAGAAAGGATGGATTCATATCGACTTCTGTTACTACAACAACTAGTAGTGGACACAGGCTCTCCCTTGAATCATTTTTAGATCCATTGGGTCACTCTCCCTGACCCCATGAAGCTACTCTCTTCCTCCTCCCTCAAGCTCCCTGAGCCTGGCGGGGATAACTAAGGCGGGTGGTTGTAGCATGTTAAGATGTCCACCACCTCATGCTTCTCTCCTAGCTCTGCCTCCACGTCTGCTACTTCTCAGACTCATATCTCCATTATGCTTCATCTTATGGAAACATTTAACATGCCCGAGTCTCTAAGATTGGTGCCAGTTTCCTGTTTCTTACAACACTGTGCAGTCTTCATCCGCTCCTGGATGATCTGCACCTTCGTTGCCTATGATCTGAAAGAGCTGATAAAATTTATCCTTTGCCGAAAAGAGAAACTTGGTCTCATCCCCTGGATGAACCACACCCATTGCCTAATACAGTCAATCCTGACATGAATGATGTATTCATGCCATGGATGACATCGTAAGGCCTCGACGTATCTACCAAGAGATCCAACTGTCACTCTCACCTCCAAGGGTCGAGTCACACTGTCGGCATCAGTGTGAAGTCACTGGGTCTCCTCTAGTATAAATGTTGAATGTGAGGGTCAAGTCAACAGTTTTAACCGGGACCACTCAGTATCAACCAAACAAAAGGGCAGGAAAGAAAAAATCACAAAGATAAGTGTATTTTTATTATTGTATCTCATATTACAAAGACACGAATACAACATCAACATGGAACTAGAAGTACAAGGGACGTATCCACTAGTTCCGCTCTTGTCCACCTGCTCCCGGAGCACTACTGCCTTGTCCGCTGCTCAGTTGTTTCTCAAGCACTCGTCACTGCTTCTGCCTCGGCGGCTCCTCCAACGCCTGCGGATCGACAATGCGTGGGTTCAGACAGTCACGTGCCAGGTTACCCTTCCTTCCGCATTCATAACACTTCCTTCTCCTCGTACGGATGGCTATGACCCCACCCTCGGTGTCCCGCACCACCGTTCCTAAAACCTGAGATCACCCAACTGCTGGTCTGGTCCTCCTGGACCTCTGCATCATCTGTCTACTGCCCACAGATGACTCGGATACTGATTGAAAAACACACGGCAAAGGCAGCATCTCTTGAACATGCTCGGGGTGTAGAGCTACTGGCACAAACTCCACCTTGAAGAATGTCTCGAATTCTCCCCTTGTGAAGTCCATCTCGTCGCAAAACTGGAACAAGTGGCTCCACCACCTGCCTGCTGCTTCCTGAAGAAGGCTGGCAGCAAAGATCACCAAGAAGTTTGTCGGCGTCCCCACTAGCCTGAAGACTCTCACCATAGCCTCCAGCCAATCTTCACCCGCCTATGGGTCAATCTCTCTCCGGAACCTAGGTGGCCTCTAGCGCTGGAAATCGTGCAGCGCGCTCAAGTGGCGTGCATCACCTATTGCTGGGGCTGGTGGCATCGGGGGCCCAACGTATGGTAGTACCTTTGGTGCCTCTTCTGGTGCCTCAACTGTAAAAGGGCCCTATACCGAAGTCTCGTCGCTCGACAGGCTGTCAGTATGCACTTCCCTCTAGGCTCTAGCTAGTCTTCCATGAATAGGCTTCCTGAGGAAACAATGTGACATGGTCAAACAATTATACCTGGTGAGCTGACCTGGTTTGAGATGAAATTTAAAAACTTCTGGAAACACACACATAATCATTGTTTTCGTGCACAAAGTCAGAAATCTGTTGTCAGGGTCCTGGTGTATGGATACGTCTACCGCCCGCACCAACACTGGACTCCCTGAACTAAAAACCACACTCGGTACTCTTAACACTATTTCTTCATAGAAAGAAAATATCAGAGTTATAAGTTCTGCGGTAGAACCTCCCTCTGATACCAATTTTTCACGACCCGTCCTCGGGGCCCATGTCGTGACTACCCCAAGCCCGCCTTCCATAGGCCAGGGGCTGGCGACTAGAACCAAAGGCATAAATCCCGATAACTGGGAAGGCATTTCCTTTATAAAATTAAACAAAACACCACAGAGTACAAGCAGAAGAAAAACAATAAGTACAAAGTGAAGTTCTGAAAGGTAAATGGGCCAGAATACAAACACAAATGAAAGTACAACTACAACTGAACAAAGTACAACAACTGGAAGAACAGAAGCGGCTCCTGGTTCATCCTCCTAGGATCCTACCTGAAGGGTAGGTACAGATGGTGCTGCTCCTGGATCGTCCACCACAGATCATACCTGAAGGGTAGGTACATATATCCTCCACAACGCTCTCGCCTGTCAACCCCCTCCAAGTGTCGTCTCGCTGTGATTTCCACCTCCAGATACTGACTCGTCGAGTAGTCCACCTCCAGGTACTGACTCGTCGTTTAGTCCACCTCCGGGTACCGTCCAGTCCTCGAACAGTCGGCCTCCGTCAGCACTGCAGTCGTCTACAACCAACACAATGAGGTGCGGGCATAGCCCGTGCAGGGGTGAGTATAACGATACTCAGTAATGACCCTGAGACCATCAAGGTCTTACTAAAACCATCATGGATAACCATACAGAAGATCTCAACAGATAACCTCTACTTAGGTATATTCCCATGCATATTCCTAAGTTATCAAGTAACCATCTCAATCATGAGGAAAACACCAAGATCATGAAATCAACGGATAACCACTACCTAGGTATATGCCAATACATATACCTAATTTATCAAGTGACCCATCTCAATCATGAGGTAACACAAAGGTCAAAAGTCTCAGATCAAACCAGGATTTTCATTATTGAAACCGTAACTACTGAAGAGATTATCTCTGGAATGTACAGTGGTCCTGTCACGACTCTGAGGTACTGCTCACTAACCGAAGACTGCTGAGGTACTCCTCCTGTCGAGTACCGCGGGTCAGCCACCTAAACACAGTAGTGCATCCCACCGGGGTATTCCATCCAAACATAGTAGTGCACACCCCCTAGTAGCCTGTTGAGGTACTTTCCAGACGAGTACCGCGGGTCTGCACTGTCACACAGGTAGTGCTCCGTCCGCCATGGGTCTGCACCCAAACAAAGTAGTGCTCCATCCACTGGGCTAGTCGACTCACTCCATGTCGGGTCGGTCAAGCAGTCGTCAGGTCTCAGCCGGCTACACGGTCTCCGTACACCGCACACTCATCTTTGGGAGGGTCTGCTCCATGAGCTACAGGTTGATACTCCAAGTATCTCAAAGTCCCATAAAAAGGAATCTCAATGGAACTTCTCGTAATAGGGGTCTCAAAGCAACAGACGGCGGGCCAATCGGATGCTCGGTCTGGGAGTTATTAGCCTTTTCGTACCAGGGGCCCGGTTGGTTTCGAGTGCGAACCAACCCGGCCGTATCTCAATTGTACCCCGAACTCTCATAGGGTATACTCAATGGGACCGTTTCTCCACGTGATCACCAACGCCGTTGACGGTTCCTCAAATGGACGTCCAATCTGAAAGATAACTGCTTTTCTGTTCCAAGGGCCGGGTTGGATTTCAGGTATAATCCAACCCGGCCAGTATCCAACAGTAACCAAAAATCGGGCGAAGTGTGCCAAAAGTTCCTTCTCATCAAAAGGAATTCAACGAGACAGACGGCGCGTCAATCAGACGCCCGATCTGTGAGTTATTGGCCTTTTCTTTCTAGGGGCCCGATTGGTTTCATGAGCGAACCAACCCGACCGCACTCCGACGCCATCCAAACCTCGAGAGGAGTAAGCCAAAAGATCTGTCTCACTTAGAGAAATCCATCAAAGTCTATGACACGTCAATCGGACATCCGGAGTTCAAGTTATGAGTGTTTCCACTCTGAGGGCCCGGTTGGTTCCGTGCACGAACCAACCCGGCCAAACCCAAATTATTCTGAAACCTTGAGTGTAATATACCGAAACGACTGTCACGATCCAAGGATCGCATCGCCGCTAACGGTGCATCAATCGGAGGTCTACAGCTCATGATATGGGCGAAAGAACCAAAAGAGTCCGAAAACGGGGGTTTCGAGCCCGGACCAACCCGGGCCGAGACCCCCTGGGTCGGCCTGGCCCAGCTGGCACGGCCCGGCCTAGAAACCCGGTCCGACGGCCCGGCGCGATGGCGTAGGGTGCCAGCTGGCTCGGCCGAACGGCCGAGCTGTTCGGTTATGCGGGGGGGCGCGCTGCCCCCCGCCGTTCGGTAACCGTGGCCCCAATTAAGGGGCCGCTCAGCTGGCCAGCCAGGGGTTTTGACCCCCGACTCTTCCACTGTCAGGCCGGCCCACCCTGGTCTACCGGTTCTTGCTCCACGGGACCGGTGTCGGCCGGTCCCCTCCTTGCTCCGATGCCGGTGGCCCGTCTTCGACCGCTGGTCACCCTGCTTCGCTGCGGCCTGGAACCGGCCGTGGCCTTGGTCATCCGGTGCGGCGCGATGGCTTCGTGCTCTTCCACCGCGGCCCCACTCCGGTCGCGGCGTCTTCGGGTTTTCTCTGACGCGGCGCGAAGGCGTTGTGTCCTTGTTCGTTTCCATGTCGCGGGGCGATGGCGCCATGCATTCCTTGTCGCACGTTCACACGCGGTGCGACAGCACCGCGCCATACTCGTTTCAAACCACAAGAAACAAACACTCAGATAAGGGAGGAGGGTTGGGCGTGTTTGTGAGGTCTGGCCCCCTCTAGTTAATCGATATCAAATGGTCGTATCATCACGAAGAATGACAAAGTGGTAAACATGAAAAAAATAATTAAATAACCCCTACATTGAGTATAACCAGAACAGGGGTTCGCCGCGGAAAATGACGTCGCGAGGTGAAGCTCCGTATGTTGACGGAGAATGTCCGACGAGGAAGTGGCATCTCCTTTTCTTTGACATGGGAAGAAGATCGAAAGAGGGTGCGTCGTCGATCTGCGGAAAAAGGGGCCACACCCCGACTACAGAGAGGAGAAGAGAAGGCACGTCGATCTCTTCTTACGGTGACGACTTTCTTCGTCGAAGTCTTGGTGTTATTCTTGATGAAGATGAAAACACCCAAGAGCTCTCTCCTCAATTGTCCACACACAACAACCAACCAAAATAAAATAAGGCTCATCCTTATTTTATTAACCCATGCCACAATTCAAAAATTCAAAACTTAATTTAATTAATTGAATTGGTGAGTTGGCATACTTAAAGAGAGGAGAGGATAAGTCACCCAAATAAAGGGATGTTTAAAAGTTAAAAGTGTTACACAACATAAGTGGGGGGTTAAGAGGAGTTAGGGAGTAAAGGAAATTGAAAATGTGGGTCTCATGTGGGCCCCACATTACCTTTAATCCACTCAAGAGAAACTAACAATCAGTGAGTCCCACCCTAACTTCCACACCTAGGTTCTAACACAAGGAAAAGAGAAATATAATTCTTAACGAAATTTTATTTCACTCACACTTAATCCACAAATTTAAACAACTCAAAACGAGCAAACACAACTCTAGAAAAGGCGTTCCTAAGCAATTATAGGCGGTGCGGTTCCATCGGTGCCCTCAGAATTTGATTCCGAGCACTGGCTCAAAAGATAGGAATTCCCTCTTGTTCGTTCACTGAAGGTACCTGAGCTAAACTTCGGATAGAAATTATGGGCACACTAGGACTCGGAATCAGGCGCCGTCAGAAACTGCGTTCTTGTAAAATTTCAAAGAAAATTAAGAAAAAAATTTCCTTGAAATTTCCGGGTCTTTACACTCTCTCAGCCAACAATGTGTCGAAGGGGGTTATCAAGGCCATCGACAGACATTTGGCTAGGTTCATACGGGATGCATATTCAGAAGGAAAGAGGCATTGGATCTCTTAGGGGAAGATGGATCGGCCAATCTTGGAGGGAGGAATCAACGTTAAAAGTATGGTGAACACTATTCATTACCTGCACGTGAAGTTGGCGTGGGAGGTAATTGAATAGTGATATGTGTGGCGTAAGATGATGGTATGCAGGAACCAGGTCTCCACTGATGCATCTGCGGGTAGTGGGTTTCCGCTCTGGTCCTCTGTCAGCAGTTTTATTCCATCCATCCTCCAGAGCTCGCAGTGAGTTATTGGGGAGGGGAATATATAGTTCTGGTACCACAACTAGTCGGGATGTACTCTCGGATATCCAGGGTTCCCAACGCCTTTGATCTCATTCAAGGAGGGGTGTCAATACCCTCATTTCTTCAGATCCATTTTGGACGTGGAGCAGCAAAAGGTTTTTGACTCTGTTATCTTGAGTCCAGATATGGACAGGTGTGTCTACATCCCCTCCACCTCGGTTTGGTTCAACACAAAGGATTTTTTGTGTACCATCTTGTCGCAGGGCCAACATGTAAGGGGGTACGGTCGGGTGTGGTGTAAGAGTATACCTACAAAATTTAATTCTCTGGCATGGAGGATCTTGAAACGAGATTTAACATCTGATGATATCATCAAGAGGCTCAGAATCAGTATGGACTCTTTCTGACAATGTTGTGTCAAAAAATTAGAGGATAGTTTATCACACATTTTCATTGAGGGCGACTGGGCACGCCAGGTTTGGGAAGTCTACGGCGGATTCTAAGGTTACCCCCACCATGCGCTAAAATTCAAATCATTCATGGAGAACTGGTTCCAGGGGACGGACGGCTCCAGTAATGAAGGGAGGGATAGATCCATCGTATTCAATGAGGTATGTTGGTGTGTATGGAAAGCAAGGAACCGGGCCTGGTTCGAGAGGCTCGCATCTACGGGGAGATCCATTACAGCAAGAGTACACTGTCTTATAGTGGACTTGTGTGGAAACGATGTTGGTGTGTACTCTAGTGGATTTGTGCCTCATAGTGTGGTCCAGCCTTCAGCAATTAGCCAGCAAGGCCACTGGGTCCAGTGGAATCCTCCTGAAGCTAGAATCAAACTGAATACTGACGGATCCTATGTGTTGGGAGAGATGTGTGGCAGCAGCGTGGTTCGGGACCCTAGGGGTAGTGTGGCGTTGGCTTTATTGGCGCACTATGGTTATGGGAATTCTATGCTGGATAAGGCAAAAGTAGTGCTCACAGGTTTCACAATGTGCAGGCAACAGGCACTTTTCATCTCTCAATTCGAGACTGACTCTATTGTATTTCATTATGCTCTGCATGGGAAAGGTATCTGCCCCTAGTCTATTTCATACACTATTCGGAATTGAAAAGCTCTCTTTGATAGAAGCAACAAAGTCACTCACACATGGAGGGAGGGAAACAAGGTGGCAGATCACTTTTCAGTTATGGCATCCCCCAGAAGAATAGTCAATTTTCATACTCATGTGTCCCATTTTACACCGGAGGTGTTGAATTTGATACGGGGTGATCCCCTTGGTCTCCATTACTATAGACCCCCCTAGAAACTGGTTCTCTGTCTGTTTTATTTTACTTTTGTTGAATAAAAACGGTAACGTTGGATGGATTATCATTGAGACTCATCCAATACTATCCCTAAATAGTATGGATATAGTAAACGGTTCAATCAGAATATCTATATCTGAATTTTTTTTATGGAATGATAAAAAGGACTAGAACATTTTTCAATAAAAATAGACGCTAATGTGTAAAAGACATAGATCCTACCTCATATAATAAATTTATCCACATGGTCATATGATTCTATAGTATTTAGCAAACACCATACCTTCCCACCATCTCCCTAAGCATTGTGTGGACCATATAGGGCTGGTGGTTGTAATAGATCAATCCAACGAGCACCTCCTGCTACCCTACCATCAAAACTTCTACATCTGCTAACCATTATAGAACTCTGATACTGTCTCTATATTTTTCTATGTTGACCATCAATTTTCTCCCAATTAGTTGTGATACGGGTCAGGAAATCTCATTCTAGATGTCTGCTACCATCGAAAAAGAAACACATCCAATCCATTGGCAGATTCAAGCCATTGTGCAAGCCCTTCCCAACTGATGCAGAGTCCTAGTATAACCTATTAATGATCATGATCCATTTGTATCCCTATTACTTCCACCAGCAACCTGACAACGAGGTCTCAGCTACCGAGATACCACTTCATTCTCCCATGACTAGGGTATGCTCTGTCTAAAAACTATCTACCATCAATCCCTATCAAGTACACCAGTATAAAAATAAGTGACAAGGGATACCACTAATCCCGTGATGATCTGTAGAATTCCATTCTCGATGGTATGATCCCCAAAGAACATTTCATGTACCATATCCATTGAGTAAAGAGATTGATCTGTAAACATCATTGAATAATATTCTATGGTCAAACAATCCTAGTTTATATGGGGAAGAACCAAAATGTATATTTATCGCAACATGGATATATAAAACCCCTCCCTAATGAAAATTACAATGTCTATTAAGGAGAGAGTTGACTCATCATGTGAATGGGTCAACAAGATTGTACATTTCCCTGTAGATCCCTAAATATAACTTGTGTCAAAGACATCCTCCTGGTCGATATGCATTCTCACGAGGAAGAAAACTCTATTGACTACCTCTATCAATTCATTAACCCGCTCTGGGTCCATATCCCCCAAAAACCATGGATTGAACTTCCTCAGAAACATTTTCATTTCACTAAGTATACATACTTGTTAACCTGGACATTATGGCAGAATTTACCACTCAACGGGTGGCTATATAGTTGGTAGGCAACCTGGATGTGCTATCTGATGTACATGCCCCTATATTTATGCATCATCAAAAGGCTGATCGTCTTCATGATAGTGCAGTGGATTCCAAGTTGTCTATCAATGTGAAGGAATCCTTAAATAAAACAAGACCTATGACGTTCAATTGGTTATATATATGTAGCTCACTCCAGAAGTGCGTGAACAAAAATCTTCCCTATATGGTGCACATACCATGGTTTCCCCCAACAAACACTGTTATCATATACCGAGCCAAAAATTAGGAGATGAGAGTCTTGGTGTGTTGATATATCAGTCGTCACACCAACACTGAATTTGATGCCCTTATTTCCAAACTCAATGAACATAAAACGGTTTCCCTAAACCAATGTCACATACACCCGATACTAATGCAGAACAAACCCTGCTCTGGTACCAATAATTCTTATCCCACACTAGAGGGTCACATTGCCACAACTACCATATTTGATCCCCCAATAATTCAGTGTCAATTTAGAATCAATGAGTAGTCATATCTCACAAATGGGATGAATTTTTCTAAATTACCACTACACATGAAAATATCTTGTAGACACAAGATGATGAAATGTAAATAAAAAGGATGAATGAATTCAGACCATTCTTATCCCATAACCAGAGTATGACATGAATTCACAAAAAATTAAATAGGTTCAAATACAATATCAACACAATGTATTAGTAACTATATTACAACTAAATATGTCTTAGTCCAACTTTCTTCAAGGACATGGACAAATACAAAGGTATGCTCTCGAAAAAATCATTGGTCTTCCCAGCCCAATTTCTGATCCAACGTCTCCTGGTCCTCTCACCATCAAATATGTTTTCATCTTCACAAGTCATGACAGGTGTGGGAAAAGCCCATCCAGAGGTGAGTATAACAATACTTATTATGACACCCAAAATCACTATAATTTATTCCCAATGTATATTCATCTCAATGATTGATATAAAAATTATTGTATAATATATACTAAAAGATAAATTGTTGATATACTCAAAAGAGACATAACTCCATAAAATTTTATTAACCAACACCCATAAATTAGATTCTACTAGAAGAAATGATCATTCCTAAAAAAATCACTCTTTGACCATTATTATAATAATACACACTTGATGAAGATGTATAGCTCGTTTGGTTCTTCCCAAAAGAGAATGTGTAGGACAAAAAAGAATATGATATATAGAGAGGGGGCTATGGCCGTAACTGCTGGGGAAAAGATGAACCCTGCATAATTCAACCCGCTATGTAGGGGATCGAATTACAACGATTCAACCAACCCTATAGATGTCGACCGAATGATGGAGGATCAATGTGATAATTTGTGAGGTCATGCGGATTCAACAGACTCCACCATGCATTATAGAGAATCACACCCCAATCACATAAAGGTTCATCGTAACTCTATCTGAGACTCAGCCTCAAGGAGGGATTATATTCCAGTGATGTGGATGTAATTTGGCATTGTAGACTCAAGGAAATTAAAATAATAATATGCTCAACCTATTCTAGTCAAAAATCAGATGAATAAGAGACTTAAGAACTTTTTATATGTGAACACATTGTGTCCCAAGAGGTACATGATGTGTCCAGCTATCCCAATTCTTTCCCTTGTGGGAAAAACTCACAAAACATGTTGTCTCCATATATATGGTTATAAGGGTGAGAAAACATCATTTAGATACACGTGGTATCTTTCCCGTCTTTTCTACTTGTGTCTATGATCCAATGTCATGATTGCGTAATGGTCTATGTATGGTAAGATGTGTTAGTGTGAAAGTATCTAGTATGTCTATTCCTGTGTACTCCTACCCGTGTTTGTGTATTTATGAATTACATTCAAATTATCCCTGGAGGGACACATCCTATGTGATAGGTGTCACATGTTGTGTTATCATTGACTCCACCCAAACCCTAGCACCGCATCTTGGGGCCCCACACAAAGTGTAATCCCAGATAAAACATCGTGGTTTATGATGGTTTTTTAGAACCAATTTTCATCCTCCATGTATCCCTACTAGTTATCCTCATTCGATCCATAGGATGATTTAACAAGAAATTAATGATTAATGGTCTTCCATGCCTCTCCATTGGTGAACAACATGTTCCAAATTTAGATAATCTAAAAAAGTTTATCATACCTATTTTTTTATTTCATGCCAAAGAACACTGAGAAAAGTTAAATCATGATTCATCCATTGTATGATCCAGTCATTCATCCGCATTCCAACTTCATAATTCCATAAAAATCCTAGATTTATGAAATTGGATCATTTTTCTAATAACTAGGGGAACAATGATTGATTGATCATGAATTGTCGAGTCATAACACAAACAAATAATGAACCTGATGAATGATGATTCATGGGAGAAAAGCGCAAAATCAAATTAGAGGAATGCACATAGATATGTGTTATTTTCAATCTAAATTTTTTCTGTAAGATAATAAATGAATATATTCATATAAATTCTCCAAAATAATCCATAAAAAACATAAATACCACTTCATAAGTAAATCAATCCTCCAATCAATCGGTTCAATGATTGACTTGTGTTCATCATTGAATTTACAAATAGAAAATAATACCCATAAATAAACAACCATCTGGAAGATTGGAATGATGTTAAATGAAGAATAATTTCATTTTTTTCATATACAAGATCCTCTAACTCCGCTATTGTGATTATCAATGAAATGATAGTTATCCGTTATTTACCCCAAGAATGTTAATCACAAACTGCACATAGGTCTCCAATGATTAGAGGCCACCCCTGAGATAAAATCTGTAGGCATGAACATATAGAGGGAGAAGGTCAATGAATTTATGAAAATAAAATAAAATCTGTTAGTTAATTTTTTATTTTATTTTACATTTCGACAATTGTTTTCACAAATGACCCATGCTGGTGAATGTTATGTTGTACCTATGGTGAAATCGCTATTCAGATCATAATTGTGCTCTTAGATTTTTGTCTGGGAAATAATTTAGGAGTAATTAAAATTTATCATTAAAATAATTTTCAAGTGCTGTTAATTAATTTTATACATTCAATAATTATTTAGGGGAACAATATTCTATATAATCAAATTCCATCTCAGCTCCTGTTCTCGGATATAATCCATATAATATACAAATATAATACGTGGTAAAATATGAGACATTACAGATTCATCCTCATATCATGAAAAAATGACAAATTGTATAATTTAAAAGTATTGTATCTTAGTAATACCAATTCATCCCATTTTGGTGTTTTTTAATCCATTTGTTATAAAATACTTAACAATACATCCATAGAATCTTTAAAAATTATTCATTCAAAATAATGGAAATAACTAATTTTAATTAATAAATGGGTTGAAAGTTGTTATAAATTGTCATATAATGTATAATATTCATTGGTAAAGTATTGTAATAAATTTATAACACTCTATGAGATAATATATAAGTGGTTTGACCTCGTTAGAAGCGATGTAGGGCACATTTATTTGAAATGTGAACTATTATATTTCTATATTTAGACATATCAAAATAAATTTTTTTGCATGTATTATTTTTTAATGATTATATACTACTTCCGTGGAATTGTTTATGATGAATGTGGGACCTATATCTACCACATATTCATGATGTATATTTACGTCGAAGGTGGATCATAATAGTTACTCCATGTGTAAATATAATTGATACACCATAATATGGACATGGGTGTTACATCATAAGGTATACATGCGAGTTAAATTGTAAGGTATAAATCAGGGATAAAGATAACATGTTACCCAAGAGGTATAAAATTTTATGTAAGTAATTACCCGTGTTACCTATATAGTTTAATTTATGTTTTCTATGTTTTATATAAAAATATTTTTTTTCACAATATATGTATATGATAATTTAATGGTGATATGTATATTTTCTGAAAATGATTTAATATGTTTAAAAAAATTAATGTACAAAAGGATCCTTTCACTTTTATGTCCCTAACTGATTTTTTTTGTGTTCTAACAAATATTTAAAATTATTTTCAAAGGGATTAAGGAATGGTAAGCGAAAATAAGAATCCAAAATGATAGTTTTGAATAGAATTCAATAAAAGAAATCATTATAATTAAATACATTTTTATTATAAAAGAAATGTTTAAATGGTACTAATACCCACTTTGAATTCTTATGGAATAAGTTTTATTATTCATTAATTCTCTAAATATAAAAACTAAAAATTTATTTGGTAATGTGATATGTGACTTCCTATTGAATTAACTGTATTATGTCATTATTAATTTTAGGTCTTTATAAGTAGTTCATAATTAATTTTATTCTCATGAAACACTTTCATTCCATATATGAAAAATAATATTGTATTAATTTTTAATACCATCATATGAATAATTTTTAATTATTATTCAATATGTTCATCGATTAGAATAAACTTTAATGTAATTCAAAACACCGATAGATTAGAAAATTGAAACAAAATATTTCTTTTTCTACTTTTTAATAAATATCATCATCTAAAATTTAAATTTCATTATTATTATGATTAATTCATGAATAATGATATATTAAATATCGTGAGTGTCAGATATTATTGTTATATTAAAATTTAATTAAATTGGTAGGATATCAATAACATTATCAAAATGTTTTTCATCTAAAATATATTATTCCATATATGACTTGGGAAAATATATAATTTATGAAAAACAAAAAAATAATATTTTCCATGTATTTACCATGATAAATTTAAAAAATTGATAATCAACCTTATTCATATCATGTTTCATTCCATGAAGATTCAATTTTTAAAAAACTATCACTTAGGATACTTTCAAATAGTGTTATCTATTTTACATAATGGCATATTAATATAAAAATATCACTTTTGAAAACACAATATTATTTATATATGAATTATTACTTCAAATTCTAAATGGTCATTTAGAGTCAATCCTGGAAAATAATAAATATTTTTATTTTTATAAATTTTTATTTTAATCATTAATTTTTATAAACTATTATTTATCTCTTATGTTTCTATATTATGTGACCTATAATCATAGTATTATCTAAAAATAATAAGTGGTGTTTTAATATATGATTCATCCAAACATGACAAAGGAATAACACAATCCATATATAGAGAAATTAAACAACTCTCTTATACAAGTTATATTAAATGATAAAATTTCAATTTTTATTAAAAAATGATAAATGAAAAATAAAAAAAATCATTATAGTGTTAATATTAGAAATCATGATTCAATCTTGGATACATTGTTTTACAATCGAATAAAATAATTATATCATTATTTGAACTAGATTGAGTCAATAAATGATTACAAGTAGTTGTCTCAAAAGGAATTGATAGGGATATTCATTAGTAGATAAATTTTTTATATAATTAGAAAAAATCTTCAACATACTCCAACTATTTTATTAATGGATTATACGCCCTGTAGAAAAATCAGTGTATAAAATCATAGATGTTTTTCATATTAAGAATATAACTCAATGAAATATATTGAAAACTCAAATTAATGCATGGTGTATTGGGTGACATCTCAAATACCCTTAGAGGGTAAAATTTACAAAACACTTCAAATCCAAAATAAAATTAATTAAATTTATTCGATGTGTATAAAGAATAATAATTATGGTTAAGGTATCCCCATTCCATGATCCTAGAATTCTCAACCTAAACCTTTCATATTATTTTATTTTTCCATAGAGATTTCATCTTACTATAAAAAGAATCGCTTTACCATCCATATAAGACATGTAATCACTTTCAAAATAATAGAATCCATTATAAAATATTTTCAGAAATACCAACATCATAAAAAAGAATAAAAATGGTCCAACAAAAGGTTAATGAACATTTTCAATAGGAAAAATTAATATAATTTACAATGAAAACCACACATGTGGAATATATAAAAAATTATCACTATAAAAAATATCATCATCATCTCAATGTGAAAAAAAATTCAATCTATAAAATGATCAATAATATTTATAATCAAACTAGATAATTTCAATCATTCTTGAAAGAATTGGCCTGATTATATAGACACCTAGATTAAAAATTCAATGATCAAATTATGAGATAAATGGGTTTAGTGATAATATCATCGATCATTGTTTACTATCATTTAATGGATAAGCATCAAACTAAATTTTATGATGAGTTCATGTTTTCTAATCCATGAATGAACACATGAATTTTTTCATAGATGTATGATTTTGTTTGTGTGATCAGAACATGAAAATGATAAATCCAAACAATAATTAACAGAAAAGTCACCCTAAAAAATAATCCAATACACAATAAGTGTATAGTTATTTTCAAAATAGTGATATGAATATAATATTTTTCCTTAATATTATAAAATTTAAATATAATTTATAATTTCTAATCCTATATCACTATTCTTAAACCCCACTATCTTATTATTTTTAAATAACAATTATCTATCAATGAGATACTTTTTGGTAAATTTTTAATGGTCATGAAATATTATTAATAATTAAACGTTTCGATTAGATATTAATATTTATCATATGATTGAATTTTTAATGAAATTATTAATAAGGTTACGTGGATAAGGATCTTTTATTAGTTTATGAATTTTTTTATTTATAGTTTATAAATAGAATGTAATCTTTCATTATTACCTTTGTTTAAAAATGATATATATTAAAAAATTAGTTTTCCATGTCTCATTGGCCTTCAATTTTTTTCAATCCCAAGAATTCCTCTCAATAATATGTAAATGGTACAAAAATTCATCACATCATGATCACTAATAATTCAATTCATCAAGAGAGAAATATTAATGAATGTGAATAGATCACCAAATTAGTGGTGAAAATATTTTGATAGATTGAAATTATAAATTGGATGTATTAAAATTTATATTGTTCTATGAGTAAATTATAATATTGTTGAATCCCTAGGATATAAACAAAAATATTTTAAAATTTCATAGTGTCACTATATATATATAAGTGATTTATTATTAATCAATATATGGGGAATTTGTGCATGATTTAATTATAATAAAATAGATAAGATTTAATGAGTACAATGATGTTATTTTAGGATAATGGAAATTAATTAATTTATTAGTATAACTACCAATGCATTAAATATCACAAACCCTAAAAATGATGAATTATTATTAAAGGTAACTTAATATTTGAGTTCTCATAATCAAATAATTTTCATTTTAGGTCATTATTACTTATGAGTCACTATATATAATGTATAATATGTTTCTATATATCATTTTTAAATATTATATGGAATAAATTTGGTACCATGAACTATGATGATGTGAGATTCATTGGCACAATGATCCCTAAATAAATGTTTTAAATATATTAATATATTAAATAGAATTCATTTGTTGTGCTAAAAAAGATGAATGACATCTAAAATGGGGCCCATATAAGAAATTTAAGGGCACAGTTCCATTCATAGAAATAGAATTACCCTAGGAAAGGCCTAACATCATATGATGCAGATAGAATATGAAATTTATCTTATGAATTTTTAATGGAAAAAATAAATTGAGGATTTATTTGATATCATTGTATTTCATCGATGCAGTGACATTATTATAGTTTAATTTAATGAAACCAACATGTAGGGATCCTACGATTAGTTCATAACCATGGAATTACATAGAGGCTTTGGGGAGAATACCTAGAGAATTATCTTGGTGATGAATGATGATGGATCCATGGAACATAGATTGAAATATTTTATTATGGACAGAATACATAAACAGTGAAGACGAGAAAATCGATCATCTTCATTGAGTGATCCAAATCAAATGTAGGATATTTTGTTTGGGATTTCCATCCCTGTTATTGAACTCAATGATGAACATGGACCAACCAATGAACATTTAGATATATAGTTTGATCATTCTATCGGGATGTGTTTTAATTGCATGATTATATTGAGGCCCTAAGAAACAATGATCATGGATCGTTCCCTAGATTTATTCCTTTTGAAATTATTTCCACATTTTTCTATTCATTAATAGTTCATGTTCGGGTTATTAAAGAATTAATGTTTCACAATTATTGCATGGAGGAATGATCATAATGTGATGATATGAAAATGTAATGATCATGTAGAGGAGAAATGATGATAATGATGGATGAATCATTGTTATTAGGTAATACCCATTTGTTCGGAAAGTTACATGTGGATGAATAAAATCATATTTCTAAGACGATTGAATGACCAACACAACATGATCAAATGTTAGGTTGATGATAAAACCCCAAATATATAGTTTCGAGAAAAATGATCATATAAATGGGATTCAAAGATGAACTGAGGAATGAAAAGGAAGAAAAATAGATTCAAGAAAATCATGATTAACAATTCTAGTAATCAAGGGTTACATGGAATGTGCTCCGCATTGATATGATGATTGAGTTTTAGATGTTAGTTACATTAATCATTACATTTTTCACAATCACAGGATTTCTAGGATCTTCCCAAAGACTTGGTGTGTATCTCTAGAGATACACTAACATAGGTTGGGGAAAACGGGTGTCCTACATATCATTTACCCCAACACATGACATTCCCTAGGATATGTAAATCGTGTACACTGTGTATTGGTACATTTGTTGACACCATGTACTAGAACATAGCCAGAGTATATGGGTGGATCCCTGATGTAAGGACACGATCAATGACACTTCAACACGTCATGCACCCATCTTCTACGTGAAATGTTATAATAAAACAATAAATTTTACTTGGGTAGTACCCAATGTTAAGGTACATGACCTGTAACCTGACTACATGACTTATACCCCTTTATAAATGTATTGAATCTCTGTTCCACTATAGATTGGACATGATTATTTAGGGTTCGTACCATTTTTGTTTAACAAAAGTTTGATGAATATTGTTTCGTAATCATAGGAGTATGATACCTTCAGTAGGACTTCTTAGATATGGTTGCATGAATCCCCTCCTCTAAGATACCCAGAGTAGGATCCCCTATTCAATCTTAATTCTATTGGTAGAGTCCATGGCATTGACATGAAAATTATATCTGGGCATCAATCTTATACTTGTTATGTTAATATAGATAAAATTGCTAATATCACAACATGGACCTGCTAATGATCCTCATTCATTGAATCGTATTCTATTCAGATCAATAAGAATATCACTTTCACGATTGTTCACAATAAATAGTACTTATATGATGGTCTCCATTAGTGATATCTGACTCATTTTTGTTTTCTACTAGGTGAGTGCTTCATGGAATCGTCGGATTGAATCCCTAGTGTTGGTATGTGGTGGTTATTGATTACCCCAAACAATGTGGCATGAATAGAGTATATGGGGATATTATTTTAATATGTTTTATATACATAAACATATGTAGAGTATACTATATATTTTTGTTGAGTATTGATTTGTGGTTTTGGTTTTCCCTATAGAGTTTTGTTATACTCAACTAGCACAAACATTACCTTCTTCTAAAATGTCTTGCGGGGATGAGAGATCATTTGATGGAGTCCTATGTGTACTAGGACCAGAATGATCCTTTTGAGTTTAGATATGCTAGGTTATGTTCCTACGAGAATATAAAACAGTCCTGATAACTCTAATTATAGGTTAGACTTTGTGGATATAACACATTTTGGTGGTCTTGCGTTATGGAACAGTTTACTTAACTTCACAAAACATTACTCTCAGACATTGGTTGGGATATAGTGGTATTCATGCATTTTTCTCATAGTAGTTTTTTTAGATTTTTTCATTTTGTGGACATGTATATTTATTCATCCATATTGGTATTTAGGCAACACCTCACATGTTAGTGATATGACTACTCATTTCTAGTCACTAGCCTTTGAACTATTGGAGGTGGGCTTGGGGAGTTGCAGCATATACCGTACTGGGATGGGGTCGTGACTGAGTAGTATCAGAGCGGTCGGTTCTACAATAGGGCCAAGAGCCTGTGAGAAAATAATGGGGAAAATATTAGGTGTTTAGATTTTGGATTTCAAGATATGAAATCTAGTGTTGGTGGGGAAGATGATATGTCCCCACAGCAGGAATTGGATAACTATCTATCAGACTTAGTAAATGAGAACATTGGTTATGGGGAAAATAATCATACATGCATAATATAGGAATGGGTTGTGGTTCCATGCCTTTCTTATGTTAGGTGTTTAGATATACTCATTATTCCTGGTAAATATTTTTATCATACAGGATGCTTCCAAGACTCATTCAATCTATGATTCAGTTGCGCGAACATGTGGATTACCCCATGAGGGTCAAGTCTTTGATACATGGACATGATCTGAAGATATTACCTCTAGGAGGGGCACCTTCTATAATGAAAACTATGATGTAGAACATGGTACCCGTAATACTTGAAGATAAGGAGAATCAGCTGAGTACACATAACGAATTCTTGGGATAGAGAACCCTCATGTTTCATGGTGGTACCGACCCTCACGAGGCCGACGACAAACCCAAGGTAGTTACCATAGATTTCCATCAAATTAGGACACCATTGGATCCGATTTTGGATATGTTAGTGATCCTTATATAGGGATTGACATGGAGATGTTGGATTTTTTTCTGTCATGACTAATGAATAGGTGAATCTATCATGGATAAATTTTGGTTGAACCATCATAGAGGAGATATCACCATTTATACTGAGATATGTGAATATATAATAGCTTATTTATCTTCCGTAGGGTATCATGATAGTATTTTTTATTAATCAAGGATCAAAATATATCAATCTACATGATGTACATGGAAATATTATAGTACATTAGGGTTTGGACCATCGAGAGAGGTCTGTGTAGATATATCTGTGCTTGAGTTATCCCGCTAGGAATTCTGGCGTAAAATTGGGTGATTGCGCCAGATTCTATGTTCTATAGATTTGGGGATGATAATATATAGTCATTGATAGATAGTAGTGGATGTATAGTTTTACTGGCCTCAAAAGTATGTAGTTGACATCATTTTTTGTGATCTGGATTTCGGTTTCACTTAATGACAAGTTCCAAGGATAGGGTATCATCACTTTAGGGATCACGAGATGTGTCCATTTATCCTTGAAGGATAAGGTTCTTATAAAGTGATGGTAGGGTAAATTTATATCAAGATTGTCCGAATATTCCTCCTGATAACTGGGAGATAGTGGGAACTCCACCATTGTAGTGAACCCGATAGGAGCTGGAAGTTCATTAAGGTGGATGATGAGGAAGAGGAGATTGGAGAGTAGTAGGAGGTTGTCGAAATTTCGATGTGTTACCACCTCCACCCTTGGAGGTCCATGCTAGGATCAAGGAGATGGAGGATAGATTTGGGGAAAACTACCTATGGTCGAGGATATGACTCCAAATCCATGGGAATGATTTTATGTACGAACTATTTCATTTATACTTTAGATACACCACTTATAATCACAGTTTATATTCATTCCATTATTTCACCTAATCATTTTTGAATCCTTTAAATTCTAGTTTAATCATTGGAATGGCCCTTAAACTTGTAGGATACAACTAGAGAAGAGTAATTGATTAGAAATCTATGCTCTTGTTTGAAATGATCCTTTGTGGTGATACTTTTCCATAGAAAATCTTAGTTGTAGAATTGGGACTGTACAATGTCAATCCTGGTATAGATTTTTATGCGTAGTGTATGTCCATATTGACTGTTATAGACAAATGGAGTGGTGTTTATGCAGTTATAGAGAAAGGTTTCACTTGGTATGTGAAAAGTATAACCAGTAATCACATGACGAACTCATGAAAAATATGGTCAATATGATCACTCTACAGTTGGATACCTTAACCCTTGGTGAAATTGATGTTATGATATAATATTTTCCAACATTAGAAGAAGATTCTGAGGATGTCTTCCCCAAAGATGTTATTGGGATACCTCCCAAATGGGATATGGAATTCTACATTCATTTATAGTCACGAGAGACTCTGATATCTGAACCATCATATTAGATGGATCCCACAGAGCATGGTGAGCTGGGGATTTAGTTGGAGGAGTTATAGAGAAATGTATTCAAGGGTCCTAGTGTTTCAGCATGGGAAACACCAATTTAGTTTAAAAAAAGTAAAAAAGAGAATTATGCTGTGTGTGGACTACCAACACATGAACCAGGTGGATGTGAAGAAACATTTTCCACTATTGGAAATCATTAACCTCTTTGGTCGGTTTATAAGGGCCCTATAGTTCATGAAGGTTGGTCATCCATCAGGATATAACCATATGATAGTATGGGGTGATGAAATACCAAATGTGAAATTCAGATGTCATTTCGGACCCTATAAGTACATGGTGATTCCCATTGGAATGGAGAACTCTCTATAAGTATTCATGGGAATAATAAATATGATTTTCAGATTGAATTTAGAAAATTTTTTGGAAGTATTCATTAAATATTTCATTGTTTACATTGAATCAATGGAGTATCATGTGATACACATAAGGATTGTTCTTGGTGTGCTCCCATAGAAATAGATTTATGAGAACCTCTTGATGTTCCAGTTCTAGATTCAGGTGGTCCACATTTTTTACACGTTTCCTCAGTAGATGGAGTGGTTGTGGACCCAACCCTGATTAATGTCTTACTATCATTGAAGCCACCTATAAGAGTGTTGGAGGTATTGAGCTTCCTTAGGCAAGTATGATATTATACAAGATTCATACATGAGTTCTCCGGGATATTAGCACCGATCAAATATTTTTCTCAACATAGGAGATATACATGTGTAAATAGAGCAATTAGTAGGATATTAAGATGTTTAGATATATTTTTATGAGCACTCTGATCATACATAGTCTTCTATGAATCATCGTAGACTAGTCTTGGTTGTGTCATTATGCAGATTCATGTAGTGATTTCATATGTTTCGTACCAGTTGAGACCACATATGAATAGCTATAAGACCCATGATATTGAGTTAGCAACGTCATTCATTGCATTGAATAAGTGGTTACACTAACTGAAGGGAGAGAAGTTTATCATCTACTCCCATCAAAAATAGCCTCAATTATACCTTCTCTTAGAAGGATCTGGACATGAGATATGGGCGATGGATTGATTTCCTCCCAGACTATAGATTTATTATTTCATATACTCATGGGATGGGGAACAAGGAGGCTGAGTCTCTCAACATGAGATCTATTTCATAGTTGTTGAACAAGGAATTAGATATGTTTCTGTCATTGTAGTTATCCATTGTGTATGGAGATAGAATATCTTACCTCCAGTAGGTTGTGGTTACCTCTCCACACTTTTAGAGATGTCGGGAGGATATCATTGGTATACTGATTATGAGAATCTATTTGATCATATCTCCCCATGGAATGCACCTAATGGATATTTGAGTAATGGGGAGCACATTTTCCTTTTCCAATGACGTAGAGTAGTGCCAATAAGGATGTGGGAGGAGGTTATATGGGATTTCCATTCATCCTATTTGGATGTATGTCAACCTATGGAAAATATGTACATGGACCTCTGAAATCTGTTTTGGTGGCCATGGATGAAGAAGGGAGATGTATAGTTTGTATCTCAGTGACATACATATCAGAAAATGTTGTCTGAGCAACATGTTATTGCGGGTTTTGATGAACCGATTGAATTTTCGGAAATGAATGTGGATGTGTTAATGATGTAATTTGTGATGGGCTACCACATAATTCCAGGGGACATTGTCCTATCTGGGTGATCATTGAATGACTTACCATGACCGCCCAATTACAAGATATCTGAGAGCAGAGTCTTGTGGATAGCATGGAACACCTTAAAATTCTGAAGATAGTTCACTCCATGGAGTTCCATTGATTATTATATTAGATATTATTGCCCATTTTACATCCCATCTATTAATGGGGTGGCATGGGGAATTTGGGCCCAATTACACTGGAGCAGAGTGTTTCACCCATCAAAAAATGGCTATATATAACAAACCATTCTCATTTTGGTGGATATGTTGAAAGATTTCATGTTATACTTTTACCATGGTGGATAGGATCACCTCCAACTGGTGGAGTTCACCTACATAAATCATTAAAATTTGACCATTTTCTTGGCCCCATTCGTGACCTTCATAGGGTGACCCCACCGGTCACAACATTACTGGAATGAAGTAGGAGAGTTAGAACACAATGAATCGATGATTTTTCAAGATAGTATAGATAATGTTGGGATCATACAATAGTTTAAGAATACAATAAAAAGTTAAAATATTTCATATGATGATAGGTGTTGTTGGCCTTTGATGTTCATGGTTGGAGACCATGTGTTCCTTCGGGTTTCACCACAATAGTGAATGTAGGGATTTGGTTGGGGTGGAAAGTTCGCTTCAAGGTTCATTGTACATTTTCAGAGACTATGTATAGTTGGTTAGGTTGAGTAGCATTTAGATATAACTCCTCATTTGGACCAGGTACATGATGTATTTCTTGTGTTATAGATGAGGAGGTACATGCATTACCCATAACACTTCAACGACTAGGGAGTGTAGGACATCAATGATGGAGAATCATTTTCTACGTATCTAGTGGATATCAAAGAATATGAGTAAATGATCATGCATGGGTTAGTTATTTTTTTAATGCATGACCAGTGGTTGACCTATAATTTTCAAGATATCTTGTCGGTGTGGTAGATTCAAATTGTTTCCAAATACCATCATCTTTTTTAGTAAACATTTTTTTCTATTTTTTGACATAGAACCCCAAGGAACACATAGGGAAATGTCTCATATTTTTCAAAGAATAATTTTTTAATATTATATTAAATTAAATATTGATTGGGGTTTGAGATATTGTGTGATTTTGAGGCCTCATGAGCCCATAATAATTGATTCAAATATGTTAAAATATTAAATAGATCACACATGTAGTTTTCATGAATGAATGAACTATCATTAAATCATGATCTCCAATTTGAAACATGAGGGAACTACTGCGTTCATATTAATGTCTTTACAATAGGATATACATAACAATGGCCAATGTGGGTTGACTATTAATTATATTTTCAGGTTTTTATATTGAATAAAATAAATCGATTCATTATTTTATTTCATTATATTTCATTAATGCAATGTTCTATAAATGATTCATTTTAAACAAACATATTGGATGTTATCCATTTTTATGATCGTAACATTGTAATCACTGGTAGGCTCTAGAGAAAAACCCAATAGAATTCACTCCACTATGAAAGAAAACAAAAACATGGATCGACGATCAACGAAAGTATTTCATGCTTAATATTTCCAACGACGTTGATGATTCAATCAATACTCTTCAATGAGTGATCCAAATAATAGTAAGGAATTTTTGTTTTAAAATTCCTTCCCCATTCAAGAATTAAACGATGAATGAGAATCACAAAATGCACATGTTGATATGTGCTTCGATCGTTATTATGGAATGTTGTTTAATTGTCAGAATTTATGGTCTGATCATTGTTATTATTTGATTATTGATCATTCTTATGGGTACAGATAGAGGCCAGAATGATGAACGGTCATGGTTTGTTCCTTGGGATTGTTCAATATGACGTTCATTCCCCAATTTTCTATTCATCCTTCATTCTTCGTGGTGTTATAAAGGAATAAGTGTTACATCATTGGTTCATGGAGAATCAAATGTAAATTGAAGGTATAAAAATGGGATGAACAATAAGAGGTGCGATTACAACGATGAAGGATAAATAGATGTGATTTTGCAATACCATTTCTTAATGACACATATGTGTAGATGAATGAAATTAGATTTATGAGCTGATTGAAGGCCTAAAACACCATGATCCAATGCTATAATAATGAGACGACCTTGGATATATAGTTTCGAGGTGAAAGGATCACAAAAATAGGATTATTAGTTCAACTAATGTGCATAGAGGATTAACATTTGATTTTGGAAAATCTTATTAAATGTAGAGGGTAACATGAGGTTACACTACATATGACCACCAATAAGTGGTGTAATGGTTTATTGGAGTAAGGTAAACACCATATAGAGTGTGAACCTATAACATAGAATATAATCCCTTCTTGGATAATCTTCATGTATCTTTAGATACACACAACCACATGGTGGAGTACATGGGTTTGCTACATGGTGTGCACGCCACCAAAAAACATGGAATGGACAATGTACATAGTCATCCAAGTGTACATGTACACAGATTGGATATACGGATTGAAACAGTGAACAATAATATTACTAGAGTACACATGTGGATGCCGGATGTAAGGACACAACATGTGACCCTTCGACATGGCATGTAACCATCTTCCACAGGACATGTTCTAATGACACAAGATGATGTACATAGACAGTTCCCAATGTCAAGGGTCGTGAAATGTGACCCTACTACATGATATTTGGCCCTTTCACCATGTATTTAATATCATTTACACCATATCATGGTCATGTTTTGTTAGGGTTTATGCAATTTATAATTTACCTGATCGATAATGAGTATCATTTCATAGAAATATGAGTATGATCCCTTTATCAGGACATCCAAAATAAGTTACTGGGATCACACCTCCACCAAGAGAGGTCTGTTACCTGATCCCCTATTTATTATTCCTTACCTATTTAGATTCCATTGGTATCTACATGACCATAATCACTAGGTGTTGGTCATATACATAGTATATTAATCAAAATAGAGTTTTTGGTATCAACACATTTCACTTGTATTCTCATATGCGGTAGTACATTCCCCCGAGATCTAACAATTTATCTCTCTCATGATGGTTTCTGATGAACATAAAATCTTAGAAAGACGCCATCAGTTCTATAAGACCCAGGAGTGTGTTTTCCCTGATGATATCTTTGTGAAATCTTTAGACTAAATACTCAGTGTTCGTATGCGGTGGTTATGGCTTACCAGAAACTATTTGGTATATATTTTGTATATCAAGATATTAATATTTGTTACGTAGACATATAATTGTGTATAGTAGACTACATCTTTCCTCTGTGTATTTATTTTTTGTTTTAGGGTATTGTACTGAGTATTTTCATACACATCGACTCATGATATTTTCCTAAACAGATCATGTCTTTTGAATACAAGAATGCTTTATATGGAGTCTTAAGTGGAAAAGGACTGAATAGTCAATTGTGATTTTGGACATGTTGAGGTGTGTTTCAATGAATAGGGATTGTAGTCCATGAATCATTATTTACACGGTGGAATTTGTGTCTTATATACTCTTTTTAGTGGAATTGTATTCTAGTTTTGTGTAAATTAAAACACATTACTTTCTTATCATATAGAGTTAGAAGGTATTTCTATGAAATTATTTGGATCTCAGTGATCTTTTAAATTTAAAATTTTTGTTGTCTTTGAGATTTCTGTTTGTGTACAAGTACATATGAAATGCTTACAAGGATAGTGATATGCCAAATTGGTTATAGTCACCATCCTGTGGCCTTTTTGTTGCAGTTTTTGGGAGTCTGAGAAAACACCCCTCTAGGATGGTTAATTTCACGACATTAATATAAACATACTTAGTTGATTCTTGTTTCTGTGTGTATATATAAATACATACATATAACCAGAAAAAATAAAAAATTAAATTACAACCAATATCCAATGATATTATTTTTTAAGAGTACTTGTTATTATATACTGAGAAGTATGAAATATATCTTCCACACAAATACAAAAAATTTCTATGTAATAACCACTATGAAAACTTTATTATTTCATATAATATATTTATCAGATAGGGAGAATTTTGACTAAATTTACATTCAATAAAATATTGTTAAGGATAAAATAAATGATAAAATTTTATAATATAATAGATATCTAAATAATGAAACATGATATTATTAAATAGGAAATAGAATTAAAAAATCATATAAACTCAATAATAACTTTTCCATTAAGGAAAAATTCAAAATATGTATTTATCATTCAATGATAGGGATCACAAGAAATTGGGAAAGAATATTTTAAACTAAAAAGTATCATATAAATGTATCAAAATAATTACTACAAAAAGGAAACTAATAACATTTTAAATACACACTCCTTCAACTAATAATTATTTACTATAGAAGATGAATCAATGTGACAATTTTTTGTACTAGAAATATGCAATCTAGATAAAAAGTGAAACCAATATTATTATAATATTAAAAATACACTTACCATTGTAATATTCGTAGTTAATGACAATGGATCCTATATCATGTTTCAGTTAGTAATTTTCAGAAATGAATAATTCAGAAATGTGTAAATGGTTTTATTCTAAAAAATAATTTTTAATCTTACAATATTAAGGAAAATGGAATCATTTAATCTCAAATAAAAATTACATATTTTTTATATCCCTTCCAAAATAGATGATGGATCTTCCAAAAGCATTATCAGAATAATTTTTAATAGGTATAGAGGAATATTAATGGATTAGTATATTTCTTATGAATTTACATATATTATTTGTTATATAATAAATTACATATTTTTTGGGTAGTGGAATTTAGGTTTGAAATATCTATGGGAGTGTTTTACTATTGAAACTATTAATGCATGTATTTCTATAGGATTATCAGTATCTTCTATAGAAACATTGGAACATTTGTGTACAATCATTTACTATGTTACCCCTATATTTCTTTATAATAACATTTATAGTCATAGTTGATTAATTTTCTATATGATGAGTTGTGGCTCAAGAGGTTTCACTACTACTGAACACATTATAAAAAACTCATATGATGCATTACCTTGTAATCACAAACCTGTAAGGTGATATAGGTCATTATATCAATCAATTTGCATACTCGGATGTAACATGATAAGAATATTTAGGATCTCTTTATCATATTTTTTACTCTTCAAGTTATACTTTATCCATTAAAATGGAGCATCATAGTAAATCTTATATCAACCATCACATTATTTCAAATGAATAAATAAATGTTATATCATGAAAATATCAAAATTATATATTATCACTTCATACATCTTTTAATTTATCTCTCTTCATGGTTATATAATTATTTTTTCCACCAAAATAAATTTTTTCTCTCTTTAATAGATTTGTTATTATTTCAATCTTCGGTAGGAAATACATTTTTTTGTATCTCATAGTTAAATGTATTAAAACTATAAATATCATTAAATTTCCCAAATGGGAAGGGGTGTAAGAAGAGAAATGATATTTTTTAATCCTTTAAAAAGTTATATTTTTAGAAAATAATGTATCATGGTTTGAAAAAAATTGATGTCATTGGCTATAGAAAGATTTCAATTTCAAGGTAATTTTGATTAATTAATTACAATCATATTTTAATAAAAACTATTTTCAATTGAATAATACTAAACTAAATTATATGATGACATGAATATTCATATTATTCTAAAAAATAATAAATTCAATTATGATCTATTCTTTTCAAATAAAATCAATATTTAAAAACCAAATAAAATAAAGATTGATTTTTATTGAAATACATAATACATTTTACTAATAAAAATGATGAGGATTAAAATAAATTAACAAGTGATGAAATATTTGTGATTATTATCATGTATTAATAAAAAATTGTTATTTAATTTCTTCATACATAAAGGAAATGTTTTTTCCCGAAAAAACCATATTATTATAACCATAATTATAGAATAAATTTTATCTCATTCAATGATTCAATGAATCCATCAAATCATTCAATAAAAATCATCCAAAAACATGTATAAATATAAACTATTATCAGTCTTTTTTTATGTGATGCAAGAAACAAGTTTATTATGTAATCATATAGTGTTTAAGAAATCCCCTCAATGGGATAAGAAAATGTAAAATTTAATATACAAAATATAAAATATTATATGAAACACTATAATATATACATATCTAATAATCACTATAAATATTATAAGATATGTTATTATATATATATTTAGAAATATACATCTTTGACCATTGATAATAAAAATTACTAAATTATATAGAACTAAATTTTAATTTATATGTGTCTTTTGGTAAAACACACATATTCTATAGAATATATCAAAATGTTTTCAGAAATAATCATAAAATATACAAGAATTTTTTTCATTTTGTGATAATAATCCTTAATTTTAATTATTTAATATTTTAAATAAGAACAAATAAAATAATATAAATAAATATCATTGAAAATAGAATATTATAATATTTTTATTTTAAAATGCATACCGAACTCAATAAAATATAACAAATATTAATGAATGAAATATGTATCGTATGTCTACAATGAAAAACCATTGAAATTATTAATCATCACTATGTATGATTACATCCTACTAATTATTAACTCAATTACCAATGAAATCATTATACATAAACATTAAATTTTTTTAAAAAAAATATATACATACCCACTAATGTTCTCATAAAAGTGATTAGATTATAACCAATGATAATTAGAATTCTATGATTAATTTCAAATTTGAAACCATGTATAAAAAAACCACAATTATAATCATAAAAAATTAACTACATATCTATAAAAAATATACATTAATGTATTTAAACACAATCTAATATATATATATGAAAATATAATATCATGTGAAATCTAAATTGTAGAATCCCAAAAAAGTGCATAAAATTTACAAAAAGTTTCATCATCAGAGGATAATACTATATGGATATATGGTCTCAATAATAAATCTCTATCTTTTTAATCATATGACTATATTATGTTATGATATTATCCTTATAATTATGACTTGATCAATATCAAAAAAAAATTAAAATTAATTATTTTATAACTATAACCAATAGAGAAGACATGCATAAAATGATAAATTAATAATGAATGTGATCTCATGTTTTTTTGGAGTAATGAATAAACATTTATTCGGGTAAAATACACATATTTAATAATAGAAAAATTAAATTTTTAATACATCCCCAAATATTTATTAAAAATAAATTACATATCTTTAATAGTCATATAAAAAATTTCCATTAATAAAAAATTAATGATTGAGTCATATCATAATAATAAATTCAATTTAGGAAACCATATACACTAAACATGGATACATAATCATATGAATTACATAACTTCAGAAAAATTAATTTCATGAAAAATATTGCATTAAATTTTTTAAAAATTATTTACCAATGACCCACAATCATTAGATTGATGCCAAAACACATAGTCTAAGACAAACATCCACTGTATAATACATTGAATCTTCAAAAAATAGTTATTTATTACTAGTAATTCACATTCTTAAAATTATAGTATTTTTTGGGTGTAGCGTTATAATTATCCTTTAAAAAATTATAATATTCGAACACATATAATATAAGTGGTTGTTTCCAATCATTAAAAATTTGTACACAAAAACAAAATATCAGTTTTTTAATTAATCTATTTTTTCATTTTAAACTGGATCACAAATTTTATGATAAATCTAGTAAGTATAAAAATATACATTTCTATATTTATTACTCATAATTACAGTCTAAAATAAATTTCTATTATGGTTATGGTTAAAAATGTATCATATGGAATTTAAAAATAATATTAAACTAGTCGTAAAATTTAAATATTTTAAGACACCATAAGTATGTATTTCCTTTTTCATTATAATCATTGAACTAAAAATATTTTCCTTAACCAAGAAATAATGAATATTTATGTAGTATTTCATATAACATATAATCTTCAATAATAAAAAATTACAATAATCATGTTCATATCATATAAAATGTGATCACTTAAGGAAATAGACACCTGAGAAAATAATTTTCTAATTCAAAATATTTCATTAATCATAAATTCGGTAGCATATATATGAAATAAAAATAATTAATTAATGATATTTGATATATATAATCTAGGTACATTTTGATAGTAAACATTATTTCATCCATACATGAACTTTAACAGTTGAGAATCCAAACATTATAATCCCCATATCTCTTCAAAGAAATGATTCACTTATAAATTCTACCACATTACCCAATACCATAAAATGTTTTGTTGGGGTTATCAATCATTTTATCTACATCATAACAACCTATAATTCAGATAAAAAAAAATCATTGCATTAATAAATCACACACACCTTTAACATTAATAATAAAATCCATTGAATTTTATTTCATAAAAATAAGATATGTAATTTTAGTTTTATCATATAGATGAGAAAATTTTTCGGTTTAGTTAAATAAATTAAATAATTTCAATGAATAATGAGAGAATTTTTTTGGAAAAAATTTCCATGCAATCATATATAATAATGTAAATAATTATTTACCGCTATTATAGTGTAAAAAATTGTTCTTCTCATATACGTGACAAAATGTTTTTTACATGTTTGTAAAAAGTGAAATATAATTGACACAATAAATATTTATTAGATTTAAATTTAATTATATATAATTAATTTAATTATAATATTAAATATTAACTATCAAATATATATGAATAATTAAAAAAATAAATGAAATATTTAAAATATTCCCAATATGAAAGAAATAAAGACCACAAGAATACTATATCACAATATTTTTAATGAAATTCACTTACCTTGAGTCTAACATTCAAGTTACACATTATAAATCATATATAATAATATTATATAATTTAATATATAATTACATAAATATATATTCTTTATAACCATATTACATTACATTTTACTCTATTTATTACCACAATACATAATGTTACAAAATGAAATAAGATCCTGTCGATTTTTTTAGGATATTTGAATTGTAATTGAAAAGTAACATCAATAGGATGGACATGATCAAAGTGTTAATTATTCTATCTTCTAGATAATTTAAAAATTGATTAATTATAATATTTATATATTAAATAAAATTTTATAATCATAAATAAATTAAAGAAATGAAAAATAAATCACAACACTTGGTGGAGGTGGTAGTCCAAACATACATATGATTGATATTTTTTACTTTATTATTCCATAATATGTAATTGATGACATGAAATATTGAAGTGGTTTTTTATTAATTACATCAATTATAAAAATCCATTTTTAAAATCAATATTATACTTTTAGAAATCAATACATTACTTTTGAAAAATATAAAAATATTTTATTAGCAAATATAATGACATTGAGGATTATTAAAATATTTATTGTGGCCAAATATAATATTTAAGAGAACTAAGGATCTAACAAAACACATTGTGGACAGAATTAATTGAGGTATGGTTTTATAAAAAAATAGTATTAAAATACATATAAATTCCATAATTTCTACAGAAAAAATAATTCAATATACGAACAAATTCCATAAGAAAAAATTAGTCTAGTTCCTTTGGGACACTTAAGAATAATTAAATTTACCAATGTGAGATATTTTATCACCCACTAGATTCATCATGACTAGAACCATTCTTACACACATCATACATAACACATAACATCATATCCTTAGTACGGAAAAAAAAAAGAGGATATTATTTGATCATTCAGGGTAATAATTATAGATATGAAAAAATAATCATGAGAATAAAGGTATGATAATTCCATTATAAACTTTTAAAATCATATCCTACATAGAAATTTCCACAAACATAAATCATGGAATAATGATTAGAAATTAATAATAAAATAAGTATAATGGAATAAAGAGCCTAATCCATGAAATATTATCATATAAATTACACATAGAATTGTGACATACAAAAAAACATGAATCCTAATTCCTTACAAGTCAATACACATTACTAGAACATAGTAGGGATCCTCATTAGGACTACACCTACGGGGTGGGTGTCACCATCATCCCTTGTCACTGTCAATTCCTTCTAATGCATCTTGTTTCCCTATCCTCCAATAGTGGATTGGCTTACCAATTATTATATATTCAGGGTGAATAAACCTTTTTATAAAGTCACACCACCATCCGATGTCGTAGTATATTCCTTACAAGGGGTCGGGTTTTCCTACAACCTCGTATCAGGTCGATCTCTTTGAATTTTCTTACATCATTATATCATGAGATTACAATATATACAAAATTTATTTTATGGAGATATATGTACCACTATTACTATAATGAATTGGTAAATTCAATTATAACAAGATCATAAAATTTCATTTGATAACTAATGAAATTATCTTGGTTTCAAAAATATATAATAATATCATATCAGATAAAAAATATATATATTTCATTTTCATTTCATCAAATAATTATCCATAAAGAGAAGTGGATTTTATAATAAAATCACATATTAAAAAAAATATTTTTCATTAACATATAAACTGTAAAGGATAATCTAGTTTCATAAATATCCATACATCAAATCATATTCCATTCAGAGAACAAATATGAATCGAATCTTTGGATCATTTCCAATGAAGGCATTAATATCATAAAAGTATTTCTTCTAACATGGAAAATATTTATAGAATATAGTTCGAAAACATTTATTGATGAAAATTCATTTTCATCATTGAAAAAATGTATTTTTATAATATATAATATTTTAAAATCCATTTTAATTGGAAATAAATACAAAAATCTATAATGAAGTCAAGAAATAATATACAACAAATTTGTACATGAATACTTTGAAAATATTCATTAATACATATAGAAAATATTTTTCATTGAAAATTACAAATGATCCCATAAAACATATAAAAATAAAGTATCCATAACAACATATACAAAAATCATCAAAATATTTTGAATTTTTTTCATTGTAAATAAATAAAATAAGGATGATTTTTTATAAATAGTTGTAATTAAAATATTATAATATAATTTTCAATTCATTTTAGATTCCATTTTCATTGAAAACAAATTGATAACATATAATGATATATTTGAAATGTTTAGAAAAAAATATCATCTAAAACAATTTCAAAAACTACATGGAATGATTGAAAACATTTTGAAAACCATTAATTTGAGAACTATTTTAAAAAATATAAATTATTTATGACATAATTTTTAATTTTTATTTAAATAATTGATTTTAATGGACATAAATTTCCTGTTGAAGTGAATGGTAACGTCAAATATTCTAAAAAACAAATTATTAATCATATTAATTACCATAGAGACAAAATGGTTAAATACATTAATATATCTATAATATATTGTGAAATAGAACATTTATGAGTTATCTTGAGATATAGATCCCAAGATTTCATCTATGGAAGCCTAATCATAAATAATATAAATAAATAATAAACATGATTCAATAAACTCTTAAAAAATGGAAATTTTGAATTACAGTGCATGTGTAAGAAAACAAAATTACATGAGGATAACTATTTCATTACTATAATTACATTAAGGATTTAATATTTCAATGGTATTATATAAATCTTATACAATAATATATATCCATAACGTGGTATGTGTCCAAAAGAGGGAAAATTGAAATAATTTTTTTCACCAATTTGATATCATATTAAACCGACTCCCATCAAATTAATATAATATAATGTGTATTAAAATACCCAAATATTTAATAATAATCATCATATAATAAATCACTATGAATTAACAAAACTACATATGAGAACTACGAGGTGGACATAGAATGTCTCAAGAAAATAGTTTTCCATATAATAAAACACTTCTTACTTGGGTAAATTGAGAATATTGACCCCCATGAAAAACCAGTGTGTTGAATTTTGTATGTATATCACAAAAAAAGTGAGATGAAATTCCGTTACCATATGTATTGAATCTTTTTGTACTAATACATTCCTCTAATATAATAAATATTATTGTATTATAATTCATTTAAAAAAATGATTATACATATTATCATATATGGTTTTATTTTTTAATTATATTACCAACTTATTAATGATTCCATTTTATGGTTTTTCATTGAGAAATATCAACAATGTTTTTCACATAACTCAATTTTTTATGTTTTTTGTCCTCAAACATATAACATTTTTTCATGAACATAACGCATGATATAAATTCAATTTATATTCGTGGTATATGAATTTTTATTTTATAATAATGAAAATAATATGAAATTTAAGGCATCGTTTATGGGTTTGATAGGTCGTACATATGCAATAATGATGTTTCAATTTTATTATCTTTTTAAATGAAATAAACCGAATGAAATATATGATTATATGAGTTTATACTAATTATAGTGTAATTTTTTTCAATATATATCATGTATGTTCTCTTTACCCGTCCATAATACATTACAAATAAACTATAAATGAATCACATCACTTTTTGGAGGAAATAGTTTACTCTTCCCAAAACAAAAGTATTATAGTTTTGAAAACGGGAATGAATAATGGTATGAAATAAATTAAAATCACATAAAAATAAATAAGTTATAGATATCACATATATCAAACAGAAAAACCACCTCTATCAACATTCATAACAATGAATGGTTTCAATGAAAAAATTTACATCATCATTTCGTGAGGCGGTAGTTCATTGTACATAATAATAGTATGTTCATTACCCATTAGACGGAACTGTGAGATAATTTACCATGAAAATTTTTCATAATAACATTTATGAATAATTAGGATTAAATTTATATTATCTATTAATTAAACAATATGAATTATTGTAGTGGTGAAAGAAAATAAATGAAAGGAGCTTGAGGAAGGATATTACCTCTTCTTTGGGTAACACCATTCGGTTTTCAACAAATGGCATCCCTCGTTATCTCTATAAGAGAAGGAATAATTCAAGGTGTAAGGGATTGATTTAGTGAAGTGAATTGTTTTTTCAATTTGGAATATTATTGGCTTGATAGGTGTTATGAAATTTGTGATTTGGTGGCCATTTATATGTGACTGATGGGACAGACATGGGATTTATGATAACAAGTTTCGTTTACCCTCATTTAAAAAAATGTTGTATAAACTAAAAAAAACATTAATTTAAGGTCAATGGAAGAAATATGCCTAAAAAGTGGGTCTGGGTCAGGTTCCTAGGTCATTTTGGACCTTATGATTATGTTTTAGTACCTTGATTTGTTTAATTATACTTTAACCCTTGTAATTTATTTTTATCGCCTTCACTATTCATTTTTGGAAAAAATGTGTTTTCTGATTATACAATAAATATAATTATTATTATAACTATATTGGTATAAATTTAAACATTCATTTCACATAAGAGGCGAAATTATTCTTAATGTTGATCCCACAAACATGGTGAGATAATGCTTTTGGATGATATAATGTCACAATGTTTATTAATATTTTATTTCCAAATTAATCATAAAATTGATCACAATTTCCTAAATTATATTTATAGATGTATTATTGAAATATTATTACATTCATGACCTCTAAAAATATAATTATCCAATATAAATAAATTACATGAAAATGTAGTTTTGAAATAAAATTTAGTATGTTTGAATATTCACTCATAAAAGGTGTTTCTTAGAAAAATATGAAATGGTCACCATATGATATTTTCAAAATTATGAATTAAAAAATTATTTCTAATTAATAAAAATAAATTTAAAAAATATTTAAAATTAAATTCTATTGTATACATAGGGACATAAAAAGCAGTTCTTTTGAGAATATATTATTTCCCATCATATTAATATTATACCAAAAACTACATATTTTATATTATTTATATTCATTTTATATAAATATTATAAATAATATTAAAATAATGGCTAATAATATAAATATTTATTTTTATAATTGATATTCAATTCCTATTTATTTTAATTAAATATAATTAAAAAATTATGATTCCGATAAACTCAATGTTTGGTTTAACACAATCCATGTTAGTATTGTATATAATGTATTCCAAATCAGTGTTGTGTGTAGTTAAAAAAATGATGGTATCTTATAAATAATGATAAACATGTTGTATTATAAAAAAACAATAATAACATGGTTCATTCATTTAAATAAAACTATATATAGTGTTGTGTGAAATGTAAAATATCATAAAGAGTTAATTAATTCAAAATACTTATTTCACAAAATCAATGGGATTCACATTGTACCCCCATAAAAAAATTTTATCCTTCAAGAATAATCTTATGTATCAATGTTTTATTACTTCAATAATAAATTATTAGAAACCCACATAGTAAATATCAACACTAAAATTGTAATTAATAAAGGTTGTTCTAACCATAAAGAAATCCAAAGAAACTCATAGCTTAGTTTTAAGGTAGAAAAATTTAGGTGGAATGTTAAGACATATAAAATGAATAGAAATATAACTATAAATTTATTGACGAGAGTGATTGAAAACATGGTCCATATAATGTTAAAAATCATAAATACATAAATATATGCTGATCTAAGGGAGTATTTGATTCATAAAAATGAATTAACTAGAATATTATTTTTTTCAATATTTTTTCCATGATTGGAAGAATTTTCAGGAAATTTATACTTAATATATTTCATTCCATTTCATAAGTATCATATTAATCATTGGCCATTTAATTAACCATTTCCACATCACCCATTTCTTCAAAAAAAGAAGGTGAATTTTTCATTCTTGATGAACTAATAGTTAATGATATCCATGATAAATCATCTTATATATCATTATTTACCATAAAATTGTTGTTTAAGTAGGTTATGAAATTGGAGTATGTCCATATTTGGTGAGATAATACATTAATCTCAAAACAAATCTTCTGTTTAACATAATTATTCGATAAATGGTTAACCATATTAATATTTTGAAAGATAAAAATATAAATCTATTGAATTAATTTCACTAAATTTGATAATCATTTAACCAATATATCAAAATGTATCTCATTGAGGCCACATTCCAATCTTAGGAATACCATCATCTTATAATATTTCAATGAATGTTAATAATACTAATTACTATAAATCCTATTTGAAAACATTCATACATATTATTCCAATTATTTCTTGATATATTGCTTAAATTCTTGGATTTAAAAACTTCATACATCATAACATAGAGTACCATTTAAAAGATTTATTTATATTTTCTTAGGGTACGGTTAGCATTTTGTAAACTTATTCATATCGAACATATCTTTATAAAAAAATTATTATCTAAACCTCATGAATAAATTATTTTTTAACTTCCCTTAATCAAAATATAACCATTCCCTGATAACGATTTTCTACCTCACCTGAATCATTAAACCTATCCTTTCAAATAATAAAACAATATTTTTTTAATTAATATACTTATAAGATTCAAGGTTTTAATAAAATAATCTTTTAATTCTATAATATATAGCCTACAATAATCCATATTTTTTCTTAAACCATTAATATGGCTTCATCATCATATTCCATAAAAACTCAATCCAATAATATGAAATATAAACCATGTATTAAATGGTATCATACTATTATAATTAATAATTATCATTAATTATATTAGAATATATAATTTATTTCATTTGAAATTTCTATTCTCGAAATCGCCACTAGAATAAATATTACATTTATTACATTTCTGATTCACATTAAGTGCCTTCCACATATAAAATTGATTTTTACAATGCCCATATATTCCACATTTAAAGAATTCAACAATTGATAATACCAATGGGATTACAACATTCCCATCCATTAACATAATTCATCTTTTTAATTTTCCCTTGGATGATACACTATGTGTGACATTCTTTAACAAAGTCAAAAAATCCTCCCATTACACTAAGAATTCCAGTATAACGTTTAATAAACCATTCATTACATGTATTAAAATTAATTTCATTAAATGATGGTCTAAATTACTTGAATTCTCTATGACGTTTTTTTCATTTTCATTGGAGAGTTTTATAGTCTATTATGGTAGAAAATGTTAATCTTGTTCCCTGAAAACTAACTAAGAGTGATAACAATATACTTTTTTTTGTTATGATCACCCTATTTGAATAGTCATAAAAAATTTATCTCTCATATTAATCATTAAACATATTCCTCATGGTTCCCTATATTGAAATAAATAAAAAATAATATAGTAGCAAACAATTTTTATATCGAGGAACCATATAATCATGATAACCTACTTATACAATGTCTAAATTACGACCCCTTTATTTAATATATGAAATATTAGATGTAACATATGTTATTCATTGAAAAAATATTTTTTAATTCTACATTACAGTCCATGATCTCTTTATTAATTCCCAAATTATACCCCTAGGAGTATCAAACCTAGTTAGTGGTAATGATCTTTGTTCTATATTTTATTTTCATGATGTCAGGACGAACAAACCATATCATAGTTGAAATACCTTGAAATATATATGCCAAATACTCTTCCACATTTCATACACATATAGATATGTATTTATAGGAATAAAACAAATATATTCATTAAATTTTTTCTTGGAAATTTTCATATAATTTTCCTTCTCCATGAACTTATACTTAGACACACCCTGGGAGTTCCCACTATGGTTTTCAAATCATATTTTCCAAAAGATAACTAATACCTTACTCTGTTCCAAACTATATCACCCTATTATTAATTTATATATAAATTAACTAGTTTAATAAAATTTGATAACATATTACAAAAACATATATGTAAAGGGTATGTGTAGAGACCCAATGCCTGACTTACATGGACTTTACATTACTTTTGCGGAATACTTAGTACATAACAAAAACACACACATAAGGATCGTAATAGTTTAGTGTCTTTGGAAACTTGGAACGTAATCTCCTAATCATGGTGAAAGATCATCAACATCTCCCATAAAGATCTTCCTTTTTTTTACCTAAAACCATTCTTTATATCCTGGGGAAAAGAAAACATAAAAGTGTGAGCTCAAATGCTCAGTAAGGGTAAACAAAAGAAATATCATTCACATCATATTCATAAGAACATAAAATTTTGGAAATCATAACCTGTAAAAGAGAACAAATTTCATAACATGGGATAAATCATGGAAGTGAAATGTAATCACAATAATCATAACTTAAAACATGAAACTTTGTGGCATACACACATAATCATAGAGAATCATTTCTTGTTAGTCATGACTCATTGCCAAGACTATCTTAGTGGACAACGTCCCTTTCTGAATCGAGTCACCCTCGTTTCAGTCCTGTTTCACTGAAATGGTATAACCATCCATTCCAGCCATGTCTATCTCATGAGATATGAAATCTTTACCCAATGCATTGGAGGGAGATATAGGTCCCACCCATCTCATAATGATACCATTCTTATGTGTGCCACAAAATCTTAAATCATACATCATTGCATAACCCATGTAATAAAAATTGGAATCTTAAACATCGTGACATCATAAAACAATTCATATAAGATAAAGGAATTCATAAAAATATTTCCATCACAACATAATCAAATCCATGTAATAATAGGGATAGAAACAGAACCCTTTATTATCTTATATGGAAAATAATTTTGATAAAACACTTGAAATCCATTCTTGAGGAAAATATCCTTTCTACTTCAAAACATTTTTCCTTTCTTAACTTGTCATACAATTTAAAACTAAAAGAAGTTGATTAAAAATAAACTTGAAAACTTGTAAAGGAAGCTTCTTGGAAATAATGTTTTAAAAATCCATTCATGCCGTATAAGTTAAAAAAACATTTTTCTCGTACTTTTGTCGGAAAAGTCAAAAAAGTACCTCGTACGAAAAAAGAAAAAAGATTCCTTTCATATCCTTTACTAAAAATTCACCGAAGGGTAAAATTGAATATAAACTATTATATAAGGATACAAATATTACTTATTGAGGAAACATGGATGTGGATGATAAAATACACCCCAGTAAATGCCAAAGTATAAACAATCTCGGATAAAAATGAGATTGTGATATTTCCCTTACCTTAGGTCCGACTTGCTTTGTGAGTGTCTGAACCTCATGTATATGATTTAAATCATGTTATTGACTTATTCCAGAATCATATTCATTGTTATTATATCATATATGGTCCACTTATGACTTTATATTACCCGTTCGTTTGTAAATTCATGTTAAAGTAGCGTTTTGGGTAAAATCATCTCATTTTTCGTTCGTGTTTTTAACTTGTAATTATTCATATGATTACATAGAAAATGATTACTTAATTCCAGAATATAAAACATGATTTATATATATATATTCATAATACAAATATATAATAAATCAGTAAATGGAAATAAATACACCGTTCATGGAGACGGTAGTCCGTACGTACGCATGAACGCTGTTTTCGTTTCCTTATTGAATTGAATGGAATTAAGTAGATGACATACATATAAATATAAATAATTCCAGTATCATTATTATGTCATATATTTTATTAGTACTTATTGTATATAATTTATAATCATTCATGAATGGTTAATCATTGAGAATGAATCTCATCGCGTCGTGGAGACGGTAGTCCGTACGTACGCACGAGCGATGATATCGTTCCCATGGTCGTGGAATTGTGTTGAAGTGTATGTATACTATTTTATTATCAATATCACTTCATAATAATCATATATAGTTACTCATTACACCTTTATACCCATCCAATTAAGGTGGTGGCAGAAAATAGATTACACCACGGCGTGGAGACGGTATTTCGTACGTACGCACGCGCGGTGATTTCCTTTTTCCATAGGATGGATAGAAGGTTAATTAGAGTTGTTTCATATTTATAATAACATATCAGTATATAAGAAATACTGATGTTATTACTTTATCATGAAACAACTTAAGTAGAAGAAGTTGAAGAAGAATGAAATTGAAAAGGATCGGTAATGGGTATTACCTCTTCTTTGAAGTGCTTCTTTGAGACCTCCTTTTAGGGTAGTAAAATTGGTCTTTTAAGAAGACCAGGACCTCTAGGATTATACTAGGGAAGTGGAGAAGTGATTTTGGCAGGGGTTGGCCGAGCTTGAAGTCTCAAAGTTTTGTGAGGAAGAGAGGGAGGAGGTTCCCTTTTATAAGGGAGGAGAGGGGCACCTTAGGAATATCTCAAAATATTATTTTATATTAAAGTCAAAATCGGTTTATAATGGTTACAAAGGGTCTTATTTCGTAGGTAAAGTGGGGATGGGTCGAAATAATATCATCCAATAGGATTTAGACAAGTTTAGGGTATTATTTTAACCTTATCAATTAGATTTAACTCTAAGTTAAATAATTTAACTTTTACAGTGTCTTTTTGTTTTCTTACACTATATGGTTAATACATTTACTATAAAATGCAAAACGAACCCCAAATTGTTTATTATTAATATATATCCTTATCTAAGTCATTTGGACGAACCTTAGATTTTTAGGAATAAAATAACAATTAATAATATAATATTTGATTTAAAAACTATTTTGTGTCAATTTTGACACTATTTGATATATGATTTTTTTGAAAGTCATAACAGAATTATATGTTCGAACCAAGTTTATTAAATCAACACTAATATATCATAGTAATCTTGAAAATTAGTGGAATTCATAAAAAGTCTTAAATTACATTTAATTTGGTATTTATAATATCAATTATGTCAATATTTCATTAATAAGATAATTACTGTATCATCTTTGTGCCATAAATAAATTAAATTATTTGATGTCTAAAAATTACAAATTAAATACCATCATGTAGTAAATATTTTTATCTTTCAAATGAATATTTACAATCTAAATTATCTTATTTACAACCCTATATTAAAAATGTTTTAGTAAATATACTTTGATTTTAACTCTTTTAACTCTTCTTTGAATTAAATAATAATAAATGTCCTAATCTAATCCAAGTGGGCCTAACTGATAATATTTTACACTTAAGGTTATTTTTGGTCGAGATACATTTGTACAATAGAATTAGGACATGTGTTAGGGTAATATCAATATCATTCTTACCCTTAATTACCCTATTTACTTTTAACCGTGGTAAATAAAAGTAAAAAGTTACTATTCACCAAAAATTATTTTCATCTCATTGAACCACATTATACTTACAGACATCAACCGTGTCTCCCGGATTTTTGAAATTCCATTCACAGAAGCGGTAAAATTAAGTTTTATGAAAAATTCAGTTTTTAACTACCACTTAGTAGTTTCACTATTCATCAAAAATTGATGTTTTTCAGAAAAATGCCAAAATTTCATCCTAAGCTATATTTCATATTCCGAATACAAAATTGAAGTCTATTTTACCAAATTCATAAAATATAAGTTGCATTAATAAATTTTATAATTAAATCCCGCTGTTAAAACAAATAGCGTGTTTTTAAGAAACAATATCTATCAAAAGATTGACACTTGATTAAGTCTGGTTTAAATGTGAAATTACATTCAATGACCAACATTGTATTAAATTGTAAAAATATATTCTAAATATACTTTAAAACCAATCAAATTAATAATTTATCACTATTAATTATTATGATTAAAAAAGTTGTTTTTAATTATTATTTCGTAATTTTCACTATTCATCAGAATATGAAAGTTATCCGAAAAGTACCAAAATTTCACCTTAGGCTAAATTCGATACTCCGAATCCAAAAATGAAGTCCATTTTGAGAGATAAATTTTCTAAAATTTAAAAAGTGGTTATTACTATTCATAACAGCTAGTTTTAATAATATTTTAATAGCATATCATTGTTTCGTGAAACTCAGTATTGCGTACTACACACACTATCGAGGAAGGTTGCGATTGCATGTAATGCAAGGCAAGTCAAAGTTGCGTGTTGTGCAAGCTCCTTTTGGTGTAGCGTACAACACAAGACATTAATAAAATTAAAAAGAATATTTTTCATAAAATCTCGGGCTGTTACATTCTACCCCCCTTAAAATGAATTTCGCCATTGAAATTCATCGGGGTTATAAATGGTTTACTATTCGAATGTTTATTTAATAGAAACCGACATCGTAAAAAGGAATATCAAAACCAATCTTTAAAAACAAAGGTATGAAATGTAATGGTTACCCAAATAAACTAATCATTGGGTTTCCACATAGGTGAAAATATGGATATGGAAGAGAAATCTAACCATCATGTTCTGATGGAGAGTGGTAGAGAACATGGCTATGGAAAATCCAGTAATCACAAAGCCATAAATTTGTGATGATCTAAGGTACCATCTGATTCATCAGATATAAGATCACTAGGACAACATTTTTGGTTTTCAAGATCGTTTCCCTAAAGTTAAAGAATTTGAATTAGAATAAATACTTACTTTATGTTGGTACAACCTCACTATTGTTCGTGCCTTTAACAATTTCCACTTCATCTCTTAAATAAATGAAGTTGAATTTGTTATTTTTGATGTGTTAGTAGATCATGTGATAGAATGACGGGTCATTCCATCTGTCTCAAAAGGTTAGCAAAAGTTATATACATAAGTCGATCTATAGTGGGATTAATCATATATGGTTCCTAAAATGGGCTTATACTTCATATATCATACTGCTTAATATAATAAAACTAGTTTCTACTAAACAGGGACTTCCTGTAGTCCAGTGGTAGGCGATAAAGGCCAGTCGCACTTCGGTTGTGGGTTCGATTCCCACAGCCTTGTCCGACGCGATGGGTTGTCGCCCGTTTCGCAGGTTGTCCTTTTTCTAAATCTATATTATTATAACATCCCATCAATAATATCAAAAAAAATTCTATCCTTAAACAATACTAACTTATGTACAACATAATCCATTCCAATCTTTAGGCTTATCCATAATACTGCAGTCCATACTCATAACATAGTGAAAACGATTACCAGAGATTTAATACCATCGTTGATCCCCATATATCATAAGATATGTTTTGTTGGTCACATTCCAAACATTCAAAGGCCTTAATCATGTATTCTCTTGAATACCCATCGAACCTTAGTGTAAAGAAGAATGCAGTTAAAATTTAACACTTTCCACATACCAAAATCCTCAGAATTCTATATACTCAAACCATGATATCACTTAGTCCTTATATCAATCATGAGCTCATGAATACTGTCAAATATTTAATTTTCTCATTTTTCCTTCATTATGCTCATATCATTCTTTTTCCAAAAATATCTCAATCACTTTCCATGGTTACTGGTACCATTAAATAATTGAAAACCACAATAGACCAATACATATATATTCCAATACTTTATGATACAGCATTATTTTGGAATCCCATTACATACACACTTAATTATTCCACCACATCGTTATCATATTCAACATCGCCAATAGTGATCGCATGTGACTTCCCTTTGTCCTTTGCCTTAAGCGGTTGCTCATGTCGATCATCACTAACCCTTGGATTAGGGAATTTATTAGCATAATGCCCCATTTCCTTGCACTTGAAGCATTGAAGTGTTGGTGGTGCGTTCTCTGCAGTGTTTGCTTTATTCACATCATTAGAATCCCTTTTTCCATTACTTCGACACTCAGCTACTCGATGTCCTTCTTTTCCACACTTAAAACATTTTCTAGTCCCTTTAAGACAATCTCCACCATGCTTCTTTCCAAACTTTGTGCATAAGGAAACATTCATCTTCCTTTCACCATAATTCTGAGATTTCTCCTTGAACTCCATCTTTCGTTTCTTGTCAAAACCATGAGATTGATATGTAACACCAACTTCCATTTCTATCTTGATAGCACAACGCACAATTTCCTCATAGCTACTAAAGTCTCTTATAGCTAATGCCCTTCGAAGACTTGGTTTTAAGCCACTGAAAAATCGATCAACTTTACTTTCAGGTTGGATGATAATGCCAGATGCATACCTTGCAAGTCTTGTAAAATTTGCTTTGTATATACCAATAGATTCATCATCCTTCTACTTCAGCTCAAGAAACTCCTTTTCCATATTTGTTTGAATAATACGAGGGAAGTACTTACTGAAAAACAAGTTCTTGAACTCGTCCCATTCCATGGACTCAATTTCATCTCTTTGCCTCGTATTTTTGATAAGATTCCACCATTGATCAGCTTCACCTTCCAAACGATATACTGCTAAGATGACTTTATCATGCTCAGAACATTGAAGAACTGAAAATATCTTTTCAGTGGTACTGATCCATTGTTCAGCAACAAGTGGATCAGAAGACCCACTGAATGAAGGTGGATGTTGCCTCATGAAGGACTCAATAGAATATTGTTCCCTTTTCTGCTCATTTGGAAGTCCAGAATGATTCATAACTTGTGTAAGTATAGCAATAAGATTTTGAACTCCATCTCCCATAACATTTGTTTGTTCAGGAGGGCAATCATTGCATTGTCCATTTCATTGATCAACACGGTTCCATCGGGTTCCAGCCATCGTCTAAAACCCAAAAAGAATAGTGTGAGAGGCAAAAATCATGCTAGGGAAAACAACATAATAAAGGGGGAGTACCTTCAATATCTAACATCTTAGGTTTAATTCTATGATCGTTAGCGTAATTCTAGTACTATAACCTATACGTATACTTAACCTTAGTGACATCCCTAGACATACCTTAGAAATATCTCTAGGGATCTCACTAAAGTTCTCGCAACCTAGTTTCCAAAGGTCGACTAAACCTTTCCCTTGATACCAACTGTAGAGACCCAAATCCTGACTTACATGGAAATTACATTACTTTTGCAGAATAATTAGTACATAACAAAAACACACACATAAGGATCGTTATAGTTTAGTGTCTTTGGAAACTCGGAACGTAATTTCCTAATCATGGTGAAAGATCTTCAACATCTCCCATAAAGATCTTCCTTTTTTTACCTAAAACCTTTCTTTATATCCTGGGGAAAAGAAAACATAAAAGGGTGAGCTCAAATGCTCAGTAAGGGTAAACAAAAGAAATATCAATCACATCATATTCATAAGAACATAACATTTTGGAAATCATAACCTGCAAAAGATAGGAAATTTCATAACATGGGATAAATCATGGACGTGAAATGTAATCACAATAATCATAACTTAAAACATGAAACTTTGTGGAATACAAACATAATCATAGAGAATCATTTCTTGTTAGTCATGACTCATTGACATGACTATCTTAGTGGACAATGTCCCTTTCTGAATCGAGTCACCCTCGTTTCAGTCCTATTTCACTGAAACGGTATAACCTACCATTCCAGCCATGTCTATCTCATGAGATATGAAATCTTTACCCAATGCATTGGAGGGAGATATAGGTCCCACCCATCTCATAATGATACCATTCTTATGTGTGCCACAAAATCTTAAATCATTCATCATTGCATAACCCATGTAATAAAAATGGGAATCTTAAACATCGTGACATCATAAAACAATTCATATAAGATAAAGGAATTCATAAAAATATTTCCATCACAACATAATCAAATCCATGTAATAATAGGGGTAGAAACAGAACCCTTTATTATCTTAGATGGAAAATAATTTTGATAAAACACTTGAAATCCATTCTTGAGGAAAATATCCTTTCTACTTCAAAAACATTTTCCTTTCATAACATGTCTTACAATTTAAAACTAAAATAAGTTGATTAAAAATAAACATGAAAACTTGTAAAGGAAGCTTCTTGGAAATAATGTTTTCAAAATCCATTCATGCCGTATATGTTAAAAAAAACATTATTCTCGTACTTTTGTCGGAAAAGTCAAAAAAGTACCTCGTACGAAAAACGACAAAAGATTCCTTTCATATCCTTTACTAAAAAATCACCGAAGGGTAAAATTGAATATAAACTATTATATAAGGATAAAAATATTACATATTGAGGAAACATGGATGTGGATGATAAAATACACCCCATTAAATGCCAAACTATAAACAATCTCGGATAAAAATGAGATTGTGATATTTCCCTTACCTTAGGTCCGACTTGCTTTGTGAGTGTCCGAACCTCCTGTATATGATTTAAATCATGTTATTGACTTATTCCAGAATCATATTCATTGTTATTATATCATATATGGTCCACTTATGACTTTATATTACCCGTTCTTTTGTATATTCATGTTAAAGTAGCGTTTTGGGTAAAATCGTCTCATTTGTCTTTCGTGTTTTTAACTTGTAATTATTCATATGATTACTTAGATCATGATTAATTAATTACAGAATATAAAACATGATTTATATATATATATTCATAATACACATATATAATAAATCAGTAAATGGAAAGAAATACACCGTTCATGGAGACGGTAGTCCGTACGTACGCATGAACGTTGTTTTCGTTTCCTTATTGAATTGAATCGAATTAAGTAGATGACATACATATAAATATAAATAATTCCAGTATCATTATTATGTCATATATTTCATTAGTACTTATTATATATACTTTATAATCATTCATGAATGGTTAATCATTGATAATGAATCTCATCGCGTCGTGGAGACGGTAGTCCGTACGTACGCACGAGCGATGATATCGTTCCCATGGTCTTGGAATTGTGTTAAAGTGTATGTATACTATTTCAGTATCAATATCACTTCATAATAATCATATATAGTTACTCATTACACCTTTATACCCATCCAATTAAGGTGGTGGCGGAAAATAGATTACACCACGGCGTGGAGACGGTATTCCGTACGTACGCACGCGCGGTGATTTCCTTTTTCTGTAGGATGGATAGAAGGTTAATTAGAGTTGTTTCATATTTATAATAACATATCAGTATATAAGAAATACTGATGTTATTACTTTATCATGAAACTACTAAAGAAGAAGAAGTTGAAGAAGAAAGAAATTGAAAAGGATCGGTAATGGGTATTACCTCTTCTTTGAAGTGCTTCTTTGAGACCTCCTTTTAGGGCACTAGACTTGGTCTTTTAAGAAGACCAAGAACTCTAGGATGATACTAGGGAAGTGGAAAAGTGATTTTGGCAGGGGTTGTCTGATCTTGAAGGCTCAAAGTTGTGTGAGGAAGAGAGGGAGGAGGTGCCCTTTTATTAGGGAGGAGAGGGGCACCTTAGGAATATCTTAAAATATTATTTTATATTAAAGTCAAAATCGGTTTATAATGGTTCCAAAGGGTCTTATTTCGAAGGTAAAGTGGGGATGGGTCGAAATAATATCATCCAATAGTATTTAGACAAGTTTATGGTATTATTTTAACCTTATCAATTAGATTTTACTCTAAGTTAAATAATTTAACTTTTACCGTGTCTTTTTGTTTTCTTACACTATATGGTTAATACACTTACTATAACATGCCAAACGAACCTCAAATTGTTTAATATTAATATATATCCTTATCTAAGACATTTGGAAGAACCTTAGATTTTTATGAATAAAATAACAATTTATAATATAATATTTGATTTAAAAACTATTTTGTGTCAATTTTGATACTATTTGATATATGATTTTTTTGAAAGTCATAACAGAATTTTATGTTCGAACCAAGTTGATTAAATCAACACTAATATATCATAGTAACCTTGAAAATTAGTGGAATTCATAAAAAGTCTTAAATTACATTTATTTTGGGATTTATAATATCAGTTATGTCAATATTTCATTAATAAGATAATTACTGCATCATCTTTGTGTCATAAATAAATTAACTTATATGATGTCTAAAAATTACAAATAAACAACCATCATGTAGGAAATCTTTTTAGTTTTCTAATGAATATTTACAATCGAAATTATCTTATTTACAACCCTATATTAAAAATATTTTAGTAAATATACTTTGATTTTAACTCTTTTAACTCTTCTTTGAATTAAATAATAATAAACGTCCTAATCTAATCCAAGTGGGACTAAATAATAATATTTTACACTTAAGGTTATTTTTGGTCGAGATACACTTTTCCAATAGAATTAGGACATGTGTTAGTGTAATATCAGTATCATTCATACCCTTAATTACCCTATTTACTTTTAACAGTGGTAAATAAAAGTAAAAAGTTACTATTCACCAAAAATTATTTTCATCTCATTGAACCACATTTTACTTGAAGACATCAACCGTGTCTCTCGGATTTTTGAAATTCCATTCACAGAAGCGGTATAATTATTTTTTATGAAAAATTCAGTTTTTAACTACCACTTAGTAGTTTCACTATTCCTCAAAAATTGATGTTTTTCAGAAAAATGCCAAAATTTCATCCTAAGCTATATTTCATATTCCGAATTCAAAAATGAAGTCTATTTTACCAAATTCATAACATAGAAGTGGCATTAATTAATTTTTCAATTAAATCCCGCTGTTAAAACAAATAGCGTGTTTTAAGAAACAATATCTATCAAAAGATTGACACTTGATTATGTCTGGTTTAAATGTGAAATTACATTCAATGACCAACATTGTATTAAATTGTAAAAATATATTTTAAATATACTTTAAAACCACTCAAATTAATAATTTATCACTATTAATTATTTCGATTAAAAAAGTTTTTTTTAATTATAATTTAGTAATTTTCACTATTCATCAGAATATGAAAGTTATCTGAAAAGTACCAAAATTTCACCTTAGGCTAAATTCGATACTCCGAATCCAAAAATGAAGTCCATTTTGAGAGCTAAAATTTCTAAAATTGAAAAAGTGGTTATTACTATTCATAACGGCTAGTTTTAATAATATTTTAATAGCATATCGTTGTTTCGTGAAACTCAGTATTGCGTACTACACACGCTATCGAGGAAGGTTGCGATTGCGTGTAATGCAAGGAATGTCAAAGATGTGTGTTGTGCAAGCTCCTTTTGGTGTAGCGTACAACACAAGACATTAATAAAATTAAAAAGAATATTTTTCATAAAATCTCAGGCTGTTACAGTATGTTAGTCAAGTTAAATATAAAATATAGAATCATATATACGAGTTCATACATGAGAAACACTATCTCACATTAGGATATTTATTACTAGAACATTCTATAGTCATATCATACTCAGTAAATATCTTCAAATAATGGGGAATGAAACATATAATGGGGTGAGCATAGATTTTTTAAGGGTATATACTAGAGTTAAGTGAGAGTATACAAGAGCATAATGTTATTACAATTTGACTATAACATTAGACGATCATACCCATCATATAAAATAACATAAAAATAAATCATAGATTAATTATTACTAGTTTATAAGAAATTAATCATAAGGTAATCAAGAGAATGATATAGAGAATCATAGCATGGTAATGAGGCTTTGAATTGTTGATTATATATAAACATGTAATATCATTCCCTATTAGTGATGACTAATTCCTAGAAAATATGAGTGAATATCACAAACACTACACCTATTGGGAGGGAGACGCAACCATCCGTGGTCAATTTAATTTTCTTTTTTAGGGTTCAAGTTATCCTACTATTCAATAGTGGATCAGTTTTCCCCATCTTTCCATTGTGGGTCATGTTTCTCTTACATCCATATTCATGTGACTACACATATAGGGTGGGAAACTCCACCATCACACATCGCACTACATTACTTATAAGGTATTTTTTCCCATCTTCCCATATTTGATAATGTATATTGATAATATTTTCATAATTATATTGTGATTTATATATCATTTTCCAATGAATTGGAGCGAGATATTGGTCCCACCCATATCATAATGAGGTTATATATACATATTCCACATGGTCATAAAAATTCATATCATAACCCATGAAATGAAATGGGTATGAAAGATATTTAATAAAATAATAACATAATGAAAATGGATTGGATTCATAATCAGTTCAACGAAGAATAAACTTTGAAAATAAGTGTGTTTCTTCAATATATAACACATGAAAAGTTAATGAGTTTCTTAATAATATATCATGTTAATGTTAAACGAGATTCACAGACATCACACCAATCATAAATAACAATTTCATAGAATGAATATTAATAAGAAAATTTTATTATATCCTGTAATGGAATGGGTAACATCATTGGATTCCATCTTAGATGTGATTTTTTTAAATTATGTTTTAAACATCCTTATTGGGGAAAATATAATATCACGTATGAAAGAATTATTTTATAATATATCCCCATTTTAAATCCATTTTAATCGAAAATAATTTTATAATTTATAATGATGTCATGAAATCATTGTGAATGCCTTATTCCATTAAAAAACATAAAATAATCTTGAAAACATATTGATAAATATTTTCATTAAAAAAAATAAATTTATCTTGTAAACATTTTGAAAATTTAAATCATTGTAAACTTTTATGATAATCATGAAATTTTGTTAATGGTAGTTTTACTTGAAAATATATAAAAGAATAATCAATACTCATACAAAACTATTCTCATTAAAATCAAATATAATGACCTTTAAATCATTTTGAAAATATTTTTCTTTTAAAACATTATGATGATACATAATGAAAACATGATAATGTTTAGAAAAAAATTTCATTAAAATAAATTGAAAAAATGTAATGAATTATTTAAATGGGTTTGAAAACAATTTAAATTTTTATACTATTAAAACATATAAGTATTTCATTTAATCATTTTGAAAACATTTTATTAAACCATGTTTTTTAAGGGTGACATATTCGAGACTGAAGAGTGAGTTAATTCATACATTCATCAAAACACTTTCTTAATCATAAAATTTATCGATTAAAGGATTTTTTTAACAAAACATGAATTTATAATGTATATAAAGTGGATAAAAATATTAGTGATTTCTTTTAAGATATTGATCATAATATTTCACCAATGGATTCATAGTCATAAAAAATCATGATAATCAATGTGATAGTTCCAGTAAACTCTTACAACATGGTATCATTGATTAATTATCATAATGAATGAAAATGGAATTAACTTAAACAAAAATTATAAATAATAGATTTAAATTAATTTTTTCACATGAAAAGGTTTTTATATATACATCATATAATAATATAGGTGCACAATATTGCTTGGGTCTCAATGAAGGAAAATTGAGAAAAAATTACATTACAAATTATAAATCATTTGAATCCTAAAAATAATGAATAAAATATAATAAAATGGATATCTAAATACAAAACAATTATGGTATAGTAGTCATATAATAAAACAATTTGTTTTATACATACCATATATATGAAAAAATAGGTGAACATGGAAGGTGTCTCATGAAATATATAATTAAGATGATAAAAACATTAATACAAGAGTAACCAATTAACCATGACGCCCAATAAATTATAAAATAAAATTAAAATAGTTATTATCATTAAATAATTTATATTAAATATATAATATGTTATATTTTAGTATATACACCACATAAAATGAATGAGTTGTGATGATTACATGTATCTCATGGAAATAAGAATTGAGATTAAATTCCCATTCCTTATGTCTCTAACATATAAGCACTGGTGAAAAAATCCATATATAATATATATGTATATATTATATATCTTTTGTGGACCCCAATTTATATATCAAATACCATATATTTTATGACTTTATATTTCTCGATTATTAAATATTACATGTTATGGTTGTGCTTCATGTTATATCAGCTATGTTTTTCAAATGTTTATTAATTTTATATTTTTTTCAACCTTGTACTTATATAATGAATTAAATAATTTAAAACACAATATAAATTCCAATTATATTGATTATAAATGTATTAATAATATTCTATATATGAAAAATGTATATGCAATATAAGTCACCGTTTAAAGAGATGGTGGGTTGTACATATAGAGAAATGATGTTCCTTTTAATTATCTAACTAAAAGAAAGAAACTAAATGAAATTTATATATAAATGTACATAAACTAATTATGGTAGTATTTTTATTTGATACTACATTCCCATAAAATAAGCTTGACAACCCTCTATTGTATTAATGGATTAAATAATTACAAATAATGTCAATTCCTGTTAATCCAATCTAATAATTTCAATTATAATTATTTATGTTTCAATGTGTGAAATTATGTTTATCTATGATCCCATAAAAATTTGTTAAAATTTGAAATTATTTATGTGGCAATAAATTATAAGAATTTTTTTAAGTATAATATACTGACTCCAAAAGAAGGAATGAGACACTGATTGTTCAATTGACATACCGATGTATCGTTGTACTGATACATGGTGCTAACGATGAATGGTGAACCTGATGCATGGTGTTACCTTTGCATGGTGCTACTGATGTGTGGTGCTACCGATGCATGGAGATACAGATGTAATGACTTAATGATTGTGAAATAGACACACCGACATTCCGACTCTCTCACGGATTGTGAAATTATCCTAGAGACTAAAAGAATTACTCATGAAACTGACCTATTGATGCATGGTACTACCCATGAAAGGACTCTATATCATTTAAGATGAGTCATCGATGAATATATAGACCATAATACAGATAAAATTATGAAATAAGAAACATACATAAGGATATATAGACATAGAAATCACTAATAAGTTGTTTAATAATTTTTTTATTTAAAAATAAATTTTAATGATAAAATTTTTATTACATTAGAATGCCTGAATAATTATATTATTTTTCCAGAAATCATAGACTAGGATATCATAAATATTAGGTACAATATCTACATCAAAGATGACCAATATTGGGATACAATAAAATATATTAAAAAATATGACATGAAAGACATGCTAGAAGACACACATACATACGAAGATATGAGTAGACCCCCCCCCCACAATACAACATACATAAAAGAATAAACCATGAGAAATTATTCATTTCCTATTGATTTGAACCAATGAACTATTATTCATCAAATATCATTTATACCTACAACATCCATGAAAACCGATGGAGAATAACTTTTTCACCCACCTTGATGATAGTACACAGTGCCCCATGACACACTATTATTAGTGTCATTTTCCAGAATAGGACATCATCCTCATAGCATGAACATCCAATGAGTCTAGAGATAAATTTTATAACACTCAAAGCATTTATAATCGCTTCATTTTATATTCTTCATTTTTTGTGTACTATTATAGTAATCTTTCGAGTAGTTATTTGCATCATTTTGTAAAATAAACACTATCTACGACACTAAACTGGAGGATATATGATATCCTTAAAACATTTAATTTCTAAACTTATTTAACCCATATATAACTATAGAAGATGTCCTGTGTTACCTGATTTTATTGTTTCCCCTTGAAAATATATGGTAGAGGTCTTCTAACGTGGTCAATCTATGAAATGTTAGGTTAACCCCGATCAATGGTGTAGATAAAAAATATTTATCATTATAGATTAATTTGTTGAAGGTGATCACCATGTGGAGAGGACTAAGTCTCTTCTTGAGAATTCACTTCAAGTTTTATTCTATTGTGTTTTAAAATATTAGATATTATATATTTTAACTCATAATTTAGAAAACTATAATTTATATTGATAGTTAATCATGGATAGTAGCTATAACATCTATTCCTTATTATAGTAGTCTCAAAATTTATATGAATATCTCATATTATAATATCATAAAATTAATCAATATTAAAAGAAATTATTTGAATAGCCAAGCTGTTGTCATTTTAATACTTTGGTTGACTGGAAAATTTTCTATAAAGTTGGAGGAATGATTTAAATAAAATTTCAAATAATATTTTTAATGTAACTCAATTCAACCCCCTGTTGAATGTCATACTTAGATCAATTTTTGGTATTAAAGGAGTTGATTTCTGTTCTATTTTCATAATTATAAATATATATTTAATTTTTTATAACATTTATTTTAGTGGTATTTTAATGTTCATTAAATTTATCTTAGTTAAAAATTTCTATCTCTATAAAAACTATAATTTATATTTTTTTTGGATAATACACTGTAAGGTTTAGTAACCAAACTAAACTCCATTCTTTAATAGAACAAATTTTATACAATGAAAAATTAAAATTAAATTACACCTAGAAATTATTGTTTTTGTGATTTAGTCTATAATTATAAATGAATAAAGGATACATGTTATTGATATTAATACTTCGGATGACCCAACTAAGGGATCATATAAAAAAAATTGAAAATGCATGAATTCCCTTCACCGTTAATTTGGTGAAAAAGAGTTTAGATGAATTTCATCATGTATAACAACCCATGAAATCTGGAAAACATTATTTTTTTCATATGATGGAACCTCATTGGTGAGGTAAATGAGACATATTACATATAATATTAAATATTGTAACATTATAATTAAGTATGATGAGCCTACTTCATAAATGAATAACTAGGTTAAAGAAATTATTAATATTATGATCTCTATAGGAAGTGATGTTACATGCAATTATAAAACCATGAGAATAATCATATTCTTACTAGATAGTTAGAGAGGAACATCTATATCGATCAGAGAATCCTTTGACATCAAAATGATTCCAATAAAAGAGATTATATGCAATTTGATGATGTATAGTGATGAAATAAAATTCAACAAAGTAGATTATGATGAATCTAAAAGAATACCAGTTGCATTAAAATCTATTACCTCCAAGAAAGAAGTATAGAGTTCAGGATGAAATTGAATTTCCATGTGATGAACCGTCATCAATATATAGAGATGAGGAGTTGTAAGAAATAAATATATGGTTTATAATATTTTATAGCAAAATGAAATTATTTTGAAATATCAAATATAAAGGCATTTATGATCATAAGGACCATTGGGAAAATAATTGCTAGAATTGTGGAACTTTCAATGAAATAATATGTTAATTAGGTAAGATAAAGTGGAATGTAATGGATGACTATCCCATGATAATGTACAAGAAGAGGTATGGTGATAACGATGGAATGTATAAAAATACCATGAATAAAACATGGAGTGACTCAGAATATTCTATAATTGAAAATGATAATAATGAAAACATGTGTTTTTTGAAAATCAAATATGAATAAACTCTAAAATTTCCTTAACATATAATTATTATTCTAGTGATTAATGTGATTATAGGAATACAACAAATGTTGAAATGTGTGAATACTATGGAATGCTAGAATCCACTTGTAATTAATTAAATGATAAATAAACATCATTATAGAAACATATTTCATTGATTACCATTGATAAATCTAAACTTCTTATAGAAAAAGAGAAAATTTCTCAACTTCATAAGGAAAATAATGATCCAATACTATTTAATGAGAAATTTAAAAAGTATTTAGAGTGATTTACCAATGTAAAAAAGTATTAGTTCAAATTATTGGATAAAAAGTAGCTCCAGACTATTCTATTGTAAAAGGATACCTACCAGAAAAGAGGAATATTAAAAAAAACTCATTTTGTATCAAAATAATGAAAATCCAGTTTTATTCCTTGCTTTGTAAAATATTATTCGTGTTCTAGATATAAATCATTTTCTTCTATATTCATTTATTTTTTAACAAATAACATTTATTTTTAAAATACTTAACATACTACTTAGAGAAAACACATGATTCAAAAATTGGTTCCCAAATCTCTTATTAAAAGTGTTACTAGACCCAAAAAAACTAGGTACCAAAATCCTTTCTTGTGTAATCTCTTTTGTAGGGAAACTATTTTAAGAGGTTATGTAAAAGATTATGGTACATGGATAGGTGATGTTTAAAACACATGATATGAGACAACTCAAGCTTCAAGAATATGATAATGATTGATGGTGGGTATGTCACATTTTGTGACAATTCTAAAGGATAAATCATAGGTCTTGGCCTCATTGGTAACAACACATCTGTTATAATTTATGAAGTACATTTTTTTCTAGATTAAACTAAAATATAATTTGTATATCTCAGTTATGTGGTGATCGATTTAAATATAAATTTTAAAATTATGAAAGAAATGTATTAATATATAAAAAATAAGATACTGTCTTGTTCTCTTAGAAATGAACATATATATTCTTTTGACATCGATTCATTATTTATTAAAAATGTTTCATGCATGAGTGATTTTAACACAGAATATTAGTCATGGCATAAAATATGTGGATAATAGAACATACACTCACATAGAAAGCATAAAATAAATGGCTTAGTTACAAATATACCTAATCTTGAATTTCAAATGATGATGTTTTATTCAATTTCAAATGGTAAACAACAGAAAATCACATTAAACCCAAAGAAAGTAGTTTAAAAATCTCATAATCTTGAGTCGGTTGACATGTACTTTTTTGGAACCTATATAGATTCAAGTATATGTGGGAAGAACTATGTATATGTTCTTTTAGATAACTCCTCCATATATACATGTCCATCCTTCGTGGATTAAAAATGTGAATCTTTATCTAACATCACTCAGTATGATAGGACTATATAAAATCATAGTGTTCTTAGAGTTATAACCCTATGAATTGACTTTGGTTATCGGTTTGATAACCAAGAGTTACAGTGCATAATCTCACAAAATTGCTATAATCATAACTTCACTTCCCTAAGGATACCTAAAAAATGGAGACGTAGAAAGAAGAAATAGAACCACGTAAAAATTTCCAGAACTTCTCTTAGTGAGTATAAACTACATATATAATTTTGTGAAGAAACTATTAATAAAACATGCAATATATTCAGTAGATTCTCGATTAGAACTATCTTTAAAACAACTATTTATGAGTTTAGGACCAAAATAAAACCAAAGGTTAACTACATCAAAGTCTTTTTTGAAATGTCTACATTCATAAAACGAACGATAATTTGGAAAAAAAATTCCTCCAAGAGTGATGAATTAATTTTACTAGGACATTCAATTTCTTGTAAATCCAATAATGGTCTAAATAAAAGAACAAAATTGGTCGATGAATGTGTACATGTTATGGTTGATGAGATATACCCACATTAGAAAAAAAAATCACTGTAGAAATTCTCGATGATGATATGTCAAAACTGGACGTTAATATTAATTCATATAACAAGGAAATGAGTGAAACTATTAAAACATCAAGGTTTATAAAATCTCCAAAATCTAGTAATGATGAAACTAAAACTTAAGATGAATCTGATGTGACAAACCATTAATTATATATAATTGTTATGACACTCAATAAACAATCTTTAGATTATATAGATGGAGATTTAGATAATGGAATAGAGACTAGAACATATATAAGAAACTAGGTTGAACATCATCCATTCATGCCACAACTAGTGCATACAAACATCAATGTGGTAATAAATGATGATTTTTGGGTGATGGATATTCCAAAATAGATAAATTAGATTTAAAGTCTCAATGTATAGAATAATGTAGATTTTACCAATGACACGTTATCTATAGGAACTAAATGGGTGTTTATGTGAAATGTAGATGAAGATAGTAACATTATTCGAAACAAATCAAGAATGGTTGAACATGATTAATGTCATGAAGATGGAATTAACTGTCAGTAATCCTTGGAAATATTAGCTAGAAATTGGGCCATTATAAATCTTTTTAGCTATGAAACATTTCTATACATCAAACATTATCAAAATTTAATTCAAGCTCACATTCCTAAAAGGATATATAGTTGATGATTTTTTGTTGAACAACCCTTGGTTTTAAAAAACCCACATTTTCCAAAAATAAATGTTTTTAAACTAAAAACATATTTATTTGATTTAACTAAAGCACAATAATCATGATATGATTGACTAAACACTTTTATTATTTCAGTAGAGTATACAAAAGTAAAATCTAATAAAACTCTCTTTATAAAGAAAATTTGAAATGATGTTTTAGTATTACTAATTTCGGTAATTTATATTATTTATGGATATTTTAAAAACTCTATCTCTGTTGATTTTTCAAATATGATGGAAAGTGAATTTCGAATAGAGTTTAATGGTTTAACATATATTCTTTATTTATTGTTGAATATTTCAAAATAAAAAAGTTATTTTGTTAAATAAATATAAATATAATGTGGATCTTTTAAAAATAATTGACTTTTAAAGCACTAAGAGCAGTGACACTCTATTGAGTACCACATGTATGTTAGGCCTTGATGAAGATTGTAAATATGTTTAAAAAACCACATACAGTTGAATGATTCGATGTTTACTCTACTTAACTACTATTAAGCTAGATATTATGTTTAATGTGTGAAAGTGTGTACATATTCATGAAAACACTTATGAATCTATTGTTCATTATATTATAATGATTTTGAAATACCTCAAGCAATCTAGTTTCTTAGAATTTTTTTTATCCTTGAGGATAACCATTTTATTTAAAGAGATATTAAAATGCTGATTCCGGTGGCTGTAAGTTAGATAGAAAATAGCACCTCTAGAACATGTAACTTTTTGGGAATGTATATAGTTCTATGGGGTAGTAAGAGAAAAAAACCAGTTTCATTATCTATTATTGAAGACGAAGATATATATCTTATTTCTTGTCGTGAAAATATTTTGTTGGTGAAACACAATTACTATATATTCGATATCAATAAAGTCATGTCCCTAAAAATAATGATAAAAGAAGTACTATTATTATTTCTAGTAATCATGATTCACATTCTAGGAAGAAAAAAATTGATGTAAGGAATAAATTTTTGAGGGACCATTATAAAAATGGTGATATAAAATTAGAGATCATTGGAATTCATCATATTATTACTAACATTTTCACTATGTCATATAACATTTATAAAATTATCTACATCAGACATAAATTTAGAATGATCATTCTATTGGATCTTATGTTGTTATTAATTTAATAATTTTAGTGATGTTTTCATACCGACACTAGAAACAACATTCAGAGTGTGTCAAGCCGACACTGACAATATGAAGCTAACAATGTCATGAAGCAGCTGACCACATTGCTATACTGATGTTATGTTATGCCAATACCATTTTCAATCCAACAATATTGTCATGCAGAAAATAATGCCTTGTCATGATTAGAATGTTAGTGTTATGAAAAATCTGTCATTCCAACACCGTTGACTCTCTATTTTTATTCATTTTATGTTTCTACAAAAATGTCACTGTTTTATTTATTTTGATGAACTAATTTCATGATTTCACGATTTTTGTTTATTTCAAAATACCAAAATGATATATATTTGATTTTATCATCTCATTTATCCTTACACTCACACAGCCTTTTATATATCTACCACGACCTTTTACATTCCAATCATCAAACTGAACTATTGGAATGTCATATGTGAATCAAGATATTAATGGTGTAGAGTCTTGTGAATCTAATAAATAAAAAGAATAATTGAGAAAATCTTCAGGATCAATGAATCCTTCTCTAGAAAACTGAGTAGTAACTATAGAAAAAGAAGATCTTGAGGAATGTATATTTAAATGAAAATCAATACTGCATAAGGTACAAAATAATTAGGGATGAAATGTGTGGTTATAAAATAATGAATGATCCTTCTCCCAGATGCTAGTTCATGAATATTATATGAATGGGGAATTAATTCTAGAAGGATGTGATGTTTCCTGGGTTTTTTCCAAAGTGTACGACAAGAGAATTAATTTCTAATCTAGAAACTGGGATGAATGTATTATGATACCCCATAAGGGAGTGTTAGATTATTATCAGATTATTTATCCACCAGAGAGTTATATTTTATACATTGATTAATCAATGAAGGATCTTACTAATAATGATGAACATTGGAGACACATTTCAATAATGTTATGTGGAGAATGTAATTTTTTTTCATGTTTATTCAGTATTATATCTTTTATTGGAACCAGGTACTTTCACATCTAATGTATCAAGATGTATACATGGATTTTCTACTAAGAAAAGTGATTAAGGTAAATCTTTATAGATACCATTATCTGTACAGGAATGAAATGGTATTTCATTATTACAAAACCAATTTCATATTTTATACATGGTTATTATCAGCCATGTAAAAATTGAATGGTTTTCATAAATTGGGAGAAGAATGTGTCTCTATGTACGGTGGGATCTACCTATGTAAATAAATTCATAAACTGATGATGATAAATATGATCCCATGAAAGAATGAATTGGTTTTAAATGAATAAAAGATTTATGATATGTTGAATCTGGGGGACCATCCAACATGGCCTATGAATATGGATAATCCTAGTTTGGGACCACATGAGGATGTTTTTTACACATCATATGAAGAGGAATAAAATCATGTGACACCATATAGAGATCAAGGGTCACCTATTAATGATTGGATTGATCCATAAAACACGAAATCTTATAATGGTTTTTCTTTTGGACCCTCTAGTCCTCCACATTCCTTACCCTCCAATGAGCCCACACCAGGTGATAATTGTGATTATGAGATAGAAATATTAGGCAGTGTGGAATATTTATTTATATCCCATGGCTCTAAGAAGAATAAGTGAATATGATGAGGGTGGCAGTGGTAGTGATGAAATTATTGATTCAAATGAATAGAATAACATTATACATGTTGTTTTTTAATATAGAAAATGAGATGATGGCCATCATATGGATGATCGTATTGGAGATGTTGAAAGTGATTGATGTTGTGGATCAGACAAGGATGGATGAACATCCTGAAGTTGTAGATGAAATTGTAGAATTTCCTGATGAGGAGAAATATCAAGAAAATATTGTCCGTCAATTTATATAAAAAACATGATGACTGCATAATGAAGGCGAGAAACAAGTGAGCAGAGCTGAAATTGTGCGGAGGCTTAGGAAAGAGCGATGAGGATAATGAAGGGAATCATCTTGGAAAAGTATGACTTGACATTTTCTATCTTATGGATGATATTGTAACGATGGAATGGAAATGGAATCCTAGGTATGCAGCATTGGGTTTGGATTATGAAGACTTATATGTTGATGTTTTTGTACATATTTCAAGAGTATTAGTTGTTGATACCCTTCCGAGTTACTCTATTACTAAAGAAAATTTTGAATGATTTAATGATTAGTGTTTTGATGTATCGATATCAGTTCAATATCAGATGGTTTATGATATTCAAATAGATATAAGAAGCAACAATGACCTGAGTGATGAGTTACATTCTCATGTATAATTAAATTGTATATTGGATGTAGTTTTGGAAATATATTTCTATTCTAGGTTTGAAAGTGGATATAAGTGAAGCCGTTGTAGCTAATACTTTAAAAAAATGGATAGATGAGATTCAACCTAATATAATTAAAACTACATAGAAATGTTTTTCAAGAAGTGACATGATGAAAAAAGAAATGACTAGGATTGCTTCTAAAATATCTACCTTGACCATTGATTAGAATTTTTTGTGTATACCAATCTTAATGCGTTGAGGTATCATTGCTCAACTCCTTATTACATGCGTTATAGCTCTACTAACACTTCTGAGACATTGGATATTGAGGAAGTTCAATGTGTTGATATGGAAGAGCATCATGGTCTAATTATTCCCTTTAGTTTTAAATGTCTTTATAGAAATGAGTAGAATTCTAATTGTCTGCATGGAATGGTCATATTTTATAGCAATGGTGCATCTTCTACTCATGAATAGAATATAATAAATATTAATTCCAATTTCTGAAATAATTACACAAAAAACATCTATTGACATGTCACATTATGTATTAGATAGATAATATTACATTACTACTTATTATAAGAGAATTAAAATAATAATTCTTGTTTTTTATGGACTTCACCCATATTTTGGAAATATTATTGAAGAATAAAGGGTATTTAGAGGAAAAAATATTGTCTATTTGTGAAATAATTTAGTATATCATCTAGTTTTTGATGTCATACCATGATGTACAATGTGATGTGATTGTAGGGCCTACTGCTACACCACATGGACATACTAAATCAATGCCTCCTCCTTAGATGTTAGTTTCTTAGGCTATGACTCAGATTTTCCATGTGATCCACGAATGGAATAAACATCTAGTGTTGCAAAATCCAATCCTTGTAACTAATGTTCTAGTATGAATGATCCCACTTCATATAAAAATTTATTTATACCTTCTTGTTTCTATGACACCAACAACATGACCCTCTATTGAGCCTTCTGAAAAATGGAATGAAACTCTTAAACCATATCCCTAGGGTGGATCATTCATAGATTTTATGTTTGGTGGTCGTGTGTTTTTTTCATGATGATTCATAATAAATTATAATTTATTTATTAATGTAATTTCATGTTCATGTAATTTACATAAACATATTCTATCTATTATTTTATGGTACTTTTTATTTCTTCCTTATATTCCAATGGGGGAATATTTTTTTTCCCCCATTGAACTTTTTGATAATCCCAAAGTGGGAGAACAATATGGAATTAACTTTCATTTGATTACCATTTCTATCAGTCTTATATATTTTATTTTTATTTGATACAATTTATTATTATTTTCCCCTTCAATACTTATCTATATATTGACAACAATCGTCAATAATTGAAGATGATAAGTATATTGGTTTCATTACACAACAACTGATTGAACTAAACAATTCCATGATTTGAGATCATCAATAAGGGAGAGATTGTTGGCCCATAGGAGACTTCTATCCACCCTCTATGGTTGTAATTGTTTTGATAGACACATATCTTGTCAATTCCTATAAATCTTATATAAAAATTTCAATCATGATTATTTATGTTTGAATGTTTTAAATTAAATTTATATATAATGACCAATATATTATACACATATTAATAATTTATATATTGTAATACCATACATGAAAAAATACTTTTATTTTTATCATAGACTGACACCAATAGAAGGAATGAGACACATACCGTTCAATTAACCTACTGATGTGTGTTGCTACTAATGCATGCAGATACTGATGTAATGACTCAATGATAGTGTAACCGACACACTGATAGTCTGACTATCTCACTGATAGAGTAATTGACTTTCTAACATAATGACTTATGGATGAAACAGACCTACTGATGTATGGTACTGCCAATGAAATGACTCACCATAAAATAAGATGAGTTTCTCATGCATGAGAGAATCATAGATTGAATCCCTGATAAAATGGGGACCAAAAAATAGAGATACCAACCAAGGACTCAATGATTAACTATTTAAAATATGTTTTATTTCGAAATTACGTGTATTTTTTATTTTTGAGTAATTTAATGTGCCTGATTAATTTATTGATTTTTACCTAAATTTTAAATGAGGATGTCAGAAAAAAGTGGTACAATATCTAACACAAACATGCACACTGTTTGGCTGTAAGAATATATATTCAATGAAGAGCACATGAAAGAACCACATAGACCCATATGCATAAGATGATATGAGAAGACCCCCCCGCATGAGAATCATATTGAAAGAAAGACCAAATGAGAAATTATTCATTCCACCTTATGTTGAACCAATGAACCGTTTTTCAACAAATATCCATCATCTTTATATTATCCAATATTTCTAAAAGATAATAAAATGTTCAACCTCATAGAAGACAAACCCTAGGGCTCTATGACATACTATTTTCAGTGTCTATTTCTAGAAGTGGAAGTATTATTTACATAAATTACATCCAAATAGTCCATAGCTGAATTTCATAACACTCATAGAATTTCAAATCCCTTCATATTATATTCTTCTCTATTGTTTACTATTTTATGAAAAATTCATGTAGTGTATGCATCTGACAGTAAAAAACACCCTATCTCCAGCACTAAAAATAAGGAATCTGGATATCCTTAAAAACATTCACACTAAACATGTTTATCCTATATATAATTGTGGATGATTTTTTGTGAATATTAATTTTATTTTTGTTCCCACAAAGAACTGTGGTAGAGGACTTTTTACATGGACAGTCTATGTACTGTTGTGTTAACCCTGATCTAGGGTGTGGATAAAAAATAATTATCATTATGTATCACATGGAAAATGGTGAGACCCAAGTTGAGATGACAATGTCTCTGAATGATATTGATCTTCATGTTTTATTTCAGTTGTGTTTGTCAATATAGTTTTCCTATGTTTTTTAATCATATTTCAAGAGAATAAATTTCACTAAGATAGTCAGTCTAACATACTAGTTATAAATATTATTCCTTATTAGATATGATTTAACAGTTGTATTAATATATCATATATTTATAACTAATAATTAATATATCTTCTGAGAAATTATTTGAATAGTGAAGATATTATAATTTTACTAACATGGTTAACTCGATAGTTTTATTTTAAATTAGGGGAACATTTCCAATGAAAATTGAATGAGAAATTTTTATAGGAACTTAATTCACCAACCTAATGAGTGTTCAACTTAGAAGAACACATTTATATCATATATTTTTACACAACCCATCCATAATGTATTTCATTTAGATTTTCATCAAATCATATCACATTGAGGTGGCAGTAGTCCAGACCTTCTCGAATGAAATTATCATACATACAAAAAATTAAAAGCATAAATTTATATTATATTTAAAAATTATCGATGAAAAGGTACATTATAGAAATAATATATATCATATATAAATTGTTTTTTAATAATAATTTCCAATCCTAAATGGTCATATAATTAAAATACTATTCACATGAACGGTAAGATCACTACCCACATGATAGATGTGTGTCTAAGTGAATATAGAAACCTAATAAGAATAAAATATAGTAATATTTATGATATTTATATGAATATTTATTCATGAAAAATGAAAAATTAGGATAATGGAGAATGAAAAAAAATTGAGGATCATGGGGAAGGGTCTTGCTCTTCTTTGGGAAACACATTTTGGTTCGCACAAAAGGGAATCCTTGGATGGATATCTTACTAATATGAGGGTTAACGTTGGTGTGTAGAATTTTTTGGATGTAAATTTAGATTATATTGTACGAATATATGTGTGTTGGGATTTTTGATTTGTGAGAGATGTGGTGGCCATTAATCCAAGAGAGAGGGGTCCCACATGGCAATATTGAAAAATAGTCAGGTGTACTGAAATATTTTACTAAAAAATGTCATAAATAACAAAACAAAAACTATGTAATAGAATACTAATGGTAGATATATCTCAAAAAAATTGGTCAACTGGTTATTTAATTTAGTAGCTTAATTTTATAATATAGTCCCATGTCATGTTTAATTTTATCATAATACCTATAACTAATTTTAATCACTGTCAATAACCATTATGGTTAAAAAACAATTTTATAATACTATAATATAAATATAATACTTGATACAACTATTTCTGTATATTTTTATAAATTTTATTCTCAGAATAGTAAATTTTATATTTAATTCCATGGTTTTGGATGTGATGAGAATGTAGGTTTTCATGTTAGAATGTACAAAAGATCATTTATATTTTATTGATATATTCATCATAAAAATTCTTGCAAAGAACAAAATTAGATTAATATATCTATCTGTGACCTATTATGGATTTTAAAAAAATATTATAAAATATTTAAAATATCTAAATAAATTACAAAAAAAATATGTTTGGAATTCAAATTCATTATTATTCACTATTCACAAAAAGTCATGTTTCTCAAAAAAAATACCTAATATTAATCATTAGAAAATTTAGTAATTATTAACTATGAAATGATGTATATATTTCTCAACAAATTTTTTAAAATTTTCAATAATAAATTTTTTTATTGTTAACAGATGGACGTAAAAAGGAGTTTTTTAGAAAATTTAATTTTCAACAATATAAAGACATTACCAAATATTATATGTTTCATCAGGATTATTTATTATTTATATAAAAAAATTATATATGATATTAATAAATTGTTTATTAATATTCATATTTTATATAAGTTATGCTATAAATATTTTATTTAAATAATTATAAAAATAAAAATCATGTTTTTTCAAAACTCAGTGTTTCATTTTTTGCAAGGTGAGTTATTGTTGTAACAAAAAAAATATCATGGGTATAATATAACGAATGATTGGAAGAAAGAAGAATAAATAAAATGAAAAATATTATATTTTTATATAGAACAAGATATACTTAATGTGTTGTACAATATAATATATCCAAAAAATTAAATTAATTTGAATTAATATTTTAGACAAATTATTGGTGTTAAAGGTTCACCCTATATAACTTATCATTATTTATAAGACCATGGTTCCATATTTAATAAATAATTGTTACATTCCACTATGACTCAAAAATTCCATTAAAGCATTACTTTTAAATTTATAAACATTGGTGTAAGAAATAATTTTGTGGTCAAAATAAATATATTCATGATTAAACAATAATAACAAAAAAAATATAATTTGATAATGAAAAAAATGAATACGTATGTTGATATAATAATATTTAAAAATCCTAGAATAATTAAATTAAATAAATACATGGAGATATATTTTTTAAAAAATCAAGAACAATTGATTAGTGAAAAAATTTATTGCAATAATATTTTTAAAAAATAAATTACATATGTGAATGAAAATAGTTCATGAATACAAATTAAATTCCAAATATAACATATTTCTAAGATATATTGATTATTTATTTAATTAAAAAATTAAAACAGTAACATAATTTTTTAAACGCTTTTGAAGTATAATAATTTCTCAGATTCAAATAAATTTTTTAATACAAAATATTGCACCAATGATATTATATACTAAAAAAATAGTGCAATTTTTTTGGATTATTTGAAAAAATTAAAATTGAATATTATTTAAAATATTTCCCTTTCCTCCATTTATGACTATGATAGAAAAAAATCAAACAACCTACTAAATAATTAATAAATTTAAAATATATATCAATATATTTTTTATATTTATATCCTTTTAAATTAATATTATATATTTTGTAAATAAATATTCAATAAATATTTTTATTTATAATTTGTAATTGTTTTTAGTAGTTTAAAATATATTTTATAATGTTTGGTGTACTTGTTTTATTTAACATTCCATTTAAATTATATTACCATAAACATATTACTAATATTATTTGTATATAATATAAATAATGGATTATGAAGTCCCATATTTTTTATGTCATATGTTATAGGCATGATTCATAAAAACTAAATCTAAAATTAACATTGTTTGAAAATTTTTAATAACAAAAAACATTTATATATAAAATAATATCAATTTTCCAATTAAAATTTGTGGAAAAATTATTTATTTACTATTTAATATCTAATAATAAAATTAATTTTTATTATATATCCATCCATGATCAAAAATATATAGTGAATCCTATATAGGTTTTCCAACCATTCTATAAAGATTATTTTATATTAATTGGATAAGTATAATAAAATATTTATTTATTCATAATATTAATATTAGTGAAGTCTAATAAAATTATATAGGAGTTATTAATGTTTTAAATTAGTATAGGGATGTAGTAGGAGAAAAACATAAATGAAAATGAAATGAAAGTGTCAACTAATTACCGAGGGTAAATTTAGTCCACATTTGTGAAATATTTATATAGAATTTATTAAAAAGATTAAAAAAATATTTCATATAGTTCATAGAAAAGTTAATATAGCAAATCATGGAGGGGAATTTTAATTCCATCTGATTATTCTAGGAATTGGAAAAAATCATTTTATAAGATGAAGGTATGACCATTCTCTAAGAAAAAATCATTCTCATAGAAGCCAACTAGTACTTAAAAGTAATGCACAATAATATTTCAATGATAGAGTTTTAGTTTACCCAACACTTATCTAAAAAAAATATTATATTTGGATTAAGTAAATTATTGCCTTTTACAACAAATCTATCTTTTTATAATAATTGAATATTTATGTGAAAAATCATTTTTTACTACAAAAACGAATTATATTACTTAAATATGAATTTATACATATTACGAAATTTCTTCATTATAATATAATAAATTTATATCATTTTATCAACATAAATTTATACAAATGATGCAATTTTATTTTAATATATGGACGTATAACAAATAGTTCATTTTATATAATTTTATTATAAGTGTAATATTAATTAATTATTATTCATATTATTTTAATAATAATTAAAATATATTTAATTCATTATTTTTTTATATTTAAAATTCATCGCTTTAAATTTAATCTTTTAAATTTTAGATATTTTTTATTTTGGAAATATAATAATAAAATTATGTCTTAAAAATAGGGATTACAGACAAAAAAATATATTACTTTTCATTATTTGTTATTAAATATTTTCCGAATGTAATTAATATATTTTAAAAAATAATTAAAATTTTTCCGCTTATTAGTCCATAATTATTCCATCAAATGAACCAAATTTTAGGTGATTGTCCAAATATACCAGTATTTTTTGTACGGTTTTATATTTTATTTTTTATCCATGGGGATACTACATTATCTTTTTCATCAAACATACATAATATCATCATAACTCGATGATTTAGTAAACTGCCTTCAAAATTTTAAAATAAATTTCTGTGGAATTAAGAAGTTTGAAAGAACACATCAAAATTAAAAATAAATAAAACCATATAATTATAAAATATCTATAAATTAATTAATTATTATCAAATTATTTTAATTTCTAAATTTACAAATTTCAGATAAAAAATAAATAAAAGTGGTATAATATGTTATACCCTGACCCCATAAGACCAATGCTAGTGCATTATTTAATTATAATAGCTTTATTAACAGGAATAAATTCCCAATGTTCCGATAATTTTTTAAGTATTTAAAATATATATTAAACACATAATAAAAAAAATAAAATGGAAAATAAATATTAGAATCATGATACAAAATAATATGATATAAAATGCATATTTGAAAACTTATTCAATGATATATTCTTAATAATTGGAGAAAAGGAACATAATAACGGTTATCTCAGATGACCAGTATTGGTAATTAAATAATAAAAATATTGAATCAATGAGAATAAATTGTCATGAAAAAGAAATACACCTGATAAATCAAAGCATTAAAATAAATAGATAAGGAAAACTCAACATGGAAATGTAATTAACTGAAACATATTCCATTTAATCAATAAACATAAAATTCAATAGTTCCCTAAAAATGTCGACATGAAATCTCATTGGTGAATAATAACTAAAATATCTATGATGTAAATTATTAATTATTGGACATCATGTCATAATGACAAGAGGACCTATACTATCAAGATTATTACTCTAGATATATTAAAACTAGAGGTAAAACCCTATATTATATAGGAAACATAATTATATCATGAGAACATATTGATTCTTTACAGTGATTGATAAATACCTGTCTCCATCAATGATTTCATGCCCAAATCTATCCATGAAACATTTTATCAATTTTATGAAAAGATAAAATTTCATATAAAATATAAATATTCATTAAAATATATTGATTTATAAATTATTATTTTGTCAATTTAGTAAATATCAATGTAAATAGAATATGTAAAATGTTTTACAAATTACCCTATAATAATATCGATAATATGAAAATGACATTATTCAAGGAAATTTCCATTAAAAATGATTAAAATAAGATTATTTTTTCAATGTAATGTTACTAAACAAAAAAATAGTGATATTGAAAATAAATCATTACGAACATTTTATAGGAGATTAATATTTAGACATTTTAAAGTGACCCATACCAGCTGGAAAATTTTAAATCATAATCTATAAGAATGAATGAAATTAAATGAAACATGTGATTTTGTGAGAATTATATGATTCATGATATTATGTTTCAATAGTATGTTTATAAACCATATATAACTGAGTTTCTACATTCCATGAAATTTATTTTAATGTAATGTAAATTGAGATGAAATACCTTTCATTAACCTTAGTCTCGTTGTAGGGTATTTAGCCTACTGTATAATGATTATAAATATGATAAAAACATATACCAGTTCTATATCAATATTAATAATATCATATATTAACTCCATATAATTTCTAATTACCCATTTGTTAACAATCATTCATTAATTTCCATGATTTTTGTGTTAATTGCCTAGTTTTCTCAATTATGTTTATACTTGTTATTTTCTTTTCATATTATTATATAATAATTTTATCATCTATAAAATGTAAAACATGAATTTATTATCTAATAATTTAATTACATATGTATTTTAAATAATTTATATTGTGTGGAGATATGATATTAAAGGCATCATTCCTGTATATGGTTGGTCATGTATACACATGAATGCTACATTCATTTCCTTATTCGGTTAAAAGAATTCAATGTAAATGATAACTGTATATTATAATCCAGTTGTCATATCTATGTTATATAAGTGAAATAGTATTATTAATACCATTCTTTATACATTCTATGTTTGTCATTAACAAATCACATTACATTGAGGGGGAGGTAGTCCACACTACCTGGAATGAAATTATCATATTTACAAAATTTAAACATAATTAAATAATATTATTAATTGATAATAAATGAACATGAATACATTAATGATGAAATATATATCGTATATAACCATATTTCACATCCTAATGACCACCATGAGAGGTGGTAATGGAAAACTGAACATTAATCATTTCAAGTGGTAGTATTTTCCCATACACAGAAACAATTTTTTCATTACCCATGAGATGGAGGTGATTGTATGATTAGGTATAAATAATAAAATACAAAATTTCAATTATATTTTAGATACTGGTTTTTTATATAATAATTTAATAATTATAGTATTGGGAGGTGTGAAAAAACGAAAGAAAACATATCATCAGAAAATGGTACCATAGAATAGCGTATCTATTTGTGGTTTAAAACAATTGGAATCCATTAATGGATTTAGGTACGAAGGGATGAGTCATGGTATGGAGGATGAGTTTAGAGTATCTATTTGGAAGTGAATGTATTTGATATGTTTGAGGAAAGGGGATTAGTGGTTACCTTTTATAGTCGAGGAAGAGTGTCACACTTGTAATATTATAACAATGGAATTATCCCCAATTTTGTAATGATCCAAGAGGATAATGTAATGGAAAATATTTAATATAATAGAGTATAGGTTCAAAACCTCTATAAAAATAGATTTACTGAAATTTTATATGTAATTTTATGTGTTATGGATAAAGGTCACCACCTCATTAAGGTTAATTTATCCTTAATTATTGTGATAAATTTTATTTGCATTCACTAATTTTTTCTGAAAATATAAAAGATCGTATTATTATAAATTATAAATTATTATAATTCTAGATATGAAATCCATTTTTCCAAATTTCTATTATAGAAGTCCCCAAAAATTATTTAAATTTTACCATGTATGTAGAACGACAATGTGAGTTTTTAAAGTAAAAACATCTAAAAGATTGATATATTTTTAATAAACATCAAGGTGAAATTGATTAAACTCAAATAAATTTTATTAATTAATTAAAATAATATCTAATTAAATATTAATAATAATTAAAATTAATGTTTATTTTTATAAATAAAATAGAGAAAAAATAATTTCTAAACTAAATTTAATATTTTTAATTATTTGTTAAAAATGATATGTGTCTGAAAAATATCCAAATTACCCCCTAACCTAATTTGTAGTCAATATATATTTTATGAAGATTATTTTGAAATATTAAACCAACTATACTTTATAATTGAATTTTTAAAATGGGTTCTCCACTAACAGACTATATAATTGCCTTGATAAAAATATCATATTTTTCTGTGAAATTTGGTTTTTAATCTTATTCCAATAAAACTAATGGATGATTGGAAAATATATTTTATTTAATATATAATTTTTTTGGAATTAAAATCAATAAGTATTTTTAATTATTTGGCTTTATTAGGAGAAAAATCTTTTGGAAACATAATAATAATAATATTTTTTTTAATATAATTGGTTCTTATTTCCATTTCCCAGTAATTGGTTTCCCATGAATTCATTTTATATTTATATATTTTATAAATTTTCATTATTTATTTAACTCACTTCTGATATCAAATTCTATGAATAACAATATATTATTAAAATAATATTTTAAAAATATATTATTATTCGTTAAAACTCAAACACACGTATAATTCATGGCATTTAAGAAACTTTTAGTTGTGCATAACATTCAATCATTCATTCTTTCATACATTGAAATATATAAATATATATAATTTATTTATAATATTGTTTATATTATAAATTATAGCAATATTATAGTCCTTTTCATTATTGGTTTTTTGTTTCATGCATGCTATCAAAATCAATGTTAATTTTTTTTAATTTTGGTGTATTACTTAAAGCTATAAATTATCATCAAATAATATTTTTTTTAATATCCCCAAAAACATACACTTGGTTACTGATATGTACTCATATTATTTCATAATACTAAATGTCAAACATTATATCTAAGCATTAAAATCATTTTAATATATAGAGTGATCATGAAAACTATAGGATACATTTAATAGCTCTCTAATATAAATCTATTATATATATGAATGAATTTTTCTTTTGAAATTAAATGGATAATATTTATAAAATTTAAATAAAATGAGTGATTATATATTTAATAATAATTAAGAAAACATATTTCTATCATATTTATCCTAGGATGGTAAGTGAGACTATTATTCAAAAAAACACATGGACAATACTTCCAAATTTTGTTTATTTATATCAAATTATATAGAAATTATAGTGATATAAAAGATTAAATATTGAAAAAAGGTTAACTATTCTTATATACTATACAAGTTTTTCAAATCCTCTATTGGTAGTATAACCAACTGACAATATTCAATCAACCCACATTGGGCCAAAGTAAACTCCCTTGAAATCATTTCCTAGAACAGTGAATATTAAATTTAATATTTTTTTAATAAGATATGATTTTTAGTTTTAACAATAAACAACATTGAAAAAAATATTTCATTTAACATGATCAATGTGTTCTGACCATGTATTCCATCCTTCAAAAAATTGTATATTTTCGTTTTATACTCTAAAATAATGTAAAATTTTACATTTTAATACATTTTTAAAATGAGAAATAATGTATATATTCCTGTGTTAGCTGTGATAATAACTTGTTCATAATTATTAATGTGACATGTTGTATGAGGGAAAAAATTTAGTAGTAATTATCTAGTCACAATATTGGATTGGATCCAATCTAGAAAAATTATATTGGGAAAAAATTAAATGTATAATCCAATGTGTAATGAATTAATCAATATATCATAAATTAATGAACCAAGAATTTTTATATTCACTACAAATATATCTCAAATAGTTTTATATATTTATCTATGAATTTTTTAATTGAAAACATTGCATCATCATATCCATGCATTGGTAAATTTATATATAAAATCAATACATAATATTGTAATAATGTCAATATCATAGTTTATGATCAGTATAAACCAAGTAATTAGATAATAACATATTAAGAGTATTATATAATATATAATGAAAACAATTTATCTTTTCCTTGAACTATCACAGAGGTTCACACAAACCATTTAAATCGATGTGATTTAGGATTCAAAAGAACCACCCATCACACTATGAAAAGAATTCACTGTTTCATTTTCTACAGGATGTTCAATATAGTAACCTTGTATAATTAATTTAATATTGAAAATTATCCACTATCCAACATGATACTCTACACTAAATATTTTTTAACTCAACACATATAATACCAGCTATGTTATATTCAATTTTTATCTTCATATATAAAATTTCCTCTCACATGATGTGACATAAACTATATAGTGAAATAATAATATATTACATCAAAAGTAAAATGTTGAACTACTATGTTTGTAATTAAAGAACCAGTCCACCCATTGAATAAACACACCTAAAATTGTTCAAGGATATACAATATCATATGTCAAAATAATAAAATTTATGTACTTTTTAATTTAGAATTTATAAGTGTCATTAATTATTATAAATTATTTTTGAATTCATTTTATAGAAAAAAAATATAGATGATTATTATAGATAAAATTATTTACATGATAAGATAAATTTTTATTTTTCAGTAGAGTTTGATACACATAACACTTAAATGATATAATTGAGGACAAATTTCATTAATTTTGACATGTTAAATATGCATTGAAATACATTTCATGATAACAAAATAAAATATACATATAAAAATTTATGATTGAAATTAAAAACATTTAAATAAAAAAACTAGAGTGGTTAAATTTTGTAACATATTAAAACAAATATAAATCCTATATAATAATTTTTTCATTAATTTAAAAATGATTAATAATTTGTTAAAAGTCATTAATTTCAAAGTAATACATATTTTTTGATATATAGTTTTTTATATCAAAAAATAAATATTTTAATTAAATGTACATATAATTTTAAAGAAAGTATTTCAATACTAATTAATATAAAAAATTATATGAATTAGTTATTAATAAACAGGGATGATTTGAACCATTTATTATGAAATAAGTATGACTTTTAGAATATTTTTTTTAATTTTTTATAGTTTTTACCAATAATATAAAATTGAACATTTTTAATATAATTATTAAATGAAATAATATATATATTAATTTATTTATTAAATGGAAATGTAAATTATAAATTTGTTAGAAATAAAAATTACATCATTGAATGATAAAAAGCAGGTTTCCAAAATTAAAATTTTTATGTGTTCTATTTTTTATCAATCTAAATATATTATGTGAATATTAAAATTTTTAAAAATATTTATGTTAATTAAAAATATAAAATGTATTCACACTCATGAAATTATAAGTAATTTCTATTTAATTTGAAATAGTATATTGAAAATTTAAAAATTGACGATTTTGTAAAAAAATATTTTTTTTCGTTTTTAATAAAAATGACAAAAAATAAGTTAGATTTCATATTTTTATAAAACTATTTCACGAAATTTTTTCCCAAATTTAAATTTATCACATATAAATTATTAAATATAATTCAAAATAACTTTTTAAAAAATTTCATAATAGGGTAATTAATTAATTCATTTAATGTAATATAATAATGTGTTAAAATTACATTTGTGAAAGATTCTGTAATTAAAATGATATAAAATAATAATAAAATAATTATAGTAACTGATATTATATAATATAATTTTTACCACAATTTATTTATCTAAATAACATAACTCCCATTCAATTTCATCCTTACCCTTAACCTAATATTTGTTTCTAGTTAAATAACCGTTGTTTTTATCTATAAAATGATGTATCAAATTCCCTACCCAATATATACAAATAATGTTCTATTAATTTTAATCCCAAATAAAATTATATCACTTAAATCCCACTAAAATTTGGTTATCTTGTATCCCTAATAAGTATTTACGTATATATAGTGATTTCCTCAATGTAATGTGTTAACCATCAAGTTATTCAATTATATTATCAAATTATCTCAATAAAATATTTAATTAAAACTATAATTATTTGGTATTAATATCATTACCCTTGTATAAAAGTGATATTATAGGCAAATAATTTTGTATTTATACTCATATATTCATTATAACATATTTTTAGGTATGTTTTAACAGATATGAAAATGGTGGTGTTATATTTTACTCATAAGTGAATAAATTACAAAAATAATGGTAATATGACATAATAATTATTACTTATTGATGTATTAATAATTACATAGTGAAATATATATGAATATATTTTCCTATATTTATATTCAACAATAATATTAATTTAATTTATTGTAGAAAAATTACATAAAATAATATGCTTATTCATTCATTACGAATCCTCAATGTAAGAATAATGAAGTTAATATGTATCTCTAGAACACTATGAAACAAATATATATAATCCCAATAAAAATTATATATGTTATTAATACAGTCAAAAATATAATGAACTAATCCATACCAAGAGATGAAAATGTGGAATAAATTTTACAATTAATTATAGAAGATTAATTTCTTCATTCAGTTATTAAAATAATTATTAAATAATATTAAATGTATGGTATAATGGTATAATAATAAATAATGATATAAATATATATTTATTACAGTAAAAAAAAATTTGTAATGGTTTTTGGATATCATCTAACCAATATTTAATCTATGATAATGTATCATTTATTTAATTTGATTTCATGAGTCATATTTACAATTATTCCACTATTATTAATTATCATGTTGTAAATACATCCTATTTGACTTCTTTTAACAGAAATATATTGTTGAATATATTGATTTAAAATTATATTTCATGATCTTTTATCATGTTCAATTGATTCATACATTACCAATGTATTGATGGGTTCCTTGAGTCAATATTATGCTAATTTGGCCAACCTGTTTACCCATGAATTCATTATAAAAATTATAATATATTCTTTATATTAACTTACTCAAGAGGTATTTTCTATTTATTTCTTGGGTGATTTAATATTCATTAAAAAAATTAATTTTAAATTGATACTAACTTCATAATTATATGTCGTTATAAATTAAAATATAAACATTATATTTCATTTATGTTTCCTCTATACCAATTTTTATTCTTTCCAATAATGTATTACACCGTCATATTGATATTTAAAAAATGAAATCAATTTTATTCAATTAATTATTCCCAATATCTTCTTTTCAAAGATAGTTTTACAAAAAAAAATTTTATTTTACTATAATTATAACTATTGACATAAATAAATAATTATTTCATTATGCTTAAATTTATTTTTATATTATATATTAATTTTTTAGAAAAACAATTATTACCATTTTTAGGTAACATTATTTGTAATTATATACCTGAAAAACATTGATTGAAGTTAATTTATCATCCTTTCCATACTATTTGTAAGGAAAAATATATAAATTCCAATTCAAAAAATAAAACCTCAAGATATATTTTGGCACAACTCATTAATACATCGCATTCCATAACTCATAAAAATGTAATGTTTTCTATTTCATTCTCATCAATTAAAAATGATTTGATATATAATTGAATTTGTTAAAAAACTTAAAAAGGGTATATAATTTCATAATTAGTTGTTCTGATATATCCATATAATTTATTAGTATAAAATTATATCAAATATTATATATTTTTATAGACATGATTATGGATAGATATATTCACATCATAATGTGTGTATATTATTACATATTGATTTTTTACCATTATTATAGATAAATATTAGATATCTATGTTCACAATTATATTCATATAAATGAACATGGATATAAATGTGAATACATTTACTATTTTTTATTTTTATTTTGGTGAAAAATTAAAATTTTATATTTACATGGGATAATATTGTAATATATATATTTGACATTCCACTCAATGGTTGATTTTATATTTTCATGATAATCCGTATAATAGTTTTATAGTCCTATGATATAATCAATATTGTCTAAAGATTCCATATGGCCATAAATTTTATTTATATTTCTTATTTAATCATGTATTTATTTCATGTTCAAGATTTATAATATGATAATATCGTGAACAATTTTTGGATATATTTTACCTTAATGAGAATTCGAGATCGATCATTATGTTACCATATTCCCACTGAAATTTTTTATTGAATATTAATTTGTGAGGTTGTTTTTAGAGAAATTTTTACAACACATTGTAAAAATATTTTAAAAAAATTTATTTGTGTATAATATGTACCAAAATACTAGACAATTGGATCCATCAGGTTAATTATAATATATAATTAAATATATAATCATATTAAATCATGTACGTATTTTTTTCTCTCATAGATTGTATCATAGTTTGATTATAATGTTTTTATCTATAACATTGGATTTCTGAGTGTGGGTTTAGGCCACAATGTTATTACTATTATGGTAATTTATATAATTGTTTGGACTATTTAAATTTTTATAATGGAAGAAAATTTATCCTAAAATTGGTGGAAAATAAATAGTAAAAGGTTTAATTGTTGGTTTTATAACCTATGAAATATTATATTTAATTTTTCATATTCACATGAATTTTTACTATTATTTAATTATTATTATTATATTTATTAAAAAAACTAAACAAATTTATTTTAGTATTTATCATTAAATTATAGAAACAACTCACCATTAAAAACCATCATAAATTTGTGACCAAAATCCATTTGTGTATCTTTAATACAATTATTGTTTGAAAATTTAATCTCATTAAATAATTTTTAATTTTTTTCATGCCTCAAGAATGAAAATATTATTCTAAACATATAACATTCCGACGGTGTATTTTATAAATGGTTTTTACTAAAATAATTACCACAATTCATTCAAGGTATGAAATTGTAAATATCTTCACAACTATGAGTATTGTTCACTTTTAAACATACTTGTTTAGTAAAAATAGTTTTTGAGAAATATAATGTATCAACATAATACAATTATGAGGTTAATTATTTGATACATAATGGTTCAAAGGTTAGTGGGGTTGATAAAACATATTTAATAACGTCTTCATTCATCTCTATCATTTATAAATAATAATCACCTTTTATTAGTGTGATAATATTAATATCGTGAAGAAATAATTTATTTAAGGAGGGTTTAATGTAATGACTTTGATTTATGGTGTATCATTTTTTTATTATTCATCAATTTCAATAATCATTTCCTTTTTTTTATTTTCATTTTAATGTAAGGAAATTGATAATATAATAATGGAATAGATCACTAAATGAATAAGATAATATATATTTTTAGTGTTTGGTATCTTATGATATAGACCATATTGAACTAAAATGAATAAAAACATATTTCATTAACAAATAAATTTAATATATAAATAAAATACATAAAAAGATAAATAAATTAATCATGACTAAAAATATTAAAACATTAGTGAAACCCAACATTAATAAAAATACTTGAGGTTAAAAATTCTCATTATCATTATATTAATTGATGATCATATCATAGAATGTAATTATTTAATCAATGGAAAACTATAGATGTCTTTATATCATATTGGGGGATAAATTTGGGTTCATTAGTGACCATTTTATATATTTTTGGGAGATTATATATATATATGAATATAATAAATTCATTGTGTATATGATTATTGTTTATATGGACGTCAATTTTATTGTCATTGGGTATACAAATATCCATGTTATTTATGTCTCAATAAAAAGCCTAATAGAAAATTTGAAATAATATATCCCTTATATTATAATTTTCTAAAAAATAAAATAAAAAACAAAAAGTAATGGAAATGTTATAATTTCCACAAATATGAATTTTATAAAATATATATTTTGGTAATCAAATTTCAATATTTACTTTATTTTCATATATTTATAAAAATTATATAAATTTTTAATATAAATACATTTATTATAATGAATTAATATTAATGAAATAAATCAATAAGATTAAAACCATTTGTTGTTAAAAATTTATATTTCTGTCAAAAAGCAATTTTATGTTTTAGGAATTTTACCACAATAATTTTAATTGATAACTTTTACGGAATTGTAATCGTAAATAATATTACCAAAAAAATTGGAAAATGATTTATATGGACCTAAAAATAATTAATAAATATTTGAAAATATTATATAATTACATGTAAATTATATAAATTTTGTAATGGGTAACGTCATGTATGCCCACATCGATCGATGCTGAGAAGTATGCAATTGTATGAATGTAACACCCCAAGTAAATAAATAATATGACATTTTTATATTTATCCATATTTGTGCATAAAATATTAATATTACTTTAAAGGGAACTCTATGCTTGATGGCGTACCCAATACGCAACAACGTGTTTTTTCAAAATCTTACGTTGCACTCTAACAATAAAATAATATTATTTTAAATGGTAGTTAATGCCTAGACATTTTATTGGAGGGAATGAATATAAATAACTAAAATATGATTTTTATATGTTTTTTAAATGTTTTTACATTTATCCAATAAAATATAAAGGCTTAAAATAAGAAAATAAATCAATTTTAAGCACAAATACTCTAAAATTCACTAAAAGGTCGATTTATCGCCTTTTGATGGTAGACCCTATTTACTATAGTTTTGGTCACTCTTATACATCCTATTTGACCAAATAAAATCCTTTTTTAGAATCGGGACATCAAAATTTACTTTCTGTAAATTTTTGGTGTTTTTCCGATAAAGTTCATTTTTAATGAATAGTGAAAAATGTTGTATTTTAATTTAAAACCTTATTTTAATCTAATTAATTTATATGATTATATTATATTTTGAATTGGTTTTAAAATTCAATTACAATATATTTTTACAATTTAATCCAATGGTGGTCATTAGAATTAATTTATCTTTGAAATTGGACTTAAACTAGTGTCAATCTTTTAATAGATATTGTTTCTTAAAAACAAGATATTTGTTTTGACAGTGGGAATTAATTATTAGATTAATTAATGCAACATATATGTTTTGAATTTGGTAAAATACATATCATATCTGAATTTTGGATTATCAAATATAGCTTAAGGTGAATTTTTGTTATTTTTCTGATAAACTAAATTTTTGATGAATAGTGAAACCACTAAGTGGTAGTTAAAAAACTGATTTTTCCTTTAAATGAAACTTTACCACTTCTGTGATTTGAATTTCAAAAATACAACATACATGGTTGTCATTAGGATGTAAATTTTGGTTCAATGTTATTAAAATTATTTTTTGGCGAATAGTATCTTTTATGTTTTATTAATCACGATTAAAGCTAATTAGTGTAATTTAAGGTAAAGATAATGTTATAATAATATGAAATGACCTTGACACATGACATACCCTTATTGGATGAGTCATGGCCGACCAATAATATTCATGGGTCAACTTGGGGACCCCCTGGAGCCACATTGGTAGGAAAATGACATTAATAACTTTTTATTTAAAGTTAAAATAAAATTGCCACAAACATGTATTGTTTTACTAAAACAACTCTTACATGGGGTTATACAAGTAATTTTTTTTACTATAAATATTATATGGAAATATAAAAATATTTCCTACATCATAGTATTTTTTATAATTTTTAGACATTAAAGAAATTTATTTATTTATGACATCATGATGATGCAACGATTACCTCATTAATGAAAAATTTAAATAAAATGAAAAGATAATGTAAAATTTAAGACTTACACCTGGAAAAACCTATAGTATGAGTATATTCATAACCCTTATCACCTTATCCTCTAAATATATCAATTTGGAACCTTGAATATCCGAAAAGCATTTGATAATAAAGTAACTTTTCAAGACATTCCAAGAGTGCCCCTCCTCCCTCGTATAAAAGGCCCCCAACTCTACCTCCATACCCACACATCTCAAGCCTTTGGCTCTGCCAAAACCTGCCCATTTCATCTCTACACATCCCTATATTTATCCTAGAAGCCTTACCTTTGGCAGGAATCTCATCAAGCAAAACCCTTTTGGTTCAATCCAAAGGAAATTACCCGATTTAAAGGTAATGTCTTCACTTGTGTTATTTTGTGTTTTATTGCATCTCCAACCCCCTAAACTCTTTTTATTTATTTATTTTGTAACAACACCAGTATCTTAAATATAATAGGTTGTTTTTATAAGAATTATTATAGCTACACTTGAACACACCTCCATCTAATTGTTAAAGAGGATATTGTTTCCGTGGATGGAGAATTAATGCCTCACGAAACAATGATTGTTTTATATTATCCTACCACCTCTCATGGTGGCCATTATGATGGAACTATTTTTATTTATGATATATATTATATTTATTTCCTCTCTATGCTTCTGTATTTTACTTTTAAAACATACCTTTATGCTTTGCATGTTGTGCAAATGCGATAATTTCATTTGAGGAAGTGTGGACTACCGCCCCCTCAAGTGACGTGACTCGTTCATTCAATACATGGAATGTATAAAGAATAAAATTAATGAACATATGTGACCTATATAACATATATATTATCATGTAATTATAATATATATATATATATATATCATTTACTTTTAATTCCATTAAATACGAAATAGAAATGAAAGTAGCGTTCATAAGTACGTACGACTTACCATCTCCATGAAAGAAATATTATGGATATTTTACCACATGAAAAACTTGAAATTATAACAAGTTTATTATTGACTCAAGTAACAATGATCGACGAAACGACCATTATTAACTTATATAATTACATAATGTTTATAACATGGTAATAAGTTTTATAAAAGGAATAATGAACTTGGAAAAGGTTCTTAACAAACTAGTCATCAACTCTAGTTTATTATTCATGAATATAAAGAAACGAACAAGGCATGTCGGACTTGAGGTAAGGGATCCTACCTCTCTCTTTCCTTTAAAGTACTCTCTTTTATGTCATTTCTTTTAAGCTCAAATTTCGTATGTTTGGGGATGTTCTATTATATTCCTAATTCTGTAATTTCTATGTTCATATGATGAGAGAGCCTATTTTATTTCATCAATCCATTTTTTGGAAGTTCTAAGTGGTGTCGTTAGGCAATCGAGTTTTCGTAAGGGGGTTTTCATCTTACTTTTATTCCCGTGAGATTTATGCAACATTTTCCACCATTTCCTTTGAGTGGTATATGTACTGCCAATTATTATACACTTGGTTTAATATAATTTCTTTTATCAGTATTTACATCAATGTTTTATAGTCCTTCTTTCATGGGGTGTACGTTTCGAAAGTTACCCAAATCGGTAAGGGAACCTTTCACCCTACTCTTTTTAAAAGAATTATTTTGTTATGTCTTTTAATTTACATATTTTTATGTTGGGATATGTTTTTCTAAATCCATATTGATGTAAATTTTATGTGCAAGTGATGGGATACCATTTTCTCTCTCATCATCTAATTTTATGAATTTTAATGTGACGATGATAGGCTGTCGAATTTTACGAAGGGAACTTCTTAACCCAATTTTGATTTCTTTGGGTTCAACATGTAGTTATTGAATATGTAATCATTTGAATATATGTGAATTACCTTTGATTGTTTTACACTTAATATCCACTTATAATGGGTGTATTTATATCTATCACACATAATTATGATATTGATTTATCCTTAATTTAAGGATACGTTCATTATAGGGGATTTCATCTCATTTTACATTTCTATTGAGACTTCATAGTTGTTATGCACCAATTATCTATTATATGGTGTATATACTATCATTTGGAATATTATATCATGAATACCTATATTCTCATGATATTATAATGTTCTGATTAAATTTTATTCCCCAATCATTGTATTTAAGTGTCTCTCATTTTGTTAAAAACCCTTTAACTAAAATATCGTTTTAAATGTTTTAATGATTTATTCTTATAATACTTATATTTATATCCATGTTTTCAAAATGGTTTTAAGGATTTATTTATATAGATATTAATGGTTTAATAATTTAAAATCATCAATGTGGTATTGGACAATTTGATTCAATATACTCTTTATTAAATGATTTAAATTGTTTTGAAAACAGTTTTTAGAATTGATTCATTATTTCAATATCTTAAAATGTTATATTTTTATTTCAATGTGGGAATGTTATCTTTCTTTTATGCTTAAGTTATTTTCTATGATTATGTTATGGTTCTTGGTCATTGTTTATGAAGATGGTTTGTTCTGTGATAAACTAAGGGCGGGTGAGCCCGATATAGCTCTCCATTGCATTAGGTAACACGAAGGAGTTAAACATTAAGGTTTCTCTGAAGAGATTTAGGAAATATACTGTGATGGGTATTCCAAACATAACCATGAGGGTCACTCCCTACGTAATAATTTTATAAATTCCTCAAGTTACATTTATGTCTTATGATTTCTATGAGTAATTCCTAAATCTTATGAAATAATGAGGTATGTTAAAGTGCTTATGGTTTTTGAGTAAAGTATTATTTCATTGATTCGTATGTATACATGGACTAATGTTTTCATTTTGTATTGTTATAACCCTTATTGATAATTTTATGCTCATCCCATGTTTTTGAAATTTTTTCCACATGACTTAAAGTGGAATACGGTAAATGATGGGATCAGGGAAAGACATGCTATCTAAACATGAAACTAGACATTTTTCTTTTTAAGAGTTTTTATTTTATGGAAACTTAGTAGAAGTATCTGCTTTGTAATCCTTTGATATGTAATAGTTATATCCCAATTCTCTAAAACTATAAACCTTAAAACATCATCTATGTGAATTATTCATTTAATTCATGATTATGTATGGTTTTAAGGTTGGGTCCTTATAGTTGGTATCAAAGGTCGGTTTAGATAACTTTAGAGGGTAGAGTGTGGTTTAAGTATAAGTGACAGGTTGTGTATAACCACAATGGTTATTATACTAGATAGAGTCTTCGTTATTTATGAAATTTAAATGAGTTTAAGATAACATGGATAATTATATCTTCGTGTTTATCATCCTCTTTAGTAAATGATGATTTTGTTGATATACTCACACTGATCATTTTGGTTTTAGTATATGGATGGATCTAGCAAGAACTAAAGTGACAATGGGTTTGAATGAAACTGCGGTGGTTCTCTGATTAAGAGACTAGATGAAATGGGGGATTCAATGGGAAATCTCATGGTTATTCTAAACCAACTATCAGGAGTCATGATCAGCCACTTGAACCTTGGTGAGTTCTCCAATGCATCATGTATGAGAGAACCAACTCGATGTGGAAGTTCAGGTAAAAATTATAAAGGTAACCATTAAGGTTTATATGATCCTTACTTTTGAGGTAATTATGGGTTACTATATGATAGAAGATGAAAGGCATGAGGTAAAATTGAGGTTAAATTATGTTATGGTTATTTTTTAATATTTTATATCTTTTTGGGGAATTTTTTAATAATTATATAGTTTTGGAAAAAGGAAAACACGCAGAAATTTGGACAACCAGTCGCGTCGGATGAAGCTGCGGGAATCGAACCAACAACCTAAGTGTGACTGGTATTTATCGCCTACCACTGGACTACGTGAAGTTCCTGGATAGTTTCACAAATTATTTTTAGATAGATGATCTTATGAATCTAGAATAATTTTATTTTGGGTTGTCTATGAAAATTATTAACCTATAATGAAGGATATGTGATTAGATTGATTACTTTTTAGTATGAGACTTTAAGAGTAACCAATGGTTGTAGATAAATGTTCAGGTTTATCTTGGAAGACTATGTGATTAAATCCTTCAAATATTTGGGATTGAATCTTAGTTTTGATTACATTGATGAATTTTTGGGATATATGTTTATTTAATGGACTTTGTTGAACTTTGGGTATTGTTTTCCAAAATTTGGTGATTAAGAATAGATTTTTTTAAAAGGATTAACCTTTTTGGGTATTATCTGATCATGTACTAACCATTTTGGTTTTGGTTGTGGTGAAGGTCAAAAGACATGGGAATTATATAGTTCTCTTTTTTGGATTAGGTGATTCTCAATAAGATGATTATAGTACTCTTAATGTGAACAATTCTTCCTAAATACTCATCTTTTGGAGAAAATATGAGTTTGTGTAAGAAATCTAGTAAAAGTTGAAATTCAACATGACATGTAAGAATTTTTCCTTATGATTTAGTTAATCTCAAAAATAAATTCCTCAATGAAAAGTAACATAAAACAAAAATGTTGTTTGTTAACTTTTCCTACTAGGGAATCGAATACCGTTTAACACATCACATGTTTGTGATTTTCTGGAGGTTAACATTCTCCTAAACATGTTTTTTATCACTCTCCCTCAGAACATGACCATATGCTTTTTTCATATACATGTTTTCCTAAATGGAATCCTAGTATGGGTTAACTTGGGTGACATCTATACTTCTCTTTCATTCTTTTGAAGTAATAGTTTTACCAACTCTTGTTCCGATGTGGGACATTCAATTAATTTTTCGAGCCCAATTTTAAAAATTGCGAGGACCCAATTCCCAAAAGGGGTGATGGATGTAACACACCAGGAAACTAAAGAATATGAAATTTTTATATTTATCCATATTTTTGCATAAAATATTAATATCACTTTAAAGGGAACTCTATGATCGATGGTGTAACCAATACGTAACAACAACTTTCTTTGAAATCTTACGTTTCACTCTAATTATAAAATAATATTATTTTAAATGGTAGTTAACACCTAGTCATTGTATTGGCCGGAATGAATAGAAATAACCAAAATATTATTTTTATATGTTTTTAAATGTTTTTACATTTATCCAATAAAAGATAAAGTCTTAAAATAAGAAAAGAATTCAATTTAAAGCAGAAATACTCTAAAATTCACTAAAAGGTCATTTTATCGCCTTTTGATGGTGAACACTCTTTAATATAGTTATGGTCTCTCTTATACATTCTATTTTACCAAATAAAATTCTTCTTTATAATCGGGACATCAAAATTTACTTTGTGTAAATTTTTGGTATTTTTCCGATAAAGTTCATTTTTTAATGAATAGGGAAAAATGTTGTATTTTAATTCAAAACATCGTTTTAATCTAATTTATTTCTACAATTAGATTATCTTTTGAATTGGTTTTAAAGTTAAATTAGAATATATTTTTACCATTTAATCCAATGGTGGTCATTGGAATTAATTTCACTTTGAAATTGGACTTAAACTAGTGTTAATCTTTTAATAAATATTGTTTCTTAAAAACACGCTATTTGTGTTGACAACGGGAATTAATTATTAAATTAATTAATGAAAATTATATTTTTTAATTTTTTAAAATAGATATCATTTTTGAATTAGGAATATCAAATATAGCTTAGGGTGAATATTTGGTATTTTTCTGAAAAACATCAGTTTTTGATGAACAGTGAAACCACTAAGTGGTAGTTAAATAACTGATTTTTCCTTTAAATGAATCCTTTACACTTCTGTGGTTTGAATTTCATAAATCCAACTTAAATTGTCATCAATAGGATGTATAATTTGGTTCAATGGGATTAAAATAATTTTTTTGTGAATAGTAACTTTTAGGTTTTATTAATCGTGATTAAAGGTAATTAGTGTAATGTTAGGTAAGGATAATGTTATAATAATTTTAAATGACCTTGAAACATGTCCTAACCTTATTGGATGAGTCATGGCCGACCAAAAAAATCCTTGGGTCAACTTGGGGACCCCATGGAGCCACTTTGGTAGGAAAATGACATTAATAACATTTTATTTAATGTTAAAATAAAATTGTCACGAACATGTATTGTTTTACTAAAACAATTATTACCTGGGGTTATACAAGTCATATTTTTTACTATAAATATTATTTGGAAATATAAAATTATTTCCTACATCATAGTAGTTTTTTAATAATTTTTATACATTAAATATATTTATTTATTTATGACACCATGATGATACAGCGATTACCTCATTAATGAATGATTTAAATAAAATGATAAGATAATGTAAAATATAAGACTTACACATGGAAAAAATCTATTATATGAGTATATTTAGAATAAGTATCACCTTATCCTAGAAATATATCAATTTGGGACCTTTAAAATCCTAAAATCATTTTATAATATAGTAACTTTTCAAGACATTCCAAGAGTGCCCCTCCTCTTTCTTATAAAAGGCCCCCACCTCTACCTCCGTACCCAAACCTCTCAAGAATTTGGCTCAGCGAACCCATGCCCATTTCTTCTCTCCACATCCCTATCTTCATCCTAGAATCTTTACCTTACGCAGGAAGCTCTTCATGGAACCCTTTTGGTTCAAATCAAAGGGAGTTACCCGATTTAAAGGTAATGTTTTCACTTGTGTTCTTTTGTGTTTTTTTTTGTTTCTCCAACGCATTAAACACTTTTTATTCCTCTATTCTATGAAAAAACAATTATATTCAATATAATAGGATGTTTTTATAAAAATTATTCGAGCTACACTTACACACACCTCCGTCTAATGGTTAAAGAGTATACTGTTTCCGTGGATGGTGAATTACCGCCTCACGAAATGATGATTGTTCTATATTCTCTTACCACCACTCATGGTGGGCATTATGATGGAACCATATTTATTTATGATATATATTATATTTATTTCCTCTCTATTCTTCTATATTTTACTTTTAAAACATACCTTTATGCTTTTCATGTTGTGAAAATGCGATAATTTAATTTGAGGAAGTGTGGACTACCGCCCCCTCAAGTGATGTGACTCATTCATTCAATACATGGAATGTATAAAGAATGAAATTAATGAACATATGTGACCTATATAACATATATATTATACATTAATTATAATATATATATCTCTCTCATTTTTTTAATTCCATTGAATTTAAAATAGTAAAGAAAGTAGTGTTCCTGCGTACGTATGGCTTACCGTCTCCATGAACGGTGTATTTCATTTATTACCTTTAAATGTTATGTTATATTATAAATGAAAGTATATACTGGATATATATGATATATATGATATCTAAATCATGAATATAACTCTGTATATATTGGATATTTTACCACATGAAAAACTTGTACTTATAACAAGTTTATTTTTGACTCAAGTACCATTGATCGACCAAACAACCATTATTAACTTATATAATTACACAATGTTCATAACATTGTAATAAGTGATATAAAAGGAATAATGAACTTTTAAATGTCTCTTAAGAAAGTATAAATTAACTCTAGTTTATTATTCAGGAATATAAAGAAATGAACAAGACAAGTCGGACTTGCGGTAAGGGAACCTACCTATCTCTTTCTTTTTATGTACTCTCTTTTATGTCATTTATTTTAATCTCATATTTCGTATGTTTGGGGATGTTCTTTTATATTTTTAATTATGTAATTTCTATATAAATATGATGAGATATCCTATTTTATTTCTTCAATCCATTTTTTGGATGTTTTAAGTGGTGTGGTTAGGCTGTCGAGTTTTTGTAAGGGGTTTTTCATCTCACTTTTATTCCCGTGAAATTTATGCTACATTTTCCACCATTTCCATTGAGTGGTATATTTAATTCCCATTATTATACTCTTTGTGTAATATACTTTCGTTTATGAGTATTTACATCAATTTTGTATAGTCCTTCTTTCATGGGGTTTACGTTTCGAAAGTTACCCAAATCGGTAAGGGAACCTTTGACCCTCTTTTTAAAAGACTTATTTTGTTATGTTTTTTAATTTACATATCATTATGTTGGGATATGTTCTTATATTTCCTTATTGATGTCAATTTTATTTCCATGTGATAAGAAACTATTTTCTCTCCCATCAACTAATTTTATGAATTTTAAAGTGATGCCTTTAGGCTGTCGAATTTTAAGAAGGGAACTTCTTAACCCAATTTCAATTTCTTTGGGTTCAACATGTAGTTATTGAATATGTAATCCTTTGAATATATGTGAATGACCATTGATTGTTTTACACTTAATATCCACTTATATTGGGTGTATTTATATTTTTCACACATAATTATGATAATTACTTATCCTTAATTTAATTATACGTTCGCTATAGGGGATTTCATCTCATTTTACATTTCTATTGAGACTTCATTGTTGTTATGCACCAATTTACTATTATATGATGTATATACTATGCTTTGGAATATTATATCATGAATCCCTTTTTTATCTTGATATTATAATGTTCTGATTAAATGTTATTTGTCAATTATTGTATTCAAGTGTCTCTCATTTTGTGAAAAACCCTTTAACTAAAATACCTTTTTAAATGTTTTAATGATTTATTCTTATAAATATTTCTCATTAATATCCATGTTTTCAAAATGGTTTTAAGTGTTTATTTATATGGATATTAATGGATTAAAATGTTAAAAGCTTCAAAGTGGTATGGGACACTTTGATTCAAAATAATCTTTATTAAATGTTTTAAATGGTTTTAAAAATGGTTTTTAGAATGGATTCATTATTTCAATATCTTAAAATGTTATATTGTTATTTCAATGTGGGAATTTTATCTTTCCTATATGCTTATATTATGTGCTATGATTATGTTATGGTTCGTGGGAATTTTTTATGAATATGGGTGGTTCCGTGATAAACTAAGGACGGGTGAGCCCGATATAGCTCTCCAATGCATTGGGTAACATGAAGGAGTTAAACGTTATGGTTTATCCGAAGTGATATAGGGAATATACTGTGATGGGTAATCCAAACATAACCATGAGGGTTACTACTTACGTAAGAATGTTATGAATGTCTCATGTTACCTTTATGTCTTATGAAATCTATGAGTAATTCCTAAATTTTATGATTTAATGAGGTATGTTAAAGTGCTTATGTTTTATGAGTAAAGTATGATTTCATTGATTCGTATATATACATGGACTAATGTTTTCTTTCCGTATTGTTATAACCCTAACTGTGCTTTTTTATGTTCATCAAATTTTTTTGAAATGTTTTCCACATTACTTAAAGTGGAATACAGTCAAGGATGGGATCAGGGAAAGACATGCTATCCAAAAACGGAACAAGACATGTTTCTTTTTAAGAGTTTTTATTTTATGGAATGTTAGTTGAAGTGTCTACTTTTTAATCCTTTGAGATGTAATATTTATATCCTAATTCTCTAAAACTATATACCTTAAAAGATCCACTATTTGAATTATTCATTTAATTCATGAATATGAAAGATTTTAAGGGTGGGTCCTTATAATGAAAGGACCACACAAATCTCATATCAATAATATCCATTTTATAAAAGAATTTGTATTTTATTTAGCATCCCTATAATCATGTGACGTCAATGAATTTATTTTTCAAATGATAAGAATATAGTCAATCCATTATATATAACACTCAATGTTAAATTCCTAGAATATTTTCTGAGAGAATTAATAACTTTTTAAAATTTAAATTCAATCCATAAATTAATATCATTTTGTGGTTTGTCAGGTTTGACATCACATATCAATGATCATAACAGAACATCATATGAATTCTCATAGCCTATATAACGAAAGACCACATATGTTGTAAGAGTCTGCATATGTCATGTCACATATTAATAAATTTTAAACATTATTACAGTGTCTATCATACATAACACTGTTCATTAGTTGATTAACATGCATGCTTCTAATAATGATGAAACCAATAATGTTTTTAACACAATCCGACTACATGAATTTGATGGGGTTTTCCATAAAAATATATATTATTTCCCATGACTCCAATACAAATATGGCATTATGGGTCAATTTTAATTTCCAACCCCAATAGTTTATCTATTGTAGGAAGTCAGCATTTCTGTATTCCCTAGTGAAGAATTTCACTAGTAGTTATGATAACTTTTTTCATGAAAAATGGGATTCATACTCAATTAATGATACCTCCCTCACTATATAAATTATAGATATCTATATTTTTTATATAACCACTCTAGTTTTAAATCATGACATGAAAGTCCCTATCATAAAAGGAATCCCAATAAATTTCAATGGATACATGAGTGGGAAAATTTATTTCATGTATTTTTCTATTGAAAGTGAAAACAACAATATAAATATTTTTTCCTTAGTTGTAACAATGATGATTTCCTCAATTGTATTATCATGCCTATGAGTTTTCAAACAATTGATATTATACTTCATGAATATAATCCATTTTGAGGATCCCATCGGGCCATTAATGATTTTCATAATGATCATCCATGTGGATTTTATCATGTAATAAAGGGATAATTTTTCAATACTTTAATTGAATATGTTATATAAAGAGTAAAGAAATGTTTAATTAATAGTAAATAATCATAAGGTGAATTTGGTGAGAAGGGAATAATTAAAAATATTAAAAACATTCATAACAAGATATTTTATATCATTTATTAAAAATATCATTCCATTAAATAATAATGTGTTTATTTTCATCAATCTACTCAGTTGACCAAATACACCCTTACATATCGATACATGGACATATAATTAGGTTTGGATAGATGATAAATTATTCCAAAATAAATTTCATAGATATAAAAACTATTGATTTTATCTTATAATATGGGAACTCCAATATTGATAAAAGGGAGAACTCCAACATAACACCAAATATTCTACAAATCCAATTCCTTATTTTTAATAATATTCCACATGGAAACACTATAAAATATTTTATACATGTTATTACCTTTCAAACCACATTGTCATAATTATTTAACATAGGATTTAGGGAAGACGTAAATTTTTTATGACTTCAATACCATAAAAATAAAATCTGTAGAGAAATAATTTCAATGTGTGATCATCCATGTACAAATATTTTTCTTTTTAAAAACTCAAATGTTTCATTTTTAATTCATTAAGGTACTGCATTTTTTATCAATTATGTATAATAGGCATCCTATCATGTGATAACCTTTCATAACATTCATGTAGAATTAGAATATTCTACTTTGGGGTCCATTAATAAGGATAAAGAGCCACATAGAATTCAGTTTATGGTTGATTATATTTATAAATGTCAGGGATAATCCATAAATTATTATAAATCAAAATTTGGAACTCTATTTAAGAGCATCATATTATTTAATGATATCATGTTTTTTTGAAAACATTTCATCCTCTCCCTTATTCTTCATTAGAATAAAAATCTCTGATACAGTAATCATAAATTATTTAGTTTTTCAATTAGGGAAAAAACCAAACTAATTTTTGGTGATGATAACCTATAAAGACATCCCAAATATGATGAAAATATTTTTTATGAGAATTGTAGTGTTGTTATTCCCAATTGAAACTAGTACAAAATACATTATAATAAATGAATACTATTTATTGTGCATTACAACACTAATATTGGAAATGATCTCATTAGGTAGGTGGACAGAGGTAAAAATTTATTAATAATATGCACAAAATGAATATGAATAATTTCCCAAAGAACCTTAATAAAAAATTAATATACTCATATGAGCCTTTCAAACATTCAATATTATGGAAAAATTGAGTTATTATAACCTCCTCTTCAAATGTAATCGACAAGATTCAACGATTATATTTCTCTTCAATATGAGATGGGATGCTATAAACCATCTTGTCTCTGATGTAAGAGACATACTCTAACCAGGGACATTAAATCTAACTAGTCATTACATTAGATATTTCATTTTCAGATGTGAATAAAAATTAATTTATTTTTATACTATTAAACCCTTTCTAGATTCTATTCTCCCCATGAAATATCTAGGAAAATGGTGTAATTTTCACCACTTAGAAACCATCTCAGATTGACTTTATTTATTCACATTAATTCCATAATTATGAATAAAACATATATATTGGATAAGACATTCAATTCAACCCTTTATTTAATATAGTTGGTCTAAATAGAAATCTTGTTGCATGTAACTAATTTATTAATAACCCTGATATCCCCATCAATTTTGTAAAATTAATAATTCCTCCAACCGTTTTATTTTCCCGTGGTGAATTTCAGTTTTCATCCGTAGACATATAGAGTGATGAAATGATGACTAATTTATCATGATTCCTATACATAATTCATACATCTATGGATAACCATTAATTCATTGATAAATATTTAAGGGAAGGATTATCCGTATAAAATATGTTAATAGAATATAATAATTAATCTAGTGTCATTTGAGTGAACCGTAGGAAGAGAAAACCCAAAATCATTGGTAGGGCTAATTAAATAATTATGCTGTGAAAGACATCTAACTAGATTAGAAACCTAATAACCAGTAATATTGAATCTGATCCATGTGAAGTCAACCCACAACAATAGGGATATAAAAATGATAAATAGATAAATTCTAAAAGATAACAAAAGTGAGTAAATCATTGAATATTTGATCTATTTTTGTATTCAACTACAATGAAATTGTTGAAATACCTAATGATAATTCACATTTTATTCATATTCTTATACATTATAAAAAAATTCTTCGATAAATACCTTCTTCTTATATATGACACATATTCATAAATGAAGTATATATTTATATTTTATTCTTGTAAAATAATTTACATAGTGGTGAATTTGGACCCTCTATCACATGACGAAACCTCAAAATCGTAATGTATGAATAATGATAAATGAATTATTCAACTATTTTGAGATGTTTTAGGGGAAAAAATATATTGAATAATATCCAAATTTAATGGGTTCCACAAAAAAAATATTTAGTCTCACCAAGAGATATTAACTAGCAGATTATGTGAAAATATAAAATGACTAAGTGTTGTTACAATAGGATAATTTATAAACATATGATAGTTTAAATATAATATATTCAAAAATTAGGAATTTTCCCTCTATCTATAGTATCTTCGATGTGTGGTATATAATTATTCATCATCCCTTTGCCTCTAATCATATTTTTCATTAACAAATGTATCATACAGTAATTTACCCTATAATAATTTTTTATATCAACCAGATTAGTGGAATGAGATCATTCATTTAATTTATATTAATCTATTTTGTAAAGATATTAATTTAAATGAGGATATTCGATAACATTGTCCTAGGAGTAACCATTCAACAGTTTGAACTGATTGATACAATGAACAAATTAAATGTATCCTACCATAATTTCCCTTATTCCAACTTCCTTGGAGGCATATATATGAATGAAATTTCCATTAATATTAATAGGGATGAAATTTACATTAATATTCTAGTTATTATTCTTTATATTTTCCTCTACATTGACACTAAAAATAAAAAATATAATATTACAAACCTGTCACATTTCGAAAATACATATCCAAAAATCCCACAATTTTGTGAATTTTTTTCAATTCATATTTAGTTTCATGATTAATAAAATCACCTAAACTAATTTGAATGATAACTTTTTTCATGGTAGAATCCATATCTACCTCTGTAAGAATAATCAAGTAATTAAAAATCCTTTTGATGTTAGTATACATATCCATTCATGTTGGATATCAAACTGAAGATGAAATGTAACATAAAATATGTTTCTTCTAGTACAACTAATTCATCATTCTTAATTTCATTCTAGAGTTGAAGATGGGAAATAAATTTTTTAATAATCAGTGATATAGTAGCATTATTGTATTATAAAATGACCATGTTCAAGGGATATTGATCCAATTATCTTATATATATTCATATAATCATCTTAAGGGAATTCCACATGATATATCTCTATCTTGGTCTACATAATTCTCCAATCATAAAAAACAACTCTATTTAGTTATTATTCTTGTTAGATCATTTAATTCATAATGTTTATCCCATTTTGGGACTATCACTCTAAAAATAATTGATAAATTACACAACATTAAGCATTATTTTATTTAATCCTTGTTCAATGATAAATGAGGAATCCAACCAATTTTGATATTCCTACATGGAGAAAAATCATCGGTGTTTTGAGAAATAATGATTGGATGTGGATTTGAGTACCTCCAAAATAATCATCCCCAATCAAGTAGAATCTGGGGGGATTTTCATATTTTTTTTACATTTCATTGAAAAATAATTTTTTTTGTCCATTATGATGAAATATATATAACCCTTGATGATGGATTTGAGTCCGCAACCTGCTTGCGATCATATAAGTCACTAGGTTAGGGACCATTTACTTTATCCAATTTGTATTCCACACCCTATGTCCTTTTTTAGATATAATATAAATTTCTAAACATTTATATTTAAAGTAGATTATATTAAATTATTATAATAATATATTAACACTAACATAATTATAACTAATATATAATAAAAAAAGGAAAATATGATATTTATTAAATATTATATTTTGACAAATTGTTTCCAATTTATTATGTTATTTAATATATAAAGACATTTTTTATATTTATAAATATATGTTAATTAAATGAAGAAAAAATTTTGAATCCTAATTTTTAAATTTTGTATGATAAAGATAACTGAATTGTTTAAAAAAATTATAATAGTAAATAATAAACTCATGCAATGTGGCGGGAAATTGGGTAAAATGTAATGTCAAAATGTTTTAGGATATTAATTCATATAGTATCTTTTAAAATAAATTTTATTAGACTTTATTTGAATAAAAAAATTAAATCCCAAATTATATAACATAATTAATCTAACTCTCATTTGATTTCATAATTAATCATCACCTAACTCATGATTCAAAATAAAACTTTCCTCATTTTCATTTTTAAACAGTGGTCTCATATACCTACTAAATTTTTTTATAAATACTGTTATTTATTTATTTATTGAAAAAATTATATATCTTTTATTCTTATCCAAATTTATTATGATAATGGTCCCAAAAGATTGGTATAAGTACTTCATTCTCAAGAACATCATTATATAAAGGAGAAAATTTCCATGTAAGTGATGATTTCATATTTACTCATCAAATTATCTTCTCATATGTTTCATCACATATATCATTAATCCATGAAATTATGTAACATTTAAATTATTATATATCATTAAGAATAATATTCAAACAATATAAACATGTAATATTAATAAATAATTTATTGTAAAATATTTCTTTTTCGACAGTTATACCAACTACATTAATGGTTCTCTTACATTATCATCATGAATAATTTGTAAAATATTAAAACGGATAATGTGATTCAAATAATATGTTTTTTGGATTTTTTTTTTCCACTTTTCATATAGACCATATAAATAATTAAAATCATAAAAAAATCAATTCTTTTTACATAATCATAATTCCAATAAATGTGATTATTAAATGTTTTTTCTGAACAATCAAAATAGAATCAATGAAATAAATATAAAATTCTAAACCCTACCAATTAAATACAAATTTTCCCACTTAATATTCATGAGGTGATGAAATAATGAGGATATTAGAATATAATGGAACAAAAAATAGTTAAATATTTAAATTAATGACCAATCAATAAATGAAAAATATTTTTTAAATTTAATTATAAATAAATGAGTAATAACAAATTATAAATGGATTATATGAATGGAAAAAAATATATAAAAATGTTCTTATATATATTTATTAAATTATTTTTTTATGATAAGGGGGTTCTCTACATGATCATAGAGCTATCTATTTCTATTGGGTTTTGACTGTTAGGGTTTTGGAATATTCGTCTAATGTAACATCTCCTTCATTCTTGGTGGACTGGAATCAGTATTAGTGGTTTGGCCCAATGAGGGCCCTCAATTGTGAATTTTTTGTCACATATGACTGTTGTGATGAGAATAGGTTCATCATAATATGGTTATGGGTGTGAAGAAATGATAATGTGGCTCTTAAGAGCCCTCATTGTTGTCATGTCGCTATAGTCGATAGATGTGGTGGCGATTTGGGAGTGATCTACACACGATCTAGCTCGGACTGGTGCGGTGAGGCGGAGATCTGACTATTGTGGTGGTCTATGTTCAAACATCTAGGGAAAATTTTCATCGTTTTCATGTGGTCATAGTGCCCTATTGGTGATATAAGATCATGGTGGCCCTTCATAGTTATGGTCATTAATCTGAACGACTTGGCACCCATATTGTTAGAAGAATCATGTTTTCATGGCGATTATTTTGGAGTTTTGATGGGCTTTTCATGCTAGTATTTTAATGGGATTACTTTTAATGGGATTTGTATTTATGTTTTCTTCACAAAAAAAATCTTTTTTTGCAATCCTATGGTTTTCAGAATTGTAAGGTGTTCTCCCTTAAACTTGTTCAAAATGGATTTTTTTAATTTTTTAATTTTTTAATATTGGTGATTATCCTCGACCACTTTCACTAATGTATGGTGTTAAGAATAAAAAATAAAAATTTTATTATATATACATATTAAAATTATATATTTTTAATGAGTTATGGATTTCCTCTTTCAATGAATGAATTCAACCAAATGATTCATTTTCTTGATTTTTGTTTATTCTAACGTGTAAAATTATTCACCAATTAATAATTTTCAATGTGTATTTACTTCCCCCATTTACATCTATTACCATAGAACACTTTTGATTTTGGTGATTTATATGTCGATCTAATTATGTTTTTACTGTTATTCATACACTACCAAATCTAAATGGGGTTTGAAACTTAAATATTCGTTTCGTTGATTAATAGTATTTATTTATTATTATATCCAATATGGATTAAAATATTCTATTTTTGATGATCAAATTGTGGTATTTTCTCTACATTTATATGGATATGTCTTATAATATTAAAAAATAGATTTATTTATTAATACTTCATAAAGATTGTGTGATATTAATTAAAACAACTATATTTAATTTTGGGAACATTTCTACTATATTATTAAACATTATTACCAAGGAATCTATCCATTAGAAATTTTAAGAATACATATGTAATCAAATTTTTTCCTTTAATTTTATTCATTAATTAATAAACTTGGAATATAACTTCTAAATGACATTAAAAAAATATTTTTTTAAAAAAAGTATGAGAATTAAATTTCATATTTATTTGTTTTCTAATATAAAATGGATTAATACCTTTGTAAAAGTTCATTATAAGTCATTGTATTACCTTTAAATTAATTATAAATTAAACTTATTTTGTAAATACTCTAGTGTTTTTTGGAAAAAAATTAAGCATGATTTTCAAAAAAATTACATGTGGCCACTAGAAATATAGAAGGCTATCTAGACCAACCCACTTTATTGAGGTACAAGTTCAAAACCCTCTCCATATCATGTTTAACATGTTTGAGTGTTGTAAAATTAAAAAACCATTTTTAGTTTTCCATTGTAATAAATATATTATTTCCACTTCAATTTTTATATTAAAATCATAAAAAAGTAATCCAAGTCGCGTAAACATATATTTATATGTAACTTTATAAATATAATCCATGATTTAAAACCATTTATTAGCCTCATAAAAATCAAATATATTGATATTGGACATCAGATATTTTCATGGAAGGTTAATATGCTTCTCTACTCTAAAAATATCATTTAAAGTATCACACAATATCCAATTATTTATGGTCATACCAATAACCAAAATTTTTATTCACTGTACAAGCTTACATGTATATGAATATATATTTAAATATATATAATAAATGTAAAAAATTTATTGAATTTTAATTGATATATGAAAATAACCATTATTTATGAATTACATTGATAATACATAACTCTATTTCATAAAACATTGGAAATATTAATGTTTATTATCATGATTATATGATAAATATATATATGAATAATAATTAAATTTTAACATAATAGTATGAATAAAAAATAAATCACACATATGTACATATATATCATGAAATTCAAATGATATGTGTAGGTCAAAATTATATTCAACCAATTAATGGATTATTATACAACCTTTTAATATATATATATAATTGATATATTTTCCAAAAATATCTTACTATTAAATATCAAATTTTTATATCTTCAAAATGTAAAAAATAAAGTACTAAAATAAATCGATTCCATATAATGATGTTCATTAAATATTTTAAAAATCAAGTTTGTTGAATATTAGGAAAAAATAAATAGAAAAATTTAAAATTAGCAATGAAAGCCGAATCTGTAAAATGTATCAAGAATACATATTTTTAAATAAATATACACCCATTATAAAATTTATCTTGATCCATTTTTTCGAAATTAAATTAATAAATTCTATAAAAAATAATAATATTCATATTCTTCTAATATTATATTTTTTTGAATATCATGGATCCATTATGTGACAAAAAAAATACATCTTAGAGGAATTGAAATTAAACCAAAAAAAACATAAACATTGATAACAAAAATTTTCTATTACCTAAAATGTAAATGAAATTTATGACCTTTCTTTTTTCATGCTCCTAGTAGTGAGTGCAATTTTTTTTTCCAATTTTCTTTTTCTTAGGAATTTATTTTATTGTCATTGAAATCACTATTTAAAGTATGATGGAATATATTAATGTTTTTTATATTAATGGGACATATGTAGAAGATAAATTAACTGTGCATAATAATGAAGTTTTGATCAAGATAACACTGAATTTGAAATTTGTGGAATTGAAAATCAACATTATGAAAAATAAAACAATAATTATATATTATAATGCATTTTTTCAAAATAATTAATCCAATATTATTTATAATCCAAATAAAGGATGATTAAAATATGACATTTTAACAAAAAAATATAAAGATTCATCAAATTTAAAACCATAAAATTAAAACACATCCACTTATAAATCATATATAATGATCTAATATCCCATAAATGTAAATGATTAATAGATACCAGTGACCTAATGGATTAATGGAAAAAAACATAACTTTTAATTGAGATTAAAAAAATATTCAGAAAGTATTCATATCATTCCTAGATCGAAGATGATGAATATTCTCACACCTTATCATGTTCAAAACATAACCTCGCCTGAAATTCAATCGTTGTTACATGGTCAAACAGAGGAAAATATCAATTCTTTTGAAGATCTAACCTTGATCAGTCTCCTCTAATTAATGTCTAATTATGGATCGCATAGAAAAATATCTTATTTCTTATGCCTATTGTGTCGTTGCACCTCCCATGGACTCATCTTCATCTTATACTTGACCCCTCTCAATCCTTGAATCCCCCTCAAATCGTGAATGATGCCTCCCCCAAAATCATTATCTGATTTTTTAATTTTTTACTTCATTTCAAATTTTTTAGAATTATTTCTTGTTTTTATATATTGTATCATCAATTTTGATAGATAAATTTATTTTCTTATTATCATTAATATATAAACCACTTAATAAAAAAATTTAATGAAAAAATTTTATAATTTTAAAAATTTTATTTATAAATTAATAATCATCAATTTATATATTCATAATTTGATATTTTATAATTTATTAAATTAACAAAAATATATTATTCAAAATATTCCGAATATTTATTATCATTATTTAATTATATTTTTAGTTTTCTATGAAATGATACATTGAAATATATGAATGTTAATCCTTTATTTATATCATGTTCAAATATAATTTCTTTTTTTATTTATTATTAATATTTTATCATATTTTTAAAGGAGTTTTTATAAAAATTATAATTTAGTTATATTCCTATAAAATATGATTTTGGATTATAATTTGAGTGGACAGTTTGAAATAAATCAATAATGTTTTTCTTTATAAATTAATGAAATATTATCTCCTAAAAATAATAATTTATATAAAATATTATATGATTTATAAATATATATAACTGATATTAATTAAAAAAATTCATAATATTATAAACAATAAAATTCTAAACACTTAGTTTATAAAAAATTGTTTGATTTTTTAAACTACAATATAAGTCATCTTTTTAATAAATATAAATTTAAACCATTAAACATTCATCTATGTTACAATACAACCTCTATGATTTTTATTAAAGACATAGTATCATGAAGATATATTATTCTATTAAATGTCGAGGGAAAAAATATATAGATGTTTTGAGTGATGTATACTAATATATCTCCAATAAAATATTCACCCAAACATAACATCCGTATAATATAACATCTCCCAAAAAAATTGGATCTTTGTGTAATGGCATAGATATCTATTGTCCATTACATTGTTAAAAACTGGTCATTTGAGTATTCTAGGAGGTCAATGTGACTCAAATAATGAGTTTGTGAAAATTCATATTTTTTTCATCGGTTACTCGCTACTGGTAGATGGTGATGGTTTGTCACTATATTGTGTCCTGACGGTGACTCCAACCGATGAGTCACAATGGTAATATCCAACGTTAGGTCACTGTAGAAGGTCACCATTGGTGACTCAATATAGTTATATATAATGATGACTCACATCGTTGAATCAAACAATGGTGGCTCGTAGTGGTGATTCATCGATGGTAGTTAATCAATATTGAGTTTCCAAATGGTATCTCATCCACACGTAGCTCATCTACATGAATCTCATGCAACGCTAACTCATCTAATTTTAGATCGCACTTTCAACTCACCCACTGATGACTCATGATACTGCCTCACCAATTGGGGAGTCATTTCGTGCCGTTTCTCAAAAGATTGTGACTTCCTATATTTTTCATATTTCCCCATTTAATGTTTTCATTGAAGATAATTGAGTAAAATACTATATTTAAATATTTATGACCTTGTTTCGAGGGATATAGATCATATCATTATATTTAATAAATTCATAAAGACTTCTAAATGTCCAGAACACATGGTATTGGTCAAAAATCACATTATGTTGCATTTAAAACTATTTATCCCTTTTTTATATTATACCACCTTTTGAAATTCAGGAGTCCTTCTTCTCTAGTCATTTTTATTAACACTTTATACCGAAAATTCAATAGAACCATTATTCCCAAGGATTCATGTTAATGAGTTGTGGCCATGGATTTTATTTCCCCTGAGCCTTACACCCCCTCTATTTTTGCACAATGAATGAGGTGATGATTGTATGTTCTTTTATTTAGGGATCAATTCATATCTATTTTATTTTCGAATGATTTAGGTTGGGTGTATGAATGTAATCATGTATGTGATAGTATGATATATAGTTAATAATGATAATTGAATTGGTTTGATGACCAATAAAAAAGAGTTGGGGAAATTCATAGATTCATATATTATACATTGACTATTGTTGACATATTTATCTGTATAAGATATATTCCAACTGAAAATAATGGTGGTTAGTGTTTTTGGTTTACACACCTATAATGGCTTCTAAAAGAAAGAAATTGATATTATTTGAATGGCTATATTAATATGAAATTGGATAAATAAGTATATTTTGATCATTAAATGGGTACCCCATGATCATACATATTTTTTATCTCATAATCAATTTAGGAAGTGAAATTGAATGAAAACCCTCTGTTAATACTGAATTATTCAGGTATTGGTTGTTTTTTATGGGATGTGATGAGTTGTGTGTGTGGGATGGTTTAGTTGATTTAGTGGAATCCCATGTTGAGATATTTTTTAAACTATGGAATGGATGAATGTTGGGGATATGTGGCGATGTTATTTGATTGTGATATATTTTATTTATGGGTGTGGTGTGGTTTGGAATTGGGTATACCATGGATGGTTGTGATGAGAGGTGTTGTAGAGTGTGGTTGTGATTTGGAGGTTGTTTTGGTTTGGGAGATGTATTGTAATGGATGACTTTGTAGAAGGATGGAGTTACTTTTTCAGGTGTTTCTCCCAATGTTTCTACATGGGTATAATGTAGAAATATTAACCACATATCCTAAGATTGGTACATTATTATAGAATTAATGGGAGTTTAAATGTATAGAAATATGATTTGTGTTAACATATAGGAATATCCACCATATAAAATGGTTTTGTGGATGTTAACTATTTTTGTTTTTTTGTTGTTATGTGATATATATTGTTGTTTCCTAGATAGTGATGGAGTATATGAATACATAATAATAAAGACAAATGGTTGATTCAACTAGCTGGGTGTATGGTTTGAGTTGTGTCATATTGTGTGGTTGTTTATTTAGATGTTTTAGCAATGATGATAATGTTATTTGGTGGAGATTTGTTTGAATGAGGTCCCATAGATTGGTCTTCAGTTTTGGATACAATATATTTATACATATATTTCTTTTTTTTATAATACACACCCCACCATATTTGGGAACTGTGTATTGAATGCCCCCATTATAATGGAAGAGGGTTTCATTTCCAATCTTCTTAGTGGGAGGGTGAGTGGCTGGTTACATTCTCTTCCCTACTCCCTCTTATAGTTCTTGATAGAACCAGATTCTTCAGGAATGATGTGGTTTGGTTCTAGAGGACCAAGTTTCTTTTTTAGGGGTTTTTATTCCTAGTTGTCTTAAGGAAGATATGTATTTTGATTTCACAGGTGTCGTTCAGATGATGTGTGGTAGTGGACTAGGTGTCTATGAGCAGGATGTGATGTCGTATGTGGACTAGGATTCATTGTGGGGACGTGATGTGCTACATTTCCCAGCTGACTATATGTGTTATGTGACTAGATTTATTTTCACAGGATGTAGGACTATTTGTTGGTCCCATGGGTATGTGTGTAGGTTGTGATGTGGCTTTGTGGTCCATATGTCTACGAGTAGTTTGTGACGTTGGGCTTTTGGAATAGGTATAAGTGCTACGACATATTCCATTTGGTTATAAGCATCTAATCAATAGAGAGTGGTGTGGGGTGACCAATTCATCAATGTGGTTTCTATATTACCTTACATGACATTCATTACATGGTTAGTGTGCTTTGGTGAGCTTGGGGAGGATAGTATTCCCTGATATGAGTAGTTGTGTTTTGATGTTTTCTCAGTGGGGAGTTATTATGTTTCCCCCAAATGGGCATTACAGACCATTGTTTTTTACTATTTATTGTAGATATATCCTCACCCTACATATAAAACAATTCTTTCATGTATCTAGGTGGATTTTGTGGATCAGGAATGGTATTACTAGCTTGGAAATAATGGACAATTGTTGTGTCGCTAATTTTCTTTTGGTAACTACTTTTCTGTTTACTTCTATTTGTTGCATTTTTTTGTGTATCACGAATGTTGGATGGTTTTGGATATCATTTATATATCATTCATTTTTCTATTTTTTCAATGATGCATCTTATCTGGTGATATTGGTTACTATATAAGGGTAATTCCTCCAATATTGTGATATTTGTATATCATTGGTGATTTTCTCCAACTTGGGGCCTACTAGAGCCAAGACTTTGGGGGAATTATCAATCATTCTCCATTTTATGATTAAGAGGTGAATCTTTAGAGGGAGGGGTTCATGATAGAATATTATCAGATAATGGTTGAGAGGTATAATGGAATTTGGAGTTAGGAATATTAACTATTTCATGAGTTCTTATGTAAATATTGTTAGGTTTCCTTTATGAATTACATTTGTCTGGGATGTTCGGTTAGGATTTGTGATTTTATGTCTCCACATGATCTGATTGAAGGACATTGAGCCTATGGAATTACCAATTGTGGCTACAATGTTTACAGCATTTTAACCCTAAGAATGGTCTATGCATCAAAATGACATGTGTTATTATTTTATTTGGGTGTTTTGGGGAAATTGATATATGAAATCAATAAAAATTTATCATTAATATAATTCAATACTTATCAGGCTTGGGAGATCCTTGTTAATCATTATTATCTTTGGAACCTGATTATCATCTACATGTGGATCGAAAAGTCGAGGCTCAGCAGCCCGATTCGAGGGATCCATGGAGTGTTCAAATTTACATGTACTGTCGTTGATGTCCGTAAATAATTAAAATTAATATTCCAACAATCTAATGTATATTTTGAAAGTATTGTCGAACCCACAGGGAAGGTTATTAAGACAACTATTCTTATAAAAACATTCATAAAGACCTCACTTTTGTCAGCAGGGTGGTAGATTATCTATTTTTTGACATTTAATATTTTCTATAATTTATTTATTGAGTAGTAGAGTGAGGGAACATTTCAATACATGCATCTAAACTGAAGTGAATCTAGAAAGAGTTGAGATCATAGAGAAATGGAGAGATAGAATGATGATTAATTAACGAACTAGTAAATCTCTTTTAAAAACCCCATTCAACATTTGATAAATATATTTCAGTTCACATAAATTATTTTGTATAGTAACACCATATACATTATGAATTACCTCCCACGCCAGGAGATAAGTCACACAAGGCAAGCAATTTTAGTGTTCATCAATCCAATATAAATAAACTATGAACAGATTGAAATATGAAAACAGAACAAAATCACAATAAGTTCTAAAGTCTTATGAATTTTTTTTCATTTGAAAGGTGTTTAGATGATCAATATCCCAAATTGGCTGTGAAATATTGAAATTAAATTCGTGTGGTGCAAGCAATAGAATGAATTCAGTATTGATCTCGCCGATCAAAACCGAATACATCAAAATGATAATGTGAAAATGATAATAAAAATTAAACCAGTGGAACATAAATTTATCCCCGAACAAGATGATTTAGCTAGAAAACATATTTATTATCATTTAAACAACTTTTATCATTCTAAACTGGGTATTAATACTAGAATTATGATTGAAGACAAACTCATGAGATAATGATCTCATCCTAAACTCCTCCACCTCCCTAATGTGGTTAAAAATTCAACATATATTCCTCCTCTTCTCAGACCTATATCATTTAATTTATCGAATGAATGTCCTCTTATTCCCTATTTCATTATAGATCTACTTAATATATCAACTGTCACATGTGGCTCATCACCGCATCTTTCCACCGACATTAAGTATCCTTCACTTCTGCACTCCACATATGAATTTTTTTGTGCAATACACATCGCAGTATCTGTTCCCATATAACTAACTTCTAGTGGGTTATTTCAGTGAGCCTGGATGTGATTTAGGCTTTGGAATGAACCTTTAAGCTAAAGAACAAAAATAAATAATTATGAACATAAGGACTGTGTTATAGTTATATTTTTAGTTTAATGTTAAATTACATATTAAAAGGTTTTACTGAATTTCATTAATAAATAAAATAGTAGATAATTATTATTTACATTATTTTACATTATTAAATAGTATTATTATATTTATTTATATATTATAAATTTTTAATTATATAACTATTAAGTGTTAATTTATTGTTATTAATAATGATATTTAATTAATATTATTTTTATTAAAAAATAGTTACAATAACAAAATTAAATTCTTCAATTAATTTAATATAAGTTAATTTATTTTATTAATTTATTTATTTTATTTATTATATTAACTATGTAATAGTAAATTAATGTGTTGATTTAAATAACATTATTTATGTTAATAATAAATTATATATATATAATATTATTTTATTCTTAGTAAATATAATTATTTAATCGTATGCTTCGTTTTTTCATGTATTCATTTATTTATATAAAAATTGTTATATTCTATAATTATAATAAATTAAATTTATTGTTTAATTTATTAATTTTCTAATTTTTTATTTTTTTCGTTATTTTTTTAATCATTTCCATCACGCGTGCCACCTTTCACTATGGTGCATTAGGGAAGGGGTATCTTCAGCAGTTTTGTGAGATAGGCAAGGTGCTTGTTTCTTCTATAGGGGCGTAGCAAGGGTTGCAGCAGCTCAGCTCAGCAGACGACCTCCCACAACAGTGAAAAATCATAGTGGATCTAGATCTGAGGGTTTCTCTATACAGTAGCGATGCAACATCATGTAATTTTACCAAATGATCATCTGAATCCAATGACACGCCATCCAGATCCATGGCCACAACATCTATGCATGACTTCAACAATAGTGTAGTAGTTTTTAAATGTTGATTATGTTCCACCTCGCATAACAAAAAAACCATTCTACTTAATTAGTTGTGGGTAATTCGAGTGACATAGGTAGTAGGGTTCCTATTCTTCCATACCTTCACTTGGTGGTTAGTTTGATCCATTCCAATTGCGGAGGAATGGTACTTCACACAACGCGACCTGGCTCCAACTGTGGGAGGGGTAGCCGAATTGAACAACATCACACATGGGAAGCTGGATCATAAACTGCATCACATGGTACTTACAACAACGCAGAGAAATTGGGGTGATGGCCAGAGCTATGATGGATTGGATTTGGAAAACAGATCTATGTTCATTCTTGTTTTGCTAAAATCTAGATCTGAAATGGTTAAATTCAAGGTTGCTGGATTGAGTTGATCAAGATAGATTTTGCAGGTTGAATGATGGTTTGCTTGATGTATCCTGTGTGTGAGCAACCAACGCTATGCAACGGACTACCTGCAACGGTATGAGGAATGACAATATCTTGAGACTGATTGAAGGTTGAATCAGTGAGTCAAAAGCTGGGGATAAATGTTTGAAGGAAAATGTTAATGAAGATGAATGAAACTATTTGGATGAGAGGAACACTTTCAGTGAGGCGAAGGAATGATGCCGAGGAGGGACGGTCACCAATGATTAAATAAAAAGTGATGACACCATTACATAGAAAAAGGTCACGATTTCAGAATTAAAAAAATATACTGATAGTTATAAAATAAATGGTTACTTTTATCCTAAAGGGTCACCGATAATAAAAAATTCATCATAAGATTTTTAAATTAATGTCACCGTCGGATAAAATAAAAGGATACTAATAAGAATAGGTCACCAATGTTGTTAAATAAGTAGATCATCGTTACATATTAAAAGAAATGTCACTGGGGAAAACATGTGGGTACTAATAGGTATAAAATTACAATGTTACTATAGGATAAAAATAAAGGTCAGAGTTAACAATACAAATTATTTTTTCCAGTACTTATAAAAAAGGTCATCGGTAGAACAATAAAAATGAAATAAAAGTGACACTAAAAAATATGCATTCATATAATTAAGTTATTAATATTTATAACACTATAGTAATTATGAAAATAACTATGGGAATACTTAATTTTAAATTTTTGCAATTTCATTTAATTAAAAGTAAAATTATTAACATAATTAATAAGCAGTACAGTTAAACAAATTAATTAACATAGATAATATATTTTAATGAAACTAAATTAACAGATAAAATATTAAAATAAAGTCTATATTAGATAAATAAAAATATAGTGATTAAATAATTTTTTAATATAAATGTTAATGAATTTAAAAGCCATACATATTTTAATTAACCAAACTAATTAAGAATGAATTCAAATAGATAAGCAACGTATGATTAAAATAATAAATTTAACGAATAAAAGTACTAAATTTTTTATAAAAATTTATTAATTAACAAATTTAATTAAAAAAATAAAAAAGTACAATTAATTAGAAAAAATTAAAAAAATAATTACCTAAATCATAAAAATTTATGTAGAACGATGTGTCAAAACTATGTAAAAATAGAGCCACATCAAATTCTCCCACAATTTAGCATTGTTTGACATCCAACAATTTCTTCCCTTGATATAATTGAAAAAATAGATTGTAGAATTTATGATTCAGCTCTAACTTTAGCATGTCCATCACATAAGAAAATTTTCCAAAACATGAAATCAGGCTTTTGAAAAGTTATTTTCATATCAAGTCATGCTTCGAATGAGTACTGAATGTATAATCTTTATAACAAAGATTCAACAATCAATTAAAATGTCATGCCACAAACGTGAACCTATATTGTGATCATTTCAATTGAAGCATATGTTTTATGCTCATGAGTGAAAATAGCTAAAATTCATTAGTGTTAAGAACATAACAGTAGGATCTATGTAATATGACTCATCACATAAGTTCCAAAAAAATTTAAAAAAAATATTATTTTTCTAATCACCTCAATGATACATCAAAAATGACTCACATAAAAACCAATTGACCCCTTCTTCAATTGGCGTTCATCATTATCCTCACCTAAATAAATACGTTTTTCACCCTAGACACATTTTCCCATTCCATGAATCGTATGCTAAACAGTGTGCAATGCATTAATTGAATTTTTACAGAAGGCTTATAGAAAATAGAAACACACCTAGCATCTAGGGTCACAGAGACTCACCGTGGTATCCCAGATACCAGACTGCTCCATTTTCAAATGATTTTTATAAAAAATAATATTCATTTTTTAATTAAGATAATTACTTTTAATAATAAAAAGATATATGATGCCACTAAAAACAAATTAAACATCTAGTTCTAAGGACTATGTTCATAACACCACTAATAGATAACCCATAACTCACTAAAAAATATCCCCCAAACGAAATTTCAATAGAAACACTAAGCTTGACAACTCAGCAATAATCCAACCTCATTATTATCAGATTATTAGCTGCTCTTAACTACTAATCAGGACAATGTTCTTTGGAAAGACGCATTTGAGTAATAGTATAACGCCTAATGTTATACTAAAAATTTGAAAAAATTAACCATTTTCTGAAAAAAAGATTTATGTAAAGTGGGAATCAATGAGATTTCAATTAAGCATAGTTAAGAATAGTCAAGAATTGATCCACCTCCCCCACACATAAACCAAACATTATCCCCAATGTTGAATTATATTCATGGAAAAGAACAATTAAACATTAAATGTTTAAAACTAATTTTTTATTTCAGAAGATTTATTACTTATATAAAGGGTATATTTGATATGAAAAAATGTTTTTTCCACATTAAATAAATTAACAGTATGTCCCCAAGCATGTCCACACATTAAGATTAAATTAGAATGAATAATTTTCAATTCTGTACAAAAAATAGAATATAACTTGTCGATTCTCAATGGATAGGGTATTGAATGTTTAGAAACTATGATTGATTCAGTTCGATTTTCAATACAGTAAACAATGTTTATGCTAAACTCGACAAACTATAAAAACAGAGTCAAAATGAACACCAACATAACCCCCCCTCACTTTGTTATAAGAAGTGAAAATATTTTAATAGAAATGAAATTTATTTTTTTAATAAAGAGGAACATGCATAATTTCTTATACAAGCTGAATTTGTCATCAAAGCAAGACCTGCAGCAGGTTTTCTTATAGTACAAACAAATGTTTTAAAAAGAAAACAAGAGTATAAATATGTTCAAAAGAAATGTGAAAAAACATCCCTATATATATTTGTGAATTACCCATCAGTATAGGAGTTTTCCTGTATAAATAAAACAACTCCTACATCATTATAACTCCAATACAGAACAACAAAACCTAGAAAAACTAGTAACACGAATTTCACAAAAACAATGCAGATTAACAACACTTCATTCATGGTTAGAAATAAACAATGTAAATACAAAAAACAATGGGTTTCCTCCCCTAAAGTGTTAATATTTAAATTCATCTACCAGACATTATTTATGATTAGTTTTCAACCATACTGAAAGCAGCCATGACCTTCGTATGTCCTTAAAAATTCAACTTCAAACTCTACCCATTAACCATCATGGGCTTATTCTCATCTCTTGTAATTTCTAGAGATCCTTTACTAATTACTCTCACTATAGTAAATAGCTCAAAACATTTGGACATAACATATATAGGAAAGAGTTTAATTCTAGAATTAACAAGAAGGAACTTCTTTTTAAGATTTAATTCATTCATTTGAATAATAGAATCAGGAATTATTTCAGTCCTACCTCTATAAATAAATGAATAATCATAACTCTCTCTTCTAATATCATCATGTTCACTCAGATCAAATAATCTCTTCTCACCAGCACTCCTAAAATCATTTTTCATAACCTTAAAGGGCGAATAAAACATGTGATGTAATTCCACATGTAAATCACATCATTTATAAAACAACTGTCAGTAACAAGACATTCCTATTGTGGTCTTCAAAGATGTTTTTTATGACCATAAAGATTTATCCAATTTAAGAGACCATTCCTTCCAAGGGGTTGACACACTTTTATAATGTATTTTTTCAATTACCAATTTGAGATTTCCACATTCCCATTGGATTGTAGATGATAAAGAGTACCAGTTCTATGAACACAACCAAATTTTTACTTTACAACCCCTAATCTTATAGTTCTTAAAATGTCTTGCATTATAATTGAGAATGAATTTGGGTAATCTAAATATTGTAATGATATTCATTCAAAACAAATTTTATTACATAGTTTTCTTGATTGTTGGGCTATGCAACTTGTGTAGCCCACATCGACACATAATCTACAGGAACAATAATATACTCATTACATTGAGATGATGGAAATGGAACTATTAAATATAAACCCTAGACATAAAAAATCATTACATCCATAATTTCTTTTTTGGGGTAACACTTTATTCCAACCCACATTTCCAAGCGTCTGACATTTATCACAAACAACCACATAACTCCTTTCACCCTTAAAAAGAGTAGGCCAATAAAAACAAGATTGTAGGACCCTTTGACCAGTTCATTAACAACCGTGGTTACCGCCCCAAGGTGAAGAGTGACAGCTCTCTAAGAAATGAAGAATCTCTTCCTCAGGAACACACCTCCTCAGTATACCATAAGAACATCTCCTAAACATAAGGGGATCGCCCCATAGAAAATATTTATATTCATAAATGAATTTCATCGATTTTTTATTTAATATATTTTTAGGAATTAACTTGTTTCCATAAAGTTGGAAAAATATATATACAATGCAGATTTATTAATAGAAACAGTGAGAAGAATTTCATCAGGGAATAAAGAGTTTATCTCCATAGTATCTTCTATTTTAGTAGATGGAAGACTAGAATGATGACCAGCATCTAATGTTTTATCTCCCTTCTTATACATAATATCTATATAAAACTCTTATATCAATAGAATACATCAAATAAAACTTTCTTTAGATTCCTTAATAGATTGAACGTTCTTTAAGGTAGAATGATAAATGAAAATAATTACTTTTGAACCTAACAAATAATGTAAAAATTTCTCAGGGGAAAAAAACCAACAACTAGTGATTCTTTTTCAGTATTGGTGTAATTATTTTTCGCATCCTCTAGAAATCTACTAGTATTTTAAACCACATGTAATATCCTATCTTTTCTCTGTCCAAATTCATCACCTACAACAATATCACTAGCTTCACACAAAAGTTCAAAAGGCAGTTTCTAGTTAGGTGATGTAATATTGGGTGATGTTGTGAGTTTATCATTATGTAGATTAAATGATTTTAAAAAAATTTCATCAAAATTGAAAGGTTCATTCTTGACCAACAGATAAAGTAAGGGAATAGTTATTTTTGAATATCCTTTTATGAATCTCCATTAGAACTCGTCATGCCTTAGATAACTTATTATACCTTTAACATTATCAGGAGGTGGGAGTTTATTCATGAATTCTATTTTAGTAGTATCAAACTCTAGGAAACTATTTGATACATTATTATCAAGCACTCTACCATCAGTGACCATGAATTGACACTTCTCCCAATTAAGAACATGGTCTATTTCAATGCATCTTTCTAACACTAACTCATGGTTTTCAAGGAATGTATCAAAAGTGTAATGACCCTCTTTCACCAAAAGGAAAGAAGGGTCAGCAGATTGTCAGGCCCTTCCTTCATTATGTTGAAGGAGATATAATGACCCCTGAGACCTGCCTTCGATAGGTCTCGGAGTGGAGACTAGTACCAAGGGTATAGAATCACACACTAAATGGAAGGCATTAACCTTTTTCTGTTAATAGGATCGGGAGATAGAATGGTAAATCCCAACAACACCGAAATCAGAAAGTAAATGTAAACCCAAGAAACATTCCCAATACATGTTACAAAAGTAATAATCCACAAGGAACCAAGTTACTACAAGGGTAAATTACCAATGAAAGAAAAATAACAACTGAAACTTCCCCCAAAGGTCAGATCTAGTATGGTCCTGTGCGATCCCCAAAGTCCTCCTGGAAACTTAAATGTAGTTTTATATATATGTAGGGTGAGCATACATGTATACTCAGAAGAGAAAATCCAAATAATCTCATGCACAAGTGGGGGAACACACTAATGCCCTGTGAGAAAAAGTCTAAACCATACACCTAATAAGGTAAACTATCCACCCAAGCCTCACCAAGGCACACTCCCCAAATAACGCAAGTCATGTAGTATATATAATAAGATCACAATGATGTTTGGGTACCTCGTGCCACTTTCCCACTGGTTATTGAAGACATCCTACACATCGATCCAATCCCGACATTCTCACCGCAGTCCCACAGCCACACCCGCCCGCACATAGCTGGGCCACAAACTCACGTAGTCCCACTGTCAAACCCCGCCCGCACAAACCTGGGCCACAAATATCACACGTAACCACGCCTGCAAACACCTAGGAAAGAAAAACCACCACCACGCCCGAAGAATCCTGGGCTAGAAGATCCACTTCCACGCCCGAAGACACCTGGGCCTCATCCCAAATATACATGGGAAACTACCTGCACACACACACCTGGGCCAAAATAACCACACAACCCCGCCCGAAAGTTCTTGGGATAATAACAGACCCCAGGCCATCACAGCATGCCCGAAGATACTTGGGATATCTAGGAAAGGGAGCAAAAATGGAGCTAATAACCAGCCACTAATAATAGTGTTGGGAAAAACACCCTCCCCCATGAAATGGGGGTGTACGGCACTATGTGATCAACATGGGGAAGTCACGAATAAGAAACACAAAACTACAAGTATATATATAGATAGAAAGCACTCCCCCAAGATTAGGGTTTTCAACCAGCCTAAGGAACGCAAACAACACTCAAGTCTGAGTCATAACTCATACCAAACAAAACCCATTTGTCCAATATTTGTTTTCATGTTCAGTAATGATGTTTATTTATGTTATGCACCTGCTTGGGCAACTTAGTAAGAATAGTCACAAGTCCAGGAAAGCAAACAGTCAAGCAATAAATACAACATCCAAACCTGGTTCTCTCATAAAACCACAACAACCAAAGGAAACCCCAAGGTATAGACCCATGTCTAATACCCAGGATCCAAATGGTTTCTCAACCATAGAGGATTCCACCCCAATTCGTGATATAAATGAGGATCCCATCCTCAATTTCACAACCACATAGAGCATAAAAATAGGGGATCTCATCCCCATCCACATCACCCAGCAATCGGCCCGTGAATGAAAAGAAAACAACAACCCACTACCACCAATGCAAAGCAGGCCCATGCTGTTATTTTCAGATTTAAACGATTTAACACACTCCATGATTCCAATTCTGCTGTACTTTAACCAGGGTTATCACAGTAAAGGATTGATCCTGGTGCGTCCAATTTTTTTATCCGAATATACGTAATTAAACGATTTCCTTTACACAGAAAGGGTTCACAACCAAAATACAATTCATTTAAACATCACTAGAGGAAAGGGTTTGTTAGTGCACAAGGAAATACCCCCAACGTCCATGATTTTAAGAAGGCGTAAGCCCACACAATTCAGGAAAAAAGATCATAAAACAAAACAACATCATCGATCACTGCCCCCCTTTGTTCTTTAATGTTTTTTCATTATCATCATTAAGGTTCGGTTTTATCCAATTCTACAGAATCAAGAGCATGCCCACCCCACATGATACAAAAAATGGAGAGACGATGGAGAAAAAATCCCTACTTGTTATAAAAAATCGACGCTATTCCCGGGCATGGAACTTCACAGATAGTGATGCGGCTCCTCCGAATGAAAAGCTGCTCATCTAAATGAAGGGTACACCAGCACAGGGTGATCGAGGAAAGAAGAAACCACAACTAACCCTTTAGTTTATAAGGGTCGGGGATGGATGAGATAAGAACGTGAAACCGCGTAAGGAGCGGGGGTCGTGGGTTGACGACTCAGGCCCACACGTTATTAAAGGTGTCTAAATAAACACACACACCAGGTTAATTCATTAAAAATCTAATTAAAACATTTACGGGAATTACAGGGATTTAAAACAAGCTTAATGGGGTCAAAATAGGATTTAGAACCCAACTCGCGCAAAAAGGAGTGCTACTGGAAAGACTCGGTGGGGGTAGGTGAGAGCCACTGGTAGACCGAGATACCGGTAGGCGGCAACTACCGGTATACCGAGCTACCGGGAGACAGAGCTACCGGTAGGCAGATATACAGGTAGGCTGCAGCTACCGGTAGACCGAGCTACCGATAGGCCTGCTTCTGGTAGGTTAAGGCTACAAGTAGGCCTACCATTACGCCAAACTTCACCGAGATTCCCAGACCAGAAAACCCAAAATGAGATTTTCACAAAGTAATGGACCCCAAAAACCCGGGCCATTACCGAAAGTGCGACTAACAATAGAGAATCTTCCATGAAAACATCAATAAATCTTCCATTCAGATACGTAAAAATAGCCATCATACATCTTTGAAATGTTTTTGGATCTACACACAATCCAAAGTGAATTATCTTGTTAGAAAATGTCTTAAAGGGGCATGTCAAAGTGTTCTTTTCCTGTTCCTCTGGATCTTCAGAAATCAAATTGCAACAAGAATACCCTTAATGGAAACAGAAAAAACACATTTACAGCATGTCACTCAATAATTTGATCCAAAAAGGGCATTGGAAAACGTTCCTTCCTTGTGGCTACATTCAGCTTCCCATAATCTATACAGACTCTCCATTTTTTGGCCCTCCTGGCCAAGATTTCATCATCCATTTATTTTTTAACTACAATAAATCCACCTTTCCCAGGGACAACCTAGAAAGGGCTGACCGAAGAACTATAAAAAATTGGATATATAATTTTAGTTTCTAGTAGTTTGATCACTTCCTCTCTCAAAACTGCTTTCGTGTTTGGATACAATCTTCTTTTGCAATCTACCCTAGGAATATAGTCTGCCTCCATAGGTATTTTATGCATACAGAATGAGGGAATAATACAAATTATATCAGTTATTATCCAAAATATAGAAGAGATAAACATTTTAATCATATTAAACTATCATTCCAATTGATTTTTTTTAAGCTCAACAGCAACTATAATAGTCAAAGTCGAATTCTCACCAAAAAATTGAATTTTTAAGATGGGAAGGGATTGTTTTTAGATCAAGTGTGGGTGTTTATACATTCAAAATAAGTCTCTTACGCCCAGGAGGTTAGATATATTCAATATATCTCTTGTAAGGAGTAATAAATGATGAAATATTTTCAATTTCTGGTCCAGATTTATAAATAACAGTGCAACTATCCAAAGTGTGCAGCGTACTATATAGATTTTCCAGAACAGAATCCGACAATTTAATCAAAGAAGAATCATCATGTTGTCTTATATGTTCTCCATAAACAACATCAAAATGTTATGAAAAGTTAGTGATAACCAAAACACCATTATATTAACTAAAAAATCTCTTATGTTTAGAAGTAGAGGAATTTTCTATAACAAAAACTAGGTAGTTGTCCAGTTCGGAAAATGTTTCAAGGTTCAGTGTTCGAGAAAAATTTTTAACATTATTGATAGATTCAGCAGAATTTTTAGCTTCTAAATTATTTTCATCAAAAGAGTATCGATTTTATTATTTTTCATATTTTTCAATTGAGTTCTCATCTTCTAACGAGTCTACCTATAAACTACTTTCTGAAAAAGCGAGTAATTTAATATTTTAAACACATTGAACTCTTATTGTTGTTCTCTAATTTTGATAATTAATTTTCCCTTAGAAAAATCAATTACAGCTCCACTTGTGTCCAATAAGGGAATAACCATGATGATGGCCACCTTTTGATCACAATCCATGTCTAAGACTAAAAATTCTGCAGGACGAAATAGCTTCCCTACCCTAACGAGAATGTCATATATCTTACCCACATGTTGAGTGAAAGATATATCAACTAATTGTGATATGATTGTGGTGGGTGGATGGTCACCCAACCTCAACTGCTGAAATTGGTAGTATGGGAGAAGATTTATGCTAGCACCAAGATCACACCAACAATTGAATAGGTCAGGATTTCTTAAGGTACATAGAATGAAAAAGCTACCTGGATCATTTTGTTTATGTTGGATTTTCTTTTGGAGTACACCACTGCACTCTTTAGTGATATTATAAGTAAAAAATTCTTCAAGGGTATTTTTGGTAGGAAATTGTTTTGGATATTTCATGTATTATTGGATTTTAATTAAGTCTTGAATGTATGAAATGTTTAATTTTAATTTATAAAGGAGTTCATCGAACTGAAGAAGTTCCTCCGCTATATTGTTTTGTGGTTTCTACTACACGGGGAATCAAATGGGTGGGGAAACGTTTGTATGGATAGTTGGTATATCACTCACCTCATCCTTAATATTTTCTTTTCATTTATTCTTTTGATTTTTAGAAGAATTTTTAACTTGTGATTCTTGTGAAAAATTCAAATTATGATCATTTTAAGGACTTTTCATTGAATTTATAGCATGTGAACAAAACATGTTTTTATTATTAGATTCAAGAATATTATCATTTTGATGATATTCAAGGCCTTTTTTCATAACAGTTTGAGTATTCATCGCACTTCTTGTTACTACCACCATGACATTCTTTCTATGGTCATGTTATGTGGTACTTGTAATTCTACCTTTTTTCCTAGATGCAAATTCTCTAGAAAGTTTTCGAAGCTATGTTTCCATGTTCTATATTCTCACATCAGTTTGCATTTTATGTCACTCATATTGATTTTGCTGTTTCAATACCTTAGTCATGTATCATTCCATTGAGAGTTAATTTTGTTCAATATCCGATTAGTCATCGAATACATTCGATTATATTTATTTCCTCCTTAATATTAAGACTCACCAATTTTTTTCATTTTTAAAGATTGTTCTTGGTTGGTTATAATAACTTGGGGTAGTGTAATTTTTAAATAGGCATGATCATTCCAAAATAGATTTTTTGGTTTTCTATAACCTTGATTATAATTATTTGAAAATGGATCTCCATTTGGTGGAAATTTAGGAACATAATTAATAATTTATTAATTCAATTGTTTTTGGGATGAAATATCAAAATTTAGACATATGTTTTGCATATGCCCAAACATACCACACTTGACACACTATTCCCTAAAAAATTGGTAGTTTTTTTCATAGTCATATTTTTTAAGAGTTTGTTTATAATTTTCCTTCATTAACGACTACAACTGGTTGGTGGTTTTAGTGTGTTTTTCTGGAGTTTAATTTGTTGAAGAAGTGTTAACATTAAAATTTTTATAGACTCTTGTCCTACTTGAATTATTATGTTGAGTTTTTAAAGAATGATAGTTAAAAAATTAAAAATTCATTATCTATTTTGTTAGTGTAGTTACCCCTATTAGCTTGATCGGCTAGATTCTATCCAGAGGATGACATATGTTCATATAAGGTGTCCATGAGAAGGTAATATGGGAGTTGATGATGGAGGAAAATCCTAAAAAGGTCCCTAATTCTATCCCCAGATTCAGGAAAAGATTCTCCATCCACATGATAAAATCTTGTTATCTTAGTTTTAAAATATCCTTTTAGTATTTGGGGATAAAATTCCATAAAAATTGAGTTATACAATGAAGGCCTTCGGGCCATTGGAGGAGGAGTTATACAATTGATCATAGTTTTTGAAAATATTCACATCTAGGATAAAAAACAATTCTTATAATTCCCTTTAAGGAAATAGGGAACAACTCTCATTCTATGTGAATTTACTATGAGTCCTATAAGTGGTTGTTGATGCAAATTATTGTAGTAATATATAATGAAGGATAGAGAGTCCTCATTAGATATCTCATTAAATGCAGGTAGTAGTGAAATGTGTGATTGTTTATGTTCATAATTTCATAAACTATGAGATAACCTAATAGAAGAAGGATTGACTGAATCAAGATGCATTGAAACTCCCCCAAACAAGGATTTTAATTTATATCTAAGAGTTATGGATGATTTTGGACGATGTTAGGTGCATGAACTCTCACCTCAAATTTTTCCTTTTCAATTTTGTTTTTATTTCTTAGAGTAGTGAATTGTTTATCTAATTCAGGGTTCATAGGCTCTAATCTGACACAAGATGTTCTTGTTCTCAGGAAATAGCAGCAGATAGTACTTAGTAGTAAGAAAATCATAAAAAATCAAAACAAAAAGGATTTTTTTACAGTTTTCAAATTTTCCAATTATTTAGGTTTTTTATATGAATTTTTTAGGTTTTTTAGAAATAATGGCTCATTATTTCCCTGGAAATGGCGAAAAAACATGAACATTAATGTATTTAAAGTCTGTCATTGTTTAATATTTATATTCTTACCAACTACTATATATGAGGCAAGAATGGCTGAACGCACAAGGGAAGTGATAAAGACCACTATTCTTCTAAAATCATTCACAAAGACCCCACTATTGCCAGCAGGAGGTATATTTTCTTTTCTTTTTTTACTTTTTATATATATTTTTTTAATTTTCTTATTCATTATTAGAGTGACAGATCTTTTTAAAAAATGAATCTTTACTAAATTGAAGCAAAAAAAAGTGAATCATAGAGAAACAGAGATATAGAAGGTTTATAAATGAACATACTAGTAAAAGGTTCAAGAAAAAATATCCATTGTACTGGTCGTATAAGTATTTAATTTCACATAAATTTTATTACAGAGTAACACAATAAAGAATATGAATTACCTCACTTTCTGGGAGTTAAGTCACACAAGACAATCAATTTTATAGTTCACCACTCCCAAATAATTCAACTATGAACAGTTTAAAAAATGAAAACATGTCAAACTCCCCGTATGTTATGATGTCTAATCAATTTAATATCATTTGAAATGTGTTTCAATGATCGATCTCTCCAATTGAATGTGAAATTTTGAAATTAAATTCTAGTGGTGTAATAGATTGAATGAATTTAGTATTCTTCTTGTCGATCAACGCTGAATACCTCAAAATGATGATGTTAGAAAGAAACTAAGGAGATAACCCGTGGAAATTAATTTTATATTCAAACTAGATGATTTATCTAGAAAACATATTAATTAAAAATTTATAATCTTGTAACAAACTTAATAGAGTAATAATACTATAATTATTATTTAATATAAACTCTGGAGATGATGCTCTTCTCTTGAACTCCTCCAACTCCAGTAAGTGGTACAAAAGTCACCTAATGATACTCCTCTACTCAAACCTGGATCATTGAATGTGTCTACGGAATGTCATACCACATTTTTTTCACTACTTATTTTCTTTATATATCAACTGTTACCTACTTCTCATCACCACATCTTTCCACCGAGTTTATGCATCCTTCACTTGTGGACGGCACATGTGGAATTTTTTGTTTCAATACACAACGCGCTATCATTTCCAATGTAACTAACTTCTGGTGAGTTTGTTAAGTGAAACTGGGTGGGTTTTAGGCATTGGCATGAACATGCATGGTAATGAACAAAATAAAGAATTACGAAAACAAAGAATGTGTTATAGTTATTTTATAGTAAAATGTTAAATTAATTATTAAAAATGTTTAACTAAAGTTAATTAATAAATAATTTAGTAGATAATTATTATTTAATTTATTAAGTATTATTATTATAGTTAATAATAAATTTTTAAATCATTAATTGGATAATTATAATGTTTTAATTTATTAATATTAATAAATATATTTTATTAATATTAGAATTATTAAAAATTTGTTAGAAAAACTTATGTAAATTTTTAAAATATATTAATTTCAATTACATTATTTTATTAATTAAATTATTTTATTTACTCTATTAATGATCAAACATATAATTGTATGTTTTAATTTAAACAAATTTATTTATGATTACAAGTAATTTTATTTACAGATTATTATTTTAGTATTGGTAAATCTAATTATTTAATCATATTATTTGTTATGATACATATTAATGTATTTATATAATAATTTTTATATACTATAGATATAATATATTAATTTTTTTGTTTATTTTATTAATTATTTATTTCATAATATTTAATATTTATATTTTTTTATCATTTCCTTCCCCCCAATCAATGGCGAAGTAGGGGGTGGGTCTTTGGTGGTTTCATGAGATTGGCCCAGTTCATGGTTATTCTTTAGCGGTGTAGCATGGGTTGTGACTGCTCAGCTCGGCCGAAGACATCCCTCAAAAGAGGAAAATCATGGTGGCTCCAGATATGAGGGTTTCTTTGTGCAACTGTTATGTGACATCAGGTGATTTCGTCCAACGATCATCCGATTCAAGAGACCCATTGTCTAGATCCAGGGAGATGAAATCTCATAACGATTTCAATAGCTGTGTAGCAGTATTACAAGGAGGATTCCGTTCCACTTTATAGAGCAATAAAACACTTCTCCTTTAGTCTGTATAGAAAATTCAAGGGACACAAGAGAGTAGGGTTCCTTTTCATCCATACCTTCGCGATGTCATTAATCCCACATAGGTGTAGAAACATGGTGCTTCTTAGGGTCTAAATCGGCTCACACAGTGGTAATTGGTATCCGAATCAAAAAACGACACATAGGGGAAGCTGGATCAGAAACTGCTTCATGTGGTTCTAGAGACTATGTGGAGATATTGGGGCGACGACTGGAGCTATGAAGGATTTATTTAGAAAAATGTTCAATTTTCATTCATGATTTGCTAAAATCTGGATCTAAAATGGTTAAATAATAGGTTTCTTGATTGAGTTGAATCATGTTTATTTTTTCAAGTTGAATGATGGAATAGTGGAAGCAGCCTGTGGGTGAGCGACCAATGATGTGGACTGACTCCATGCATCGGTTGGAGGCAAAACAACATCTTCAGACTGATAGATGGTTGAATTGATGAGTCAAAATCAATGGAGAAATAGTGGAAGGAAATGGTGAATGAAGATGAATGAAATAATTACGACTAGAGGAAGAATATCAGTGATGTGCAGGAATAAAGCATGGGAGCTAGGTTCATCGATGCTTAAATAACAAGAGATGTAATTTTTCAACTGCAAATGGTGACTGTTATAGATTAAAATAAAGGCTACTTATAGTTATAATATATATTTTTACTGTTATCTTAAAGGGTTTCTGATGAGAAAAAGGTCATGGTTTATTTTAATCATTAAGGTTACCTTCGGTAAAAAATAAAATGATACCAATACTAATAGGTCACTGATGCAGTTAAATAAAAAGATCCCCATTACAAAAAAATGCTCACTAGTGCAAACATGACATTACTGATAGGAAAAAAAATTAAAGTTACTCAATGGAAAAAATGTCATTCTTAGCAATAAATATTCTGGTTACCTGTACTTATAAGAAAAAGGACACTGATAGAACAGAAATTTTGAACTAAATGTTACACTCTAAAAACGAAAATAAAATAACATGTTTAGGATAAAATAAATAATTTTTAAAACTCTAATGTAATTAATTAAATAACAATGTGAATACTTATAGTTAAAATTTCACTTTTTCATTTAATAAGAACCAAAAATTATAACTTAATTAATAATAAAGATAGTCAATCAAATCAATTAACAAAGTTAATATATTTTAGTGAAGCAAAATTAATGTATAAAATATTATAATAATGTCTTTATTAGATAAATAAAAATACGGTGATCAAATAATTTTTTAATAAAAAGGTTAATTTAATAAATACTCAAAATGATTTTAATTAACCAAACTAATTATGAAATAATTAAATTAGAAATGTAAATTAATATTATAATATTTAATTAGAAGGAAAAAATAAAAAAATAATTATAAACATGGATTAATTAACAAATTATATTATAATAATACAAAAGTGTAATTATTTCATAAAAAGTACATAACTAATTAACTAAATCATTAAAAATTAATTAGAAATATGTGAAAAAATATAAATATATATCCACATGACATATAATGGTGGATGATGATTAGTGGAAGTGAAAAATATGTTATTTGTAGTGGCGGACCATGGGAATGTATAATGAAAGTGTTTTAGCCATTGAGATGGAGAAATGGCTCCAGGAGCTTGAGATAATCTTCAGCCTGGACTGGGAAACAATCGCGTATTTGGTTCCCATTGAAGTGAGTCAGTTGAGGGGAGTTTCCTGTTGTGGGGGACGTTGTACCTAATAGAGTGGAAGAAGAATTATGTTCCATGGACTGATTTTGTGAAGGTGTTTAGGGTAGAATTCTTTTTCCCAAACGTGAATGCAGAGAAGAGACATGACTTACACTCCCTCCAATTGGGATGTATTAATACCAGTGTTTGGGATTAATATCATATATTCCCATCACATGTCCCTCAATCATTTTACAGATGAGGATTACAATGTGAGATTCGTAGAGGAGGTGCTTTGTCCTTCTATATAGTATGTGGTTACTCCCATTACGTTGCCGACATACATGGAGGATCAAGAATAAGATGTATATAACTGTGAGGATGAACTCACAAGGAGGTATACCTTGGGAGGTGTTATATCATTGTTCTTCTAGAGAAAATTTCACCAGATGCATATCTTAGGAACCATGGATTTTGAGATTTTGACTGAAGGGGAATCGAGCTCAACAATTTCTTTTCAACCATTTTAACCTCTTGCAATTTCAATGAAAATAGGAATGTGCAATTTCACTTGTGGGGAATATATGAATCTTCATATTCAGTCAACGATGGTCACTCCATCTCCTTATGGTGGATGTGGGTAGGTTTAGTTCCTGCCTCAGCATTAGTTTCATGTAGCGTTGCAGAAGTAACAGGTGTATGCACAGCCGATGGGATATAAAGCAGGTAGAAGTGGAACATAGTTTGATACTTAGGGAGAATAGCCTAAAAATGGACAAAAGGCATTTATAAGAATAGGGAAGAGTATATGGTAAAAATTAGTTACACATAGTACATGTAGTAGTTCTAGCTGGTCCATAGAACATTTGAGTTATTCTCATCTTGATTAGTACCCTTTATTGTGATTTGATTGATTCAATAACTTCTCATTCTTTTTTTATTTAATATAACTTGTTATAGGGGACAAGACATAGAGATAATTCACATTCCCCTCGTATTGAGTATGCCAGTCGGTGGTCAGAAAAATTTGTCTGATGGTTTGGGGGGATAAATAATGCTGATGGGAAAACAACACATATATGGTGATCTATTATTAATACATAAGCATCCATACAAAGTTATTCTTGGCATTAAATAATTTTATTCACTTCATTCCTTTATCAATATCTTCTTGAGGTGTGTTGTCTTTTCAGATGTTCATGATCGGTGTGTGGCATTCATTTTAGAATTGAGTGGTTAGATGGTTAGTTAGCTTGTAGAAAATCATCATTCCTTTTTGGATGATATGTCATTAGGACCCGTGAAGGATATGGTTGTGGAGGTTCCCAATGTTTTTTGGGGTGTTTTAGGATTCTTTACCTAATGGAGTTCTGAATCTACCCCCTCGATGTGACCTTGAGTTTTGGATAGACTTATATCCAGGTTCTTTTCTGATTTCAGAGGATACTTATCATATGAAACCATAATTCAAGTGGGAGTTGATGATTCATATATATGATCTGATATGGAATGGTTTTCCCTGGACCACTATGTAACTGCTGGGTGATTCAGTCTTGTTTTCGATTAGGGATGATGGTGGTATGAGGGTTTTCACAGACCACCATTGGTTGAATTACATTAATGTCACAAACAATTGTACCCCTCCTACATATATGAGATAATTTTGGCTAACAGATAAGACCATGTTGTTTTTCTCATATCATTCTTTAGTCTAGAAATTACCGATTGAGGTTGAAGGAGGGTGACATCCCGAAATTCTCTTTCAAGTGAATGTATGGGCACATCATGTTCTTTTCATGAAATTTAGTGTTACGAACACACTAGCAATGTTCACGGGTCATATGAAGTCTATCTTATATGTTTTCCCGAACCAGTTCATCATCATATTCATTGACTACATCTTGAAAAACTCAATGTTAGAGGAGTAGCATATTGAGAAGCTCCAGACTATAATTAGGGTCCTTTTAACAACACAATCTCTAAATAATGTGGTCCATGTGCATATTATTTTGACATGGGATGTACATTTCATTGGGCATGTTTTATCATATAAGGGCATAGAGGTGGACAATTCAAATGTCAGTGAAGTTGTTCCTTGGGAACCACTTACGAATGTGGTAGATTTTCATACATTTCTTTGTCTGGTCTGCTACTATATAATATTTGAACCTGGTTTGTAACACCCCATTATTCTACAATACTCTTCATTTTTAAATAATTCAACAGTGTGTGATGTACGCACCATAGAGTTTTACCACCCAACCACATTTCAAACTAGCAATTTAAAAAATGGTTATTAATATTTGTTACCATATATTTTTAGATATAATATTTAATTTTAACATTCATCTTTTGTTAGTATTTGACATAATATAAGGACAAATTCAAATTTTCAGATAATTTTTTTTTTAAAAAAATACATTTTTACTCCTTTTAATGAAGAACCCTTTTTAATTCTGTATTTAAAAAAGACACACAGACAAACACAAATATTAAATATGATTAAATTAATTTATTCTTCATAATCGTGACATGATAAATTATTTTAGAATTTTTTTTCTTTTTTAATAACATTTATAATTTCATGAATAATGAAAAATATTAAATATTAATTAAAACGAATTTTTTTAATTGAAATTATTAATATTATTGAATTATAAATTTGTGTAATTATAAATTATAATTACCTTATATTTTTATCATTTATTATAATTTAAGTCATTGAATGTAATTTCACATTTAAATTGTACATAATGTCATGAAAATAGTTTGATACTTTTTACTCCTTAAAAATCGGATTTCTGGTTTTAACAACAAGATTTAATTTTAAATTAATTATTTCAACTACTATATTTTGAATTTAGAAAAATAGACTCCATATTTGGAATCATAAGGTCTAAGTTGTGTAGATAGGTACCTTTTATTTTTTTATAGTATGAATAATAACTTTTGTTATTTTTTTATTTGATAAAGTTGAAAGGAATATCAGTTAAATAAGAGTAAAATATAATATTATAACAATATAAAACTACTCTAATATATTGAATAATCTGATTGGATGAGAAATATTCTACCATGAACATCCATAGTAATAATTATTGGAATTTGTGGACCACATGAGTGTTATAATGGAATGTTATAATAATTAATTTAAATAAAAGATAATTATAACATTAACATATATATTTTACTTAATAAATTTTAATATTGGGATCTATAACTGAAATATTCGATTATAAATAGTCATTAGAAATCTAAAAATATATAATACATCATGAAATTTCATTTATTATTTTTAGACATTTAATAAATAAATTTATTTTTGACACAATAACGATGAAGTATTTTCCATATTTATGAAAGAATAAAATAAATGATATTATAAATCATAAAATAAATATAATTTTATTGTTTTGATGCAATAAAATAATATTTTGGATAAAATTGAAATATGAGTAAAGTGTTAATTCCCTTTAGATGTGATAAATTTGTTATAACTTTAATAAAAAATTCTAAATACTGTAAAAATTGACATATATTAATTTTTTAAACAAATACTAACTTATTAAATTATATAAAATTAATAAAAATCAACAATTAATACAAATTAATTATATAATGTTAAAAATGACATTAAATTATACTTTAGATTCCCTCATAATCTTATTGTATCTAAATTAATCCAAAAGTACAAAAATACAATAAGACATGGTAAGAGTTATATTGTTTAACTAAAGGTTTATCCCAAAACATAAGGATTATATTATTACCCAAACATATATGATACTTATTGGTTGAGGTAATTTATAACGATACTCATCTTATCCTATAAAATAAATAAATTTGGAACTATTATTAACTGGAAGTCATTTTATAATGAATTAATATTTCATTCTTTTCCTAAAGTTCCCCTCACCTCCCTTATAAAAGGGAATATAAATTTCTCTTTAATTCACATCTCTATAGCCCATTGGCTCAAAAAACCCATCCAAAATCTCCTCCAAACTTCCAATTATTCGTCTAGGAGGAAAAAATTGTGAATAAAGTTATCTTATGGAGTACTTTTGTGCAAATTAAACCGAGAAACATGATGATGAGGCAATCATTTTTACCCTTATTTCAATGTTCATTTATCCTTCTACTTCCTCTTACTGTGTCTTTACACTAATAAATTAAAAAATCCATCATATAATATATGCCGTTATTTTTTCTATGATTATGGTACAAACAAATTATTAATTTTACCCATCATATGATAAATAATGCCACCATGTGTGTGTACAAAGAACATACTATCTACATGTCCTTGTGTAATTTTTTTCACATACTATTTATATATATTGGTATTCCGCTTAATATAATAGAGATTTATAATTAATTTAAAATTATATTTTTTATTTTAAATTGATATTCCATCTAATTCTATACCATTTAACCATTAATAAAATGATATTTTCACTCATCCATACATACAACTTACCATCTTCATGATGCGATGAGACCCATTTTCCTTGTTCACCATCTATGAATGATTATAAGAATAAATATTATTAATAATTATGAAATATATGTCAAAAAAATTTTATTGAATGATATATATATATATATATATCATTCACTTACATCCATACACAACGAAAATAGAAACAATGTTCATGAATACGTACAACCTGTCGTCTCCTTGAACAGTGTATTCCATTTCATATATCTATTTATATTTACATATGATAAATAAATTATATAATAAATTATTTAAGTGCGTAAATCATTCTCTATGTAATATTATTAAAATTAATAATTCAAATCATGTACGATAAACTAGGTGATAATTACCCAAAATGTTGCATTAACTAGGAATGGATAATAAACAGTTAATATAAAGTCATAAAATAATAAAATTTGGTATAATAAATATTTTTTTGATTTTAATATATGTTAATAATATGTTTAAACAAATTATACTTGAGTTTCTGGCGTACACTAAGAGTATCAAACATAACATAGCATTCAATTTCTAAATTTCATTATCATCTGAGATTTTTTATGTGATTGAATGTAATGGGACATATTTATCATTAATTTCCATGTTTCATAAAACAGGTATCAAAAGGAATATTTTTATGAAACTCTTTAAATAATAAATAATTGTAAATATTGTAAATATTTATTCTTGTAATCCTTTCTCATTAATGCCCTTATTTTAAAAATGTTTTTATGTATTTATTTATATGGACATGAATTTTTCAAAAAGATAATTCCTTTCAAAAGTTTCAAGGTTGAATGATACACATTGATTCAAAAACATATTTTAAACGTTTTCCATTATTAATTGTTTGAAATTCAAATGATTTAATGAAATAGCTTATTTCTCTCAAATTATTTTACTGGTCATTTTCAACTATGTCTACATCCATTAGTTGATATTATACCTTATTTAGGTTGATTTATTATAATTAAATCTTCTATATTGTTTTGAAGGCGTTATAATATGTTTCACTATGGATGTGAAATTTTCATAAAATTAATGGATTATGAGTAATGTATTGAAATGTTGTATTGTAGTTTTAATATTAATGATTATGTTATGTTTCACCCTTTTCATCTGATCAACACATTGGACTAAGTAAGTGATGATCAAGTCCCATTATAGACCCTTGAAGCATGAGTAGGTCTCATGAGACAAACTAGAATCATCGGGACATGATTCCTGGTAATCATGACAATGTTTAATAATAATGAACATGCTCTTGGTAACTAGGGTCAAAGAGTTATAGTTGGTATCAGAGTTAGTGTAGAACCCAAATTGGAAATATTTATGGAATAAATATATTAGGGATCATAACCCAAATATTTATATTGATTATAAGTGTAGAAAATTCCTTAGAATTTTTATAATGTAGTTATTACATGGATATTTCATTTAGTACATCAATTTCATGATACTACATGTGGATGTACTTGTAGAAAAGATGTACCATGGGGTGAAAACTCTAACAAGGTTTTTTGGGCCTGACTCGGGGTAACCTATTACACGACAATGGGCCTTACTACACACCTAGTTTGACATTTCTGAGGTATATTCTTAGGATAATTCATATTTCCATTCCAAACCATAATGAAGGATTTATGAGTAAATATTTCCTCACAGGAACCATATTTTTGATTAGGGATTAGATATTCAAAATTTATGAATTTATGTTACGTATTTACTATTTAAAAATTTTGAATTATGATTCATAATGTAATCTAGTGTAAGACAATTTTTTAAAATTTTGTTTTTTGGAAGAAAATGGAAGTCAAATTAACGAACGTATTCTATGACGAAATTTCCCTCATATGAAATATAATGACTGTTGAGCTGGTGAAACCACTAATAATAAACATCTTATAACCGTATTGGGAAACTTGAGTTAGGTAATTAATAATAACCTTTCCCATATGGAGCATCCAGATCCACAACGCTAAGGATCAACATTAGACCACATTATGAGACAACATCCTGCAACATTCAATGGGACTACAAATCATTTTGTAGTTGAGTAGGGGATAATTTCTATTGAATAAATACATATTTCTTTGGGATGTAACGAATAAGAAAATGTTGTAATTGTAGTCTTCTGCCTCTTAAGAGATGTAGATCAATGGTGGTCATTTTTTCAAAACACAATGGATGATTAAGAAGTAAGAAATATATAATGAAGGTAGTTTAATGAACTTTTATATGAGAAATACATTCCTCATGAATGGTGGAGACTGTATATATAACATGTGATGTATTATTGATCGATTCATTGATGGGTTAAAACCATTCTTCTAGTAGTTATTGGTCTCACAATCCTTCTCATCAAACGAAGACATCACATCATGTGTTATCAAGACACAAATGGAATTATCTAAGTCTTATGACATTAAAGTAATGAAAGATAAGAATGGAATGGTGGGGAAAGACATAGATAAAGGGAAATAGTGAAATAAGTATTTTCCTTTAGGTGATAATTTTGGGAAGAAACAACATGGAACTATCCTAAAATGAATGATAGTTTGGAACAAATTTAGAGAAAAAGGTCACCACGCTTGTGATTGTAAGGCAATAAAAGAAGTTGGGATATTTTATAATTATAAATATATGGGAAATTATAGGAACAATTCTCCCAAAAATCATGTAAATTTTACACAGAAAAATAATATGAATGAAATTAAACTTTATGGTGTTACTTCATTCGAAGTGGAATAATTAATATATTTGTGTTTATGGATTCAAGAATTATATTATTGTTATAATAAAAATTTGGTATTTGTAAGGATTGTAATGTAATAATTTTTTTCATTAAGGTTTTAATATGATGAAGGTAATTATATTTTCAGTCTTTTACTTTAAGAAAAATATTACATTGTTTTGGGAATCTGATATAACATTTAATTTTTTAAATTTAGAGTCCTTTTAGAGATACATTGGACAAAAGTTTTTTGGATAAATCTAAAGGATTGAATGGATTATGTTGAGATTTGGATATTATTTTTATGGTTAATTTTTTTTTGATTATTTTTGGAATATTATGATATTATATTTCTTTAAAGACGGACAACCTGTAGGTCAAGCGATAACATATCACATCAGAAAAAGTTACCAGAATCAAACTGACTACCGAAGTGTGGCATGTAATTATCACCTGACACTAGAATATAGGATGACCCTGGTTATTAGAAAATATACTTATTTATATAAATGTTATATGTATATATTTGTAACCTTGTACGATTGAGAAAAATAGAATATTTTTCAGTTTTATCTTTTAATGGGAAATGTGATTTTGTTGTAGGAATTGTTTAAATGATGAAACACTTCATGTAAATTAAGTATGATTCAATTTTTTCATAGTCTATGAATTTAATTAATTCTTAAGAACATGGAAAATTACCATAAACCCAAAAAATTCCTAGTAGTTTATTTAGCAATGAATAAAATTGTCTCTTAGATCATCACTGATTTATAGAATTCTAGTTGTTATCTTCCACCTAATAATATTCTCTATCACTATCCATCATAACATGATGTCTTTTTTATCATCCATATCCATTTTTTTTACATGGATCATTAGTATGAGTTATTTCTAGTAACATTCATACATACGTTTCTTTATTTTAAAATAGAGGCTTTGTTAATCTATATTATGATGTGGGATTTTAACTATGATATTTTGATATGTCAAAACCCTATTTTTCAATCCCATGTATAAATTGCATGGAATCAATTTATAGAAGTGGGATAATATAACACCCAAATCTTCCATGCTTCACTTTTTTTAAATATTTCAATAGTATGTGATGTACACAACATGGAGTTCAATAGCACCATAAAATATCAAACTATGCATTTAAAAAATGTTTTACGAATAGTATTAAACAATTTTTGAAATATTTTTATCTCATATAATTTTAACAACCATCATTTGTGTTTATTATAAATAATACAAGGACAAATTCAATTTTACAGATTGAAGAATTATCTTTCAAGAAATTTAATATTATGTATCTTAATCGACACCCCATTTTAAATATAGTATTTGAAATATTTATATATTTAATTTTATTAACGTAAATTCATATTTAGAATCATGATATAAATATTTTGTTTGGATAAATTATTGGTACTTTTCTAATAACATTAATATTTTAATGAATGGTATAAATACTAAATTTTAATTACAAACAACAGTTTTAATCATAATAATTAATAGTGTTCATATATACATTTGAGTGGTTCTAAAGTTCAAATAAATATTATTTTTAAAATATATTATAATTATGGTCATTGGATGTGATTTTACTTTTAATTAGGAAAAAACACATGTCAATCTTTTGATACTTTTTACTTCGTAAAAACCCGCATTACATTTTTGAAAACGAGAATTAATTTTAATGTATTTATTCAAGAATATGTGATTTGAATTTGTTTAAATGGATTCCATATTTTCAATTATCATGTATGAATTTTGTAAATAGTAACATTTTTTACATTATGAATAGTAATCTTATTACTTATTTTAATTTAGCATTGTGAAAGGGTAAATCAGGAAAATAAGAATAAAAAATAATATTATAATAATATAAAACTACTATAACACATGTAATAATAATATTGGATGAGATATATTCGATAATGAGAATCTTTTTAATGAATATTTGGAATTTGGGGACCACTTGGGTTTCGTAATGACATGTTATATGAATTAATTTAAAGTAAAGATAATAATAACATAAAAATATATCTCTTAATAAGAAAATTTTAATATTGGGTTATATAACAGAACTATTTGACTATAAATAATCATTAGAAATTTAAAAATATTTCATTTATCGTGATATTTTTTTTAATTTTTAGAAATTAAATAAATACATTTATTCATGACACAATAATGATGATGTATGTTCCTTATTTATGAAAGAATCAAATAAATTCTATTATAAATAATAAAATAAATCTAATTTAAAGTATTTATTCCATAAAATAATTTACTATATGATATTTTCAGACAATTTATGGGTTAATTTCTTTTTTAGAATTAATATAGTAGTTTTGACCGTAACAATAATCAATTACAAAATAGTGTCAAAATTGACATAAATTAGTTTTGAAAAAAAATACTATTTTATTGAATGATATAAAAATCATAAAAATAAAATATTTGGAAAACAGACATATATAATTTCAATCATGTCATTAATGATACACTTGAGGTTATCTTGGCATTTTATACTAAATATCATAATTACATATAATAAAAATATAATAAGATATGGTAAGAGTTAAACTATTTAACTGAGGGTTATTCCCAAACGATAAGTATAATATAATGACATATACATTTTTAAATCCTATTAGTTTAGATATTTTAGTCCCATAATCATTATTTCCTCTAAATAAATAAATTTGGATCTATTATAAATAGAAAACAATTTTATAATTAATTAATATTTCATGATTTCCCTAAAGTACCCCTCCTCCCTTATAAAAGGGTTCCTACCTTTCTCATTAATTAACATCTCCAAATCCCTTTACCTCTCCCAACCCCTACCCAAATCTCCTCCCAACGTTCCTACCAAATTCTATGAGGAAATCCATTGGGAAGAATGTTAACATATGGAGTCCTTTTGTCAAATAAATAGAAGACACACGAAGAAGAGGTAATCATTTTATCCCTTATTTCAAAGTTCATTTCTTCTTTTAAATCCCCTTATAAAGTTTTTAAAATACTAAAATAATAAATCTATAATATAAAATATTCCTATATGTTGTAATGATTATGATACAACCATATTCCTCTTATTACCCATCTTATTATATACAATTCCACTGTGCATGCATATGTACGACTTTCCGTCTCCACGATGGGGTGCTAATTGTTTTTCATGTAAACATTATTTCTATTCTCTAGTACATGTATATAATGGACATAAATAATAAATAAAACAATTTATTTTTTTATTTATAATTTATATTCCATCCAATTCTATACCATTTACTATTATGGAAATGATATCATTGGTTGTGCACACATTGGACTTACCATCTCCACAATGAGATGAGACTCATCTTCCTTGATCACTATCCATGAAAGAAAATAATAATGAATATTATTAATAATTATGAAATATATTACATAATAATGATTCTAGGATTAGATATATATATATATATATACGTCATTTACTTACTTCCATAAGATATGAAAATGGAAACAACGTTCAGGAATACGTACGGTCTACCATCTCCTTGAACGGTGTATTCCAATTCATATATTTATTTATGATTATATATTATATATGAACCATATTATATATTTGGTACGTAATTAAAACATGCTCTATGTAATATTATCAAAAATAACACATCAATACATGTACGATAAATAAAGAGATTATTACCCAAAATGTTGCATTAACATGGAATTAATAATATGTACATAATATAAAGTCATAAAAGAATAATATTAGACATCATAAATATTATTAATTTTCTAATATAAGTAAATAATATGTTTAAACACATTATAAAATACTTTTGAGAACATGTTGAGAGTCCGATACCTAAGGTAAGGTTTAATTCTTCAATATTATTACTATCCATGATTGTTTGTGTGCATGTATGTACTGGGACATATATAACATCTACCACTATGTTTCCAAAAAGTTCTCTCAAAATGAATATTTTTAGGGATTTGTTTTACTAAAACAACATTATAAATGTTTTAAATTTTTATTAGTATAATATTTTCTCCTTAATGTACATGTTTTTAAATTGGTTTTGAGGATTTATTTATATGGAAATGAATGTTTTAAAATGATAATTCCCTTAAAAAGATTCAATGTGGTATGAGAATCATTGATTGAAAAATATTTTAAAAATGATTTCCATTATAAATTTTTTTAATATTAAATTATTTCATGTAAAAACAATTTTTCTCTCAAAGTGTTTTACTGATAAATTTAAACTACGTCAACATCCATTACTACATATTGTTCTTGATAAAGGTTGATTTTTTATAACACAATCTTCCATATTGTATTAAATGAGTAACAATATGTTTTAATATGGTTGTTCAATTTTTATACCATTCATCGTTTATGGTAAAATGATTGACATTTCGTATGTAGGTTATAATACGAATGGTTATGTAATATTTCACCATTATCATATGAGGAAAGCATCAGACATTGTAATTGACAGGGGGCCCGTTATTTCCCCTCGATGCATCAGTATGTATCGTTAGACAAACTATGGTCTTGGAACATGGCCTTGAGAGAATATTTGTGAATTTTACTAGCACAAGGCCTTTACATATTAGTTATTATGCCTGGTATTATGCATTACCTCATTACAAAATTAGTTATTACATGTGATTATTCAACTAGTAGAATATCTATGTGCTTCTTTATATGGTAATGTTTGATTTATATTTTCAATATTATAGACATTTTTATTGTTTAAATGATGATATTTTTATTATACATCTTTTCATAGATGTTTATAGCTTTCACTAGATTATTTAACCTTACTGAAAATATGAGCTCACCCATTCTTATGTTTTGTTTTAGGTTTCCAAGATGTGTATTATTATTTTGATGAATGGTTAAGCTAGTGGAATAATGGAATTCTCAACACATTATCTATGCTATGTTTTATGTTATAATGATTAATTTATCATTCAGGTTTGTAATTTAATTTCCAATACCCTAAACTGACCTGTCCTTTGGGACAATATTCCATTAAATAATTCTAATGTATTAAAAAAATTCACTGACACTAGATAACTGGAGTCAAGGAATTACAATCTGGATTAGAGGAATTTTAGAAACAACCATTGAAATTGGTTAGGAAAACATAGATTAGGGATCATAACCCTATGATATACTTTAGGGATAATTATAGAAGAATCCTCTAGAATTTTGGTGTAGTGAGGATTATGTGGATATTCCATGTATTAAATCCTTATCTAGATTTTACATGTCTACGTGGTTCTGGAACATATGTATAGTGAGGTTAAAACTCTAACAAGGTATTTCGGGCATGACTCAGGGTAACTTGGTACATGATAATGGACCTTAATTCACACATAGTTTGATATTCCCATGGGATATTCTTAGGAAAATTCCTATTTTCATTACAAACCATTATGATGGATTTACGAGTAAATATGCACTAAATGGAACTGTATTTATGATTATGGGTTTGATATGCATAATTTTTTCAATATATGTTAATTATTTTTCAAGTATGGAATTATACATTATGATTCATAACCTATTCTGGAATTCCATTGTTTATAAATGCCACATAGTGGATGAAAATGGAAATAATATCAATGCACATAATCCATGTAGAGATTTACCTCCTGTGAAATATAATGATAGCACATCTTGTGACACAACTAGTACTAAACAACTTATAACCGTACTAAGATAGCTGACTCGGGTTATGAATAATAATCATACCCATATAGAGCAATCTGATCCACAATGAGGAGGATAAATGCTATACCACTTCAAGAGACAACATCTACCCACATTCAATGGGACTACAAATACTTTTGTAGATATAAAATGGATATGTTTTTTAGACAAAATAATTCATGATTTGGGAGGTAATGAAATGAGAAAAGGTAGTTTTGGTCATCGAATTCCTATCAGGAGATGTATATCAATTATTTTAATTGATAAAAAACCAAAAGTAATATGAAGTAGTAGGAAATAAGAAATGGAGGGAGTTTAATGATATTTTTCTATAGAAATAATTTCCACAAGAACAACGAGATGATAGGGAATGGAAATTTTATGAATCTAAGAGAAATAGTGGTTAAAAAATTGTATATAATTAAGAGAACATAACAAGGGTAGTGACACATGTTGTAGACTACATATGTAACCCATGATGTTAGTTTTATAAATTCTTTTATGGCTTAAAACCTTTCACCAATGGGCATTGGCCTCAAAATCATTCTCATTGTATGACGATATAGTCTTATATGCTATCAGGACTGAAAATGAATTATCTAATTCTAATGACATTAATGTAATGAAATAGAAGAAAATAATAGTGGAGAAAGACACAACTAATGGGAAAAGGGAATGAAGGATTTTCCCTTATGTGATTACTGTTTGAAGAAACCCCATGGTCCTTGTCTAAAAGGAATTGGAGTGTGTTATAAATATGGTGAAAAAGGTCAATAGGCTCGTGATTTTAAGGGAATGAATGAAGTTGTGAAAAGTTATAATTGTAATTATTTTGGAAATTATGTGACATATTGTCCAAAAAATCATGGAAATATACTTCCTAAAAATAAAATAGATCATGTTAAAGTTAATATAGTAACTACTGTCAAAATGGAATAAATAATTTATTTCTGTTTTTGAATTCAAGAATTATATTCTGGTTATAAGAAGAATGTGATATATATTTGGATGGTACTACAATACGTTTTATTTTCAGAATGGTTTTTATATGATGAAGGAAATCATATTTTCAATATGTGACAATAAGTGAAAATTTAGTTTGTTTTCGGAATATGATGTTACATTTGATTTTTCAAATTTGGAGACCATTTAGATTGAATTTGGATAAAAGTATTTAATATAAATCTAATGTTTGGAATGGAGTCATTGGAAATTTGGATAGTATTTTTTATGGTTAAAACATTTCATAAGATTATTTTTTTAATTTTATAATTGTATATTTTTATAAAAATGGACAGCATTTTTGTTGGGAGATAACTCATCTCGTCAGACAAACTTGTGGGAATCAAACCCACAACTGAAGTGTGACATGGCATTATTTCCTAAAACTAACATATTATAATTCCTTACATATTGTAATTTTTTTATTCATTTAAATTGTGTATGTTTATATTTGGATTCTATTATTATTGAGATAAATAGAATATTTTTGAGAATTATCTTTTGATGGGAAAGATGAGTATTTTGGTAGGAATTTGATAAATGATGAAACAATATATGTAATTTTTTTTCATAATTAGACGAAAAGAGAAATGAAAGGGTAACCACCAAATTATGATCTCAATTAAGAGAACATTGGAGGAAATTAAGGACATAAAATTGGGGGAAAAGGAAAATATTTATAGGTATTGATTGAGTTCATCAATCAGAAACAAGTGTAAAATTGAGGGCATTCAATTCATCTATCTATGAAGATTTAAAATACCATCGGTTCAACAAAACATAAGGTATTAGGATAATTCATTTTTTGTTTTAATATACCTTAAATAAATTAAAAGAATTAATTTATTCATGGAATAATAGAAGAAGAAAAATATATACTTACAAGTAGTGTTCCATCCTATAACTAATTTCTTAAACAAACTCATATTTCACTCTGAAAGATAATAGAACATAAAAAATATTCTTTTTATCCTATTCGTATGGGGTTAAAAAAAGAATTTATAATTCATCTACCAGAACTTTTTTTAAAAACTACACTATTCAATCTAGGACATTACTTGGGCTAGTGGTTGGTGATACACCCTTGTCGCCCTTCGGTTGCAGGTTCAAGTCTCGCGGCCTTACCGGACGTGACAGGTTGCCACCCGACCTTTGGGTTGTCCTTTTATGGAAATTCAAAAATAATCTCAAACTAGAACTATCCAAAATAATTCTGTCCAAACTCACAATCCAAAATTTTTAAGGAAGGTAAACATGATAAAGATCCTTTTTCTGCGTAATAACATGTGAACACCTTCATCATGTATTCTTTTAAAACACTACAACATCCTGAATTACCATAAAACGTTATTGATTACATTCATGATCCCTTATTCCTTATAGAATACTGTATATACTCCTTCTATAATTTTTTTTGTAAACTACAATAATGATTAAATATATAAATCCTTAATTAGTTTCAAGTTAGTCATGAATATCCAATATAATTTATCCAAATAAATAATGTATTATTCCAAAATCACTACCTCGCTATCAGAACCGTATTATGGTTTATCTTTCTATCAACCATATATTTTCCAAAAATTTAACATGCTATTGAGACACTTTTCTTGGTTCAAAACAATCTCAAGTCCTTAATGAAATAGTACTTCATTATAATTATCATATAATCCATAATTATTATAACCTGTACATTGTTGATACAACACTCAAATGACATAATTCTCTAATAACTAAATAATAACTCTAATCATTCATCCACATCTATGGTAGTATCATAACTTGATTATTACCAAATATCTTTATTTGGGGAAATCTCTAATGATTTGGACATTGGTTCGCATAGTGTCCCAACACCTTCTAGATGAAGCATTGTATATTTGAATCCATTTTTTACCCTTGTAGTCACGTACATGGTGTCCTTTTTCTACACACTTATAACAAAATCCCATTCCCTTCAGGTAAGTTCCAGGGTGTTTCTCCCCACAGTTATTACATATGGGAAAATTCTTCTTTTCCCTCCTCCTATTATCTATCTGTCTCTCTTCCATCATTTTATTCTCTTCTTCCCTTCAATGCCATAAGACTCTGAATATTTTTTTTACTAATCTTATTAACACATTATACTATTTCTTCATATTTTGAGAATACATAGGAGACTATTTCCCTTATAAATTTGGCTTAATTCCAAGAAATATAAGATCCTTTTTCCTCTTTGGATCATAGATATTGGTAGAGTTCACATTCCTTATACTTGGTTCGATTTCTATACAATGGCATAAACTAGTTCAGATAATGAATTGCAACGAATAATTACAAAATTGTAAAATACCTGACTTAAATTGAACGGTTTATGGATGTAATCCATAATCATAAAGATGTTTTAATTGAGAAAGTATATACTCATAAACCCTTCATAATTATTTATAAAGAAATTGAGATTTATCCTAAGAATATCCATCGGGAGTGTCATATTAAAGAGTACAACAAGGCATGTTTTCATGCTCCAGTTCCCATTAGAGACTAGCTCAAATCGGTGTTTTCGGGTTTTCCCCTAGTTATATATGTGCCAGAGTCGCCTCTACCTTCTTATATCCATACAGGGATATATTTTCATTGAAAACTCACAAAATATCTACATTTCCAATATTCTAGTAATTTCTACTATATTAATCCTCAATGTCTATCTTAGGACTATGTGCTCTAATCAGAGTTTATCTAAATCTATCTTCCAAGATTATTACTAAAATTTATCTTTCACCAACTGTAACGCTCCGACCTTAGTTTCCCAGAGTTGTTGCATTATTATAATAAATTGGCATGATTACAATGAATCATGTCCTGATGGACCGATCAGTTTAGTAGTTTTGGGAAATAGATTACAAACATAAATGTTACATGACACTTCTTAACATAAAAAACAACATAAATAATCCTTCACAAATGCCATTATCTATTTTCATAACCCTGCATATCAATCACAATAAACTTCTTGGAATCCTGGGAAAAATAGAACATAGAAAGGGGTGTTCTCAGATGTTCAGAAAGGATAAAAATATAGGGGAAACATTCAGAAATAAACATAAACAAATAAGGAAATACATAACTAAAACAAAATCCTTTTATACTTGAACTTCTACATAATATGGAAAAATAAAATGATTTAATGCCATTTAATTATTCACATGGATATTCTACTAGTCAAATAATCACATGAAATATCACTAACCACATTCATAATGATGGAATGCATAATTTTAGACTATCATAACCACATAGTTAAGGCCTTGTGCCAAGACTACAAATTAGATTTTGTCAAGGTCTTGTGCCAAGACACAAGTTTATCTCATTAGACCTACCGATGCATCGAGGAGATATAGTAGGCTCCAGCCATCACTTACTATGTCCAATGCATTCCTCATATGAACATGTTTAAACATAACATAACCATTCATATTAAAACTAGAATACAAATTTTCAATATATTCTCCATATTCCATGAATGTAATTAAAATAACAAATCCACAGTCAAACATATCATAAAACGTTCAATACAATATGGAAGTTTTGTATCACAATAAATCAACTTCAAATAAGCTTAATGTCCATCAAAGGTTGTCGAAACAGATGAATTCAAAACTATTTGAGAGAAATATCTCTTTTTTGAAATCATTTTAAATGCACACATTTATTAAGGATGTAATTTAAATGATATTTTGAATCAAAGTTCCCCATAACACTTTGAAACTTTTGAAAATAAATATCATTTCAAAAAATTCTTGTCCATATAAATAAATCCTTAAAATAATTTTGAAAACATGGACATTATTTAAAAATATTTATAATGATAAATAATTAAAACATTTAAAATTATGATCTTGATAAAGAGTACCTTTCACAAACTCTTAAATTATTCATTTTGATATCATTTAAAAGTAACATAATTATAAAATAAAACATCTACCTTCAAAATATTCTTATAAGCACGTAAGGGATGTTTCGAAGATTTTATAATAGTGTAAAATTGCCGCACCCTCTGTATAAGTCAAAAAAGACATTCTTACTTTAATTATGTCTAAAAGGATCAAAAAGCCCTTGTTTGGAAAACGACGAAAAGATTACTTTATAAACATCTTATAAAAATTCAAAAAAGGGTTTAAATGACGTTAACCCATATTATGTAAAATAGTAAGAATGTTTGGAAATACATTTTTAAGAATCATGGATGTGGATGATAAAGAGGTCCCAGTTGATAATTACATATAAACAACCTCGGATAATGAAGAGATTGTGAAATAAAACCTTACCTTGTACTTTTCCTTGTTTGAGGGTAGGTTAACCTCATGTATAATGGTGAAATAATTGTTTTTAAATTATAAAATACTCATATACATTAATATGAAATCATATATGATCTTTTAACATTGCTTTGTTTATAATATCATAGTATTATCGTCATTTCGGGTGTTAACTTACTTGTTTTCTTTTATATTTTTTTCATACATAAATCATGTTTGTTATAGATATGTTGTATCTTATTCATATTCAGAATTATATGAAGTCCTTAAACATTATTTTTAATCATCAATTGAGAATTAGACTTGCCCGGATACGATGGGGAATGAATCTAATCGTGTTCATGGAGACGGTAGTCCGTACGTACTCATGAGTGAAAAATATCATTGTTTTGATATTAAAATAATATATAACTAGGTTTTATATCATATATACAGAATAATTATCATGTTATATTTATCATTTATATCAATTACACATCATTATCACACCCATCAAAATAATAATGTTCTGAATAACAATTACACCATGACGTGGAGACGGTAAGTCGTACGTACGCACGTATGGTGACATGTAATTAAATGGATGGATAGAATATTGATTATGGTTGTACCATATTTATAATAACATCAATTTATATATAATATTCTGGAGTTATTATTTAATATTGGAAATAAAAAAGAAAGAAGACGTTGAAGATGAATGGAACTTCTAAGAGGGTGGTGAAAATATTATCTCTTCTTCGGGTTATTTCTTTTGATTTGATCATAAAGACTCCATAGGATTGATTTATGATCAAACTAAAGCCTCTAGTTTGATGTGGGGGAAGTTTAGAAAATATTTGTTATGGGGTTGGCTAAGCCAAATGGCTATGAAGGTGTGAATTAGATGGAAGGGGGAGTTCCCTTTTATAAGAGGGGTGAGGGGAACCTTAGGAAAAGCTAGAAATATTTTTTTTAATAAATTAATATTCAGGTTCTAATGGATCAAATTTAAATTATTTAATGGTTAAGGTGGGTATATTTCGGAAACTACTCAACTAATAGGTTTTATACAGGATTGGGTCAATATATTAAACTTATCTTTTAGTTTTTACTCTTTGTTAATTAGTTTGACATTTACCATGTCTCTTTATATTTTTCTATTATATAGTTAATAAACATACTGTATACATCAAAGAGACCCCAAAGTGGTCCATTAACGATACACCTATCAAGATATAAGTAATTTGGATGATCCTTAGATTTTTTTGAATATAATATCAATTAACAATATAATATTTGTTTTAAAAACTCATTTATGACAATTTCGACAATATTTAATAATTCATTTTTGTTAAAGTATTAAAAACATTATTAATTCGAACCAAATTCATTTAATAAATATTAAAATGTAATTTTAACAAATAAAATTCGTTAATGGCATCAAAACATTAAATTTTATTTATTTTAACATTTATAATACTATTTATTTGATTCTCTCATTAATAAGGAAAATACTACATCATTATTGTGTCATAAATAAATTTAATAATTCAATGTCTATAAATTATAAATAATATACCATTATGTATGAAATCATTTTATCTATCTAATTAATATTTATAGTAAAAAATATAACATATATAACCCTATGTAAAAAATGTTTTTCTAAAAGATATATGCTTAAGTCATTTTTGTATTTACATTAACTTAATTAATATAAAGTTTCATTATCACTTACAATTGGATCCATGGGGTCCCAAAATCAACCCAAAGATTCCAATGGTCGGAAATGTATCAACCAATAGGGTTAGGACACGTTTTATAGTAATTTATTATTATTATAATCTTATTTTTGCCCTTATTTATCAAATTTACCCTTTAACCATGGTAAATAAAATATTTACTGAAGTAATTATTCAAAATGTCTAAAAATAAAAGTTACATATGTAAATATTTTGAAAATCATGATTCTAAATATGGAATACAGTTTTCTAAATTTAAAACACAGAAGTGGCAGAAATTAATTTAAAATTATTTCCCGCTGTTAAAAAAAGCGTGTTTTTAAGAAATAATAACTATCAAAAGATTGAAATTTTTTATGTCCTGTTTAAATTTGAAATTACACCCAATGAAAAACATTTTATTAAATGGTAAAAATATACTTTAAATATACTTTAAAATCACTCAAATTCATAATTTATCACTACAAATTATTTCAATTAAAAAAGTTATTTTTAATTAAAATTTATTAATTTTCACTATTCATCAAAATATGACAGTTATCAGTAAAGTTCGATAATTCACCCTAAGATAATATCAATATTCCAAATCCAAAAATGAATTCTATTTGAATGATTAAATGTAAATATTTAAAAAATTGGATATTACTATTCATAACAGCTAGTTTGATTGGTTGTGGTGTGTATTAGAACACAAAATTGCGTACAACACATGCTACAATATTATTCCAAAATAAGCTTACCATAGAATCTTGGGGTGTTAAATATATACTTGAACACTTTTGGATTATATTTCAGAGACTGGATGGTTTAAATGTATTTTGTGGTTAGAAACACTGATTTATCTGACACCCAATATAGACTTCCATTGGTACCTAGGACGTTTAAATTCATAAAGGTGTTGAAAATGCTATGTTTCCATTCATGGAAAAATGATATTTTATTCATTATTTATGATGGTTATTGGTAGCATATGGCCACTCATGATCTTAGGAATCTATTATGGTTTTTTTATTTTATTAATATTATGTATAGAATGTAATTCCTACTTCCTTTTATTCATGTTTTCATGTATTATATAGACATTAAATTCATTATCATCATCTTTTTTATATGATATAGTTTAAATATCTAAGAATTATTACCAGTTTCTTATGATATATATTATTCATGTATTCTTCCACTGTGGTGGGTTACAAGTCATGTTGTCAATGTTTCTGTTTGTTATTGTGTCATTTATATATTATAAATATTTAGTTATTTACCTGTTATTATCTTTATATATTTTCCACTACACGAGTAATGACTTCATAATATTAACATGGAAACACAATAGGAAATCACTAATATTTGATAACCTTTGGTGTTTGGGAAGATGTTTTTGGGTAATTGTGGTCATCTGGATTAAAGGAACATTTTAGTGGAACTCTAGGTCAAGATATCACATCTAGGATCACCCAATTATATAGTATCTTATCAATAATTTCTACCTAATAATAAGGAATTATATTTTTATCCTATGTCCAATCCATAACACTAAGGTATTAAAAAAATCTCCAAATACAACTCCAATACCCTTTCACATAAGTATTGGTCTCATAGAAATAGCATGATCAGTTATCCTTTTAATTATCAGGTATTAAAAACATTATCTCAATCATCAATAAATTTAAGGGTTATCAGAGTCACCAAGTAACTACATTATATTCTAGTTTCAAAAAGTATCCTAAAATGAAATCAGTAATATAAAACATCCCAATGAAACCCCATTGGATCCCTTATAACATATCCCTTCATTTTTTCTCTTGTAAATATCATTCTTATATTTTAATCATCCACAAATTATTTAAAAAACAATACAAATCCATTGTAAATTCAATAATCTCATTTCTACAATGACATTGCCAAGTGAACTAAATTTTAGATTAAACTTAAGGATGAATAAATTATACAATTGTGGAAAAAATTACGTATAGACCACATTCAAACTATAACTCCCATAACCTACATTCACAAATCTTATTATATCATATATATTATACCCAACCCCTATTATACTTCTGATAGATGTGTACCAATCACAGTTTCACCTGTATCGGCAGAAACCATTCAATCCAGAAAAGAATTTAGAAATGAAATATTAACTCTATAGATCAACCATAATGTATAATTATAATTTTCATTAAAGGTTTACATTTAATTAGAAAAATTTTGTAGTTATGGGCTTAAAATATACTCATTCGTTGCAAAAATGTTTGACCATTCGAGAGACGTGTGGGATTATGATAGTAGATTTTATGAATTTATAGCATGATTGGTTAGCTCATCTGATAACCATTAATTATTTATTTTATAGGAATTAATTATATATTCAATATATGAACCAATAATATATCCCAATTTTAATAACAGTTACACTTTAGTGAAATTGATTGAATTGAATGATGAATTTAAAAAGACATGACAAACTCGAAGAATATTTTCCCTCATTTGAATCTATATTTACATTTATATATTTTTTAGATACTTGAAATGATGAATAATATAATTTATTATAGTTCGATTAATAATATCCCAAACCTGAACTGATCCAATATGTGTTCGAGTGTTGAGTTCAAGACAGTGAAATGGTGTTCCTACATATCCCTCTAAGGGGATTTGGAACCCACATAGTTTGTTGAAAATTAGTTATTCATTTCATTCCTTTTAAAGTAACATGAAAATGAACCAAGAGTTCAATTTTAGGTTTGTGTATTAATTAAAATCTCAAAATTATTTATTTCAGAAGTACTAAACAACTAGATGAATGTTACCCAGGAATGGTTTTGTGTGGTACTTCTACAAAATAAATCCTTTTTGGTTTTATGTGAAATATGAATTAGGTTAGGGTATACATACTCTTTATGAGAATAATATAAACTCGTGGTATTTTATGAATCTAAGCGAATAATATCAAATATTGTCATTAGATGGAATCAACAAGAGTATCTTGATATAAGGTGTTTAAAGGGAAAAATAGGGTTATTTTGATACATGGTATTTGAGAAAAAAGGGGAGTATGTTTAATCAAATGTTTATGTAATAAATGAGTAGAATATTTACTAATATTATTTTCAGAATATATGACTTATCATAACTCATGACTATTGATAATATAAATAGGGGGATCTCATCTCAAATAATTTTATGGAAACCATGATGAGGGTGTTGACTTAATGCATTTTGGGAAACCAAGAGGATAATCCTAACCAAATTGTTACTTGAATAAATGAGAATATTGTAAAAAAAATTACAACTAATATTCATTTTACTCTCCCAATATAACCACGTTTCATAATTTTATATTTCTGGCTCATAAATTATATTACAACATAAATCAAGCCAATATTATGGGGTTGTAACCTATCGTTGCCCAAAACTAGAGATGCGGGGGAATATCCCCATGGTAAAGTGTAAGGGGGTACTTGTTAAATGAAATTAGTGAATGAGATCCTATGAATATTACTAGTAGTAATGGGATCCTAGATAGTTGAGTGAAGTGATGTGGATCCTTGGTATATGACTAGGGCTAGTTGGCACCTATGTTGGTTAATGAGGCATGTAGGCAGCAAATAACCCATACGACCTAGGTGTGAATCCTTGGTATTACATGAAATCAACATGAATAAAATTATAGAATCTATATTATAATATTGGGATACATAAAAGGGATGATCTATTATGATATCTACTTTAGAAATACTAAGGAACCATGATACCTCACTCAAATGGAGGTCTTGATGGATTTGGTGCGGCTCTATAAGAATGGATATATTGTTACATAATATTTATACTGTTTATTGAATTTACTTCCCATATGCTACGATTCTAAATTCACCAATGAGATACTGAGAAATTATTTATAACATTTAATTGTGATATATGAAATCTAATAAGGTGGCCAATCATTCCAGTTAGACATTGAATTGATTACCTATGTTAAGAAAGTAATTTTATAGGAAAGATAAGGTCATGTTCCTTAGAATTCACTCCGTACCACATTAGACATCAATTTATTTTTCATGAAACATATTTATTGTCATGAGGTTGGGTTTCCATGGAGAGAAACTAACGGGTGGGCATGAAGAGCTAGGAATGCGCAGAGAAAGGTGTGAGGCTAGGTGTAAGGATTATTGGTGCATGCTTATATGGGTGAACTGATATGAAATAGATATCATCAGTTGTACAGATGTGGATTTAGATTAGGTTCGGGTATTATTTGGGACCCATAGTTCTTCAAATGAGATTTTTAACTCGATTTTGTGCGTTTGGATTTAGGATCATTAATGGACAATAAGAAAAATCCAACATAATATTCTTATAAAAATGCTCATAATGATTTTTTATAGGTCCATTTCGGATCTGTTAACAATAAAATCAATGACTATTAAGAGGGAGTCATAAATGGATACTTATTTATTAAAAATAATTCTTTTATATGGGAAAAATGGGTTTGAACAGGATATCATAACATATTTATATTTGGGGGAATAATTTTCACCACAAATTAATGAAATCCATATATTAATTCTCAAAAGAGGTTCTCACCACCATTTTATAGAATTATGAACTTTTTTAATGATAGTTGTTCCTTGGATTGTGATGAGTCATATGGGTCATAGATATGACATCAAAATATTCTTTATAATGTGTTATAGTATTTAATCAATAAATCCAATCAATTTATCTATACATTGATCATACATGAATCATCACACAAAAAAATATTCATCTCTTTTTTCGGAAAAAATTACCCCCAAAAAAATTAGACATATCAAATTATATTTAATAATATATAAATATACGATGGATAACTTTGAATAATTTTTTAGTTTTTATGGAACTCATAGGGGTAGAATCCTTTTAAAGAGTCTCTTTAAGAGTAGAAAATATACCCAATGAATTTGTTATCTCCATGTGGATTGATAGAGTGGAATATTCTATAATAATAATTGAATTACACTAAATAAGGCATTATATTTCACAAATTTTAATACACAACTAAAGGATTTGGATTTAAATAAGTGGAATATTAATGTTATTGATTTTCAGGTTCCAAAACGAGTAATTCAATTGAGGAATTTTAGTTTCTATAAATTATAATAGAGTATACGAATTTCATTTCATCAATAACATTATTTCAATCATTGATTTTGATTTTTCATATGGAATAATAATCTAATGGATTTTGTTTCCATGATGTACAATCATTTCACTAATTTTGGACTTTTCATATAGAATAATAATCCCAATGATTTCTGTATCCCAAAATTGTGTTAATGAAGTAATATATTATTTGAATTTCTTGTCCAAAATTCATGGATAGTAAGTGGAATGTAATTAATGTATTGTTTTTTACAATAATTAGTATTGGAAATAATTTCATAATTATGTTTTTGTTGATGTTTGTAATAAAGACCATTTAGTTTCATAATGTGGCATTTTCATTGTGATTTAGGATCTAAATCGGTTTTACTGCTATGTGTGTACCAATGATAGGGGATATATGATTCATTATATGTTGAATTATAGTATGTAATGTCTCAAAAATAAAATACTAATTTTGATATTTTATAGTTAAAAATATCAGATTAATTTGAAATTTTGAATTTTGTATGTGATTATTGATTAAATGTTAACATTACATATCATGGTAATTGGTATCAAAAAATAAATAATTCTTCGATGAGAGTATCGAAAATAGTCTAACTCATATATATTAGTGGATGTTATATAGAATGAATAAATTCCTTGGTGAGATATGGAAAAATGGAACATGATAGAAATTGTTAAGGTTTTTAATGATTAGGATAGAGTTAAAATATGTTATTATAGTGGGGCCTACGAAAAGTGTTTTAGAAATTAATTTTAATATGAAATAGGGATATGTAAACATCTGAGAGATTGTGAATCAGTGTTAGTATTAATTTAATTTAATTTTTTTTAATCCTTCCACACTACATTACATATCAGGTGAGTAAATATCACATTCACTACGGAACCATTGGTTGGTATATAGACATAGATTAGAAATAAAATAAAATATAACATTTATGATTCATCGAAGCATATTGATCCCTAATGATGACTAAATTTTTTTTTTATTATGTTTATTATACTACATACACATTTTCTCTATCATTATAAAATTAATCATGATCAATTGTTTTTCATGGGACTTGTTTACTAGGATCATATTAAATACAGTGAATAGAGTGTCCTATTTGTATTTAATTCTATAAAAATACTAGATTCATCGATCAACATTTTAATCAAAATATAAATTGAATGTTTTGTCCCTCTTGGTTATTATATATTTTATATTCATCGTCATTCATATTAATCTAATCATATTTCATAAATATCTTAATAATTTTAATGAAAATGTATATGGTATGATGAGAACCTAAAAACATCAATTTGTGTATGACCATTTTTTGGTTTTTATACCCAATAAATTAGTCCATATTATTATACTATAATCTTTACTATGTTCTAAAATAATAACCTTTGCATTAATATTTTTAATCTACATTAAAGACACATCTTTTTGAACATGGTATTAATAAACACTATATATTCCTCTTATTTTTCTTGTTTATTCTGTCATCTTAATTGTGTAAAATATCAATGTTATGTGACACATGACATTTCAATATCATTATTTTTTTCATCAGGGACATTAATTTATTTTTCATTAAATATGTTCTTTTTATTTCATTCATATTGTATAATTTAAAAAATTAAATAAATTCAAGTGTCTAAAAAAATTTGTTCCCATATTTAATATCTATTAACTATATTGTGTTACTATATTTCCTCATAATTATTAAAAATTGAATCTCCAAAAATATTGGACTTCAAGTACCCTTCTATATTTTCAATATTGGTGACTGCATATTCTAAAAAATATCTATTCTTATGGTTTTCAATTAATATCTCAGGATATTAATAAATGTTTATCCTGATATTTAAAAAATTAATGGATCATTCTTCCTTATTTTTCCTACTACATATCCAATAAATCTTTGAGAAATATTTTCAACATAACTTGATTAATGCATGCATAAATCTCTATAATCACGATAGCACCTATTGTATCCAAAATTTCTAAAAAAATGTATCAATAAACCCATTATTTATATATAGAACACTCTTCTATGATTTTAAACCAATATTATTAACAAAAAAATTTCCTCCACTATTTTTCATTATATCTTGGGTTGAATGATGATCAACAGTTTTATTTTTATGTTATTGTTTTTGTAGAAAAATTAACTTCTCTATGTAATCATAATGAATTATTAAAATACTCTACATTATGCATTTGTATATCAAATTTTATTTGTGGACATTACAATAAAAAATGGAAGAGTCATTCAATATGAAACGCGTTGCATAATGTTCATGTTACACTAATGAATATCTATTTATGTAGTAGATAACATTACACTACTATTAATTTCCCTTACATAAATCTTTAATTTCATTATATTTTTTATATAAATTCAATTTTACCAATATATATCAAGTGAGACACATAGAAATCATTTTAAAACGTTTCAAATCACCCTTACCAAAAAAATTACTCTAAAACATCTTTTTATATAACTCAAAAAATCTCTCAACATTTTTATTCATGACTATTTTAAAACATGAATCATATTGGGAGTATTATCACTTGGATTGTAATTACATTACATGATTTCCATGGAATCATCACTTTATGTTTATATTTTCACGATCCTTTGATATTAAATTATATATTATATTATCAATTTTTTCTAATGTCATGAATTTAGTAGACCAACTTGAGGATGAAAACAATGTAAACTTATTATTCCCAATTATAATGATATAGTAATTTTAAATGCATGAAAAAGTCAAAAAAATCCATCCATCCTTGAACATTATCTTGAATGATTAATACCATACTACTAAAAATTATCTAAAAATGAAATGATGATTAAAACAAAGAGTTTTTTTGCAATACCAAAAATGATAACACTCACTTATAGATTTTATTCACCCTTTATCTATCTAATTTCATTGAACTACATTCCCACATCTATTAAAGCCCTTAATGGATATAATCCCCCTTAATTTTATTAGTTTTATTCAGGATTTTAGATTATATTGATCCCAATGGTGGTTGTGTATGTTGTCTTATTTATCTATATAATAGTGGGAAACTTTTACTCCCTTTATTATATAATTAATTCTTCTGAGCTCATCAAATCATTCCTTAAATATGTCATGAAATAATTGATTTTCCACACCTCAGAAACACAAATTTCATAATATATTACTTATAATTTAATATAAATAACATCCTACTGATAATATTCAATCCAAATATCTTATACGAAACTATAGGTAGAAAAAATTTATTCTTTTTGAATTACAAGATAATTAATTAATCTAATATTTTAGTAACCAACTAGTGCATCATACATTATTCATTCTAAATTAATAATAAAAAATTCATTCTCTAATACTCATATAAATTTTAAAAAAGTAAATTTTTATGATTATTAATGATATGGATTGCATCATCATTTTTATTTCTGAATTAATTTTCATGAACAGTAGTTGAAAACATCTATTATGAAATCAACATTTGTTACATCAGGGTTGGGAACTACTTTCCTAACATGATCGAAAATTCAAAACCAATGAATATTAGTTCCTTATTGAAAATTTTAAATCATGATAAAATCATATATATATATATATATATTAATAATAAAATTCACCAAAAAAACCATGGATCCATATTATTCATGTTTGTTTTTATTCTAAGTACCCATTTTAAAAATAATGGATCGGGATATTTCATTAATATTTCTTTAATTATTGTTTCCTATTTTATCCCCATTAGGATTTTATTCATTATTTATCATGTAGCCATCATATTTATTGAAGAATACAAATACTTTCAGAGATATAATTGGTTCATTCTAATATTATTGAATATTCCATTAATCATGTAAATAAATATATATCTTATATATTATTAGAATAAAAACATAATTGTTTAATTTATATGAAAAAGTATTGTGTTGATCAACATAAAAGGATGCTGAATTTTACCACATTATAACTTAATGAATTTATGAATGATAAAACTGTTTTAGGATTATTCAACTTGAAATTGTTTTATGAATTATTCATATAAATGTTTCTCATTCATAATTAATTTACTAAAATAAAATAAAGAGTAAATATATTCATAGAAAAAAGAATTTATTTTAAATCTACCATGGAAAATATTGATGAACTTTTGAAAAAAAGTAATAGTTGTAACGCCCCAACCCCAGTTACCGAGAGTCAGTGCATTATTACATAACATTGGCATAATCAAAGAAAGATCAAATCTCGAAATACCGATTGGTTTAGTAGCCTTGTAAACAATAGATATATTCATAAATTTTTACATTACATCATAATGTGAAAAACTACTACAACAACATATTGTCTCCATAGTCCACACTATTATCCCCTCATAATATTCCTGCAGGTCATTCATAATTTTCTTCTTCACATCCTAGGAAAATAAAACATAGAAATGGGTGATCTTAAATGATCAGTAAGGGTAAGAAATACAATGGAAACTTTCAAAAATAAGCATAAGAATTTAAGGCAATGTATAAAACTAAAACAAAATCCTTTTAAACTTGATGTTCAGCATAATATGGCATAAATAAAATGAAATAATGCCATTTACTTATTCACATGGTAATTCTAATAATCTAATAATCACATCAAATATCACTAACCACTTTCATAATGATGGAATGCATAATGCTGAACTTTAATTTCATTATCAAGGCCTCGTGCCAAGGCCTATGGGCTAACTATAACCCAAACACAACCCGAAGTGCATCTAATAACCGGACACCAACCCAGCGTGCCTCTAATAACCGGAAACAAACCCGGAGTGCCTATAATAACCGGACACCAAGCCGGAGGGCTTACTTTTACCGGTCCTCAACCCGAAACTTACTAGTCCAACACATTCATCACAAGAAGAGGATGAAATATAACATAAAAATTTGTATTAAAATTAGCATGAGAAATGTCAATACATTACCCATAAACTATGAATGGTATAAAAATAACACATCCATAGTCAAATATATCACAAAACCTTGAGCACAATATGGAATATTTGTATCATGATAAATCAACTTCAAAACAAGTTTAAAATCCATTAATGGATTTTGACATAGAAGACATTGATTTGTAAAACTCTTTGAGAGAAATACCCCTTTTTCATGAAGACATTTAAAAGTCAAAAAATTTAGAAAATAAGTAATTTAAATACATTTTTGAATCAAACTGTCCCATACCACTTTGAAACTATTGAAAGGAATTAACATTAAAAAAATATTCATGTTCATATAAATAAATCCTTAAAAACCATTTTGAAGACATGGACATTAATGAGAAAGATTTATTAGAATAAATATATAAAACATTTGAAATGATTTTTTAGTAAAAATTACCTTAAAATAATCCCTTTGAAAACTCTTTCATAAAACATGTACATGGATAATAAATATGTCCCAGTAGATACTTATGTAAAAACAACCTCGTATAATAAAGAGATTGTGAAATTAACCTTTACCAGTTTGGTAACTTATGAAACATACAACCCATGAAAGAGGTATCATACAATGAATATGTAAATACACCTAAATTAAATTATATTACACAAATAATATAATTATGGGAAGTACATACACCACAAAAAGGTAATAGTTGCAATATGGCATGAATCTCACGGGAATAAGGAGTGAGATGAAAACCCCTTACCTTGCAATTTTCTTTAGTCGAGGGTACGTTTAACCTCCTGTATGAAGATCGTAGTATGTTATTAAATTATAACAGAACCATATTAATATTTATGATATCATACCTGATTCATTTATGACTTTATATTACCCATTTAATAATAATTTCCATGTTAAGTTAACATTTTGGGTAATAATCCCTTTCTTTATTGTACGTGTTTTAACTTGTCACTCTTGGTTGTATCACGTAGATCATGATTTAAATACTTCCAGAACATAAAACATGATAAATTTATCATATATATTAATAATATAAATATGTATAATATACATATATATGAAATGGAAAACACCATTTATGGAGACGATAGTCTGTACGTACGAATAAATGTTGTTTTTGTTTTTATATAGTATTGAACGGATGTAAATGAATAAGATATATGTAAGTACATAAATTATTATATATATATATATATATATCTCTAGTAGAACTGTTATTTCATATATTACATACTTATTAGTAATATATATTTTTATAATCGTCGATGAATGGTGAACTTGGAAATGAATCTCGTCGCGTCGTGGAGACGGTAATCCGTACGTACGCACGAGCGAAAATATCATTCTTTTGATATTAAAATAATATATAATTAGATGTTATATCATATATAAAGAATAATTATCATGTTATATTTATTATTTACATGAAATACACATCATTATTATACCCATCCAAAAAATAATTTCGTGAATAACAATTATACCACGACGTGGAGACGATAAGCCGTACGTACGCGCATATGGTGACATGCTATTCAAAGCATGGATAGAATATTGAATATGGTTGTACCATATTTATAATAATATCACAATATATATATGATACTGGAGTTATTATTTTAGAATGGTAACAACAAAGGAAGAGGAAGTGGAAGAAGAAAGGAACTTGAAAAAGGGTGGTGAAATCATTACCTCTTCTTCGGGTTCTTCCTTTTGATTTGATCAAAAGGGCTCATTAGGATGGCTTTATGATCAAAATAAAACCTCTAGGTTTTATAGAGGATAGATGGAAGAGTATTTGGGCAGGGTTTTTCCGATCCAAACGGCATTGAAGGTGTGAAGTAATGAGAAGGGGGAGTGCCCTTTTATAAGAGGGGTGAGGGGAACCTTTGGAAAAGCTAGAAATTTTAATTTATAATAAATTCATATTAGGTTTATAATGGCTCCAATGTTAATTATATAAAATTTAAGGTGTGTATGGGTGGAAATTAATTCAACCAATAGAATTTATACAGGTTTGGGTGACTATTTTAACCTTATCTTTATGTATTAACTCTAAGTTAATCAGTTGCACTTTTACAATGTCTCTTTGTATTTTTATATTATACGGTTAATAAACTTATCATAAACATCTATGAGACCCCCAAGTGGTCCATTAATGATACAACTATCATGATATAAGTCTCTTGGCCGATCCTTAGATTTTTAGGAATTTAATATCAATTAATAATATAATATTTGTTTTAAAAACCCTTTTATGTCAATTTTGACACTATTCAATAATTGATTTTTTTGAAACTCATAAAAGAAATATTAAATCTAAAAAAAGTCAATTAACACAATCCTAATACGTCATAGTAACCTATAAAATATGTGTAATTCAATAAAAGTCTCAAATTATATTTATTTGGATATTTATAATATCAATTATTTTAATTTTCTCACTATTATGGTAATTACTCCATCATCACTGCGTCATAAATAATTTAACTTATTTAAAGTTTAAAAATTATAAATAAAATATTATTATGTAGGAAATCGTATTAGCTTTCTATTTAATATTTGTAGTCGAAAATACAACATATATAACCCTATGTAAAAATTGTTTTTCTAAAAGATATATGCTTATGTCATTTTTGTACTTATTTTAACTTAATTAAAATAAAGTGTCCCTATCACCTACATGTGGCTACATGGGGTACCAAAAACGACCCAAAGATGCTCATGGTCGGACTTGTATCCACCAATAAGGTTAGGACACATTTTAGGGTAATTTAGTATTAGTATAATATTATTTTTTTAACCCTTATTTACCGGATTTACCCTTAACCATGGTAAATAAAATATTTACCGCAGTAATTATTCCAAATGTCTAAAAATAAAAGTTACCTTTTTACACAATATAAAAATCCATATTAAAAATATGGAAACCATTTTTCCAAATTCAAAACATATAAGTGGCAGAAATTAATTTAAAATTAATTCCCGTTGTTAAAAGAAAAAGCGTGTTTTTAAGAGATAATCACTATCAAAAGAATGTCACTTGTTTATGTTCGGTTTATTTGTAAAATTATGTAAAAGAACCAATATTATATTAAATGGTGAAAATATATTCTAAATATACTTTAAAACCACTCAAATTCATAATTTATCAATATAAATTATTTCGATTAAAAAAGTTGTTTTTAATTAAAATTTAGTAATTTTCACTATTCATCAAAATATAAGTGTTATCCCAAATGTTCCAAAATTTCACCCTAGGATAAATTTGATATTCTGAATCCAAAAATGAAGTCCATTTTTAAATATAAAATATATATAATTTCAAATATTAGGTATTACTATTCATAACGGCTAGTTTGATTGGTTGTGGTGTGTGTTAGAACTCGATGTTGCGTACAACACACACTACTATATTATTCAAAGGAAAGTGTACGGTGGAAGCTTGGGATGTTTCATTTTAAATTTTTGATGTCCCCATTTAGTCAAAAAGTTTAAAATATTTTATTTAAAAAGGGTTCACTATTAAAAGTTGGTAAAAGTGCAATACTGAAAATGAATTTGTTCTTACATTATGTCTAAGACTCTCATAATATGGATTATAAAATTATAATGAATATATAAAGTTTAAAATTTAGTTAAAATTATTCATAACCTCTTTTGAATGGCTTGTTTGGTAAGTCATGGTGTGCTTCAACTCGGTGTCGCATGAAGTTCATGTTATTGAATTATTTTGAAAAATAACACACTATGAAATCTTGGGGTGTTACATACTCCCCTCCTTCAATAAATTGCTTCCTCGCAATTTTAAATTGTTCTTCGAAAATAAAAGGTTGAAAATAGAAAATATCTTTTTGGGAAAACCCACATTGGAAATTGGGTTACTAAAATTTAGTCTTAATATGAGGAAAAGAGAAAATAAAGGCTCACCACTAAATTATGATCTTGATTAGGAGAACATTGGTGGAAATTAGAGACATATAATAGGAGGAAAAACGAAAATATTTATAGGTAGTGATTGAGGTCATAAATCACAAACAATTGTAAAATTGAGGTCCTACAATTCATCAATCTATGATGATTTGAAATACCATCAGTTCAACAAATCATAGGGTATTAGGATAACACATTTTTGGTTTTAGGATTCCTTAAATAAAGTATAAGAATTAATTTCATCATAGAATATGAGAAGAAGAAAAATATATTCATGAAATGTAGAGTTCCATCCCTTAACTAATTTCTACCAAAAACTCATCCTTTAATCTAAAAGATAATAGAATGTAAAAAATATATTCTATTTATCCTATTCGTATAGGGTTAAAAAACGAATTTATAATTAATCTACCAGATCTTTTAAAAAACTACATTATTTAATCATGGACATCACATGGGTCAGTGGTAGGTGATACACCCTTCTCGCCCTTCCGTTGTGGGTTCATGTCTCGTGTCCTTTCCGGACGTGACAGGTTTCCACCCATCCTACGGGTTGTCCTTTTATGGAAGTCAGAAAATTATCCAAAATGCTTTAGTCCAAAAATGAAGATCATTTTTGTTTCATAATAACATGTTAACGCCTTCATCAAATATTCTTTTAAAACACTACAACATCTTGAATTACCATAAAACCTTATTGATTACATTCATGATCACTTATTCCTTAAATAATAATTGATATACTCCTTCAATCCAAAAATGTTGTAAACTCCAACAATGATGGAATATACAAATCATTAATCAGTTTCAAGGTATTCAAAAATATCCAATATAATTTATCCAAATCAATCATGTATTATTCTAAAATCACTACCTAGGTATCAGAACTATATTATGGTTTATCATTCTGTCAACCATATATTTTCCAAAAATTTATCCTGCTATTGAGTCACATTTTTCGTTGTGCCACACATTCTCACGTACTTAATGAAATAGTACTGCAGTACAATCCTTATATACTACATAATTATTATAACAAGTACATTGTTGATACAACACTCAAATGACATAATCAACATAAGATCTCTAATCATTCCTCTTCATCTGTGGTAGTATCATAACTTGATTATTATCCAATAGTATCATTTGTGGCATAGTCTGATGACTGGGACATAGGTTCACGTAGTGTCTAAACTCCATGAAAATGAACCATTGTACATTTGAAACCATTTTCTTACCCTTGCAGTCACGCACCTTTTTCCATTTTCCTCCATACTTATAACAAACTCCAATTCCTTTCAGGAAAGTTCCAGGGTGTTTCTTCCCACAGTTATCACATATGGGGAAATTCTTCTTTTCCCTCTTCCCTTTATCCATCTTTCTCTCTTCCATCCTTTTCTTCTCTTGCTTCCCTTCAAAGCCATAGGACTCAGTAAAATCATTACATATATTATCAAAACATGATATTATTTTATCATATGATGATAATACATGGGAGACTATTTCCCTTATAAATTCTGGCTTAAGACCATAAAAGATATGACCCTTCTTCCTCTTTGAATCATGTGTATTGCTGGAGTTCTCATTCCTTCTACTCGGCGCCATTTCTAAACAATGGAATACACTAGATTAGTTTATGAATAACAATACCTAATACCAAACTTGTATGACACATAACATAAATTAAATAGTTTATAGATATAATCCATAATCAAAAAAATTTCTCCTTTGAGGATGTATATACTCATAAAACCTTCATAATTTTTTGTAAAGAAAATGAGAATTATCCTAAGCATATCCCCCGAGAGTGTCGTAACCAAGAGTGTAGCAAGGCCCGTTTTCGTGCACCAGTTCCCGTTCGAGTCTAGCTCAAAACTGTGTTTTCAGGTTTTACCCTTAGGTACATATGTGCCAGAGCCGCCTCTACCTGCTCGTATTCAGACAGGGATGTATTGCTCCGAAAACTCACAAAATCTCTACAATAACAAAATTCTAGGATGTTCTTCTATACTAAACCTCAAAATCCATCTTAAATCTATGTGCTCTAATCAGAGTTTATCTAAATCTAGCTTCCAATGTTTGTACTAAACTTCCTCTGATACAACTGTAATGCCCCGACCCCAGTTACCCAGAGTCGGTGCATTATTACATAACATTGGCATGATCACAAGAAATATCAAATCTTGAAAGACCGATTGGTTTAGTAGCCTTGGAAACACTAGATATATTTATAATGTTTTACATTACATCATAAAGTGAAAAACTACTACCACAACATATTGTCTCCATAGACCACACTATTATCCCCTCATAATATCCCTACAGGTCATTCATAATTTACTTCTTCACATCCTGGGAAAATAAAACATAGAAAGGGGTGAGCTCAAATGCTCAGTAAGGGTAATAAATACAACGAAAACATTCAAAAATAAGCATAAACATTTAAGGAAATGTATAAAACTAAAACAAAATTCTATTAAACATGATCTTCAGCATAATATGGGAGAAATAAAATGAAATAATTCCATTTACTTATTCACATGGATATTCTTCTAATCGAATAATCACATGAAATATCACTAACCACTTTCACAAGGAAGTAATGTATAATTCTGAACTTTAATTTCATTATCAAGGCCTCGTGCCAAGGCCTAAGATCTAACTATAACCGAAACCCAACTCGGAGTGCATCTAATAACCAGACACCAACCCGGAGTGCCTCTAATAACCGGACACCAACCCGGAGTGCCTCTAATAACCGGACACCGACCCGGACTGCCTCTAATAATCGGACACCAACCCGGAGTGCCTCTAATAACCAGACACCAACCCGGAGGGCTTACTTTTACCTTCCCCAACCCGAAACATACTAGTCCAACACATTCATCTTAAGAAGAGGATGAAATATAACATAAACATTTCTATTAAAACTATAATGAGAAATATCAATACTTTACACATAAAATATGAATGGTGTAAAAATAACACATACACAGTCAAGTATATCACAAAACCATGAACACAATATGGAAGATTTGTATAATGATAAATCAACATCAAAAAAAGTTTAAAATCCATTAAATGATTTTGACATAGAAGAGATTTATTTGTAAAACTCTTTGAGAGAAATACCCCTTTTTCATGAAAACATTTAAAAGTGAGAAAATTTAGAAAAAAAGTCATTTAAATACATTTTTTAATCAAAGTTTTCCATACCACTTTGAAACTTTTGAAAAGAATTAACATTTTAAAAAAACATTCATGTTCATATAAATAAATCCTTAAAACCCATTTTGAAGACATGGACATTAATGAGAAAGATTTAGAATAATAAATATTTAAAATATTTGAAATGATGTTTTAGTAAAAATTACCTTAAAATAATCCCTTTGAAAACTCTTTCATAAAACATGTACATGTATAATAAATATGTCCCAGTAGATACTTATGTAAAAACAACCTCGGATAATAAAGAGATTGTGAAATTAACCCTTACAATTTTGGTAACTTAGGGAACATACAACCCATGAAAGAGGTATCATACAATGAATATGTAAATACACCTAAATTAAAGTCTATTACAAAAAGAATATAATTATGGGCAGTACATACACCACACAAAAGGTAATAGTTGCAATATGGCATGAATCTCACGGGAATAAGGAGTGAGATGAAAACCCCTTACCTTGCACTTTTCTTTAGTCGAGGGTACGTTTAACCTCCTGTATGAAGATCATAGTATGTTAGTAAATTATAACAGAACCATATTAATATTTATGATATCATACCTGATTAATTTATGATTTTATATTACCCATTTAATAATAATTTCAATGTTATGTTAACATTTTGGGTAATAATCCCGTTCTTTATTGTACGTGTTTTAACTTGTCACTCTTGGTTGTATCACTTAGATCATGATTTAAATACTTCCAGAATATAAAAAATGATAAATATATCATATATATATTTATAATATAAATATGTATAATAGACATATATATGAAATGGAAAACACCGTTTATGGAGACGATAGTCCGTACGTACGCATAAACGTTGTTTCCATTTTCATATAGTATTGAACGGATGTAAATGAATAAGATATATGTATGTACATAAATCCTTATATATATATATATCCAGTATCATTATTATTTCATATATTACATACTTATTAGTAATCTATTTTTTTATAATCGTCGATGAATGGTGAACATGGAAATTAATCTCATCACGTCGTGGAGACAGTAATCCATACGTACGCACGAGCGAAAATATCATTATTTTGATATTAAAATAATATATAATTGGATGTTATATCATATATAGAGAATAATTATCATGTTATATTTATTATTTACATGAATTACACATCATTATTATACCCATTCAAATAATAATTTATGGAATAACAATTACACCACGACGTGGAGACGGTATGTCGTACGTACGCACGTATGGTGACATGTTATTCAAAGGATGGATAGAATACTGAATATGGTTGTACCATATTTATAATAACATCACAGTATGTATATGATACTGGAGTTATTATTTTAGAATGGTAACAACAAATTAAGAGGAAGTGGAAGAAGAAAGGAATTGAAAAAGGGTGGTGAAATCATTACCTCTTCTTCGGGTTCTTCCTTTTGATTTGATCAAACGGGCTCCTTAGGTTTTCTTTATGATCAAACTAAGACCAATAGATTTTATTGAGGGATGTTGGGAGAGTATTTGGGAAGGGGTTGGCCGAACCAAAGATGTAATGAGAAGGGGGAGTTCCCTTTTATAAGAGGGGTGAAGGGAACCTTTGGAAAAGCTAGAAATATTAATTTATAATAAATTCATATTCGGTTTATAATGGCTCCAAAGTTATTTATTTAAATTTTAATGTGGGTATGGGTCTAAAACCATTCATCCAATAGAATTTATAAAGGTTTGGGTTACTATATTAACCTTATCATTAAGTATTAACTCTAAGTTAATTAGTTTCACTTTTACAATGTCTCATTGTATTTTTATATTATATGGTTAATAAACTTACTATATAAATCCAAGAGACCCCCAAGTGGTCCATTAATGATACACCTATCATGATATAAGACTCTTGGACGAACCTTAGATTTTTTAAGAATTTAATATCAATTAATAATATAATATTTGTTTTAAAAACTATTTTATGTCAATTTTGACAATATTCAATAATTATTTTTTTGTGAAACTAATAACACAATGATTACTACAAAAACAGTCAATTAAATAGATCTTAATATGTCATAGTAACCTAGAAAATTAGTGTAATTCAATAAATGTATCAAATTATATTTATTTTGGTATTTATAATATCAATTATTTTAATTTTTTCACTATTATGGTAATTAGCACATCATCATTGTATCATAAATAAAGTAAATTATTTAATGTCTAAAATTTATAAATAAAATATAATTTTGTAGGAAATCGAATTATATATCTAATGAATATTTATAGTCAAAAATCCAACATATATAACCCTATGTAAAAATTGTTTTTCTAAAAGTTATATGCTTATGTCATTTTTGTACTTATTTTAACTTAATTAAAATAATGTTTCCCTATCACCTACAAGTGGCTCCATGGGGTCCCAAAATCGACCCAAAAATGCACATGGTCGGACATGTATCCACCAATATGGTTAGGACACATTTTAGGGTAATTTATTATTATTATAATATTATTTGTTTAGCCCTTATTTACCAGATTTACCCTTAACCATGGTAAATAAAATATTTACCGCAGTAATTATTCAAATTGTCTAAAAAAAGTATCCTATTTACACAGTATAAACATACTGATTCAAAATATGGAATCCATTTTTCCAAATTCAAAACACAGAAGTGGCAGAAATTAATTTAAAATTAATTCCCGTTGTTAAAACAAAAATCGTGTTTTTAAGAGATAATAACTATCAAAATATTGACACTTTTTTATGTCCGGTTTAATTGTAAAATTATATACAATGACCAACATTATATTAAATGGTAAAAATATATTCTAAATATACTTTAAATCCACTAAAATTTATAATTTATCAATATAAATTATTTCGATTAAAAAATTTGTTTTTAATTAAAATTTAGTAATTTTCACTATTCATCAAAATATAAGTGTTATCCGAAAAGTTCCTAAATTTCACCCTAGGCTAAATTCGATATTCTGAATCCAAAAATGATGACCATTTTAAAATATAATATATATATAATTTCAAAAGGTAGGTATTACTATTCATAACGGCTAGTTTGATTGTTTGTGGTGTGTGTTAGAACTCGAAGTTGCGTAAAACACACGCTACTATATTATTCAAAGTAAAGTGTACCGTGGAAGCTTGGGATCTTTCATTTTAATTTTTTGATGTCCCCATTTAGTCAAAAAGTTTAAAATATTGTATTTAAAAAGGGTTCACTATTAAAAGATGGTAAAAGTGCAATACTAAAAATGAATTTGTTCTTACATTATGTCTAAGACTCTCATAATATGGATTATAAAATTATAAGGATTATATAATGTTTAAAATTTAGTTATTACTATTCATAACATATTTTGAACGACTTTTTTGGTAAGTCATGGTGTGCTAGAACTCGATGTTGCGTGTAGTGCAAGTTATTGAATTATTTTGAAGAAATAACACACTATTAATTTTTGAGGTGTTACAATAGTCCTTAATATTTTTTTTCATAAATGAAAAAAAAATATTAGTAAAATCTAATAGATAATTTTTGAGAAATGATCTTCCACACCCGGAAAAATTGCTTATTTTTATGAAATTTACAATCTCTGGAAACTCCCCATTTTCAATATCTAGAATTATCCCAATGAATGAGATATTTATCATCATCATAATGTGTGTATATATATTCTCAATTTATTATTTATAATTACAAATTTTAAATCATACAATGATGGTGTAACTTTCAATGTTGTCAATTATATTTCATATTGCAATCGATAAATTGTTCAACAAATTATAATAAGATTCACCTTTGATTCATTATGTTATTTTGAAGAAAATTAATAATAGATGATAATGTAAAAGGGTAAACCGTATATTCTATTTATTTTGAACATTTTGTAAATCATTATCTATTCCACCATCATACTCTAATATTTTTCCCCATACCTAGAAAATATTCATTAGGTTATATTTTCATAGTTATATTGATGTATGAGGAATCAGAGAGTATTTAATTTTCTATTTTAATTGGATATTATATATTAAATTTTCTATTACACATTTGAATCACACTGTGTGGCCTTTATAACATTCATAATTACTTTTGGGAAATGAGTTATTCATAGAGTTCCATTTGAATTGTTCCCAGCCTACATGAACCACCAATAAAACACATTCTATGGTCCCAACATACATAGTTTTAAAACCTATTAGGAAATTGATTTACTAAATATTTGGAATATATTTATTTTATTTCACTCATTCCTTTTCTCATTTATTAATTTTTGTTTATTTCACAAAATAATTTTTCTACATTAGAAAACCCAATTTTAGAATTAAGTCAATAGTTTTGGATCTACGAGATGGTTTATGATGATTTTTTCACTATGTCAATCATACTAATTTTTTGTAATGAATTTTTATTCAATATACTATAATATTATTTAACACATTAATTAATGAATTGTATTCTTTTGTTATTGATATGTTCAATTTTAAAAAAAGAAAGTATCGTAACTCCTTGTATTGTAATTATTCTTATGATTTTTCATTATGATTGGATCAAATAAGTATTGTTCCAAAAAATGAATTATGAATCACCATCCATCATAATAATATTCATAGAGATTTTATTTTTATTATTATTCTCATATATATTTGTTAATACATACTTATAATTATTTATCATCATTAGTGGTCTTCTTTTCTAATTTTTTATTTTCATTATTAAAATGTTTATTCTCTCATTCCTCATCACTATGTCCAAATCCATTCTAAACATTAAAATGATCTTTTGTTACTAAAAAATATTCAATGTGTTGAATATTATTTTCATTCTTATATGATTTTGTTCCCTGAACAACATTTTCATGCTCAATTTCGGCTTTTAACTATTCCCAATTAATATGTCATTGTACTATAAATCTGATGACTTTTTCCCTAACCAATTTCATTAAAAATATTAGATTTACAAAATGTTGTTTATTGTCTTTCTTATATCACAAATTACTAAACATGATTCAATATAATTTTGGGATATATACATCATTATTTAATAATTTTATAGGAAACATATCATTATATAATTCATATAATAAAATTTTAAATAGTTAGATAATATTATATATGTTCCCTTTTTATCATTTTTCAATTATTATGTTTAATTCTAAATTGTACAAGTAAACAAATTTTAAAAAAAATTATATATAAATATTTTGTAACATCCCATTTATTAATAAAGTAATTTCATTCCATATTTATAAATATATATGAATTATATATTAGATTTACCATAAATGGGGATCTATTATAAATATTATACATTAAAATAAATAGTGTTTTCACTAAAATCATACATCAAATGAATGAAATTAAATTAACAAAAAATAACCACATGTTAATAATATTATTTTACATGGATGTTATAACATATCCATCGTATTATAAGTAATGGATAGAAAAAAACTATATTATGTTTTTACATATTAATGAAATATTTTTTATTAATGAAATAAATTATATAATCATAAAATAGGAATAAATAAAAATTTAAGAACACAAATATCTAAATTATTAAATGTCAGTGTTACTATTTATTTATGGGTAACTGAATAAAAATATAACATTGGGAACATTTATAAAATATATATATGAAAAATTATTCATCATAATTTGAATCAATATATCATAATTTATGTTTGATGAATTGTTTGTATTTTTTCTAGAACTATCTTATTTTTATGATAAGTGATCAATACAAAATATTTATTCAAACCTTCATTTTTTTCCACTTGTTATATATAACTAAATTATTTTCTAAATTATATTAAATTTATAATTATTCCAATTATACCCTATTAAAATTAATATTTTTCCTTGAAATCAATTTTTCATTTACATTAGATAAAAAAATTCAAACATTTGAATGTATCACATTAAAAACCCCGATTTACTCTCATTTTAGTGCTATGATCATTTTTAACTATAATATTTAAATGTATTTGAATTTTATTATGTAATATAAATTTAATATTTTAATAAGATAATTTTTTAATTATTTTTTACGTTGAATTTTATTTTTAGGCATTAAAAATATTAGTATGGTAATAAAAATTAATTACCATGATAGAGGAAAAAATTAAATTTCCCTAATGTTAGAAAAAAATATGAATAAAATACCTAAAAATTAAAACTTTTATAAGTTCGTTGATGTGTGTCATGACTCTATAAAGACTACACAATATTTAGTTCTAACTAATGTTGATGAATTTAATGCCACCTCAAAATTCTTGGACTTAAATATAAATTATTCGTTATTTTATTCTCCCAATCCCACCTCTCGTCATGTATAAATAACACCTCACTAAACAATTATTGCTCAAAAATACTTTTATCTCCTCAAATATATACCCAATCCTCTCCTCCTTATTATATCCTCTTCTATGTTTTTATGGTATCACCAGTTTCCCAAATCCAAGGTCCTCACGGGTCTCTTAAGTTGGAGATAATCAAGAGGTAATTTTCTATTCAAATCGCTCTTAATTTGATTTCACTTTCTACATTTCTCTCACTTATTTCATAAAAAAATTATATATAATAGCATAATAATTTATATACAAAATTATAATTTTTTAAATTGAATATATCATTTCCATTCCATTTCTTATCACATTATTTTCAAAGAATCAAAATTATAGACCATGTTTCCATTAATAATCACCTCTATGAAATTTTTTATTTGTTCATATACTCATTCATGGATGGTATGAAAACAATTTTAATGTTGTAATAATATTTTAATATGTATTTAATATCCTATATAACATTATTTATTTAAAATAATTTTATAGTAATAAAAAAATGATACAAGATAATGGTATTCAGAAAAATTGTCAAAATACTCTAATAGTTTTTCATTAAAATTCCATATAATGAATCAAACTCACATTATAAATAGAAACTATATTTGTTAAAATAAATTCAATTGGATACAATAATAAATATCTATTCATGTTTGGTTTTTTTAATTACATTTTACAATATCATCCATAATTCTACACAAATGAAGAGATCGTGAAACTATGAATCAAACTTATCTAAAACTATAATAATAATGATATATTATTAGTTAATGGGTCAATATATTTTTTAAAATAATAAAATAAAATAAAATAAATATTATTATAGTCATATAATGTGTCAATAACATTCTTCAAACCATTATACATGAGTTTTTAATTCATTTTATGTAATTTCAACATGAGGTAAGGAAATTTCGTTTAATTTCCATTCATTGAGAGATTCATGATGTTATAAAAAATTATTATCATAATAGAGATATAAATAATAATTGAAATTAATTAAAAATATTTTATGTATTTCATCATAGTATTTATTTAATTTAATTATATTATTGGTTTTACAATTTACTAGTTCCTTAAATGATAAGGGGCTTTTCTAAATAAAACTAATTTATGGGTTTTCTTCAAAATATGTTTCATCCATGAACATGTTTAAAATTATATCTATAGTGTTTTATTAATATTTTTATTGTTGGCCATTATAAATAATGGCTGAAAGTTTATAGAACTGGGTGATCCCATTGTATTTTAGCAATTGGTTCACACAGATAAAATCATGTGAGTGTGTTATAGTTTTAATTATGGGGGCTCACAAATAGCGCAACAAGGCATTGGGTAAGGATTTTTTTCCCTTGATATTTTTTTCCTTGAGGTTCATATGGTGATTATAATATGAAATTTTTCTCTAATGGTGATTTCTAGGTTTTTCCCAAGGCGCCTAAATGAATTTTCCATGCTTTTTAATGAGTTTTTATATGAATAATATATTGTAAAGTGTAAAAATAAATTTTGCATCAAATTAATTTCAAATGCTATTATAAGGAAACATTATGTTTTCATGAAAATATTTTTCCATGGGTTCTCATATATTTCATGAACAAACAATTTTATTCCATTTATATTCTGTACAGTGTTTTTCAGCTCATCCCAAGATTAAATTTATTTATAGAAAATAGGGGAGAATAGATAAAAACATGAGTTTAAGGGGGATAATTGATAATTTTTCACAAAAAAAATCCATGTTTTATATTCAATGTTTTTTATTTCAGAGGAAATTGATACCAGTTTAAAATTATTCACATTGAATTGGTGTGGCTTGTCATATATGAACAATGTCTTAATTCATAAATATCTAAACCTGAAATGATAATCAATGTGAAAGAAATTAAAGTCAACAATAAATGTAATGATTATGTAATAGTTATGTTCAACTCTAGGTAGTTGGTATTATAGGTCATTTTGGATATCATAATTTTTTTCTATAATATTAATACCTTTATCATATAAAATTATACCTTATAGAGTATATAAAATGTGATATAATTTTAAGACAACCATGTTTCTTTGTATAAAATATATATATTAAGAATGGTTTTTTGTATACAACACATGTACAATGTTGTAAGAAGGATCCAGGAATGAGATATTCTATAGAATCACTATTCTATGATGGTAGAAATCCTAACATATCAGTTTGTTATACTGAAAGGTCACTAGATTCAAGTGATAAATGGAAGTGGTATCCTTACAAGAGGGGAACCCAATATACCATGAATGAAAATGACTGTTATAGTACCTTTAATGTTGCAATATGAACCATCATCAATTGGACCATATTACCATGTGTTATCATAAGTCATGATAAATCCATGGAAATAGAATTTGACTTCATGGGATGTTTAGAATATCAAAATATATAACTTTATATAAATCTTTTTTATGGTGAACCTGATCGATGCAAATACTTGGTTATGAATTCTAGAGTGAAAGATGATCTTTATTCCCTGCAATAAGAATTATTAAAGGATCATTTCCATGAGAAATATTTATCTATGGTTTTCGACACTAAATAGAAAAATTATTTCAATAATTGAGCGAAACTATAAAGATTCCAAAATAGAATATGAAGAAAACACCAGAGTTTTGGAGAGGTTTGAGCTCGATTTTTCTCAGGATGCTAATACAGGAATCAATATACTATTCATATGAATGAAATGTGGTATAGAAAATTGAATTTACTAAATGTGAATTTAAGATCTATTATAATTATGTTTATTGTGCATAAAATTTTGAGATGGAATTTTTTGACTTGTATGTCGCATATAATGATGATAGTAATAAGTTTTTTGAATTGGAGTTAACGTGAAATAATACTAAAATGAAAATATGAAGGTATGAAAATAAAATTCTAGTATTGTGGTAATTTTGTACAATAGGAAAACATGGAATTTCGAATGAATATATGTAAGTGTAATCAATGTGGAATTATTGATCACATAGCCTTTGAATGTAAGGAAATAATACTAACGAACTATAAAATAGGGCAAATGACGAAAATAAAATGTTGATATGTTTATGTTGTAATTATTTTAGTCAGTATTCCAATATGTGTCAAAATATATATTGTTTGGATGTTAATATTAATGATTGAAAATAGAATACTGTTTCATGGTCATTTTGAACATCTATAATTGATGTCAAGGCATTAAATGTTGTGGTGATAGGAATGTTACATGTTTTTTCAAATTATGTTGATACCCTCTTGGACTCTAGATCATCACATTCTTTCATTTTAGATAAATTTTTTATCAAATTGGGATTATCTGCTAATCAATGTAATATTTTCATTTTGGTGAAATTAATGGTGGATGTATTTTTGAAAACAAGACATATAGAAATATTCCTATTAATATGAGTCGGATGGAATTTCCTATAAATATTTTCCAAATGGACATAGTAGTGTTTTATATTATTATTGTAAAATATTGGATTTTATTTAATCATGATCAAATAAATTACAATTATAATAATGTTGTGTTTAATGACTTCATTCAATTGATAACCTTTCAAGAATTAATGAAATTTATTACAAATGACAAATAATTTTGCCTAGCTCATATATTTGAAAATAATGTGAATTTGAAAATTAATTAGCTTCCAGTAGTAAATGAATGGATGGGTGTTTTGAATATTATTTTTCGGATGTAATTGTTGACGGGGATGGTATGTTTAATGTTGAATTAGTTCCTAATGAAATTCCAATATATAAAACCCGTATTGTTTGTCTAATGTGTAATTTTTTTAAATAATAAATTTTAATAGTTATTATATAATGGGTTTTACTTGAACTAGCATGTCACCATGGAGTTATCTTTCCTTTTATGTTAAAATTTAATGTCATTCAACAATAAATTTCAATGACTATTTATCCTTGAATTACATCACTATGGAAAACATTTATTATTTTCCTCATATTGAGTATTTTTTTATTATCTCCTTGGACATCAGTTTTTCTCAATGATTGATTTTATTTCATATAAAAATTAGCTGAATGTGAAGTACGATGACATTACAAATAAATCATTTCAGACATGATATGGGAATATAAATTTTAGGTTATTACCATTGGGTTATCAAATAAATTTGTTTTTTCATGGATCTTATGAGTATAATATTTTTGTATTATTTTATAATATTGTGGTTGTGTATATAGATGATATTATTATATATTCTAAATATAAAAGGGTCAAGAAATACAGTTTAGTGTTATTTTAAAAACATTAATATAAAATATATTGTATGGTAAATATTGAAATTTTTAATTATTGATACCAAAAATATCATTATATATCAAAAATATTTTTAAATATGAAATAACCATTAAACCATCTAACATAAAACTTATTGATGATTTTACATGAAACAATAATATATTATAGATTATTGTTTTATTGGTATTGAACGATATTAATGTAGGATTGTGAAAAATAATTATTTTTATCCCTGGAAGAAACTATATAATCTCAAAAAGGATTAATGATCGTGTAGAAAAAAGAATGCGATGATTTCATTCGGAAATTGAATAAATAATTGTTGAATGTTCTAGTATGGGCCCTACCTTTACGAAATTATGAATTTTCTATCTGTACTGATTCATTATTCAATTGAACTAGCTGTTTCTGAAGATTGAATGATCAAATAATTTATTATTCATCACATCAATTGAAACATCCCGAGTTATATTATTCAACACGTGGTTTGGAATTAACAGTTTCTGTTTTTTATTTAGAAAATTTGTGTAATTTATTTTAGGTATTAATATGTGAAATATATACGGATCAAAAAATATTAATGTATATATTGACACAAAATGAATTAAAAATGATGTAGAAAATTTTGATGGAATTAATCAAGGATTATAACATAATGGTTCGATACCAAATAATAAAATAAAATATAGGGGCTGATGTGTTACGTTAGAAAAGTAATGCTACATTTACCATGATATTTATCCTATGAGACCATTTTTATATTGATTTGAGGATTTTTTTTAAATATTATAGGTGGAAAAAATACCTTTTCCAATTTAGGTTTCATTACAATCTTCGATATCAGATAAAATTAAACAATTGCATATGGAAGGCTGAGAGTTTACAAATAATATAGAACTGTTTAAAATGGCCATGTCTCTTGAATTTAGAATTGATAAATAATGGGGTTTTAGATTTTGTAAGATATAATTATTTCCTTGTGATTCATAATTATATTTCTTCCTTTGTAAGAATACATTTTTTCACATCCATCGTAGCTGAAATATCCACTTCTTTTATACCAAATCTACTTTCTATACACTCAAAAATGTTGTTATGAGGGGATAGATTGTTGTTCATGAAAACCCCTTCAATGATGTTAAACATTTCATCAGAAAAATTTATCATACTATCTATCTTAATTTATCATTTTTATGGGTATTAATAATACATTAAACTCAAAGGAATGGACTACCAACAAATGATGTCATTTATATTCATCCATTCCTCCATGTGATGTTAATTATAAAATGAACAAGGTTAGACGAAATGAATCATTTTACATAAAATAGATACCTAATTGTTTTTATACATTCTTGATATATTGGAAATATTGTATTTAAGAAAATATTTTTTGGATTTTTTGATTAAAGTCATCTACTAACTATGTTCCCAAATCATCCATATTAAATTTAGTTAATTATATCATCCTTTATTGGAACATAATTTCATATATTCACTAGAAAAATACATTAATACCATGTTTAATATATTCAATAGGATTTTTCACTACACATGTTTATATAATGTTTTGATGGTTCTTAATATTCTAATTTGAGTAATTCGTCTTCTCCTAATGATTTCTAATTTTGATTACATAAATTTTAAAAAATAAACACTAACATTAATATATAATATGTTATAGATACCTAATTTTCCTCTTTTATGTTAGCATTTTTAATTTTTTAGATTCAATGACAATTATCTCTTATATATAAATACTTTTATATGAATATATATTTAAACATTAAATATTAAACACCATGAATGATTCTCTGTTGTAATTCTTTATAATTTAATGATTATTATATTTAATAGAAGCTTAATATTGTTGACTCTAACTCACCAAGGGTACATTCTCCATTCATTTTCTTGTGAGGTCTAAAATTTCACATCCATTAACTTAATGATTGTTTTTAGAAAAATAACATATGTATCTCATTTTACCTTGAATATGGATCAAAATATCAGGTATGGTTTCCACTTCTAATTCTCATAAATTTTATGGAGAATGGATTTATAACAAAATTAGAATGTAATGGTTGTATAATCTTTTTTCATATTTCATACCTTTTTTAGAATACCCATATTTTATTTAAATATGGAAAATTTCCTCATTAAAATGATTATACATTTCCACACACAAATATTCTTCGATCATTATAGGTGACCAGATATGATTCTAATTGATTTTCATTAGGACATGTTTGGTTCCACTGTGGGGGGTGTGGAACCCACATTTTAGGATTTTTTATCTATTAAATATTTTCAATATAATATTTAGATTATCTCAATATCACCACATGGTTATTACGGATAAAATATATGTATTCACAAAATATTTACAATGTTTAGAATAAAATTGTAACACCTTTAGTTTTTAATGAACTATTTTCTAGAATAAAATTAATTATCATTAATACATAGAATTAAGCTAATAAAAACATTAATTTTACATTGATGTGGTAGATAGTACAATCATGTTCACATCATATTGTAAAATGTTATATACAACACTATTTTGGCATACATTAAATGAAACACTTAGTTTCCATGATTCATTTTTTCAGATCAGATAATTATTACCTATACATTAGAAATATTAATATTAATAGTAAAAAAAATATTAAAATATTTTTCATATATGTTTTATATAAATATATTATATTAATAATAATATAAATAATTTTTTACAAATTACTTTTACCTTAAAAATACAATTTATCAAATGTACTACATTTCATGCCCATTTATTATAAATAGTAAAATTTATTTTCAAAAAATTTAGAAACTGATTTTGAAAAAATGAAATCAATATTTTTCTTAATTTATAATGTCACAATTTTCATAGAGAATTTGTTTCAAATTTTTCTAATTTACTCAATTTATGGATCAATAGAAGAGAATTACAAAATATTAATTCAAAACATCATTTTTATCTAATTTAAATATATGGATATATTATATTTTAAATTTGATTCAATGGTCAATTAGATAATATTTCTAAAAATTAATGAAGTTTATGTCAGTGGAATAAATTTCACATTGGAATTGGTTTAAATAATATCAGAATACTTTGGAAGTTTTTACATTAAAAACCTTCATTGTTGTCATATCTTCAGGATTAAATATAAATTAATTTATACCAATAATGTGGTTGGAATTTGGAATAATAAATAATGAATATTGGGAAAATCATAATATTTTATTTAATTTTATGTAAACATAGTTTTTGAGAAAAAAAATTTACTGAATGTGATTAACATTATTTAAAATCATTATGTCAAAAATATGGTTAAAAAGTACAAATCCCTAAATTTAATACCCAAGACGATCCAAAACCCTATCAGATAGAAATTTTATATACATGTTTAAGGCCTACACTCCCTTCCCTATAATTTTTTTCTATTATTGTATCTACTTGACATTGGAAAAATGTGGGTGGAATTCTGTTTCATGAAATTACTAAGTGTGCGACTCCTCCAGCAATATAAAAATTACTCCTCTCCTACAAAATTCCCACACCTCTTATTCTACATTTTATCAGCACACATCTACCAATATAGATTAAAATAATTCACACTATTTACTTATAATCTTCACATATTTGAAAATATAATTCATGTTATCCAATTGGTGAAATCGTAAAGGAGTACCCCAAATAAGAAGTAACATCCTTAATTAATCTCATTTAATTTATTTTCTCTATCCACCCCTAAACTGTAATTATGTAGTTATAATAAAATAAAAATCTTGACATAAATAAACAGATATGTTTTTATAGTACCATATTGACCAACACTAGCACACACTTATATTGAATGGGTAATGGACATACTAGTTACAAGTACGGTGAATTACAACATCATTAAAAGATGATTTTCATTTTTCCATTACCCCATATAATGGATGGAGATTATGATAAAAACAATATAATATATATGATATATACTATATTTATAATTTTTTTTTTTTTTTATTCTACTAAAACACACAGTATTACATTTTTTATTTCTTGGTATGTGTGATAATTTTATTTGAGGCGGTGTGTACTATCACTCCATCAAACTGATGTGATTCATTCACACAGACACATAATGTATTTCAGTTTTATTTAGAATATTAATTTTATATATTTTAAATAATAGATCTATTGTAATAATATAATTAAAAATTATAAATATATTTTATTTTATTTCTTTCTCTCAATACTACAATAAAAAGAAATTGATGTTCATACGTACGTACAACCTACTACCACAATGAATGGTGACTTTATCTTTGTAGTTTTATATTATATTGATTATTATAATAAAAAATAAAATTAATATAAATGTTATTTATATAAATTTTTACACTACGGAAATCATGATTCAAGTGTAATGACTAAATATATAACAAATTAAATCACATGGGAAGAATAAAGAAGATATTACCTGAAGTGATACCTTAATATATAATTTTTATAAAGTGGATAATATAACATCATAATCCATCCAAATTTGGTGTTTTATACTTGAATTTGGAAATATGATACATTTAATATAAAAATATTTTTATTAAAAATATTTTTTTATGAATATGATGATATTCTAGATATAAGGAATGGAAATTTCATCTCCGTTTTTATATTTTTGAGATATATTCCATGTAAACCAGAAATTTATTTTTTTTCTTGCGTATATAACAAACACAAATGTTTTATATGATAACTATTTTTATATTTATGTTATTTTACATATCCATTCTATAATAAATCGTTAATGGTGTTTATGTTTTTAGAGTTACCAATTTGGTTAGATTGTATTGTATAAATTATTTTTTTAGAGACGTGACTTTTGGCACCTAAATTATTTATAGAGGTTTATTTACATCTATTTGACATGTTGTGTCATTAATACTTTTGTTGTCAATATATTTTATGCTTTTTTGAACTTTCATTTTCTTTCAAGGACTAAATGATTTCATGTTACGTGGGATGATTATATTGGAACAAAAAAATCATTTATCAAAAGGGTTTTTTATTATGATTTCATTGATGAAATATTATAATCCATATATCATTTATACCCTTGATACATATTAACGATAATTATTTAACAAATATCAATGTATTAGTACTATTTTATACACACTATTTAACTACAATGATTATGAAAATGATTTTACGAAAATATGTCCTTATTTCTTTCGTTGGATTGAAATAAATATCACATGAAAAATAAATGTTTTAATAAATATTGGTTTATTCAACAAAATAATAATTTTAATAGATTTTCTATTTTTAATATTATCCATTTAATGTTCATAATGATTTTTCTAAGGAAAATATATTAAAATTTACATATAAAAAAACCAATATATAAAGGATATTTTAATCAAGAAATATTTTTGATAGTTGTTTCAAAAGTATTTCCCATCAAATATGACATGTGTCTGTGTTAATCACTCCTTTATGTGAAAATTATTTAATGTTTCCATTCATATTAATTTTCATAATTTTTTATTTTATGATTTCAATATGTTTATGAAGTTCCATTTTCATACATTGGTTTTATTATTTTTAAACCCTCTTGCCTTAATGGGTTATTCTGTTGATATGATTAAAAAAAGGTACCTTTTTCCACAGGTTATGATATTATAACATGATTATGTAATCCATTTTATTTCATGGTATATAATATGACCATTTTTTATTTCATTCGAAAATATATGTAAGATTTCATTATGAGATTGTTTGGAAATATAAATCCTTACAATTAATTTGGTAAAGCTTTATATCTCATGAGATATTCTAAAATGGTATTGGGAATGAACCCTGACTTATAAGATACCCATGTGAGTGACCAAAGACATCAAAGATATTGGGGGAGAGAAATAATAAAATAATGAAGACTATGGCAGTGAACCATTAAAACCACGATGACAAGGGGAGTGAACTCGAACTACTAAGATGGTCTTCTAATTGGTGCATTTACCACAATAGAATTATTTTTTAAATAGTTATTTCTATTTTATAACTATATGTTTTATTCCAATTTTATCCATTGAACACATATATTCTTTATTTTTTTATTATTTAGGTCTTATTAATTGACATGATTTATTCCGTGATTCATTTTTATAATAAAATGATATGCATTTTGTGATATTCTATGTTAATGATAACATCCTCATTATCATATTATAATGTTAATCCATACCTATATCACTTTTTTAAAATTATTAACCATCTGATCTCACCTAACTTTTTGATTCCATTGCATTTTTAATTGGATGGGTTTTAATTTTTCTACTTATAATAAGGGTTCAATTCATTAATTACGTAGTGGGAGATAATGTAGTTCACTTATGTACGAGTTTTATTGTTTCTATGTTTCCAAATTCACAATATTAATATTATATTTGGGAGTCTGAATGTAAAATTATTTAAGTATTCTTCAAAATTTCTGTATTTTTAATATAGGAGAAGTGATTTTCAATATAGTTGGTGTCAGAGAAAAGGTCAGATTAACCATTAAAATCTAGTCTGAGAAAACCATAGTGGGAATTCTAAAGAAATGCCTAAGTATATTTCTAATAATTATTGAAATTAATATAAAAATGATGTGTAATGTTGGTAATGTATAGAGTATGTTACTTCCTTACAATACATTCATGTCTACATATTATAAGTGGATGTGGATATAGAATAAATGTATATATGATTAAAAATATAAAAAAGTATGTTGGCCCTGACAAGGCATAACCTGGTATACAAAACTTGGTTTATATACACACTTGGTTTGACACACCCATGGTATATTCTTATTGAATTCACTAAATCATCATTACTAACCATGAAGGATTTATATATGTGTTTTAAATGAATATCCTAGGTTAAAAATATAGTTTCATTAATTATGGAAGATTTGATATTGTATAAAACCTATAACCAAAGAATCATGTTAATGGAGATTTCAATAGACAATGCAATGATGTTCCTCTTGATAAACACAATTATATCATTCATGGAATGAAAAATGTTATTTCTATGCCCACCAAAATCTAAGGTACTATGAATCATGGATTACATCCAAATGAGAAAAGGAGGGAAAAATATGTTGAGTTATCTAAATGGAAACATCCATATTGTTTTAGTATGAATTTTGATCCACATTTTTACTAATCAATGGATCATTACTAATAAGAATTTGTTCAATATTTTATAGAATCCAAATCATGATAAATTAATTTTCCCTATTTATTGATTTGAAGATGAATCAAACAAGTGGTTGTTGCTGCCAAAGAATAAGATATAGAAAGATTATATTAAATCAATGTATTGAAAAATGTTTAGGAATAAATTTTCCAATTATTTCATGGTTTTAATACTTATTATGAAAATTTAGTAAGATTTACTTGTGATTAATTATTGGGATAAACAATCATTTGAAACATAAAGAAGAATTTAAAAATACATTCAAGGTATGATTCAATAATTAACTTAACACATGAAATTAATTATGATAATTTATTTAGTGACCTAAATCCATATATCAAAATGTAATAGGACAAAATATACCTTATTATCCTTGAATATACTATGTGATCTGCAATAAAGTTTGAAATATTTGTTGGAGTCATATATCAATCTCATGGGTTTGACATAGAATAGAAGATAGTGTGTAATGGAAAATATAAAATCCTTGATGTGGAAAATATTAGCATGCCATTATTCCATATATTTAGTAATAATCATGGAGGATATTTATTTAATGTATTCCAAAAACAATTATGTGTGTGAGGAATTTCTATAAAGCATTTTATTTTTGATGTGATGGGATGATGTTATCTAATAATATGAATGGAGTAAATTAAACAAATAATGTACCACCCATTATTTTGGGATACTAGTGTCATGAAAATCTTCAAGATGCTAACCACTACACAATCCATATGGCTATTGATTATGAATAACATTAACAACCTCATAAGTCCCAGGGAAAGGTGAAATTTTTTGCACTAATTATCTCTGATGATGGGTTCAATCATGATGTGATGGAAGGTATAATAACCATATAATATAGAACTGATAATTCCTTATTTTACTCTAATTCTACCCACACTTTCATATCTAAATAATTTTAGAAGGGTGTTCTGATTCAACCAAAATTATTACATAGGGAATTAGAATTTTAATCTCTATATGGTTTGAGGATTTCTTCCCAATTCAACGATTCCTCAAAATTGATGTTTTTGGGAATGTTCGTTCTGAAAATTATGTCATTAACCCTTTGGTTTAATTTTATTTCATCATTAGAATGTATTGGATTTATGTACATAAATCCCAAATCCATTTTCAATTAATTGAAGTTATATTTTATATTTGAAATTATTTTTTTCTATCTATCAACGTGGTAATTACAATGGGTTTCCTCTGAAGATAAAATTCAATGTATGTGTCTAAATTCACATTTAGAAGGTATTTTATCTAAAATTTTGAGTGAGAAATGAGACATCAATGATATTACTACTATTTGAGAATTTATTGATTTCATACATGAATAGTTTCCAATATTTCTACCAAAATATGAAGTCGATTTCCCAATAGAACACATACTCAGTTCTACACAAATTTCGAAAACTCTCTATAGAGTGACTATAATTGAGTTTGTAGAATTGATGAATAAACTCCCAAAAAATTTGGATATGGGATTCAATCAACAAAAAGTTTCATTATGGGGTTCAAATGTTTTGTTGTGATAAATAAATATTGATCAATGTAACTCTTCATTGTTAATTGGGTGTCTATCAAGATCATAATCATGATCAATTATCCACTCGGATGCATTGATGACTTTAATGATCCCCTGTGTGGAGATGGATACATATCAAAAATTTACATTCATTCAATGAATCATTAAGTTTTTGTCAAAATGTCATTTCATACAATGTATGGATAATACGAATATATATTGATGCCTTTTGGCATTAATAATTTTCCCTATTATCTTTATCGATATTCATAATAGTGAATTAATAGGTATGCTCAATCATTTTGTGGTAGTCTTTAAGGGAGATAATCATATCTATTAAAAATGAATGTAAGATCATGAAAATTAATTGAGAATCGTACTAAATAACCCAATGAAATTAATCTATCTGTGAAATTAACAAATTTTAATTTTTTTATGCAAAAGGATTCATTTTTCGTCCAAAAAAACCTAGATGGTTTTATATCAGTAGATCAATCAAAGACAGAGGGAATTGAATGGTGCCCTAGAACAAAAAATGATAGATATCTATATAGTTCTTGGTTTACCTTTATATTGTGAACTGTTTGTGGAGAATTTATGAGGACTATCTAATCCCTTTACCATGTTAACAAGGAAGGGTTCCTAGTTTCTCTCTATATATTAAAGTGGGGAAACATTCAAGAACTGAAGAGAAGGATAGTGTGAAAAAATATTGTTATACTACACAATAGTGGAGATTGGTTTATAATCGATAGTGATGAATAAAACAGATTGTTGGGGGATTTCATATGTAGAATAAAATTCTTATCACTTATGCCTGAAAAAAATTGATGATTAATGAGAAAAATTACGCAAATCATGATTTGGTGTTAGCAGCGGTAATGATTTCATTATATATATTGTGGAATTATCAATATGGAGAAAATAATGATATATATAATTTTCATAAAACTCTAAATTATATATTCAAAATATTTTATTGAATATTCACCATTGAAGGTGGTCATAGTTGATAAAGTATTATGATTTATCAATACATTATCACCATATGAAAGTGAAGAATGTGGTTGATGCTTTCTGTTGAAGGGATCATGCTAATGTATCAATATTTAGGATCACAAAAAATCCAATATTTTTTTGGATCGAAAACGATATAGATATAAATACTGACGGATAGTGAGACCATATGTTTTCCAAATAAATGTTCAACCCTCAATCCAAGTTAATATTAAAGAGCTACCGTTGAATGATATGGAGATGAAAAATAACGATATGAATGATCCCGAGTTTAACATTGATCAATATGGAATGATATGGTCGAAGAGAAATGTATGTGTTCCTTCCATACCATATTCAAAAAAATTATCTATTAGATGAATCTCATAGTTTATAATTTACTATTCATACGAGATGGTCGAATATGAATATGTCCATAAAGGAATACATCTTTTTTTATGGAATGATGATAAATATCATAGAGTTTGTATCCTTGTGATTGATATTCCAAAGTGGATGTTTAATCCATTACCCATTTAAAAAATTTAAATTGGAGAGAATAACTTTGGATTTTGTTGTTGGAATTTCCAATTTTATAATAGGAATTAATTCTATATATTTGGTAGTTGATTTCCTTATAAATATAGCACACTTCATCACCATTAGTTAATATATATATATATATATATATATCGACTTTTCATGATATACATTAAATAAGTGGTAAGATTGAATGTAGTAACAACTTTACTATATAAATTTGGGATATGAGGTTTACCTATATTTTTTTATTATTTTTTCAGTAATATATTGATAATGAATTATGATTCATTACTAAAATTCATTGTTATGTAGTTGTTCAGTATAAATGTGTAATTCAAACCCTAGAGGATATATTATGATTTTGTTCTCTGAATTTCAATGGATTTTTGGATTAAAAAGTTCCTCCAGTTGATTTTCTATGCAATAATAAATTTAATTCAATTATTTATATAAAACAGTATGAATCCCTCTACATGAAGAAATTTAGAGGCCAAACATTATTGGATGAGGTTAATTATTGAATGACATTGGGACATGATATCACTGATTGAAATAGATAATAATGTCAGATCTATTTAGAAATATATGAAGGTAGATCAAAGTCAAAATAATGTTTATGCTGATAACTTTTTGGGTGATTTGGAATATGAATTTAGTGAGAAGGTATTCCTATAGATCTATAACTATAAGAATGTTATGACGATTGAAAATAATGGGAATCTAATCCCTCATAATGATGTTCCCTTTTAGATGTTTGATCATATAAAGACAGTAGAATATCACCGGGAACATCCCACAAATATTTCTCATCTGCAATATAGATTACAAATATCTATCCCGAGAAGTACTTACATGACCCTTCACATGTAATGAACTCAATGGTCATATGATTGGAGAAGGATCTTTCTTATGAGGAATAACTAATTGATATTTTGGATGATACATTGAATGTCCGTTGAAACAAGACAACCCAAAATGTAATATTTTTGTGGTGAAATCATCTATAAGATGAATAAATGTGTGAATGTGAGTATATTATGATGTCTAATTTTTATCATTTTTTACCCAAATTAAACATAATTAGGTATAAATTCATTTTATGGAGGGTAGAATATATCACCCTAAATTTTTATGAACATTTTTTCATGAATAATTATAATTTTCAATGAAATCATAAATTTAAATTATGTAGTCATTCATTTAAAATAGATCCTGCATAGAAATCATTAATCGCATCATCTAATTGGTGTATGTCACACGCAACACCGACATTACATTTTTTACACGCAATACATATATTCTATGGAAGTACATTTTTTCTATAATTATTTAAATTAGATAATTATAACATAGTCATAAAAGATATTTAAAAAAATAGTAATGAAAACATTTTAAAAAAATATATAATTGATTTATATATAATATACCCATTTATAATGAATGATATAAATTTTATAAAGTCCTTATATTACGAAAAATAATATTTTCTCAAATTAACAAATTTTCATGTCTTTTTGTGAAAAAAAATAAAATTAATTTTCATAAAAATTATAAATTTATTTAGATAAAATGAAATTATTATTTTAATTTGGATGTTTTAATTTATTTTACAGAGTGTTTTTTGGATTTTAATGAGATTCATCAATATTTTTGGATGAATAGTTAAAATACCAAATATTAATTAAAACCCACCTTTTCATCTAATTTATATTAATGGTTAATTTATATTTTAAAATGGGTTAAAATTATAATTATTTGATATTATTATATATTATTTATATTTATTTAATAGTAATTGATTTTAATTTGAAAATTATTATAAAAGCATAAAAATATTTTTGAAGTTTTTTTTTAAAACCCGCATTGTCGTCCCATTTGTAGGAATGAATTTTAATAGCATTCATCCATATATGTGATTATAATTCAAAAAATATATACTATATTTGGAATTAGAATAATTTATATTTTATTTTATGGTGAAATTAGTTTGTGACATAAAATATTAGTGAATGTGATTGAATTTAGTTACAAGGATAAAGGGAAAAATCAGGTTTACAATGTACTAAAATAAAAATTTATGATAAAAAATGAAAATGAATCTTGTCCAAATGAAATATTTTGGACACATTTATACCCTAAAAAATTTCTTTTATTATGTCCATTATTTAATCCTAATGAAATAGAGATAATGTGGTTGGTATTCTATTTCAAAAATATTAAAATCATAACACTCTTTCACCACAATAAAAATGTTACTTATCCTCCCACATTGTCCCACCATTAACATCTCTTCTTCTCAAACAAAATATTATAAAATATCTCGTAAAAAATATCCCTACAACCTTGAATCCAATCCATAATTAAAATTAAATATAGGTGAACCCTTTGTTATAAACGAAAAAGAGCTACCCAACGAAAAGGTTGCATCCTTCCTAATGATCCATTCAATTATTTTATATTACCAACCCATCGACTATCCTTATTCCATGGTTATATAATAACAACCCTATCCTCAAATCTATGAGGTTTTTTACAGTTAGGGTTCTACCAAACCATACACACACTTCCATCTGTTGGAAACCATTCATACAATTTACGTGTACACCGAAATATAGCCTCACAAAAGAATTATTGTTTATTATTATGTTGAACATGTCATGGATGGGAATTATTTAGGAAACTATTATTAAATATTATAAATAATATTTTTATTAAGTATTTATTCTTATTTAATTAATTTATGACATATAAATTTACAATTTCCATTTTTTGTAAATATGTTAATTTAATTTTAGAAAGTATGGACCAGTCCCCATAATTTGAGGTAATTAATTCACAAACCTCATAGATTTTTTAAGCATGTGTTATGTGAAATTATATGATAAATATATTTGAAATAATAATTCTAATTTATTTATATTATATATATTTATATTATTTTATTTTCATTCTTTCTTTCAATACGACAATTCAATTAAAATAGTGTTTATGTTTATGTATGACCTTTTGTCTTCCTGAACCATGTATTCCATTTTATAATTATATATATTAATGATTATTATTCATGATTAATTATAGATATAATTTATGTTTATATAATTTTTTACATAATGTATATCATGATATATGTATAAGGAACATAGATATAATAATATTTAGAATCATACGATGAAAAAAGCAGATGTTACCCGATGCTAAACACCATAATATAATTATTAACAACACCATCATTACTATGTTACCCATGACCGGGAATTAGCAGTAGTGGTCTTTTCCTTGAAGATGTGGCAGAACTATCTGATAAGCATGTGTTTTACAGTGTACTCTGATCCCAAGAGTCAAAGGTATATCTTCTCTCAGAAGGACCTGAACCAGAGACAATGGCATTGGCTTGAGTTCCTCCATATAATTTTTTTTAAAATAATTTGGAATTTTAATAATCCATGAAAATTGACGACACGTTTTTCAGACGCCCGGGGTGCCCAAAATGATTTTTTAAACATTTATTTGGGCACATTTAGTAAACATGAAAGTAGGTTTTTCTAACTTTTGAACTGGTGCTCGGAATTGAAATCAGAGGGCACCGTTGAACTCATAGTGATGGTATTCTATTAAATAGACATTCACCTCGATGACAGTTGTTTGAGGGTGGAAGTTAGTTTTTGTGTTATTTATGAATGAAGTAAATATAAATAATGTTGTGTATATTTAATTTTATTTTATTTTTTGAATCATACAGGTGGATGTTAAGATATGGGGACCACCAGACCGTAACCTCCCATGGGAGGTTATGGTGGTGGGGACCACCCAAGTACTATGCCACTAAAATCCTTCATTAAATCTGGGGGATCCTCTTCATGTCCTCCAATATTAATTGTGTCATCCCTCCTCCAAAATAATTACGCCATCACACCACATTAATTGTGCCAACTTATTAGATTAATTAAACCAATATGAATTATATACCTACAAACATAATAGATCACATAATCTATTATTTTGGGGCTACCATTTCATTTTGGTGGAATTGGGAGAGGTGGAGCTTTTGGAGAAAATCACTCCAACATAGAACCCCAACGAATAACGCCTCTCATTCGTTGATTTATTCTCCATACTCTGTCAAAGGATATCCAACGACGCCCAACATGAAAATCGAGGAAAACTACGATGAAAACGACGTCCATATTTTTCCAATGATTCATCTTCTTCGTTGATACCTCATCGACATCATCATGAAAATGAGGTAGGGATTTATTTGCGTGTGAATATTTTTTCAATATTTATACCTTGGTTTCTATTGCGGTTTGTTAATTAAACGTTGGGGTAGGTTATAAATCATGACGTTCTTCATTCATGTTCTTTTTGAGCCATTTGATACCACCCTAACATGGAGGGTATGGGCCAAGCCAATATGGCCTGAACCATAGACAAATATTGTGGTATTATTCACAATGGAAAAAGGAAGATTACCATCCATTATTATTGCATGTGAATGGTGGTCAGCACCATCGTCGGCCGTGATGAGGGTGATGGCACAACAGTTCCACCCCATGGCCAACACTAGCACCCCACAGTCGAGGCGTCTCCTCATGGTTAGACTACCACCCCACGGCTGAGCCGTCCCCCCGCAGTCGGACAATCTGACCATGGAAGGACCATCACCTCATGGTAGAGGCGCAACCCTGCGGTCGTACCACCGCCCTGTAACCAGACTGCTGCCCCATGGTCGGACCACCTCCCAATGCAGTTGAACCACCGGCCGTTGGCCAGACCGGATCCCCATGGGAAGACCCCCCCCCCCCCCCCCCGAAGCCATACCACTTCCCTGCGACCGAACCGCCGTCCGCGGCCGAGTTGCCGCACCACTTCACTCCCCCTCGAGACTCTCTATGGCCACTCGCAGCCTGATGGGCAGGGCCCGGTGGGCTGGGTTAGTTTGACCGGGTTGGACCAGACCGGAGCCCACTACGAACCATTTACATTCTTTTGGCTATTACAATGGCATCGAACGTCCGTTTGATAAAACGTCAGCCGCACTGGAATTCATGAATAGAGACAGTCCCTTTGATTATAAACCACTGGAGTTTTGGATTAAGATGGGGTATGGCCTAGTTGGATCAAGATCGAATCCAAATGGTCCCCAGGGACATAAAGGCTAATAAGTAACAGACTAAAGTTCTAAATGACGCGTCATCTGTTATGTTGAGACATCTTTGACGTGGAAGACTGTTGAGATACTTATTTGTGGGACTTCACGACTGTTGGAGTATCGACCAGTAGCCTATGGTGCTGATCCTCCTGGAGACGAGTGATCATAGTGCGGCAACCCAATGGTTGGCTGAGACCTGACGACTGATGACTGTTTTGACTTGAAGTTACTTGAAAGGACCAGTAGTGAGTGCCATGGTGACGTAGCAGACCCATGGTGGGGAGCGCCTTGGTGACGCGACAGACCCACGATACTCAATAGAAGGAGTACCACTACAGGCCATGAGTGGAGCGTCGTGGTGTCAGAGTAGACCCATGAGCTTCACTTTCCACACATTTCCAAAATTGGCCTACCATCCCACAATCATGACTTATCTCACAATATATATAACATGGTCTTCAATGTGTCTATCAAAATATTCTCATACACTCCATATTTGATCCTTGTTACTATTTTACATCCACTGCATTCACGACTAGTGGTCGACAGATATTCCCACCAAAGTAATGGTGTACTGGTCCATTTGTAGGCTTATAGTTATAAATATTTTACTAAAGTCCCAAAAATTATATATCCAAATATTCTACCATGAAAAGAAACTAAAATTCAGTGAAAACATATTCATGATAAATATATTAATATATTCTAATTTTACCATCGAATGATCATATCCTCATGAAACCGGATACATATCATGTTCTTATTCTTATTATTTATTATTTTAAACAATGGGTACTCCCTTGTTGTCACTGGAAAATGTATTGTGTAATTATGAGTGGTAAAAATACAATAAAATTTCATTCATAGTGAATTGTCCAATCATGGCGTCTAGTTACATCGTATTAATCCATAGTAATTTCAAATGAATCCCCACATCATCCAATATTTTCCTGGTAGACTATAACACATCATTGAAAAATTAAAACACATTTGATGAACATGAACAAGGTTGGGTATATTAAATTTTGGAATACATAAGTATTATCAGTATATATGTCATTGGACATGGGTGGCCATATATATGGGAATGTGATTGACTTTAAAACATCTTTTTTATAAACGCATAAATTTATAACATTTTCTCTCTAATTGTTATTGTTTTTTGAAAATAGTGAAACTAGTGGTCGTGATCATTATAATTCCACCAACTATTAGGTTTACACATAAATGTCTCGATAAAAATAAAAAAATTTGTATTAATTTGATATAATAATATATTTCAATCATGGTGTATTTTTTCTCCATAAATGAATAAAACCCAAGGCCTACTACCGGTGGATGTATCTCACCACCACATCATCAAAATATGTACAATTTCTATATAATATAAATAAATTTATATATTAATAATCATTTTTTATGTAGAAATATTTTTTTATTAAATGATTTTAACATTTATTCTTATTGAACTCAGATCATTTCATCAATTAATTTCATATAAAATGATGATCGTGATAATAAATGTTATAAATTTTTATTGAAAACAGATTCCAAGAGACATGAACTAACTCAGGTAAATTCTACATGAATCAATAAAATTAAATAAACATTTAATCATATATTTCATGTTTTATAATTAGGAAATTGTGTGAAAAATCAACAAAATGGCATGTTTCGAAATCGAGATACTAAAAAATATTTCCAAAAAAATCATAACCATATAAAGAGAATAATGTACTCTAGCTGGACATCTAAAATATCAAATCAACCACAAAATTGGATTTTTAATTTCTTTAATGTAATTGGAGGAAGGTTGAAGTGGTATAATTTCGTGGAACTGTGGATATTCTGTAAATTACCATAAAAATCAAATGAAACCACATATTACATAGTTATCATTTGATGTATACATATTCCCCCAATAAGGATCCCATTCCGACAAATTAACTACCAGTACGTCTCATTCCCTATATAGCCTCTTCCCCATAGACTGGATACTGAGAGACTTATTACTATTATTAAAGTACTATATTGTATCGTTTTTAGTAGCCTGATTATTTTCAATCTCCAATCATATTTATATAATAGATACGTTCAATGTATATAAAAATTCAAAAATGATAAAATAATTTAATGGAACAAAATTTTCGAAAATTAGTAACTATAAATATAATAGTTTTAACAAGTATATTTCATTAATTCTTTTCACATACATGAATATCTTATAAAGGAATATCTATTTAATGGATGATTTTTTTCCAATATATTTTTTATTCTCAAAACTATATTTTATCCCCAATATACACAATATCTTCTGATGTAATTTCATATCATATGATAATAGGGAATCAGGATATAATATCATTACGTTTTAGGGAGATTGGGTTAAGTAGGGACATTGGTCGATAGTTATATTGATGATATTGTTTTAGATTATATTTGATCTTATTAATGGCATAAAATTATTTGTTATGTCAAGAATGTAATGTTTATGATATATCCTTAATACAATACTTAATATTGATATTTCTGATAAGAATTTAATTGTTATAATTTTATGGATCTATAGGGAAAAAAGTTTAATATAATTATGTAAGAAAAAAATAAATAATGATCACAAATATTATAATGATTAAAATTTTCATGAATATCATTTTTCCTAACATGATAAATTTTTAAAATGAACTAAATATTTTTTCATTATTATTCATCATAAATATATACTTCTTTTCTTATTTCTTTTTTATATATTCTAAAACACTATGAAAAATATTTATAAGGCATTTTGAAAATAAAGATGAGTAAGTTGAAGGAAATTAGTTCTATAATTAGTCCATTTAAAAAATATGAAACCCTTAAAAATGATTAAATTTTTCACAACATTAATTAAACATATAAAATGAATCATATTCACATTAAAAACAAACATTATTTCTCAAATAAAACACTTATAACTCATCTAAAAATGGAAAACTACTTTAGAATCAATGTGATGTTGATTCATAATGCAAGCCAATAATAACTATTTATCATTTCGGTAATATGAATAAGACATCCCATTTTAATCCTTAAATCACTCTGTTAATTGCACGTAAACTCACCATAGGAATTGGATAGTTTTATGTGGCTCTAACATTATATAATATATATGAAGAAATTTTTTTATATAATATGTATTGGGATCACCAATCGTATAAGTTTCATTAAAATCATTAATATTCTTATAAAATTATGAAGTATTATATAAATTTTAAATAATTATAGGATTTCCATTGTTTATAAAAAATTCAAATAAATGGAACCAGTATGCCAAAAACATTTGAATATTGAAATTGTCACTCCTTATAAAATCCTATATTCAAAACAAAAGTACCCTGAACAAAGTAAATTCTTGTTATAATTTAAATTAGTAAAATTATTATAATGGAATAAAAATAGAAATTAAAATTTGTGATGGTGGGAACTGTCATTGATGTCATACATGTTAAAATAGAACATTACTTTTTCTATTTTGAAAATATTACCAAAATGTTAGGTATGAAATACTAAAAAATATTCCTTTTAAAAAAAATTGTGAGAAATTATGGTGAATCCTAAAATTATCATTTTAATAAATTTAATTTCAAAAAAATACATCCAAATTTTTTTATAAATATTTATATAGAATAAAGATATTTAGAAAATAAATCATTAAATCATATAATAATATGTTTTATGTTAATGTGTCTCTTCACAATAGTCAATATCAACACCTTTTTTATTTATCACGCTGAATAGAATACTCATTTTATTTATACACATTGTTAGTATCCCCTTTAAATATTATTATTCATTTTATTTATTACCATTTCATTTTCAGTCACATTTCCATTATTTTCATGTTGGACCAGTTGACTATATTTAGGTCATTTTTCCAAAAAAAAATGTATTGATTTACTTTTTTAAATGAGATAACTATAAGATCAAATGAATAAAAGTAATCATGATATAATAATTATTTTAATATATTAATAAATTTTTTGTAAAAAACCATTAATTTTATAAATGATAAATAAATTACATCACATCGTGGATGTGGTAACATATTCCTATACACAAATAATGTTATCATTTTCCCAATGATAAGATTATATAAAAAAAAGATGATATATTATATTTTCATAATTATAATACATTCATTAAAACCACACACACACAGATATATATATATATATATATTAAATGAATAATTATAAATTTTAAAGATATAAGGTGATTGAAAATGGCACACATCACTTTATATATGTTTTTAAACACACATACAAATGTCTGGTGTATTAATATCCTAATGGATGTTTACTGGAATTGAATAAATTTTTAAACATATTAATAATAATATATAAATATATAGAATAAAATGATGTGATATTTACATCATTCTAAATGGATAATTGAAAGTGGAGGAAGATGAAATAAATTTGAAATAGGTATGTATGGAAATTGAAATTCTCCATAGATAACCTATTTGGAAAACTCATCATGTCATATAGGATTAATCTTTTAGGAAGATAAGTACATATAGTAAAAAAAATTGATGTTTGGGATATTTTTTATATTAATGGTTGATATTGTTTTCTCAAAACATACATCGAATATAGGAAATTTGATCCCATTCAATAATAGGGGAATATGATGTCATTGAAATAAATAATTTATTTAAAAAAATATAATGATATTCTAAATTAATTGTGGATATTAATTAATATATTTTGAAAATAGGATGTTGTTTATTTTAAATACCCTAATCCAATAAAATTTTACAGGATTATGTGATGATTTAACCCCTATATCTTTTTAACCACAATTAAGCCATTCATGATTATCATGTAATAAATTTATTTACTATAATGTTGTTTAAATTGTTACTATAAATGAAAAGGTGACGAATAAATTCACCATGGGTGATATTTTTAAACATGTCTTTTTTAATTGACCATTGATATAATTTTTAGTATATGTTGACCCATTCTTATAATAAATATTGTTATAAAATATTATAAGATGGATTTCTGGAACAATCCGTTTAATTTTAATTTAATATATAAAATATATAAATTTAATTATAATTTAACCCTTATAATATCCTATATATAAAATACTTATCTATAAAATTCATGGGACTCTATCATATATATAAATAATGATTACCATTATTTTTTTTAAATCATTAATATTATGTTTCTACTACATCCATAATCTCAATTTTACTCTTGCATAAACATTATAAGTAATTAATTCATATCTAAAATTTCAAAAAAAAATCGTGATAAAAAATTATTATTAATTAAAACTAAAAATTTTAAATGATCCTTACCTTTTATATCATTGTGATATAATTTAGAGCTATTAAAATTTAGAGAATTAAATTTATCTTCTTGATTTTATTAAAAAATATAATAAATAAACTATCAATTTATTGTGGTAAATAGAGAAATGCATTTATTATTCTTGATCATGGAAGATAAAAAATTTTCAAATAAAATAAAATAATTTTAATATATAATTTTATTTTATATCAGATTTTTTATTACCTTGATTTTCTGACATACCCTTGCTGAGGAAAAAAATATTTACTAAGGTAAATATTTATAATGAAAAAAAGGGGAAATATTTTATAAACTTCGGCCTCATTATTATTAATTTGGAATCATTTTTTATTTATTAAATTTTTTTATGTTTTTTCAATTTATTTAATAAAATAAATGATTAATTGTTTTCATAAAAAAAAATTTGCTGAGAAGTGATCATATAACAAAATAAGATATAATAATGATTCATATATATATAATTTTATTACTTACAATTAATGGGTAATTATATTTTTTTTTTGATGTTATGGAGTATATAAATAAGTATATATCATTAAAAGAAAAATATTATAAAAAAATGGTATTCTTCTTAATTCACTGAAAAATCAATATTTTTACAAAAATATCAAAAAATTACCCTATAATTATGTTGATATATTGATTTCAAAAATAATGTTGATTTTATCAAATTAAATATCTTTAAAATTATAAAAAAAAATTATAATACCTATATTATATGAAAATTAATTTAATAAAATAAAAATACTAGTTTTTTATTAGAAAAATACGTAATAAACATATAATGAATATAAATATATAAATTTATCTAATAAATTTTAATAAGACATACATTTTTTAAGAAATATTAATTATATTATTAAATTATTCAATATATTTTAAATTGAATCATTGATATATTTCTCAACACATAATCATGCATGGATAATTTGACTTCATATAATTATTTGACACAATCGTGTTTTCATCAACAACATGTGGTTTCTACAAATCCTTAATATGATGAATTAACTTATTCCCAAAAACATTATCTATTTGGTGAAAAACATATGATGGAATATAAATATATGAATTTTTTTATTCCTATATAAATATCTTAGTGATAAATATATGTGATTCAACTAGAATATATTTTTTAAAAATTATATATCAAATATAAAATGTACCATAGATAAAATCATGGGAAAGGTCACATAGATGGAAACTAATATAAAATAATTCTATCTTTTATATAGTTTAATAAACCAAATATTTGTATTTTTGTATCTTTATAAATTTCAATACACTATTCTCTATTGATACTTAAATACAAATCAGAATACCTCCATCAAATGAAACACAATTCCCCCTTTTTGGATAAATTTTCCAATGACTATGAAAAAATTCCTTGCGATGATGATTCTTCTATAACTTATCAAACATTTAGTGTAACAACTCAATTCCCAAATGTTTAATTTTATTACTTTATATAAAAATGTTTGAGCCTCACACTACTTGTTACATAAGGACTGAAATTTTATCTTCAATATATTTGATTAAAAAAGTTATTATAAGAAAAAATATGTTTATAGGTATAGTGATCCCAAATTCCTTGGTAATCTATTGAACCTAAATTAATAATGTGTTTAATTGAATGAATAATTTCATTGCATTATTTATCATATTGTGGAAAATAACATAGACAAAAGTTTAATACTATATTCCATAAGACTTGATGTTCATTAAAAAAATTTGATGCAGCCCTGGATCTTGTCCAAGTTCAAAGGATGGAGTAACTACATCATACAAGGTTATATACTTAAGATATAATTGATATTATTTTTATTAATACATTATTTCACATATGGGATTTAAATGTGTATATTCTTCCAGTCTATCTACTGTAAGAAAAATATCATTATTCCCATGAGATGTATTAGAAAATATCATCACAAAATCAAGTGATATATATTTACATTTCAAAAATATAACATTTATTTTTTTAAGCATCCCTCTCAATAAATGTAATTCAATTTTTATTTATTGAAATATAAAACATTTAGTGGAAAACAATAGATTATAAATATCCATTCAATCCCCTCAATTATAATCACGATATCCAATGAACACATTACTAGAGTTGGGTTGTTTGTACAAGTTTGAACTGAGAGTCTCACTCATCAAATCCATTTTCTACAGGTAGATAATAGGAAAATAATACCTTTTCCCAAATTTGAAAACTACTTCCATGTGATATTGACATTACACAATCTTAAATTACATCAACCATTCAATATTTTTATGAATATCATGTTCCTCCTTCCGATATTTCACAATTCAATCCTAAAATCTATTATGTATTGGAACATGAAACAAATGAAAGTATTTTCCTGTTTGCACATTTTATATGACATAATTTTTTAAATATATTTAAAAATATTAATTTTTAATATATTTTTAAAGATTCCATATATTTTTAACTCAAATAATAGACAATACATTTTATTTTAATAGATAGTTAAAAAAAATTTCAGTACTAATCACTAATCTTATTCAACAATCATCATTATCGCAGGTTCCTCTATTTCTAAATAAATATATACATAAAAAGATTATTATGAGTGTATATTTAAAAATGTATTTAATATAAATGTTGTACCAATATTTATAAATCAAAAACATAGAATATAGATACATATCATTTTTAGGATAATTTAACTCATTATGAATCTTTTGATTTGATGAATATTTAAATACCTTGTTGTTATTCAATAGAACGAAACCATGTATATTGAATGATTCATTAATGATGTGGAAAAAACCATTTCGACAGGTTTGGAAAAAAAATATATCATTCAAAAATCTTATATATAATTCAAGATAATAATCATCATCTATATTCTTCGAGATGAATTTAATTATATTTTGTTTTAATATAGGGAGTGGGCTAGAAAACAAACCATCTTTTTAAACAATAAATTTTTATTAAATCACTAATACAAGAGAAAAATGTATCTATGGGATATATTTATTTATTCTAATTTTTTCAAATTAATTTTTTTATGATTAAACAGTTATTCAATATTTAGAAATATATTCCCTTGGAAATGCATATGTTGAAAGAAAAATATACATTAAGTAAATTTTTAATAATTATTTTTTTCTATTTTGGTTTTGAAAACATTCATTTGGTGGTATTTGTATTACTAATAAATTAAGGAATATACCAATATAGCATTAATAATCTCAACCACATGAATTTATAAATAGTCATGAAAAATAATATCCATAAGCACTATGAATACAAATAGTGCATTTGATAACCTATAGGGGATAACATCAATCTCATATTTCCAATATCAAGTCCATAATTTTTACATTATAATATCATCCCCATTCAACATGATCTAATGGTTCCATGGCTTATGATTAATGTTTAAAAAGTACTACACTCACTAATGTATATCAGAAAAATAAATAATATGGGTAAATTTATATTATTACATAATATTGTTTTTATTTATCGATATATAATCATGAAAATGTGTCATTTATGAATATATATTTTTAAAATTGAAAATTAAAATTCATATGGTGACACTTTATAAATAGGATAGTTTTTAATGAAATTCTTGCAACTTCACATTCAATATTAGATGTTATGTATGGCCGATTTTATAAGGGGATTTGAAATTAGAATAATAGAAGGAAAAAATTAAATAGTTAAATCATACTTTTGAATTGGTATAAAACCTACTGAATAATCATAAAATAAATTCAAATATTTTGTAACTATCCGCTTACCACTAATATGAAGAATTTTATTTCATCGGCTATAAGACCTAGGAATCCTTAACAGCCACCTTTATATAGTTTTTCAACATAAAGAATTGTTTTTAAATTTACAGAAACATAAAATATAAGATTCAAATTACTATAATCAATCATATAAAGATAAAATAATTACTATAGATAACCAAATTAAAATCAAATTCTATTACGGGATGTTTTACAATATTTATTGGAATGATCAACCCACTAGTAACAATAGGATTATTACATGAAATATACGATTCATTAATATTTTATCCAATTGCATTCCCCAAATGTTAATCATTTTATTAATGAGTCATATTCTGTTTTTACATCTATTTTACTCAGATAATAATGACTGAAAAAAACATGTTGTCAAATTGTGCATCAACATAATTTTAATAAATAAGTAACATATATATCGACAAATCATTAGAAGGCCTAACATCAACCATAGATGTATATAAGGATTTTTACACAAAATTTTTGACATTCAATATTTATTATTTCCACACTATGTACATAACGTTTAACAGACATTACCAAAATTACATTACTTATTAGTGTCAAAAATTCTCACTGTGGGATGGTTATCTATTACACGATTCTTGGAATTTTTGGTACTCTTTTATTTACTATCACAATCCTTATGACTAAACTAATCACAATTGTAATATTTCACCTAATGTATCAATCATTACCATATTTTTTATCATATATGGAACATGTAATGGGATTTCATCAATATTTCATAGTTGAATAATTATATATATTATTTCCACCATTAATGATAATTACCATTCAATAATAATGAAATATTTGTGTCCAAAAATACAATCTTAAAATTCTTATAACAATGAAAAAGTTCACATAACTCTTAAATTTTTATAATCTGATTGCTCCTTAAAAACGTTTTTTATATCCTATGTAAAATATATTTCATTTACTATCATGATCCCTAATAAAATAAAGTCTGAACCATGGAAATAATTCAATATTATATTCAGACCTTGATTTTGAATCATTATCTTTCCCCATTTCCCTAAATTGTTTCTCTATACTATGTAAAACATTATTGGTGAAATATTTATTAGGATTAATATTCTTAAATTAACCCCATAAAATGGAATTAAAATCAACCATCTTTTTTGAATTACGAAACCACGACCACCATCGATCAATATTACCATTAAAATGAAAAATGGAATTATTTTTCCTTTCATGTTTCCAAAATCCAATGGTAAGGAATATATTTTCCACACCATTGATCACAATATTAATACCAATGGATTAATGATCGATTTATATTATAAGGTTGGCTGTTTAATAAATGTTACAATTACTTTACTATTGAACAATAGTAAATTTGGTATCTCCAAAAATTCGAATCCTCCACAATTTATATCCAATATCGAAAATTCATTATTAAAAAATATTCCCACTTCTGATTCCAACAATTCTATGATTATGAAATGGTTGATAATTTTCATAATTAAATCATCTTATTTTAGCTTCCATGTATCCAATACTGAATAACATTCTAAAAACATTGATTACATGTAGCAACATGGTAATATCAAAGTAATATATCATTTAAAATTAATCAAAATGAATAATCTCATAAGATTATTCATTTAAATTATCTTAAGTTATAATATTATATGAACCCTTCCTATCATATAAAATATATTGACCTTGCCTTAAAACTCTAATCAATCTTTAGTTTTTAGTCAATTAATATTTGATTAATACATCCAGGATAATTATTGATCATATTTTTAGATAATTAGATCATAGTAGTTACTAAAATAATGAATATAAAAATGTGAATACATTTAGTAAGTATCCATTCTTCCCACAATATGAAGGTAAATTTAATCAAATATTATTTTTGTCATAAATTTTTCTAACATTAATGTTGACTTATTATTTATCATTATGAATCCATAAACCCTAGGGAAAAAATTTGCACATTTAGGAGGACTATGAAAAATATCAATAAAAGTGTAAAATTAATAAATCAATTGTTTAATTGAAAAACATAAAAAACATTTTTTTAACATCATCAAATAATTCTTTGTGTATGTGAAAAATCATATACAAATCAAAATAGACAATTTATTCATAATGAAATTTTTTTCCCATATCAATAATAAAGTATGCCTTATATGAAACATAATATATTTTATTCACAACATATGTTAATAATAACTAGAGACCAGTTAAATACCTGATTTATTCATACCCAATCAAGTCCCTCACTAATTCCTTTTAGGAGATGAAACATTATACAATTCATTAAATAGGAATATTTCGCATAGAGATTATAAAATCAATATCAGTATCACACACCATATAAGTGGAAATGAGATCACACATCAAAATATGTACTTATCAAGTAACATATCAAGAATAACTAATTTTACACTATCGAATTTTCATTATAAAAACCCTTAAATCCTCTTTTAAACACATATAAAATACAAGATCAGAAATCCAAATTTATTTTCATTAAAAAAAATAAAATATTATATACATAGAACCAAGAGAAAAAATTAATTAATTTTGATAACATTGAACCATATAAATGAATAAAGACAACAAATAACTATAGTAGTTACATGCAAATCCATTAAGCTCATACGCCATAAAATGTACAATTTTTTTTCATTTTCTCTATATTGTCAAAATAATTATTACAAAATAATAAAAGACTTTAATTGGAAAACATTTATATTAAATTAAAAAGAGACATAAAATGTTAATTATAATTAAACAATTACAATTTAATCAAATATGTATAATAAATTTAATAATAAAGACATGGAATAGATGAGTAGAATTGAGGGAAAATAAAACACATCTATTCATGTAGGTGGAAAAATATACATACACATGAGTGATGTTATAATTTACCTAATGAGGATTAAGATATGAAAAGGAAATATAACATAATATCATTAATATTTCATTCCTATAATGATACATAATTTGAAATTTCTTTAAGGTAAATGAATATTTGAAGGAGGTGGAAGATTGAATAATCTTATAGTATGTCAATAATTATTTATTGTTAACCATTATATTGACTTTGTGGCATATAAATTATGACTTCTAGGTTTTATATTTTTGTGTGATTGTAACCTCTTTAACATGGAAAGTGTATTTGAGTAGTTTTTTGTATAGTAATTGGAAGAACTAATGTCTTAAAAACATTTGAGTAATATAAGTTAGGTGGTTAAATTTTCTAATTGATAATTGGGGAAATATGGGAATTATGTCACATTCGAAATTTATATAAATTTACTATCATTATAATATGGAATAAGATTGTAATATTTTTGAATAATGGATTAGTACAAATGAAAATAATCTAAATAAGTAAATTTTCAGAAAAGTGATTTTTTAAATCATGTTTCCATGATTGAGAATGTATTTTCATTTTAATAAGATTCATTTTGGTTCAATGTCCCTAGGTGTTGTTTTTTTGGACATTCTATAGGTTTATGAGCTGGTAAACACTATTTACCTAAGTTACACGTCGTGTGCCTAAGGTTTAAGTATTTTACTTGCTTATGGGTACATGTTTTGAGTTGGGATATAATGATGTGAGGAGGTACATGTTGTGTACCGCAGGTACAGGTCATGTAACTTTGGTACATGTCTTGTAGTGTTTAAATATCTATTTTAACCCAAGGTGATGCGTTTTTCATTGTACAATTCTTACATTACCTGCACTACATGACCAAGGGGAACACGTCCTGACTCGGCCCAGACCCGAGTTAAAGTCATGAGTTGGGATGTTTCTCTTAATCCAATATTTTCCGACTCCTTCAGTCATGACCATAGACTCTTCCTTGGAAATTCCCATTGGATCCCCACATTATGGATTGATCTAACATGCTTTTGATTTTTGTTGAATTTGTGGTGGGTCTCTTGAGGTAAGGGATATATCCGGATCTTTGTTTCCATAGATCGTCATAATACCTGAGCGTGCATTGTCGATTCCATTATTCTATATTGGTTGTTTCATCATTGGTTTCTTCAAGATTTGTTATGATATCTAATTCTGATGTCCTTCTCCTCTATTGGTCATGTTATGATAGCCATTCTTCCCTAAGTTATATGGATCTCCACTCTTCTAAATACCTCTTGTGATTATATTTGGATAAATTCTATGATGTGGGGATTTTATTATAGGTACTTCAATGACATTGATGGGTTTAATTATTCATGGATTTCATTTTAGGCATGTGATACCCCAATGTTGAGGTATGTGGTTTAATCTCTAGTCTATGATATTGAGACAGATTACTATTGAATTTTAAATTGATTTATTAATTTACCATTAATGTTTGTCTGTGTGAAAATATTTTTTGAATGAAAAAATGATTTTCTATGCAGTTTGATAAAAGGAATACAAAAGGGGTTGGAATGGTTTTCATTGCATTTAAATGGATCGTGAATGGTTTTCAAAATATTTAAATGAATTCAAATGAATTGGGGAAAGGGAACATTGGATACCATTTGTACATAGGTGGAATATATTTCGTGAAGAAATTATTAAATATTTTTTGATTATAAAGGGGGTTTGTCATGGGAATTTCGTATGTTTCCTAGTCCTGTAGTTGTAAGGGACCATAATAATATTTTGGGGGGTTTATTCATGGGGAATTTCTTTCCAACATAAAAATTTTGTTCATGGAAATTTTTTTATGAACTTGTGTATTTTGGTATAAGTTATTCGAATCCTATTACTATAGTTTTCGTTGGTGTTGTGATATATGTGCTTCTATTTATTATTTCTATCATTCATGAGTTAGCCTTGATATAAATGTTTATTCTTGTGGAAAGTGATATTGTAAAGTATTCATTCAAACTGATCAACCTATTTTTGTTTAGATGTATGGTAAATTGAAATGTTTACCTTTTTTCTATATAACTTCATTACAACTTATAATTCAATGTTATTATTTTAAAATGAGAATAAAATATTTGTTATATAGAGACATGGTATGGAATACTAGGGTGGGATCCAACTGAGCAAGATAACTCGCTCCCTATGCACCTCTGTGGAGGTGAATAATCCATTTTTATCTTCTATTGTAGCGAAAGTAATAGTGCCATAGTGAAGTAGACTGGTTTGTGATATATGGTTCTTTAGCTGGATGTGATATGGTGGTAGATTGACAATGCTGTCTCTTAGAGTACCCATTGGTTGTAGTCATTTGTAGTTGGACATATCATTTTGTATTTTTGGTACTGTTACCATTGTTTTGTTTCTTCATTCGTTACTATTGTTTTGGAATATATATTTGTTAGTCATCCACTATTTCATCATATATATATATATATATATATTCCATATGGTTGTTTGGTTATGTGAAATTGTTCCCTTTGTTTTGACTATCAAATCTTGAGGGCTTATCGTCATCCCATGGGGATCGAAAATTCCCTTCAGTTATGTGATGGATCTGTTTATGTGTTAGGTTTAGGGGACAACTGTGGGGGCTCGGGTTTGTTTCTATTTTTTATCATTGGAGGTATGTCCTCAATAGTCTTTGTGTTAGGATATCTGTTAGACTGAATATTTGATTATCAAGTATTGATAGGTATGTTGTGATAAGTGCCTAGTCATCTCTTTTCATGACGAGACTCATGATTCCATGGGATGTCGGAATGTGTTTCTATGGTACTGGATTTTTATTTAAAAATATCTATTTTCTCTAATGGGTTTTTTATATTGGATTATTATTTTTTCTATTGTTTGATCATTCTTATGTTTCAGTGTCTAGAACTATGCATATGAGAAGTCATCAAGACGTTTCTCATGAAGGTTTAGCTGTTTCTCCTGCAAGATATCCAAATATAGATTAGAATCATTTTGTCACGATCATAGACTAGTTTTTTTTTGTCGATCAATATATACCATGAGTTGAAAACATGGTGGTTGATGTACATCTTGGTGCTGGAAGAGAGTGAGATCGATCACTAGAGTTCTTGTGTGACAATACATAATCCTTTAATAGAATGACAAACCCCATGAGGTGGAGGATTTTTTAAACAGGATCGATCAAATCATTGACATCATGGAGACGCATGAGTGTATCAGGGTGATGTGTTAAATGTTCAGACAAGAGGGTTCTGGAAAGAGTTGGTGGGACTCTATTATTTAGGTTGAAAGTCTTGTGGATTTTGATTGGAGGGGTTTCAAATCACTTTATATTATGTAGTTTTTTATAATGTACTTCATGTTGGTGATTCCTATGGATATCATACCATTACAAAAGAGAGATCTTTTAATGTCATCATACAACAATTGTTTTGCACATCATGTCTCTCATTCCCTGAATGTGGGGAAGAATGACAAGTTGATGGTTCAAAAATAAATTCAAGGTTAGTGGGAAGATATCAAATCATATGTGTAAAAGTATGAGCATTCTACCTATGCAGATATAGTATATACAACCATGATATTGGAGATGAATATGGCAGTCAAGGTAGGCATTACTACCACTTCTCTTACATATGGTGTATGCTTTACTGGAATGCATTGAAAGAAGAGGATTTTCATGGATTATCATAGAATATTTGGATATGGGTCACATTAATGAGCATCATATTCACCTTTTTTTGCACATAGAAGTATTCTAATGTGTTACTATCGGTGTGTAATGGGTGGGCACACGAGACGTTCTTGTCATATGACCACGAAGATGGTCAATAGATGCGGATGTGTTGGTCATCTACGACTCTTTATGGTCTGTTTACATCAGCTCCAAATGATATTTTGGAACATTTTGATGCATCAAATAGTATAGGGCTCCAGCCATATACCTTAGGAGTGAATCATTTACACATTGTATATTTTTTCTAATGGATGTTGATGCAGGTCCAACAATAGTAAGAGGTACGCTTCATTTAGCATCTTCTGAATTAATTGATTTGTTTGATACTCGTGCCTCCTACACATTTATATATGTAAGATTTATTGACGTTCTTATGCATCCAATAGAACTTATTCCATCTATAATGGAGTTAGTGAATCATATTTACAAGAGGTATTAGTAGGGTTTTTTGTGTTCTTCTTATTCGTTAAGGGTATCCGATACAGAGTTAGTGTAGGATTTTCTCAATAATGATTCGTATTTTTTACATAATTAGTGATATGGATTGTCTTTTCATGTCTTATATTTAGATGACGTTGGTTTCTATCATTGGAATGTTTCGTATCTTGCTTCGAAGAGATTTGTTGTGTGTTTTATGGAATGTTAGACTTGATGTCGGTTTGTTAATGACTTTCATGCATATAACACATGAGTTTGTTGGTTTCTTCTACATTTGATCCTGACGTTGTTTCTTTTAATTATGATCTTCTTATTTTTTTTATGACATCAATGAAATTTTGCCAAACAATTTCTTTGGTGTTCAAATGAAGAGATAAGTAGATTTTACGATTAACCTGGAGATAAGTAAGAATCTGATATTGATACCATATTTGTCTATGGAACCAACTGAGATGAAAGATCTCAAGATTCACATGGATGACATGTTGGAAAAAGGATTCATTTTCGTTAGTTTTTCTCTCCGAGAATCCCCTATTATCATTTCTTTGATATCATATGGATCACTAATTTTATGTTAGGAATATCTGAAGTTGAACTAGTTAAGGGTTTAGAAGAAATATACAATTCCTTTTGTGGATGATTTTATGATCAGTTGAATGTGGAAAAGTGGTTATCAAATATTGATCTTAAGTTTGGATATTGTTTTCTAAAAGATAGAGTGTCAGATATTCTGAAGAGAGTCTTTATATATAGATATGGAAATTATGAATATCTCCTGATGAATTTAATCCCAACTAAATATCCCGTAGTTTTTCTTTTTTTCTTGAATCAAGTATTCTGTCAATATCATGACAATTTTGGGGTAGTATTCATTACTGATATTCTAGTTTATTCAAAAAATATTTTTGAGCATGATAAACATAAATTTTTTGTTTTGGAAATACTATGAAGTCACATTTTGTATGGATTTTTTTGACATTTAGTTTCTATATTTGATATGTGATGTTCTTCATGCACATAATTTATGATCATGGATTTTCAGTTTACTGATAGATGTTATAGGTTTTTACATCTCAAAAGAAACTACAGAATGTCTTTGAAATTCGATTCATGTTTGGTCAATCTTGGAACTACCTACAATTCATTAAATATTTCTCAAAGCTGGAATCACCTTTGATGCTCTTACCATGAAATCACTGATATTTATAAGGTATTCAATGTGTCATTCTTCTTTCAACTAATTGAACTGTCTTCTAACATCACCTCCATTTCTGATCTTACATACGTCTGATAAGGTATATGGGTGTTTTGAGATTCCTTGGGTGCTATTTTTGGATGTGAGATAATGAAAGACCAGCATGTGGTATCTTGAGTCTCTCATTTTCATTGACCACAATAATATAATTACACCACTAATGATTTAGAGCATCATCAGTCATGGAAGAACTTAAGTGCTCATGGAACTACCATTTTTGGCAGAAGTTCATTATCCTATTTGATCTTTAGATTATGACTTATATATTTTCTCAAAATGAATTTAATCTCATATATAGAAGATGGAAAAAATATCTTCAGAAGGTTGAACATGACATCTCCTACATCTAAGGGAAACAGAATTTTTTTTGAGATGATATATGTAGGAAGGTACCGCCATAGGCTATTTAGAATAAATGGAGGAGTGGAATAATATGGTGCTTCTCACTCAGTTTCAGTTAGATATCTAGGATGATTTTTCAGGCATGGTTCAGACTACTGTTCAGTTATCGTCATGCCTTTGGGACTCTATCATACAAAGTCAAAAGTAGGATGATGATTTTTAGAAGACTTGATAAATCCTTTTTAGTCGGGATATCATTTCATATTGGACTCTTTCTTTAGATGGCAGTCTTCTCTTCAGGAAGTGATTTGTCTTCCCATCAACTATGAGAATATCATTCTAGTTTGATACTCATTCCACTTCATGGGCTATTTGTCCAGGAACAATAAAGTTTTATTTTGACATGATAATAGGATTATGGTGGATAGGTATGAAACATTCCATTTTGGATTATGTGTCCCAATATTACACCAAAAAATTGATAATGGGTTTTCACATGAAAGCCTTTGGATTCCTTCAGCCTATTCTAGTGCTAGTTTTAAAATTGGAAGTTGTATCTATGGATTTTGATGTCAGGTTTCCATGGATGTCCCGAGTGAACAAATAAATCAAGATGGTTATTGATCTGTTAGTGAAGTCAACTCATTTCTTTCTGATCAAAGACACCACTAATGTAGATGATCAGATTATGTTGTATGTATAGGATATGGCACGGTTAGATGTGAGTCCTTAAACCAATTTTTAGATAGGGATAATAGATTTACCACATGGATATATAGAAGTATTCAAGAGGAAATAAGAAGTTATATCACATTGTCCCCAAGTTACCATCCATAGACAAGTGGTCAGACAGATTGTGTAATTTAGGTCCTATAGGATATACTTCAAACCAACATCATTGATTTCAATCAATCCTAGGATAACTATATGTGTCTATTTGAGTTTGTTTACAATATTAGTTATCAATCATATATATTAAAGGCTCTTTTCGAGGTGTTTTATGGTCACATGGATAGAATAAATGATTATTGTGTAGATGTGGGAGATGTAACATGGGTTGGATCATGACTGGTTCTGAAAGGTTTGTGACGATTTAAGACATCTGACGATGTCTTATTATATGCAAGATTTTCCATAAATCTTATATAGATCATCAGAATTGTCTTTTGATGTTTTATATAGGATATTAGATTTTATTGAATGTTTCTTCCCATTTTGGTCACTAATGACTAGGAAAATTTGGAATGTTGGCTATGAGATATGTTGAACCATTTGAGATAACTGAATGGATTAGGACTATTGATTATTAGAACATATTTCTCGCACATTTTAAGGGAATCCATGATGTTTTCCATATATCTCGACTCAGGAAGAATCTCACAGATCCCACTCACATTGTGAGTTGGGATGATATTGAGTTTCATATAGATGATTCTATTTTGGTGAAACCAGTTATGGTCATTGTCCCTAAAAAAAATTATCACGTTAAATAAGTATTGTTGTTGATTTTTCATTGGAAACAATGATCATATTCACACAGGACATGGGAACATGGGTTGTTTATAAGGTTTGGTGCCACCATTTTTTCATGGATTATATCTTCAACATGACTTGTTGGGTATATAAAGTCACTATGGTGGGGATTTTGATTATTCTCATTTCCTAGTTGAGGTTTTTTCCCTTTCTATAAGTCCACATTTATTTCAATGTGCAAGAGAGTGATTTTTTATAATTTCAACAGGTTTTAAGGAAGGTACAGGTAGTGTACCTGAGTTACTCATCCTGTACTGGATGTTTTTTAGATGATGTGAATTGGGAGATGAAACTGTGAATAGGTACACTTTGTTTAACTATGTTAAATATTAGGTAGGGTACACAAATCAAATTATTAACCTAAGGCGACGGGTTTTTTATTATACATATCCTGAATGTCCTACACGATGGGACATAGGGGTATGTGTCATGACTCTGACCACAACCATGTTAAAGTCACATGTTTGGAAGTTTTTCTCGATCTATCATTTACAGACTCATTCAGTATCAACCATAGACATTTACTTGGTCATATTCAGATGCCCCCCCCCCCCTTATGAATGATCCAATCAAATATGGAAAGACGATTGTTATACATTATGTTGCTTAGGGTATGTGTTACTTCTAGTTTTATGATGTTATTGATCGATGTTGGGAACCAGCTTAATAGTGCCAGATTTGTAGATCAATGTTGGTTATTTCATATTGGTTTCTTCTATATCCATTGAAAGATATCCTTATAATGGCATTCTACATTATTTTTAATGGGGAAGTGGGCATTTTTCCTCATGGTATACTTGATTCCTCTCTTCCACTGAACTATTGTGTTTAGATTTTGATCAAAACAGAGATATAGTGATGCGATTCTATTTACTTTGTTGATGTTGATGGATTTTATTGATCTCGGATTTCGTTAAGAGCATCTGTGACATGAACATGGAGGTGGGGGTTCCATCTCTAGCCTTTTATAATGATCCAGATTTTATTTTCATTGTACATTGATTTATTAAATGATCATGATTATTTTATGAAGTGTGAAATGTTATTTAATGAGAAATGTATTTTCCCAAGATTTTGATAGATGGATTTTACAATAGTTTTGAATGGTTTTCAATGAATTTAAATAAATTGCTAAGGATTTCATATTCTTTTAAAAGCATTAAAATGAATTTTGAAAAAGAGAACATGGGTTACAATGGATAAGTTGGTAGAAGCTTATGCATTAGGACATCATTCGTTTTTTAATGATTATCAAGGGGGTTATGTTGGATATTTCTTCTATATACTAGGTCCATTGTTCAAGAGGACGATATTGACATTTTGGGGGGTTGACCCATGGGGTATTCCAATTTTTCAATATTCCATTGGTCAAGGATTAGATTGTGTGAACATTATTATATTAGTACCAGTAGATTGGGGAAGAGTCATATAGTATTCCATGGTATTGTGATACCTATGCTTCTATTTTGTATTTAATGGATTTTTTAGTTTCCCTTGACATTAATTATTATTCCTGTGGATTGTTATAAGGAAAAATAATCTTTGATACTAATTAAATGATTTTTTTATAACTATGGAAAAGAGAAATGTTTACCATGTATTCAATATAACATTTTTACTGCTTATCATACAGTGTTTCTATTTTAAAAAATCTTTAACATATTTTTTATACCGATACTTTCAGTAGTAGTTGGTTATAGTCTTTGGTAGTAGGACATTAATTTTGGGAGTTTCCTATAACTATAGTTATTCTATATTCCATTTTCATTTATACAGTTAGGGCATATAAATTTTTTAGTATTCCACGATTTCATCATTTATATATATATATATATATATATATATATATATATCTGTGTGTGTGTGTCTTATTGATTTTCAGCTTGGGTGAAATTATTCCATTGATTTTCTCATTCATTGTCTGGGTGCTAGGAGCTAGCTCCTGGGTGTTGGGAACTCCATTTGAATTTGGGATAAATCAAGTAGGTTTTCTGGTTAAAGGGAATCACATGTCAGTTCGTTATATTTTCTCAGTAATATTTAATTTTTAACCCCTCTTAACCATTTTTTTGATTACCAATCTATCAATGTTTCTGAAAATAATGGATTTTTTAATTTTTAAAATAATAGGAAAAGGGAATAAAATGAACCATGGTTTACATTATTAAATACATCCATTTAACATGACCTATGTTAATATTTCAATAAATTGTAAATCAAATAAAAAAAAATTATTATAAAATATTAATTTCGCATTTTTGAACTACTCATTTAAGTAGATGTTAATTTCATAATGATAATTAATAAATTAAAATATTAATTATTCACATATTAATAATATGTTAAATTGATATTTAATATTAAGGTACACTCTAAATAGAAAAAATATTACCTTTAGTGGTTTTCAAATTATTATCTAGATTTTTCTAATACATTAAATGAAATTATGACACCATTATGTATGAATTTAGGGAAAATATTATTACCAAAAAATATAAATAAATTACAAAAATAATAAAACCATAGAGATTTAATATAACTATTTTGTCTAAATTGAACCTATTTTTATCCCAATAAAATTAATTAATAGATATTAAAACTAAGAATGTGACGTTTTTCATTATTGAAATTTATATTTTTGTCATTATCTAAGTCATTGGTCTGTATATTCCCAAACTGAAGAAAAATTTATGTTAATGGAATAAAAAACACATCCCATTAATTGATGTGTTGTTTCTTATTGACATTAAGAAATTCTCAATTTATTTGTAACCATTATTAAGAGACATAACCAAAAAAGGTGATAAATATTAACTAAACATACTAATCAAAATGAATAATAATAAAATTGAAATAATTAACAAATATATACCTTATAATTAAAAATATTTAATTCATATTTAAGGATTAAATTTATATAATTTGATTAATTTTTTAAATATAAAAAAAAATAAATCCAATGATAAATATTTTTCTGTAAATTTGTTTTTAATACCCTATATGAACATTTACGAAAAATTATTTTCAACCAAATACACTATGATTTTAAGTATATTATTTATAATTAAATAATAACTCTGATAATTTATGAAAAAATAGAACATTTAAATTACAATATATGATTAATATAAAAGATTTTTTTCAAATACAACTTTGTAATTTCCAAAATTCACCAAAAAATATAACATTTGATTATAATAATAAAATTCACCATAAGATAAATTCATTGTTATGATTCTAAAAAAGTAAATTATATTCAAAAATTTAAAATTTTAAATATTAGAAGTTATCTTTTAAGGTAAAAAATTATATTACATGGAAATTAATATAACAAGAATTTAATTATTTCCATTTTGTTGAAAATTCATGTAATATTATCATAATTTATATTACAATATATAATATTATTAATTAATATTAATAATGTATGAATTTTTTATTAAATTCACATGGGTTTTAAAATCAGTTTCATATTATATTTATGAAATTATTATATTGGGTTTTTAGTTTTTCTCATTTAGATGTATATAATTATTCTTTTCAGGAGTTAAAATTTGATCCAATTATTCAATTTTTATTTTATGTGACGCTTTTAGGAGAAAAAAAAATCAATATTTCAGATGTGGATTCTCATTTTTTATATACATTTGTTTGAAAATTATAGCACGTGAGGTCACATGACATCCCCTTGATGGGTTCATGATAATTTGACTATTCTAAAAAATTTAAATATATTTATAATGATATTCATAGTTATTTGTAAGTAATAATAACCAATAATTCCGACGAAAATAATTTAGGTTTATTTTGTGTTATTTATTTATTAATTTAATGGAAACTAAAGGATGATTTTGGAAGGAGATTAAGGGGTTCGAAAAATCTCTTCACATCAAAATACATTCCATTTAAATTTTTGAATTAAAAATTTCACTAAATATTATTTTATAATAGGTTCGTTAAATCAAGAAAAGAAACCAAAAAAAAGATGAAATTTTCAATATACATAATGTCTAGGGGACATTACCCCAAAACATGAAGGTCATTGTAACCCCTTACCACCCCACCACAAATCATGTGGCACAATGTGATTTTATGTTTATGAGAGTTGTTACAATTAAGAGGGGAATTTATTCTAGAATAAATGTGAATGGGGTACATGATGAACTGGGTGCCCTCTGGGGATTTGGGTGAAGAAATACATTTTATTGAGGCCACATAGTACATGGTGGACTTGAATCAAGTACTAGGTATAGACCATATAATATATATATTGATTATTAATAATTTTAGCCAATATATAATAAGTAAAAACCCCATGGGGTATGATATTTGGAATTATTTCAATTATTTCAACTTTTTTTAATTTATTTTATTCCTTTTCATTACATTTTTTCCAAAACCATAATTAATATTCTTCTGTGTCTCATTAATTTTTACCCAAGATCTCTTCTTCAATATGGTGCAGAATTACAATTCCTCGAATATTAAATGTCTTCTAATTTCACCAAAAAAAAAACATATCTTACCAATTATTTTATCTTATATATTTTTCAAACCAATTATTTTTCTATTTACCATTTCATTATGATATTTTTTGATCGTATATTACATGTTTTTATTACAACACTAATATTTATCTTACCTAATTACTTTACATTTTATTATTTAATTTGATCTATAAACTTCATCATGGTATATTGAAATTAATTTCTAATAGTGTGTCATATTTATCAAATGGGCCATAAATAATCAGTATTCACTATTTTGAAAAATATATAAACATATACATCTAAAAATATAAAATAATTTTAATTTAAATAGTGCATGCCAATCTGACATTAGTTAAGACCATCTGGATTATTGTAATAAATAATATATTAAATTGGTATATTTAATATTTAAAAAATTTATACATTATATTTTCATGATTTACATGTGGTTAGACATTATTTGATAATTACTTGTTACCACACTTATCATATTATATTTAAACTATGTCATATACATTTATTGTAGTTTAATATTTTCATATTTTTATTATCAATATATTACCTTTGATAAAAGATTTTTAAAAACTATGTATCCTGATGTAAATTATTTTAATATACTATTTTTCCAAATTCATTAAACTATTAATAAATTTTATATTCAATAAATACCAATATTTTAGAAATAGTTATTAAATTCTCATATAAAATGGTATCTCAAGAACACCCACTATCAATTGGATGGTTGATAGTATGTCATGAGATCTCAATTACACTAATTTATTGTATTCCCTTATCCTATTAATAATGAAATGGGCTATATGATTTCAGTGATGGTATTATACTACATTCAAATAGTCATTATAAATTAGGAATATAATAACCCTAATATTTGTATACATAATTTACATTCCCTTGAATTGGATAGGTATTTTACCCTGACTATAGTATATAAATCATCTTATGAATAGCCTATACTATGTATATATGGTATATGTAATATAATTATATGGAGTAACATATTATATCTCTTTGCCAATATATATTTTATTATAAATTATGTTAATTTTTTATTTCTCATTCCTTGATAAGTTTATTATTATTGTATTCATTTTAGATTAATATGAGTGGTTAGGGGTGGTCAATGATAACCTATTGGTTTTTTTATAATTAGACTATATATGTCTAATTTTGAAGAACAAAATGTAAATTTCATTATACAATATATATATGATCTAAAATCATTAGATCATGGGTGATTGTTCATCATATATTAAGGAGTATTAGAAAATTATCTTGTACCTTTTGGTTAAATGATAAAGGTGAATGATTAGTAGTTTCCCTAATTGTTCTCGCAAGAGATCCATGTATATGAATTTCAATATTTTTCATTACAGAATGGTTTTTTTCCTTACATGTATATATATTTATATTTATATTCTACAAATATATTGAACAATATTTTATTAAGAACATGGTTACGTGATATTTCTTGTTAATATCATCATGTTAATTTTCCATTCTCTTGATATTCCCTATCTTCCATCTTATAGTATAACATAATCCTTGTATACATAATTATTAACATTTTGACGACAATTATTTAAGTTGAAATCATGAATTTTAATATCTTATTCAAATGAGTATACCATATCCTCTCCATGATTCATTCAAACCCTAAAATTATTCTCGCATATGATGTACATGATATTTCCAGAGGTGTTTTGAGGATATGAATTCAGTAATATTCCGGTATATGATTCATGAAAAATAAAAATATCACATACTAATCATGATTTATAAAATTTGGAATTATATATGTATTAAAAATAATAAAAAAGTAAAGGCCAATTACTAATTTCCATCTTACAATGTACGAATATATCATGTATATAATAAGAAAATAAAACATGAGATATAAGTACAAGGAATCACATGGGTGAAACCCATTTTTCCAAAAACAATTATATAGTTCGAGGTAATGAAAATAACTAATCATCAAGATAATAATATTTTTATATGTATTCTAAAACTATTCCTTGTGTTTGTTTCACCATTAAAAATAATTATATCAGTGAAAAGAAGTTATCGTGCTCCTGAAATTTTTTTTCCACCTTCTGTTTATGTTTATGGAAGATGGATGATGCCACAAATATTAAAAAATTGTAATAATTTATATTTAAAAACATGGATTATGCATTCTATAAAACCATAGATATTATCCAAAAATGATAAATATGTTCATTAATAGATTCATCAACTCCTTGACTATACAAGAACAATATTATTGACATTAAAAAAATGGTGGGATTATTTTTAACAACAAAATGTTGTTTTTGAGGATCTATTTATTTCCTTGAAGGTAGATGGAAACTAGAACAAATATTTATACTCATATCATTGATTATTATTTTAATATACTGTTATTGGAATGAAATAAATTTGAATCCATATTTATTCTTATATAATAGGGAATCTAAATGAGAAAAAAGATTATGTTTGATAGAAATAAATGTGATACAAATTAAAATGTGAAATATGGATCACTGTTTAAATGTAGTTAATGTTTCTATATTAAATAAAATTTTTCTTATTTTATAATAAAATAATGATGTTTGAAAAACAATTTTGATATCATGTAGATCATGAACAATATATATACAGGTATCTACTAAACAAAACATGACACTACTGTGCAAGAGGTACACCACAAATTGGATCTATTTTCTTCTCTTATACCACTACACAATATGATTTCCAATACCGTCCTTTTATTATCCAAAAATCCATTATAATTAATTATTACATTAAATTAACACATAAAGAGCCTATATGCAATGGAAAATATTAACTTAATATATTGATATAAATAAGCACACTCACCTTCAATATTCTCATCCTTAAAAATATTCAATGGTTCTCTTTATAACATAGTTAACATTGTTAATATTTAATTTCCAACTCCCACTCCCAGATATATCTCCAATTCTTCTTAGTTTCGATTTAATTTATAATTGAATAATAATCTAAAAATTTTCTGTCATTTCACATTGATCGATAATACATAAAAGTTGGTCTATATATGATACATTTTCTTTTATAACAATAAAATCATATAAAATTAAATTTATAATATCATGTATATACTTCAATAGTTGAAAACATATATAATATTATTTATAGAAATAAAAAAGGTGACATAAAATAATATATGTCATTTTCAAAATTCTATATATAAAATTGACATAAATTCTAATTCATTGGTTCTATAATTAGGGAAAATGAGAGGGAAAATATAACCATTAACATAAAAATATAGTAGTAATTACCTCATACTAATATAGAACTAATGGTTGATTCGAATTGTGGTCAACTATTTCGAAATTTGATTCAAATCCATTGTTATCTCTTTAGTTATACTAACCCAAAAATTTTATTATTCATCAATATAGACATTTCCTAAAGGATGACAGAAAGTCAAACTACGGTGATAGATAAATTTTTTTCATTATTTTGAATATTTATTGAATTCATTAATATATTTGAATTTAAAATTTTGGCATTGTTTTCTTCATTTTATAAATATATGGAATTTTTTTTTCATCATGATAACATTTTGTAATTATTTAATATCATGGGATTATTGATACTTCATAATATAAGGTATAAAATGTTCAATATTTATCTTAATATTGTGATTACTTTTTTATTTCCATTTTTTTATAAACTGTAACATATTGTTCTAGACCTAGAGAATATTCATTCCTCAAAAGGACTAAGAAAATCAATAAAAGTGGAAAATATTTTTCAAATAGATTACTCCCCATTATGTGCCTCATATATATGGAAAAAAACTACAAATCAGTTGATCCCAACTAGAAATGAAATCATGCATAATGGGGAATTTTCAAATTAAACTATATTATGATATCCACTCATTTAGGATGTGAAAAAATGATCGAAACAGGATTAAGATTAATGGGATATTCATATAAAAAATTAATTATTATTTTGTGCATAAAATTTTATATAGATCTCAAAAATACATTAACATTTTTTGATAGCAAACTATATTTATAACTACATTTATCAAGGAACCGTGGAATATTTAATATTGATTTTCATTATTAATCAAGATAAAAACCATTAAAATGATTATGGAGGATAATATAAAATCATTTTTTCCTTCTTTTTTTCCGATTATGTTTTTTAATACCTTATTAATCCTCATTCTTCATGGATACCCTACACATGAAGTGGTAAAATTTTGAGTTATTAGGTATTGGTAAGATTCATTATTGTAATAGTTATGTTCTTTTATTCATAGAGTACATATATTTTTTCATTTTAAGAAGGTTGATTATTCAATTTCTAATAGGGGATTTAATAATCTATTATGATATTATTTGGTTTTAGAAATTTTTATTTTTATGTTTTTTCTCAATTATCATTATCTTCCACTATAAGATTAGGGTTTATATTTAATGGTATAGAAAAAGTCATAGTGTTCTTGTTTTTTACCATTGTTATATAGTGTGGAATGGTTAGTGAATAATATTGATCATCTAGTATAAAAAATACTATAATAGGTAATCCATAAATTAATAATGGTAATTTGTTTCAACTATCTCACACCTATAAAGTTTAATTGTCCTAGAATATATTATTTAATGGTTTACTCTCACCATAACTATTTAACCAATGTAGTTAGATATAGATATCATGCAATGTCACATTAATTGGATTTGAAGAAGATTATTGGATAAATTAGAATTTTTAGATCCATGCAGTTGGAAACTAATCGTAACCCTATCACCCATGGAAGCAATTTTTTATATCATTCTCATAATTTATTTTTATTCATTTTTTTTCAAATGAAAACAATATTAAAAAGATAAATATTTTATATAATTACATATTGAAAACATGATTGTTTAAATAAAATATATGGATACAACATTGCATTACAACACTAAGACATTTTAAAATTGTAAATAATTATTCTTCCGACACCCCCAAATAATAATGTTTCAAAACATTAAACTAATTCTAGGAGGCAGTTCCAACAAACAAAATAGTGAATATTTCCCAATTATCATATTTAAAAAGAAATTAAATTTTTAGACTCACTTTAGTCTCTGTAGAGTATTGTTTTTTAATTTCATAAAAATACTAGGGGAATATGACAGATAATTTTTAGTGAGGTGTAATTCAACTATTTCAATGTGTAAATTAAATTGAACTAAAAATACCTACTATTTTGGGGATAGGGCAGAGATATAATTAAAATACCTATTGAACTCCAAAAATATTTTATTTAAATGGATTGTGTATAAAATGATTCCCCCATATATCCTAGATATATCTCTAAGTAATTTATTTAGCTGAAACCAGAAGAATAAATTCAAATAACATTCATAGATTCATGGACATTTGGAATAAATAATGGAATTGGAGGAAATAGTTAATGGAAAAATGAATATTAATACTCACTTGCGAGGAAACAGAGACAAGCCATGAGCTAATGGTGTAAGTGGATTGCTCATATATAATTTACGTTGAGGAGCCTAAGGAATCATTGATGTAATTAAATAAAGAAAAATCGAGTCCTAATCAATGAATGTTGGGGGATATTGATGAGTAATATTTCCTTTATAATGTATATATGAGAGGACATAATGAACTGGTGTACTTATAGAATGGGTATGAGGTATAATATGACATCCCCATCCTTTAAAAGGAAAATTAATCAACACCACTATACCAATAATATTATTTTGATGAAGAAGAATCAAATAAATCAATGGATGACGAAGAAGATATATATGATCTTAAATACCAATAGTTTACCATGAAATTCTACAACTATATTATTTTTCTACTAGGGATGAATTTATTGTTGATCCACATATTTAATATAATAGTTTTCTAAAAACATTCCAATTTGATATTATCACATTTGATATTTTATGATTAATAATTTTATATGGATTATTTATGTTATTATATTTTAAAAATACTATTATACGATTAATGTATAATTTATTTTTTCATTGATGTAGCTTACCAAAATAAATAACATGATAATTATGAAGAGTTTGTGAATGTTAAAACCAATAAATAGGAGTACACACATTTATCCTAACTTAGTCATTAGAGAAGTACAACATTTATATAGGGATGGATTTTGTTTATTATAAACCTATATCCCTACAAAATGAATAACTTATAGTCTGAATGTAAAAGTTTTTTTATTCAAATTAGTAAAAACCCACCCACCATATGATTGGGGCAACCAAATAGAACAGTCCATCTGAAGGTTATTAGAACCTATTTCCCAAATTAGTGTACAAAAACAAGATTTATATTTTTATTATCATTTTTTCCTATATTATTCTAATAAAAAAAATTATATTTCATTTTGGTCCAAAAATTTTATTATTTTATATTTTTCATCTTTTATATTACTCATATTGTGCATCACATCAAAGATTAACTCATCTTTTCAATACCAATAATTATTTTTATACGTATAATGAAAATATATTTTTTAAAATTAAATTATAAATATTTTTAAAGGTTTATGTAACATGATTTAATTATGGAAACAAGACCATGTTAGTTTCAATGATGGAACAAATGTTATTTATGAATGTTATTTTTAATTTTTTAATTCAGTTTAAAAAATTGTTTATTTAAAATAATCTATGTTTATAATCGATTGTCTATTTTTTAAGAAATACAATCACAATTTATTTTATTTAAAATTTTTTAAATCAATGATAATGAGTGAAACAATTCATATAATGAAAATTAAGCTAAATGAATGTAAAAATTGACAATTTTAAATTCAATCATTTTTAATTTCATAAAAATGGATATGATTTTTGAATTCCATTATACATAAAAAATTTATTATCATTGAAATCACAATTATTTGACATTGATTAACCTTTTTATATATATTATTTACATCAATGTCATTTTTTTAATGATCAAATACAAGATTTATTTGAGCAGAATTTTATTTCATTCTATCAAAACAATAGATTGTGTGGTACATTTATTTGAATGGATTGAAACATTTCTATATTATTAAATCTCTATTTTTTAGTTGATTCCTTTTTATTCTATAATTACTTGAAAATTCCATCCATGTGTCACTAAGATTCCAGAAAAAACATTATAGGATATCCACATTTCATATTTATTTTGGAAAATCAATTTGGTCTTGAAGTTAATTTTCATGATATATTTATTATTATGTTTTTTGGAATGCTATATTTTGTTGTTCTACATCGTTATGTGATAAATTTTATAGAAAATAATAGTACTAACTGAAATTTTTTCTACAGAAAACCGTTGTAATTTTAAATATATTTCCATATGGGGCTTTGATGAAAAAAACATATTCCTTTATGAAGATTTCAATAAATTAATTAATCTTGAATTTTGGAATTATATTCATCAGTAAATATTATCAATTAAAGATTTATTAGGTTACCCAAACAATATTTTGTAAATATTTTATATATTAATTGAAACAATATAATGTAAGGAGGACCTCATACATGATTGAAATTGATGTTATTAATTTTTTCTCCAAAAAGAGCCAAAACCACCCAATTCAGTATATTAATTTTTCTATATAATTCTAAAAACATATATCCAATGATCATCCATAAAATTATAGAATATATTCAAATTTACAAAAATAAAATTCTGAATAAATGTAATCATCTATCAAGCCTATGGTGCCAATTTTTTAAGACTCAAAATTTTAATAATGAAAATTTATTTTGTTCTATTTAAATTTATTATTATGTAAAATGTTTATAAAAACATATTCTCTTCCATTGTTTTATTTCATTGGGTTTTAATATACCATTCTAAATTGTAAAAATTTATAATATTGTCATTGAACATTGATGAAATGATTAGTATAAATATTGCGCTTTAACAAATCAAATTTATTGAGAAAATGAAGCAATAGACACCTCCGGTAGCATTTCTCCATATAAAGTCCATTTTCCTGAGCACAAAAAGAAGGTAGAATCACTAGGATTATCTCTTGACCAATCCATTGATGACCATTAACACATTAAGGTTGAATGGAACTTATTATGAGAGAAGTGGACATTAGTAGAGATTACCCCCCCCCAAGAGTCTGTGACCAATGAACAAAATACCCTATGGTATTATGTAGGTGTTACAAAGGGTTAGGTAACATGACCGTAGAACTATTATTATGTTCATTATTTTTTGAAATAATAAATAAAATATAATCATTTTATTATTGTCACTTTGTAAATTATTTTTAAAGAAAAAATATAATATTTAGTTAATATTCAATTAAGAAATATATTTTGGTCTACTACTATGTTGTTAAATTAAATAATATTTTAATAAAGTATTATTATTAATAAAATAATAAATATAAATAATCACATAATTTTTATGAATACAATTGTAATTTTAATTATGGTTTGAAAACTGTTTTTGTCCGAACCCACAAATTTCCAATAAATGCCAGTTTTTATTTTAAATGTCAAAATTCAAAAATTGGGAAATTTAGTTAGATAAAATGAATATTATTTATGCAATAAGTCTATTTAAAATATCCAATGGTGAATTTTTCATTATTTTCCGACGAAATCAATTTTTTGGGTAAATATTATATAACGTCACATATATAATATGATTTTTGACCTCATAATGTCCTAAAATTGATGTAATAAAGTACTATAAAAACAATTTTAGGTCAAATTTAACTTTTATCATTAAAATAATGAGATTTTATGGGTCTTTTATTTGTCTTACAAATCCATAGTCGACCCACAAATTCTTATAAAAGCCATTAACAATTTAAAATGATTTCTTTTTGAGTGTGAATCACCTCTACATAAGATAGAATAATATTTTAATATGTTTATCCATCGGCCATATGTAATAATGTTTTCCACTCCCATTTGGATAAAATCATTTGCAAAAACAATGTGTTGGTTTTTGTTTTTGATTACTTTAACATGTGGGGTCCAAAAACTAAATAATAACGAATTCCCTCCCTTTCCCTATATAAACCCAACAGGGATCCCACTTATCTTCAATAAAAACCCTTGGATCACATCCATAATATTCCATTCCTTCCCTAGTATCCTCCCATGAAACACCAACCTCCCATTAATCTTCTCTCAATCCTCTCACTAGCCTTTGGGTCCCAATACCATGTAAGTAATTTCATCCTTTCTCACTTTTGTCCAAATTTCATTATCTTGTGATAACAATTTTTTCATTTAAATATTTTTGTGAATGATTTATCACCTCCCCCATTATACCCAAAATATGTTTGAATGATGACATACCTCTTTATTTATCCTTAATTCCTCCCATGTACAGCTGCTACCATGCTCAAATTCCGTAAGGAATTTTTCTCATCTCATTTACATTCAAGCGATTCTTTTGTATCATAAATCAAATTTCCATTACATATTTTGGGACGTTTATCTATATGACCTTGATGATTTCCATTTTATGTAAATACGATATAAATCCCCTTTATCTCTCATCTCCCATTTTAATGAAATCTACTAGAATACCGTTATGCTACCGAAATTACACCATGATTTTAGAGACCAAAGTCGTCATGTAGTGAATACCATGCCAATTTCTCTATCAAGGTTATTCACATTTATGAACAATTAAATATTTATTATAGTGTTCCTTGTATTAATTTCACATTACTTTATCATGGAATAAATTATGATGTGTATTGAATCAATATTATTTGATCCATGTGGCACACTTAACCATGAAATGAAATTATTAAGAAGGGTGTGTCCTAATAGCTCAATATAGCCTTGGGTAATGTGTTGTATCATGATATTTGAAGTTAAATGAGGGTCTACTAATTATAATTCAAATGAAATTATGGTTTAATAATGCTAATTCATGTGTAAGTAGTGTTTACTCATTCTCAATGTGCAATGATCCTTTTCTCATGCTAATATCCTTTTAAATGTTGATACCACATTTCCATGTTATGATAATCATGATATATCCTTAATTTATGATCATGTTTCTTCTGTGGTCCATATATATTCCGATTACCTTACATTTACTATATTCTTCCTTTTATTCATTTATTCTTCCTTACTAGACTGTATAGCTCACCCTTTTCTTATGCATCTCCCCAGGTAATCGCACACAATGTTATGTACGAATAAATGTATGTTGTCATGTAAAAGAATTATTCAATGAAGATATGTATTTAATGTTCAAACTTGTTATGTGATTTTCCTAATCCACAAATACAATATTATTCTTGATCTCCTATGTTATATCATGTAATGATTTTATGTCACAAATTATGTTGATGTGTGAAATAATGATAAGGGTTTCTATAGTGGGTATTAGATGATAGGTTTAGTTATTTTTTGGATTATTATTAGAAAAAACATGTAAAATAATATGTTATAATAATGTGTATAATAATAATATCCCTAAATTTGGATTTGGATTTATTAAGTTGTTTATCATGAAAATACACCCATGTCTATAAAAGAGCTGTTAGAGGAGGCTCTAGCGTAGATCTATGTAGGGGTAAACCCCAAAAACACCGCATTGAGCTAGAATAGAATGATAACTAATGCACAAAAATGGTCATTGATTAAAAATTGGTTATGACACACAAGATGTATATTCATTCATAAATTCATATGCTTAGTATGAACAATTTTAAAGTAATACAAAATTCCCCTATGAATATATATTGGAATGTAGATCATATATGATGTAGATTGAAGCCTATAAATTCATAATTTTAAAAAATAAATATAATTTATAAGTCATCCATTTTTTTCCATTTGATTACACATTTTGTTGAACATAAAACATTCCTTTTATTCCAGCCAATGGACTGTAGTATGAGGACTCGAGCTAATAACCAATGAGAATATCAATGTTATGATTATTCTAATTAGATGAAAAATATAATGGTAGTGGTAATCCCAAACTTTTTTATGATACTCTCTCAGTTCTGTCATGTTTTGAATAGAAACATGGGTGAAGAAGAACTTTGAACCCCCCCCCCAATCAAGAACACGTCACAATCGATAGCCTTTTGAGGCAATGTCCTCTTACATTTTTCGGATTATTTGATGCCTCTATTGTTGAACAATTGATTAACTCTATTGTAATGATCACCTTTATCCTTAAATGTTCTGAAGAAGAGAAGGTTCATCTATATTCTTATCATATGGATGGTGAATTTGATCAATGGTGGACATTTATTAATAATACATTGTCTGAGGTGTTGAGCGAGGCATTGGAATGGAAGGGTTTCCTGAAAAAAAATCGCGTTAAATATTTTCCCCACAAAATCTTATTTATGATGGAAAGGGACTACATTTCATAGACTTAAAGAGACGAAGAATGCATCAAGGGATATGAGGAAAACCTCACAAGGCTTGCACAATATGCTTCCTTCATTATTTTTACCCCCAAATGCATGGTTGACTACTTATTTTTTAGGATAAAACCTATGATTTGGAAATCCCTAGAGATCCATGACATCGAGAGCTATGTGGAAATTTTCTGATTTTCCCTCAAGGTCAAAATGATGGTCAATGATCTTACTTGTATCATAGGGATTTGATGAATAGGGTGGAAATTAATTCCAGAAGAGAGAAGGATATATCATATGGTGATAAGAAAATCCAGCAACCCATATTCCAAAGGTGCGAAATGAAGAACATTGAAAATTTCCTGAAGGGGATGATGAAATTCTTTAGGTTTCGAAGAGAAGAACACGTAGAAATTAATTATATACAAGAGAAAACTACAGTTGTAGTAGAGTATAGAAATTCTATATTCAAACCTCGTCTCATTGTTCATTGCATCAACTACAAAGAACCTGGGAACATTGAAAACTAGTTCCCTAAGACAAGGGTTTTCATTGGCAACTAATAGCCTCCAAGGTAACAAGGGAGATCATTTTCCATCACTACCACTGAAGTAAACCTCAAAAATGATGTGGTGTGAGTTACACTAGTTATTCATTCAATAATAGTGAACATATTTTTTATTATGGTTCTATGCATTCTTTTATATACCGAACGTTTTGTATATCTATCCCAACACCAACACAAATCCTGAATGTAAAGATGTCAATGAGAATGAAAAATGGGGAAATCATTTCATCCCATGATATAACCACACCACTATCATAATTTTTTAGATTGAACATCCCAATGATCCACATCATAATACCTTTGGTGAAATTTGATGAAATTAATGACATGGATTATATTTGTTTATAAAAATCCAAGATAAATATTTGCGAGATGGATATCACTCTTCATATATTTAATTGACCCCCGAATCAATATATGTTAAAGGAGGAGGATGAATTTTCTTTAGAACCATCATCTCATGAATTGTTATTAATTCCCAATATGCACACATATCTAGCTCAGATGATTGATTATATGAAAGAAACTATCCTTGAAGACATGCCTATTTTTAGGGAATTTGATGAAGTGTTTGTCATGGAATTTTCTGTTCTTCCTCCAATAAGTTATGTTGAATTTTCTATTGATATTATACATGGGTTTTTTCCAATATCAATGACTCTATATAGAATGGATTTATTGTAGCATGAGTAGTTGAAAAAAGAACTGCAGGAGAATCTAGATAAAGGGATTTTATGCCTAAGTGCTTCACCATGGGGTGCACTTGTGTACTTCGTCAATATGAAGGATAAATCAATGTGCTTTTTCATCGAATATCATGAGCTCAGAAAAATTGTGATAATATACAAGTATCCTCTACCATTAATTGATGATTTATTCGATCAGGTACGTGAGATAAATTTCTTCTCTATAGTGGATCTATAGTTAAGATATTATCGAGTGAGGGTGAAGGAGGATATCCCCAGGAGTTCTTTCTGTACATGATAAAATAACTATGAGTTAATAGAAATTATTTTCAGACTCATTAATGATCCAACAATCTTCATGACTTGGTGAATAGAGTCTGTAGAGATTACCTTTTAAAATTTTTGGTAGTATTTGTTGATGATATTCTACTATACTCCAAAACTGAGGAGGAAGATGAGAAGAATCATAGAACTATAATAGAGACCATTCTAAATGATAATCTCTATGAAAAGTTAAGAAATTATGAGTTTTGGTTAAATGAGGTCTCATTATTAGGTCATATCATCACAATGAATGGGTCGTCTATAGATCCCTCTAAGACAGCTTCAATTAAAAGATAGAAGAGGCCAGCATAGGTAATAGATATTGATACACACCTATCGTAGGGAATTTAAAAATTAGTTTAATTTTCCTATTTTAGCATAGTGGCTAACAAGGTTCATCTCACTTGAGGATATTTATCAGTTCGTTTACACAGTTAATGTAATTTGCGTTAAAAAATTATTTGGAATGTTTTTATTTAGTCCATGAATGTAATGGAATTTATGAAAATAAATGAAATAGTGAAAATCAATTCAAATTGTTATTAAATGATAATAAAAATGGAATTAGTGAATAAAGGATGTTCTCTTGAGAGAACATTCTGGGAGAACCTTCATTGACCAGCTTCAAATATTCGTAGTGATCATACTCCATCATATGTGTGAACACCTTAGTCTACCCCAGTTATGAATGAGAAGTCCAATAAGAGATTACAAAGCACAACCCCCCTCCACCTCCTCAATTCGGAAAATGGTTGTCGATTAAGAAGTTAATCTTTAGACAACCATTGTGAGGATTACACCCAATATAAATTATCCATAAAATTAACTCATATAATTTTAAAAACATGGTCTTGGGTACAAGAATATTATTAATACCTCATAATATTCCCTGGATTGGTTACTCATGATCATGTGTATTGTAGTTCACAATGGTTAGATGATAAGAAGAAAATATGGTCGATGGATTGATACCGAAATAAAAACAATGCAAGAATTTAATAGAAATATAAATTAAAATCGAATACTAAAACCAAAATACAGAATATAAAAAAATAAAAAAATAAAAAACAAATGGGCATGATTTGTGGCCAACATCTCTCAATTGATATCTCCTCCATGTTTTTGTAAAGGAATGTGATAGAGAATGAGATGATTTTAAAGGGAGGAGCTCCCCTCATTTTATTGGAAAAATTTGTCCCCATAATTTTGATGCATTTTGGCCCCATTAATGGTTGATTCATGCATTCCATCCTTCATAAACGTTGTTCCAAAAAAAATTCTATCACCCTCAAAGGATGGGGTTAATTGGATGAAAAATAGGGATGTATTCATTTTTTATTGACAATGTTTTTTTAATCCAAAATGACAAGGATGATTCCTCTAAATGTATAACATCTAATGACCCCCTTAATGACATCCAAAATTCATATAGATAAATATTGAGTTTCTCTAATGTTTCTTAGATCCCTTCATGATTTATTCATATCAATTAATGTATTTTAGCTAGAGATAGACTTTTGTTACGATATTGGCGCCCATTTTGTCCGCACGACATATTTCCCAAATGAAATGATTTTTCTGGTCATTTAAATACTAGAATCAGCATTTAATCATGAATAGAAAGTTGTATAAAATAAATCAGTTATATCAAGGAAAATATTCATATAATTTAGAATAATAATGTAATTTTAATTCACAAAATACCATACGATTAAATTCTATCAAAATTCCAATTTTAACCAATTTTGTATTTTAGCAATAATTACCACTAAAACATAAAAATGAGACAATTACCCACAAAATAACATTATTTTGGTATTGTAAAAAATTATTTATAGTATATAATGTATGTAAATGTAATCATCATATCCCCCCAAACAAAACAATTGCACTCATGTGTAATCATCTGACATTCAAATCAATATACACATTACAATCAAAAATGAGAAAATATCAATGATCATATCAAAAAGAGAATTCCATTAAGTACCATCTATGAAAAACGATTCTATCTCATTTTCATTTCAATAATTTAAATTTTTTACATCCTCATTAATCAATCCATGGCCCAATCAAAATATACCTCACATTGAATTTTCTGTCACTATTCACTCAAAGGAAATTGAATCAAGAGTTATGCTCATACTTGGAAATACCATGTATCATCATAGGTTTCTAAAACTTTTAATTTATGCATAAAATGAAACACAATAATGAATAAAATGAAGATAGATTTAATTAATGGTTTAAATGATTTTTTGGCTTAGGGATGGTGAGAAAATGAATGAAAAAGTATAAGGTTGAAAAAGGATTTTGACTCTTAAATACTATCCAGTAATAATCATGTGAAAACCCATGATGACCCTCACTAAAATCCCCATGAAGAAGTAAAACACAACACTAAAAATTTTATTTGTGACCTAGAACATTATCTAATTATTAATTAAAATGTATGATATTTTCTATGTTATCCTCTTTTTTGTAAATCTCTAGAAATGCACAACATTATTATCCAATTTTTTCTAATTTTTTTCCCTAGAGAATGAGTTGAAAATTGAATAAAATGAAATAATGAAAACTCATTCACATTATTTTAGATAGGGACATGAGTCATGAAATAATTTATAATGTGGAATTGATGCCCATATTGATTTTTTTCTTTTTTTAATGTGAAATTGATTAAACAAATAAAACACAATAAAATTGCGACACATACACAATTATCTTATTTTCCACTACCCTAAATATTTACACACCCCTTGAATGAAACATAAATGATAGACATCTAAATTAACACATGCAAAATGTAACATCCCAGAAAAATAAAGAATATTAAATTTTCATATTTATTAATATTTGTTAATAAAATAATAATATTACTTTAAAGGGAATGGTATGTTTAATGGTGTACCCAATACGCACCAATGAGTTTCTTTGAAATCTTACGTTGCACACTAATAATATAATAATATTATTTTAAATGGTAGTTAACACCTAGCCATTGTAATAGAAGAAATGAAAAGAACTAACTACCAAATGATTATATATTTTTGCTAAATGTTTTTACATTTATTCAATAAATGATAAAGGCTTATAATAAGAAATGAATTCAATTTTAAGCATAAATACTCTAATATTCACTAAAAGGTTGATTTATCGCCTTTTGATGGTGAAACCTCCTTAAAGATAGTTTTGTACACTCTTATACATTCTAATGGACAAAATGAAATCCTTATTTAGAATCAGGACATCAAAATTTACTTTCTGTATGCTTTTGTTATTTTTCAGATAAAGTTCATTTTTAATGAATAAGTGAAAAATATTGTAATTTAATTCAAAACCTCATATTAATTTAATATATTTATATGATTATATTATATTTTGAGATGGTATTAAAGTTATATTAGAATAAATTTTTACCATTTAATCCAATGGTGGCCATTGTAATTAATTTCCCTTTGAAATTGGACTTAAACTAGTCTCAATCTTTTGATATATATTGTTTCATAAAAAACACACAATTTGTTTTGACAACGGGAATTAATTATGAAATTAAGTATTGAAAATTATATGTTTTGAATTTGGTAAAATAGACATCCTTCATTAATTCAGGATATCAAATATATCTTAGGGTGAATTTTTGATATTTTTCTGAAAAACATCATTTTTTGATGAATAGTGAAACCACTAAGTGGTAGTTAAAAAAACTGAATTTTTCGTTAGAAGAAACATTAACGCCTCTATGATTTGAATATTTAAAAATCCTACATACATGGTTGTCATTAGGATGTAAAATTTTGTTCAATGTGATTAATATAATTTTTTGGTGAATAGTAACTTTTAAATTTTATTAATCGCGATTAAAGGAAATTAGTGTAATTTAAGGTAAAAATGATGTCATAATAATATGAAATTTCCTTGAAACATGTCCTACTTTTATTGGTTGAGTCATGACCAACCAATAAAATCCATGGGTCAACTTGGGGACCCCATGGAGCCACTTGGGTAAGAAAATGAAATTAATAACTTTTTATTTAAATTTAAAATAAAAGTGTCACAAACATGTATTGTTTTACTAAAAAAATTACATGGGGTTATACAAGTCATATTTTTAACTATAAATATTAATTATAAATATAAAAGATTTCTTAAATCATGATAATTATTTTATAATTTTTATACATTAAATAAATAAATTTATTTATAACACCATGATGATGTAGTGATTACCTCATTAATGAACGATTTAAATAAAATGAGAAGATAAGGTAAAATCTAAGACATAGAATTGTTAGAATCCTATTGGATGGGTCGATTTATAATCTTTATCACCTTACCCTACAAATATATAATTTTAAGACCTTTAACATCCGAAAATCATTTTATAATAAAGTAACTTTTCAATACATTCCAAGAGTGCCCCTCCTCCCTCTTATAAAAGGCCCCCACATCTACCCCTTTACTCACACCTATCAAGCCTTTGTATCGACCAAAATCTTCTCATTTTATCTCTCCACATACCTATCTTCATACTAGAAGCCTTACCTTAGGCAGAAATCTCTTCAAGAAGCCCTTTTGGTTCAAACCGAAGGGAGTTACCCGATTTAAAGGTAATGTCTTCTCTTATGTCCTTTTGTTTTATATTGCTTCTCCAACCCCCCTAACCTATTTTTTATTACATTATTTTGTAAAAAAACCGGTATCATCAATGTACTAGGATGTTTTTATGATAACTATTTGAGCTACACATACACACACTTCTGTCTTATGGTTAAAGAACATATTGTTTCTGTGGATGGCGAATTACTGCCACACGAAATGATGATTGTTCAATCGTCTCTTAACACCGTTCATGGTGGCCATTATGATGTCACTGTATTTATATATTACATATAATATATTTAATCCCTCTCTATGATTCTGTATTGTATATTTAAAACATACCTTTATTCTTTGCATGTTGTGCAAATATGATAATTTCATCAGAGGAAATGTGGACTACCGCCCACTCAAGTGATGTGACTCGTTCATGCCAAACATGGAATTTATAAAGAATGTAATTTATGAACATATGTTAAATATATTACATTTATATTATACTGGAATTATAATATATATTTTTATCATTTATTTTTAATTCCATTAATACAAAATAGAAATGAAAGTAGCGTTCATGCATACGTACAACTTACCGTCTCCATGAACGGTGGATTTCATTTCATACCTGTATATGTTATGTACTATTATAAATACATGTATATGATGGATATATATGATATATATTATAACCAAATCATGAATATCATTCTGGATATAATTATCCTTTGACCACATGAACAACATGTAATTGTAAGAAGTCCATTTTTGACTTAAGTACCAAATATCGACAATACAAACAGTATTAACTTAAATGATTACATATTGTTTATAACATGGAAATAAGTGATATTAAAGGAATAAAAAACTTGAAAAAGGTTCTTAAGCAAGTAGAAATTAACATTAGTTTATTATTCAGTAGATTAAAGAGCAATCAAGTCAAGTCGGACACGAGGTAAGGGATCATACCTCTCTCTTTCTTTTTAAGTACTATCTTTTATTTCATTTCTTTTAAGCTCATATTTCTTATGTTTCGGGATGTTATTTTATTTTCCACATTCTGTAATTTTTATGTTCATATTATGAGAGACCCTATTTGATCTCATGATTCCATTTTTGGAAGTTTTATGTTGCGTTGTTAGGCTGCCGAGTTTTCATAAGAGATTTTTCATCTCACTTTTATTCCCGTGAGATTTATGCTACATTTTCCACCATTTCATATGATATGTGTATGTACTTCCCATTATTCTACTCTTTGTGTAATATAATTTAGTTTATGAGTATTTAAATCAATGTTCTATAGTCCTTCTTTCATGGGGTGTACGTTTCGAAAGTTACCCATGTCTATAAGGAAACCTTTCACCATCCTATTTTTTACAAGACTTTTTTATGTTATGTCTTTTAATTTACATATTATTATGTTGGGATATGTTCTTCTATATCCTTATTGATGTAAATTTTATGTCCAAGTGATGAGATACCATTTTCTCTCTCATCTACTCATTTTATGAATTTAAATGTGACGATGTTAGGCTGTCGAATTCATGCAAGGGAACTTGTTAACTCAATTTTAATCATTTGGGTTAAACTTTCACTCCTTGAATATGTCATACAATGAATATATCTGAATGAATCAGATTGTTTTATTAATAATATCCACTTATAATGGGTTTATTTATATTTTTCACACATAAATTATGTAATTTATTTATCCTTAATCTAAGGATACCGTCTTTTTATGGGACTTCATCTCAATATCCATTCATTGAGGCATATTTTGTATTATACAGAACATTCTTTTTTACGTTGCATAAACCCCTTTGACTTTTAATTTTATTCAAAAGGAATCTTTTCTGTACGAAGCATTTTACTAAACGACAAATTGTATGTTTCATTTTATCGTACGTGGTGACAATGACCATTTCGCCGACACGAGTATTATTTGATCCTTGGCTTCCTCAACAAGACATAATGTTTTTAAAAGTAATTAAATACCATATAATATTTTATGTATTTTGGTAATGAAAATTGTTTTGATAATGGATTTGTTATTTCAATGTATATAAGTGATATATTGTGATTCAAATGTGGAAATGTTTTTTTCCTTTATAATTGTTTTATGTGTTATGATTTTATAATGGTACTTGGACATTTGACGGGTGGTTACATGATAAACCATATGTCGGGTGGTGCCATTAATACCATGATGGGTAGTTACGTTATAACCTCCAATTCATTGGGTATGGAAGTCGGCCATATGGATATTCTATTTAGTGATATGTGTGGAAGTTGACCATTTGATTATTCCAGTTAAGTATGTTTATGTCCCAAGTTACCTTTATATGTTACATGTTCTTTCTATTGGTTTTATGGTAATCTTTTTCTTACAAAAGGGGAAGTAATGATATTTTATTCAGTGAAGATTATTTAATACTTCATAATGTTGATAAGTTTTACTTTGATAAAGTATTCATGGTTTACTTATTGTTTTGAAAAACTAACAGTTTTCCTTCTTTGTGTATCGCTTACTGAGCTTTTTATGTTCATTCCATGTTTTTTTTTTGAAATTTTTTTCATAGGATGTAATGTGGAATAGGGTCCAGTATGGGATCAAGGGAAATCCATGCTGTCATAAACATGGAACTAGACAAGGCCTTTTTTTAAGAGTACATGTTTTGTAAAAAAAGGAAACTATATAGAACCGTATACTTTGTAATCTTTTGAGATATAATAATTTATCTCCTAACTCTATAAAACTATAAACCTGTAAAGATCCTCAATGTGAATTATTCATTTAATTCAATATTAAGTAAGGATTAAGGTGAAGTCCTTTTAGTTGGTATCAATGGTCGGTTTAGACAACTTTTGGGATTATGATTTTTTGTTAGACACATGGTTAGTCCCTATGTCTATTATTCTAGTTAAATATGTGTTTTATAACTTCTTCATATAAAGTAACTTCAGTTACAAATGGAAGGAGGAGGATCTCAACCGAAATTCCTATCTCCTCCTTATGACATGCTTGCAATAATTATTGCAAAGTCATGTTTGGATAATTGTGAAACCTTTTCTAGCATACAAATTACATGCAATCAGTTGTTTGAGATATCAAACACCTCCACTATAACTCGTTAACACCGTGGATCAAGGGTTGTATTTAAAAAAATCCTGTTTTTTCAATATTCTCATATTTTCGAGAAAGGTAAATATTATCAAGGTATTTTCAAATATTTTACCTTATCACAAGAATTTGAAGCACATTTTGATTTTAAAAATGGTGCTGAAGAAGGATACCCTTGCACAACCTATTTATATTTTCTTTAAAAATATAGTCTCTCAGCACATACTTATGGTATTTTTAAAGGACCATTAATTGAATGTTTCATCTCAACTTTTGTTTGACTGTTTTATAGAAATCATTTTTTATCAGATGTTTTGGAATTATATGTCATAAATGATTGTTTTCCAAAAAAAAATTCTGAGAACACCTATATGACCCATGTTGTAAAAGGTGTATTAGAATGGAGGAAGCAAATTATTTTTAAGGATCTCTATATCATTTTTGTAATGAATGGACCTTCTACCTACGTGAACAAGATGACGATGAAACCAAGTTGACGTCCTGATCAGGGTATGATGTTATTCATTTTGGGAATCGTTTTATTCTATCATATTGTGGTGAAATAAGACATCAAGAATTATGATGTTGAGATCATAAGTAATTTGGATGAATATGAGATGTATAAGGAAACCATTGAGGTTAAAACATGATAGTGTTATTTTGATTTTTATAAATAGGACAACCCATAGGATGGGTGACAACCCGTCACATCTGGTATGGCCGCATGAATCAAACCCACAACTGAAGGGTGACAAGGTGGAATCACATACCACTAGACTATATGAAGTCCCTAGTTAGTATGACATATAATTTTAGTAAAATGATTTTATGGAATAAGAATAATTTTATTTTTTGGAACTTATGTTTTATCAAATGGATATAATTAGTATAGAAAAATTAGTTAGTGATTATGTGATAAAGGTTGTTGTGGAAGACGTTCTCTCTTTTGAGGAAACACTAAATTCCTTTAGAGGATTGAATACCATTCGATTTTAATTGTGGAATAATTTTTGAGATTTTAATTTGAAATAATCTATGTTTTTATTATGGACATATGATGATTTTGTTTATCTATGAAACTGATTAACCTATCATGAAGAATATGTGATTAGGTTAATTACTTTTCAATATGAGATTTTATGTGTAACTAATGTTATTTTGTGATAAATAATAAGTTTTACCTTGAAAGACTATGTAATTAAATCCTTATGAGATTTGGGTTTCAATCTTAGTTTGGATTACTTTTCAAGAATTTTATGGACAGTTGTTTATTGAATGGTATTTATTGAACATTGGGTTTTGTTTGAAATTTTTTGGAGATTAAGAGAAGTTTTTGTTTTTGTAAAAGATTAACCTTTTTGGGTATTATCTTATCTCGTACTAACAATTTTGGTTTTTAAGACAAGGGAAATATATAGTTCTTCTTTTTGGATTAGGTGATCCTCTAGAATTTGATTATAGCACTCTTAATGTGAACAAGTCATCCTAAATAATCATCTTTTTGGAGAAAATATGTATTTGTGTTAGAAATATAATAAGAGATGAAAGTCTACATGAAAAGTAAGTATATTCCCTTATTGTTTAGTTAGGATCATAAATAAATTCATCAATTAAATGTAAATTAAAACAAAATTGTAGTTTGTTGACTTTTCCTACTGGGGAATCAAATATCGATTAACTCATCACAATTTTGTGATTTTCTGGTGGTTAACATTCTCCTAAACATGTATTCTATCACTCTATATCAGAACATGACCCTTTTTTCTCTTATATATCCATGTTTTCCTAAATGGAAACCTAGTACGGGTTAACTCATCTAATCTTTGTACTTTTCTTTCTTTCTTTTATTATGATATTTTTATGGACTCTTGTTCCGATATGGGACATTCAATGAAGTTTCCGAGCCTAATTTTAAAATTACGAGGACACAATTCCCAAATGGCGGGAAGGATATAACATCGCAGGTAAATAAAGAATATGAAAATTTTCATATTTATTAATATTTGTTAATAAAATAATAATATTACTGTAATGGGAATTCTATGTTTAATGGTGTACCCAATACGCAACAATTTGTTTCTTTGAAATCTTACGTTACACACTAATAATATAATAATATTATTTTAAATTGTAGTTAACGCCTAACCTTTGTAATGGCAGGAATGAATAGAACTAACTACCAAATGATTATATATGTTTTTTAAATGTTTTTTCATCTATCCAATAAAATATAAAGGCTTAAAATAAGAAAATAATTCAGTTTTAAGAATAAATACTCTAATATTCACTAAAAGGTCGATTTATCACCTTTTGATGGCGAAACCTCCGTAAAAAATAGTTTTGGTCACTCTTATACATTCTAATGGACCAAATGAATTCCTTCTTTAGAATCGGGACATCAAAATTTACTTTTTTTATGTTTTTGTTGTTTTTCGGATAAAGTTCATTTTTAATGAATAACTGAAAAATGTTGTATATTAATTCAAAAACTCATTTTAATATAATTTATATATATTATTAGATTATATTTTTAATTGGTTTTAAAGTTAAATTAGAATATATAGTTACCATTTAATCCAATGTTGGTCATTGGAATTAATTTCACTTTGAAATTGGACTTAACCTTGTGTCAATCTTTTGATATATATTATTTCTTAAAAAACACGCTATTTGTTTTGAAAATGGGAATTAATTATGAAATTAATTAATGAAAATTATATGTTATGAATTTGGAAAAATAGACATCATTTTCTAATTCGGAATATCAAATATAGGTTAGGGTGAATTTTTGGTATTATCTGAAAAACTTCATTTTTTTATGAATAGTGAAACCACTAAGTGGTAGTAAAAAACTGAATTTTTCATTAAACGAAACATTAAAGACTCTGTGATATGAATTTCAAAAATTCAGCATACATGTTTGTCATTAGGATATAAAATTTTGATCAATGGGATTAAAATAATTTTTTTTGAATAGTAACTTTTAATTTTTATTAATCGCGATTAATGGTAATTAGTGTAATTTAAGGTAAAAATAATGTTATAATAATATGAAATTGCCTTTAAACATGACCAACTATTATTGTATGCGTCATTTCCGACAATGACGATCCATGGGTCAATATGGGGACACCATGGAGCCACTTGGTTATGAAAATTACATTAATAACTTTTTATTTATTGTTAAAATAAAAGTGTCACAAACATGTATTGTTATAGTAAAAAAATTATATGGGGTTATATAAGAAATAATTTTTACTATAAATATTAATTATAAAGCTAAAAATATTTCCTACATCATGATTCTTATTTTATAATATTTATACATTATATAAATAAATTTATTTATGACAACATGATAATGCAGTGATTACCTCATAAATGAATGATTTAAAAAACATTACAAGATAAGGTTAATTCTAATACATACACTTTTCAAACAACAATTGGATGGGTGTATTTTAGACCATTATCATTTTATCCAAGATATATATAATTGTGGGACATCTAATATCCGGAAATTATTTTACAATAAACTAACATTTTAAGACATTCCATGAGTGCCCCTTATTGCTCTTATAAAAGGCCCCCACCTCTACCCCCTTACCCACACCTCTCAAGCCTTTTTCTTGACCAAAATATGCTCATAATATCTCTCCAAATCCCTCTATTCATCCTAGAAGCCTTACGTTAGGCCTAAATCACTTCAAGAAACCCTTTTGGTTCAAACCAAAGGGAGTTACCCAATTTAAAGGTAATGTCTTCTCATATGTCCTTTTGTTTTATTTTGCTTCTCCAACCCCACTAAAAAAATTTTATTCCATTATTTTGTAAAAATACCAGTATCTTAAATGTACTAAGATGTTTTTATTATAAGTATTCGAGATACACATACACACACTTCCGTATAATGGTTAAAGAACATACTGTTTTTGTGGATGGTGAATTATTGCCTCACGAAACGATGATTGGTCAATCATCTCTTAACACCTTTCATGGGGGCCATTATGATGTCACTGTATTTATATATTACATATAATATATTTATTCCCTCTCTATGATTCTGTATTTTATATTTAAAACATACCTTTATGCATTTCATGTTGTGAAAATATGATAATTTCATCTAATGAAGTGTGGACTACCGCCCCCTCAAGTGATATGACTCGTTCAAGCCAAACATGGAATTTATTATGAATGTAATTAATTCACATGTGTTAAATATATAACATTTTTATTATACTGGAATTATAATATATATTTTTCACATTTATTTTTAATACCATTAATATGAAATAGAAATGAAAGTAGCATTCATCCGTACGTACGGCTTACCGTTTCCATGAACGGTGCATTTCATTTCTTACCTCTAAATTTTGTGTACTATTATAAAAACATGTATATGATGGATATATATGATATATATGATATCCAAACCATGAATATCATTCTGTATATAATTAAACTTTGACCACATGAATGACATGTAATTGTAAGAAGTCCATTTTTGACTTAAGTACAAAATATCGACAAAACGAACATTATTAACTTAAATGATTACATAAAGTTTATAACATGAAAATAAGTGATATAAAGTAATAATAAACATGAAAAAGGTTCTTAATAAAGTAGAAATAAAATTTAGTTTATTATTCAGGAGATTAAAAAGCGATCGAGTCAAGTCAGACAAGAGGTAAGGGATCCTACCTCTCTCTTCCTTTTTATGTACTCTCTTTTATGTAATTTCTTTTAAGATCATATTTCATATGTTTGGGGATGTCCTTTTAGATTATTTACTCTGTACTTTTTATGTTCATATTATGACAGACCCTATTTGATCTCATAAATCCGTTTTTACAATGTTTTATGTTGCGCTGTTAGGCTGCCGAGTTTTCATAAGGGATTGTTCATCTCAATTTTATTCCCGTTAGATTTATGCTACATTTTCCTCCATTTACTTTGAGTGGGGTATGTACTTCTCATTATTCTACTCTTTGTAAAATATATCTTCGTTTATGAGTATTTACATCAATGTTTTGTAGTCCTTCTTTCATGGGGTGTACGTTTCTAAAGTCACCGAAGTCGGTAAGGGAACCCTTCACCCTCCTCTTTTTAAAAACACTTCATTATGTCATGTCTTTTAATTTACATATTTTTCTGTTGGGATATGTTCTTCTATATCCTTATTGATGTAAATTTTATGTCCATGTGATTAGATACCACATTCTCTCCCATAAACTCATTTTATGAATTTTAAAGTGACGACGTTAGGATGTCGAATTCTTGCAACGGAACTTCTTAACTCAACTTCAATCCTTTGGGTTAAACTTGTACTCCTTGAATATGTAATTCTATTAATATGTGTGAATGACTCTGATTTTTTTACACTTAATATCCACTTATTTTGGGTGTATTTATATTCTTCACACATAAATTATGTAGTTTATTTATCCTTAATCTAAGGATACCGTCTTTGTATGGGACTTCGTATCAATATCCTTTCATTGAGGCGTATTTTGTTTTATACACAACTTTCATTTATACGATGTATAAACCCCTTTTAATTTTAATTTTATTCAAAATTAATCTTTTCTGTATGAAGGATTTTACTAAACGAAAAAAAAGTATGTTTTTTTTAACGTATGTTGTAACAACGACCATTTCACCACCGCGAGTATTATTTGATCCCTGGCTTCCTCAACATGACGCAATGTTTTTAAAATTAAATAAATACCATATACTCTTTTTTGTATTTTGGTATTGAAAATGGTTTTGATAATGGATTTGTTATGTCAATATATTTATGTGATTTATTTTGATTTAAATGTGGAAAAAGTTTTTCTTCCTTTATAATTGTTTTATGTGTTCTGATTTTATAATTGTACATGGACATTTGACAGGTGGTTATGTGATAAACCATATGATGGGTGGTGCCATGAATACCAAGATAGGTGGTTACATTATAACCTCCAATGCTTTGGGTATGGAAGTCGGTCGTATGGCTATTAAATTTAGTGATATGTGTGGAAGTCAACCGTTTGGTTATTCCATTTATGTATGTTTATGTCCAAAGTTACCATTATATGTTATGTTTTCTTTATATGGGTCTTATGGTAATATATTGTTTACAAAATGGTAAATAATGATATATTATTCAGTGAAGAGTATTTACTAATTCATAAAGTTTAAAAGTATTACTTTGATAAAGTATTCATGGTTTACTTATTGTTTTGAAAAACTAACAGTTTTCCTTCTTTGTGTATCCCTTACTGAGCTTTTTATGCTCATCCCATGTTTTTTTTTTGAAATGTTTTTCACAGGGCATAATGTGGAATACGGTCAAGGATGGGATCATGGAAAATTCATGTTGTCTGAAACATGGAACTAGACATGACCTTTTTTTAAGTGTTCATGTTTAGTAAAAATAGGTAACTATATAGAAGTGTCTAATTTGTTATCTTTTGAGATGTAATAAGTTATTTCCTAACTCTATAAAACTCTAAACCTGTAAATATTCTCAATGTGAATTATTCATTTAATTCAATAATAAGTAAGGTTTAAGGATGGAACCTAATAAAAAATTCCCTTCCCTATCACTCAAATAAGAAATATCCATGAAAAAATACTAAATGTTCGTGTAGGTATAAAAAAATTGGAACGAATTTGGGATTAAACCTATAAGGAAATTCATGGATTATAAGTGTAAACAAAGGATATATTTAATGGGTATGTCTTAGGTTACTATGTTGATAGCCCAAGAGATGCCTAAATCATATAAAAACATTTAATGAAATCCAAAGCATTGAAAAAGAAAAGTCCCAATATCTAGTACTCAAACAAAATCCATGTTTCTCTTAATAATGTTTGGGTATTAAAAATAATATGTCAAGGTAGTTTAGAATACCTCATAAGAGTAGAAAAATATTTTTAGTAAGTGTTTCAGGATAATGGATTACAGAAATCAGTCAAACTACAAAAACTGAATGACAATCCAATTCAAGGAAAAATTCTTCACATCAACTATCATTTAAAACCCATTCATTCAAAAATCATGTAAGAAGAACTACTGAAGTTGACACTCCACCTAAAAAACAAATTTTAGAACCCCTCATTTCCACTTAACAAAATATAAACACAAAGGTAGAAAAGAATAGGGAAGGAAAGACACCACCTGACATTATTTTTGAAGTGGATTTCATGAGTTATGTTCATTGAATCTTCCACATTAATAATTATAGAATGAAATGAAAATCAATAACAAAAATAAATAAAAAGAACGAGAAATGGAATAGAAAACAGACAATGCTTGGTTTAGACCCCCTAGTGGCTGAATAGTTTTAACATCCACGAGTTAGGTTGTTGTAGTGGATTACCCCCAATCAAAAGGTCGATGTGGCTTCGTGGAGATGAACCACCACATGTGACTTTTCTCGATGTCCATGATTCAATACTGATATTGGAGAACCCCAAAGAATATAAGATAATTTCCAACCATGAATAAATTATAATGGGAGAAATTAATGTCCAATGTGGAAGGTAATAGTAGATATGGGTGCTCCATGTTTAAGTACATGGTGTCCTCCTCCCAATGTAAGGAAAGTTGATGTGGAGAATTTAGTTGCACCACATGCTTCTATAGACATTCTTCTTCAATAACCACAACATGAGAGGTATCATTAATAACATCCAGGACCTGCATCATTTGTGTTGTATCATAAAATTCAATGAAAGAGATGTCTGAAAATAATTTAACATGAATAAGATTTAAACATGAAGAATTATTAAATAAATATACCATTTCTTGAAATTCACATTAGTATTTTATCTCTTTAGGAAATACCACATGCTACTCATTCTCAGTAGGTTCGTTATCTATATTATCGTCCCAATAAAGAGGGTAGTATAATGTTTTTAATGTTTCTTTATCATTTATGGGAAGATCAGTTTTGACGTTGTCTTTAACAAAATTATTCAAGGATTCTTCCACAAAAGTTTTATCTACCATCAGTGCATCAGTTGGAATGTGTACTTTCAGGGCCACCTTGAGCAATGGTTGAGTTCAGGATGATATAATTAGTTTCATTAGATGTTCTCTACCACCCACAATATGTACTTTTACAAAACTGATTAATTAAATCACTTCCACCTCTTGTGCGGATTTCGGTTTTGGATCAGGCTGGGGTCACTCCTCTGATGTGTGTACATATTTAGCAATAAATTCTATTTGTCATTCATGGTTTTGAAAATAATCAATAATCCTATAAAACTAATCATAAAGATAATTATAAATGTTTTATGTCCCATGTGATTGGTCAATCCATGAATTATAATATGGATTGAACGAAATCATGAAAAAATAAGTTATTTCTATATTTTTTTAAAATTTATTATTTTTTAATTAAAATATATCTATAATGTGAAAATAATAAATTATAAGTAATTTATTGATTGGATCTCTAGAAATGATGCCATGTTTTATGAACACCTTTCATTGGGCGTAGAAAATAGTAATTTATTTTTTATTGTTTTGCATAGTGGCTGACCAAGGTCATCTAATTTGAGGATATTTTTTAGTTAATTTACTCATTTAATATAATTCATCATAATGGCTGAATTTTGGATGTTTTTATTTAATATATTATTGGAATGGAATTTATGAAAGGAAATAAAATGATAAAATTCAAATCAAATAATTATGAAATGCCAAAAAATTGGAATTAGTTATGAAAGAATGTTCTGTTGAGAGAACTTTTAGGGAGCACATACATTGAATAGATTCCATTATTATTAGTTAACACACACCATAATATGTGTGCACACCTTAGTATACCATGGTTATGAATGAAAATTCAACATTGAAATCTCCAAGAATACCCTGCATCTACATCCTCAATCAAAGGTAAAATGGTTGTTGATTAAGATAATAAACATTAGAAAACCCCAGTGGTGATTACACCCACAATAAATTATCCTTAGAATTAACACCACGAATATTAATAATATGGTCTTGGGTTCAAGAACCTCATTACTACACTGGGATTTTCATTGTATTCATTACTCATGATCATGAGTATTATAGAACAAAATGGTAAGATGAGTAGAAGAAAAGATAGTGGATGGATGGAAATAGAAATAAAAAATTAATGAATTTATTAGAAATATAAATTTCAATTGAAGACTAAAAAAATAACAAAAATAAATTAATTAAAAAGAAATGGGAAAATTTTTTGTCCATCCTCCCTCATTGGAGATATCCTCTTCGATGCCTTGAATGAATGGTATTGAGAATGATATGATTTGAGAGGGAGGATCCGCCTCCTTTTATAGGAAGTATTTGTCCCTATAAAGTTGACACGTTTTTTCCCCATTAATGGATGATTCATGAGATTCATCCTTCATAAATGTTTTTCAAAAATATTTTTCTTGTACACCATAAAATTTTCCACATTATTAGACACGAAAACAGGGTATTATGGATTTTTTTATATAATTACTTTTTCTATCCAAAATTTCCAAGAAGCTTCCTCAAAATATATAATGTCCTATTTCCCCATTAATGACAACCAAAATCTATAACATAAATTATGGATGCACTCCAATGCATTGTAGTTTCCATTCAGGTAAAATCATCACATATTAAGGTGTGCAGGCTGATATAGTATTCCCTAATGGTGGAGGGCCCATTCTGTTTGCCCTATAAATTTTACAAATGAAATGATTTGTTCAGGAATTTAAATACTCAATTCATACTTTACTCTTGAAGATAATGTTTTATGATAAATAAGGTATTTCATCAAAATAAATTCACATATTTTGCAAAAATATTATAAATTTTATGCCTAATATACACCTACAAAAAATCTGTCAATATTCCAGATTTGACCATTTGTTGCATTTAACCTCAAGTTACCACTAAATCCTATAAAGGAGAAAATTAACCAATAAATAACACTACTGTGAGATTATAAATATTATTTAATGTATAAAATGTATGAAAATGTGATATTCTTTATATATCTATAGCTTCTTGGTGTTCAATGTATATTATCACTGATTTCTGAGAAATTTCTCATGTTTGTCCAACCATAATTGCAAGCTAACTCAAAAGGGAATAAAGATTTCTTAGAGTGATGAATGTGGAGAGATGAAAAAGGAGTCCAAAATGAGGCTTGTCACCCCACATGTTATCACCCTACCCTCAAGTGGATTAATTTTTGTGGTATTTATTGATTCTTCGAAGAAGGACCTGAGTTCTGTGATGATGCCAAATGACAAATTCTTTATCTAAACATAAAGGAAAGTGAAAGATCATGATAAAAACAGTCCAACACATGATCAGGAGAGGACTATATTGATAATTTATATAAAAATTTTGTGACATTACATCTATGTGGACAAGTTTAAAATATACACAGTTATAAAAAACATCAATGATATATTCACATAGAACGTATTGAATATGCGCCAACAAAGATGGACAGAGATGATCAAAGACTATGACTTCTCAATACATTACCACCCAGGGAAAATGAACAAGGTTGCATATTATCTATATAGAAAGGACCCAAAAATTCTATCACTTTGGAGAATTGAAAAGGGTCCAGTCTTCTTATATTTGAGGAAGATAGGCTTGGGAATCATAATGGAGGGAACCTCATCTATTTTTCCTCAAATTATTCCTCAACCATATCTTTTGGAAAGGTAATAGGATTAACTAAATGATGATTATGGAATTTATAATTTATAAGAAAAATATTAAAAAAGATAAATCCTTAGAGTTCAATTTTAATAAAGAATGATTTTTGAGATTTTGTAAAACACTATGTTTTACATCAAATCTGGAGTTAAAGAATGAATGATTGAATGATCCACATAGTTCAAATTTATACAATCTCATATTAATGAAAATTATTAATAGAGGCATCTAGGAACATTATTGGTGCATTATGATGAAGAATGATATCTCTATGTACACGTCAATATGCCTCGTAGGTCAGTAGGTGAATGATGAGAGGAAGAATTCAATGGTGTTAAAGGAACCATTACCCATACCAAAAAGGAAATGGGATTACATAGCCATAGACATTGTAATTGGAATTTCAAATACATCCAAAGGATATAATGCTGTTTGGGTAATTATGGATTGTCTTACAAAGACTGCACACTTCATTGCAATTTGACAGGATTTGTCATTGGATCATTTGAAACAGATATATATCCAAAAACTGGAAAGGCTCCATGGAGTACCACTATCCATTGTATCTGATCGAGATACAAGATTCTCCTTTATGTTATAGACGTGTCATCAGCATGATCTTAAAACATAGTTGAACGTCAGTATAAAAAACCACCCTCAAACTGATTGACAATATGAGAAGACTATAAAAACACTTAAGGATATGTTGAGATCAAGGTCAATAGAGATAAAATAAGGATGGGATCAACATCATTATATGGTTGAGATCTCTAAAAAATATATTTTTCTAGTAAATAATCCAAATGGTTCCTTATGATGATCTTAATGGAAAACAATTTAGACCACTAGAATGTTGGGATGATGTTGGGGAGGGAAAACTATTATGGAAATAAATGGTTGGAGAAATGGTGGGGATGGTTAGGACCATCCACTAGAACATTAAATTTTCTCAGAGTTGGCAAAAGATCTATGATGGTAATCGTCGACGAGACCTACTTTTTGATAGGGGACACATGGTATTCCTCCACATATTATTTTGGAAGAGAGTTATGTGATTTAAGAAGAATGGAATGCTTATTCCAAGGTACATCAACCCTTTTTAGATCCTTGATTGCATTGGAGTAGGGGATTATCAACTAGCACTCCCACCAAATGCGTCACAAGTTCATGATGTATTCTATATATCACTATTGGTATTGTATATTCCTGACCCTTATCATGTACTTAATCTAGAAGAGGTTCCATTGTATAATGTCTTCTCTTGTGAAGAGAAGTCATTTATGATCATAGATTATATTGAAAATGTTCTAAAAAAAATAAAATTCCCATGATCAAGGTGTTGTGATGAAACTAAAAGTTTGAAGTGGAAATGTGAGAATCAGAGGAAGTGATGAAATAGTGCTTCCCGCAAAAGTTTTAGTGTGTGGAAAAGAAACTTTCTCTGGGGAAATAACATAAGGGGGGGTGATTGTAATGACTAAAATAATTATTAATGAAAATTCCAATTGATCTCTTTAAATGCATAATTAAGTAAAATTATTATATAAAACATATGAACCTCCTCAGTTTTATGTTTTTTTTATTTTAAAATACCATTACGAATTGTTACTATTGATAGTGTATCTGTTGAACAATGATCACATGATTAATATAAATATAGGGTTTTAACAAATCTAATTTACTCAGACAATGGAAATGATGGCCTCATCCAGCTGAATTTCCCCATATGAAGCCCACTTTTTAGAGCTCAGAAAGGAGGTTGAATCACTTGGCTTCTCTCATGACCAAGTCCAAGCTGATATTCAACACATTATGCATTAATGGAATGGCCTATGATACAAGTGGACAGTGATATAGATAACCACCATTGCGATGTTATTTGAGACACCTCGAAATTCATTTACCATCACACTCCTTACCGTGAGGCCATATGCGGTTGTTATAAGAGGTTATGTAACAAGACCCTATCACTATGATTTTATGAATAATTTTTTAATGAAAAAAGAATATATAATTATTTTTTATTGTATCTTTGTAAATTGTTTTTAAGGAAAAAATAATATTTTTAGTTAATATTCAATTATGAAATTAATTTTTCTGAATTAATATATTTTTGGAAAGAACTAATATTTTAATACTAAATTATTATTACAAAATTACTAAAAATAATTTATCATATAATTTTTTAGTACAACTATATTTCTTATTATAGTTTTTATATTGTTTTTGTCCAAACCCTTGAATTCTAAATAAACATTAGTTTTTATTTGTAAAATAATAATTCACATATTTAGAACGTTATTTAGATAAAAAGAATATTATTTTTGTAATAAGGCCATTGAAATTTTCCAATGATGAATTTTTCATTATTTTCCTAGATTGTCAAGGTTTTTGGAAAAAAATAAATACTATTAAATATATAATGTGTTCTATTAAAACATAATGACCCAATAAACGTTTAATATAATATTATCAATGGTATTTTGAGCCAAATTTACATTTTAAAATTAAAATAATGTGATTTTATGTTTATTTGATTTATATTACAACGGAATATTAGAAACTTGAAGATTTATAAAACACATTACCTTTTTAAAATAATTTCCTTGAGAGTGTGACTGGCATCCAAATAATCCAGCCTAATATTTTAATAATATGGGACATTGGCATTATAAAATAATTTCTTCCACTCCCATTTGGAGAAAACCAATTTTTAAAATCATGGGTTGGTTTGGGGTTTATACTAGTTTAATGTGTGGTGTCCAAAACCAAATTTATAATGAATTAACTCTATTTTCCAATATAAACCAACCCAAGCTCCCACTTATCATCATTCAATGCCCTTGGAAAACCTCCCTACATTTTCATTTTCTCTATATTATCTTCCAAAGGCGCCCTATTCTCTTGATATGCCTCTATCAAGCCTCTTTCAAGACGTTGGATCACATATCATAGTAAAGTATTTATTTCATTATCAATTTTTTCATAATTTCATAATGTGGGTATACCATTTTTTCAATAACCAATGATGGGGTGTGATTTCACAGGTCCTCCATTATTCAATCATTATTTTTTAATTATGATAGACCTCTTTCACATTAATTAATTTCTCCCATGTATACCCGTAACCATACGGAAATTCAGTAAGTAATTTTTCACATCTAATATACATTCAATCAATCATTTTGTATTATTAATCTAAAATTAAATTATATATATTGGTAAATGAATATATATGACCCCCTTACTGACCATTTAATTAAATATAATGAGACAACCCTTTCTCTCTTATAAAGTATTTTAATGAATTCTTATGTCATGTCGTTAGGCTGCTGAAATTGCACCTCGATATTCCAAGCCAAATTCATAGTGTAGTAAATACCATGCTAATTTCACAATCAATGTTATTCACCATTATGGACATTTACATATTTTTTTATTTTTTTTAATAATTTATACATTCTTTTATTTTTTAATAAATTATTATGTTTAATGAATACATTTTATATGTTCCATGTTAAGTAATTATGAATGAAATGAAATGATTAGGAAGGGTGCACCCTGATAACAATCCAATGCTTTGGGTAAGGATTTGTATCATGATATGTCATGTGAAACGATGGTTTAGTCATGATAATTCACGTAAAATATGGGTTTAATCAAGATAATTAATTTTCAATGAATGTTTACTCATGATATAAGTTCAATGAGCCTTAGCTCATGATAATATTCGGTTAAATGATGACGTCACATTTCCATTTTTGATAATCATTCTATATTATACCATTATTTCCATGTTCTTCATGTGCTCCAATGATATTCATATTTACAATAATTTACTATATTTTTCATGTCATGACTTGTTTACTCCTTTAATGTGCTTTATAGCTCACCCTTTTATTTTTCATGTCCTCTGGTTAGCCCATTCCATGCGATGTTCGAACGAATGTGTGTGGTCATGTAAAAGATGTTTTCAATGAAGAGGTCTATTTCACATTTTTAGTTTTTATGTAATGTCTCTAATCCACAAAGACACTAAAAATATCGATATTATATTTTATATCAACTGTATAATTTCTGTAGTAAATTATTTTCGATTGTGAAATAAATATGATGTTTGTTATAAATTTCATGTATTTGAATGAGAAAAGAATTGTTGAAAATTGTTATTAGTGATATGATATACAATTCATGTGATCTTGGTGTCTTCTGTTCATGGGATGAGAAATTATATGGAAATATATTGTATAATATAATTTTAGATATTGAAATAACTATTTTTATCATGTCATGATAATTTTTTAGAATGGTGGATCTCTGGGGAATGTGTTTTGAATTTTCTTTAAAATGATTTTGAGGCTTACCTGACCCGATGTAAATGTTTTATCTATGAATAAATTGACAGAGATAATATTATAATTATTTTTTATGTGTATATAAGTTATTTCATACCTTCCAATGTATCAATTGTTACAAATTTGATAATTTTTTATATTTTTTTGAATTCTGTGTTAAAATGTGAAAATTTATTACTTTTTGAATATCTAGGAAATCTCATATTTTTTTCATGCATAATGTTGTTAATATTGATCCAAATATTGGGATTCTTTTTTTAATGCTTTATTATTATTCTTAATTACAAAGACACAATTTTAACATTTATAATACCAATAATATAATTCAAGATTAATATTATTTATAGAAAACATAATGAAGAACTAATAATTAAATGAGGAATTTTTTGGATATTGACATTCAAATGAGGTTATTAAAGATTAATTTGAAAAGGAAATCAAATGGTCCTGGTCAAAGTTAATTTCATAAATAAATTCATTCCCAATAATAAAAAATTAATACTTATAATTAGAGGAATATAAAGGGACACATTTAGATAAAACAAATTTCTTGGGTAATTCTAGAATAACATTTTGTAAACATTTAAAGAAGAATAAAATTTTATTTTATAGAAAAATCAATCTCAGTTAACATTTATGAAGGAATAATGGAGAATTTATACTAGATAGTGTGAGGAAATGGAGAAAAAATCATTTTAATGATTAATTATGTGGAAATATTCATCATTTATTTCCCATATTATTCATCATTGTATTTTTAATGAAATATACATCCCTATAATTCATGACAACCATTCACATAGATAGATAAAATTTTGACAAATTGAAGAAGGGGGTTTCCCATCTATAATTCTAGTGTTCTTTAAAATAATATAATAAAAATAATTACACCCATCTATAATGATTATTTTTTTTTAAAAAAGATATATTTTATTAACATGTAGATAAATAATTATTTTTATATTGTATTTTTGATTTTTATTTTTTTAATGATCCCTATATCCCTCTACTCGGTACTATATTATATAGGATAGAATAATCTAGTTATTATTTGTGATTCACTTATTGATAATAACTATGTGTAAAATGTATAGTGGTTATTATTGATTTTTTTGTATAAACAATACCCTATATGTTATTTCATATGTATAACACAAGTATTCACTAAAACTATCCTTCCCATAGGAGGGTTGGTAGATAATGATAATATCATTAAATGGTTTACTCTCACGATATTCATTGGACCGTGGGAGTGAGAGTAAGTGATAATGAAATCTCACATTTATAGATTTAGAAGATGATTGTTGTAATGGTTTGAAATATTATATAATTCCTATTAGAAAACTATGAATTACCTAATAATATTTATCATATAATTGTTTCAAATATTCTTCTTAATTTGTTTTGATTTTTTCTACTTACATTTTTTTTTCAAAATCAACCTATTTTAAATAAAATTGTTTTCCCTATAATTCACACTATGATATAAGATTATTATGTTGTAGTTTTGAGTGAAAACATATGGTGACAACTACGATATATTTTCACTAAGGAAAAAAATTATCCACACCCCTTGATAGGATGAATTAAAATCATGGTGTCATTGTTGGGGAGGTACATACAACAATCTAAATATAAATATTTTCGTGTTTTGAAATTATTTTATAAAAAATTAAAAAATTGTCACATCTTTTTATATGGAATATAATGACTCAATAAATCTATTATGGTATATTGAAGAAAAATTCATAGATGAGGAATTAAAGGAATTCATCTAGCACTGTAAAAGATATCCTTTGATACCCAATGTTGTATGGATTATAAAAATAATTTATTGAACTCTATGAGTACCTCCTGGTGGTTTTCCAAAAAAATAATCGATCTATATAATGATTTTTCTATGTTTCACAATAATATATAAATATAAATTACATTTGTAGAATAGAAAAACATATTCAAATAAATTTTAAATTCTAAGGAATTTTAGATAAATTAATTGAACTGTAATGGAAATTAAAATGTCTAATTTTATATGTCTACACATACCATGAGAGACATGTACCCTAAACCATGGGAGGGGTTGAAGTGGATTCACACACATATTTTATGTTGAAAATTTTAGGGATACAATTATAGAATTCCAAAAAGATCTATTTGTCCTTTCAAAGACATTTCATGGAGGAGATTTAAAAAAATTATTGTCCATATGATGTATTTATTAGAGAACAATGAGATTTGGATAAAATTTATAATTAATATGATGTTAAATATGATTTCTCCATCACTTATATATAATAATAATTAACACCACTATAAATATAGAATTATTTGGAACAATGATAAATGACTATAGTGGTGTAATTTGTAGAAAGGTTGTATGAGATTGGATACATTCCTCTATACAAGGAAATTCAACCTATAACGCCCCGACCCCAGTTACCCAGAGTCGGTGCATTATTACATAACATTGGCATGATCATGAGAAAGATCATGTCTCGAAAGACCGATTAGTTTAGTAGCCTTGGAATAACTAGATACATCCATAAATTTTTACATTACATCATAACAAAAAAAACATCTTGTCTTCACATCCCCTCATACTATCCCTGCAGGTCATTCATAAATTACTTCTTCATAATCCTGGGAAAAATAAAATAAAACATTGAAAGGGGTGAGCTCGGATGCTCAGTAAGGATAACATTATAGAAGAATCTTTCATAAATAATCATAAACACTTAAGGCAATTTATAACTAAAACAAAAGCCTTTGAAACTTGAACTTTCAACATGGTATGGCATAAATAAAATGAAATAATGCCATTTACTTACTCACATGGACATTCTACTAGTCGAATAATCACATTCAATATCAATAACCACTTTCATAATGATGGAATGCATAATGCCAGACTATCATAACCACATAGCCAAGGCCTCGTGCCAAGACTACAAATAAGAATTTGCCAAGGCCTTGTGCCAAGACACTAGTTTGTCTCATGAGACCTACCGATGCATCGAGGAGCTATAGAGGGCTCCACCCGTCACTTATTAAGTCCAATGCATTCCTCATATGAATAGGTTTAAGCATAAAATAATCATTCGTATTAAAACTAGCATACGAAATGTCAATACTTTAACCACAAACCATGAATGGTATAAAAATAGAACATCCACAGTCAAATATAACTCATTTGATACAATATGGAAGATTTTATTGTATCACATTAACCTCAATCATGAATAATGAAGGATGTTGACATAGATGAAAATAATCATCAAAACTATTTGAGAGAAATATCCCCCTTTTCTTGAAAACATTTAAAAGTCACACTATTTGTCAAGAAGCCATTTAAAAATAGATTTTTGAATCAAAGTGTCCCATACCACTTTGAATCTTTTAAAAGGAAGTTTAATTTTAAAACTTTAATGTCCATATAAATAAATCCTTAAAACCATTTTTAAAACATGGACATTAATGAGCAAGATATAGAAGAATAAGTCTTTAAAACATTTTAAAATGGTATTTTGGTTAGAGGTTCTAACCAAAAGAGAGACACTTGAATACAAATAATTGAGGTAATAAAAACTTTGTAATATCATGAGAATAAAGGGATTCATGATATACTATGTCAAGTACATTATATACACCGCATAAAAGTGATTTGGTGTATATCAACAAAGAAGTCTCAGTTCAATGTAAATTGAGATGAAATCTCTCATAAAGGCCGTATCCTTAGGTTAAGGATAAATCAACGACATAATTATGTGTGAAAAATATAAATACACTAAATATGATTGAATATTCAGTGTAAAACAATCAAAGGATATTCACACATATTCTTGTAGAAACAACACCAACGAATTGGATATTTAACTCAACAAATGGAGATTGAGTTAAAATTACTCTTATCAAGTTCATACCGATCACTTGAGAATTTATCAATGGAGTGATTATGTGTATCAAAAGTATATCCACAGATAGGGGAGTGGAAATTAAGGTATAATCAAATGAATAGCGATTCCACACATATTCTTGGAGTAATATAATCAATGAAATATGTGTAAAGCCAAATGAGTGGAAATTGAAATCTCAAATTCCCTTATCGATTAGGTAACTTACGAAACATACAACCATGAAAGAAGTATCATAACATGATGATGTAAATAACCATAAATTAAATTATATTACACAATGAATACAATCATGGGCAGTACACCACATGCAATAATTAAGTGGTGAACAATGGAAATCTCACGGAATTGAAAGTGAGATAAGAAAATCCCTTACCACGTTAATCAACTGAGTCGCATGGCCAAAAGTTAATAACCACCAAATTATTTACAGAATAACATGAATATAAAGTGAATAATGATAATATATATCAAATTTAAGTACACAATACACCACTTTCAATAATTTAGTAGCGAACAATGGAAATCTCACGGAATTGAAAGTGAGATAAGAGAATCCCTTACTTTGTACTTTTTCCTTGGTCGATGGTAGGTTTACCTCCTGTATAATGGTGAAATAATTGTTATTGAATAATACAAGAATCAGTTACTTTAATATGATATCATATATGATCTTTTAACATTGATTTGTTAATAATATCTTAGAATTATCGTCATTTCAGGTGTTAACGGGTTCATTTTACTTTATATTCTTTGTTATGTGAGCCATATTCGTTATTAATGGGATGTATATTATTCATATCCAGAATGGTATCAAGTCCTTAAACATCATTTTTAAATCATCAAATGATAATTATACTTGAATGGATACGATGGAGAATGAATCTCATCGCGTTCGTGGAGACGGTAGTCCGTACGTACGCACGAATGCTACTTCCATTTAATTTTTATTTTAAAAGAATCGAATCCAAATGATATATAGGTATATTACTATTACAATAAAATATAATATTCTATATATGTTACTTAAGTTCATTAACACCATCCTTTATACGTTCCATGTGTGGTATGAACGAGTCACATCATTTTAAGGGGGTGGTAGTCCGCACTTCCTCAAATGAAATTATCATATGTATATACAACATGAAACGAATAATTGTATGAAATAAAATGGAATTACAGAAGCTTATATTTAAAATATATATCATTAATATCATATTTAATTACAGTTCCATCCTAATGTCCACCATGAGAGGCGGTAAGATGTATTTGAACAATCATTGTTTCGTGAGGCGTTAGTTTGCCATCCACAGAAACATTATGTTCATCATCCATTAGATGGAGTTGTGTGAATGTGTAGTTTGAATCCTTCTTATAACAACATCCTACTATATTATGGATACTGGTGTTGTTACAAAAGAAAGGAAATAAAAAGAGTTTGGGGGTTGGAGAAGCAAAATAATTGAAAATAATTTAAGAGAAAATGTTACGTTTAATTTATGTAACTCACTTTGGTTGGAACCAAAGGACTTCTTGAAATGCTTTCTGCCTAAGGGGAAGCTTCAAGGAGGAGGAGAGGGATGTGGGGAGCTTAGTTGGGCAGAGTTTGGACGACCCAAGTGGCTTGAGAGGTGTGAGGAATGATTAGAAGTGGTCTCCTTTTATAAGGGAGAGGAGGGGCTCTTTAGGAAAGAGTGAAAGTATTACTTTATAATATAATTATATTCGGTTTATAATGGTCCAAAAAGAATTGAGGTCTAAGATAAGATGACTCATATTCTAAATAAAATCAACCAATAAGAATTGGACAGGTTTTAGATAATATTTTAATCATTATAATCTTATTTATTTAAATGATTTATTAATGAGGTAAACATTGCATCATTATTGTGTCATTAATAATTTAAATTATTTGATGTCTAAAAATTAAAAATAAAATATCATTATGTAGGAAATATTTTTATCTTTCTAATTAATATTTATAATCGAAAATACAACATGTATAACCCTATGTAAAAATTGTTCTTTTAAAAGATGTAAGCTTATTCCATTTTTGTATTCATTTTAACTTAATTAAAATAAAGTGTTATTATCACTTACAAGTGGATCAATGGGGTCCCAAAATTGACCCAAAGATGCCCATGGTCGACCATGTATCAACCAATAGGGTTAAGACACGTTTTAGGGTAATTTAGTATTATTATAATATTATTTTTTAACTCTTATTTACCGGATTTACCCTTAACCATGGTAAATACAATATTTACCGCAGTAATTATTCAAAATGTCTAAAAATAAAAGTTACCTATTTACACAATTTGAACATCCTGATTCCAAATATGGAATCCATATTTCTAAATTCAAAACACAGAAGTGGCAGAAATTAATTTAAAATTAATTCCCGCTGTCAAAACAAAAAGCGTGTTTTTAAGAGATAATAACTATCAAAAGATTGACACTTGTTTCTGTTCGGTTTAATTGTAAAATTATGTCCAATGACCAAAATTATATTAAATGGTAAAAATATATTCTAAATAAACTTTAAAACAACTCAAATTCATAATTTATCACTATTAATTATTTTGATTAAAAAAGTTGTTTTTAATTAAAATTTAGTAATTTTCACTATTCATCAAAATATGAAAGTTATCCAAAATGTACCAAAATTTCACCCTAGGCTAATTTAGATATTACGAATCCAAAAATGAAGTCCATTTTGGGAGATAGAATTTATAAAATTCAAAAAGTAGGTATTACTATTCATAACGGCTAGTTTGATTGGTTATGGTGTGTTAAAATCTCGAAGTTGTGTACAATGCACGCCATTGCATTATTCGAAAGGAAACATACCGAGGAAACATGGGGTGTTACACAACCACAATAGAATGTTTATTTCATTGAATAAATTTTTGAATATTTATATGATGGAGATAATAATTTTAAAAACTTTGTTTATTTTGATTTTATTAAAGAATTGATTATTATTAAAACCCCTTGTTTTAAATTTTTATATTCAAAATACTACTTTATATTCATGGTGAGTGAATATTAAAAATAATGAGATTCATATAAAGAGGAATATATTGAGCTGTCTAAGAATCATTAATATTAACTAGAAGGATTACGTAGGGAGAATAATGTGGTTTTTCATTAGGAATGAAACACATTGTATTATTAGATTTAAGGGGATTAATTTGATATTTATTCTTCAATTTATATATATTTTAAAATAGAATAAGAATATCATATTTAATTTAATTTTTACATTAATTCGGAATAATTATAAAATTAAATTTTGAATGAATAATATTATACATTAGTGGGAACCATAAAAGTGGGGGACCAAATAATTATCTTACGTGAACTATTGACATTTTAACTCATATATATGGGTATTTATTTGGAGAATTATATTTTTGGATTCCCCTTCAAAATGTGTAATTTAATGTTTTAATGAAGATGTGATGGGAGTGCATAATAAAGGAAATCAAGTAACCATAATAATAGGGATATCCAATTAGTACATCCCATCTAAAGACAGTAATAAATTTTGGCTCATGTTGAGGTTAAACTAAGATATCACCTTCAATTATCATTATATTTATATCATTATATCTTTTAATTAATTTTTTATTTCTTATTTTCTTACTTTGGTTATAGTATTTTATTGTGAAGTACATCATATTATTATCTCTACTACTATACTTTCAATATGTCTCGTTGAACATCTATATAACACTTACTTTGTGTGATTAAATTAAAAATAATTATATGTGTTAAATGAATACAAATTCATTTTGGTTAATGAATAATTTTACTATTGGATAGGTGAATGATGTATTTTATCATTTTTGAAATTAAAATTTTCTTATTAGTTGGAATGAAAATTGAAAATGATGTGTATTTCATTTCCCATATTTATGTAATGTATATTAAATTGATCTCCCATGATTATATAATCCATTTTTTATAAAAAAAATCTACTACATAACTAATTTATACAATGAAATTGATAATATAGTAAAACATAAAATGGATTTATTTTTCATGTTAAAATATTTAGAATTTAATGAAGGGTCCTCTGATTTTAATATTCCATGACCCATCCAACTATATATACCATTTAAATCACCATCCAATTTGGAATCTAAAAAAATATCCACATATTCCTTAAATTTATCTCATTTATTTAATGAAATAATCCATGTTTTTATTATCCATTATGTTATTTATTTATCTCAAGACATGATAGTTTTAGTTAGATGTGGTTCGAATTAATAATGAATTTATTTAGTTTTTAAGGGTAACTCTCAAGAAAATATTTTAAATGCGTAATTCCATTTTAGTAAATCCTTATACCCCTAATAATGCCCAAAAATATTTTTTTTGTTTTCCACATTACATGCCTGTTAACTCAATCAATTAGTTTTTTTGTGAGAAATTGAATTATCTTTTTGGACATAACTATGGGGGGAATAATTTTTAAGTCATTCAAAATAATTTTGGGATAATTTTTGTAGTATACAATCTATTTATGATATTCTTATCTACATTAATTTATTTATATTAATGTTGTCCCTTTCATATATTTCATGATAAAAATGATGGTCCATTTTATTTATTATTATGAACATTACATTATAAGATTTTGGGAATCAATTTCAATGATAATAATAATGAATTGAAGAATGTGTGGGTTTTCCTGGAATAATGATATATAAATTTTTTATTTTATAATAACTTTATTGAGGATGAGAACAAACATGACTGATATTTAGAATCATTGCAATTTTTCCTAAAAAATATCCCAAATCCACCTTATTCAGCCATATTATTTTTGAAAATTTAATCCTACCATATGAAATCTCAGGAAAATCAAGGAATATTTATCAAGTTAAATACATGTTTTAGAATGGAATTTGGGGGATAATTAGGAATTAATGAATCATATATTGAACCATTCATGTGTCAGGGTGTTAAAATACTTATTGAAATGTGGGACTTCTGATATGATAGAAAACTCATTCAAGGTATGAGTATTTTGTTCATATGAGTATAAATTAACTAGAAATGCTTTTATTTATCAGAATAAAGTACATAAAGTATTGGTTTTTGAGGATTTGGGATATCCATTATTCTTATATTAAAAAAAATTCACCTCATAGATATGCGTTTTAAAATTACATGGATTTTATTTGGAGGATAAAATGTCTTAAATTACTAGATCTAGGTCTAGTGGAATTCATAAATATAATATTTTCAAAAATTACATTTAAATTTAAAATACGTATTCCCATCCAATTTACTAATTTAAGCTAATTTTAATAATTGTTGTATTTTTTTGTATTTTTAGTAAAAATTTGAAAATTTTATGGTTTTTTAATTTTAATTGCAATATTACATCTACATTTCACAAATAAAATATACATTACTGATCAAAAGAGAGTATTTATAATTTATCCTTTAATTGATCTCTTCACCATATTCTTATAGTTATATAACATTTTTATAATTGAATAATCCTAAAGAAATCAATTATTTTGAAAAATATTTCATGCCAATTGAATTCACCCCACATAATTAAATGATTCATATAATGCGATAAAAATTAGTAAATGAGGTGATTAAAATAGAAAAAAGGGACACAGTGTTACCTTAAAAAATTAAATATCTAATATAAGTATGCTCATTAAGGATGTAATTGACATGCTGATCTGGGTGAAGATGAATGGTATCATCATATATAACATGTAATTAAGATTAATTAATAAATAAAATTTTACCCACATTTCACATGTATATATATTTTTATCTTCAGAAATATAATTAATGTTGAACTACATTTTTGTTGGTTCCATGTGTATTTTTGGCAACATGTGGGCATAACTGTTATAATATTCCTTTTGAATTATTTTATTGGAGAACTTTCTTACTTTTCATTTTCTAAACTTATACGCTCATATATTTTGAAATATCTTATTCAACGCCCTTCTTTTAGAATATCATTTACATGGATTACTAAATAATAGAGTTAGTTGTGAATATGATGTAATCATTTTGTAAGGCTTGAGCTATAACACTTCATGGAATGAAAGTATTTTATCCCCACTTCAGGGTTGATATCAATTTCGAATATTAGTTAATATTAATAAGTATGATCTTATTTGAGTTTGGATTCTACTATTGTAATTTTTAATATCAGTGATCATAATAACACTTAACCAGGTTATTCATTATATAATATGTAATTGATCATGTATTATTGGTGAATTACATGATTATCCTCCGATCATGTTGGATGGGTAATGGATATTCTTGTTTTTTTATAGAAAATAATCGAATATTTGTTTCCTATGTCAAAGTATATCTGAGAATAGATATATATTATATCATGTTGTGTTTCCATCTCACCAAACCATTTTTCCCATGGGAATTGTGTAAGTGATCCTTGAATCATACTTTAATAAGATTATTAGATGAATACTGTTAAAATATAAACTAGGATGTCATATAAAATTGAAAAAGTAAAACCAAAATAATCTCACTCTGTATAGAAATTTGTTTTAATATTTTTCATAATTACATTCAATTTAACATTTATTTCATGATAATACAAATTCAAACAATTCAATAAATAAAAATTTCACATAAAATTTATTGAAACAAATGTTATTGGTGTGAACTCCTATCCATAAAAATCCTTAGTTGAACACATTATTTAATTTTAAAGTATGAAGTAATTATTTTTCCTAAATACTCTAAAATGAATATGTCACTAAAAAAACAAATAAATTACTAGTTAAATAGATGATTAAAAAATTTTATTATTGAAAAAAATTTATAACAATTGGTAATCCTACTAAGAGAAAATAAATTGGGAAAAAATATTCTATAAAATCAAAATTAGTATGAAAAATCTTTTAGGTTTCTCCATCGTTCTATTGATAAAAGGGTCTAGTAATTGTGATATTACATCCGAGGTCATTTCTAAAATATTTAAAAAACCATGAAATAATTAATAAGTGTTTATCATTAAATATAATACATTGTATCAGAAGAATCATTCAAATATCACAATCAAATTCCTACATAATTCATTAATTAAATCTGACTCCTGAACGGGTATGAAATGAAACTATATTTATTTGGGATACAAACAAAAATATATGTCAACCCATTAATGATTTGTCAATGTTTTGAAAGTCTCTATACGAATTTAATACCATTTAATTATAGGTCCATATTGTTGATGAAGTTTCTAATAAGCCAATAGTGTTTTCAGTCACATTGTAATAATTAAAACTCATTCAGTTAAAATGAAGGATATTTAACATTATAATTTAATTAAAAAAGTATAATTTTTTTTACAATACATCGTTATTATAATTGATAAAAATTCCGCATAATTAATGATATTAATAATCAAATACTCCACTAATATAGTAATAAATACTATCCTAACAAGGGAATTAAGGATATAATAAGAATCCAAGTACATAAATGAAATATCCGCCCTTGAAAAAACTTCTCTCAAATAATGTTATAATCATTGATTGAAATTTAAACGACCATAAAATAATTTATGATAATATTTTTAATGTTAATATTACATATATTTATTCTATTTTAATCCTAAATAAAACTCAAATAGAGATAATCAATTGAATAAATCACCAAACACCAAACCTTATCATCCTGTTCAATATGTGTTCATGATTTTCTATTAATGGAATTTAATGTTAAATTTTACTTCCATGGTGTATGATTGATATTTAAATAAATTGATTATAAGTATTCTATCTAGAAACAATACCTCAAATTCATTTCTCACTATGATAAAATATACATTATAAAATTTTTATTGGTGAATAAGAAATTAATTTTAATTAAAAGGTAATTTTCGTATAATTGTAAATAAGAATGATTATTCGATATATCAATATCATTATTCTGGTAGTATTTTTTTGTTTGGTATAATTTTTAAGGAATCCTACACCATTAATCAATAATCCCACCTCCATAAAAACAAATTCCATAAAATAATTCCTCATTATAGACCATGATTCAATATGTTTTATGAGTCCAGTATAAGATCAATGAATAAATATTAAATTAACTCATTTAATTTTCATTTGAAAAAATATTTACATATAATTTTAACTCTTATATTTATAAAATAATATGTAGGAAATATTATCATGTAATTTTACATAATTAAATGGTTGTAATATCCTATAATTATTGGGAAGCTATTAAATGTGAATTAATTTCTATGAATTGTTTCTATATAATCATGACAATATTCTAATCATTAAATGGAATCACAATATTAGAGATCATTTTAAATGAAAAGTTATCTTATTGGTTCCAAAATGGATATTTGATATAATCATTGTTCTCTTGGTGTCTCTAAATTAATCTAGTGATATTTTCCATGTTTGTAATGAGATATAATATATTCATTGATTTCGTCCTTTATTAATACAATAATTTATTAAAAGAATTTATGAGATATATATTCATTACATTCCAAAATACTATTATTTCATTCAAAAAAACAAAATTATGACTGAATATATATAATGGAGATATAGGATTTTAAATGATTTTTTAGGAAATTCTATTGAATATCTCAAAGATAATAAAAACAATATAATATGTTTACATTCGAAATCCACATTATTACTTTTATCTATTCATATAATTCATAAATTTTATCCATAATATAGAAGTTATAAGCAATAATATTTTTTAAAATTATGTTTTTTTGACTTATTGTAGGCTTATGTAAATATTATTATTAAAAAACTAGTGCATCCAAAAGTGATGTTATTTGTCTAATAAATACTATAACATTGGATCATCAAAAATAATATATTATAATATTAATATATTTTGAGTAATAACATTTTTTGAAATGATGATCAATTTATTTCTAGTCAATATAACTATGCTGAATCACAGAACTATTCATTAATGAAAAACTCTAAAAAAGAAAAGAACAAATCAAAATAAAATTAAACTACAACATGTTGTTATATAAAATATTAATATTTTTGACGTATCTGATAGTCATTCTATTTGTATGTGTAGAAATATCAACCAAATAATCTAGGTATATTCAAAAAATGAGTAGTTTTTAATTATGTCACTATAATAAATATATACAGAGATCTTGATAGAGATATAAATGAATCCCTTGTAGATAAATATCAGTATGAGGATTGAATAATGTTTTTGGTACAACCACAATATGATGTAAAATTTTTTCCCACCCATGATAAATATATCATAGAAATAAATGTATAATTCCCCCAAAATAATCTATTATAAAATTATAATACATTTATAAACCAACAAAGATAAAAAAAAAATAATATTAACATTGAAGAAAAATCAAAACTAAATTATATTTGATACATAAGAACCTAAAATATAAAATAATTCTATTCCGGGTTATCAAATATTTCATAGAAATATGTTTATGATAATAAAATTTTAACAATCGTCAAAGAAGTTCCATTACAATTATGATTTATAAAATTATTTTGGATATTAATTTGATTAATTCCCTATGTTATCATTGGCTATACTCAATTAAAAATAGGATTAAGAAAATAATACCTCCCTACACACCATATATACATCATAGACAAAATATTAAACTATATTTTTATCACTACCCATTGACTATCCTCATAAATTATTTATGTATGCCTAGTTCTCTTTCTATTATAATTTGAAACTCCATAATATTTTCCTTTATAAAACTATTTAAATATAACTAAAATAGAAATACTATATGTATTGGTTCACATAATATTTATACCTTTGTTTTATATTTTCTACAAATATGAACTACTTAAAAAATTAAAATTTTCACCTAAAAGTGAAATGAAGAGTGTTTGTACATTAAATACATAGAAAAGGGTCACTCACACTCAATCATTCCCGATATCATTTCTTCCTACTATACGACCTATCACAGATAATGTAACATTTAATAAACTAATAATTACCAAAAATTAGAAAATATTATAATTATTACATTTACCATGATAATATAATAAATATAATATGTATAAAAACACCATATATGAATATAATGTTTAAGGCAGACAGATGTAAAATATCCTATTTTTATATTTCACGTCATGGAATAGAGATATAGACAATTATAATGGATCAAAAAATCATTAAGAATATTCCATAACTAAAAATACTATATTTATGTTATATTAATTCTAATGATTTATATTAATGAATGGAATTTAAATATAATTTTTTCCAATTTTCTATCTTAAATCTTATTAATGTAAATTTTATGAAATTATTTACCTAATCCCATTTATATCACTAATGTGACAATCATTATCAATATTTATGGAGAATACACAAAACTAATGAAAATATAGAGTTTTAATACATTAAAAATTTATTTATTTGATCCGAATATTCTTTTTCATCATTATTTAAACATCACAAAAAATGGATAGGGGATGATATAATTATAAATTACCCATGGAAATCATATAATAGAGTTCCCCCATGATTTTATTGGTATTAAATGAATGTAATTGATAAATAATTTCAATTTCATAAATATTGATTAGAGGTCGTGAGGGAATATTGTTTAAAAATCCATCATATAGGGTTATCAATTTTAATGTATATAAATCCTATACAATTATGAATATATAATTATAAATTCTATTTAACATATAATCAATCAAATTTTCAATAAAAATGGATTAAGTTTATCATAACCCATTCCTATCTATTATTTATTCCCCTTCATTATGTATTTTTATTGATTAGACTATAGTGTAAAAAAAATTAACATAATTTTCTTCTATGCATAAATGTTTCTACAAAATGAGAATGTAAATAGTGAATAAAATTTACAATGAATTAAAAGGAACCTAACATATATACTATATGTAATGGTGGATTGTTGTTAAAAATGGCACTAATGATTGTTGTAATATATTATTCATTACATACTCAAAAATAAAAAAAAAATCAATATATCAATATATATCATTGAATATATGAACATGTATTAATGTACATTCATTAATGAAAGAGGTATTAATAATATATAAATAAATGTTAAAAAATTTAATACATCAAATCATATTAATCATTATTTAAAATAAAATTGTCACGACCCGTCCTCGGGGCCCGTGTCGTGACGACCCCAATCTCGCCTTCCATAGGGCAGGGACTGGAGACTAGCACCAAAGGTGTAAATCCCATTAAACAGGGATGGAATATCCTTTATAAAGTAATCAAACACCATAGAGTACAAGTAGAAACAAAGACTAATTAAAAAAGAATGTTCTGAAAAGTAAATGGGCTAGAATACAGACCGAACTGAAAATTACAGCTACAACTGAACGAAAGTACAAGAAAAAAGACAAACAACCGAAAAATGGTAGCAGCTCATAGGTCATCAACCACAAATACTACCTGAACGGTAGGTACAAATATAATCCTCAACATTCTCATCCATCAACCTCCTCCAAGTACTGTCTCTTCATGATGTCCACCTCCGGGTACCGAATCGTCGTGAGGTCCACCTTCAAGTGTCGTCCAGTCCTTGAACACTCGGCCTCCGTCCGCGTTGTTCATCGTCTACATCCAACACAACGAGGTCCGGGCATAGCCCATGCAGGGGTGAGTATACTGATACTCATTAGGGACCCCGAGACCCTCAAGGACTCCTTAATTCCAACAAGGATAACCACAAAGATGGATCTCATCAGATCACCCTTAAATAGGTATAAGCCCATACTTATACCTATGTTATCAAGTAACTCATATCAATCATGAGGAAACACAAGGGTTATGAAGTCAACAGATTACAACTACTTAGGAACATGCCCATACATATACCTAAGTTATCAAGTGACCATCTCAATAATGAGGAAAACACAAAGGTCATTGACTCACCTCCAACCATGATTTTCATTAATGATATCGAAACCACAACTCCTGAAAGGTCCTCCTATGAAGAGTAAAGTGATACTGTCACAACTCCGAGGCACTGCTCAATAACCATAGATTGTTGAGGTACTCCTCCTGTCGAGTACCGCGGGTCAGCCACGCAAACACAGTAGTGCTCCCCGCAGGGGTCTGCCACCCAAACACAGTAGTGTACCCCCCTAATAGCCTGCAGAGGTAATCCTATCGAGTATTACGGGTCTTCCACCCAAAAAAAGTAGTGCTACCTAACATGGGTCTACCACCAAAACACAGTAGTGCTCCCCACTATGCTATACAAGTCACTCCGACTCGAATCGGACAAACATTCATCAGGTCTCAGCCAGCTACAAGGTCTCTGTACTCCGTACGCTCATCTCCGGGAGGGTCCGCTCCACGAGCCACTTGTTGATACTTTCAAGTTTCACGTAAACTCATATGGAAGAATCTAAAAGGACCACCTCATCATAGGGGTCTCAACACAACAGACGTTGCGTCAATCGGACGCTCGGTCTGTGAGTTATAAGCCTTTTAGTCCTGGGGCCCAGTTGTTTTCGTGTACGAACCAACCCGACTGTATCTCTACTGTACCCTGAACTCTCATGGGGTATGCTCAACGGGACCATTTTTCAATGTGTTTACCAATGCTGTTGATGGTTCGTCAAACAAACATTCGGTCTAAAAGATATCGGCCTTTCCGTTCCAGGGGCCCGGTTGGATTCCGGGTACAATCCAACCCAGCCTCACTCCAACTGCGTCCAAACCTCAGGTGAAGTATGCCAAAAGATTTGACGCATCAATAAGAATCCAATATAGTTGAAGGAATGTCAATCGGACGTCTGGTCATAAGTTATGGGCATTTCTGCTCTGAGGGCCCGCTTGGATTCATGTTCGATCCAAACTGGTCGTACATCAAAAGAGACCAGTTAACCAAACCCGTCACACCTTTGCCATCCATACAGAAAAACACACGTCATGGACTACCAATTGGTTAAATACAGATAGCTAGTGAAAAAGCAGTATTTCAACGCAACACGCGTGAACCGAGCCTTGTCGGGCCCACGCCTCAACCTCGACTTAAATATCCAAAATTTGTCATGAAACATCTGTCTTACTTCCAGGGGCGCAACATCGCTGACGGTTCTTCATTACGACATGGTATGAGAGAGATGTGTCTAATACAAGATTCTGTAGTAATAATAATAATATTATTATTCGGTGATTCATGGCCCCGAGCCACGAACCAGAATTTAGTATCCAGCATTAGACATGAATCGACCATATTAATGAAAGGATTACATCTCCACTGACGGAAATCCAATCAAACGTCACACGCATGAGTGATGGAAGGTCATAGATTTAATAATAATATTAAATCTATTATTTTTCGAGCGCTTCAGGTACCCGATCCAAAAACCTGAAAAAAAAATTCACTATTGGACTCGGAATGTCCGTCTCGGAATATGGGTCGCACTGCCATTGAAGGTTCATGACATCGAGTTCGCACGAGGAAGATATAGTCAAAAAGGTGTTTTATCATCAAAATTAATAATAACAATATTTTTTTATTATTAATTAATTAATTATTTTATTATTTTTCTACTCTAAATTAAATTCACTCCACAAATTCTCCTTGTTGAGTGCCGAACTCAAGTTGCATCATTTAATTCCTCTCTTTTTATTATTATTTCAACAACTTAAAATTTATCCCTCCAATCTATCAATCCCTTCACGTTTTAGCGCCTACAAACCCTACCCGTCAGGCCTTCACACTGGCTGGCTCCTTTGCTGAATATACTGAATCTGGCTACCGCCGTCCCGGCCTCCTGCTCGCATCGTCGCAACCCCACACTGCCTTACTCACGCCACGAGATCCTTCCGCCCTCCATTCCGAAATCTATTTAATTCGGAAAAAAGATACGATCGCATATCAATGATCATTAGGTCGAGATCTTCGCGTCTGTATGCTGCGCTCAAAGAAACATCAATGTTTTGTCATGCTTAATTATTTGTCAAGAATGAACACGTGGGGAATGTGCGAAGAATTAAATATAAAAGGGTCATGGACTTTGTCCGGATTGATGGCCATGTTTGTCTGGCCATCATCTTTGAGAATCAAGAACACATGTAATTGGAAAATAAATATTTATGACACTTCACGATTTTCAATCTCAAGATTAATGAGAAGAAAATTAATTCAATAAATTGTTTATCGATCCGAGAATTAATTTATTTAATCCGAGTTCATCATGGGAAATTAAATCGGGGTAAGGATTCCAAAAAGATAAATCCTATAAATAAATGCTCAATCTCGAGGGTATAAACCACATAAATGAGAAATATACAATATTCCCCTACCTCGCAAAGACGTTGCACATCGTCAATCTGCGGAAGACAGACGTCGCGGTAGATGGCGTTGCAAAGAACGGTGTCACAGAGAAGAGAAAGGAAGGCACGTTGTTCTTCGTTGGAGGCGTTCTTCGTCAAGGGAGAAAGTCCTTCGTCGGAGGCGTTCTTCATCGAAGAAGAACACTTCCTTCCCTAATTCTCAAGAGCTCCCCAATGTTCCAACACAACAAAGACAAAATAAAATAACAGCTAATCTATTATTTTATTCACCCAAACCACTCAAAATTCAAACAACATAAATTAATTATAAGTGTTGGAAATTTTAATTGGGTAGAAGTTGGAGAGGCTCCACTCCAGAAATGAGGGGAGTTGTCATGCATTAAACAAGGGGTGAGTAAGGGGGTGTTTGTGAGAGTTAAAAGTGAGTTAAGGGAATATGAACGGTTGGGGCTCGTGTGGGCCCCACCTCACATTTATCCTCACATGGTTAGTTAGGTACTACTGGGTCCCACCCCAACACCGTAACTTAGAATATAACCACAGAGATATAAATAAAAATTGTTCCCCAATTTTTATTCACTTCTTATTTAATCCACAAAATTTAACTTCTCATCCCGCACAAACGCAATTGCGGTAAAGGTCCCCTTAAGAAATTACCGGCATTACGAGTTCATCAGTGCCCTCAAATTCCAATTCCGAGCACCAGTTCAAATGATAGAAAAACTTGCTCGTTCGTTTACTGAACGTACTCGAGCTAAACTTCAGAAATTGATTCCAGGCACACCAGGCCTCGGAATCATGTACCGTCTGAAACTACGCACTCATAAAATTCCAATGAAATTTGGAAAAAAAGTTCCTTGAAATTTTCGTGTATTTACATTACATTAAACTCAAGGCTTTACGGCCCCGTAAAGCTACGACACAAACTAGGGAAACTAAAGGAGGTACTTAGCATGCATTTGAGCCTCCCACTTCCATGTTCTCTCCTGGAGATTCTCGTGCTGCCAGCGAAAGCGCACAAGAGGAATCGGTCGTCCCTGTAGGACCCTCTCCTGTCGATCCTCAACCTCTACTAGAACCCAATGAAATTCACCCTGTCATCGATATCTATCTCTCAGTGGTCAATGATGTGTGATGGGTCATGCACGTATCTCCTCAGTTGAGATACATGGAAGACGTCATGCACCCGGTGCAACTAAGGTGGAAAGGACAGATGGTAAGCCACCTCGCCTACCCTGCTGTGGACCTGGAAAGGTACAATGAACCTCCGAGATTACTTTCCGTCTCAGCCAAATCTTCTTAGACCTCGTTGAGGTTAGACCCGTTAGAAGACATGGTCTCCATCCTCAAACTCCAGTAGCCACAAGGGTAAGGATTACTAATTCAAGAGTGATCGGCTGCACCCTCTTAAGAATTAGAGTATCCTGTGCTTCCTAGGTTTTAATTTCTCCGACCAAGGAAAACCCCTTCCCAACATTATAGATAAACCATAAACCTTTTTCCTATAACCTTCAATCTATGTATGAATTGTGGTTTCTCAGTCCATACTCAAACTAACGTCGTAAGGTCTCGACGCTGCCATCAAGAGGTTCCAACAAAATATCTCACCTCAAGGGTCATATCAAACCATCGGTGTAAGTGTGATTTTCGAGTCTCATCCCAGAGTTATCTCCAGATTTGATGGTCAAGTCAATGGCTTAACCAGAAACTCTAGTTCTGGGATAAGATTCATGGAAGGGAGGAATGATTGGTACCCATGTATATTGATGTGGCTGCTCGTAGTAGACACAGATCGTATCTCAAGTAATTCTTAGATCCCTTGGGTCACACTACTTGACCGCATGCAACTATTCTCTTTCCCTTCCCTCTAGCTCCCTGAGCCTGGTGGGGACTACAAAGGTGGGTGGTTGTAACATGTTGAAATGTACACCACCTCATGCTGCTCTCCCAGCTCTTCTTCCACATTTGCTGCTCTGCAGATTCATCTGTCCTTGACACTTCCTCTTCTTGAAACATTTTATATTTCCAAGTCTCTGAGACTGACATCAGTTCGCATCTTCCCACTACTAACATTCACTGGCTATAACTTATCATCCAATGAACATTCAACCACAATGGTTCTCTCTAGCACCCTAAGAGAAGTAGGAATTCATAGAGGAATGAGTGCTTACTTTGATATACTTTAAACCCACCTTGCTCCATGATTAGAGCTCTAAAGCACTAATCATATTGTAGTCATCAATTGCCAAGAACGATCAGTACACCTCGATGAATACTCAACTACAGACAGGTCGTCCAGCCGAAGCTGTATAGGCTCTAGAAAACTCACAGCCACCTCCTCAAGCCAGTCCTCATCCGCCTGTGAGTCGTGCTCACCTCAGAAATTGAGGGTATCTAATGTTGGAACATGTCTAAGGCAGAAATCCTACATGTGTCACCTATCAGTATCGCCGGTTAAAACTGCTGACCAACAGGTAGTGATGTATAGCTGACACACTACCCGAAGGCCTTATCTCATGCATCGGTCCACGTACCGAAATCTCATCACTATACAGACCATCCTCATGGTAACTTACTAGAAAACACTAGTATCCAAGTCAAACATCCACTCTACTGGTGTCTCAGCTAGGCCGAAAACTCTAGAAATCGCTTCCAGCCAGTCCTATACTGCCTGGGAATCTGTCTCACCTTGTAACCTCGGAGGCCTCTACTGCTGGAACTCATGAAACGCACTCTGTCTGTGTGAACTGTCTGCTAGTATGGCTGATGGAATCTACTACCCAACGAGTGGTGGTGTTTCTGGTACACCACTCGAAGGTTCCAACATAGTAGAAAGGGCCCTGCACCAGATCCTTGTCTCTTGGTGGGCCGTTATCATGTACTATCTCAGAACTCCAACTGACTGTCTGTGAGGAGGCATCATGTACAGATGTGAAATGGTCAAACGACTTAAACATGGTGAGCTGACCTGGTTGAGCTGACTTATGGAATAAAATCCAGAAACACACATTAAATCAGTTTTGTCATGCACTAAGTCGGAAATCAGTAGTCAGGGTCCCGGTGTATGGATACGTCGGCTGCCACACCAACAATGGACTCCCTGAACTGAAGACCACACTCGGTACCCCTAAAACAATTTCTTTACAGAAAATAATTATCAGAGTCATGAGTTCTGTGGTAGAACTAACTCCTCTGATACCAATTTGTCCTGACCTGTCCTCGGGGCCCGTGCTGTAACTACCACAAACCCGCCTTCCATAGGCCTTGGGCTGGAGACTAGCACCAAAGGTGTAAATCTTGATAAATATGGAAGGAATTGCCTTTATAAATTAATCAAAAACCACAGATTACAAGTAGAAACAAACACTAAGTACAAAAGAATGTGCCGAAAAGTAAATGGGCCAGAATACAATCCCAACTGAAAAGTACAGCTACAACTGAACGAATGTACAATAGAAAATGCAAACAGTCGGAAAATGGTAGTAGCTCCTGGTTCGTCCACCACAAATCATACCAAAAGGGTAGGTACAGATAGCCTCCTCAACACTCTCGTCTGTCAACCTCCTCCGAGTACCATCTGGTCGTGATGTCCACCTTCGGGTACCGACTCATCGAGAGTTCCACCTCCAGGTGGCGTCCAATCCTTGAACACTCGGCTTCCGTCAGCGATATCTGTCGTCTATATCCAACAAAATGAGGTGCGGGCATAGCCCGTGTCAGGGTGAGTATAACGGTACTCAGTAGGGGCCCTGAGACCCTCGAGGTCTCAATAAATCCAACAAGGATAACCATAAAGAATGATCTCATCAGATCAACCTCACTTAGTTATAAACCTATACTTATACATAAGTTATCACGTAACTCATCTCAATCATGAAGAAACACAATGGTTATGAAATCAACGAATAACCACTACTTAGGTATATGCCCATACATATACCTAAGTTATCAATTTACCCATCTCAATCATGAGGAAAACAAAAAGGTCATTGACTCAGCTCAAACTAGGATTTTCATTAATGATATCAAAACCACAATTGCTGATGACGTCCTCCTCTGACGAGTACAGTGATCCTGTCACAACTCTAAGGTGCTGCTCAAAAAAAATAGACTTCTGAGGTACTCCTCCTGTCGAGTACCATGGGTCAGCCACCCAAACACTTTAGTGCTCCCCGTCGGGGTCTACCACCCAAACACAGTACTGCACCCACCCTAATATCCTGTAGAGGTACTCCATCTGTCGAGTACTGTGGGTCTATCACCCAAACACAGTAGTGCTCCCCGTCATGGGGCTGCCACCCTATCACAGTAGTGCTCCCCATGGGGCTATACAAGTAACTCTGACTCGAATCGGACAAACAGTCATCAGGTCTCAGCCAGCTACAAGGTCTCCATACTCTGTACGATCATCTCCGGGAGGGTCTTCTCCATGTGCTACTGCTCTATACATCCATGTGTCATGTAAACTCAATTGGAAGTATCTCAAATGGCTGCCTCGTCATAGGGATCTCAATGCAACAGACCGTGCATCAATCAGATGCCCAGTCTGTGAGTTATTAGCATTTTAGTCCCGGGGACCCGGTTGGTTTTGTGTACGAACCAACCCGGCTGTATCTAAACTGTACCCCGAACACTCATGGGTTATTCTCAACCGGACCGTTTTGGAACTTGATTACCAACATCGTTGATAGTTTTTCAAATAGACATTCGGTCTGAAAGTTATCGGCTTTTCCGTTCCAGGGGCCTGGTTGGATTTTGGGTACAATCCAACCCGGCCTTACTCCAGCTGCGTCCAAACATTAGGTGAAGTATTCCAAAAGATCTGCCTCATCAAGAGGAGTCCAATTTAGTCGATGGCATGTAAATCGGATGTCTGGTCCTTAGGTTATGGGTAATTCCACTCTGAGGGCCCGGTTGGATTCATGTTCGATCCAACCCGGTCGTACTTCAAAAGATTCTGGTTAACCAAACCTATCACACATTCTTACAGAAAAACATACGAGATGGACTACCCATTGGTACAAAACGAATAGCTGGTGAAAAAGTTTCATTTCACCGCAACACGCGCGAACCGGGCCTCGTGAGGCCCGCGCCTCCACCTCGACATAAATATCCAAAATTGGTCTTGAAACATCCGTCTTAATTCCTGGGTCGCAACGTCGCAGATGGTTAGTCATTCCGAGACCATATGAGAGAGATGTGTCTGATACAAGATTCCGTAATAATATTATTATTATTATTATTCGGTGGTTCGTGGCCCCGAGACACGAACCAGAATTTAGTATCCAAAATTTGACATGAACTGATCGTATTAATGATAGGATTACATCTCCACTGACGGCAAGCCAATCGGACGTCGCATGCATGTGTTATGGCGGGTCGATGGTTTAATAATAATATTAAATCTATTATTTTTCGAGCGCTTCGGGTACCCAATCCAACAACCCAGAAAAAAACATTCAATATGGGACTCAAAATGTCCGTCTCGGAATCTAGGTCGCACTGCCGTTGATGGTTCATGAAACTGACGTCGCACGAGGAAGATACCTTCAAAAAGTTGTTTTATCATCAAAATTAATAATAACAATATTTTATTATTATTATTAATTAATTATTTACTTATTTTTCTTCTCCAAATTCAATCCACGCCCCAAATTCTCTTTGTTGCATGCCAAACTCAATTTGCATCATTTAATTCCTTTCTTTTTATTATTACTTCACCAACTTAAACTTTCTATCTCCAATCTATCAATCCCTTCACGTTTTAGCGCCTCCTAGCCCTACCTACCAGGCCTTCACGTTGGCTGGCTCCACCTCTGAATATTCCGCATCCGGATACCGTCGTCCCGACCTCCTGCTTGCGTCGTCGCACTGCTGCATTGCCTTACTCATGCCACAAGATCCTTACGCACACCATTCCGACTTCAATTTAACTCAGAAAATAGATATGAACGCATATCCATGATCATTGGGTCGAGATCTTCTCATCTGTATGCCGCGCTCAACGAAACATCGATTTTTTTTCGTGCTTAATTATTTAGCACGAACGAACGCATAGATAATGTGCAAGGAATGAAATATTAAAGGGTCATGGACTATGTCCCGATTGATAGCCATGTTTGTCTGGCCATCATCTTTGAGAATCAAGAACACAAGTAATTGGAAACTAAATATTTATCACACTTCAAGATTTTCAGTCTCAAGATCAACCAGAAGAAAATTAATTCAATCAATTGTTTATCGATACAAAAATTAATTTATTTAATCCACGTTCATCATGAGAATTTAAATCGGGGTAAGGAATCCACAATGATAATTCCTATAAATAAACTTTCAAGCTCAAGGGTATAAACCATGTAAATAAGAAATATACAATATTCCCCTTCCTCACAAAGACGTCGCACATCGTCGATCTGCGGAAGACAAACGTCGTGGTAGATGGTGTTGCGAATAATGACGTCGCAGAGAAGATAAAGGAAGGTGCGCCGTTCTTCGTTGGAGACGTTCTTCTTCGAGGGAGAAAGTCCTTCGTCGGAGGCATTCTTCGTCGAAAAGAACACTTCCTTATTTAAATCTCAAGAGATCCACAATGTTCCAACACAACAAATCCAAAATAAAATAATAGCTGAGCTGTTATTTTATTCACTCAAGCTACTCAAAATTCATAAAAATTAAATTAATTATAAGTGTTGGCAATTTTAATTAGGTAGAAGGTGGTGAGGCTCCACTCCAATAAATGAGGGGAGTTGTCATGCATTAAACAAGGGGTGAGTAAGGGGGGAGTTTATGAGAGTTAAAATTGAGTTAAGTGAATGTGAAAGGTTGGGGCTCATGTGGGCCCCACGTCACATTTATCCCCACATGGGTAGTTATGGAATAGTGGGTCCCACCCCAACTCCCTCACATAGGATATAAGCACATAGATATAAATAAAAATTGTTCCTCAATTTTTATTCACTTCTTATTTAATCCAAAAAATTTAACATCTCATCCCGCACAAACGCAATTGCGGTAAAGGTCCCCTTAAGAAATTATCGGCGTTACAAGTGCATCGGTGCCCGTAGATTTCAATTATGAGAACCGGTTCAAAAGATAGAAAAACATGCTCATTCTTATACTGAACGTACCTGACCTAGTCTTCAGAAATTGATTTCAGGCACATTGGGCCTCAGAATCAGGTGTCGTCTGAAACTGCGCACTTGAAAAATTACAGAGAAATTAAGAAAAAAAATTCTTTGAAATTTATGTGTCTATATAAAAATTATGATTTGGAACAATGTGGACCTTACTTGTATTACATGACTATATCATAATATATAAATTATTAAAATTTATGTATTATAATGTTACACTTTATCATTGACATCTAGTATACCCAAAAAGACAATTGATAAATTTCCAATGAACTTCCATAATGTCAATAAATATATACACATTTTATTGATTTCAAAATCATATTAGAAAAAACCCCTTACACCACCTTATAATTATGATCTATATGAAACCATATTGTATATAAAGAATATAATAATTTTGAATATGGAATCCCATAATATCATGATATATAGGAATACATTATATTATGATAAAAAATAAGAGAACATTATATACAGGTATATTTTATATCATTATTGATTATTATATTTCCAAGAATTGAATTAAAATTAATTAAGTAATGATAAAATTAAATTATCATTAAGAGTAAAATGGTTTCTTGTATTTTCGTACTCTATCAAAAGTCAAAAGATCCCCATATTATTAAAATATATGATTATGGTAAGGGATAATAAATACATTCACTAATATTTGATGAGTATTTGGATTCCCTAAATTTATTTTTTAAAATTATAAGGGTTATATAAATCATGGTTTTCAGATTTTTACCATATAACGGGTGGAATAAAAATAGAAATAAAATATAATTAAGGATTATTTTTGAAGAAATATACAGTTTGATAATATTATTATAGAAATTAAAAATATAAATTATTTAAAAAAATAAATTATAGAATATGGATTTATCTACTAAATAAAATAAACATTTATACATTAATGAATGAGTATAATATTAAGTTAGTTATTATAAATTATAGAAATTGTAGTTAAATTAAAAGAATTTAGATAAAAATGATAATTGCAACATATGGAATTAAATGAATAGTGAATAAGGGGTTTTAGGGAGATAATACAGAGAAAAATAAAATTCTACATCAAAATCATTTGATAATATTGATTAAATATTTTATATAAACATACTATTTTATGCTTTTCTAAAAATACGTTTTTTTTTAAAATGAATTGCGTACAAGGAAACTATGTACCAAATGGGCGTATAAGTATACATTTTACAACAGAAGACCCCACCAGGTACCCATTTCTCCAAAACCATGTACAATATTTGTCTAGTGAAAAATCATCCAATATAGATTCCTCTCATTCAATTAGTCAACGTTCATACATTATTATTATTAAATTGACACTAAGCCTACCGAAAAACAAAAACAAAAATATAGGTATATACTTATAGGATATATCAAACTTCTTATAGTATTAATATTATTTTTCACTCATTATAATTATTACATGAATCTTACATAGAAGAAATGAAAATTAATTTTGTTAATAACACAAAATAATAGAAAAATTAATAAGTTACATAACAAAATTTACCATCATTTCATTTTTTTGTATTGGAGCACATACATTGTTACCAAATTTTAGTTGTCCAATAAATTTATAACATTTCAATAGATAAATTAATTATTTTTCCTTGTCAACGTTTTATCATTTTTAAAAAATTCACAACCTAAAACCTATTATGATAAATTATTTATATTATTTTATTGATTCATTCATCACGTTATATTCTTTTTTATGTAATGATGTCCAATAAGAACATAAAAAAATTGCAATACTTCACCACCTATTAAAAAAGACCAATCATGGGAATTGATAGAATTATACTTCTCCTTTCATTCATTATCATCATAATTATGAATAAATTTTTTCCCTATATATCCATTAAAATGATTATACATTTAATGTATCTTGACTATAATGTAAGATGTGTTTCATTATATGAACACTGTATTTTTATAGGTTGTATCAAATTGAAGATTATTTTTCCTCCACATCATCGGTAATTGTGATTTCCTAGTTCACTTTTATGAATATTTATGTTTATAATATTTTGTGAGTTTTGTAACATATGGATAAAAAACATTAAAAGAATTATATATTACCATAATAAATGGTTGATATGAATGATTAATGGGGCCGTTAATTGTGACTGTGCATGTTATAAAAATATGGTAGTAATTTTTTAGGTTGGATACACAATAAATGGGATTGTGTAAGGAGATGATTAAGAAGTTATAAATATATGTAAATTTATTATCATTCTCATAATCACAATAGTTTTTATCAAGATTTCATGTTATTCAGTTTCAAAAACCGTAATATATATTTATTTCAAAACACTTAATATCAAATATCATGACCTATTAATTTTATTCCCACGATGGTTTCCTTATGGATGAATTTTTTGGTGGTGGCATCCCCTATACGATACCAATGAGTTGATTTCCACTAAATATGATTTTGATTCCTTATTAATGGGATAAGTTTATTCTATATACTTTAAAATTTAATTTACCCTTCTATAATTTAATATTAAAATTTTACCAAATTGTATATGGTGGGAAATTTATTAGGATATATTTTATTGTATTTAGATATTTCTTATTCTAGAAGTTTGGACTCTATCAATATTCAATCTATACTTATTTGGGGAATACTTCATTATTACATAACTATATGTTATGTGATTATCAATATATCTATTTAGATGACATAATATTGAAATAATTATTATTTCATGTTTATTTTATTCTAATTGAACTCTTCATTAAATTTTTTTATTGGTGTATTCAGAAACAGTTTCATCTGAAAATTGAAATATATTTGTCTTTTAAATGTTTTCTCCAACAAATATGTTTAATTTATGATTCAATAATTTTATTAGGACTACATTTATTTTGATAAATAGTTTATTAATGTATATATTAATATAATTTAAACATAAATATATGGATTGATTTTTTTATCTTTTATGATGTTAGAATATTAATTTTAGATAATATTTTTTGACGATTGAATATTTTATTGAATGAATTAATTATGAATATTAGGTCAATACAAATTGATATTATTCTATTTTTTATATATAATTATTTAATTTATTGGCTTTTAAGTTAATTATGTTGATGTAAAAATCCGTAATTATATTGTGGTGTATAAGCTATTACAAATGATCCTTTCAATTGTTTTAATTTTGGATTTTATGTTTGATTTTGAAAACATCATCATAAAACCAAAATATATAAGTATAAAATATTGATAACTATTATATAATAGTAAATTTACACACCTCTAGTTCTCCTTGTGGAGGATTCAAAATATCTTTTATGAATTACCTATTATAAAGTTAAACAGTGATTTAGTCTAATATGAACTAATCAAGTCTCATCATGTCAATGTTGAGATAGATTAATTAAAATCAATTCCATTATTTTCCACATAATTCTGAATTATTTATACCAAAAATATGGATTAAATATATAAAATGATAATTCATTATAATGCTATTTCCATATTTATAGATAATCATAGTTAGGAATTTATAAATTAGAAATTATGTAAATTGAAAAAAATAAAATTTATTTTATGTTCATTACTTATACATATATAAATGAAATACATTCGTATTTATATTGAAACTATATTATATGTTCTATATTATAAATGGTAATGAATTAAATATTAAGATGTATTCTATATGTTTTATATTTAGAAAAGACATGTATTCCATCACTCGACATCTATATGTTAATTATTATTTTATTTTATAGGAACACAATTATGACCCTTAGTTAGTAGACATAAAATAATTTATAGGGCATATCTCAATGGTTGTGGTGATATATGGGGATGATTGTATGCCAAAGGAAGAAAAATGAACATTTGGTTTTATTTATTTTCATGTAATATATATATATATATTGGATTCAACGTTTTATATTAATTTTATTATTTATATAAGGAATTTATATATGTTTTATTATATGATTATATCTATTTCTTGAGATATATTTTTAAATAGAAATTACTTTATTTGTTTTTTAATTTTTGGTATATATTTTAAATTTATCATGATAAACCTATCACATAATTGTGTCATTTGTTATTATATATATTAATACAATATTTTTATTGTATTTTATACATAAAATAATTCCCATTTTACTAAATTGATACACGTTGAACATAACCTAACCAATGGTAGTTGAGAATGATCATTTGGGTTTTGGAAAGCTAATTAATATTTATGTCTATTTATTTATTACGGTATACTATAAAATTATATCATTGTTTTTAGAGTTTTTTTAGTGGAATGTAGTGTTAAGAATGTAGAAAAATTATAATACAACCATTAATAAATATGTATAACCTATCAAGGACGTACTTTCCTCTTTCATATTAAATGAATGACTGAATGATTTTTTTAAAGTTATATGGGTTTAATTTTATTTTCTCACATTTTGGTGAGGATACATGAACATTTATATTAATAATAAAAAATATTGATCTATGTTTCATACATGAGGAATTTTTTTTACTGGATTAGGGATCCATTAATAATTATTTTGGAATTTTAAGAACTCTTATCGATATGTACTGATTTTATTAAACCATATATAGTCACGAATTTTACATATTTAATTTTTTTTCTATATTATATATATATATATGTATTTGGATACAAATGTTATTATGAAATAAATAATTTGAATGAATGTTTTAAATAATCTATTCTTTAAATTATGGGTGAGTAATATTTATATTGTGTTTATTTTGGTAATTGATGATTTTTTATGTAAATAAATAATTATAAATTGTGATTTAAATTTTTAGGTGAATGTCATTATAAAATAAAAAGATTGTAAATGGACTAATATTTTCATGATTTGAAATGAAATAATTCATTCAAATAATGTAATTGAAAATCAGTGGATATGGATAATTTCAAATCAACATAATAATATATGTTTCATATTTTCATATTTATTTACTATGTAATTAATATTAATTTTGAAATGGATATTTAAAAAGACAACACCATCGCCTTTTCTATGTAACATTTCCATGACAATTTTATTGATATTTAGCCTATAATTTATTATTCAATTTATAAAACATTATTTAATCTTGTGAATAAATTATAATTTGTTAAAATATTTCATGAATCTTGTGAATGTATTTGATTGTATTGGATGAGGTGTGTTTTTTTAGTATAATGTATTTTTATTTTAGAATATTGTAATATATAATAGACTAATGAAAAATTTAAGATTCAATTAGAAATATGATAACCTTGATAATATAGTTAGATACAGTAGTGAGCTAATTGATAAAGAAATTTCAATATATTTTTTGTTATTTTATTCATATAATATGATAATAGAATATTAATTTGTGTTAAATGACAATTATTATATGGAAAGTGAAAAATTATTATATTTTATATTTTTTTGAGACATATTCTAAAAAAATATTGAATATAAAAGAATTTTAAAAAATATATAAGAATATATATATCCTGAAAGAAGTAAATATTCTAGAAACCTTGAATTACAATGTTTGGAGTTGATTCCATCATGATCATGAAGTTTTAGTAAAAATGGTAAATATTAATTTACTTATATATTTAGAATTTAGACTTCAACATTCAAAAATAACGAATAACGTGGTTTTGAAGATTATAATTTACGTGGATATTAAAAAATTTTAGAAAATTCAAAGGAAATGAAATATATTTTTTTTCTAAATTCATTGGATGATGTTTAGTTGAATAGGGAAACATTTTCAATATCAATTTTTAACCATTGTATTTTTTATAGACACCATATTCATGAATCTCTTGATTTATTATAATATTGTACCTATAAAATAATGAATGAATGATTTTTTTTCTAAATGGAATCATATTTTTTTCTATTGGTTGCAAATTCTTTTTGATATTCTATATGTGTTTGTTAATTTAGAAATGTATAAAAAATAAAAACATGATTAATTTATATCAAATTTTTATTTGATATTAATAAAACATTTCTAGTATTAAATGTTCTTAGTTATTTCTACTATTATTATTCATTTTATTTCTCTTTTTCGAACATTTTAAATTCTATAGTTTATATTTTCATAACTGTGTGTAAACATTTTTTCCTGATAAATTATTTTTTAAAGTATATATTTGTTAATGTGATTTAATATTATTATTTATTCAATATATAATGATGATTTTTTGAATAAATGTAATTTTTTTTATTATTATATGTTTGGAAACTATTTACAAAATAATATAATTATTTTCCTATAGAAGTCAAGAAGTATCATAATGGTTTAAGTTTTTTAAGAGAATTTTTAATTCCATCGGATAACATAATTCAAGTTACATTTTAAAATATATTATTAAGTTTCACTTAAAAAAATTATTTGGATAAATTTTGAATTTTTTTGGTTTGTTATACCATGTTTTGTATATGGTGGGGGTGTCGAATATGTGTTTATTTGTGTTATATTTATTTTCATATGTGTATAAAATGTGAATTATTTGGTGTAATTGTTTTGTATTTAATTAAATATATTTAAAATATGATATATTATAAACTTCTATATTGTCATATAATGAGTTTATAACATTAAATTCCTTTCAATGAAAATTACTAAAATGAAATAATAATTGACTATTTAAAATAAAATAATATTACTTATAGTTTTTTTATATTTTATATCAGGTTTTATTGTGAAATAATGTTTCTCATTTTTTTGGTTTTGAAACGAGATTATATATATTCCATAATATTTTTCTATAAATTTTTTTTTATTTCTATTTTTGTGTTAATGGGTTATTTGGTGTAGTGTGTGTTTTTGACCAATAATGTTCTATAATGATTTTGTTAAAATACTTCCAATATATATTTGATATTTTGGTTGGAATATTTTTTCAGTAATTGAATATTGAATAACATTAAAAAAGTAGAAAAATAATATTTTCTGAATAAAAGACATTATATTGTTGTATAAGAAAATAATTTTCCTTATAATTAATATTATTCATGATTTTTGGATAACATGAATTTAAAATTTATATATTTGTTAATGAATATATATTTCAACATGTTTTTAACACAACTAGTTTTTTATCCTTTTCTAATAAATTAATTTCCCTTGATATTAATTATTGCATGATAAAATATTTTAAAATTTAATTATATGGTACACCATGATAATATTGTGCTATATGAAAAAATGACTTCATATTTATTGCACAAAACATTGAGTTTCTATGAAACAACATTTCATTGTTAAGTTTTTTTAAACTAGATAGCTATAACATAGTTTATATATATAATAATTTTAATAGTAACAACAAGTATTTAAATACAATTTATAATTATTTAATATAAATAAAATATATTGAAAACAAAACATGTAATAATGGAAAAATCATTATATGTTTGAAAATAATATTTTCTAAAATGATCTACATTTTATGACCATATGTGAAGAATGTTAATATAAATTATACATATAATTATTAATATAATTTCATAAAAAATAATTAATATTTTAATTAATAATTCAAATATTATATTCAGGTAAATATTTGGGGTTTTTTTTGAAAAATATCATTTTTTAGGAATAGTGAAAAATATTGAATTTTAATTCAAAATTATTCGTCCTCTTATTTATTTATATAGTGAAATTCAACGTTAATGTGGTTATAAAGTTTAATTAGATAAATTATAAATCATATAATCTAATTTATGTCATTGTAAACAATTTCACATTGAAATTGCAAATCAAAACCTTCCATACTTTTAATTTTTTCATAAAAACTCATAGTCACGACACATGTACATGTTAAATTTTAAAGTAATTGGGACCTAGAATTTGGGATTTTTGATTAGTGGATTCCATATTTAGAATCAATATATTTTATCATTTATAATAAATTAATCTTGTTTTTTTCCAAAATAATACATAATGTGATTAAAATTAATTACAACGAATAAGAAGAAAAATTGGTTGGAAAATCACAAAACCATAATCATAAGGGACAATATGACTTTAAAACATATCAAAAATACATTTTTTTAATATTTAATCACAATTATACCTTTTATATTATTGGAAATATTATAGTGGCTTCTTTTAATAGGAAAAATGTTGGTGTTATACACTTTTCATAAATTGACATGAATTTTACTCATCCTCCACTATAAAAGGGAATCATCCACTTTAAATTATTTACATATCTGAAGCACTTTATCATGGTAACAATATTCCTAAATCTCAAAAAAAACATCCATAACTTAATTATATATGCATGCCATTTGGAATAAATCCATTCAAATAATCATTTTGGTTGAGACAATGTGTGTTACCAAAAGAATAGGTAATAGTCGTTTTCAACATCTTTTATATTATTTTCACTATCAACTCATGAATATATTATTATTTAGTGATTATATAATGAAATAATTATATCCTAAATAATGAGATGTTTTGATTATATTTTAACAACGTACATTTATTCACTCATCTATCTAATGCATACAGAATATATCCTTCTTTGTTCAGTGAACAATCTCCTCATTAAACGATGTTGTTTATTTTTCAATTACCACCTATTGTGGTTGAAAATAATGAGTGAAATTTTATTATATATATATTAATAAAATTTAGGATTTATTTTGTATTAATATATCTATATATAATATATACCTTCAAATCATTCATTTTTTGAAAAAAATGATAATTTCGTTTGCGTGAATTCAGTGTAAAAACTCCCCAAAGTGAGTTGATTCATTCACTCCCTACATGGAATGTAATAGGGATGATTTTAGAAAAAATATAAGATATGTATGAAATATTAATAACACACTAATTACTATATTTTAATATATTTTATAATTAAATTTTTATGGTCTTTTATAAATGATAAATAAACAGAAACATTAATCATGCATACATAAAACATACTATCCCTATAATGGGGACTTCCATATCATATTTATACCATAATAGATCATTATAATTGAATATATACTAAATATAAAACATATTTATAACATCTATAAAATTCAGGAAAATCACGATATATGTTTTGGGAATGAATATATATCAAATTATAACACATGAGAATAACAAAGAAGATATTAATTGAAACATTACCATTACATGGAAATGTTAATTTTAATTAATTATTAGGAATTTATGGTATTATATATACAAAAATTGTTATGTAAAATATTTATAATAAAATAATAAATATTGTTATATATATTTTTTCAAGTACGATGAGAGTCCATACATAAGGTAAGCTGATTTCATATCTCAATATAATTTTATTGATATTTATGCCACATTCACAATCCTTTTATTTTGTGTATAGTATATATAAACCATGAATATATTATAAGTTTTTTATATATTAAAAAACTCATATTTACATATAAATTTTTGCATCATTATTTTATGCAGTTTTTGTTACCAATGATACCATATTGGTAAAGTAGTGTTGTCACAATATTCCTTCTTTATGTCACATAAAATTAATATAAATAAGACCATAGATTAAAAAAATTATAAATTATTTTAATTATGGTTAGTTAAGATAATTTTCATGGAAACTATAAATTAATTTTTTAATGTTTTTAAATTTAACATTATATGTTTTCAAATTCTTATAAATGAAATAATTTTCAAAATATTTTATGATTTCATTAAAAAAATTCAATGTGCTTCAAATGAAATTATTTTTGAAATGTATTAAAAAAATTTTTATAAATTTTCAATGTGTTATCAATGAAATTTTTTTTTAAAAAAAACATATGATTTATTTATATGTTTTTAAAATATTTCCAATGAAATAGTGTCAAAACTATTACATGATTTCAATATATGTTTTTATGTTTATATTCAATGAAAATGTTTTATAAAAGGTTTTATGTCTTAATAATCATTTTCCTAAATGAAATTCTCTATTTTAATCATTTTATGTTCATAATAAGTTTAAAAAAATCAATCTATCCATAAATTCATTGGTGTTAATAATTCCCTTATGGTAAATTATTCAATGGTATTATTAATATTTTTGATTTAATAATTTATTTTTTGATGGAATGGTGTTTATAGAAACCATTTTCATTCCTGGGTATCTTTTTTATGAAAATGGATTATTCTTCAAGGGATAAATGTCCATGAAAGTATTATATTTAAAAAGAATTCTATTTTAATGAAATGATTACATAACATTTCTCATAGTCCACAGGTTATGATATGATTACATGTTTATGATTCCCATTTCATTTCATGGCTTATCATATGATTCATTTTAAAAATTCCGAATATGTATGTGTAACATTATTATGAGATGGTTGGGACCTATATCATTATCCAATGAATTAAAATTATATTTATATCACTCTATATTATGATGGGATTCAAGTAGATGGACTTAGGCTAATATGGAATTTGGGTAAACCCTGTACACAATGGGAAGTTGTAGAAACCAGATCCCCCATGACGATACTCCGAATCATGATCAACTATGTGATATGGGAAACCCGATCCATAATGGTAGTATGGGAAAACACGTCCACATAAATTGAACTGGATATATCTTAGGATAGAAATGTTTCCCACTAAGTAGGTGTAGTCCCCATGAATTTCACAAATATTAAATAGAAAGGATCCCTGATGTATATGGAATATTATTAAATGATTATGCGAATGCCACAATTCTATGTAGTATTCCAATTATATTATTTCATACATATTAAGCATGATTTCCGTATGATTCATGTCTTATTAATGTATAATAATTACTCTATTATTTATGTTTATAATCATTGTATTTCATAGTATGATCTTCTAATGCTATGATGTTGTTCTCAATCCGGAATTCTCAACTTCATTCCTACATGACTTTATTTTTTAAAATTACAATTAATATAAGATCTCCATTTTTATTTGACTTTCTATATCTTATAAAATTTGTATAATGAATGATGTTTTTATGAAAGGTTATACTAATGATTAACCGAGTTTAAGATAATGTAGGTCACATTTTTAGCTATGATTATGTATCCATTTTTAGTCTAGAACATGGAAAATATGGTATATGGGAATTTGTTTGTTTAACATATTATGTATTCCATGATAGTTATTTAATGTTAATGCATGAAAAAAAGGCACTAGTTAGTTTTCATTAGTTAAAATGTCTATTTATCCAATGAAAACTAATATTAGTAAACTATATCATGAACTCTATGGACATTTAGTATGATAATACTATAGTTAACGAAAATTATAAGAAGGGTAGAGTCATTGGATCAAAATAAATAAATCCTTTCATAGATACAAAAATTTGACATGGATCTGGAACACATTTACCAAGTATTTACAACACTGACAATGTGTGACAGTCCTGTAACAAGCGTAACCTGGTATGTATGAAAATGAACCTTATTATGGAACCGGTTTCACACTCTATGAGGATAAGATATGATTATTCCCAAACACATCACAAGTACTCATTAAGGGTTTAAAAATATATTTTTTCTAAATATCCTAAGATAAAATTAGTGTGTTATAGACTAAATAAGGTGTTGAAATTTATACATCTTGTAAGTGTTCTTTATAACTATGAATTTTCTCACTATGATAATTGTTTCTTACTCTATTTTGTTGTTGTTTTCAATAGATAGAACACAAAGGGACCACATTAATGGTTATTGTAACAATGAAATTAAATTATTTTCCTCTATATGATCAAAATTCTAATGTATATATAAATAAAATCTCATTACTATACACACAAAAATTCTCAATAAAGGAATCATCAAGATATTATAAACTACAAAAGGTGAGAAACATTTCTATGGATTCCATCATGAGGAAACACCCACCTAATTTTATCATGTCTTATTATTCACTTGTTTCTAAATACTGCATCAGTAATAAGGAGCATATATTCTCTATTATCTAGTGTTTGGAATATATGAAATTCATTATGGATTTTTATTATTTAGAAGTTGAAGTAGTTTTGGGGTAGACTATAATTAAGTATATGAGGATGTCAGATCAAATTGAATCTTTGGTCTTGGAAGTGTTCAAGAACATAATATGTGATTTGTACATTATTTTTATTCTTTTTTGGAATATGGAATTGACGTCCAAGATTTCAAGTAAATGGATAATGAATATATCCATTCCAATGATGTAGATTTCATAGTACCAATGAGGTACACTTCAATAATTATGGTCTAACATGAAGGTAAATTTGATAGATTTTTTAATTGATTAAATCATTGTCTCAGATATAGAATTCCAATAAGATAATTTTTTTGATATGATATAATTGTGTGATTTTCAATAAAATAATAAGATAAATTTGTATTTATGTTAAAATATCATGGATTTAATATATAAATAATTTCTTAGATAATGGAAAAAATATAACCAACGAGTGAAGAAGATGAGCCATCTGTTATGTACAAAGTGTGAAAAAATGCATTGATTAAATTGAGTTATGGGTTCAATGAAGTTTTTTAATTGAATGATTGATGGGCATAGAGAAATTTATTACCCCAATGATTGGAAGAAGTTAGTTAATGATTAAAATGGAGTAAACTCTACACCGAATTCACCTCCCACATGATATTTATATAAATGTAATGGCGATGTGGATTATTCCAACTAGTTCCCAAAACCAAGTGTTAGTGATGATGCTCGACATCAACATCCACTTATACTGAGGGACATGAGGTAAAAACAACCGATCTATATTGCTAATGAGGGGTCCAATAATGTCTTGGTTAAAGGTGAATAATGAAACCACTCTTGAATTTTTAACATTTTATTTGATTCTCTATCAAATCTCTCTCTAAAAGTTTATGTGTTTACTATGGGTATTAGGAATCCGGCTAAACATTTAGAAATGTATTTGGTAGTACAAATAGAAAATTCTATGGTGATTACATCACATTTCTATGATTCATATCTCATTGATGTCTGCTGGAATGTACTTCTTGAAAATATTTTCATTCTTCACCTTTATAAATTTTATTTAATTTAGGTAATGGATTGGATTTAACATCAAAATTACCACATCAATTGTTGGGGAAATTAAATTAAGATTGATATTTCAATATAATAATTTATTTTATTCAATGTGAGGAAAAAAGTTAACAACTTATGGACATTATATTATATTTTTGTGTCTTAATTACCATATAGAAGTAATGTTTATATAAAATTGTTTGGGAGAAACTCGAATGTAATGATGTGAATATTTTCCCGGAACTATTAGATGTTTCCCAAAAGAGAGTCCAATAATTCAACCAAATCATGTTGTTGACTAATCGATTGAACACATACCTTGTTCCCAAATAAATTAAAATTATACATATATAATATCCCCAATTGATTTTTAGGAATTGATGAATAAATTCCTTGAAATCCTATATAAGGGATTTATTTTGACAAGTCATTCACCCTATGGTAAACCTATCCACTTTGTGAATAAAATATGGATCAATGTGACATTGTATTTATTATCAGGAGTTGAACAAGATCACTTATAAGGATATGATTCATCTTCCTCATATTGATGACTTTTTTGATCAACCATATAGAAATCAATAATTTTCTATTATTGAACATAATTATGAACATCATTATTATGTTTTAATTGGTAGTATATACCGATGTTTAAAGTTTGTACAATGTATGGAAATAAAGAATATAAATTTATTTATTCTGTTCATAATAATTACCCTTATATCCTAATTGTTTTGATTAATAGTGTATGTATATATTTCTTTGATCACATTGGGGTATTCATTTTAGATTATATTCATATCTATTCCTTGAATAAATAAGAGCATCAATGTCATGACCCATCCCTCGAGGCATCAGTCGTGACTACCCAATTCTCGCCTTCAATAGGATAGGGCTGGTGACTAGCAATAAATGGCATAATCACTAATTTGGGATGGCAATTCCTTTAAACATGTATAGTCACATGGACCTAGAACAAAATAGGAAGAAATTGTGATGTAATCTGTTGTTGTAAATGTTTGTGGAATGTGAAGGGGCCAGAATAAAATCCCAACTGAAAAAAGGAACAAGTACAACTAAAAGGTAAAAAATTGCAAAAAAGGTGAAAACAATCTCTTGGATCATCGACCACAGATTCTACATGAAGGGTAGGTACAACTCAAAATTAGTAGTCCCTGTGCCGCGTCCCACCAGACGATCCACCCGAGATCCTACCTGAAGGGTAGTTACAGCTCAAATTCATTAGTCCTTGCATCGCATCACACCAAATGGCCTGCCTCCATTCATCATCTAGGCTTGTCTCCCTTAGCCTCGATCAATGTCATACGTTGTCCGCACAAGACTCAACAATATACAGGTGATGAGCATGTTGGGGTGAGTATAAATATACTATGTAGGGACCCCGAGACTTCATAGGTCTCCTAGTGTTCCACAAGGAATGACCTCACAGGAAGATCCCTACTCTACTTACATATATACCCATAAATATACCTACGTTATCAATATAAAATAATCTCATACATGGGTAATTATACCATTAAGGTAACACCACGATGGTGAAGTATAACAAAATATAACCTCAATCATAAGCACAAAGATAAGACAGATTACACAATGAATTATTTTGGGGGAACAATGGTTATTATGTTATCAAACTCCTCAGATGCTGGAAAATTCCTCCTCTATCCAGTAATGTGGTCCTTCCATGTCACACCGAGCCGCTTCCCTCTAACCTTGAACTGATGTGGTGCACATCACTAATGGGTACCATGGGTATGTTGGGTCACACAGAGCTGCTTCCCATTGTGGGCATGTTGTGTCACAAATTGCTACTTCCCACCATTGCCAAACTGAGGTACTCCTCCTATCGAGTAAAGTGGGTCTCTCGGGTCACAGATAACTGCTCCACATTGTGGGCCTACTGGATCACACAGAGACTCCCCCCCCCAGTGGGCCAATCGTTGAGCAGACTTTAAGTCTCAGACAACCGCAGGGTTCCATTTTTAGTCATCGTGGGAGAACTTCTTCTCAAGACACTCACTACATGTTGATATCCAAAAAAGTCACCAAAATTTATATTATAGGATTGTAACCATTCCATCATTTTTCACAAACCTCAAACTCCTCAACTGTAGGAGAACTCCTCCTCAATTGAGTACAGTGGGCCTACCATGTCACATAGAGCCACATCCTACTAACCTTGAACTATTGTGGAACCCATCCATGATTGGTACCATGGTCATTCCAGACCACACAGAGTTGCGTCCTTCCATGGGACTACTGGGTCACACAGAGCCGCTTCCCACCTTGGCCATCATCATGTATTCTTCAGGTCTCAGCAAACATTAGAGTTCCATACATAGCATACTTTGGAGAAATATCTTCAATCCATTGGTCATATATTAACAACCCCTAATTCTCATGAAGATGTATTTCAATGTTTCGTCATGTCATAACATACCCAATGAAAAAGATAGCGCATCAATCAGAGGACCGGTCTGTATGTTATTAGTATTTCCACTCCAAGGGCCTAGTTGGATTCAGGGTCAGATCCAACCCGATCGTACTCCAATATTATTCAAAAATGAGGTGAAGAATACCAAAAGTACCTTCTTGATCCATTACCCTGGAACCACATACAGTTCATCAAATTAATTCTCGGTTCACATGTTATGGCCATGAAGGTGTAATTGGGCCTAGATAGAGTAGGGTCTGGTCCGACCCTAACTGGTTGTGGTCGGCCCGGCCTGCTTCGTTTTTTCCCGGATGGCCTTGGCCTTGGCATGATCGGCCAAATGGGAAGTGTTTTATCCCAAACTATGAAGGGGAAGACCTGACCCATCATGCCGGTGCGGCCCGGTGGCACAGATCGGTGGTGCGGCCCGCAGCGGCGTGGCCTGCTCGGTATGTGTTCTGATGTGGCAGGTTTCTTCATGACTGACACCAATGGGTAGGTGCCCCCCAGTATTCCCAAATTTTCATCATACTGTTTGGATCCTATAATGTGGGACCCGCCAGGGGGTTCCTCCCAGGGTGATGTGGCCACCCTGAAGGCCGGCTAGACTCCCTCCCAGAGGTACGGGCGCACATCACTTTCCACCTGTGGGTGGCCGAGTACCAGCCATCGTCTGGTTTCTGCCATGACCAAGTAGTCGCAACCTCCTGCTCCACCAGTGGCGTGGATGTGTATTGCCTCTCCATCATGTGGCAGACTGTTTGTCGGCCACCACCCAGCTCTGCCGTGGCTGACGGCCTGCAGCCTCCTCATGAACCAGTGGTGTGAATGCATGCTACCCTTCCTACCTCACAGATGGCTGGTTATCGGCTTTTTCCTTATTCCGCGAGCCGCAGCAGCGTTGTTCCATTCTAGAAAAATTAAACAATCACATATTCACCATCCTTATGTCAAGGGATCCATGTACAGATATTTCACTCAGCAAATCTCAGTGTTTCCAGTGCCAATATAAAAATAGTCACTAAAGAACGCATGAAGAACACATGAAGAACAAATGAAAAATGGGCAAGGATTATGTGCGGGATGATGGTCGTGTTCATTTTGTCATTGTTGTCTTAAATTATGGTTATGAAGAATCAATAAAATAAATTCAATGTGGTCAAATACCCTACCTCGAGATCAATGTAGAAGTGACAGCGGTTGAGGAAGGGGGTCGGTATTCACCCTACCCGCTACAACCTCCAATGACGCTGCTTGATCATCAATCCTCATTCAGGATTTCGATGTCAATCTCCACCACTCGCTATAACCGGATCTGTCATGAAAGGTCTCCTTGTTGAGACACTTATTCAGAACATCATTTCTTGGTTGAGTTATGCTGACACATCTCCCCACGCACCATATAAATATGAGAGGGGGAGGTGGTGCAACGTTCATGGAACTAATGGAGGCCCATTAACTAGGATCCTTCATAATTCCCCAATGGTGCAGTTACATAGAATTAAATGTCAATCTTTTGATTGTCTTTACACATAATCGGTTCCATGTTGCCTCTTCTCTATTAGAGAAAAGAATGAAAATAATTATTAACTATGTTATTTTTATTATACACTAAAAGGTCTCAAAATCAAAATTTTTCTCTGAACCTTCTGCGGATGAAGTGAATCCTCCCTTAAGCGAATCCTGTCACTGCGGATTCAACGGTGCCCTTGGATTTTTAATCTTATCACTTGGTCAAAAGTAAGAACACCCCGCTCGCGATTGTACTGAACGGACCTAAAAAATATTTCGGAATGTTATTAACAGTCACCCTCGATCAACGCAAGTCAATGTTAGGCTCTGCCTAAGTGAAAATCACCCCAAAAAACCCAATGGTAATCTCCTATTTCCAATCCGATTTACTATTTAAACATTATAGATTTTACAATAAAATAATTATCACATAATTATTTTATTTACGGCCAAAAGATAACATTCACTAGTGGCCCACACCGGCCAATGTTAGTATCTATCAAATGAAATAATACCATCATGAGTTCAGTGGTGATCTCTGATTTTTATTCTGAGTTACTATTTGTATGTTATAAGCATTTTAAAAAAATTATTTATTAAAATTATTTTATTTACCATTGTGACATTATTGGGTTTTCTCAAATGAGTCCCACACTGACTATCCTTATGTCACGCCTATGGTAAACCCACCTTCTAGAGTGCAACAGTGCACTGAGATTTTTTTTCTAATTATCCATTTATGATTTATTCCACATCTTCTAGAAAACATCTTACGCACATTAATTAACGCTTAACAAAACAATAACGGATCATTTTAGGCACTGTAGGCCTCAGAATCTCACACCATCAGATTTCATGGTCTCAAAATCATTCCATATAATTAAATAAATTTATATGGAATTTCTGGGGCATTACATTCTCCCCACCATAGGGATTTACATCCTCAAAATCCACAACAAAGACTACGGAAACAAATGGCGTAATGAACACTAATCTGATCCTTCTGCTCCCATGTGTTTTCTTATAGGTTCTCATGCTGCCAATGAGCGCACACATGAGGTAAAGACCACCCCCAAAGGATCCACTCCAATAAATAATAAATATCTACTAGAACCTCTGTAAATGTCACCCCATCCACTAAGTCCAACTCACCATGGTCAATGACGTGAGATGGGTCGTTCATATATCTCTCTCGCAATGATACGTGGAATATGTTATGCACACGGTGGATATTTGGGAGAGAAGATAGATAGTATTACACCTCTCCCACTCTGCTGAGAATGTACAATGGTCTATTGATAATTAGATATAACGTTCCACCTTGTCCAAATCTCTACAAACCTTGTCGAGGTGAGACATGTAGAAAGACATGGTCACCATCCTTGAACTCAAGAGGTCTCTATCTCCTGTCAGCATAGGATTTCTGCCGACTCTATGAAATTTTCATCCACACCTAGATGATATGCATATTTTCTATGGTATCCATTACCATCTATGGTCCGACATGTGCTGAATCCACCATGTCAGTCCAGCACAGTGGTGATCTGCTAGGTCGTCTATTCAACGCCTTGATTGGTGCCATACCGAGAGTTTAGCAATATCTTTTTTTTTGTATTCAAACTCCAACAATGGTATTTCATCCTCCCAGTTGTAGCCAAAATTAAGAAAGAAAGAATGTATAATGTCCTCGAGGGTTTGAATGGTCTACTCTGTCTGACCATCCATTTGATAATGGAAGGTGGTGACAACCGATGTTTTGTCCCGAACACCTCCTACAACCCCTTCCATACTCGACAAGTACAATGTGCATCATGATAGTAGACAATAGTAGATGGCACTCGATGAAGCAGTATGGTCTCTTTTACAAAGAGGCATCCCATGATCTCTACGGATCCATACTCTCTGATAGGTAGGTAGTGGGATGACATGGTGAGTCGGTCAACGATCACCCAGATAAAATAATGAATCGATGGATGTGAGTGGATGTTCCATCACGATGTCTATGAAAATTTCATCCCACTTCAACTATAGCACTCCAAATGGATCAAATAATCCTACTAGAACCTGACGCTCTGCCTACACTTTCTAACATGTGAGGCACGAAGAGACAAACTCTGCTACAACTTTCTTCATTCCTGGTCACTAATGCTGAAGTTGACGATCCTAGTATATCATCAACACTCTTGGATATACCTCAAGAGAGGATGTATGGAACCCCCATAATACCTCCTTCTGTATCACTACTAATACCCTGGTACGTCCTCGAAATAGGATAATGTGCTACCCACCATCATTAAAACCCATCAGGTGCCTATCCTGTGTATATTTGAGCACGTCAAGTCACGCAATCAATGTCCCCAAGACGCGCCTACATGACTCATTGATGTAGTGGGGGTGTGAATACCATATACTAGAGGTATGCTCCTCCATCTCTATCAATGAAAAATATCTAAAACATGGAAAGCTTCTCTATCACTTCACTCAGCAACTACAGACCAGACCTCCTACTGAGTGCATCTTATACCACATTCCCATCCTCAGGAGTGCAGACTTTCTCAATGTCATAGTCCTAGATAAACTCTATCCATCATCGATGCCTCACATTCTTGTCCTTCTGAGAGAGGATATAGCTCTGATTCTTGTGATTAGAGTAGACTCTAAAATGTACACCAATCAAGTAGTTCCCCCACACCATTAGCACAAACACCACTAATTCTAACACCAGATCATGGGTAGCGTAGTTCTACATTTCAGTATCTATCTTATATCTTGAATGTTGTGTAGACACTTCTCCATCCACAGGAAAGGCTCCCCCTTTTTCATCAAAAATGACATGGGTGCCTCTACCCAAGAGATTTGGGTACAAATCTTAGGTAGCACCTAGCCCAGAATAATTACATCTCCCTTCTGGGAGGTAATCCAATAAAAATCATTTGAAAATTAGTCTCCATTCTCGTCCACTCCTATATGGAACTAAAAACTAAAAACTCATTCTGCCATGAGGGTAAGTCTGGCCGACTCAAAAGTGATCAGTTGCACCCTCCAAGGCATGAGTTTGTCCTTTGTGCTGGGGATTCCCTTTCTACGGACCATGAAAATCTCCATTCCCACATTGTCGATAAACCACATCCTTTTTCCTGAAACTATAAATATTAGTATGAATTGTGAATGCCCACCCCATACCCAAACGAACGTCATAAGGCCTCGACACTTCCACCAAGAGGTTCCAACCAAAAATCTCGCCTCAAGGGTCCGATCACACCATTGGCGTATGTTTGATTATCAAGTCTCTTCCCAAAGGTATATCCAAACATGAGGATCAATTAAATGGTTTATCCGAAAACTCTAGCTTTTGGACACATTTCGTGGATGGAAGGAATGATTGCTACCTATGAATGTTGATATGGAAGTAGGTAGTATACTTAGACTCTACCTCTAATTATTCATGGAGCCCATGGGTCACACTCCTTGTCTACATGCACCTACTCAATTACCATGTTCTCTAACTCATTGAGCCTAGTGGGGACCACATTGAGGTGGTGGTTGTAACAAGTCAAAATTAATAACACCTCCTGCTACTCTCCTAGCTCCACTTTCACGTCTACTACCTATAGAGTCATCTGTCCCTATCATTTCCACGTCTCGAATCATTTTACATTCCCATGTCTCTAGGATTGTTGTCAGTTTCTTATATGCATACTTCTAACATTCACTAGCTGTGTTCTCTCTGCCAAAGAACATTTAACCACAATGGTTCTCTCTATAATCATAACATATGTTGGAATACATAGAAGAAGTTTTCTAGCTTAGACATCCTTAAACCCATAGTGCTCGGAAGTCCGATCCCCAAAGCACTGATCGTGTCGTATTTATTGAGTACTAGGAATGGTATGTATGCCTCTATTAATACTCAGATACTAACATGTGATCCTTTCTAAGCTGTAGATGCTCTAGAGAACACTAAACCACCACCTCAAACCAGTCCATAGTTTTTTGTGAATCAGGCATGCAACGTAACCTGAGGTGTCTCTAATGCTTAATCTTCTATAAGGCACAAAATCAAAATATGTCCTCTATCGGTATTGCAGGTTGTAACAGCTGCATAACAGGTTGTTATATAGTTCACACACTACCTGAATTTACTATCTCGGGCAATGGTCCATGTAACGAAGCCTCAGAACTCTATGGATCATCCTTATAGTCAATCACTGGAGATGACTAGAAGCTAAGACCACCCTCTTCTCTTCCAGTGTCTCAACTAGGCAGATAACTCTAGCCACAACCTCCATCTAGTCCTCAACTGCCTGGGAATATATCTCACCTCGAATCCTTGATGTCCTATGCTTCTAGATCATCTAAAATGTGCTATGTCAATATGAATATTCTAATGGTGGAGATTGTGGAAATGCATGTCCAATGGGAATTGGTTCTTCAAGATTACCACCAGTGGTGCTAATGTCGTAATGGGGCCCTACACAGAGACCTCATCATTCGGTGGTCCGTTATCATGTACCCTCTAAGGAAACATGTGTGGTCATCTATGTGGGGGAATCCTGATAAGGAACAGGTGCACCATAGTCATTGTGTTATACCTAGTGAGATGAATCCAATGAATTCTTATGAAAAACATTTCAAAAAAACATCCAATCAGTGTTTTCATGAACTGTGCTGGAAATCAGAATTCAGGATCCCAGTGTATGTATATGTTGGCCACCGCACCAATAGTGGATTCCCTAACTGAAATCCACCCTCATTACACTTAACACTATTGCAACATAGAAAATATTAAAGTCATATTACTTCAGTACAACTGAACCTCCCAATGATACCAATTTTTCATTACCAATCCCACGGGGCCCATGTCGTGACTACCCCAAGCTCGCCTTCCATAGGCCATGTGATGGAGACTAGCACCAAAAGGCATACTCCCTAAATTTGGAATCCATTGCCTTTAAAACTATATAAACACATGGCATGAGAAAACATCTAGAAGAAACTGTGTTGTAATCCATTGTAGCCAAAGTTTTTTGAATGTAATGTTCCTGGAATACAAGCCCAAATGGAAAAGTACACGTTCAACTGAAAGATACAAAATAGTTGCAAAGGTGAAAATTTTCTCTTAGTTAATCCACCATAGATCCTACCTAAATGTTAGGTACAACTCATGATCAGTAGTCGATGTGTCATGTCACACCAGACGGTCCACCCCGGATCCTACCTGAAAGGTAGGTTTATCTCACTATCATTATTCCCTGCATCGCATCACAACAAATGGTCCACCTCCATGCACCGTCCAACCTGGATCCCTCGTCCTCGATCAATGTAGTACGTTTCCTACATGAGACATCACAATGTGTGGGTGAAGCCCATTCACGGGTGAGTATAATGATAATCATAGGGACCTCGAGACCCCGAAGGTCTCTTAGAGTTCTACAAGGAATGACCACAAAGCAAGATCCCAACTGTACTTATGTATATGACTATACCTATATCGAAGTTATCATGCTATACTCATTTGATACATGAGGGAAGTATACCATGATGGTAAAACCATGAAAGTGATGTATCACATATCATAAACTCTTCATCAAGCATAATGTAGTGACAGCTCACACTAGGATTTATTCTAGGGGTAGAATGGTTATCACATTATCGAACTCCTCGACTGCTAGTGAAATTCTACTCTCTTGAGTACAGTGGTCCTTCCGGGTCACACAGATCCACTTTCTACTAAAATGGAACTATTGTGATACCTATCCCTAATGGTTTCCATGGGAATGCTGGGTCACACAGAGCTGCTTCCCTCCGTGGGAATTTCGCATCACACAGAGCTGCTTCCCACCTTGGACGAACTGAGGAACTTCTCCTATTGAGTGACATGGATGTGTCAGATCACACGGAGCTTCTCCCCACCATGTTCATACTGGGTCACATATAGCCGCTTCCCAGAGGGTCAATAATCAAGCAATATTCAGGTCATATGCAACTGCAGGGTTACATACATTGTATGATTGAAAGAACTGCTCCTCAAGCCACTCGATGCATTTTGATATCCATGGAAGTAACCAAAATGTATATTCTCAGGTAATAACCATAGTATCATTAGTCAAAAACCATGAACTCCTTAGATTCTATGGAACTCCTCCTCTATCGAGTATTGTGGTCTGGTTGGGTCACACAGAGCCTCATCCCACCTTGTCCATCATCAAGCAGTCTTGAGGTCTCAGCAAGCGGTAGGGTTCTATACGTAGCACGGATGAGAGAACTGCTCACCAATCCAATAGTCATAACTCAACCACCCCAATGTACAATGAAATATTATCTCAAATGTCTTTCATTTCAAAAAGGACCCAATGCAATAGACGTCACGATGCATTAATCAGAGGATCGTTCTATAAGTTATTAGTGTTTTCACTTTGAGGGCCCTGTTGGATTCAAGTTCCAAACCAACCAGGCCATACTCCAACCTTACCCAAAGATGATGTGGAGTATATCCAAATGACCAAATCGGTCCACTGATCTGAGTGCCACAATCGTTTTGCCAGACAGATGACTGGTTCACATGTTATGGCCACGATGGGGTAATTGGGCCCTGATGGGCCCGGGTCTAGTCCGACCAGGCCTGGGCTGAACCGAACATGATTGGGTCGGCCCGACCTGATTCAGGTCTGCCGAGAATGGCCTAGGCCTGGGCAGGCCCAACCCACAAGATAGTGTTCCTGCCTGGCCTGTGAAGTGGAAGTCCTGGCCCAGTGCGCTGGCACGGCCTGGGGGCGTGGCCCGACGGTGCGGCCCACTGCGGTGCGGCCCTCAGCAGTGCGACCTACTCAGCTGGTTATATGATATGGCGATGTCCACCATAACTTACACCTGGGGGGAGGTTCCCCTATTTCTTCATGAACAGTCCACTGACCGTTCGACAACTAGAACCCAGGACCTACTGGGGGTTCCTGCCTGGTGTGGCATGGTCAGATGAAAGGTCGTCCAGACTCCCTCCCAGTGGCGTGGGCGTGTGCCACTATCCACCTGCAGCTGGCTACGTGATGGTCGCTATATGGCCTCCACGACGTCCGAGATTTCGTGGCCTCCTATTCCACCAGTGTCGTAGACCCGCACTGCAGCTCCGTCATGTGGTCGGCCTATTGCAGACCACCACCCTTCTAGATCACGGCTGATGTGTTGTGTACTCCTCATCAACCGATGCCACATACGTTCTCCACCCTTCCTTCCTCCGGGCAGGCTAGGTGCCAGACCCCCTCCTTTTTTGCAATCCATTTTGGATTCAGTCCTAACCCAAAAAAATTAATCAATCACACATTCATGATCTTTGCATCGAGGGATCCATGTCCATATATCGTGCTCTGTGAAACACTGTGTTTCCAGTGACAATATAAAAAATCATTGAATATCGCACAAAGAAAACATCAAGAACCGATGAAAAAGGAGAATGTGTTATATTCAGGATGATGGTCATGTTTGTTTGGCCATCATCTTCATAATTTTAGGATAAGAAGAATCAATAAAATAAATTCAATATCCTTGAAACCCCTACCTCGTAATCGATGGAGAAGCGCCCATAGTTGTGGATGGGTGTCAGTATTCTCCTTTCCAGAAACAACATCCAATGAAGTCTCTTGATCATCGATCATCATTCGGGGTTTTAGTGTTGGTCACCACCACTTACAAGAACCGTCTCTATCTTCCAAGGGCTCGATGTTATGGCACTCCTTCAACAATTCATTTCATGGTTATGCTGTGTCAACACCTATCCCCAAGCTCCATATAAATAGTAGAGGGGGAGGGGGTGGATCATTTATGGAATTAATGGATGCCTAATAATTAGGAACCTTCCAAATTCCCCAATGGTTCAGTTACATAGAATGAAATGTCAATCCATTGATTATATTGACATGTAGGTGGTCCCATGTTGTAGCTTATCTATTTGAGAAAATAATCAAAATAAAAATTAACTATGTTATTATTATTCTTCTTCTAAAAGTCTCAAAACCTACCATTTTATACAGACCTACTACGGTCGATGTTAAGCCTCCATTAAGTGAATCTCGACGATGTGGGTTCAACGGTGCCCTCATATTTTTAATCCAACCACTGGTTCAAAAGTTAGAAAATGCTGCTTTCACGTTTTCGGAATATACCCGAATTTTTTTTTGGAAATTTATTAACAGTCAACCTCGACTAGTGCCATGGAAGGTTAGGATATGTCTAAATGAAACACACCATAAGAAACCCAACAAGACTCTCAAATTTACAATCCAAGTTACCATTTAAAATTTATGGATTTTACAGTAAAATAATTGTCAGTTAATTATTTTATTTAAGTACAAAAACTAACATTCACGGGTGGCTGGTATCATCCAATGTTAGTATATTGCTAAAGATTGCCTACACTCATGATTTTGGGGATGGTCTCAGATTTTTTGTATGTGTTACTATTTGAGTTATAATCATTTGAAAATTAAAATAATTTTGTTAAATTATTTTATTAACAATTATTCCATTTTTTTGGTTTCACATAGGAGGCACACACCAACTAAACTTATATCATGACTAAGGTAAAACCATCATCCTGAGCACAACGGTGCCCTCATATTTCTGATCGGAGTAATCATTTAAGATTTATTTTACTTTTTTCTGGAAAAAAACTTACGCGTTCTAATTAACGCTTAGGGAAACATTGACAGATCATTCCGGGCACTCCATGCTTCAAAATTGGGTGTCGTCAGATTTTGAAGTCTCAAAATAATTCAATATAATTAGAAAACATTGTACAGAGTTTCCATGAAATTAAAATCAAGACTACTATATATTGTTACTAAATATCATTCCAGAGGAAAATACATATGAAAAATTAAAAACTGATAATTTTGGCTTCAAAGGGATTCAATTTTTTTGGTCACATAATGTATATATATTTTCTACCAATAGACCAGTCAATTTAAGAGGCTATTGAATGTCGAGCTAGGAAAACTAAGCAGACTGAGAACTATTTTTTTCCTGATTTAAGTTAATATAATTTACAATTTTTATGAATTTATCACAACTATCAATCCAGTATATATTTTTACCTTGGAGGGTTCCATGTTCCTCTGGATATATTAATGTGATGCAATTTTGATGGATCTAATGGAATGGTTCGGCAGTGCACCTTTACAAAAAATTACCATTACTATTTAAGGGATTTTAATATATATTTTTTCATTATTGATAGAATTGGGATTCATTCATATAAATAATTGGATGTTTATATCCTATTCAACATGACAATTTTTGAATTAGAATAAAAATCTCCCAAAAAAATATTTGAAGATATTAGTGGTAATTTTTTTATTAATTATATGGAGACATTATTATTATGGATAAAAGTGTGATTTATATAATGATCATGAATGTATGAAATATATAATTATCTAGTTGTAGTAGAAAATGTTCCATAGAATATGGTTAGAGATAATAATGCACTATGATTTCTCAATGATTGAAAATTGATTTTTATTTTATCAAATCACATTTAAGGGAATGCGAGAAACCTCAAGTACATCAAAACAACCAAAATAACAGCCAAAATAATAGCAATAGAACACCAAGAAAAGACTGGTCCTGCCTCTTCCCAGCAACATAGCATTAAAAGGCGTCCACTAAAGCATGTAAAGTCAACAAACAGTCCCGTGCAAAGATGCACAGGCATGGAACCAATGGACAAGCCATACCCTCTCAGTCTTCCTCTCCAAGTGACATGCAGTAATGACGGTCCTATGCTCTAAAACTCATCTAAATAAGGACCATATAATTAATGGGATTTAAAAACCCACACTCTCCTTGGAAAACACAAACTGAAGAAGATGATCCCCGTAACCAAACATCTCAGGAAAATGTGACCACCCATGCATTAATCAAAAACTAGTAGAGAATTATCATTGAAAAAAATTTGAATTCTACCTGATACTGTATCCCTAAACAATCTCCATGATATAGAGGATACATGAGTAAGCAGATCTCCCCTTATCGGGACTTCAACTGAAGAAGTCGGCCTATCCCTGACTTGGATGTACTCCTCGAGTCTGATTATCCCCTTATTGAAGCCTCCAACTAGGATAGAGTCATGTTTGTCAATCCAAATATATTGTTCCTCATTAAGATTCACTTCGATGTCTCAGCCCATCATCGTGGTCGCTTCCTCTTCCGAGGCATTATTCAATAACACCTGCTCTGTCACCTCGTCATCCGAGCTTAAAATAAACTCCAAGGTTAGTTCAGATTGGACAAGAGGATCCCGTTGACACCCGACCTCACTATCTAACTTCTCCTCCATTTTCTTTTTGGCTGACCAAGTCTTCATGGGGTGGTAAGGAGGAGTAATCCTTTCTACACATCCTACTCCTATTTCTCTTATTACTCCTCGAACTATACTCCCCTGCAGATAAACTCTTATTGCCTTCAAAGTATTCCTCCACCCCATTTCTAGTAGAGCAATATGGGAAATCATGATACATGTGCCCAACATAAATGATTAGGACATCAAGGTTTTTCCAAGTAATATCCTCTCCCTCAACTGCATCAGGCTCCTCTTCTCCTGACCCATCCTCCTTGAGTCCTTAAAACCTATTTCCCATCCTGATTGGGGTCCGACATGAGGATCCCACACCCCTTGGAGTGTTGGAGGGACTCGCAAGGTCATGCCGCAGCCACTTGAACACATCAGATATCTTTGGATTGCATTGGTGCATCACGACTTCCTTCCCCACACCATAACCACACCAATCACCGGGCTGTATTCCACTTCCTCATTTCGGGTAGTCTTCTCCACACCCGATTGTGGTATCCTATATTCTCCAGTGAAATCAACCCCTCTTAATTCCCTCTGTCCCGATCCATCCTCCTCATAATTTTCCATAGACTTGCTCTGAACAGGTGCCGCCCTTCTTGATGGATCCAGCACCGCCTGACCGGCCTTCACTTGATTTTTTGGTCCCATGTCCTCCTTTGAAGGATGCTCCCGAGAACAGACTTTCATGGAATGCCCCAGCAGACCACATGAACTGCAATATTCGGTCTAACTCTCATAAACCACATGCTTCTTGAATCTGTACTCCTCCGCAACCATGATTCAAACAAAATCGAACGGAACTCTAGAAGCATCAATCTCAACACAGACTAGCGGATTAATATGGTGACGAACCGATTAAGTGCGTCTGTCCGAACACAGATACCTACTGACCATATTACCTAGCATCCTAATAATATAGGGGTTTTGGAAAGGTTACAGAAAATTAGGGAAACTAACTCAAATTTCAATGGAGGTAGAATCACGTTTCATGTGGAAGTCGAATGACCATTGGAAGGGAAAGAACCGAAGACCTTTGCAGCAGCAGGGAGCCCTCACCCTGGTGTTGATGAGGTCCTCCTCTGATGCGAAGTAGATCATAATATGGTGATTGTAAAGTAATCCCACATTCTCCATATCAGGAAAATCCTAGGCATCGAAGAAGAAGTGGTTGAAGGAGTCAACAGAATTTCTTCTCTGCTTGAACCGCACCACCAATGTGAGCTTCAAAAGCGCGGAGGTTTTAGTAAATTCTGTTGTTGAAATCTGATGGTTCAGAAAACCATCGAGGAGCTCCGGGACATTGGGGCATAGATCTGCATTCGGGAATGGAGGAAGCAGGTCGGGATTAGAGAAGGGCCAGGACATCGAAGAACCCTGCCCTGCCAGGGGGGGGATCCACCCGACCGCAGATGTCTTCTCCAAGAGAAACTACTCTCCTAGGGTTCCTGAAGCGCGCTTCACTCACATTTATTTCTCAATGAATTACCACCCAAAAAATGGGTCTTGGTGGTTTATAGTTCGAACCAAAATGCTTAGGCTAGCATATACATGATTAGGATAAAAAAGATAGGTTATTTATTGATTTGAAATTTATGGATCAAAAAAATATATTGAAAGGGTGAAATATAATGTTTCTCAATTGAATGTTTATCCCTATATCCATGTGAGGAATAATTAGGCATAAGAGGAAGTTGTAAAGATATAAAATATGATTAGATATGTTTTGGTCTATAACATTGACCTATATAAAATGATAATGTACAATAACCATGTTTTATTTCCATTCGTACCATATTTGAATAAGGTTTTTTTGGTAGAATAAATTAGTTTGTTGTTATTAATTCATCCTGGATGTAAAAAATTGAATAGAGACTTGAAATAATATTTATATTGATATTGCATGTGGCTAGATATATTTATATTCTTATCTCGCTGCATGGTATTAGTGAATGATATGGATAAAACTAAAATTATAAAGTGATGTAGAATATATTTCCTTTACTAGACTGGAAGAGGGAGGACATAACTATGAATTTTTTCATTGAACACCTAAAAAACACTAAAGGGATTAATTATATATTTGTTGTATTAGATTGTCATAATATGTCAACTAACATCATTTCAATCAGTGAAGGCTTATCTCAATACAATCATTCGAGGATATACTATATATAATTTGAATGTTTTCATGGAGTACCACAATGAATTATACCCCATCGGGATTTAAGAATTATCTCAAATGTGTGGTTATATCTTTAACATGAAATTGATAAAAACGTTATCTAATTTAGTTTTACTTCAAAAATAACATACACTTGAGAGTTTAGATGAATACTTACAATGACTTCAATGTGAATAAATATTGATATTCATTGAACATGGATGAATTTGATTAAATAAATATATTGATACTTGAGATAGAAAAAAATTGGCCAATAAGGTTATAACAACTCATCATCCTTTTAGGGGATCAAAAATTCATTATAATGTTATGTTGAAAACCATTTTTGAGATATCTAATGTGATGATCCAGATAATTTTTTTCATCAAATCTCCCTTTGGAAAAATTTTGTGATGTTCCAGAAGAAAGGGAAACAAATACATTTTTATGTAGGTACCATTGAGATTTATAATAATATATGAATTTTTGCCTTTCACATGGAATTTACTATAAATATCACTCAATTACACATTGTGTTAAATATATATATCATGAGGGAGTAAAAATCCAACCCTTCACATGTACTAGATTTTTATGTCATACTACTGGAGCTAGATCTATCATACAACATAACACTAGGTTAAATTTTAGATCATACATGAAATAATACATAAAAAAGGACATCTCTCAAGGTTTATGATTTGTGGATAAATCTAAAATTATTGGACGTTACATTGGAAAAATTGATTATAATGCGGTTGAAATATCATCATTTTTCCCTCAAAAGTATTCATTTCATGGGAGAAGATAATTTTTTATTGGGTATAGTATAATACCTCAAGATTACAATGAACATTTTTTTGAATAAATTAATTATTTTTCCATATAAATAATTGTATAAAATTTTATAAAAAAAGTAAATATAAACTACAATGGAATAATGTTTCATTTCACACTACATTGAATTCCCTCGTGTTATAAAAAAATATATCTATAAAGAATTTTTTTGTTACAATATGTAATTATATTATATAGTTATAACGTATCCATTAAAAAATAATATGAATAGTAATAAGTATTATTTTAATATTTTAAAAAAAATTTAATATATATAACATATTGATTATATGTCTTTTAATATTCAGAAATTTATTATATGTTTGAGAATACTATTTACTCAAATAAATACCACTATATGTCTTTTTGTGAATAAGAATAAAATAAAATATTGATATTTTTATACTATGAATGATATAAAATAAAAAAATTAATGTTGATTTTTTTTATTATGTTATATTTTGAAGACTCTCTTGAAAAAAATCATTTCTAGATGATTATCGAAAATGATGAAATTGACATTAAAACTACTTTTTCACCTAATATATTAGTAACATTATATTATATTTTAAATTTTTATTAAAGTTTAATGAGATTTATTGTACAACAATTAACGTAATTTAGGTCATGATTTCTATTTTCTCAGTGAAATTGGATAACAAAACATTTTATTATTTCAAATTTTCAAGCTAAAAATACACTGTCAGGACACATACATCCTCTAGATCATTTGTTTTATTTTCATTAACCACCACCTAATATTTTCATTTTATATCATTATATAATAACCAGATTATCAGAAATATAAATATATGTTTTTATTTTAATTTTGGTACCTACATGTATGCAAACATTCATCTAATTCATAACGAATATACCATTCTTGTGTAAGGAAAACAATCTCCTCCCAATATGTTTTTGTTCTTTATTCATTTACCACCTATAATGGTTGAGAATTATGATGGAATCTCAGATATATATATATATTTATATAATATTTAGTATGTATATATTTTTAGGGAATCTCTATATAACATATAGCTTCATTCATTCTATATTTTGTAAAAATAATAATTTCATTTAGGGCTGTGTGGACTTCCAGCTCCACAAAGTGATGGGATTCATCCAAACTCTTCATGAAACCTCATACTGATGTTTTGAGTGTATGTTTATGAGATATATGATATAATAATATAAATTAATTATTAGATATACTCATATAGATATATATTAGTTGCATTTATTGATTCAGTATGATAATTTAACAATAAATGTCTTTATGCATTTGTAAGCCCTACCATCCCCACGAAAAGTGAATTCCAATTCATATTTCCACAATTTGTTGATTATTTATATGAAATATATATTTAATATAATATATATTTATATTATGTTTTACATAATTTAAATAATTATATTATTATGTGGATAAAAAATATATGATCTTACAGAGGTTGAAAAAACTAATCAAATATGACTCAAAACGTAAATTTATCATGGATTTGTTAATATGAGGGAAATTTAAAGAAATATTCATTAATATATATAAAAATATGGTTTTGTAAAAATATAATAATAATATAATATTTATTATACAGGTCTTTCTTGTTGGACTAAAATGATTGAAGAGTAAAGGTAAGAGAATATCTAGTGTCAATTTTATTTTTGTTGGATTATCCCTTACTATTAAATCATATCCTTTCTGGGTGTATACATATAAGATGAAAAAAATATGATTATTATCTTAAATATATGTGTATTTTTATATTCATTTAATGATATCTAACTCATGTTTTTTTCATGATGAACTATGTCAGAAATGTAGATTTCTCCCAATTTCATTTTTTTGTGACACATACAGTGAATTTCAATATAACATTATTATTAGAAATGTTTTAATTTTTTTACAGATAATTATTTATTCATATTTTTATAGAAAAAAGAATTTAAAAATATTATGGTTTTCAAAAAATAATCTATAAGTTTTCGAAATTATTTAAATGTATTTGTTTTCATTAGTTTTCTAATAATTATTTACAATTATTGCAATTGTTTACAAATAATTGAATTTAACAAAATTAGCCATTCATTATATATATTTTTTACTATTTTCAATATAATGATTTTAAAAAGGTTCCAATGATTTTTTATGTTTTAAATTTTTGTTATAATAAATATATTTCAAATTGTTTTTCTTTTTATTTATAAGTTTTAAGATTAGTTTTAATTTGAAATTATACCCAAAATGCATTTTCATAAAATAATTTTTCAAATAGTAAATAATGTTTTATTCACGAATAATTTTATAATATATATCAAAATTATATATCTTCTTTGATGAAATATATTGGAATACACATTCTTTTATAGTGAATTGATTTAATGTATTAATTCATATTTTATCTCACAATGGTTTATGTTATAATGTAATTGGGTATATGAAACTATTTCTCTTTCACAGTATACATTTTTATGAAACCCATTTATTCGTCCCATGTTATATGTATATTAAACACTCTTCTCTTCATAGGTTATTATTTTGAGGAGATAATAATGCAACCTATAAGTTATTCAACAAGTTATTATATGATAACATGTCTTACATACCCATTTCCTTTCACGGGTTTTGATATGATTATTTTTTATCTTCCGGAACATGTTTTTATGATTTAATAATGAGATAGGTGGAACCTATATCTCTCTTCAATGCATTGGGAAATGGTTTATGTATCATCATATAATGATGGGACTCTATTTTTTGGTCATGATAAAATATTAATGATGGGGAAACTCAATCCATAAGGGAATGATGGGGAAACTAAATCAACAACGGGAGGATGGGAAATCCCAATCCATTATGGGAAGAAATACAATCCCAATACAATATGTGAATATTGGTAAAACTGATCCACTATAATGGATGTTCTATGACTAGGGATGGTGGTATTTTCCACCCATTTAGTGTATTCCACAGAGTTTTCCATAATATGATTGTGAAATGCACCCTCACTTATAGGTAATTATATTTAATATCTATTCATCTTCACAAATTCAATGTCCTAATCTTATGATATTCATTTATAGATGATTATATTGATTCAATTTTCATTCTTCTCTTATGAGCATCCAATATTTATTCCATGATATATTTTTATGATCTTTGAAAGGAATATTATGAACATTTAATGGAATGATCATATTCTTATACCCTTATTCTCTTGTTTTTGCTTATATATATCCCTTATTACCCATTAATGAGTATCTAAGATCACCATATTTTGTGATTTTCCCAACAATTATAATTTTTTTTATCAATTATGTTGTTTTAAATAAGGGTTCATGTGATATAGAACATAGTGGGAGATAATGTAGCTAATTTATCTAGTTGTGTATATGTTTTTGTGATTCAAATGTCACTTTTTATGTATGCTATTTTTGTGTCTATTTTTGTAATGTTTTATTTATTCCTAAAAATTGTTGTAATATTATTTTATGATTACAAGGGGTCGCTATAAATATGACTTTATATTAATTATATGACATTAGTTACTAAATTATATTGACTAGCTAGCTCTGTTGTTATAAATTAAGTTGTTTCCTTATTTTAAAATTTAATAGGAGATATAGGATTTCATTTTTATAAATCTTTAAATAAAGATTAAAAATTTTAATTTTATTTCTTATCATTTATTTAGACATGTTTACTGACATAATTTATTTATAGAATTATGTTATATATATTGATTGTGATTTAATGAAAAATAATATTTTGAATTCATTCCCTGGTATTAACGATTTATGTTTTTTTTGAATAAAATGGATTCAATGGTTATAATTTAGATATGAATATTTTGAGAAATTTTAAATGGGAATTTTTTGAATTTTTTTAATTCTTTTAAAAATATATTATAAAAATTTAACGTTGAGTACATAAATAACTATTTAATTATATTGTATGTAAATTTAATTGTTCTGTTCCTATTTTATTTATTAGTTATCATTTTTTTATTTAAATTTGAGATAAATTATTTTGTAATAATTAGTATTATGTATATTAAGCATTACTATATTTTTTATATTTTGAAAGATTTAATTTCTATGTTTTATATTGATTTTATTTTTTCAAAACTAAATATTTGGTTTTTAATTTAAAATACATCAATTGTGTATAAAAATTTGATAATTTAAATATCACCACTTGTGGATTAATTTTTCTTATATTTTCATCAAAACTCCATTAATTTATATATTTCAATATATATTTTATTTTTTATGTATTTTAAGAATAAATATATCGTGTAAAATATGTTTTATTTTATTGAAATATTATAAGATTTTTCAGGGGTGGGATATGGACTGATAATGAAAATTTTGCCTCCTAATTATCATTTTTATTCATTGGTTTTTGATATTATAAATTTTATAGTGTTTTCTAAATTATTCATCAGAATGATGAGATTGTGAATTTTTTCCCCAAATTCATTGTCTATATGTTTATTCATGGGGACAATGAAAGATTGATGATTTTGACCTATGACTTTTTCATAGACATATTTATGCTAAAGGGGAAAAATACTAATAAGAATTCTGGGTATGGAAATTAAGATAGTGAGTTTTACAATGATTTATGTATGGTCTAATATGTTCATTACCAAAGGAAATTATTTATAAAAAATGTGTTTTCACATATTAAAACACAATAATAATACCTTATTGTTTTCACTCCCGAATTTTATCGATTTATATAAATACATGGGAAATATAACCACATATACATGACCTATTTCAATATTTGGACATGATTTCACATATATTCATTGAGGATTTCTTATTTTCCATATATCATAATTACTTTATACATTATTCATCTTATGGTTATGAATTATTTGACTTAACCTTGAATTCTATGATAATTAAATGGTTATGTTTTGATAGAAATTGGAAATGATTTCATTTTATTGTTAGAACTCTCTCTAGACCTTTTTTACCTATTGTTGGTGACCAAATATTCTACATCGATATTCGGTGTGTGATTCTAAAAATTTATATGTATTTAAGATAGCAATGAGTTCTTGGATGTATTAAGATTATTCAATACATAGAATAATATTTTTCATGTAATATATATTGTATTTCTTATTTATTATAACATAATAAATTTAATATACTTTCTAAATAAAGGGTTTTTTATAAATGGTAACAAATTTCTACATTAAGAATATTTATAAATCACTATTTTATTTTTATAAAAGTATCATAGGATTTTATTAAAATATAATTTAAGAATATAATGTTTATTCAATTTATAATTGATTTTTAAATTTATAAATTATAAAATTTATTTATTTTTTAGATGACTAGAACATTGAATGGATATAAATATGATATTACTATTACTACACACGGTATCATTCGGGTTATTTTTTATATGTAAATGTTAATCATGTATATTTATAGTTATTTTATATTGATTATATAGAAGAATCTTATACATAAACTGTTTGAGTGATATTATATAAGCTTTATAAAAATATTATTTGTATATTTGGTGTTGGAATTATATATCATCATAGAAATCCTTGAATATATATGTGGGAGTTATTTAGATGAGATCTATAATAGAATAGTTACATAGTGATAGTACCACTGTTAATGATTTTATACATGATTGTGGGATTTAATTCCCTATGTTTCTAAGTGATAGTAATTTGGTTGTTAATAGATATGATCTATTAATATTTTCAATCAGATGATTTTAAGAAATTTGTGTTAGGGTTCATCTCCATAGTACCTACATAGTTATATCATGATGAGAGATTTTTGATGTTTGTATATAACATATTAATTAGATTTTATTTATTCCCAATATTTTTTATATTTTATTTATACTTTATTAAAAATAAAAGAAAAAATATTTCCTTCTTTTCACCCATTCTGTTATAAAATGTATTTTTTATCAATTTTTAGACTAAAATATATGGATTGAATTATTAAAGGTCATTTATAAAATCATTCATGGAATCCTACTATGATTATAATTTCTATATTCATGAATATGATTCTTGTGAATGATGAATATTGTTCATGATTTATTTTACATGTATTGAAAGGTGTTACATTTTCAGATAGATCAATCCATCAGCTCATGTATAGAACAATATTGGTTTCGACGAATTAATATGAAAATGTTCCATAGATAAAAAGTTGGTCACCCTATATTTTTTTCAAAATTAGTTATATTGTCCTCATAGTCATGTATTGTCTTTGTTAATTATATTTTTGTGTAAATTATTTATTTTTTTTATTGATTTGTTGAACACTAATATGATTTCATATTCCACATTTCATTAAAAAAATAATTATATATATACACATTGTGTGTTATAACCAATTGATGGTTATTTAATGTGTTATTTTATATTGATGTATCTTATATCTTAATAATTATTTTCCATAGGAAATTTATTCACATTTTATACATTTGATACTCTTGAATGTGTTCAATAATATTGAGATTATTATTTCCCCACTATTATATAGAATAAAAGTTTAGGGATATTGGCCATATATATAGTATGGAATATGAATAGAATATATAAGACACAAAAATAATCAAGTATCCTTTATACAAAGTTTATTTTTACTTATCTACATGAATTATTTATTATTAATATAAAATTAATTTAAAAAATTTTATTAAATAAAATAAGATATTTTATTGAAAATTGTAATCAATATTTAAGATGAATTTTTCTTCAAGAAATATATTAATTTATTACTTCTTCTGTAATTAATATCATCTCGATTAGAGTATTTGGATAAATATAATTAAGTGGGAAATAATTCTTATCACATATTAATATTTTTCTCTGATATCTTAGAGAATATGTTTCAAATATTCATAATAATAACATATTTTTTTTAAAAATTATAGTAGTGTATATCATTCAATTTTAGTATCTTCAGACTATTTTTACAATAATCCCAATCAACTACAATATAGAAACCATAAAATCCATGGAATCATTACATTTTTTATTTTTAATTATATATTCTTCTACAACAACTACTTCTATGTATTTTTACATCAAATTTCACCATTGCTCCTAAAATATGAATAAAACACATGTGAAATTATTATATTTTATATCATGTATCAATCAAAAAAATACATATATATAACATTTCCATATTATATTACCATAATTGTAATCATTAATGGTCATTATGCATCATCAATCATGCCTCCCAATATGATAGAAACAATATAATTGTGTTGTGGTCAACAATAAACTTATCAGATTACAACATCAAAATCATTGAAACAAATTTTTGTTGAGAAATCATGCATCCAAATCAATAAAATAATTTTCCCATGAAAATAGACTTAATGTGAATAGAAAAACCATCATTATTAATTGAATATTATCTAATAGATGTTAATATAAATTGAATTACATATCATGAATATGATCTAATAAATTTGAATATAAAATTTTATATATCTCCTATATTAATAGAAATATCTTATTAGGATGATCATATAAAAAATGTAATATTAAGAAATTAAAAAAAGGAGGTCAGGATACAACATATCATTCCACTCAATCATCATTTATCCAAAATTGTGTTATGTCACCCTATCTGTATCTCAGATACAACCTATTTTCATACCCTCATGTAATGAATATGGTCTAAAAATATACCATAGATTATGTATAATATGTCAAAATATTCTTATTATGTAAACACCAACGGGTTCCCAAACATATGAAAAAATATGCATAGTTTATATATATGAATATAAATGAATTAGTAGCATATATCCAGAATGTAGTGATTCTATATCATTTTTAAAAAAATATACCATTAACCAAAACCACTACCTAATTTTAAATATTTAAATATATCATGTAATTATTTTATGAGGAATGTATATTATAAATGGTGTCGTGGTCTCAAAGTCTTTCTCTATATCATGATTAATAATGAAACAACATAAATATGTAAATATGTATAGTATTAAGGATATAACATGACCAGTACCTTGAAATACTGATGGACATGGTGTATCATATATAGAAAAGAATATAAATAATTACAACCTACCTAAGGGGTAAGATATAAAATCCAATAAACTGAGCATCAAGATGTTGGATCACAACACACCGTCACATAGTATACTCTAACTATTTTCAACCTCTCCATCAAATTTAATATATTAAAATTTCCATTCATATGAAATAATATTTTCAGTAGTAGAAAATAAAAAAAATTACCCAAAAAACATATATTTTTATTCAAAATGATAATGGTGGATCAAATCACACCCTTCCATTTTTAAAATCAACCAAATTTATCATAGTATAATATATAGTAATAACTATCCAACAATATCATTAGTCGTAACATTGTTCTAGCATCCTTTATATGCAGTACATCCTATATCCCTACACCTAACAACAATCAGTATTTATGTTTGATATATCCATAGTTTCTAATAATATTATAACACATCATTAATCTATATAGGTTTACTATACAAAAATACAATGTAAATCATAGTATAGTTAATGTTACAGTCTTATGCTATTTGATTTCAAAACCTCAAAATTACCTAACAATGTTCTCTAGGAAATAAAATGGATATACTCCTATTAATAACTATTTATTCCAATACCCAATATATTAATTATATATTTCCATGTTTAAATTCATATTTTTTCTATGATACATTATGAACTAAAAATTTACAAAAAACCCTTTCTCAACCACACTGATAGTTGAAAAAATATCAGTACGACTATTTATAACCTTTTATTAAATAACCATGATGATTAAACCCTCACTTTTACAATCCTTCAACTGACCCCCATGTAGATTACTCTCTCTAAAAGACCAAACATGATAAGTAATCTAGCTGAAATATCTTGATTTAAATCCATTACTATATTTTAAAAAAGTGTTAATAGGACCCATAATCAAATCCACTAAGGCATATTATGATGGTTCTTGAATGGAATAATAATTTTTGTCTAATAAAAAAATAATATAACTATTATTATCCCTAAAGGTGATGATTTTTAAAATATGAATGATAAAAAATTCCCCACACTAACCAACTAAAAGGCCTTGTCTTATAAAAATATATTTCGCATGTATTTATAGTATATCATATTCTATTATTTATTTTTTAGAAGATCAATGGCCAATATGGGGTTTTTTTACACATAATTAGATCTTCTCTACATTGACAAAATAGTTTATGTCTAATCATAAAATCATTAAAAATAGTAAATAATTTTTATTTTTGTCATACAAAACTCAATGTAATATATATCATTATTTTCAAATCACATAATTAAAAATATGTATACCCAAAAATAAACCACCATATAAGTAAATTGAAATTTCTAAAAGATTAATGATATAAGGAATAATATATAAGATAACACATTTAATATAAATATTTTAGTTAAAAAAATCATTATCATCTTATAATTGTTCATTGATTATGAAAAATTGATAAATTTTGAAAACAATTAAATTTTGGAATTCATAACAGGCCTAGATATATGAATCATATGGGAAAAAAGTCTATATTTGAACCTAAAACGTTATAAGAAATTTCAAATTCTATATATGGTTCATCAACCGGATGGTGAAAAGATCATAAAATAAAATTGAAAAAGAGAGCGGGGGAAATATATAGTTGGGGGATCCTCCAACAATATTTGTATTGATATAATAATTGTTGAATTTTTTGTTTGTAATTTAAAAAATTTAATAATTAAATTTTGAAACAAACTCCTAAAAAGGAGAAACACCCAATAGCCCTCCCTTGGAAGTCTAATACCCATCTAGATTAAAAAAATTATATCAAATACCTAGTCTTTTGGAAATGGAAAAATTACAGTTCATATTTCAGTACAGATCTAATAAGACATAAATAATCATATTAAATGGATTTTTAATTACTGAAAATCCTTAAATTATCCCAATTCATTTACAATAACAACCTCACCTCAAAAATATAACCATTATCAATTCAAACACATCCCATTTTTTCATGTATCAATCCAACACTCTAAATTAATTTTAAAATTTGATATAATTTAATTAGTCTATTATGTTTTAGACTCCACTAACATGTATCAATAAATTTTATTACATTAATAGCAAAAAAATTTAAATATATGTTTTTATGAATTAAACAATACAGTGTATAATATAACATAACATAAAATAAATAAAGTATTCAATATTTATAATATAAAAATATATATGAATTATGAAAACACTCAAAAATAACAATACTTGTATAATAAGAGAATAAAAAAAGTAAATAAAAATATTTTAAGGTCAATGTATCATTCATTTTTGTCTCTCTTTAAAATCATACACTATAAGAAAATTAGAAAAATAAATAAAATAAAATAAATATGATATTATCATTTATAAATAAACTGGATAGTGTAATGAATGATTTAAATAGATTAAAGTAATTTTATATTTAAGAAGTGAAACTGTTATATATTGGTTAGGTTAACTTTTACATTGAGGGTAGTTATTATAAAACTATTAGGTATCTATTTGGGGTGATGTTATATCGTCATTGAGATTATTATTATATGAAAAGTGAAATATAATTTATTATAAACATTATATAACCAATTATATAAATGTAATTTCATCATCTAAATGATTAGTTTATATATAAATAATTAGTGCTAATTTGATAGAATAAAATATTTTTTATTTAATTGTTATGTAAAATATTTAACAAGAAATATTTTTAAATATATGCATGTACTTATTATATAGTTTATAAATGAATATTTATTATCAATTGATGTAATTAGATTTAATTTTATTATTATTTTAATCGTAGAAATAATTATGGCATGGTACAAATTAAGAATGTTAATATGGGCATAAATTTGAAATTTATGTTGATCTAAAAGATATATCTTAATATATATTATACGGTTTACATTATATTATTTTTTTAATTAGTATGGATTTGTATGGATAAAATTATTAATATATTTTTGTTTTGAAATTATAAAATATCAGGAATGTATTTTTAATATCATTAACATAAAATTATGATATATCTATATTTTGTACATCTGAATTATAATCAATGTTTCTAATAAATTTTAATTTTAAATGAAAAAATTGTTATTTTATTATATTTATAATTATATAATAATTTTATATTTTCTTTCCTAAATTAAATTTCAGAAATTCAATTTGTTAATATGTTGAGGGACACATTTGAATTTAACTACTTCTAAAAATATAAGAGATTGATTTCAATTTGAATTATATTTCTCAGTGATTCTAGTTGATCATAAATCTTTCTCAACCACCAAGATATATATTTAATATTATATAATATTTTAGATATTAAATTTTAATTTTTAATATTTTAATAACTATATAATATTTTATTATAACATTAGTAAAATATTATAATTCCTTCAGCGAAAATTCTTGATAGAAATTTTCATTTCAATCCATTTTTAAATATGTCTCTAGAATTGTTTATTTGTATCAAAAATGGTTTATAATGTTTTTCATTATTAAAAAATATATAGTATGAATTTTAAATGAAAATAGTTCATTTTAAATTTGTTTTATGTTAGGTTAATGATTTTTTTTATAAAAGTTGGTTGAGCCAAATTTGTATTTAACCAAAAATTAATATAATTCAGTCTAAAATGATATAGAGTATTTTTAAATATTATAATAAATATTTTCATGATAGGGTACATAAAATATTTTAAAATAATTACCTAGTGAATTGAAAATAAATAATTTGTTAATATAATTACTTATATATTGATTTAATGATAATTTTTTTCTAGTGATGCAAATGAAGTGAAATAATATTGATATGTATATATGATTAATGAAGGGATTATAATACTCATGACATTATGAGATAAATATGAGTACTAATAAATACATAAAAAATAAAAACCTGAATTCAAAATTTATCAAATAATTTTTTAATTTTAATTACATCATTAATGATGAGTATATATATATATATACATGAGATTAAATTTTCTAAAATAGAATGATTAATTATAAATAATTCCAAAAACAACTGGCCACAAAATATAAGGATGAATAATTATAATAAAATTTCCTCTCCTATTTATTTTTAATACATTTTCTTCAATAATTGAAAATTATATAACCTTATGGAATAATTGTTTTCCAAAATAACATTAAATAATGTTCTTAAAATTCTCTTAATTATAACCGCCGTTAAAAATGTAATTTTTTCTCTCTATATTCGACCAAAGTTCTACTTCATTATATAATTCAACAAGTTTTACCGCCATTGATCACTATAGTAACACTAGGTGTATTCAAAAAAATAATATTATTAACAGAATATTTGATTCATCCTTATAAGTATCTATATAATCTTTATTCATTTTACAAATTTTATATATCATCTTTTTCTTTAATAACATTAATTACATAAAATTATCAATATTATACATTTATATAAACATTATAATGGTGAAATATTTATTTTTATTAAAAAAACACTACATTCTACAGTGTTTGTCTTTGGGAATGTCCAATCACCATCATATACTATGGTACTTTTTTTAATAATTATTAATATATATTATCAATAATTAATGAATAATAAAAATATATGATATATAATTTCACTTTATTTTAAGATAATAATTCTACAAAGGTATAATTCAACTAAATATTTATTTATAAAATAATTTTTATTGGTAATATTTACAAAAATTAGAAAATATCTATTACATTATTTTAAATTAGACAACAAACTATAATTAAAATAAATTATTAACATCTAAACCAAAAAAATATTATTTTTTTACACTGATCATTATATAGATGATTAACTTATGAACTAGGAATCCGTAAATATTATGTTGTAACTATCACGGATCCTTCAGAACTACTGTCATCTAATTATTGATATAAACTATCTCAAACTAAAAATATATATTATTAATTACTATATGTGTATTATATTATATGATATAAAAATAAATATTGTTTTGAAATTGATAATAATTTTTTTATTTTTAATTTCACATACTCTTTAAGGTATTAATTTTCTGTTTCCTCAAGGCATGAAGGTGTTGTGGGAGAGGATTGTGGAATCATGGAGTATTAATGTGGTGTTTTTAAATTTTGAGGGACACCAGAACATATGAAATTGAATAGTAGTCCATTTTAAAGTGTATTTTAGATTGGGTATTCTCTTTTGTAAAATTTTTTTTCAGTCCACACACATGTTAAAGAGTGTTGTTGAGTGGTTAATCATGGTATCCATTGAATGTTCCACGGGAAACATAAATACTCATATTGGGTGCATGACACCGGTCATGGATCCTAGATGGGACGTCTATTTAAAATTGGGAAATCACGGTCACCACACTGTAGATCTGTGTGTGGTTTGGGTAAAATGTGTAGGTGATGGGTTCTATAGTGTGAAATCTATCCAAATAATATGGTTTATGAACCACTATTTAATGAATCATAGTGTGTTCTAGGACATAGTAGCCAGAAAATATTGATTTTTAATTGATCATAAAAACAAGGCTATAGATGGTGGTTTGAGATTATGTTTTGACTGGCCCATCACATTTTTTTGTCTATCAACTATATTGTGGTGTATTATTATGGTATTTACTTATATGAAGGATGTATCTTACCCTCATGTTTGGAATTTCAAACCCTCTATCAGCTCTTGGACACCAATTTTTCATCCATCCCTTCTCATGTTCACTCCCATGGTGGTTTTAACTCCCTAAATATTCCTGGACGGTAAATATTGTATTTATTTATATCATGGTTAATATTTCATCCCCCATTAGTGTTTCTTATATTTCTCAATTATTTTTGTGTTTTTAAAGTCTTATCCTTTTTTTTGGTGACTTTTAGTTTAGTACTTTTTCCATAGGATACAGTGGGGTTTACTTCGATATAGAAGGTGGATGATCTATTGTTAATTTCAATTCATGATTGATTATTCAATTAATATAGTGGATATTTCTTCACTAATACATTAGATGTACATGTAGGGATATAATTATTTTATATCATTTTGCTAGATGGTACACTTTAACTTAATATTGGAAACAAACTACATTAATTTATAATGAAACATACATTTAAAAATCAATAAGTTAATTTAAATTTGTTATATGTTGGGTAATAAATTTCAACTATTACTAAAAAGGTGAGTCACTGATAAAATAGAATTTTATATTCAATTACTATAGTTTTATTTAAATTAACATTAAAAATTGTAGTCCCTTATGAAACATATTATACTTGATAGGATAAATAAAATATAATAAATATATATCTAATCAATATAATATATTTATATGTGTTTATTATTTTACACATACTGAGGTAATTTTAATTTAGTGGATTTTAAATATTTCATAAGATTAAATGGTGACCTAGATATCATATTATAGTAGAGTAAGGGCACAAATCCAAGTTGATCATCCCATTGCATATTTTCGATATTCAAAGTACTTGTAGGTATCTTAGAAGATGTTTGGAGATGTTAGGTTTTGTAAAATCTAGATTCATGGGATTTAAAATAGTTCAATGACATTACAGGACATGAAATCAATTTTCTCGGGATTTTTACTAGCGTGAAATCATGATTCATGGCATGAAATGCGTTGGGGTCTCAAAAATAAAATAAATTGTTGAGGTGATACTTTTTTTTTGGTAGACTTCTACCTCGAGGTATTACATGGTTTGAAAGGTGGTACATGTCATATAATTCCCCAACGTTTTATATTATAAATGATCTGAGGACACTCAATTTTTTTTAAAACCTATGGCTATAGTGGCTCTCCGTCTACCCTAGTTGACCCAACTAACCTATCATTTTCATTTTGCGAAATCCATCCTAATGAAATAATCACTAGCCACCTTCTTCGATAAATAGTGATCTATATTCTTTATGACGAATGATATTCTTTTTTTGATGAGGTTTCATTCATCTATTTACTCACGTTATATGATTTCATTTGATGGTACATGATGTACATGCTTATAATGGAGTTTTCTTGTTTTTTGGTTGGTTCAGTTATACCGTGGAATCCTCAGGTGGATGTAATTTCTACGGGAATGGTGATCATTATCAGTTTCATTAATAAATTCAAGTATAATGAATGTCATATTCCTCTTGAGGTATATGATTTTATTCCTCTATAATTATTTATGTGAAATTTTTGTCCTACTACTATTAAATTTTTATATTGTAATGTAATTGACCTAATAAAAAATATTAAGAAGAATAAGGAATTGGTATCAATCAAGGTGAAATGTCATTGTATTATCCCATTATAATAAATTCCAGCTGATTTACAAGATACTGTTAGATCTATTCTTTTCTTGGATATAATATTATAATTTCTTTAATGTTCATAAATAGCGTAAAAATGGATGTAATTGTTTAATAAATTCTCAAAAAGAAAAATAGATATGTTTAAGGAATATTTTAGTTGTTGATTAAATTTTATGATAATAAAATTTATTCAAGTGATAATTTTTTATTGAAATTTGTTGATGATCTTATATCATATTAATTATTGTTGATTAAATAGATAATTTCATGTTAAATTAATTGTTTAATTAATTTGGTGATGGCTTGTTATAGATTATTGCATAGGTTTCCTATAGTTGGAACCAATGAATAATGAATAGGTTAATTAATGATGGAATAAGAATGTGTTCTGTAATAAAGATAATTCCTTGTCTGTCTTGGGTTACCCAATTTCATGTGAAGGTCGTGTCCCCACTCTTTGGAGTCATGTGTTCTTATTGTTTGGGAAGGATGAATGCCTTGCTATGGGTCCAAGATACCATTACTATATTTTTTATGATTTTTTGATGTGATTTTTATTGGAGCGTTGTGGTTGTGCTGGATGAGTGGTCCACATGCAATGTGAGTCTCAAATAGCGGGTCTGGGAGAGATATTTTATCTTGTGGGGGGGGATGCCCTGTTTATTTGGTAGAATTTGATGACTATTTTGGAGAGATGCTTCCAATTATGTAAATAGGATTTAGCGATGACCTCGAGGATGATATAACAAAATGAATCATTGGTTACATGTTGATGTGAATGTGGTTGTTTGTTGAATAATTTTTTTGTTTACCTATATTAATATTCATTCTTCTAGAGGTAGATGGTCCTATATACCCACATCCCAAAATATGGGAAGATGTGTGGGTTATTTAACATGATTTTTTATTTATCAACTCAAGGATATATGTGTCTACTCTCCTGCTTTAGGTAGAAAATATTCTACTAGTAGCTCATCTAATGAATTTGTTGATCCCCTTGAGTTTGGTATAATAGAATGATTTTATAGAATTCATAGCAATATGTACAATGGGAATGTTGTTAAAAAAAATTAAATGATATTTTACCAATGGGCTTAGATTTTTTTGGGATTCAATGTTAAGGTTGTGATTTTGGGATGTCAATGTCCCAATTTTTGTTATTCTTACTGGGTATAGATCTTTGTTAGAAGGTTAATGTAATGTGATGTGGAAAAATGATAATGCTTAATTAATGGTTAAAGAATTAATATACATAACGTTCACCTAATAAAAATGGATAAAATTAATTACTGTATCTATTTAAATTATAGGGTGATTATAGAATATCTTATTTTAATTATGGATATTGGTAGTCTGATAATCATTAGTTAAAGATGCATATAAGACTAGGTTATTCCCATAGTTTGGTTGTGATTTATATTATATCTTGTAATTTTTTGTTTGTAAATGATACCCCACCCATTCTATTAGTGAAACAAACACCCCAGATATTTGAAGCCCTTAGTTGTTTTCCCCACCATCATAATGTGAGGATGAATGGCTGATGACCCCCTTTGTCCATGCTCTCTTCTCATGGTAATTACGGGTGATGGTATTTATGGAAGTTCCTTTCCCCCATATTTTCATGTAGAGGGTTGTAACTACTTTTGGTTATTCACACACATTTATTCTAGATATATTTTCCCATGGAATTCAATATTTTTTATGTGTATAGGATGTGATGGATTGAGGAACCTCACTTGGTGTATGTGTTTTAATGGATTCAGGTATAATACCTGAAGTATGATTCAAGTTATGCGAGTTGTGGAGGATCCCAAAAATTAACTAGTTACTTTGGTTATCAGTATATGGTGGTTTTCTTAAATGAGGTGCATGTAGATGTGATTCGACCTGGTGTCTTTGTGAAATCTTTTTTGGAGAGATATGATCAAGATCTGCAATGTTCCAGAAAATAGGAAATCTAGTGGGGGTGGTAGTATGGTACCCTAGATATTCATTATTATAAAATATACTCTTTTATGTGATACATGGTTAGAGTATCCATTTTTAGGTAGGTAACATTATATACCTATTTAGGTTATGAGTTAGATTCACCAGTTGTTCATTGTGTATTAGTATGCATTCACTTATTTTACTTGAGAGTCACCAAGGTTGATCATTCTAAGTAATATTTTTGTAACAACTCGAATCTAGAACCCCTCAACTGGTGCCCCGGGACCAGTTTTCCACATGACCTCAAGCAAATTTCCCCAAATGCTAGAGGCTTCCGACTATCTGCGAGGGCCATGGTAAGTTATTGGGGTTACTATTCCCACATTTGTTAAGGTATACAATGTACAGGAAATAACAGTCAATAGTGGAAGCAGTAAACAACATACAACAACTGAAACTAAAAAATGGAAGCAATGTGTAATATAATAAAGACGTAGCATGGTACATGTATCTAAGGAAAGCATCGAACAAAACAATGTGTTGAAATACAATTGAGAACAATGAACAAAAATTAAATAGAAACTCTAGCATCATCGCAAGCCTATGCTCGGTCCTATGCTCTCCAGCTCCAACCAGAAATCATGTACCTAAAGTAGAAGGGCCACAATCTCAATCCACACCTGCATCCATATAACCTGTTTGGGTCAAAAAGAAGGACCCTATCAGGGTGTGAGAGTAATCCCAATAGGCAATCACCACAAGATCGGTGCCCTACTGTCAATGAGCAATATAGCCAAAGTAAAGGAAATAAAAGGTACAGAGAAATAAGAGTACTCTAAAGTAAACAATTATACCAATATCTATTCAAATTTATTTATTAATTTAATTCACTCATTAAATTATCAACCAAGTAAACAAGAAAATAGATATATATTCTCAAGTATTTTCAAGCAACGCAACAGGTATCTTAGCAGATTACTTAACAGCAAGCAGTACAAACTCAATCTTGTTCTTTGGCATGGTGAACTCGTCACAACCAACCAAACAATAATCATGGTGACTCCCTGGGTGGCTCACACTGGTAGACCCCTCTATTCATGTAAACATACAAGGCACAAACACTCTAAGAAGATCTCACCGTCAATTCACCTATGGTCTTGCAACGATAACTATAGACTCTTTGAGGAAGAACTTATGCCTAATTCCCCATATAGTCTCGATACATAACTAAGAATACTCAATGGAAGCACAAATTACCATTCTCATAGGTCCTAAAAATGATTCGAATTTGTATCATACTCTCCAGGGAATCCCTTAATCACAAATTCCCTCTATAGTTTACCACACCAGGTTCCCACAGCCCTGGGTAGTGTAGTCATGCGTAATTGACATTTAGCAGCCCAATGTAAGCTCAAAAAATACATGGATAATAGATAAAATGCAACAAAATATATATAAACAGTAGTAAATACATGAAATGAATTGTATCAGGGAAGGAAAACAATGCAACAAGGAATGCCTCACAGGTAACCTAAGCCAAACTGTGATAAACCGCCAAAACAGAGGGAACACCCAAGGGTGATCCTCAATCATGCTAACAAGAAATTATCAATCATTTAATAACCATAATAATACAGGTAATCTATGGAAGATTAAAATACAGTATCAAAACCCTAACCTGAGATACCTGATACATGGGTATCCAACACTTTTGCACCAAAAACTCAAAGACATTCAACATAGGGAAACAAACCACCTACCTCGATCCTAGGAGATCGATATACTTGATCCTCGGATTGTAAATCATCATAGAATAGATAATATCGCTACGATCTATTGCAACTGATGGTGTTCGATTAGTATAATAGGTGACAGATCGGTGGTTCAGAGAAGATTCGGCCTCCTCGGATGCTCTGGACATAATTAGGCAGAGAAGAAGATGAAAATAGGTTTAAGACGCGACCCCAATCTGATTAATGAAATAAAAAAGAAATGTAAATCGCGTGTACATCAGGAGTACACGACGTGTACTCACCCTTTAAGTACACCGCATTAAGAAGCCTCCACATCACTGCTCTACACCATGTGTGTGGCCCGGACACAGCCATCACACGGCCTCGCGCAGGAGAAAAGTACACGGCGTGTACTCATAAAGTACATGGCATGTACTTAGAAAATTTCAAGATTTTCTTCTTTTTCTCAAAACCGACAAGAAATGGAAAAATATACATAAAATGAGGATTTGTATTCTTATAGGCTTCCCCTCTGAATAAAATGTGTCCCCAAATTTCCCTAACTTGGTGGAGAAGAAGAATCCTCGAATAACTCTAGCCAATATGATTTCATATCGTCCTCCCTATCCCAATTATTGACATGTACACGGCTGTGCTACCATAGCACCCATACCAAAGGAACATATCGACCACGTAGTATCTTTGAACTATAATCAACAATCCTGATAAGATGCTCCTCGAATGATGTATCCTACTCCATCTCAACCTCCTCTAGTTGAAAAACATGACACATGTCTGAGAAAGAACTGTGAATCTGAGAAACATGGATGGAGTCATGCATAGACTGGTACCTCTAAAGCAAATACAACCTATAAGCAACCATCTCGACTCTCTCAAGAACCTCAAATTCCCCAACGTATCTCGGTGAAATCTTACACTATCTCCTGATCCTCTTGTGTCCCAACCACGAGGTAACATGTAGGAAAACCTGATCCCCGACCATAAACTCCAAAGGTCATCTTCGCTGATCTGCATAAGATTTCTGCCAAGACTATGCAATATCCATCATTTTTTAATCAACTTCACATGTTATGTGGTCTCCTGAACAAGATGAGGTCCCAGCATAGATTCCTCTCCTACCTCCATCAAACACACGGGTGATCAGCACGGCCTACCGTATAAAGCCTCATAAGGTGCCATATGAATAGTTTCTTGAAAACTATTATTATAACAAAACTCCACTAGAGGTATATGTCTCTCTCGAGAACCTCCAAAATCAAGGACACATGCTCGTAGCTTTTCCTCTAGCTCTTGAATCATGTGTTCTGACTTACCATCTGTTTGGGGATGGGAAGTTGTACTGAGAAGTACCTATGTACCCATATCCCTCTGTAGCCCTTGACAGAAATGTGATGTGAAGCGGGAGTCCTTATATGAAATGATAGTACTCAGAACCCCATGCAAGCATACAATCTCACGGATGTACAACCGTCCAAGCCCATAAACACTAAAGGTCCCCTTAATTTGTAAGAAGTGGGAATCCTTCGTGATCCTGTCAATGAAAACCCATACAACATCATTCCCTCGAGGAAATCATAGTAACCCTATCAGAAATTCCATCGCGACATCATTACACTTCCACTCGGTAATGGTTATATGCTGTAAAACCCATGCATGTCGCTGGTGCTCTGCATTCACATGCTGACAGGTGGAACATCTCATGACAAAACCAACAACATATCTCTTCATACCTGGCCACCAATGCTAGCGGTGTAGATCACGATACATCTTGGTGATTCCATGATATGCTGCCCAGACTGAGGAATGAATGTCCCGCATCATCTCCTCACGTATATATGATGACACCCATACACGTCCCTAGAAACAAAAGATATAATCCTCACCTATGGTCCATCTGGGAAGATGGTCCTTTCCTGACACACTTTCTCGTAGGACTAGGCCTTCAGAATCTGATAACTGCCTCATTCAAATTCGGTCGAGAAGCGTAGAGGTAACAGCTACATAAGATAGGAAAATCAGCCCATGTCTGTCGTGCACCTCCAAATGCATCTTAGAGAACAGATTCATAAGGTTCCACTCACTGTTGTCCTCCTAAACTGCCTGTATTTGAGTCCTCATGCTCAGTGCATTAGCCACTACATTTCATTTCCCAGGCATATAGGCAAGCTCGAAATCAAAATAATGCAGGTACTCAACCAACCAATGCTATCTCATATTCATGTCACGCTAAGTGATGATGTAAATGAGGCTCATGTGGTTAGTATGCAACAAAAAATTCTCACCTAGAAGATATTGTCTCCGAAAACGCAAACCATGAACAACTACAACCAAATCCAGGACGCGCGTATTATAGTTATTTTCATGTGACCACAACTGCCGAGATCTGTACACCACAACAAGATCATCCTACAAAAGCACTACTACAAACCCGATGCTAGATGAATCATAGAAAACTATATAACTCTTGACCTACTGTGGAAACAACTCGAATCGGTGCTAAAGTCAATCTCCCTTTCAGCTCCTAGATGGCTAAATCACATGCTTCTGAACAAACATTATTCACCCCTTTCTTAGTCAAGCAATCAATGGCACTTCTAGGCATGAAAACTATTGTATAAACTTCCTGTAGGAACCAGCCCACCCTATGAAACTTCGTACCTTGAAGACATTCTTCTGCTTCTGCCTGGTGACTACTGCTCTCACCTTCTCGAGGTCAGCTGATACTTCTGTTTCTGAGATGACATGACCCCGGAAGTGAACCTCGTCCATCCAAAAGTGTCACTTTGAGATCTTAGCATATATTTAATGCTCCCTTAGTATACTCAAAACAATCTCAAGATGGATAGCATGGTCGTGTCGAGTGTGAATTTACACCTTCATTAACGATGAACACAGATGAAACTTAAGAGAGAAAAATGGAATAGCAGAGAAAAACATTAAAATTTGGGAAACTTGACTACACGGCGTGTAGTACTACTTCACAGTGTGTTTCATAAAAGTTTACCCCAGGCATGTACCATGGTCATACATGGATGTGTAAACCACCCTGCTACTCGGCGTGTTCCTAAACTACATGGCGTGTACTAACCCTTTTCCTCCATACACGTTCTCTCCTACACAGTTGGGAACACGGACTGTCCTAGTAGGAAAGTACACGACGTTCTTTTCTGCTACATGATGTGTCCTTAATATCTCTCCCATGTCTGTTTCATTAGTCACACAGACTGGTACACTGACAACTACTACACAGAGTGTAAAAAGATGCACGGCGTGTACTTTACATGCCTTATCTGGCCCGTGTTGTTAGTGACACGTCCTAACACATGGTTGTCACTACACGGTGTGTTCCATACAGACACGACGTGTATGCGCAAGGATAACACCAACCAATGCTATTGGCTATGCGGTCGTCTACAAGGTAAACTATACATGGTGTGTTCCCAAGGGACCCAGTGCGCACTTAATGGAAAACCCTGATCTATGTTCTTCGTTACACGACCAGATACCTATTCCATACAACAGAGTGTGTTAATCTAGTAACTAGCGTGTTCCTATAGAAAACCTTAAAACCCCGTTTCTCTGCCCAACATAGTCAAGGACATGTCTAAAATCTACATGGAATGTATGCATAAAGTACACACCGTGTATTCTGGGTTTTTCCGGACAGTAGCTTCAGAACTGCACCGGAGCCCAGAAAACAAGTGTTAAGGAGCCAAATTATGATATCTGGGGGGCCATACTCCCCGTAAATCAATTCATGGTATTATAACAATGGATATAACAAGTAAATAGTATAACAAACTCATGACCCACCAATTTCCAATCCTCGAGTGCCCATAACACCTCTAAGACCAATGTTTGGAATCCCTGATAAAGAAGATCAAAAAAAGACACCATGTCCACATGGAAGGTGTCCAATCACATCAACTATCACAACAACATGCATCATCTATCCCAAATTCTAACAAAACATCATGAAAATTCTAATGCATCCTAGATTCCATGAAAAAATGCATGAAATGTGATTTCCTAACAAGTTCCCATATGATTCATGAGATGGAACACACTCATCTCATATGGTTTAAATAAAATAGAACCACAATCATACAAACAGTAATAGCACAAAACAAGTGCACCACCCAATGGTGATCCTATTAAACTGTATCATTTGAAAAAACTAAAAAATTGAAATATTCGAGTTAATCTGGCCTTTACCTTATACACAGGTTCTAAAATGCCCATGCATAGCTATTTACCATTTACCTATTCCGACCTATCCCTGTCTAATGTCACTAAATAGTATGTCAATTGAAAAAGAAAGAAACTCCTCTGATACCACTCTGTAACAACCTGAATTTGGAGCCCCTTAACTCGTGCCCCATTTCGGGTTCACCACATGACCTCTAGCACATTTCCCCAAAAGCCCGAGGCTTCCAAAAAGTAGAATGGGCCATGGTGAGTTATTGGGGAAACTAGGTCCACATTTGGTAAGGTATACAAGTTACAAGAAATTATAGTCAATAACAGAAGTAGTAAACATTATACAAAAATAGAAACTAAGAAACAGAAGCAATGTGTAATATAATAATGATACAACATGGTAAATGTTTCTATGGAATGTGTCAAACACAACAACGTGCTGAAATACAACTATGAACAAAGCACTAAATGTAAACAACAACTCCAGCAGCATCGCAAGCCTAAGCTCAGTCATATGCTCTCCAACACCAACCATCAATCATATGCCTGAAGTTTAAGAGACACAATCCCTATCCACACCTGCAACCATATAACCTATTTGGGCGGAAAAGCAGGACCCAAACAGGGTGTGAGACTAATCGCAGTAGGAAATCACCACAAGATATGTGCCCTAATGTCAGTGTGCAATATATCGAAAGTAATGTAAATAAATTTAGTAGAGAAACATGAGTACTCTTATGTAAACTCTTATACCAATCTCCATTCCCATTTATTAATTAATTTAATTCACCCATTAAATTATCATCCAAGGACTCTATCAAACATCTCAATATTCTCAAGGCTTAGCAAGAAATGCAATAGGTATCTCGGCAGACTACCTAACAGCAAGCAGTACAAACCCATGCTTATTATTTGGAATGGTGGACACATCAGAACCAACCAAACAATAAACATGGTGGCTCTCTTGGTGTCTCAAACTGGCAGAACCCTCAAGTAAAGTAAACATACAAGGCACAAACACTATGGAAAGATCTCACCGTAAATTCCCCTATGGTATTTCAATGATAATAATAGATTCTATGAGGAAGCACTTATGTCTAATTCCCTCTATAGTCTCGATATGTAACTAAGGAAACACTAAGGAAGCACAAATTCCCATTCCTGTAGGTCCTGAAAACAATTCTAACTAATAACATACTCTCCAGAAAATCCCTTAATCATCAATTCCTTTGTTATTATACCACACCAGGTTCCCACAAACTAGAGTAGTGTAGTCGTGCGTAATCGACTTTTAGCAGCCCTATGTATGCTCAAAAAACTACATGGATAATATCTACAATTCATCAAAAGAATATAAACAGCAGGAAATACATGAAATAAATTATATCAATTCAGGAAAACAATATAACAAGGTATGCCTCATAGGAAAACTAATCCAAACGTCGATAAACATCCAAAACAGGGGGAACACCCATGGGGTGATCCTCAAACATTCTAACAAGAAATTATCAATCATATAACAACCTCAAGCATACATGAAATATAAAGTAGATATCAATATAAGATCAAAACCCTAACACGAGATACCTGATACAGGGGTATCCCATACTTTTTCACCAGAAACTCAAAGACATTAAACTTAGGGAAAAAACCACCTGCCTTGATCCTGGGAGATCGATATACTTGAACCTTGACCTATGAATAACCCTAGAACAGAGAATTTCTAAGAAATTCTAGTGCAAACGACAGCATTCGATTCAGATAACCTATGACAAATCAGTGGTTCGGAGAAGATTCGGCCTCCTCGGAGTGTGCTTTCCCTTTCCATAAACCACATTAAGTGGCCTCTACATCACCACTAAACACCATGTGTGTGTCCCGGACAATCCCAGCATACGGTCTCACGCAGGAGAAAATTATATGGTGTGTACTCATAAAGTACACTGCGTGTACTTAGAAAATTTCAAAATTTTGATGTTTTTCTCAAAAACAACCAGAAACAAAAAAACATACCTGAAAAGAAGATCCAGGTTCTTACAATTTGATACTCACCCTACATATTATAAATTATTTTTCATGTCACATGTAGTATCTTAGATATCATGATGGTTACTACTAGTTTGGTGGTTTATCATGTGCTTTATGAGCTTTGTGGTCGGTGTCATTTTACATTATTTTGGTACTTGCGGTTTACCCCTTTTATTTATAGTATTTTTTTCATGAAATTAAATATGTCTACCTGGGATGTTCTTTCTTATTGTGGTATGATCATGATTTTCATGAAGTATCTGTTATCCCTCTCATTTTCATGCGTTCTTTTAGAGGGTAATGTCTCCCATTGGTGTGTTTAATATACCCATGGTGCTACTCGCTAACAAAGGGCCTTCTAGAGGCATTAATAGAGGGTCATTATCTATCCAATCACATTTTTAGTAGAGTATAGGTACACATTTTTGGGAGTTGTCATGAAAAGGTGGTATCAGAGCTGTGGATGAGGAATAAGATTGTGTATGGATTTGTGTACAGTTAATCATTCATGGGATGGTAGGCAAACGATGTCTGCTATGTTTATAAAGCATTGTAATAATTTGAGACCGGATGAACATAGGTATTTAAGGACCACTATGATCTAATGTAAGGATATTAATGTTTACAATGGCTAATAAATGTGATGATACTTGTTGTTTGGTGGATACCTAGGAAAATATCAAGCCTCATTCCTAATTGTACAATTGTTTTAATGGGAAGAACACATGATAGGTTAAACTAAAATGAATATATGAAAAAATCAATTAATGTTATGGTCTTCCATATTATATCATTAGGTGATCTAATTGGTTTTTATTTTGTAGTTATGGATCTCAATCGACATCCTAGTTTTGTTGTCACAATTGAAGTCTAGTAGGTTTCCCCAGAAGGTAGTCATTGAGTTGAGGCTGATGATGATGACACGTGGGGGAAGAGACTCTATAAATTTGGCCACTGGAGTCTATATAATTATGATGGACTATTTTAGATGAAGTCATAGAAGACAAGATATAGGATGTTGATATAGATTTCAGTTTGATATTTCATGGAATCAAGAATGTGTGTCACTGGTTGTGATGATGCTATATGAGGTAGTGTGAAAATAGTGGTTCATGTTCCTCAGGGATCATGAGGTGTCATCATCATCATATGAGAATTTATAAGACTAGTTTAGAGTCGATATTATTTCATTAATTGTGAGGGACACTATTTTCCCGGAGTTTCCTACCATTCAATAGGGGATATCGAGTGTGTGAATGTTGGGAATATTATTCCAGAACATTGGTGATATTCATTAGACATATTAATAAATGAGGAGGATATGGAAAGGAATTTCTATGAGGATTTGTGTCCAAAGATCCATCTCCTGGTCACCCAATTTATACTCAAGATATATATTGAGGTGATAGAGAGGGTAGATGTCATCATGATGATAATATGCAGCCATCAATGTGTCATTTATATATGGGATGTGGATCATAGGCCTATGATAAGTGATAATTCAATTGTTTTTCATGTGGAGGATGGGATCATCTGAAGTGAGAGATCCTGATCATTTGGAGTATTCTGTGTGCATCGGGAATTCATCTCTAGGTTCCTACATTGAGGTAGTTCCAGTCGAGGAAGCAGCTGAAGGTTACACAAGATTTGGATCAAAGGGGAGAATATTGGGCAGACTAGGGACAACCCTAGGCTACTCCCCACCCATAGAGAGTAGAGTTCAGACATGGAGGATGTCACCTGTAGGGTTAGAGAGACTACAGAGAATGTCATATGTATCTTCATGCATTATCATTTCAAGCGCAGCATGATTTAGATGTCATTTGTGGGACCTATATCTGTTTTTATACATGGGTACATTTATTGTTTCATTTATGAGTGACATACTTTTTTATATCACAATACATTTTCCAAAAAATGGGTCATCATGTATAGAGGCTTCTAATGACATTGGCGTTGACTACACCAATTGGAGTGTTATTAGTTATTGTTGGTGACTGTGACCCTCAGATGTTTCAGTTTCATGTCCCTTCATTGCCATCCTTTATAGGTGAGTTTATGTTTAGTTAGTCATCAGTTTAGTAGTCCTTGTTTCTTAGGGTCTTTGAAGAGTACCCTGAAGTCTATATTGACGATTATCTTGTGTTCACCCCGGGGTGAAAGATCGAGTTCGAGATCGAGCTATAGTAAGGAATGTCTTCGATCACAGTGTATCTATACATGATTGTGCCTTATGAGTTTTTGCAGCACCATATATTGATCCATTTTCTATTACAAAGTGGTTTTTTAGGAGTGTGTCACTATTTATTGCATCAGTTTTGTTTATGAATACGGGAAATAGGGTATTTTGGTTGTGTTTCAATTATCAATGATAAAACTGAGTGATAGTATGGATCCAATATCATCTTCTAGGGATTGGTGATTTATTAAATCCACAAAATGGATCATGTTGGTTCTCTATGATCGATTTCGGGTCAATATATCATTTGTTCTATGTGAAAGATGAAGATATCCCAAATACTACTTTCTATTTTCTCATCGGCATTATGTGTTTATTGTGTTGTTGTTCGGTGTGATGAATACCCTAAATGATCCCATGGGGTTGATGAAGATGATGTTATATTAGTTCTTGTTTATGTTTGTGTTTGTTTTCATTGATTATATACTAGTCTACTCCATGTTGATTATGTACATACAAAGCGTCTGCATGCCATTTGGGTAGTAACTCATCGAGAACAGTTGTTTGGGAAGTTGTTAATGTTGGAGTTTTGGACTCGATAAGTTTTTTTATTGGGGCATGGTGTATCCTATATGGGAGTATATATGGACATGGAAATGGTAGAATCAATTGTGTCTTTGTAATCCCTTATGATAATGGGGAAGGTGTGAAATTCCCTTGGAATTGAGGGATATTATGGGAGGTTCATACCTAATTTCTATCTAGTAGAGAATCATCTGATAGCGTCAACCAGGAAGGCTCTGACATTATTTTGGAATGATAAGTGTCATGAAACAATAATTTATCTAACAGAGATGATGGTCAGTGCACTAGTTCATTGTCTACCTATATTAGGAGGTCATTTGGACGTTATATGTGATGATTTGTGTATGTGGTTATGCTATGTTTTGATGTATTATAGATTGGGTTTTTATGGGTCTCAGTAGTTGCATCCCCACGAATGTAATTATTACAACAATGTTTTTGAGTTTATGTTGGTGGTGTTTTCCATTATTTTGTAGAAACATTTCCTCAATGTGGACTATTTTATTATCGTCAACAATCATAAGATCCTAAAGTATATTTCCTCCAAACATGACTTGAACATGAGACATCATTAGTGGATGGAATTATTATTGGATTTTGAATTCAAATTTTCTTATACACATTGAAAGTGTAATTTTATAGCCGATGCACTTATTAAGAAGTCGCATTTTGATGTCATATTTTAATTATGACATTATTAAAGTGAAATGGAGGAACATTCATCATACTATCTCGATATGTGAGAAATTGGGGGGGTATATGTTTTCTTTTTTTGATGATGCTACAATCATATTTATTTCAAAAGGTAAAAGTGTAAATCTCTTTGGATCATGAATTGGAAGTCTATATAGAAATATTAGTTTGTGGAGAGTTCCTTGATGGTTGGTATATGGAAGAACAACAATGTTTTTTCTTTCAATGTAGGATTTTCATTTAGTTGGTGTGGTGTGATATTGTTCTCAGATATTTCCATAGTTCTCCCATAGTAGTACATCCTAGGAAGAAAATTATGTACCATGCTTTGAGGAGTAATATCTTGTTTCCTGGGACAAATCTTGTAATTTCAATGTTTTTGACACAATTATTTGTCATCCAGAGGGTGATGCCAAAGAACCATGTTCCCTGTAGTTATCTCCATCAGATAGATAATCCTCAAGGGTAGTGAGAGTATATCTCAATGGAATTTGTTACCTTTTTACCAATATCTAAAAAATTATATGAGGTTATATGGTTAGTACTGGATAATTTGAAAATATAATCTGTCTTTATAGAGATAAAACATTCGGTCTTAGTACATTTTTTAATGAGGTATTCTACAGAGGTGATGGTAAGGATCCAAGAAGTACCAAGGATGAACATTTATAATCTTGATCCTAATTTTACCTCCTAGGTGTAGAGAGGTATCCGTCATTCTTTTGGTTTTAAGCTCTATCTTAGAACTACTTTTCATATGAACATGGAAAGTTAGAAAATATGGACCATCAAGACTATTGAAAACTTGATTCCCTCTTAGGTCTTTGATTTTTATTGTTCGTGGGTGAGGCAATAACCCTCAGTAGAGTTCTCCGAAAATAATAGTTTTCTCACTACCATTGTTATGTCGTCATTTAAAGACATGTATGGCTAACTGTTCCATTCATTGTTGTTCTTGCAGGTGTAACAGAGTTAAAAATTCTCAATCCAAAATTGGTATAGAGTTTGGTAGAGATGGTTCGTGTGGTTTTTGATAATATGAAGGTATCAAAAGAACATTAGAAGTCATATTTAGATCACAGTAAGAGGTCTATTGAGATTGCTATTGGGGATCACATTAATCTAATAGAGACACCCAATCATGGGAATACATGTTTTGGTCATGGGAGTATGCATTATCCCTAGAGTTTGGTAATTTCAACTTGTCTGGTGATATTGGAGAAATGGTGTATAAAGTTGAACTTCCCTCGAATATAAACCAAATACACGATGTTTTCTATATGTCACAGATCCATCATTATCTTCATAATGACCCTCATGTCATCGATTGGGGAGAGATTGATGGTGACGTTGATGAGACATTAAAAAAGAAGCCTGTAGAGATACATGACAATAAGAAATGGTGTTTCATGAGTGTGTTACCCCTTGCATCATGTCTTGGTGAGGCACAATGGCATGGTGGAGAGTAATTGGGAATGGGAGTTACATATAAGTTCTCAGTACCTCATACTATTTATGATTAGCCCTATTCTTGTAACATTGTTTGTTTGGTGGTATTTAAACCTTTCCATTCATCTGAATGATTTATATTGATGATTTTTTGTATTTGGATATTTTGAAAGGTATCTCCCCCATGAGATTGTTTAGAATATGTTTTTGGTTATTGGGTGTGTTCTTTTCCCTTTAATGAATCTATTGAGATATTTTAGATGCAAGATCCTTGAGAGGTATCTCATGAAGTGTCTCTTCAGATGCCCCATTTCCATTTCTACTCTAGGATGGTTTTGGATTTTCATTGATGAAAATGTTTTTATAGGTATCTTATTTAGGGTCACGTATTTTCATGGATCAACATTTGGTGTGTCTTCAAATGCTGAAGTGCTCTATGGTGGATAAGAATATGTTTGGAGCAGTTTGAATAAGTAAATGATGGATGCAGGGGATCACATAGGGTGTAACATCATTACACGACGTGGAATCCTATTCTACATGTAGTATAATGTAATGAATGTGGGATTCATACTGTGAAATAATTCACGTTATGAAAAATTAAAAAAATCATGGAAACTTATGTTTGGGGTATCATGACCTGGAGGCATTATACAACTTGAATGGCAGAAACATGTCATGTAATGCTGCAACAGTAAATATTTTATAAGTTTTCTAACTACTTGTTTTTTTACAAAATTAAATACAATAGATGTCTCTGAACCCCTGTATACCCAATGATAGACTCTACGTTGTTTTGGGGATTCCATTGTCAAGGAACGATCTATTGGTCCATTCATCGATAAATAGTGATCACTATTCAATATATGATAAGATTTAAATCCATTATTGAGGTTTCATTGATTCATTTCCCCAAATTTCTCTTTTCCAAGTGATGGTACATGATATCCATGATTCTAATGGAGTTTTCATGGGTGTGGGGTGGTTTTTTTACGTTTTGGTGTCCTCAATTGTATGTTGTTATTGTGGGAGTGGTGATGACAATCTGTTTCATTTTCAATATATTTACAAGAAATCATAGAGCTATCAGGATTTATCCCTTTGATCATAATTTAATTGTCCTATTCTAATATAATAACTATATTAAAGAATATGTATTGATCGTATAGTGATGATGTTGTTTTATACTGTGAAACTATTTTCCTCTTTATTTGATAAATATTGTTTTATATATTCCTTGATTGGTTTGCATATTATTTTCTATGAAAATTGGTAATGAATTTAGTGTAGAAATTAATTTTTTAATTAATGGGATAACAGATAAATATTCATGTTTATATAGTTTTGTTATTGTTTTCTCAGACAGATGACTATCAAATTAAAATAATTGAGAACGATTAATTGAAATTGGATGATGAAGCCGAATTATTTTCCTTCTTGTTGTTAAAATAATGAAAAAAATTAAATTAATTTTTTAAATAATTTTTTTATATCGTGTTATACATAATTGCATAGGTTTCCTGTTTTTTTACCATTGAATAATGAATCGCTTAATTCATGATGGAATAAGAATTAGTAGTTTGATAACATTATTTTCAGGTTGTATATGATTTCCCCTATTTCTTGTAATGGATAATTTCATGTTATTTGGAGCCATGAGTGATTATTGTGTGTGAATGATGAATTATTTTTTTGGGGACAAGATCCTTTTTAGGATTTTTTTCTACTTTTTGTGATGTGATCTGCATACGAGAATTATGATATTGGTGGTAGGGATGCCCGGATATGATATGATCATTAGATTGATGAGCCTATAGAGCTATTAACATGTGTTTGTGTGGGGGGTGGAGGCCAATAGTTTGTGGCATTATTTGACACCTAGAGTAGAGAGATGCCTCAGTTTACACATTGGTGTATTGAGGAGGACATCATGGATTCTAGAACATTTTTATGCTGGGCTTACCTTTTGATGTGAATGTGGTGGTTATTGAATCTATTTTTTATATTCTTTAATGTCCCTGCTTCCTATGATAGATGTTACTTCTAAACCGCCTTCAAAATGTGAAGAAGATTAGTGGGGTATGCAACATTAATTCCATGTTTAGCTTCTCAAGGATGGATGGGTCTACACTCTCACTATATGTAGAGAAGACTCTACATGTAGCTTATTTACTCACTATATTTATCCACTTGCATTTGGAAGGTTATAATGTTACTGTAGAATGTCTGGGAATGTATAAAATGGGAAAGTGGTTAAATAAATTAATAAATGAAGTTTAACCCATTGCGTTTGGGTTTGTGGGGATGCAATGATATGTTTGTGTATATTAGAATCCCAAGAGAAGTTTTGGTTATGCATATAGGGAATGGATCTTTCATGGAATGTTAATGGAATAAGATATGGAAAAATAATAATGGTTAATTAATGGTTAAATAATTAATTAACATGACATAAATCTTATAAAAAGGATAATGTAATCTAATTATTCTATTTAAATTGTTGTGTTCTTATAGTAGACGTAGTCATTAAAGTGGAATCTATGAGTCTAATATACATTATCTTTAGATGATTATATGACTAATTGTTTCTTATAATGTGGTTTTAAACTATATTATATCCCGTAATTTTTATGTTTCTATAAGCCTCACCACCCTATCATTTTGGGAAACTCACAACCTGGGGGATTTTGAGCCATGGGGGTGGGTGTTTTCTCCAACATCTAAATGGTAGGATGGATGGCTGACCACCCCCTTCAGCCCCAATCCCATCTCTTATTAGATACTTAGGCTAGATTTTATCTCAGTTTTCCCCATATTTGTGTATAGAGGATTCTAATAGCATGTGGTTATAATCCCACATATATTTTCTGTATAATTTCACATTTACAATTATAGTTGTAATATGTATAGGTTGTGATGTCTTGAGGATTGTAACTCTGTGTATGGGGTAAAATGGATTGAGGTATAATACCAGATGTATGATATAGGATATTCATGTTTAGGATTATACAAGAAGATACATGTTTACTATGTTTAAATGATTGTGGTGGTTGTGCTACATAAGTTTCATGTTATGGTATGTTTCCCATGTGTATGCAGGTTATTCATTTTGGAGAATGGTTGTCATGGCATGTCATGTTAGGGAAAAAAGGAAACTAGTGGTGAAGTTCTATTGGTGTAACCTTCATATTCATTATGATATTATTTAATCTTGTAGGTGATACTTGGTGAGATTAGAAATAGTGAGGCTAGACACATAGTATACATGTTTATGTGATATGTTTGTTTCACTTGTTGTTCAATCTTCTTTAGAATTCCTCGATTACATTTATATGAGAGTCTCTGTAGAGGATTATACTGGGTATACTCTTTTACACACCTTATGTTATATAAAATATTGTTCAGATCAATTGTAGTAGGATAGTGATCAGGCTAGTTACTACTAGATGTGGGGTTTTTTAGGAGCATTTTGCGCTTTGGGGTCACTTTTGTTTTAGCTTCTTTTGGTACTTGTTGTTTTCCACTTTTAGTTGTAGATGTTTTTCATTGAATTACATAGGTTAATATGGGTTTTTAGTTTATATTATAGTCTGAGTATGAGTGGGTTTGTTTATTTCTTATCTCTCTCTTTCACATGTGTTCACATAGAGGGAAACTCCTCCCATCAGTTTGTTTAATATACCTTTTATCCTAGTCACCAAAGCGTGTCTTACACGAGGTGGGACTCATGGTCCATTATATCTCTTATCACATTACTGGCCCAAGAGGTGTACATATTATGGAGACGGATCGTTAAAATAAGGCTCAATTTTGTTATGTTCATTGTATTTTACATATTTATAGTGATAAATGTTATAAATATTTTATCTTAAAAAAATATTAATATTTTTTCAACTCAAATTATAAAATTGATACTCAAATCATTATAAAAGTTTTATTTATCAAAATATTATTAAATAATGAATAAAAAATAATAAAACCATTTATTGTATAATATGTACATTAATAATATAAAAAAACTCATCTATTAATTATTTATGTGTTTTTAAGGACACACAAACTAAATTTTTGAATATTAATAAAAACTTAAGTAAATATTCCATAAAATTAGAGTTATTAATGATGTTTCATCTTAACCTTTTTAAAATGGATCATAAATTATTTTTTCTCCCCTAAATATTCCAAAATTATATATACTATAATTATTTATCACTATTTATATCCTTTCATCAGTAGAAGATGTGGTAAATATTTCGTTGTAAAGAAGGTCCTTAATGTATGATTTGATTCATCAATGTAATTATTGTCCTTAAATTTATTTACTATCTCATTCATAATTCTCTACCAATTTTACAAATTGAAACAAAAAATTAATAACAAGGCTTCCATGGTAGTAAATTCTTTTGTTAAAAGTATAATAATAATATTTTATGGTCTTATAAGAGTTATTTTTGTATTATATTCTTATTGGGGTTAGTTCGTCCACCAACATGAATTTACTTACTCTATTTTTATAGTAATAAATATGTAGGATTTTGAAAAACAAGAATAGAAAAAATTATGTTATATACATTGATTTTATATTGTTATTTAAAAATGGTATCATTTAAATGAATATTCACTATAAAGTTGACAATTTTATACGTACGGTGAACCAAAATGTTAAACTAAAATTTTCCATAGGTATGAATCGTACATTTAAAAACAATTGAATGTACAGGTAATCTTATTAATCAATAATTTTTTTTTCTTATAGTGACCATTTAATTCAATGGATTATAAATATATGATCATTATATATATGAACAACTAGATATGTTTGAATAATTATTAAGGCATTTATTCCAAAAATATCATTGAGTTGTGACGGTAATGACATTTTATGATTCATATAAAATATATATAATTTGTTTTCAACAGGTAAATAAGTATAACTAGAACATTATAAATGAAATAAAAATAAAAGCTATTAAATTTATAGTTAATAAATTAATTTTTATTATATTTGGATTTACAACAATAATGAATCTCAACATTAATGAAAAAAATAATTTAGAATGGATTGTGTCTTTACACCCATTCCTTGTTTAGTAAAAAGTTGATGAGAAGTTAGGAATACATATTAATATATTCCAAAAATAATACAAAAATTATAATTCATAAAAATTTTATTGGAAATATTATGATTAATATTATTAAAATGAGTTTGGATATGATATATCAATATCAATATACATTCCATATTAAAAGAAGATGGTATATACAAGGTGATATGGATGTATATCAAAACACCCAGTAAAATAATTTATAGATAAGATTAAAACAACAAATAATATATAAAGGTGTACTTGGACTCTATTTCAAGATTACATTTATAATTCCACATTGAAATGATGATAATATATATATATAATGTTATATTTTTTATTTATGTGTCTGTCTAGAACCTGTTATAAATTATAAATATTATTAGAAAAGTTTTATGGATAGGTCTATTATGTGGGAGATATACTTGATATGGATTCCATGAATTGAGGAAGGGAGGTTTTTTTGACATTTCTATAAATATTAAAATAACACAAAAAAATTATCATAATTTTCATCTTTTTTGAATAATTTTCTACTTTTTTATCATGGATATTTTATTGCAATACAATACTAATTGTTGTATTATGTTTACATGTTACATTTTTACTATATATAACAAAATTTTACACATGAAAGAATAAAAAATTTCTTGAGTTTTGGTGGTGATTTAAATTAAATATGTTATATGCACACCATAATCATAATCCCATTAGAATGTATTTAGACCCTCTTATCATTAACAGTGTAATGAAAAACGTTTTTATTTGAGGTTTGTCAATATTATCACATAGGTAGTCACTTTATTTTGAATTTGGAAGACATGTGTAAATTTTTTATTTTATTTTTGAAGTGTATAGTTTAGTTCATAGTGATTTTTGTCGTTCTTCACATACAGAATTCAACCCTATGTCTTATTGTTAGGTTCTCATTAGGAGTATTTTATGTGGACAGAAATATATATATCACCAGTTAAGGAATAGGTATCCCCAATAAAATAATACATTGGTGATGAATATTTTATGACCCCATTGGTCATTCGGAAAATTTTTAATAACTTCCTATTTAATTATTTTTTTGTAATAAATATTCACGAAGATGAATAATCTCCAACACATATAGATGATATTCTATGAAATTTACACCACCCATAGATATTGAATTATATATATATATATATATGATGTATTATATTAATCCTTATACTATTTTTATTTTCCATTACTTGGTTTTTAACCAAATAGAGTCATATAAATTAAAAAACTCGTGATGATGTTATTATGTGTAGTTAAGATTTACTATTATTGAGGATTAACTAGTGAATGATAAATATGCATGACAACCCTAATTTTTATTGACTCATGATATTGTAATTGTGTTTTATAGTCAACTATTACCCTTTCATTTAGTGCTTTCCATCTCTTTGATCCTACATAGTATATTATAACATATTATTTGAATTGGTATTTTTTTATAAAAATCCCAATATAAAAAATAGTGTTTTATTATCAACATAATATTAACACTTTGGTTAATATATCTCCTTTATTTTTATTACATGGTTTTAATCATTTGAGATACATGAGTAATGTCTTAATCAAAAATACGAATCAAATCGACCTCGGTTTCATATTAACACTCCATATCGTTATATCCAATAGGGTGAAAATTTTAGGTTTCATTAACATTGATAAGATTTTATTCTTGTGGTTTCTTTATCATGTTTATAACGACCCACACTTTACATACATTGTTAATACTTCAAAATTGAAGCACACTTATTACAACATATGACAAAACCACAAAGGACCGTATAGGTATAGTGTCTTTAGAAACTGGGAAACATAAACAACTGGTTCATAAATCTTCTACAGTGTCTCCCATTTATTTCATCATATCTAGGGTCCCTTTTAGCATATTCTACTTAATATCCATCTTCCTGACCCGGGGAAAAGAAAACATAAAAGGGTGAGCTCAAATGCTCAGCAAGGGAAAATAAAGGAAATAAAAATCATATCATATCTTTTTGAAAATCAAAACCTGCAAAAGAGATCATACTATCTTAACATGAAATAAATCATAGAAGTGAAAATGAGATCCCCATAATCATAAAATAAAACTTCAAACTTTGTGGCATGCACACATAATCATGGAAAATCATTTCTTGTTAGTCATGACTCATTGCCAAGACTATATTAGTGGACAAAGTCCCTTTCTGAACCGAGTTCACTCCTCGTTTCAGTCCTGTATCACTGAACCGAAATAACCTTCCGTTCCAGCCATGTCTATCTCATGAGATATAAAATCTTTACCCAATGCATTGGAGGGAGATATAGGTCCCACCCATCTTATGATGAATCCTTTCTTATGTGTGCCACATAATCATAAAACATACATCATCACATAACACATGTAACAAAATGGGATTCTTGAAACATCATGACATCATAAATAAATTCATATAAGATAAAGGAATTCATAAAAATAATTCCATCACAACATGATCAAATCAATGTAATAATAGGGATAAAAACAGAACCCTTTATTATCTTAGATGGAAAATAATTTTGATAAAACACTTGAACTCCATTCTTGAGGAAAATATCCTTTCTTCGTCAAAAACATTTTTCCTTTCATAACATGTCATACAACTTTAAAATAAAAAAAGTTGATTAAAAATAAACTTGAAAACTTGTAAAGGAAGATTCTTGGAAATAATGTTTTAAAAATCCATTCATGCCTTATAAGTTTAAAAAAAACATTCTTCGTACTTTTGTCGGAAAAGTCAAAAAGTCCCTCGTACGGAAAAAACGACAAAAGATTCCTTTCATATTCTTTACTAAAAACTCACCTAAGGGTAAAATTGGATTTAAACTATTGTAGGTGGATGGAAATAATATTACATATTGATGAAACATGGATGTGGATGATAAAATACACCCCAGTAAATACTTACAAATAAACAATCTCGGATAAAAATGAGATTGTGATATTTCCCTTACCTTAGGTCCGATTTGCTTTGTTCGTGTCCGAAGCTCCTGTATAATGGTTTAAATAATGTTATTGACTTATTCCAGAATCATACATATTTATATGATATCATATATGGTCATATTTTTAGCTTCTTGTTAGTAATATTTCATTGTTACTTGTTACTCGAGTCTTTATTGCCTTTTGTTCTTATGCGTGTTTTGCCAAAAAAAAATTCTTATTATTCTTTTATGGTTATAGATACCTTATATCCAGAATGGTATTAGTGTAACATATATCATATTTATTCATTCAATTCATTTATATAATTACTATGTAATGATGATCATGTAGAACGAGTCGCATCACATCGTGGAGACGGTATTCTGTACGTACGCACGAGTGATGATATCGTTCCTATGATCGTGGAATTGTATTAGAGTATATATATATATTATTTCAGTATCAATATTAGTTTATAATAATCATAAATAGTTACTCATTACACCATTATACCCATCCTTGTAAGGTGGTGGTGGAAAATATATTACACCACGGCGTGGAGACGGTATTCCGTACGTACGCACGCGCGGTGATTTCTTTTTCCGTAGGATGGATAGATGGTGAAATAGGGTTGTTTCATACTTATAATAACATATCAGTATATGAGTGATACTTATGTTATTACTTCATAATGAAACAACCTAAGAAGAAGAAGTGGAAGAATAAATAAAGATGAAAGAATTGGTAACGGTAATTACCTCTTCTTTGAAGCGCCTCTTTGAGACCTCCTCTTAGGGCACTAAAATTGGTCTTTGAGGAAGACCAGAACCTCTAGGATGTTTCTAGGGAAGTGTAGAGGAGAAAATGGCAGGGGTTGGCCGAGCTTGAGTGCTAAAATTGGTGTGAGGAGGAGGGGGAGGAGGAGGTTCCTTTTTATAAGGGAGGAGAGGGGCACCTTAGGAATATCTCCAAATATTATTTTATATTAAAGTCAAAATCAGTTTATAATGGTTCCAACGGGTCTTATTTCGAAGCTAAAGTGGGGATGGGTCGAAATCCTATCAACCAATAGGATTTAGACAAGTTTAGGGTATTATTTTAACCTTATCAATTAGATTTAACTCTAAGTTAATTAATTTAACTTTTACCGTGTCTTTTTGTTTTCTTTGACTATATGGTTAATACACTTACTATAACATGACAAACGAACCCCAAATTGTTTATTATTAATATATATATCCTTATCTAAGTCATTTTGCCGAACCTTAGATTTTTAGGAATAAAATAACAATTAATAATATAATATTTTATTTAAAAACTATTTTATGTCAATTTTGACACTATTTGATATATGATTTTTGTGAAAGTCATAACAGAATTATATGTTCGAACCAAGTTGATTAAATCAACACTAGTATATCATAGTAGCCTAGAAAATTAGTTTAATTCATAAAAAGTCTCAAATTACATTTATTTTGGTGTTTATAACATCAATTATGTCAATATTTCATTAACAAGATAATTACTGCATCATATTTGTGTCATAAATAAATTAGATTATTTGATGTCTAAAAATTACAAATAAAATACCATCATGTAGTAAATCTGTTTAGCTTTCTAATGAATATTTACAATCGAATTTATCTTATGTATAACCCCATATTATAAATGATTTACTTATTAAACATTGATTTTAACTATTTTAACCCTTCTTTAAATAAATTAATAACAAATGTCCTAATCTAATCCAAGTGGGCCTAAATGGTCATATTTTATTCCTAAGTTAGTTTTTGGTCGAATTACACTTATCCAATAGAATTAGGACATGTGTTAGGATAATAGTAATATCATATTTACCCTTAGTTACCCTATTTACTTTTAACCGTGGTAAAAAAAGTAAAAAGTTACTATTCACCAAAAAATTATTTTCATTTCATTGAACCACATTTTAGTCCTTGATATTAACCGTGTATCTCGGATTTTTGAAATTCCATTCACAGAAGCGGTAAAATTAAGTTTTATGCAAAATTCAGTTTTTTAACCTACCACTTAGTGGTTTCACTATTCATCAAAAATTGAAAGTTTTCAGAAAAATACCAAAATTTCACCCTAGGCTAATTTCGATATTCTGAGTCCAAAAATGAAGTCCATTTTGAAAAATAAAATTTATAAAATTTCAAAAAGTGGTTATTACTATTCATAACGGCTAGTTTTAATAGCATATTGTTGTTTAGTAAAACTCGGTATTGCGTACGACGAAAGCTATCGAGGAAGGTCGCGATTGCGTGTAAAGCAAGCCAAGCAAGTGTTGTGTAGAAAAAGATTCCTTTGATGATTTATATAACATAAAAGTCTCGGGTGTTACATTCTACCCCCCTTAAAAAGAATTTCGCCCTCGAAATTCGTCACTTTGTAACAAACAGATGAGGATACTTCTCCCTCATCATATCCTCAAGCTCCAATGTAACTTCTTCAAGTTGGTGGTTCCTCCATAAAACTTTCACCAAGCGAGTGGTCTTGTTTCGTAGGACTTTTTCGCTACGATCCAGAATCTCTATCGGTTGTTCTTCATAAGAAAGATCTTGCTCCAGCGGTACAACTTCTGAGCTGAGTACATGTGAAGGATCCGGTATGTACTTTCTCAGGAGAGATACATGGAACACATCGTGAACTTGAGAGAGATTCGGTGGAAGCACCAATCGGTAAGCTACCTTCCCAACACGATCCAGTATTTCGAAAGGACCGATATATCTAGGGCTCAACTTCCCCTTCTTTCCAAATCTCATAACCCTCTTCCAGGGAGATATTCGTAAGAACACTTTATCGCCCACTTCAAACTCTAGGTCTTTTCTTCGGTTGTCGGCATAACTTTTCTGTCGACTCTGAGCTGCTCTTATCTGTTGTTGAATAGATCTGACCTTTTCTGCCATTTCATCAACGAGATCAGGTCCTAACAGCTTTCTTTCCCCAACTTCATCCCAGCAAGTTGGAGTCCTGCATTTCTTTCCATAGAGAGCTTCATAAGAAGCCATCTGAATACAGGAGTGAAAGCTATTATTATAAGAAAATTTCACCAAAGGTAGGTGTTGATCCCAACCTCCTATGAAATCCATAGAGCAAGCTCTCAACATATCTTCTAGGGTTTGAATTGTTCTCTCAGACTGACCGTCTGTCTGGGGATGATAAGCAGTGCTGAAACTCAACTCTGTATCCTGAGTATGCTGAAGACTTCGCCAGAACTTCGAGGTAAATCTCGGATCCCGATCAGATATAACAGAAAGTGGTACTCCATGCAATCTTACCACTTCATTTACATATATCCTGGCAAGCTGATCTAGAGAGAAATCCTCTCTAATAGCAATAAAGTGTGCAGACTTTGTAAGACGATCAACTATGACCCAGATAGCATTATTGCCTTTGGATGTTTTAGGAAGTCCTGTGACATAGTCCATAGTGATATTTTCCCATTTCCATTCGGGTATGGGTAATGGTTGTAACATCCCCTTAGACTTCTGTCTCTCAGCTTTAACTTGTTGACAAACCAAGCATCGAGAGACATATTCAGCAACATCTCTTTTCATGCCATCCCACTAGAAGTACTCTTTCAGGTCCCTATACATCTTCGTGCTTCCAGGATGAATAGAGAATGATGAACTATGAGCCTCATCCAGCAGCTCATTCTTTAATTCGGGGATGGGAGGAACACAAACCCGATTCCTGAACTTTATTATCCCATCACAATCAAGGTTGAATTCAGGAACATTTCTCACCTTCTTTTGTAACTCTACATCTTCTTTCTGTGCCTCTTTAATCTTCACATGTATAGATGGTTGAACATTCATTTGAGAAAGATAAGATTTTTCCCCTTCCATTATAATTCCATGATCCATCCTTTGTAAATCCATAAATATTGGATCTTTTGTGATCCTCATCATGGATAAACTAGCATGGTCTTGTCGACTTAATGCATCTGCCACCTTGTTTGCTTTCCCAGGGTGGTAATGGATTGAGCAGTCATAATCCTTAATCATCTCCAACCATCTTCTTTGACGCATATTCAACTCCTTTTGTGTGAAAATATACTTTAAACTTTTATGATCAGTATAAATATCACACCTCTCACCATAAAGGTAATGCCTCCAAATCTTTAATGCAAAGATTACCGCAGCCAACTCCAAATCATGTGTTGGGTAATTTTGCTCATGGATTTTCAACTGTCGTGAGGCATAAGCTATCACCATATCATTTAGCATAAGAACACACCCCAATCCCTTCTTGGATGCATCACTGTAGATTACAAACCTTTCTCCACTACAAGGCAGTGTGAGCACAGGTGCACTGGATAACCTTCTTTTCAACTCCTTGAAATTCTCTTCACATTCCTCTGTCCAGAAAAACTTAACTCCTTTCCGAGTGAACTTGGTGAGTGGATTAGATAATCGTGAAAAATCTTTTACAAAACGTCGATAATATCCAGCCAAACCAAGAAAACTTCGGATCTCAGTTACTGTTGTTGGTCTTGACCATCTTTCGATAACCTCTGTTTTTGCTGGATCCACAGATATCCCCTCTTTTGAGATTATATGACCCAAAAATGCAACTTTTTGAAGCCAAAATTCACACTTGGTAAATTTGGCATAAAGCTTCTCTTTTCTCAGGGTCTTCAATATAATTCTCAAGTGATCTTCATGCTCTTCCTTGCTCTTTGAATAGACAAGAATATCGTCTATAAAGACTACCACAAATTGATCAAGATAGTCTCTAAAGACTCTATTCATTAGATCCATGAAGATAGCAGGGGCATTAGTAAGACCAAATGGCATCACTATAAATTCATAGTGTCCATACCTTGTACGGAAAGCCGTCTTTGGTATATCCTCCCTTTTGACCCTTAATTGATGATACCCGGAACGAAGATCAATCTTGGAAAAGTATTGAGCTCCGCGTAGTTGGTCAAATAAGTCATCAATGCATGGGAGAGGATATTTGTTCTTGATAGTGATCTTGTTAAGTTCTCTATAATCAATGCAGAGTCTCATTGATCCATCTTTCTTCTTAACAAATAGAACAGGTGATCCCCAAGGTGACGCACTAGGGCGTATGAATCCCTTATCAATATTCTCTTGGAGTTGCTTCTTCAATTCTTGCAACTCAATTGGGGCCATTCTATAAGGTGTCTTTGAAATAGGCAAAGCACCCGGTACAAGTTCTATTGAAAACTCAACTTCACGATTTGGTGGAAGACCCGGCAATTCCTCCGGAAAGACATCATCAAACTCCCGTACAATGGGCATATTCTTAATCGTGAGTTTCTCACCAACTATTTGAGATAAATAACCTTCATTTAGTGGAATCAATACCCATAAGATGGAAGAAATTTCCACTGGAAGGTTATATTCATCCTTGCATTGATAGACGATCATAGATTGATCTGGAATATGAAATGTGACTTCCCTTCTTTGGCAATTGATATGAGCTCCGTATAAAGAAAGCCAATCAATTCCAAGAATCACATCAAATTCCACTATAGGAAGGATCACAAGATTTGCAGGAAGCACTTTCCCACAAACTTCGATCGGAGAAGAATTATAAACTTTTGATGCGATTGATGTGCCATTAGGTGTTGTCACAGCTAACTCAACATCTAATTGTTGAGGTAATACGGTGATACCCTTAGAAAAGTCTTCAGAAATAAAAGAGTGGGTGGATCCAGAATCAAATAAAACATTTGCTACTTTAGAGTGGATGGTAAGTGTACCTTTCACCACATCGTTATCGTACCCCACATCGCTGATAGAAATTGCATGTGACTTTCCTTTGTCTTTAGCCTTAAGAGTTTGTTGACGTCGACCATCATCATCAACCCTTGGATTTGGGAATTGATTGGCATAATGCCCCATCTCCTTGCACTTGAAACATTGAAGTGTAGTAGGTTCATTCTGTGTATCCCTTACTTTGTTTGCATCATTAGACATCTTCTTCCCATTATCACGGCATTCAAATGCTCGATGACCTTCCTTTCCACATTTAAAACATTTACCTTTCCCTTTAAGACAACTCCCTCCATGTTTCTTTCCACACTTTGAGCATAAGGAAAAGCTCATCTTCTTTTCCGTGTGCTCTTTAGATTTTTCTTTGAATTCCATCTTCCTCTTCTTATCAATCCCATGTGACTGATGGGTTACTCCAATCTCCATCTCGACTTTGAGAGCACATCGAACGAATTCCTTGTAGCTATTGAAGTCCCTTATGGATAACGCCCTTCGAAGACTTGGTTTTAAGCCACTAAAGAATCGATCGATCTTACTCTCAGGTTGGATAATAATACCAGAAGTGTACCTTGCAAGTCTTGTAAAATTTTCTTCATAGGTACCAACAGATTCATCATCCCTTTGCTTCAGTTCAAGAAACTCTTTCTCCATCTTTGTTCGGAGAATACGAGGGAAGTACTTATTGAAAAATAAGTTCTTGAACTCGTCCCATTCCATAGACTCAATTTCATCCCTTTGCCTCGTATTCTTAACAAGATTCCACCATTGATCAACATCTCCTTCCAAACGATACACTGCTAGGATGACTTTATCATGTTCAGAACATTGAAGAACTGAAAATATCTTTTCAGTAGTACTAATCCATTGTTCAGCAACTAATGGATCAATAGACCCGCTGAAAGAAGGTGGACGCTGCCTCATGAAGGATTCAACAGAATGTTGCTCCCTCCTTTGCTCGTTTGGAAATCCTGCATGATTCATAGCTTGAGAAAGTTGTGTGAGCATGGCTACAAGATTTTTCATTCCAGCTCCCATATCGTTTGGTTGCTCAGGGGGACAATCATATCATTGCCCATCGCATTCCGCATTAACACGGTTCCTTCGGGTTCCAGCCATTGACTAAAACCAAGAAGAATAGTGTGAGCAACACTAATTATAATAGGAAACCACATAATTCAAGAATAAAATTTTCATGCTTATGGTCTTATCCTAGGTTATTCAAGGCCATTTCTAAAACACTAAGATTGTGTTCTATGCTTAGACTTATCCTTAGGGTTCTTACTAAGGCTTGCACATCCTAGTTTCCAAAGGTTGACTATACCTTTCCTCTGATACCAACTATAACGACCCACACTTTACATACATTGTTCATACTTCAAAATTGAAGCACACTTATTACAACATATGACAAAACCACAAAGGACCGTATAGGTATAGTGTCTTTAGAAACTGGGAAACATAAACAACTGGTTCATAAATCTTCTACAGTGTCTCCCATTTATTTCATCATATCTAGGGTCCCTTTTAGCATATTCTACTTAATATCCATCTTCCTGACCTGGGGAAAAGAAAACATAAAAGGGTGAGCTCAAATGCTCAGCAAGGGCAAATAAAGGAAATAAAAATCATATCATATCTTTTTGAAAATCAAAACCTGCAAAAGATATCATACTATCTTAACATGGAATAAATCATAGAAGTGAAAATGAGATCCCCATAATCATAACATTAAACTTGAAACTTTGTGGCATGCACACATAATCATGGAAAATCATTTCTTGTTAGTCATGACTCATTGCCAATACTATCTTAGTGGACAAAGTCCCTTTCTGAACCGAGTTCACTCCTCGTTTCAGTCCTGTATCACTGAACCGAAATAACCTTCCATTCCAGCCATGTCTATCTCATGAGATATAAAATCTTTACCCAATGCATTGGAGGGAGATATAGGTCCCACCCATCTTATGATGAATCCTTTCTTATGTGTGCCACATAATCATAAAACATACATCATCACATAACACATGTAACAAAATGGGATTCTTGAAACATCATGACATCATAAATAAATTCATATAAGATAAAGGAATTCATAAAAATAATTCCATCACAACATGATCAAATCAATGTAATAATAGGGATAAAAACAGAACCCTTTATTATCTTAGATGGAAAATAATTTTGATAAAACACTTGAACTCCATTCTTGAGGAAAATATCCTTTCTTCGTCAAAAACATTTTTCCTTTCATAACATGTCATACAACTTTAAAATAAAAGAAGTTGATTAAAAATAAACTTGAAAACTTGTAAAGGAAGATTCTTGGAAATAATGTTTTAAAAATCTATTCATGCCGTATAAGTTAAAAAAAACATTCTTCGTACTTTTGTCGGAAAAGTCAAAAAGTCCCTCGTACGGAAAAAACGACAAAAGATTCCTTTCATATTCTTTACTAAAAACTCACCTAAGGGTAAAATTGGATTTAAACTATTGTAGGTGGATGGAAATAATATTACATATTGATGAAACATGGATGTGGATGATAAAATACACCCCAGTAAATACTTACAAATAAACAATCTCGGATAAAAATGAGATTGTGATATTTCCCTTACCTTAGGTCTGATTTGCTTTGTTCGTGTCCGAAGCTCCTGTATAATGGTTTAAATAATGTTATTTACTTATTCCAGAATCATACATATTGATATGATATCATATATGGTCATATTCTTAGCTTCTTGTTAGTAATATTTCATTGTTACTTGTTACTCGAGTCTTTATTGCCTTTTGTTCTTATGCGTGTTTTGCCAAAAAACAATTCTTATTATTCTTTTAAGGTTATAGATACCTTATATCCAGAATGGTATTAGTGTAACATATATCATATTTATTCATTCAATTCATTTATATAATTACTATGTAATGATGATCATGTAGAACGAGTCGCATCACATCGTGGAGACGGTATTCCGTACGTACGCACGAGTGATGATATCGTTCCTATGATCGTGGAATTGTATTAGAGTATATATATATATTATTTCAGTATCAATATTACTTTATAATAATCATAAATAGTTACTCATTACACCATTATACCCATCCTTGTAAGGTGTTGGTGGAAAATAGATTACACCACGGCGTGGAGACGGTATTCCGTACGTACGCACGCGCGGTGATTTCTTTTTCCGTAGGATGGATAGATGGTGAAATAGGGTTGTTTCATACTTATAATAACATATCAGTATATGATTGATACTTATGTTATTACTTCATAATGAAACAACCTAAGAAGAAGAAGTGGAAGAAGAAATAAAGATGAATGAATTGGTAACGGTAATTACCTCTTCTTTGAAGCGCCTCTTTGAGACCTCCTCTTAGGGCACTAAAATTGGTCTTTGAGGAAGACCAGAACCTCTAGGATGTTGCTAGGGAAGTGTAGAGGAGAAAATGGCAGGGGTTTTCCGAGCTTGAGTGCTCAAATTGGTGTGAGGAGGAGGGGGAGGAGGAGGTGCCCTTTTATAAGGGAGGAGAGGGGCACCTTAGGAATATCTCAAAATATTATTTTATATTAAAGTCAAAATCAGTTTATAATGGTTCCAAAGGGTATTATTTAGAAGCTAAAGTGGGGATGGGTAGAAATCCTATCAACCAATAGGATTTAGACAAGTTTAGGGTATTATTTTAACCTTATCAATTAGATTTAACTCTAAGTTAATTAATTTAAATTTTACCGTGTTTTTTGTTTTCTTTGACTATATGGTTAATACACTTACTATAACATGCCAAACGAACCCCAAATTGTTTATTATTAATATATATATCCTTATCTAAGTCATTTGGCCGAACCTTAGATTTTTAAGAATAAAATAACAATTAATAATATAATATTTGATTTAAAAACTATTTTTTTTCAATTTTGACACTATTTGATAGATGATTTTTGTGAATGTCATAACAGAATTATATGTTCGAACCAAGTTGATTAAATCAACACTAGTATATCATAGTAACCTAGAAAATTAGTTTAATTCATAAAAAGTCTCAAATTACATTTATTTTGGTGTTTATAACATCAATTATGTCAATATTTCATTAACAAGATAATTACTGCATCATCTTTGTGTCATAAATAAATTAAATTATTTGATATCTAAAAATTACAAATAAAATACCATCATGTAGTAAATATTTTTAGCTTTCTAATGAATATTTACAATCGAATTTATCTTATGTATAACCCCATATTAGAAATGGTTTACTTATTAAACTTTGATTTTAACTATTTTAACCCTTCTTTAAATAAATTAATAATAAATGTCCTAATCTAATCCAAGTGTGCCTAAATGGTCATATTTTATTCCTAAGTTAGTTTTTGGTCGAATTACACTTATCCAATAGAATTAGGACATGTGTTAGGGTAATAGTAATATCATATTTACCCTTAGTTACCCTATTTACTTTTAACCGTGATAAAAAAAGTAAAAAGTTACTATTCACCAAAAAATTATTTTCATTTCATTGAACCACATTTTAGTCCTTGATATTAACCGTGTATCTCGGATTTTTGAAATTCCATTCACAGAAGCGGTAAAATTAAGTTTTATGCAAAATTCAGTTTTTTAACATACCACTTAGTGGTTTCACTATTCATCAAAAATTGAAAGTTTTCAGAAAAATACCAAAATTTCACCCTAGGCTAATTTCGATATTCTGAGTCCAAAAATGAAGTCCATTTTGAAAAATAAAATTTATAAAATTTCAAAAAGTGGTTATTACTATTCATAACGGCTAGTTTTAATAGCATATTGTTGTTTAGTGAAACTCGGTATTGCGTAAGACGAAAGCTATCGAGGAAGGTCGTGATTGCGTGTAAAGCAAGCCAAGCAAGTGTTGTGTAGAAAAAGATTCCTTTGATGATTTATATAACATAAAAGTCTCGGGTGTTACAATGTTAGTACATCATTCAATAATATCCACCAATAAATTTTAATTATTCCATAAACTTCTCTTCATTAAAGTATTATCATCAATTATATTTATCATCTAATTCAAGAGTTTCATATAATTACCATGTGAATAAACATATATCGTATAAAACGATTAATAATTTTATCTTCATATCATAAAAAACCTATTATTACACACACTCATGGGAGGATATAATAACCACTACATTATATTGAAGAGAGCCAGATTTATGTATTTAAATAAATATCCTCAGTTAAAGGGTGTGTTTAAACATAAGAATATGACAACCAATTTATAGAAAAACAATAAGTTGTTTATCAATGCATATAAGGATGTTAATGTTCAGGTATGGAATCATTCACACCATGTAGTGGATAATTTTTTACCCCATGATTTTTCGAAATCATTAACCTATATCATGAGTTAATACTAATTATTTTTAGAAATTATATTTCTTTCCATCAAAAACATTAAAAGTAATATTTATTTTCTAGGTGAATGTATATGCATAATGAGTCGAAAATCATTGGGATCTCCAACATGGATAAACCCCAAGTGGAAATAATATTCCTCTAGAATAATTGATAATGGGCCTATCAGGATAAAACATTGATGTCCTGGTATTTTCATGGAATATAAAATTCTAAATCAATATTTATTTAAAAATTAAAATTCTAGGCCTATTATCCCTTATAGTTTTGGTTCTACAAATATTCATTGGATGGATGGAAAATCATCACGTGGAATGAAATAATTGGATAATGAAAAATCCATCTCTTCTATGATCAATGTGATTTAATTTTTATTGGTGATTCCCCTAACTCCTAATAGAGTAGGTATATCACTCAATATCATATCCGTAGTCATGCTTCAATTCGAAATTATGAACAAAAGTTAATTATTGAACCAAATATGATGTTTATATATCTCAATGAACATATAAAACATAAAAGATATTGAATTATTGTTTAGTTTATAATTTGGTACATTACATGACAACATAAAACATAAGGTTCATTGTCTTTATTTAAAACATACTTATCATTATCATAATATTCCATCAATCATAAAACCACATGGGATAACCGGTGGACATACCAATGAACGTTATCGGCTATAAATATCAGTAATCTAATAAAAAATTGTTACATACAAAACATTTTCAATTTTATAAAATAATAATTTCCATTGGAAAAAGCGGTGATAATGAAAATAAAGATCAATTTTTCCTAATATAGATTGATAACATGACCACTACATGGTAATGGTGATGCAACGTTAAACATGAAATCATAATCATCCATAATGGTTTACTATAAGGAATCATAAGATAATATTATTAAGATAATTTCTTAGAACATTTACCTAGAATATCTAGAGACTAAAACAACATCCAATACATTGGTTAGCTATCAAGGCTAACAAATTGTAATCATATCATGTACATGAAGAAGTGTTACCCATAGATCAGATATCATAAAAATCATAGTTCATCCAATTTTATCAAAATTATTATATATTTTCTATATCATAAATTTATTTCTTTAATAAATGAAGTATAAGTGAACAATGGTGAACTCTTTTTTTGGTTATGGAAATGTGCGTTCAATAGACGAATTTTTTATAGAAAAAACCCAATAAAATTTCAGAATCATAATGGGGGAAGACAAATATTCATGGTAATTCTTAGTGATCGTGAAAGGGTTCTATAATCATTCAAAAATAATTTGGGATGTAATAGTTATATGGTAGACCATATCCCAACAATTATAATTTGACATAAATTTCATAAGATAATGAATATTCTTGAATATAGTGGAGAAGTTGAGGATCCTTAACATTGATATAGTGATTCGAAAATCATTGTAGGATCATCTAGAAATATTGGTGGAACTGTTTCACTACACTACAAAGGGGATGTATGAGTACCAAATTTTACAGTTGTTATTTAGATATTATTAATGGGATCAGTGGTGGTTTTATATTGTAATATAGAAGAGAGTTCATTATTATCTCCAAAACAATGGCTTTTAAAAACATATAATAATGTAATATAAATAAAAACCATGCCATAGTTTTTTACATGGGTAATTAAAATGAATATATATTTTCATTATTTCATAACTGCATGGACCGATCCTAATAATATTTTTTCCATCTTTATGTGGAATTGAGACATGTTCTTAAATAAATTAGTTTAGAACCTTATAATTTAATATTGGTCTTTGAGGATTCATAAATACATTATTACATTAAAAAGTAAACCTAATAATAATGTTAGTTAACATAAAACAAATATTTTTTATTATTGTTAGAATTTATATCATTTGTTACACAATATTTTGGTCATTGTGATCCCATAATACACACTTTATTTTTATTTTATATTTAATTTTTACCCAAAATATTCATTTTAATATATATTTATCAAAAATTCACTCTTTGATGAATTTGACATTATTATTAAAAATAATCTTTTATTTTATCCATATAATTTCTAATTTATTTGATTTTAAATTTTAAAATAATTATCTCTTTTTATTGAGAAATGATGGGTTCTTTTACAATAAGACTTTTCTAACGCCTAATTTTTTTGACTGCGTTAAATTTTATAACCAAATAAAATTAATATTATTAATTATTAATAATAATATAATAAAATTTAATTTATTTAAAAATATTATTAATTATTTATATGTATTTTTTATTGGATATTACATATTTCTAGAAAATTTCATTTTATATTTAACTTTTCAAAATCAATATAATTTAAAATGTAATAAAAAAAGGTAATAAATATAAATATTATCCTTTTTAAAATACAACATACATATTCATACTATGAAATTACTAATACATATCCCTTTTTTACACCAAGAAACACCATGATGTTATGGTGTGAGACGGTGATATATTTTTGGGTGTTATGAAATACATGGTTTGGGTCATGATCATGACGAATGTTATCTTCTCATGTAAAGGTATCTATAATTATATTGTTTTGGATATAATGTTGGGACTACTCATGGTAAAATGTTATGGATTTTTTAACCCTCAAATTCATTACAAAAAATAATTTATAGAGTATGGTCATATTGGGCATAGTATATCATTACTTCGGTTTGTGTAAATTTGATTTAGAAAATCCTTATATTTATTCAATTCATATGATCAATCATCAGTGGCAATATTAACTATGGTAATAAATCTTAACAGTCTCTAAAATATTATAGGATATAATAAAAACACATAAGTACATTTTTTTCATCAACTACAATACATAGTAGGGATGCTATTTCAATTAAATGTGGAATTTTAATTCTAAAATTATTAGGCATTACTAGATTCACCCATAAGAAATTTTAATCTCTAAATTTATATTTAACACACCTCAATAGATATGGAAAATTATGTTCCATCACCTCCCCTAGTTCCCTCATATATTCCTTGAACATGTTGATTCACCTTTTTAGATTTACGAGGTGAATGTTTTTTTAATGGAACATTGTCTCTTGATTTAAGATATTAACATGCTACTATTTATATAAATAAACATTATCAAATGCTACCACATATGGATTAAAAACATGTAAGTTATAGGGTATGTACATCCTCTATAGTGGAAAATTCAACACATTATGTACTACAGAAATCTGGTATGTGAGTGATTGATGATACGACACTAATCTAATGTGGTAAATGATATTAAAGGGACAGATATATCATTAATTTTGTTTTCCCTTCTTCTAAAATATCATGAATTTAATACATTGTTATATTTTGTGGAATATCATATCTCTAACCTCAAACTCTAGGTCGCATTAAATATTTTTATCATAGTTATTCTTTTATAATTGAACAATCCTAATGTGCTACTAAATGAAGTATATTTTCCACCTTTTCATATATCATTCTAAAACCAAGTAGTTTGTGAATACCAATTTAACATAGTAAGTATGTGTTCTATAGATCGTACCATAATTTTTCTCATAGGGTTCCATTTTTTTTATTGAGTGGAATGATTTTTTTAGAACTCATCCAGATGTATAGGTTGATAACATCTTATAATATTTCCTCCACTAAAAAACTAAACATGTACTTCAGTGCCCATATAGTTTTATAAGATTTTAATTCAGTTTTAATGTGATAATCCTTGATGAATTTGAATTCATTATTTATATATTTTTGGTTATAATAGATGATCATAGTGGAAAATCATGTATCCTGATCAAATAAAATTAATAGTGGTGTTCCATGATACATCACACCTTGTCTATTGTATACACATAAAATTTAATTGAATGTGATGTCCATTATTATATCAATGATGTGAGAACTATGTATAAATAATTCCACCACAACACATATTGTATTTTTTCCTCATAATTTTTGGGAATATTATTGAAAAAGTCTATTATTATTATTTCTAATTTACATGTTGACATGGGTAATGGTTGAATCATCACCATATGTATTATCCATTAATCATTAAATTTATAAAATAAAAAACATTGAGGTATATTCCATGATATCCATATTCCTATTTTCTTAAAAATAATTCTATTTTAGATACTGATACATCATCGATCTCCCTAGATGGATGGATGAGGTTGAGATATGTGCATCATCCAACAGCTCATTCTTCAGCCTTGAATTTTTTTTAATCATTGTACTGATCCAAAATCATATTAAATATTCATAATACAATTTGATGTTGGGGATTTCCATTTTCTTATAGATTCCACCTCATTATAATTTTCCACATCGTCTCTTTGAAAATTAGTTATTTCCTCTAATTTTTCATGTCTAAAAATAATTTTATAAAGAATGATAATGTTTCTTCCATTATTTTTCCCATGTAAATCATTTTGGTGTGTAAAAAAATGGGATCCCTATAAATTATCATCCATGATAAAATTTATCAACCCTTTCTATATAGATTTTATGTCAATTTATTATACTTCCAAGTATTGTATAAGATTAATAATTACAAGTCATTTATCATATGAAAACATATTCACTTGAAAATATTTAGTTATTTATATGTGAATGTATACTATAGTCTATCATGATTCATATATATTTAACTTTACTACCCAAAGAGACGGTGATGCTAAATTTTCAATGTGGACAATTCTTGAATCCAAATCTAGATCAGAAATTGGGTAGTTTAGTGTAGTAACATTCAAGATCCATGAGGAATATCCTACCACATTGTAATTTTTCTTTAGTAGACTCCTCAATCCCTTATTCAAATCGTAGTTAAATACCATAAAAAGTTACCCACCTATGGGTATTATTTATAGTGATTTTGATATTGCCATATATATATATCCTTCAAAATATTAGCAGATTCATTATTCTAGAAAAAATTAAAGAGATTGAAAATTATATATTTAGAATTTTTAAAAATCATGTTCAATTCCCCATAGATCGATTAAATTATCCATATAATCCCAAAAAAATATATATTTTCCTAAAAATCGATAACCTTTTAAATCATTCAATTTCCTTTTTCATTGAAGGGTATATAGACATCACATTCGGTACAATAATTTTCCCCGATAATGAGATGACCAGAAACCAAAAATCCGTGTTTCAATACTTTCCAAAATGATTCCCCATTTGTATGATATTTATCAAAGTGATATTAATATTAGAAATTTATTTAGGTCTGTATTATAACATATTATACTATTACTTGTATAAATTTTTCAAAGTAACATTTAAATACTCTAAATTCATTTCCATGATTAATGTCGTACCATTACTGTGTTTGAATGGATGAAATATCTACTCAATGTTCCTATTACATATTCATAATGTAGTCTTGGGGATATCATCTTTCATCACCCTTACATAACAATAACCCAAATAATGATCCCCCGTAGAGAAGTATTTGTATCTACATAACTAATCAAAAAAAATTTCAATCCATGTAAGAGGATACATGTTCATTATACTGTACTTTTAGAGCTCACTATTATCATTGTAAAGGATTATTTACCTATATATACTCAAGAATAATAATAATTGCGATTACAGGGAAGCAAAATGCACATATAAACCTTTTATCTTATTTCACAAATATTTTTTTCTTTATATCTTTACTTGCATGTTTATCCATTCTTCATGGAGTATTTGATAGTCAGAATAATAAATAAATAATATTTATTTAAAATTAGATATCTCTACTAAGAGTAATATAAAGAAATACTTAGGGTAACACAAAATCATATTCCCTCATAATGGTATTTTATTCTATGATGATATTTTTAATAAAAAAATTATTTTATCTAAATATATTTTTTCAAATAGAAATTTAAAAAATTCCTTAGATGTCAGTGAAAAATTAGATTCATCAACCTCTTTGTATTTTTATAAAATCGAATTCCAATTTGTGATATAGAGTGTAATTAATTATCAAGTCCATTTATGTTGGATTAATATATATAAATATAATACATACAAAAAATCAACTAATTAAACTGAATCGAGATTAATAATATCCTTTGGCATGTTCATACCACCATATTTTTTGAAGTATGAAATAATTTCAACATCTTAACTTTAAACTAATAGGTCTACACACATTATTTTTCATGGTATTTCAATACATATAATAAGTATCCATGTTAGGAAGGATTTATTATAACATGAATCATACTTTGATTTCTCTATTCATCAGTGATTTAATTCTATAATTTTATACACTTTATTTTTAGGTTCCACCTTAGTGGTTATAATGGGATATGCTAGCTATTTCTACCTTAGAGTTTCTTATTAGTGATTTTATCAGCCAGTCAATGTAGTTATGAAGTGTTCGCATTATTTACATGTTAAATTAAGATTTAACAGTTTTAAAAAAAGGTGGGTATAATAGATAATCATCCTCTTCCATTTATTTGGCGGGGTTTCCCTAGAGAAATCACAAGAATGTATCTCTTCATTTTCTAAACATAAATACTTTCTTCATCCTAAATTGTAAATTTCATGGGTTATTCATTCCAATGTATTGATAAATGGAATGTTTATTTTTCATACCTCAATTCAATTTCTATGTCACACCAATAGTATAAAACATATTTACACTTATTATTTGATTGATACACTTTATGTTTTCTAGATCTCAATTTCAACATTGAGGGAACACTATGAAATTTCATCGATGTTATCATTTTGATGAATCTCAAGGCTTTATATAAATTCATTTTTCTCCAAAAATTTAATAAAAAATCTTTTTTTTAATGAGTAATGGTAATGATAGTGTCATATTGTGCATGTATTATAATATTTACCTCATACTCCGTAATGGATTCATCAAAATTAAATTTTAGGGAAATAAAATCCATTTAGATTTTTATATGGAGAGTTCTACGAAAATAGTTTTTGAAAAACTAATTTTATTGATTTATTTCCGCCCCATTGATAATATCTTGTTTTTAATTATTTTATTCTCAATATATTTACACACCTAATAATATTCTCCCCCCGTATTATAACCAGATTTTATACCATTCATTATTATAAAAACTGATGTATAGAAATGATCATTACACTATATTTTATCCCCAATGCCACTAATAATACATCATATAATCTATGTAATATATGTGGAATTTGATAAAAAATTATCTCAATTGAAAATTTCTCTTTCGTACGGGGATTTTAGTGTTCATAATGATTTATTTTCTATTTATAACCTATGTTAAATATGGGTGTGTTTCCCAATGCCTGTGATTAATACAATTATTAGTTTTTTATTATCAATGGGTAATTATTCACATTTCTTTTCACATTGGTAGTTTACCCGGCTCCTAAAAATTATAGAGAATAAATAGTATCAATGTAAAATTTGGGATTATTAATTTAATTATATTAATCACATGAATTGGAATCAAATTTAAATAATTTTATATTTTTAATTAATATTTAGTCCCTGTACATTTGAATTTTTTGGATTAAATACATATTATTTATAATCTATAATCTAACAAAAAATCTTATAATATTGTTTTTACTCAATAATGGTTAGTAATAATATTGTTAATTTACCATAATACACCCCCCAAGAACATCAATTTAGGTGTGTAGCAAGTCTCATTATTGTGTATATATTCCTGATTAAGTATAACCCAATGAGTTGTTCTCATCCTTTACCCTTAGGTACATATGTTTTAGAGACTCATCCACTTGTATATCCAAAAAGTTATGTATTTCATTGAAAAAACTTATTCAATAATTTTACAAATCTATGGGGAATTGTGTGATGTTTAGTCCTATCCCTAAGGAATTCTATAGAGTATTATAATCCTAATCCCAAAAATAATTAAATTTTTCATTGATACTAAAAATTAAAATCCCAGATCATATTAAAAATTAATTTATGGTTTTCTATATAAAAATAAACATAATAAATCTCTAAATATAAATTATAAATGTATATTTTAGAACTACATAAATTAAAGAAACATAAAATTGGGGGTAAATTGTAATGCCATGTCCAGCCCACGATAATGATTTTGTTCTCTTTAGGCCTTGCCCACACGGTTTTGTTATTTCCTGGGTTATGGCCCTCAAACACCCCCAAGAAAATGGATCATGATGTAAGAGATATCCAAACCAAATTATAAAGGCATGCTTAATGATCCTCCTCCTTTGTTGTGGGATTTCCATAACACAACCACCATAGAAGGGCCCAACGTCCCCACTAGCACATCAAATGGACATCGCCTATAATATATGTTATAATAATGGGGAATACATATGAAATGGATGACCCAAAAATCCAATTAAAGTAACAATAAAATGAATAAAATGTAGAATGTATTATATTTTTGACAAAATGCATATCCATCAGACATAAATGGTGTTTGAATCATAAAGAAGAATATTGTGGCATGATATTGAAAGACAACATAATGACCCCATTGAATTTGGTAAAAACAAAAAAAAAATGAACTCATAAAAACAAAATAAGCTAACATATAATACCTTATAACATAATATAATTTTGAAAACCCCCTGTATAACAGAAATTTTATCTCCTGAGACTAAAACGTTACCTAATTCCTTATGATAGTATCTTGGTGCACACTTTATAATCATATCATTTACCAACATATTTTTTCCATAATGATCCAAAAAATTAAGGGCATATTTCATCAATTTTAATAAACTAATAATTTAATTTTATTTAAATAATTTAATGTGAAATATAACAGAAATATATGGTCATAGTGATGAACACCTTAGATATGAAATTTCAACAGGTATTGGGAGCACAAAATTTTTTTCATGGAAAATTAAGGAGAAATTTCTACAGCATAATGAGGAAACAAAAATAATACTGGGAGGGATTAATAAGTGTTAATGTGGACATAATAAATTTTAAAATTATATTTAAGAATGGTAGTTATTGAATAATATATACCATCATTTTGAAATGGAGATAAAATATGTTTGATAACATAGAACATTGAATAAAGGGGAGATAGAGAGTGTATCATATATTTAGTTGGTGATTCCTTAATCAAGGGAGGTCTCTCTAAATATCATTGTGGCATTATGGGGTGACTATATAGATGTTATTTATAACTATCTATGTTATCCAAAAAAATTATTTATGAAGAATGGGATTTTGGGAGGCTTAAAAAAATAAAATAGGGGAGTTCTTTATTATTTCACACACATGGGTTTTTAACTATATATAACATTGAAATAAAAACCACATACAATGATATTATTTTTTGAAAAAAATTCAATAGATAATTTTTTAAATAATTATATGTAAAAGGTAAAAAACTATTACATCATTACCCTTGATGATGTGGAAGTGAGTCATGTTCATAACCAAATGGTTTTAAAACCAGACAATATAATATAGGGTTGGATTATTTCTAGATGATATTTAAAATTAATCCAATAACATAAAAATAATATTATTTTATCTTGAAAACATAAATTTAATCATGTAAATCCATTATAGTGTTAATTACATCACTTTTGGGTAATCATGATTTTATTTTTCACATCGAATATTTTTGTCATTTTAAAATTATACAGTAAAATTTAATTATATAAGAAAATAAAGAAAAATTACCATTTGAATAATGTTGAAAAACTGATTAAATTTTAATTATCCAAATATTTTTATAAATATTATATTTTTCTTTTAAAATAAAAATTCCCAATTATTGAAAAATGTTGTTTTTTATTGAAAAAATAGTTTTCAACCATATCTATAAATTATTTTTAGATCAATAATATGATATTATCTAATAACCATGTCAAATATGTTTAAATTTTATGTTATATATATATATATCATTTATTTTATAATTTTAATCATTCAATAAATATAATTTCATATTTTTAATTACATATTACTCAAAAATAAATTTTATACATTACAATATCAAAATAAGAATAATATATCATGAAATAAATATTTGATATATATATATTTAAAATTAAATATAATATAAATTATAAATATTCATATTCTTAGTGTATTGAAATAATCCACATTTTTCTCCATCTAACTCTATATGTTTAAGGTGTGTGATAGTGATGTGTTAATAGAGTGGTTCAACATACATGTTTTGAGAATAGATGGTGATAGGCTTTAATATATATTGTAAACCATTTCAATCTTACATCATTTGATGGATATCATATTGGTTTTCGTCGAGGTAAATAAAAATTGATTCTATATCCATTAGAATCTTTACGTTAATCGATTCATTGGGTATGATCCTACTTATAGAGGCCCTCACATTCATGTCAATGTCAATTAAATTTATTAAAATACTATATTTATAATAATCATATCAACACTTTTCAACATATAATTTAACAGTGATAATGTTTCTGTACAATCATTTAAATATGATAGGATACAATAAAACAAATGAAATTATTGTGATTGGTATGACTATAAAATATAATATTCCCATTAAATAAATCATGATGGGAATTTTGTTTATAATATTTTTATTCATTACATAGGTAGTAGATATAGATGTAATTTGATGTTAATTAGAACTCTTACCTCATTATTGTGATTCTTAATTTTTAGTGTGGTAGAAACAAAGAGACCTAACTAATTTTACCCAATGTTAAAACGCTACCGTAATCTGTTCCCCTATATTTTTTATGGTTACTACTTAAGACGGAGTTTGTTTTTTAGTATATCTAATAATAAAATATTATCCAATATTGATAAATATACATTAGATTAATTGAGAATAACTTATATAATTTAATGTCCATCTTGATGAGCTGGATTCCTTAATCATTATTAAACCTATTTATACCCCGTGACGTTCAATAGTTTTCTATTCCAATAAATTAATTGAGATTCTATGTTATTAAAACTATTATCTATAAGGGAATATGATAAATATCAAAAACTAATATCAATTTAGAAAATGAAATAATCAATATTTTAAAATAAACTGAATCATAATATTCAATTATAAATGATTTAATAAATAATTATTTCAATAATTCTTTTTAATATTTCATAAAAATAAATGTTTTCTAAAAATCACTAAATTTTTATTTTCTAAAATAATTTAAAATCTATTATGAAATAATTATATTATTATTTATAATTAAATTTTTTGAACATTTAGAAGTAGTTATTACCTCCATAAAAAATAATAACAAATTGTTTATGAAAACATACATTTCAAGAATAAAGTAACATTGTTATTAATTTTTTGATCATCATTTTACCTGATTATAATAATCTCATATTGAGTAGGACCTTTATATTTATTTAATAAATTACTAATTCTTGTTAATCCTTGACAATTTTATTTATAGGTTTTAACTTGTATATAATATTGTAATAAAATTTTTATATTTTTATACACATGTTACAAAATTAAATTTGAGCTACCAATGAATAAAAATAATTTTAAAATCAATTTCATTAATATACTAGGGTCTTACAAGCTCCTTTTCGGTTATGGTAATATTAATATAAAATTTAATAAATGATCAAATGAATTTTAGAATAACATAAAGATTATATTATAGGAAAGTTGTTTTATGGGGGACCCAAACTAAAATGGGTATTGTATATTTCATTTACTTATTTTATTATTCTTTCTACCAAATATTTTTAGTTTATTTATTTGATTGGATGGAATATGAAAGAATTTATATTCAGAAACTCGATGTTAATTACACCATGTTTGAGGTTTTTATTAGTTCCCCAATATAATTCATTGATGTAGCTATAAAAATGGGAAATATGCATACTATGAAAACCATATTTTATATTCTATGATAGAGTATGAGAATATGGAACAAATACATTGATCACTAAGCTATTTGAGAGTGGTTGGGGTCATTATTCATTACCTTATTGAATTTTTTATCTTCATAAAAAAATGTTTCCCTTATATATATATTTATTTATTAGAATTCTGTCATTAAATAATTTATTATATGCTATTAGTGGTGGATATATTACATTTTTATAAAATTATAATTCTATTTATCATTACATATGGATGATTTGATTTCCATTGTCAAAAATTTACTATTATAACAATATTAAATATTTTAATATTCTTCTATGTAACTATTCTAATAGTATAGGGTATATTCTTCCCACCACAAAATTATATAACCTTACTAATAGTCAATGCCCATTTTCATATTGGGATTCATGGATGAGGTGACATGACCCACTGGGATTGATTACTTATGAGTGAACTATTTATGTGATCTTATGTAGTCATTTGAGAGATTTTATTCCATTTATGATAAAATTTTGGGTTTGGGAATATGAGACATTTAATGGACCATAATAATTTAATCATCAAGTTCCTAGGAGTAGATAACCCACTTAAAGGGATAATATATTTTTCTTGGGATATGACGAGTTGATCACGATTATTCCTTTTACAGTTATATTGAAATAACCTTTAGATGACAAACATAATTTGTAGTTAATATTAATGTAATTGTTATATACTGCCTTAACCATTGGATTATGAAACAAGAAGAATTAATCATGAATACTTAGAGGAAACTAAGAATATTAGATATCCATAAACAATGCCATGTCAATTTTCTTATAACCCTTTCTAGCTTTATATTATTCATGAGTTGACTCAGATATTTTAAATAGGACAAAAATTTCAATCAGAGAAAAGGGTAAATAATTTTTTATTATTGTTTTTGTATCAACATAAATGAGTTTTTTATTTATTTCCCAATAGTTTCACATTAAATAACAAATATTCACTTATTTGAGATACGTTACTATAGTTACAGTGAATGAAATTTTATTTTATATTTATTACATGAATTAAAATTCTTGAATTTAAATAATATACATATATTAATTGGTAATTGGGATTAATACTTTAAAATCATCATATAAATATTGATTTATGTTGATATTGTTACACCCTGATCCTAGAATCCGAGAGTCAGGACACTATTAAGTATCATTGGCTTGATCACAAAAGATAATGTCTCGAATGACTGTATAGTTTCTTAGACTTTTAAGTACATGATACATTCATAAGGTTTAAATTACATCAAAAATGGAATACTACATCAACCTTGTTTCAATTGAAAACACTGAGATCCTATAGACTATCCCTAAAGTCAATCATAATATACTTCTTCGCATCCTGGGAAAAATAAAACATAGAAAGGGGTGAGCTATGATGCTCAATAAGGATAACAATATAGCAGATACATTCATAAATAAGCATAATCATTTAAGGAATTGTATAAGACTAAAACACAAGCCTTTTAAACGTGAACATCAGCATAATATGGTAAATATAGCATAAAATAATGCCATTTACTTATTCACATGGATATTCTACTAGTCAAATAATCATACTCAATATCAATATCAACTTTCATAATGATTGAATGTAGAATTCCAAACTTTCATAACCACATAGTCAAGGCCTTGCGCCAATACTACAAATAACATTTTGTCATTGCCTTGAGCCAAGAAACTAGTTTGTCTCATGAAACCTTCCAATTCATTGAGTATCTATAGAGAGCTCCACCCTTCATTTACTAAGTCCAATGCACTCCTAGTATGAAAAGGTTGAAATATAATCTGATCATTCGTATTAAAACTAACATACGAAATGTCAAAATATTAACCACAAATCGTGAATGGTATTAAAATAGCACATCAATAGTCAAAAATAACACATTAAATACAATATGGAATATTGAATTATTATATATCAAACTCAATAACTAATAATTAATGATATTGACATAGATGAAAATAATCATCATAACTATTTGAGAGTAATATCCCCCTTTTTCTTGAAAACATTTAAAAGTATAACTATTTATCAAGAATCCATTTAAAATATATTTTTGAATCAATGTTTCCCATACCAAATTGATACATTTAAAATGAATTTTATTTTTAAACCAATAATTTCCATATAAATAAATCATTAAAACCATTTTTAAAACATGTACATTAATGTGAAATATTTAGAATAATAAATCATTATATCATTTTAGAATGATATTTTAGTTAGACTACCTAACCAAAATAGAGACACTAGAATAAAAATAATTGAGGTAATAAAAACATTATAATATAATTGGAATAAAGGGATTCATTATATACTATGTCTAAGTACATTATATACACCATATAATAGTGGATTGGCATATAACAACATTGAAGTCTCAATGGAATGCAAATTGAGATGAAATCGCTTATAAAAATCACATCATTTGGTTTAGGATAAATCAAAGACATAATTATGTGTGAACAATATAAATAAACTAAATATTATTGGATATTAAGTGTAAATAAATCAGAGTACATTCAAACATATTCTTGTAAAAACAACACCAATGAATTTCATGTTTAACACAATAAATGGAGCTTTTGTTTAAATTACTATTATCTCATTCATATCGCTAACTAGAAAAATTTTCAATGGTGTGATTATGTGTATAAAAATTATATCCACATAAAGTGGAGTTTTATTTACTACACAAATAATAAATAATGATTCCACACATAATCATGTAGTAAAGTAATCAATGAGGTATGCGTAAAGCCGAATTAGTGGAAATTGAAATTGGAAATTCCCCTACCAATTTGGTAACGTAAGAAACATACATCCCATGATAGATGGATCATAAAATTAAGATGTAGTTACTCATAAATAATAATATATTATATAAATAGTACAATAATTTGGATGTACATACACCACACAAAATGAAATTGTCGCAGTATGGCATGAATATAACGGAAATAGGAAGTGAGATGAAATCCCTTACTTCGTTGTAATCAATCGAGTCATATGGAAAAAAGATAATAAAATCCAAATGAATCTCAGAATACCATGAATATAAAGATAATCATGACTACATATATATCAAATTATAGTACACAATACACCACATTTAATAAATAAATGGCGAAAAATGGAAATGTCACAGAATTAAAAGTTAGATAAGAAACACCTTAGTTCGTACATTCCATGGTCAAGGGTAGTTCAAACACTTGTATAATGGTGAATTAATTGTTCTTAAATAATAAAAGAATCATATACAATAATAATATATCATAAATTATCGTTTAACATTGCATTATTAATAATATCATTGTATTATCGTTGTTTTGGGTGTTAACAGATTCGTTTTCCTTTATATTATTTGTTATGTGAGTCATAGTTGTAATGGATGGGAAGTATTTTATTAATATCCATAATTATATCTTGACTCCAAATATTATTATTAATCATCAATGTAAAATTATTATTGAATGGATACGATGGGGAATGAATCTCATCGCGTTCGTGGAAACGGTAATCCGTGCCTACGTACGAGTGACAATATCATTCTTTCGATATTAAAATAATATATAATTGGATGTTATATCATATATAAAGAATAATTATCATGTTATATTTATTATTTACATCAATTACACATCATTATTATACCCATTCAAAAAATAATGTATTGAATAACAATTACACCACGATGTGGAGACGGTATGTCGTATGTACGCACGTATGGTGACATGTCATTCAAAGTAAGGATAAAATAATGAATATGGTTGTAACATATTTATAATAACATCGCAATATATAAAAGATAGTGAATTTAATATTTTATAATGGAAATAACAAAGAAAGAGGATGTGGATGAAGAATGAATCTTGAAAGAGGTGATGAAATATTTACCTCTTCTTCGGGTTCTTCCTTTTTATTTGATCTAAAGGGCTCGGTTTGTTGCATTTTGTACTAATGTAATTACTCAATGATGAAGGTAGGACAGTTGAGAGGGTATTTGGGTAGAGTTTGGCCAACCTAAAATTCATTGAAGTTGTGAATTTGAGGGAAGGGGGAGTGCCCTTTTATAAGAGGGGTGAGAGACACCATATGAAAAGCTAGCAATATTATTTTATAATAAAATCAATATTAGTTTATAATTTCTGAAAAAATATATTATTTAAAGGATATGGTGAGGAAGGGTCAAAAAACACTCATCCAGTCAGTTTTAGATAGGTTTGGGTTACTAAATTATCCTTATCTTTTAGATTTAACTCTTAGTTAAATAGTTTGACATTTAACATGTCTCTTTGTATTTTTATATTATATTGTTAATAAACCTACTATAAATTTCCAAGAGAACCCCAAGTGGTTCATTAATAAGACACCTATGATTATATAATTCTTTTTGCAGACCCTTATATTTTTATGGAACAGAATATCAATTAATAATATAATATTTATTTTAAAAAAATCTTATATGTAAATTTTGACACTATTTTTTATTTTATTTTTTTAATTCACAAAAACATTATTACTTCTAAAAAAATTCATCTAACAAACAATAACATGTCATTTTAACCTATAAAATTTGTAAAATTAATAAAAAAATATCAAATTACATTTATTTGGATATTTATAATATCAATTATCTTAATATTTCATTAATTAGATAATTACTACATCATCAATGTGTCATAAATAAATTAATTTATTTAATGTCTAAAAATATAAATAAAATACCATAATTTAGATATTAATTTTATATTTCTAATGAATATTTATAATCTAATTTATCTTCTGTGTAACCCTATATTAAAAATGGTTTAGTTATTAAATATTGATTTTAACTCTTTTAACTTTTATTTGAATTAAATAATAATAAATATCCTAATCTAATACATGTGTACCAAAGTGGTTAATATTTTATACCAAAGGTATTTTTTTGTCAAAAGATAATTATCCAATAGAATTAGGACATGTGTTAGGAAAATTATAACATCATTTTAACCCTTAATTACCATATTTACTTTTAACCATGGTAATAAATAGTTAAAAGTTAATATTCACCAAAAAGTATATTCATTTTATTGAACCAAATTTTAACTACTGATTTCAATCATGTCTCTCAAATTTTTTAAATTCAATTCACATAAGCTGTAAAATTATGTTTTATTCAAATTTTCAAATGCTCCTAGGGGGTGGGTAAAAGACGGTTAAAAGTTCAATATATATATATATATAATTATTCTAAACTAACCCCAATGAATTAAATTTATCATATAATTGTATTATGTATCAATTTTAACCTAAAATATATTTAATAAAATAAATTATTTTTTAAATAAAAATTCGGGTTTAAAATATAACTCAGTGTTTTTCACTATATATAAAAAATTGATAATTTTCAGAATAATACCAAAAATTCACTCTAAGATAATTTTGATATTCCAAATCAAATAATAAAGTCCATTTTGAAAGTTAAAAATTTAAACAATTTCAAAAAGTGGGATTTACTATTCAGAATGTCTTGTTTGATTCATCACGATGTGTTAGAATATTGAAGTTGGGTATAATGCTTGCTATTACATTATTCAAATAGAAATATACTGTGGTAGCTTGGGGTGTTACATTCTTCCCCCCATTTGGGAATTACTTTAATGACCCGAAAAATTCAAGGAAATTTTTTTCTTATTTTTCTTTGGATTTTTACAAGAGCGCAGTTTCTGACAGCACCTGATTCCGAGGCCCGGTGTTCCCGGAATCATTTTCCAAAGTTTGGCTCAGGTATGTTCAGTGAACGGACGAGCGGGTTTTTCAAACTTTTGAACTGGTGATCGGAATCGAATTCTAAGGGCACTGATAGAATCGCAGCGCCGGTACTTTCTTAGAAACGCCTCTTCCGGAGTTGCGTTTGCTCGGTTGTGGTTTTTAATTTTCGGGCTTAAGGTTAAGAAATAAAATAATTGTACGACAAACTTTATTTTATTTCAATTAAGCCACTTGGAAGCAACTTGAAGCCACTTAAAGCGGCTTAAACTGAGTTTATGCGGATAGGGTGCTATCCAAAAATATCCTACCCTCTTGGTAGGGTATTTGTGGGGTGGGACCCGCACTAGCCCCACTGTTTCTTTTCCGCTAAGTAATGCACCCGCGAAAACCCGTCATTATGAAAGTCAATAGACGCGTTTTCTTAATTTCTTAACGCACCAATTAATTGGGCGGTTTTCTTCGTTGAATAAAATGGGCGGTTAATTCGTTGAAATTTATTCTATGAATTAATTTCATTTGTTTCTTAACCTGTTTGAAATCCGTTGGCGTAATAATAAAATAAGACCAATGCACGACATCTAGAAAATTTTTCATTGAGATGTTTTGACAAGTTTTGTGCCTTCACCCACCTTCACGAAGAACACGAAGAACGTGAAGAACTCCGTCACACTCGGAGATTGAAGACGCTTCATCCGAGACGTTCTTCCGCGCCCCGATCTCCGATCACCTACTGCTGGAGGTAAGAGATTTCGGGTTTCTTTTAAATCTCTTTTGTGGTTTTTTTTAACAAAACACATATTTAATTATTTATAATTAAATCTGTTGTTTCTTGGTCCTTGGAGTTCGTCGACACAACGCCGGATACCGCGGCGACGCGACGATCCCCTCCTTCCGCGACGATCAATTTCAGCGAAGAATGCGCGTGCGACGACTTGACGAGGTATGGATTTTATTTTGGAAATAACTTTTTATATCCCCATGATTGTTTCTTTTAAAAGAAGAACCTGGATCAAGTGCAATTTTAAATTATTAAAATTGTTTTGATACGTTTGTCATGTGTTGATTTACCCTCCTGATTTATATCGTCTAACATGGAGGGTGCGGCCAAACAAACACGGCCCGACAACCCTTCATCGTTCTTCGTTGTTGTTTGGATTTGGCGGGCGACGACAAAATGTGCCGCAATGGCAATTTGATGATTCCGCAGAGAAGAATGGGTCCCGGGAGGAGCAGCGGCGCAGACGGGAAGGAAAACAGACCACCGGAGCAACTCCGGTAGCCCGCGGAAGTCTCCGACGGTGGTGCCCCGACGCGCCGCCGGACAGGGCCGCCGCGACTAAAGCCGCGGCGGAGGCGGCCAGCGGACCCACGGCCGCGTGGGTCCGGACCTCACGCAGGACACGGCAAAAGCCACGTCCGCTGATCTCCAGCACGGCCCCTCGAGGGCCGCGGCTTCTTCATCCCGCGGGGGCGGCGCCCCGCGGCTCCCTCGGTCGGCCACTCGGCCGAGCCGAGCCGGGCCAGTCCGACCGGCCGGGCCGCGGCCTGGCCTGACCGGACCGGGTCTAGCTAGGTCGGGTCGACCCGGTTATGCCGACCCAGGGGGGGTCGGGCCGGGTCGGCCCGGGCCCAGACCCCCGTCTTCGGACTGTTTTCAGTCTTTTCCTCGTAACATGAGCTACGTGCCTCCGAACGACGCGCCGTTAGCGGCAATGTGATCCTTGTATCGAGATGGTCGTTTCAGTATATCGCACTCAAGGTTTCAGATTACTTTGAGTTCGGCCGGGTGGTTCATACACGAAACCAACCGGGCCCTCAGAGCGGAAACAATCATATCTTGAGCTTCGGACGTCCGATTGACGTTCCGTCAACTTTGTTGAATTCCTCTAAGTGAGATGGATCTTTTGGCTCAACCGTTAGAGGTTTAGACGTAGGTGGAGTACGGTCGGGTTGGTTTTGCCTTAAAACCCAACCGGGCCCCTGGGACGAAAAATCCAATAACTCTCAGACCGTGCATCCGATTGAAATGCCATCTGCGACGTTGAGTTCCTGTTGACAATACAGAACTTTTGGATACATCAACCTCGGACTATGTGTCAGTTGATGTATCAACCTCTTGGCTCGTGGATCAGACCCTCCCGAATGAGCTTGCTGTATGCGGAAACCCTAGAGCTGGCTGCGACTGCTACTGTGACTGCGACGACGACTGTGCAGAGATCCTCAGTGGACTACGATGACGACTGTGCAGAGATCCTCAGTGGACTGCGACGACTACTGCACTCAGCGATCCTACATGGATCAGTGCTACAGATCCTGTGTGGATCCGACCCTGTGTGGGTTAGCGCTCAGCGGTTCTGTGTGAGCCAGCGCCTACAGGTCCTGTGTGGACCCGATCCTGTGTGGGTTTTTGCGGGGGTTAGTTACCTATTGATCATGTGTGGGTCCGATCCTTTGTGGGTCAAGGCGGGGGTTAGTAACTATCGATCCTTTGTGGGTCCGATGACTTAGATGGATCAGTGATCATCTCTATCGTTATCCAAAGAAGTATACCTATGTGAGCTGAATCCTGTTTACTCTCCTTTGTGATTGTGTTGAGCTATCCTGTGTGGATTTACTGTTTACTCTCCTTTGTGGACTGTGTTGAGGTATCCTGGGTGTATTTTCTGTTTACTCTCCTTTGTGGATTGTGTTGTGCTATCCTGTGTGGGTTTACGTTTTTCTTTCCTGTGTGGACTGGGTTGTGCTAGGGCTCGGATGTTGGAGCTGAACGGGAATTGATGACTTAAGTATTTTTATGGGCATATACCTAAGCCGTGTCAGATGCTACTTCATGATTGTATCTATCCTTTGTGGATTATCCTTTTTGAATTCTGGGAGTCCTTCGGGGGTCTCGGGGTCCCTACTGAGTAACTTATACTCACCCCTTCACGGGCTATACCCACACTTCATTGTATTGGTTGCAGACAATGGACAACGCTGATCGGGGTGGAGGCTTGCGGAGCAGGATGATACCTAGAGGTGGACCACTGGGCAGAACGTACTCGGAGCGGCCAGGTGGACCCGAGGAGCAGTGGAGGCTTTCTGTACCCACCCTTCAGGTGGGACTTCCAGAGGACGTCTCGACGCTGCGGCTTTTCTTTTCAGTTTTTGTTTTCCACTTTCAGTTGTACTTTATAGTTGGGCTTGTATTTCCGAACCCTTTTACATTCAGCACATCTTCTTACAATTTTTACATAGTTTTTACTTTTCCGCTTTCTTACTCTATGGTGCTTGTTACTTTACAAAGGCAATTCCTTCCCTTTTTCCGGGATTTACGCCTTGGTGCTAGTCGCCAGCCCCTGGCCTATGGAAGGCGGGCTTGGGGTAGTAATGGCACGGGCCCCGAGGACAGGTCGTGACAAATTGGTATCAGAGGTGGTCGGTTCTACCGCAGACTCTGATCTTTCTTCTATGTGAAGCAATAGTGTTTAGCATATTGGGTGTGGTTATCAGTCCAGGGAGTCCAGTGTTGGTGCGGCGGCCGACGTATCCGTACACCAGGACCCTGACTTCTGATTTCCGACATAATGCACGAAAACATTGATTGCATGTGTGTTTCATGTTTTCTTTGAGATAACATGTGTCAGCTCACCAGGTATACTATTCTGACCGTGGAGCACTTGTCTCCTTTTCAGGATGGCACCACGATGGCATCCAGCTAGGGTTCCGAGAGTAGAGCGCGACGATAGCCCACTGAGCGACGAGGCCTCGGTACAGGGCCCTTTGACGGCGGACGCACCGGCGGTACCTCTACCCGCCGAGCCCCCGATGCTACCTGCACCGACCGCTGACGATGCATGTCTCCTCGGAGCTCTGCACGAGTTCCAGCACCAGCGACCTCCTAGGTTTCATGGGGAGATGGACACCCAGGCAGCCGAGGATTGGATGGAGGCGGTCGTACGAGTTTTCAGGCTAGTGAGGACACCAGCAGACCTCATGGTGATCCTCGCGGCGAGCCTACTGCACGCAGCAGCCGGCCGATGGTGGAGCTTGATGCTCCAGGTGCACGATGAGGCGTCTCTTCTCTGGACGGACTTCGAGAGCCTCTTCAGCTCAGAGTTAGTCCCGACCACCCTCCATGCGGTGTGCATCCAGGAGCTTCTACAGCTACAGCAGGGCAGCTTGACGGTCACCCAGTACGCGACGAGGTTTACTGATATTTCTCGCTACTCGACCGACATGGTACGAGACCCCTTCTTCTGGGCCCAGACCATTGAGCAGGGTTTGAGACACAAGATCAGGGCATCACTGATCTCCCTCAGCATCCCGACCCCGGCAGGAGTACTGGAGCGAGCCCTTCTGACCGAGAGCTTTCTTGCTTAGTCTACTTTAGCAGCGAGACCTACCGCAGGGCGGAATGTAGCGGAGTCTTCGGCAGCAGGTAGCCGATGGATGACTCAGGTTTCGAGGAAGACCAGACCTTCCGGAAGACAACCTTGGGACACTGGCCCAGTAGTGCGGGGCACACAGCGCGGAGCCATTATTTCGAGAGGGAGGCAGTGCTACGCATGCGGCGGGCAGGGCCACATGGCTCATGTCTGCCCGACCCGCCGTGCCGAGGAGCAGCAGACGGTGGTGCGGCCACCCAGGCAGAGGCAGAGGGTCGACCGTGGTGGTCCGCAGGGAGGAGGAGGGCGTGCGAGAGGAGCTGGCCGAGCAGCAGGTAGTGGGCGACGATTTGAGGCTCTGCCACCACCACCACCAGGAGATCTTCCCTGACCACAGGGAGCTGGCGGGCAGAGACAGGCACATCTCCAGGCAGCAGAGGCCTACGACCATGGCGCGTGAGAGATGATTCGAGGTAAGATCTATGTCTATTCCACCCTTTCTGTAGTTCTTATAGACACAGGAGCGAGTCACTCTTTCATAGCCGCTGCCCTTGTTCGGAGCTCGGAGATTCGGACGAATTTGTTGGCTCGATCCTTATGGCTAGAGACTCTTACGGGAGCAGACTCGACGATTACACACTGGTGATGGTAGTGTGAGCTTATTCTAAGAGGCGAGAGCTTCGGCTGGGATCTTCTTGTAGTACCGTAGAGGCCTTACGACGTCATCATGGGCATGGATTGGTTATCTACAGTCCATACTCAGATTGACTATTTTAGGCGCAAGGTGCGATGTGTGTGAACCGACGGGAGCAGTTTTACCTTCACCAGCGAGAAGGGAGCCTTTGCAGCACATGAGGGACTCTCGCAGAGGAGGGGACATCCCATCACTCATCAGCTTTCTAGCCTCATCCTTGGAGTTGTTAACGTGCGAAGTCCTAGTTTTCATGCAGTGGTGGATTAGTACGCGGACATCATTCCCGATGACGTTCCAAGGCCCCCTCCTCACAGAGAGGTAGACTTTTATATTGATCTGTACCCCGGGACAGCCCCGATATCCACTCCAGCGTATCAGATGGCCCCCGCTGAGCTTCGAGAGCTGCGGGTACAGTTAGAGGACTTGTAGGGAAAGGGGTTCATCCCACCCAGTGTTTCGCCCTAGGCTTCCCCAATATTGTTTGCCAAGAAGGCAGACGGGAGCTTGCGACTGTGTGTCGACTATCGTCGCCTGAACTAGGTGACAGTGAGAAACAAGTATCCACTATCGAGGAATGATGACCTCTTCGATCAGCTCAAGGGAGCGCGGTGGTTCTCAAAGATAGAACTCAGGTCAAGCTATCATCAGCTCAGAGTTCGAGACGAGGATGTGCAGAAGACGGCCTTCAGGTGTCGGTATGGCCACTATGAGTTCTTGGTTATGCCATTTTGTGTAACCAATTCTATAGAAGTGTTCATTAGCCTCATGAATAGGATATTCCAGCCATACCTCAATCGATTTGTCGTGGTCTTCATCGATGACATTTTGGTGTACTCGACCACAGAGGAGGAGCACGCCTACCACTTGCAGGTTATGCTAGACACGCTCCGAGAGCACCAGCTTTATGGCAAGCTCTCGAAGTGCCAGTTCTGGTTTCGTGAGGTCCACTTCTTGGGGCATGTAATTTCTAAGGCAGGAGTTGCGGTGGATCCCGCAAAGATCGAGGCTGTGCAAGCTTGGGAGCCACCCAGGAGCGTGACGGAGGTGCGGAGTTTCTTGGGTCTAGCCGGATACTATCGGAAATTTGTGTCGGTCTTATCCAAAGTTGTGGTGCCACTATCAGCTTTGGAGAAGAAGGGGAAACCCTTTTTGTGGTCAAACAGATGTCAGCAGAGCTTCCAGGCGCTGAGACAGAGATTGGCAAGCGCACCTATCTTGAGGTTTCCTGAGGATGGAATTGGATACGTAGTCTACTGCGTTGCATCAGGGCCCGGACTCGGATGTGTCCTAATGCAGGAGTGGAACATGATTGCCTATGGATCACGCCATTTGAGGCCGCATGAGTAGAACTACGCTACGCATGACCGGGAGTTAGCAGCAGTGGTCTTCGCACTGAAGACATGGCGACACTATCTGATGGCCGAGCGCTTTACAGTCTTTTCTGACCACCAGAGTCTCAGGTACATATTCTCTCAGAAGGACCTGAACCTGATACAGCGGCGATGGCTTGAGTTCCTCCAGGACTATGATTTTGAGATAGTCTATACTCCTGGGAAGGGGAACGTAGCAGCTGATGCTCTCAGCAGGAGGACGGGCATTCAGCTACTTGAGTAGGCGACAGAGCAGCTATCCGCCTTGCAGATATCCTTCGTGGATATGGATGGAGCAGCCTTCCTTCAGTATCTCACAGTATATCATCCACTTCTACAGTGGGTCAAAGATGCACAGTGTGGGGACGCTGACTGTGAGACACGGCGTGCACAGATATCCTCGGGACAGGCACCTGATGGTTTCTCCTTTGGAGCAGAGCACGACATCCTTTTCAGAGAACATACATTGGTACCAGTCACTTTACGAGAGGTGGTGTGAGAGAGTTTCACAATTCTCCTCTGGCATTTCATCCTGGAGTGGCGAAGATGTACCAGGACCTCAGATGACAACACTGGTGGCCGGGCATGAAGAAGACTGTGGCAGAGTTCGTTTCATGATGCCTCACCTGCCAGCATGTGAAGGCGGAGCATCAGGTAGTAGCAGGCTTGGTACAACCCTTGGAGGTCCCGGAGTGGAAGTGTGATGAGATATCTACGGACTTCATGACTGGAATTCCACGCACTTCCAGAGGTCACGACTCCATTTGGGTGATTGTTGACCGACTCACCAAGTCAGCACACTTCTTACCCATCAGAGAGCAGGGCTTAGTGGAGAGCTTGGGGCGTCTCTATGTTTAGAAGATTGTATGACTTAATGGTGTGCCATCATCTATCGTCTCCGATTGGGATGCTCGCTTTACTTCCCGGCTTTGGAAGGGGTTGCAGGAGGCGTTCAGGACGCGGCTACATCTGAGCACCGCCTTTCACCCTCAGACGGATGGTCAGACGGAGAGGACCATTCAGACTCTCGAGGAAATGCTCCGCGCATGTGTCCTCGACTTTGGTCGCAGTTGGGAGGACCACCTACCCTTGGTGGAGTTTGCGTACAACAACAGCTACCACTCCACCATCGTGATGGCACCATACGAGGCGTTGTACGGTAGACCTTGCAGATCTCCTTTGTGCTAGACAGACCCTGGGGAGTCAGCAGTTGTGGGAGAAGATATGGTCCGTGCCACGACAGAGAAGGTCCAAGTCATCCAGGAGTGGATGAGGACAGCTGAGAGACGGCAGAAGTCTTATGCTGACAGGAGGTGGAGGCCACTAGGGTTCGAGGATGGCGACCACGTCTTCTTGCGTGTCTCACCTCGACGTGGATTACAGAGATTTGGCCGAGGTGGAAAGTTGTCTCCACGCTTCATCGGACCCTTCCAGGTCCTCAACAGGATTGGCGAGTTGGCTTATCGCCTGGCTCTACCACCTCAGTTGCACCGGGTGCACGACGTCTTCCACGTAACTCAGCTGAGGAGATACGTGCACGACCCGACACACATCATTGACCATTGGGAGCTAGACGTGGATGATGGGGCGACTTTTGAGGAGGTCCCAGTTGAGATGGAGGATCGACAGGAGCGGGTCCTATGTGGACGATCGATTTATCTTTTGCGAATCAGATGGCAGCACGGGATCCTCCAGGAGAGCACTTGGGAGCGGGAGGCTCAGATGCGTGCTCAGTACCCACATTTATTTCCCTAGATTATTATGTATCTTTACGAGGATTTATAGCCCTGAGGTGGGAGTGATGTAAAGACCTGAAAAATTCAAGGAAATTTTTTTCTTATTTTTCTTTAGATTTTTACAAGAGCGCAGTTTCTGACAGCACCTAATTCTGAGGCCCGGTGTGCCCGGAATCATTTTCCGATGTTTAGCTCGGGTACGTTTAGTTAACGGACGAGCGGGTTTATCTAACATTTGAACCGGTGCTCAGAATCGAATTCTAAGGGCACCGATGGAATCGCAGCGCCGATACTTGCTTAGAAACGACTCTTCCGGAGTTGCGTTTGCTTGGGTGTGGTTTTTAATTTTCGGGCTTAAGGTTAAGAAATAAAATAATTGTACGAAAAACTTTATTTTATTTCACTTAAGGCACTTGGAAGCCACTTGAAGCCACTTAAAGCGGCTTAAGCTGAGTTGATGCGGATAGGGTGCTATCCAAAAATATTCTACCCTCTTGGTAGGATGTTTGTGAGGTGGGACCCGCACGAGCCCCACCGTTTTTTTTCCGCTAAGTAATGCACCCGTGAAAACCCGTCATTATGAAAGTCAACTGACGCGTTTTCTTAATTTCTTAACGGACCAATTAATTGGGCAATTTGCTTCATTGAATTAAATGGGCGGTTTATTCGTTGAAATTAATTCTATGAATTAATTTCATTCGTTTCATAACCTGTTTGAAATCCGTTGGCATAATAATAAAATAAGACCAATGCACGACATCTGTAAAAATGCTCGTTGAGAAGTTTTGACAAGTTTTGTGCCTTCACCCACCTTCACGAAGAACACAAAGAACGCGAAGAATGCGAAGAACGTGAAGAACGCGAAGAACGCGAAGAATGCCGTCACCCTCGGTGATTAACGACGCTTCATCCGAGACGTTCTTCCCCGCCCTGATCTCGGATCACCTACTGCTGGAGGTAAGAGATTTCGGGATTCTTTTAAATCTCCTTTGTGGTTTTTTTTAACAAAACACGGATTTAATTATTTATAATTAAATCTGTTGTTTCTTGGTCCTCGGAGTTCGCTGACGCAACGCCAGATACCGCGACGACGCGACGGTCCCCTCCTTCCGCGACGATCATTTTCTGCGAAGAATGCGCGTGCGACGACTTGACGAGGTAGGGATTTTATTTTGGAAATACCTTTTTATATCCCCGTGATTGTTTCCTTTAAAACCAGAACCTGGATCAAGTGAAATTTTAAATTATTAAATTTTTTTTGATACGTTTGTCATGTGTTGATTTACCCTTCCGATTGATATCTTCTAACACGGAGGGTGCGGGCCAAACAAACACGGCCCGACAACCCTCCGTTGTTCTTCGTTGTTGTGCGGATTTGGAGGGCGACGACAAAAAATGCCGCAATGGCAATTTGAGAATTCCGCAGAGAAGAATGGGTCCCAGGAGGAGCAGCGGCTCAGACGGGAAGGAAAATGGACCACCGAAGCAACTCCGGTGGCCCGCGGAAGTCTCCAGCGGCCGGAGGCGGCGGCGCCCCGGCGCGCCGCCGGACAGGGCTGCCGCGGCTGAAACCGCGGCGGCTGCGGCCTGCGGCCGCGCAGGTCCAGCCATCACGCGGGATGCGGAAAAAGCCGCGTCCGCTGATCTCCAGCGCGACCCCTCGAGGGTCGCGGCTTCTTCATCCTGCGGGGGCGGCGCCCCGCGGCTCCCTTGGTCGGCCGCTCGGGTGAGCCGAGCCGGGCCGGTCCGACCGGCTGAGCCGTGCCCTGGCCGGACCGGACCGGGTCCAGCCGGGTCGGGTCGACCCGGTTCGCCCGACCCAGGGGGGGTCGGGCCGGGTCGGCCCAGGCCCAGACCCCCCGTCTTCGGACCGTTTTCGGTATTTTGCCCGTAACATGAGCTACGGGCCTCCGAACGACGCGTCGTCAGCGGAAATGAGATCCTTGGATTTAGACGGTCGTTTCGGTATATCTCACTCAATGTTTTGGATTACTTTGAGTCTGTCCGGGTTGGTTTGTACACGAATCCAAATGGGCCCTCGGAACGGAAACACTCATATCTTGAGCTTCAGACGTCCGATTGACGTGCCGTCAACTTTGTGGAATTCCTCTAACTGAGACGGATCTTTTGGCTCACTCCACTCGTGGTTTGGATGTAGGTGGAGTATGGTTGGGTTGGTGTTTCCTTAAAACCCAACCGGGCCCCTGGGATGAAAAAGCCAATAACTCTCAGACCGGGCGTCCAATTGACGCGCCGTCTGCGACGTTGAGTTCCTGTTGACGATACGGAACTTTTGAATACATCATCCTCGGACTATGTGTCAATTGATGTATCATACTCTTGGCTCGTGGAGCGGACCCTCCCAAACGAGCTTGCTTTGTGCGGGAACCCTAGAGCTGGCTGCGACTGCTACTGTGACTGCAACGACGACTGTGCAGAGATCCTCAGTGGACTGCGACGATGACTGTGCAGAGATCCTCAGTTGACTGCGACGACTACTGCACTCAGCGATCCTACGTGGATCAGTGCTACATATCCTGTGTGGATCCGACCCTGTGTGGGTCAGCGCTCAGCGGTTCTGTGTGAGCCAGTGCCAACAGGTCCTGTGTGGGCCCGATCCTGTGTGGGTCTTTGCGAGGGTTAGTTACCTATTTATCCTCTGTGTGTCCGATCCTGTGTGGGTCATGTCGGGGGTTAGTACCTATCGATCCTTTGTGGGTCCGATGACTTAGATGGATCAGTGATCATCTCTATCGTCATCCGAAGAAGTATACCTGTGTGAGCTAAATCATGTTTACTCTCCTTTGTGGATTATGTTGAGCTATCCTGTGTGGATTTACTGTTTACTCTCCTCTGTGGATTGTGTTGAGCTATCCTGTGTGGATTTACTGTTTACTCTCCTTTGTGGATTGTGTTGTGCTATCCTGTGTGGGTATAAGTTTTTCTTTCCTGTGTGGACTGGGTTGTGCTTGGGCTCAGATGTTGGAGCCGAACGAGAATTGATGACTTACGTATATGTATGGGCATATACCTATGCCGTGTCAGATGTTACTTCTTTATTGTATCTATCCTTTGGGTATTATCCTTTGTGGATTCTGGGAGACCTTCACGGGTATCGGGGGTCCCTACTGAGTAGCTTATACTCACCCTTGCATGGGCTATGGCCGCACTTCGTTGTGTTGGTTGCAGATGACAGACAGCGCTGATCGTGGTGGAGGCTTGCGGAGCAGGACGGTACCTGGAGGTGGACCACTGGGCGGAACATACTCGGAGCGGCCAGGTGGACCCGAGGAGCAGTGAAGGCTTTCTGTACCCACTCTTCAGGTGGGACTTCCAGAGGATGGCTCAACGCTGCAGCTTTTCTTTTCAGTTGCTGTTTTCTCCTTTCAGTTGTACTTTACAGTTGGGCTTTTATTTCTGGCCCCTTTTACTTTCAGCACAGCTTGTAACAGTTTTTACTTAGTGTTTACTTTTCCGCTTCCTTACACTATGGTGCTTGTTACTTTACAAAGGCAATGTCTTCCCTTTTTCCGGGATTTAACCCTTGGTGCTAGTCGCTAGCCCCTGGCCTATGGAAGGCAGGCTTGGGGTAGTCATGGCACGGGCCCCGAGGACGGTTCGTGACAATTACGTCCAAGAATTTTCTAAGATTGTGATTAGGAACATAATTGAAAGTCCCACATCAGAAAAAGTGTCAATAAAGATATCACTTTAAAAGAAAGAATGAGAAGTACAAAGGTAACCCAAGATAACCCATAGTAGATTTCCATGTTGGAAAACATGTGTAATGACCCTCCAATTCTGATTGTCTTGAGAGTACAATGAAACATTACTATGCCTTAAGCGACATCCCAATGATGCCAAAGGCTGGAAATAAATGCCGAAAGGTTTCAACTACAACTGGGGGACGATTTCCCCTTTATAGAAATGAAACAAAAAACCAACCAACCAAACAATCCACTAACAACAACTACATGATACATGTCAATGAAACAACCAACTCATCCATTACCAAAAGGGAAACACACTATTTCATAGTATAACCCATAAAAAATACAACCAACACAAAATTAGAGTGTTATGCGGACGAATAAACAAAATACCCAAAGTAAACCAAGACACACTCTATGGCTCCACATCAAAACCCATACCTCATGCACCACCACATATCCCAAGCATCACCACGAACCACTAGCAATGAGATTCCTTACCTTTACTTGTGTCTCGAAATATGACATCTACAAAAGCACCAAATTTCCAATGTAGTCGTGAGTATAAAACTCAGCAGGTTTTCCCCAATGACTTACCTACTCACACCACTAGGATAAAAGTGTTATCAACATTTATATAAAATAATTTACATAATTTTTTTTACCTAAAACAGTTTAGATCAATATATACCCGGTTTCTAAAACCATTCATAACCAAAACTATCCAAGAGAAATTGAAACAAATTTCCCAACAAGTTATTTTTCCAGAAAAATAACCATACAAGATTTAGATCCATTTCACCATATCCCTTTTTGGCATACCCAAACATTCCACAACCCATGCAACCAACCATGAAACATCGTTATGACAGTTTCATACTAATGGTCAGTTTCTCATCGATCAACCAAGTTGTCACAACGTTATTATTTCCCATGTTCCATTACACATTTTGCACTGAGAACAATGTCATATTTCAACCCAACCTCATACATAGAGTTACCATGTGCCATTAAATATTTGGCACTGAGCACAAGGTCCTATTTCAACCAGGCCCGATACATGCAATATGAACACACACCACATATTCCCATCAATCATGCTAAAACACACATTAAATATAGAAACATTTTTATTGAAAACGATTTCTTGTAAAACCACTACAAATTCCAAAACATTTCAATTTCAAACCATTTTAATAAAACTACCTTTTTATTGAAAACCAAATCCATATAAGTAATTTCAATATCAAACCAATTAAATGAAACACCCTTTTTTCTGAGAACCCACTATTCATAAAACCATCTACAATTTCATCAAATCCATAATTTAAAATCAACATTTTAAATTCAACAATCCAAATCACTTTACACAAAAATTCCCTATGATATCACAATCTCGTCAAAACCATAAATCATCTCTAAAAAAGATTTATTCTATGATTTACACAATCAAATCCATTAAAATAATTCAATTTGAATCTAAGCCAATAAATTCAATCAATAGTAGTTGAGAATGAATCCTCATACCTCAAGGGGTTTGACGAAAACCACAAAAGTCGAAGAACACTTAAGAAACACAGGTTGATTCTCCAAGAACCCTTCATATATCACTTCAACTAGAAATACCAAGACCAAATATCATCTTATTTGGCATCCAAATGCTAAGATATTTCCATAATGGGCATATATCAGTGAAACTACTAGAAGAAGACAATTACAACTATGTATTTCTAAGAAACTGATCATGAACGGTGAAGAATGATCACATACCTCAAGAATCCTGCTTCGATTCTCCAAGGGAAGCCTTCAGATCACCTCAAAAATAATGGGATAAAATTTCCTGACCAAAGGAGAAAACAAATCATGAGTTAGGGTTTCTTAGAAGGAGAAATGAGGCACTTAAAGGCAACAAAAGGCGAGATACCCAATTTAAGGATCTCATTTAAGTGCCCACATGGTTAGTTCGCATGGTTTGACAAACTGTGCGCTAACTGTGCATTAGCTTCTACCCCGACCACCCTTCCTTCATGGTTTGACTGCACTATTAGAAAAATTGTACCCCACCCATGGGGATGCTACTACCTCCAAGACCAACTACACTCAGTTTGGACGCACCATTTAGTCCAATGGTGCACTGCCTGTGTGACTTTCCCTTTTTCCTCAAAACTTAATTCCAAGGTCTCCCGACTCTCCCATTCTCCAACCTTAATTTTATAACTATTAAAAGAATCAAGAAAGGGGAAAATACAAGAAACCAGGGGTACTACATTCTCCCCACCATTGGCCTTTCTGTCTTCAAAATGTAGAATACCTTCATCCAACTGAATCAGTTTCAGTCACTACTCTTCCTTTTCATTTTCATGTTCCCAATTCTCTTCATGAATCCAACCATGCTGCCCTAAAACACAAACTAGAACAATTCTTTTTCAATGCAAGTCTTTCTCTTCGCTATCCACAATCCATACAAGGATATGTATCAATGAAGAATCTGACTCTACGTCAACATGATCCCATATGATTACATGGTCAGGATCAGGATGAAATTTTTTCAACTGAGATACATGGAACAAATTATTCACCGAACTAAATTATGGTGGTAATTCTTAACTAATATGCCACCTCTCCAACCCGTTCTAGTATCTAAAAAGGGCCAATTTATCTGGGAGATAACTTTCCCTGCATCCTGAAAAGATGAAGTCTAGTCCTTGGAGAGATCATCATGAATACATAATCACCCACAATGAAGGACAATAGTCTTCGATGGTGACCTGCATAATATTTATGAATACACTGAGCATTCTCCATCGTCTTTCTAATCAATTGAAACTTCTCCGTTGTTTCTTGGACAATGATTGGCCCAACTAGTGAAGTTTCACTAGTTTCCAAACTGCATAGTGGATAATGAAAAGGACACCAAAAAATTCTTCAAATGGAGCCATGCATGTCAAATCATGATAACTATTATTTTATGGGAAATAAACTAATGGTATATTTTCCTCCCATAACCCACCAAATCCATTACAGAAGCCCACAACATGTCTTCCAAAGTTTGTATCGTCCGTTCAGATTGCCCATCCATCTGAGGTTGATGCACCAGGCACATAGTCAACTCAGTCCCAAGGGTTTGCAGTAATGATTTCTAGAAACGAGATGTGAACCTTAGATCTCTATCTAATACTATATACACTGGTACACCATGCCACTTTACCACTTATAGGATATAGATTTAGGAATGATCTTCCACTATATGATTTTCATGAATTGGGATGAAATATACTGACTTGGTTAGACGATCCACTATCACCCAAATGGAATCATGTTTCCGGATAATTCATGGAAGACCTATAAAAAATCCATTTCTATCCGATCCCATTTCCACAATAGGATAGGTAAAGACTGTAACATACTAGCTGGTATAACTCTATACATTAACCTGCTAACAAGTCAAACACCACGAGATGTACTGGACCACCTTGCTTTTGATGCTGCTCTACCAAAAAATTTTCTTCAATGCCTTATAAATTTTCTATGTACATGGAAGTACATCACATTTAGAATGGTGGTATGCATTATGGAGTTGGTCCAGACAAACCATATGTACAACCATCTGATCTCTGAAGCACAAAACTGAACCCCCATCAAGTTTCCAGCCATCAGTGGTCTCCCCACAATTGAGTTTCGAACTTAAAAATAGGCATTCCACATCAAATGTTTGTTCTTATTTGATCATCTTTACTAGTTCAAGAACAAGTGTAGCTGAAATGAAAACAACAACATCACCCCAGTCATCACATTCCACATGCATGTCAGCTAATACCGACATCAACTGCTATTCATCTAAAGCTTTATTCGTTAACTAATGATATGACATTCTACTCAACTTATCGGCCACCAAATTTACATTTCTCGGTTTGTACATCAAGTGAAAGTCAGGAATTTGGATATACTCCATAAAACTCCTTTGCCTCAGATTCAAATCACGCAGTGAGAAAATGTGTTTCAAGCTTTAGTGATCTGTAAACACAGTAAATTTCTCTCCAAAGTGATATTGTATCTATGTTTTCAAATCATGAACGACTGCATATAACTCCAAATAATATGTTGGGTAATTCTTCTCATGAACCCTCAAGTTCCATTAAGGATATGTAACAACATGATCTCTTTACATGATAACACAACCTAACCCTGATCTAGAATCATCACAATACACCACATACCCCTGACCTAATTCTGGCACGATCAAGATTGGTGCCGATATAAGCCGAACCTTCTGTTCAAGGAAAGACTTATGACATTCTTATATCAATTGGAATGGTGCATTATTCTTTGTCAGAGCTATAATTGGTGGCGCTGGTCATGAGAAACCACGATCCAAGTGTTGGTTGTAACTAGCAAGACCATATAATTTTCTTATCTCAAACACATTTTTCTGTGGTTTCCAAGAGATAACGGCTTTTATCTTTTCCGGATCAGCAGAAATGCCTTTCTCAGAAATGACATGGCCAAGGAAACTTACTTCCAGTTTCCAATAATCACTATTTGATAATTTGGCATTCAAATGATGATCTCTCAAGATTTGCAACACTTTTTCCAGGTGCACCTCATGATTAGACCTTGTTTTTGAATAGACCAAAATATCATCTAGAAAAACCACAACAAAAGAACCTAGGTATCACTGAAATATCTGATTCATCAAATCCATGAAGGTCTCTTAATCATCCATTTGACTGAATGTAATGACTAAATATTCGTTGCATCCAAATATGCTTCTAAAATTTGTCGTTGAAATATCCTCCTTCCGAAGTCGTAATTGGTGATATCCTGATCGCATGTCAATCTTGGAGAACCACTGATATCCTCTTAATTTATTGAAGATATCTTCAATGAATGGAAGTGGATATCTAATATTTACCGTAACTTGTATAAGAATATGATAACCAACACACAACCGAAGAGTTCCATCTTCCTTCTTCATGAAAAACATTGTTACTTCCCATGGAGAAGAACTAGGTTGAATGAAGCCCATGCTTTCCATATCCGCTAACTACACTTTCAATTCTTGTAACTCTGTTGGTGCCCTCATATAAGACGGAAGGGAAAAGGGAATGGTCCCATGAATGGGATCAATCGTAAACTACATTTCCCTTAAGGGTGGTAACCCTGATAATTTTTTTGGGAATGACATCTAGAAATTGATCCCCAACAGCTGGAAAAATACTTTCCTTAATCTCTTACATTGATGCCAAAGTCAACACTAATAGTTTCTAAGAGATCGTTCCCACCATTGGCGCAAAAAAGCATTTTCACCTTTCTTTTAAATCCTCTCTCCTCTTAAGAGATGGTTGATGCCATCCTTAGTCGTGAAACTAATTTTTCTCATATAAATGTTGATTTGATCATTAATCATTGTCACCCAATCCATACCCAGGATTATGTCATAGACATCCATGCCCAAAATAAAGAAGTCCCATTTCAACTCATCTCCATAAATAGTTATAGAACATGCTTTAAACACAAAGGTTTGACGTTCACTTTCACCAAGAAGAGTTTTCAGTTTCAAAATAGAAGGAATCATTTCTTGTTTTAAACATAGATGATCAACAACACAAGAAGCAATGAATGAATGTGATGCACTAGTATCGAAGACCACATGAAAAAGGGTAGGATTAAAAATAATCGTACCTCTCACTGTAGATGGTCCAACATGATCATAGACCATCATTTTCTCTTCTCCATACAATTGCTTCATTGTTTCACTGCACTTCATTTTTCCTTGTTGGAATTGCCCTTGTTGAGGAGTCATGCTCTTTCGTGAATCGCCGAGGCTAGCTCTGATATGATGATGAGACTAGTTCTACTGTCCTCTTACTATTAAAGCATATGATTCTTTTAATGACTGATATGTTTCCCAATCTCCCAACCTAGGAGCACTCTGACAACAGCACTGAAGATGTCCAACATTGTGGCAATTATGACATGCTCTTGGTTGCGCCGTACACACTCTCTTTATGGGGTCATTCAAAACACATTGAAAGAAACCTGATTTTCTTTGGGGTAATCGGGGAAGGTTCACTGATCCCACCGTCTGGTTCTGATTTCCAATAGAACCGTGGAAATTTGTTTCCCTTTTCCTCTTGTTACCAATGATTTTTTTCTCACTACTTCTCGTAGTTATCATCATTCCTCTTCCTGTCGATCCTGAGATATCACGTTCAGTAATAGTCACTCTGGTAACCATATCTGTATAATCTGTAATAAAGAGAACGACAACCTTTGATCGAATCTCTTTCCTTAGCCCCGATTCGATGATGTGTTCCTTCAATGATGCACTTACCACAATCTCTGGTGAAAAATGGACTAAATTTGTAACAATCTGAATCTGGAGCCACTCAACTGGTGCCACGTACCTGGTTCACCACATGGACTCAAGGGAATTTCCCCAAAATTCCATATGCTGATGACTACCATTAAGGGATTTGGTGAGTCATTGGGGAATCTATTCCCTCATTTGGTAAGGTATACAATGAAAAGTAAATAACAGACAATAGCGTCAGCAGTAAACAACATTCAAAAACTGAAACTAAATAGTGAAATCAATGTATAATATAATAATGATGAAAATGATGAAAAAGGTACAAGTATCTAAGGAAAGTAGAAAACACTAAAACGTGCTGAAATACAACTGAGAAAAAAGTACTAAAAGAAAACATAAACTCCAGCAGCATTACATGCCTAGGCTCGGTCCTATGCTCTCCAGTCCCAATAAGCTATCATATACATGATGTAGAAGGGCCACAATCCCATTCCACAACTGCAACCATATAACCTATTTGGGATGAAATGTAGGACCCAAATAGGGTGTAAGACTAATCCATGTAGGTAACCACCACATGATATATGCCCTGCTATCAGTGAGAAATATAGAAAAAGTAAATGAAATAAGTGCATCAGAGAAATAGTAGTACACTAAATCAAACAATCCAATGAATATCCATTCACATTTATTTAGTAATTTAATTCAGTCAGTTAATTATCACCCATGGAGTCTAGACATAGCTCTATATTCCCAATGCATATCAAGTTACGCAACATGTATCTCATCAGACTACCTAAACTACAAGCAGTACAAAACACTGGCTTGTTCATTGGCTTGGTGGACTCGTCACAACCAACCAAACAATATTCACACGGACTCACTGGGTGGATCATACTGTCAGACCCCTATATTCATGTAATCATACGAGGCATAAACACTCTGAGAAGCAGTCACCATCAATTCCCCTATTGTCTTGCAACAAATGATATAGGTTCTCTGAGGAACCACATATGTCTAATTCCCACTATAGTCTTGATGTGTTACTAAGGAAAATCTAAGGGGGCACAAATTCCAATTCATATAGGTCTAGTGAATGATAATAATTTATAACAGACTCTCTATGAAATCCTTGAATCGTCAATCCCCTCTTTAGTCTACCACACCTGGTTCACACAGCCCTGAGTAGTCTAGTCATGCATAAAAGACTGTTATCATCCCTATGTAAGTTCAACAACTATATGGATAATAGCTACAATGCATCAAAACAATATAAACAGTAGGAAATACATGCAATCAAATATCTCAAGGTAGGAAAACAAAGAAACAAGGTATGCCTCATAGGAAACCTAAGCCAACAGGCGGTAAACAGCCAAAAAAGGGGAAAACACCCATGGGGTGATCCTTAATATACTAATAAGCAATCGTTAATCATATAATAACCTCAATCATACAATATATCTATGGAAGATATTAGTATTGGTTCAGAAACATGTCCCAACAGACCCGATACATGGAAATCTGGCACTTTTTGCACAAAAACTCAAATACATTCAACGTAGGGAAACAAACCACCTACCTCGATCCTAGATGATCGATTTAATTGAACCTCGGCCTGTGAATTGGCCTAGAATGGATTAGATCTGCTAAACCATCTAAAAATTTCAACAATAGATAACTCTCTTAAGAGAAAGAATATGGAAACGTGGCCAAAGGGGAACCAAGAACTCACTACTACGATTCTATTGCAACAGATGACATTCGATTCGGATAGCGGGTGAAAAATCGATTGCTTGGAGAAGATCTGCGGTCATACCCTCACCCTCGGTCAAAGAAGCAGTAGAAGAAGATGTATTCAAGGTTATGTCATGACCCCGGTCTGTTTAATGAAAAAAAGTACATGGCGTGTACATTTAGAGTACACAGCGTGTAAAAAGATTTTCCATAATCTACATTAAGCGGCCTCCACATCACCACTACACACCATGTGTGTGGCCCGGACATGGCCAGAACACGACCTTGCGCGGAAACAATGTACACGGCATGTACATAAAAAGCACATGGCATGTACTTGGAAAATTTCAAAATTCTCCTCTTTTTCCCAAAAACGTCCATAAAAGGAAAACATACGTGAAAAAAGGGTCTGGGTTCTTACAAACTTTCCCTCTTAAATAAATTCGTCCCCAAATTTCCCTAAGAGAGTGGTAATGAAGAAAACTAGAAAATATATAGCCACTATGACCGGATATCAGCCTCCCTCTCCCAAGTCTCATACTTTATTCACTCTTTCTTCTATAAAACCTATACCACAGGTACTTACCATCCATGGAGAACCTCCATACTGTGATTGACAACCGTGATAGGATTCTCCAAAAAATATGCATCATGTTCCAGCTTAACCTCCTTGGGTTGTAAAACATGCGATAGGTATGAGAAATAGCATCGAAGCTGAGAATCCTGGAAGACGTCGTGCATATCTTGGTACCTCTGAGGTAACTACAATCAATAAGAAACTATCCTGACTCTCTCCAGGACCTCAAACGGCCCGACGTATCTCAGTGAAAGCATACCCTGTCTCAAGATCCTCTTGTGTCCCAACCTCGTGGTAACATGTAGGAAAAACTGATATCGGACCTTGAACTCCAAAGGTCATCTCCACTGATCAACATAAGATTTATGCCAAGAATGGGCAGTATCCATCCTCTTTCAAATCAACTCCACCTATTCTGTGGTCTCCAGAACAAGATGAGGTCCTAGCATAGCAGCATCCCCTGGCTCCAGCCAAGATAATGGTTATTGGCACGACCTACCATACAAGGCCTCATAAGGTGTCATCAAATACTTTCATGAAAACTATAATTGTATTATAACTTTACTAGAGATATATTTCTCTCCCATGAAACTCCAAAATCAAGGATGCAGACTCGTAGCATGTCCTCTAGCACCTGAATCATATGCTCCAACTGGCCATCTTTCTTGGGATGGTAAGTTGTACTCAAAAGTAATTGTGTACCCAAATCCCACTGCATCACTTTCCAGAAATGTGACATTAAGAAGGAATCCCTATTTGAAATAATATTACTTGGAACCCCATGCAAGTGTACAATCTCACGGATGTACAATCATCCATGCTCATCAAAATCGATGGTCTCGTTAACTGGCTTGAAGTGATCAACTTCCGTGCATCTGTCAATGACATCGCATACCACATCATTCCCTCGAGGCTATCTCATTAACCCTATCACGAAGTCCTTCATGGCGTCATTCCACATCCACATTGGAATGGGTAACTGCTATAAAAGCCATGATGGTTGCCGGTGCTCGGCCTTCACCTACTGATATGTGGAACATCTCATGACAAAACCTGCAATATCTCTCTTCATACCCATCCACCAATACTTGCAGTGTAGATCACGATACATCTTGGTGACACCAGTATGAACTGACCAAACTGAGGAATGAATGTCTCGCATCAGCTCCTCGCATATATCTCCTGGCACCCATACCATCCCAGGAAACACACGATCTCATCCTCTCTTATGATCCATCCAGGAAGAGGGTCCTCTACTGACATGCATTACCATAGGACTAGGCCTTCAGAATCTAATAGATGTCTCATTCGAACTCGATCGTGAAGGGTAGAGATAACAAATACAGATGAAATAAAGGTCTGACCATGTCTTTCTTTCACCTTCAAATGCATTTCAGAAAAAAGAGCCACAAGATGCCACTTCCTGCTAGCCACCTGTATTGCCTTTATATGTTTCCTCCTTCTTAGTGCATCTACTACATCGTTGCCTTTCCCAGGCATATAAGCAAGCTCGAAATCGAAATAATGTAGGTACTCATCCCACCTCTTCTATCTCATAAATAAGTCACACTCTGTGAAGTTATACTTGAGGCACTTATGGACTGTATATACAAAACAATTCTCTCACAGAAGATACTAACTCCAACAACACAAAGCATGAACAACTACAGCCAACTCTAGGTCGTGTGTAGGATAGTTCCTCTAATTTGGCCTCTACTACAGAGATCTGTATGAAACAACACGATCCTCCTGCAAAATCACTGCTCCGAGACCGATTCCAAATGAATCCCATAAATCTGTATAACTCCTGCTCGACTCAGGAAAAACAAGAATCATCCCTGTAGTCAATCTCCCCTTCAGCTCCTAATAGGCTGAATCATAGGCTTCTGACCAAACATACTTTACCCCTTTCTTCGTCAATCCTTTCAATGACACTACTAAGCATGAGAAGTCCTGTATAAACCGCCTGTAGTGACTAGCCATCCCTAAAAACTTCGTACCTCAAATACATTCTTCGGCTACTCAAAGGCAACTACTGCTATCACCTTCCCTGTGTCTACTAATACTCATGTCTCTGAGATGACATGACATAGTAAGTGAATCTCGTCCATCCTAAAGTGGCACTTCGAGAGCATAGAATATAACTGGTGCTCCCTCAATGTACTCAGAACAATCTCAGGATGGGTAGCATAGTCTTGTTGACTGTGATATTGCACCAAGATATCATCCACAAAACCACCATGAACGAATCAATGTAAGGATGGAAAACTTTGTTCATCAGTGCTATGAAAACGGTTGTAGCATTCGTGAGACCGAACGACATATCCAAATACTCTTATAGACCATACCTACTCCGGAATGCTGTAAGAGGTATATTAGATGGTCTGACATGTAACTGGTGGTTTTTGGATCTCATGTCGATCTCCGAGAACACTCTGAATCCTTGAAGCTGATCAAAGAGATCATCTATCCACAGTAATGGATATCGGTTCTTGACTATCAACTGGTTTAGCATCCGATAGTCCACACAAAGCTGTAAAGTACCATCCACCTTCTTTGCAAACAGAATAGGCAAACCCCAAGGAGATGTACTGGGTTGGATAAAACCTTTTTTCTGCAGCTCCTCAAATATCTTGTTAATCTCATGCAACTCAGGTGTAGCCATCCTATAAGGAGGAATGGACACCAGTACCGCTCCTCGAACAAGCCCAATAGAAAATTCCACCTCACGCTCCTGAGGAAAACCCGAAAAGTCTTCTGGAAAGACATCTGGAAATTGACTAACAACTAGAGGAAAATATATCAGAAACGTACCCTAGTCATGTAGATATAGGTTAGCAATATGGGTCGTAACACCACCCAACCCATGATTCTCTGGTCTAGATCTGATCACATGAAAATCCCATTTGACCTTGTGAAGAAATGATCCACCCTCTGGTGATGTGAAACACAACCTATGACAATAGCAATCAACAAAGGCCTGGATCCGAACTAACCAGTCCATACTGAGAATGAAATCATAGCCTTCCATCTCCAAAACATAGAGACTCCATGAAAAATGAAATCCACTATCCTCAAGGGGCAGTCCATGAACTGACGCACGCTAGCAGTTCTAATTCCAAAAAGGAGTGTCTAGCGTCATCATATCGTCAGAAGTATAAATAGTGAGTTTAAGGCTTTCCACGGTAAGCACAGAAATAAAGATATGATAAGATCCTGTATTGAAAAGTGTAGAGGATAAAACTGAGGCTACTAAAATCGTACCTTGAATTGTGGAAGGTCTATGAGCATGCTCCTAATGAATATTCTCTACCGCGAATGTCTGGAATGCACAACGACCTTGTGTATTAGCCTGAGATCCCTGAGATGACCCTCTCTGAGCCTAACCACTACGTCCATATCCTCTACCCTTCCTTGAATGACATGAAGAGCTCCATCCCCCAGTCTGCTGTGGAACTGGAAATCCTTCTCCAGTACGCAGAGTCAAAATTGATCCTCCTTCACTAGCCACAGGAAGAAGAACCTTGTAAAAACACTGTAGATGACCCATCTTGCTCCCTGATCGGCACTCCACTAGGTCTCTCGGGCACTGAGGTTTCTTATGCACACATTTTCCACACTGATAGCACACCACTATGTTTCCTGGAGGAAGATCTAATAAACCATAAGGAATACCTTACTTCCCCGAGTCACCTCGTGTAGACTCTCGGTGGCGCTTCCTGCTGTCATCATAAAAAGAATCTTCCCTCAAAGATGAAACGCCCTGGTCCACAACTCTAATCTAATTTAGGTTTCTCTGCGTGATATGTTCCTGGATGAATATCGGAGTTATAGAAGTCAACTGAAAGACGTTCACCTACGACCTGATGTCTGGCCTGAGTCCTTCCTCAATCTTCCTTGCTAAAAACAACACGTCATTCCCCAAAACGGGAGTGAAACACCATGACCCTTTGAAGCGAGAGGAATACTCCATAACTGAGAGAGTACCCTGCTACAGGTTCATGAACTCTCTATCTTGGTCATCCCTCAACGTCGCCGGGAAGAGGTAGTCGTAGAACGTATGCTGAAATTCATCCAAAGCCATAGTCTGTTGGTGCCCTTCCTACGAAATCACATCCCACCATCTATTTGCAGAATATCTTAGAATATAGGTTTCAAGATTTAATATCCTCTATAGTGGAATCTACAGGTGCTTAAAGATGGATAGCATGGCTTCTAGCCATGATAATGCAGCCTAGGGTCCTCCATCCCCTATGAACGTGGGAGGATGTTGCTTCTGAAAAACAAGCGTCAGCTCTGCCATAGACGGGGTAGGATGCGGAGCACCATGGAAGGTCTACATGAATCTTAGGAAACCCTCTCTGAATTGAGCATCGGCATAAGTTTCTGTAATCGATGCATGTGCCATATGTGGTATGATAGACAGAACTACTAGTAGTCCCTGATCTGCCATATCAGTTGTACGGTCACTGTCGAGTTCCAGATGTGCAACGAGAGGACGTCTTAGTGCCATGAGTCTACAAGATCACAAGTATACCTGTATAAAAAAGGAACATAGTTGCAACTTATGTGTTTAAAACATAACAGGAGTGAAAAACTCAAAAATTTGGGGAAAACATGACTACTCGCCGTGTAGTACCACTACACAGTGTGTTTCCCGAAATTTTACCCTGGGTGTGTACCTTGGCCATATATGGCTGTGTAAACCACCCAGCTACATAGCGTGTTCTCAAACTACACGGTGTGTACTAATCCCCGTTTTCTTCCTCCCCGATTACTCCTACATGAAAAGGAACACATACTATCCTAGTAGGAAACTACATGGCGTGTTTTTCCACATACACGGTGCGTCCTTATGATTTTTCCAATGTCTGGGTCGTTAGCCACACGGACTGGTACATGGACCACTACTACATGGCATGTCAACACGGTACACAGTGTGTTTCCCTGCATATTTCCAAACCCATGTATTCATCTACACAGCTAGGTCACACGGCTCCTCTAAGACAAAACTACACAGCGTGTTCAAGGAAGACATAGCATGTACTAGACATGCCTTACCTGGCCTATGTTGTTAGCGACACGGCCTCACACACAGCCGACCCTACACGGCGTGTTCCATATGGAAACCGTGTGTACATGAAGGAAGCCCCTGGCTCGTGTTTTTCGTGACACAACCAGATACCCAAGTCATACTACATGGCGTGTAAGCTAGTACACGATGTGTTCCTACATGAACATTCACAACCCTGAGTCCCTATCCACACAGTCAGTGACACGACTAAAAACTACACTGTGTGTATACATGAAGTACATGCCATGTAGTCTTGGTTTTTCCAGATATTAGCACCATAACTACACCAAATCCCATAAAACATGGAGAAACAATCCTTAATGTGCCAAATTTCAATCCATGGGGGCCCATTCTCCCCGCGAATCAATGCTTGGCATCATAACCGTGCATATAAAAATTAAAAAGTATAACAACTCACGATCCACCAAATCCCAATCCTTGAGGGCCCATAACACCTCTAAGACCAATGTTTTGTTTCCATGATCAGGAAGCTCTAAACAACGATACCCTATCAACATAGCAGGTATTCTATCACAACAGATATCACAACAACAAGCCTTGTCTATCACAATGTCTATCACAATAGCATGAAAATTCTAATGCAACCTAGATGGCATGGAAAAATGCATGAACTGTGATTTTCTAACAAGTTCCTATGTGATGCATGAGATGGAATACCCTTATCTCATCGGGTTGCAACAAAATAGAACCATAATCATATAAATAGTGACAGTACAAAACAAGTGCAACACCCAATGGAGAAATCAGGTAAACTATAACATTTGTAAAACTGAAAAATTGAAATATTCGAGGAAACTAGGTTTTTTCCCTATACACAGGGTCTAGAACTCCCAGGCACAACTATTTACCATTTACATATTCTGTCATATCCCTTTCTATTGTCAATAAATAGTAAGTCAATTGAATGAAAAGAAAGGAACCTTCCTCTAATATTACTTTGTAACGATCTGAATCTGGAGCCACTCAACTGCTGCCCCATACCTGGTTCACCAAATTTTCTCAAGCGTGTTTCCCCAAATTCCAGATCTTGCTGACTAGCAGCAGGGGATTTGGTGCATCATTGGGGTAATTATTCCCTCATTTGGTATGGTATACAATGAAATGGAAATAACAGACAATAGTGGGAGAAGTAAACATCATGAAACAACTAAAACTAAACAGCGGAAGCACTGTATAATATAAAAATGTTGAAAATGATGCAGTACATACAAGTATATAAAGAAAGCAGCAAAGACAACAACATACAAAAATAGAACTGAGAACAAAGTACTAAAATTAAATAGCAACATCAGTAGCATCACACTCCTATGCTCGGTCTTATTCTCTCCATATCCAACCAGAAATCATGTACCTGAAGTAGAAGGGACACAGTCCATATCCTCTCCTTTAAGAATATTACTTATTTGGGATGAAAAGAAGGACCCAAACCGAGTATGATACTAATCCAAGAAGGAAACCGCCATAAGATATGTGCCCTACTATCAGTGAACAATATAGAAAAGGTAAATGAAATAAATGCTGCAGAGAAACATGAGTACACTAAATAAAACAATCCTATGAATCTACATTCAAATTTATTTAGTAATTTAATTCTGTCATTAAATTATCACCCAAGTAGTCTAGAAATATCTCTATATTCCCAAAGAATAGAATGTAACACAACAGGTATCTCAGTAGACTACCTAAACTACAAGCAGTACAAAACACAATCTTATTCATTGGCTCGATGGACCAGTCCCAAGAAACTAAAAAATATTCACACTGACTCTCTGGGTGGCTCATACTCGAAGAACCCCACAGTCAAGTAATCATACGAGTCACATACACTCTGTGAAGCACTCACTATCAATTCTCCTGCGGTGTTGCAACGAAAGATATTGACTCTATGAGGAAGCACTTATGTCTAATTCCCCCTATATTTTCGATATGTAACTAAGGAAACTCTGAGGAAGCAAAAGGTCCAATTCCCATAGGTCTTGGGAACGATACTAATTTATAAAAGACTCTCTATGGAAACCCTAATTCGTCAATCCCCTCTTTAGTCTACCACACCAGTTTCACACGGCCCTGAGCAGTCTAGTCATGTGTAAATGACTGTTAGCAGCCCTAACTATGTTAAACAACTAATTGTCTAATAGGTACAATGCATCAAAAGCATATAAATAGCAAGAAATACATGCAATAAAATATCTCAAGGTAGGCAAACAATTCAACATGGTATGACTCACAGGAAACCTAATCCAACCTGTGGTAAATGACAAAAACAAGGGAAAACACCAATGGGGTGATCCTAAATATGCTAACAAAAAATCATTAGTCATATAATAACCACAAGCATACATGAAATCGAAGTCATTTAATAATACCAGTTCAAAACACTAACCCGAGATAACCGATACATGGGAATCCAACACTTTTTGCACAAAACACAATGATAATAATCATAGGGACACAAACCACCTACCAAGATCCTAAATGATCAATATACATGAACCTCGGCCCATGAATCATCCTAGAATGGAGTAGATCTACAAAAAAATCTAAAATGTTAAACTGAAAATAACTCTCATAAGAGAATGAATTTGGAAACGTGGCCAAAGGGGAACCAATAACTCACCACTGCGATTCTATTGCAACTGACAGTGTTCGATTCAGGTAGCAGCTGATGGATCGGTGGCTCGGAGAAGATCCACAGTTGTACCGTCACTCTCGGTCTATGAAGCTGGAGAAGAAGATGTATTCGGGGTTAAGTCGTGACCCTAGTCTGTTTGATGAAAAAAAGTACAATGTTTGTACTTTTAGATTACACGGCGTGTACTAGGATTTTCTATACACTAAATTTAGCGGCCTCCACATCACCCCTACACACCGTGTTTGTGGTGCGGAAACGGCCAACACACATCCTAGTGCAACAAAAAACTACATGACGTGTACTTAGAAAGTATTGGGCATGTACTTGGAAAATTTCTAGATTCTACTCTTTTTTCCAAAAAAAGACCAGAAAAGAAAAACATACCTGAAAATAAGGTCCGGGATCTTAAAAATTTCATGAATTTAGCCGCATACTTTGTGATAGAGAGACTCTCTTGTTTTAGGATGAAGAAGTTCATTGGTTCCTAGATCTTGAACGTGTGAGGATAGAATTGTTTGTTGAATAATTCTTCAAAATCCTTCCATTTAAGACCTTCTTCCAACATATCCTACACTGCTGAATCCCACCACTGACGTGCAAGATCCTGAAGAATATATGTCGAAAGCTTTAACTTGAGCTCTAATGGGGTGTTGATGAAATAAAAGATATGATTCATCCTACTTAGCCACACCTCTGCCTTTTCGGGTCTAGCAACACCCAAAACATTCGGTGGATTCTGCTTCATGAACTATATGGTATGACCAACATGTTGTGGATCATTCCTCCTATTCCCTGTATCCAAATCATGAAAAGCTTGGACAATACTTTGAACTAGATCTTGGTTCACACATGGAAGTGGTGAAACCACATTCCCTATAGCCTCTTGGGGTTGGTTCCGACTACGCTTACAGGGTGACATTTTCTTAACCAACAACAATCTCCATCAACCTCACTCTCAAGAAACTGGTGTCTTAGAATTTCAATATCAATTACATCATATATCACAACATTGTTTTCAAAAAAACCTTTTTCCATGTTTAACAATTTTTTAAAACATTCATCATGATTTTTGAAAATCAATCCATTTTCAAAATACACCAAATACCCAGTTTTCAAAACCTTTCACTTGAATACAATATCTGCATTTTTAAAAAAATTACACCTTGCTCAATATCGTTACTCATAACTCATAATGAGATATCCAATCCTAGTGGGTTTTCATTCCTCTACAATGCATGTTACGCTCATCTCATTGACTAAACCAATGATAATGAAATTTCCATCATTCTTGAAGTGTATCCAATACACTTATATACCCATCACACTGGTAATATGAAGTTCAACATAAAAAGGTTAGCTATGTCCTTTTATTCTATACATTTCATGTTCCAGAAATCCTACTCATGTTTATGATTTCAGGCCATGGAATAGTAAAAAATGAATTTCAACTCCAAGACCAAGAACATCGAAGACTACTTTTTAGGAAAGGATCAAACAAGCTCATACCATGTGTTATGAACTACCATATCTCATTGTCTTGAGAGTACAATGAGGAAATAATATATCTTAAGAAACATCCCTAGGAAGCCAAATGCGGGCAATAAATGCCGAAGGGCTTCAACTACATGTGGACGATGATTTATCCTTTGAAGAAATAAAACAATTAAGCAACCAACCGAAGGATCCACTAAAAAAAACTACATGATGCAGGTCAATGAAACAACCAACTCATCCATTTCCAAAAGGGAAACACACTAGTCCAAAATAATACCAATAAACCAATAAAACCAACACAAAATCAAAGTGCTATGCGGAAGAATAAACAAAAGACACTATTTAAACCAAGACACACTCCACGTCTCTACATCAAGTTCCATGCTCCATGCACCACCACATATCCCAAGCATCACAATGAACCACTAGCAATGAGATGCCTTACCTTTACATGTGTCGTAGAATACGACAATAGTGAAATCACCGTAGTTCAAAAGCATGGGTGAGTATAAAACTCAGTCGGTTTTCCCAAATGACTTCCCTACTCCTGCCACTAGGATAGAAGAGTTAAACCATTTATATAAAATAGTTTACATAAAATATTTTTCCCAAAACAGTTTATAACAAGATATAAAATGTTTTCAAAACCATTCATAACCAAAAGTATCCAAGAGAAATTGAAACCAATTTCCCAACACGTTATTTTTCTTGAAAAATAACCAAATATGCTTTTGATCCATTTCACAATATCCCTTTCTGGCATACCCAACCATTCCAAAACACATGAAACCAACCATCCATGATTCGTTATGACAATTCAATACTCATGAGAGGTTTCTCATTGATATACCAAGTTGTCACAAGTTAATTGTTTCCCAAGCACCATTACACCTTTGGCACTGAGAACAAGGTCATATTTCAACCACGCCTCACACATATAGTTACCATGTTCCATTAATCATTTGGCACCGAGCACATGGTCCTATTTCAACTAAACCTCGTAAATGAAATATGAACACAACACATATTACCATCAATCATTCCAAAACACAATTTAAATAAAAAACTATTTTTTATTGAAAAAAATTTCCATTAAAAAAATTTCAATGCAAAACCATTTTAATTCCAAACCATTTCAATAAAACTCCCATTTATTGAAAAACAATTCCATCAATGTCATATCAATCGATAATGATATCAATAAAACAGAATTTTTATTGAAAACCCAATTTCCATCAAACCATCTACAATTTCAGAAAATCTATAATTTAAATTAATCATTTAAAATTCAATAAGGGAAATCACTTTGCGCAACAATTTAGTATGATTTCACAATCTCATCAAAACCATAAATCATCACTAAAGATGATTTATTTTATTCTTTTCACAATAAAATCCATTCAAATATGACAATATGAATCTAAGACAGTCAATTCTAGCAAAAGGTGTTGTGTTTGAAGCCTCTTACCTCAAATGTTTTGAAAAAAACCGCAACGGTCGAAGAATGCTTAGGAAACCTGGGTTGATTCTCCCTGAACCCACCTTAGATCTCTTCTCCTTGCATGACCATGGAAAAAAATCCACATATATGGAATTCACACACATAGATCTACCCATAATGGGCATATATATATGATACCGAGAGAAAAGGAGAAGTAGATCTATGTAGATATAAGAAACCGATCAAGAATGATGAAGAACGATCACATACCACAAGAATCTGGCTTTGATTCTCCAAGATAAGCCTTCGAATCACCTCTAGAATGATGGGAGAAAAATTTATGACCATAAGAGATGTAAAATCCCGACTTAGGGCTGCATAGGTGGAAAAAAGAGGCACATAAAGGAAAAAACATGTGAGATAAAAAATTTAAGGATCTCATTTAATTGCCTGCACGATAAGTTCACATGTTTTTACAAACTGTGCGCTAACCATGTGTTAGCTACTGCCTCAGCCACCCATCTCGCGTGGTTGGGAAGCACTCTTAGATAGACCATGCACCACCCATGTAGAAGCTACTACCTCCAAGAATAACTATGCAGGGTTTGGCCACACAGTTTAGAAAAACCTTATGCTGCCTGTGCAACATACCCATTTGCCTCAAAACATCATTCCATGTTCTCCCGACTCTCCCATTCATCACCCTTAACATTATAACAATTAAAATAATCAATAAATGGTTATATACTAGAAACCAGCGGTACTACAACATGGATATGGAATATAAAATATGTGTCATTTTCTGATGAAGTGGGATAGAAAACATGAGCAGGAGAAAGTTAACAACAAGAAAATCACAAACATGTGATGGGACAAAGGGTCATTAGTTTCCCAGTTGGAAAAGTAAACAAAATATGTTTTTAAGTTAAATTTTATAAATATGATGAATTTATTTATGATATTGTCCAATAACATAAAGAGATATGAAAACATTTTAAGTAGAGTTTCACTCTTTAATAAATTTCTACTACTAACTCATTTTTTTCAAATGATGAGTATTCAAGATGACCTGGTCACACCGAAAGAGCTCGAATTAACATCTAGAGAATTAGATTATCCATAAAGGATAAATAGTATATTTACCTTGTCTTTAGAGATTGTAAAATACAAAAATGGTTAGTACAAGATCATATGATCCCCCAAAAGGATATTCCTTTAGAGAAATATACATTAATCATCATTTCATGAATTAAACCAACTATACCGCAATGTTAAATAAATACCATTCAATAAAAAATTATCCTTAAAATATATCAATATAATCCAAACTGATATTTAAACCCAAAACATAGAATAATTTGGTTATTTAGTCTTCCACGTTAAATTGTATCTCCAAATGACATCAACTACTCTAAAAGCCGCAGACTTAAAAGTAATTAAACTAATCATATATTCTCTATTATAGGTTAATAATTTCTATAAATAATCCAAATCACTAAAAATACAAAATAAAAACTTAGATAAAAATCCACCATTTTTCCTCAATCTAAATACCGTAGTATTATATTTTCTTTAGGCATATAGTGTTCCCAACAGAGCGAACATCTTAAAAAAATTATCACTTAATAACCATATAATCTTCTATTACAAAGGGTATTCATTCGATAAGTCCTAAGATCCCAAATCAACTTATTATTGATCAATACAATTATTTAACTAAAAATAATTATTCACATTAACAAGGGACATCATGTAGTCTAGTGGTAGGTGATAAATCCCAATCACACTCTGGTTGTTGGTTCGATTCACAAAGCTTTTTTCGACATGACGGTTTGTCACACGATCTTCATGTAGTCTTTTTTCCAAAACGATATATTATAACAATACCCAAATGAGATAAATTCATCATAATAACAACAACATAATTTAACCAAAAATGTTATCTGATACCTTGCATTATCATCCCAAAATATAATAACATGTAATTGCCTCTAACCCAAGGATCATATAAAACCAAATGTTAATTCATAACTATATCCACAGGAGGAAATATTATTTTTCCTCAAATATCATTTTCAAATGAAAAACTGCTGTGTTAGAAATACAATAGAAAATTATTCCAATGTAATCCCATCAACAAGGAGCACTAATACTTTTAAACATTTCTCCAACCATTTATTTCCACATAGCTTCTTATTGGACTATGAAATTATCCAATAGAATAGGGAAATCACTCGTGTAATGGCCAGGTCCCTTCATTTATGAAAAATGGCTATAAATGGATTCTTGGGACAATTTTTATTTTCTTCCATAGTACTATTCATTTTTACTAAAAAATTCACTACTTTATGTTCTTCTTTCCCACACGTAAAGAAATTATATGTTAAATTGAGACCCATTACTAGGTATCTCCTTCAACATTTCTTGCATGATGGAAATTGAGGATTAATTTCTCAATGGCCTCCAAATCTAGAGCTCTTATCATTCATCACATTTCTCTTCTTTGTTGAGTCTATGAGTTGGTTAATATATATGTTTTTGATCATATTTTTTGGAAAAAAGATTTGGCATGAACACGATATATTTTACAACTGTCAACATTCCATTTTTTTCCCATTTCCACCATCATTCCCACCTTTTACATCATGCTCAATGTTACTATGACTTTCTTGGAATCTATCCATTGACTACAAATAGAGAGAATTTTCTGAGTTACTGTAGTCATAAAATCATTTAGAGAATATCATGACACCATATTTTCAATTTGAAACTTTTTAGGATTAACCATGGTCATTTATTCTCATCTTATATTAAAATCCTTCAAATCAGTTTGTAATGAAAATGTAAATTATCCTAAGCATATCCCGCAAATGTGTCGTAACCAAGAGTGCAGCAATGCCTATTATCGTGCACCAGTTCTCGTTCGAGTTTAGCTCAAAGCGGTGTTTTCGGATATTACCCCTAGGTAAATCTGTTCCAGATCCACCTCTACATGTTCGTATCTAGAGAGGGATGCATTTCTTGGAAAACACAGAAAAGCTATACAATAAAAAAATTTAGGATGTTATTTTCTACTAATACTCATAGAATATCTTAGTGCTATGTGCTCTAATCAGTGTTTATCAAAATATATTTTTCATGGTTTGTACTAAACTTCCTCTAATACCAACTATAACTCCCCATCCCAAAAACCCAGAGTTGGTGCATTATTACATTTCATTGGAATGATCACAAAAGACCATGTCTCAAAATGACGATTAATTTATTTTCCTTGAATGTACTAGATACATTCATAATGTTTATATTATATGATAAAATGGATAACTAAAACAACATTGTTTCCATTGACAACACTGAGATCCCATAGAATGTCCCTCAAGGTTAGTCATAATATACCTCTTCACATCCTGGGAAGAATAATACTTAGAATGGGTTGAGCTCAGATACTCACTAGGGATAACAATATAGAAGATACTTTCTTGAATAAGCAATAAAATTTAATGAAATGTATAAGACTAAAAAAAGACTTTTAAACATTAACTTCAACATAATATGGGAAAGATGAAATCAAATAATTACATTTACTTATTTACATGGATATTATACTAGTGGATGAATCACATGCAATATAAAAAGCCACTTTCATAATGATGGAATGCATAATTCAAGAATTTCATAACCACATAGTCAAGGCCTTGTTCCATGACTACAAATAAGATTTTTTCATAGCCTTATACCAAGACACTAGTATGTCTCATGTGACCTACCGATGCATCGAGAAAATATAGCGGGCTCCACCCGTCACTTACACAGTCCAATTCATTCCTCATATAAAATGGTTGAAATATAATCTGATCATTCATATTAAAACTAGCATACTAAATGTCAATATATTAACAAAAAAACATCAATGTTAAAAAAATAGCACATCCACAGTCAAACATAAGTCATTCAATCCAATATTGAATATTTTTTTATAATATATCAACCTCAATAGAGAATAATGAATGATATTGACATAGATGAAAATAATCATCAAAACTATTTGAGAGAAATATCAATCTTTTTCTTGAAAACATTTAAATGTCTCAGTATTTATCAAGAATCCATTTAAAATATATTTTTGAATCAAAGTGTCATATAACACTTTGAAACATTTAAATGTAATTTCAATTTTGGAACTTCAATGTCCATATAAATAAATCCTTAAAGCCATTTTTAAAACATCGACATTAATGAGAATGATTTATAATAATTAATCATTAAAACATTTTAAAAAGATATTTTAGTTAGGGTTCCTAACCAAACGTGGGAAACTTTATTACAAATAATTGAGGTACTAAAAACATTATAATATCATGGGAATAAATATATTGATGATATACTATTTCAAAGTACATTATATACATCATATAAAATTGAATTGGAATATAACAACTAATAAGTATCTATGAAATGTAAATTTAGATGAAATCCTTTAGAAAGACCTTATCCATAGGTTAAGGATAAATCAACGACATGATTTTGTGTGAAAAATAAAAATAAACTCAATGTTTTTTGATATTTAGTTTAAATAAATAAGAGAACATTCTCACATATTCTTGTAAAAACAACACTAATGAATTGGATGTTTAACTCAATAAATAGAGATTGTGTAAAAATCACCCTTATAAAGATCATATCGATGACATGAGAATATACCAATAGAGATATTATGTGTATCAAAATTATATCCACATAGGGGGCAGATGAAATTACTATACATATAATAAATAACTAATCAACACATTAACATGGAGTAAAGTACTCGATGACATATGCGTGATGCTGAATGAGTGGAAATTGAAATTCGAAATTCTCTTACCAATTTGATAGCATACGGAACAAAAATCACACAAAAGATGGATCATAAAATTGAGATGTAATGACTTATTAATTTAATTATATTAGTAAAATAATACAATCATTGGGCAGTACATACACCACACAAAAGGAAATAGTGGTATTATGTCATGAATCTCACGGAAATAGGATGTGAGATGAAGACCCTTACTTCATTGTAATAAATTGAATCATATGAAAAAAAGTTAATAAAAAATGAATCACATAAAACCATGAATATAAATAATATCATGATAATATATATATCAAATGATAGTACACAATACCCATATTTAACATATAAGTGGTGAACAATGGAAATCTCACGGAATTAAAAGTGAGATAAGAAACCCCTAACTTCATACTTTCCTTGCTCGAGGGTAGGTTAACCACCTATATAATGGTGAAATGATTGTTATTAATTTATTAAAGAATCGTATACATTAACATTATTTCATATGTGATCTTTTAACATTGCTTTGTTATTAATATCTTCGTATTATCGTCGTTTCAGGTGTTAAAAGATTAGTCTTCCATTATATTCGTTATTATGTGAGTCATATTTGTTATGGATGGGATGTATCTTATTCATATAAAAAATCATATCGTGTCTTTAAACATTATTTTTAATAATCAGATAAAAATTAGTCTTGAATGGATAGGATGGAAAATGAATCTCATCGTGTTCGGGGAGAAGGTAATCCGTATGTACGCACGAGCGACAATATCATTCTTTTGATATTAAAATAATATATAATTGGATGGAATTTCATATATAATGAATCTCTATCATGTTATTTTTATTATTTAAATCAATTAAAAATAATTATTATACCGATCCAAAAAATAATGCACCGAATAACAATTACCCCATGACGTGGAGAGGGTAAGTCGTATGTACTAACGTATGGTGACATGTCATTTAAAGAATGGATAGAATAATGAATATGGTTGTACCACAATTATAATAATATCACAGTATATAGATGATACTAGAGTTATTATTTTATAATGGAAATATCCATGAATGTGTATGGGGAAGATGAAAGGAACTTGAAAAAGGTGACGAAGTATTTACCTCCTCTTCGGGATTTTCCTTTTGATTTAATTAAAAGTGCTCCTTAGGATGGCTTTCTGACTAAACCAATGCATCTAAGATGATGGGAGGATAGTTTAGAAGGTATTTTGGCAGAGTTTTTTTGTTTCAAAAGGCATTGAATATGTGAATTTAAGGGAATGGGGAGTGCACTTTTATAAGAGGGGTGAGAGGCACATTCGGAAAAGCTAGAAATATTATTTTATAATAATAACAATTTTGGTTTATAATATCTTCAAAATGGATTATTTAAAGGATAAGGTGAGTATGGGTCTAAAAACACTCTACCAATAGGAATTATATAGGTTTGGGTTACTATATTATCCTTATCATTTAGATTTAACTATTAATTAAATAGTTTGACATTTACCATGTCTCTTTGTAATTTTAAATTATATGGTTAATAAACATTCTATAAAAATCCATGAGAACCCCAACTGGTTCATTAATGATAAACCTATTAATATATAATACATTCGGCCAAACCTTAGATTTTTATGAATTTAATATTCATTAATAATCCATTATTTATTTTAAAAACTCTTGTATATCAATTTTGACACTATTTTGTAATTTTTTTTAGTAAATTCATAACAGTATTATTAATTAGAAAAAAATCTTCTAACCAAAAACAAACATGTCATATTGACCTATAAAATTAGTTTAATTCATAAAAAATCTGAAATTACATTTATTTGGATATTTATAATATAAATTTTTTTAATATTTCATTAATTATGTAATTTCTTCATCATCATTGTGTCATAAATAAATTAAATTATTTAATGTCCAAAAAATTTAAATAAAATACCATTATGTAGAAATATTTTTATCTTTATAATTAATATTTATAGTCCAATTTATCTTATGTGTATCCCTATATTATAAATATTTTAGTTGTTATACTTTGATTTTAACTCTTTTAACTCTTCTTTGTATTAAATAATTATTAATGTCCTTATCTAATCCAAGTGGACCAAATTGGTTCATATTTTATTCCAACTGTTGTTTTTAGTCGAATTGTACATATCCAATATAATTATAACTTGTTTAAAGGTAATAATAATATAATTTTTACCCTTAATTACACTATTAACTTTTAATCATGGGAAATAAAAGAAAAAATTTACTATTAACCAGAAATTATTTTCATCACATTGAACAAAATTTTATATAGTAATATCATCCATGTCCCTTGTAATTTCGAAATTGGATTAAAAAAATCGGTAAAATTATGTTTATTAAAATTTTCAAATGCTACTAGGAGGTGGGTAAAAGAGGGCTAAATGATTAATAAAATTTTTATATATCTAAAATTATTATAAACAGACTCTAATGAATTACATTGAACCTATATACTGTGCATGGTTGATTGTTTGACTTGTGGAACTATTTACCACTGAGCACCTTACAATTTATTGTTTACAGTTTTCTATACTTTTACCTGCCATATATTCACTAACTGTTTGGCATAGATCTTCGGGTGGTTGCCTACTAGGATTTGTCTCACACCATGTTTGGGTAATGATTTTGGGCCCAAACAGATTATACTATTGCAGGTATAGATAAGGGTCAATGCACTTATACTTCAGGTAGATGACTTGCTGTGGAGCTAGAGAGCATGGGACCAAACTATGGCTTGTGATGCTAAGGAGTTTATCTATTTTATATATAATTTTTTTTATCACTTTTGTATTCCAGCATTGTGACATATTTGGATTTTTTCCAAGACATATGTTTAATGATTCATTTTATATATATATATGTGTGTTTGAGTGTGTGTGTGTGTGAATGCTCCAACTGTTTATTATTCCCGTCTTCCACTGTTTACTATTTTTGGATATTTATTGATTCCTCTATTGTATGTATTTTCTTACATTCACTGTGTACTCTACCAATGAGGGCATAGTTTCTTTAGTATCACACCCAAGGCCCTCATTGCTAGTTGGAAGCCTCTGGCGTTCGGGGAAATGCGCTTGAGGCCATGTGACCAACCGGGTATAGGGCACCTCTGGGTGGCTTCTGAAATGGGGACATTACATTTTTCTAATAAAATTAAAATTAATTTTTATTAATATAATTTTTAATATATAAATTATATATTCACTTTGAACACTTATATGGTTTCAAAGGAATCATTCTATTTATTTACCAAAAGGGGTCATCTTCAAATTTATTTTCATAAATTCATAAAAAATGTATTTTTAACATAAATGTTGTTAATGGAAATTACCATTACTATACCTATATTACACCCTATAAAATGTTCTATGATATTTAAATGATTTTATATAGTAATTTATTTTTGATAACCAATTCTCTACATTTTCATATAGTCTTTAATATAATTTATTTTACTATAAAATAAACATTTCAAATCATTACCTCTCATCTCTTGAATAATTTTTTCTATATTAACATTCGCACGAAACATTCACATTCATGTCATCATTGGAAATCACATTGGTGTTGAATATTCAAATTCATCATAACATGGATATTATAATTCTATAAATAGTAAACCAATGTACTTATATTATATTATTTTTATTTTTAATTAATTTTCAGGGGAAAACATTGATAAATTTTTATTTTCTACTTTGTACAACTATTAATTTATAATGTATACAAATTATCAATTATTGATGAATTTGATATATGAGGAATGAATTAGACTTGCATTTATGGGTCATTGGTGAAATTGCATAGCCTCTTTATGCATCGATAGTTCTAATGGGAAAAATTAATAATCAATCATTTATGGATTTATTGTGTATACCTACCAATCAATTAAACTGTAATGGAACAAGGATTTGAAGAAATGGATATCCTGATGTCAAAAATCATGAAATCTATATTATTAATACCATTAAATGATAATTAATCTATTATTATACAATATATTATATCATTGATATTGTCAATCGATTCATTTAGAACCTAGTCATTGAATTAAGGGAAAATTTTCCATTATTTACCCTTCCATGATGACTATGACTTAGTTACATATGATAGTTTCCCAATGATGTATGAATTATTGAGAATCTAATCTCCCCATTATGTTTTTTTCTTGGATAAGAATAAGGTTAATGATAATAACATCCACTATGAATGATTAATTTTATGATACATGTTTTATATTTCCAATGAAGTATGAGGATCATCAATGTATCTGGTCATTCAATACTACTAAAATATTTATCCATTTGGGATGAAATTTATTATATATAGTATAAATGTAATAAATATGTTACAATATCTTGTTTACTAGAGACAGGGTTGATAAAAAATAATTTATAAAAGAAACTAATCCCATGAAACATGCCATTTAATTAGGGACCATTATTGATCGATGGTGAAGCTCTCTGAACTCATAATCAAGGACCAACTTTATCAAACATTGAAATCAATTATTTGTGAAAAAATTAAATGATTGAAAAGATAGAATCCCATGAAACAATTAACCATAATCAAATATATATTTGGAAATTAATATAACTTACACAATAACTATGTATTATACTCTGGGATAATGTTTCCTGTCTTCTCTAAATACTATAGTTGGTGTGGGAAAAATCTTAGTTTTTTTCTCAAACATAACTGGTTGTAAAATTAAAACATCTACCATTCATAGAAAATAATGTACATCCTCTCTAGGTATTCCCATAATACTATTTCAGGTTGAAATAATATTCTATGAAAACTTATTTTTAGATCAACTATAATACCATAAATAGATAAAAATTCTACAGTTCCATGTGTATAGATAGGTTATTTAGGAGAATATATCATATGAGACTATCAGTAATTATAAAATATAACCCACACTATAATACTCAATAAATAATTGTAGTTATATGTTTATGCGTGTTATTCATATTCATTTATATAATTAATTATAATATTATATTTAAAATAATAAATTTCATCATAGATATATCATTGATATTGGGAAAAAAGATATATCACCCAAAAAAGGTCATTTCATGGAATTTAATTTATAAACAACCCTACAACAATCAATAGAAATATATTTTCCATCTGATCTTTAGTTACCATTCATGATTCATATATTTATTGAAATAAGTTAATTTATTTAACAATATTCCCATAAATTTCCACTTAGTGGTCCGTTAAACCTGGGTTAGGTTGACAAATGATAAATTCCATACACAAGATCAACAGAGCCTGACTCCTTTCAATATTTTAAATAACATAGTCAAAAAAGAAATAAATTTTATATCCTCCTATTATACCACATTATATTCCATGATCTGAATCACAATGGATGTGATGGAGTTCCACATGACCTCATGAATGCCTCAATGTACAAACAAAAATTTCGACTAGTAGTGACGGTCTGAAAACCATAATAGGGGAGATTATACCCTCAAAATCAATAAATATATATATAAATAATATTAGTAAATAATATAATGTATTATATAAAAAATTCACTAATTAGTGTAATATAAATTATCTAATGTTATATTAAATAATAAACACAGTATCCCAAATGTGGGATTTTAAATAATAGTGTGATCCAGAAATAGATACAAATAAAACACTAAAAAATTCAATCATGAGTATATCCACACACTTCCACTCATCACCATTCCCCTCCTTCATGCTCTATGTCATTAGGGTCATTAAATTTCTTGTATCCATGATTATAATTGTTTCAAGAGTATCAAGACTCTTATTTAGGGATTGAGTAGATCCCCAGTATGACACCACTAATGAATCCTTAAAATGAGTGGTCATGCGTAAATTATAGGTAATTATAATAGGTAAACACGTTGTAAAACAACATACTACCCCATACAAAGAATTTTTTTCTAACTATGAATCAAAAATTCACTAACGATATACATGCCTCTGAAACATTCTAGACACTTATTAATAATATAATCCATGAAATAGATTAAAAATCAAAGTCACAACATGTATCCCATAGCGATCATATGGGTAATCCATCTCGGTTTAGTAAATATGGTGACAAATCAATGTCACTCTCATTATTAGGCAACAATTTCATCAAATTATCACTCTCTACGTCTTTACTCATGATTTTTTTTCCAATACACTAGATCAATCCACAAAAATCCATCATTCTAATTTTCTCATCTCGGGTTAGATTGCATATGTTCAGTATTCCCTCATCAACTAACTTTTCCTTTTATTAATGTTACATAATGCATTTGAACATGCTACCCTAACTGGTTCCCTGATCTTATAAGCGTTCCCCTTTATCTTTTATACCATGTGCATTATAAGAACAACATAGAATAAACTAGATAAATGAAAAATTTTCAGTTTGTATCATATAGGGTAAAAGGATAGAATATCAATAGTGGAAAATATGATATGAAAATACACACATGGGATCAATACAAAACAAGGGTCTAACAGGCTTTGCACATAAAAACATATGACCAGAAGTGAAATAGGGTCTCACGATCTATACATAAGTCAAATGAAATAAAACAGAGGCATGGTATAAATAATATTATCATAAAATGTCACATCTCCTTACCAATAATACACATGGCCTCTATATATTATGTAACATCCTCCATTAATATTTTGGATTTCATCTTCATGGTTTAACAAGAGTCTAATTACCAAAACCAAATTTACACATGAACCAGAATAATCATTGAGTCTTAAATTTCCCCAAATGATATTGTAACGATCCAATATTTATCCAATAACTATCTTTTATGTGGTTTTATAATCCATTGATTTTTAAATTGAATTATGGGAATATGATAAATTTTAACGGAACAATGGGATATCTATAAGACTATGAATGGATTTGATGATACATATCACCGCAAAATTTTCAACCATCTTAGTTCAAACTGCACAAAAAAACTATATACTAGGTTCTAAAAATTAAAAAATGAATAGAAATAATATACAAGGATAAAAAATCAAATCACAAAAAAGATTCATCAAACGACATTCAAATGAATCCTTTCCCTAAAATAATTATTAATTCTTTTGAGAATTAATATCATTCAAAGGAACCATTATGGGGGAGAGTGTGAGAAGATTAATGGAGGTGTTAATTTATTAGTATTTAATTTAATACCCCTCGTTTATGTTTTTCACATTATCCCTTTTATAAAATTGTTATTCATAAACAAAACTTGATGTTTTTTCCATTTCAAACCTCTCAGGACCACAACCATGGCCTTCATCGTGTATTGGTATATTAAAACATTCCACCCTCACACGTCCTTCCCTTACATCAGTTATATATTTAAATTGGATTATTCCATTACCGGTACCTTTATAATGGGTCTAATAATTTTTTATAGATGGGAACCTCTTGTGCTCCGCTAGTGCTCCTAGCATTTGGAAACACTCATACCTTGATGTGTGCCTCACATATTTTACAATGGGATCTCCCGGGACTCACATATATTTCACCATTATCATGTTGTAGATCATTTCTAATTAATGAGTCCCCAAAAATATCTATGATACTCTTGAATGATTTCAATTATTTACTAATTTTCTGATTATCCCAAAAAATAATGGAGAAGATAAAAATACATCACATATTAGGAACACAAAAATTGAATCATTATGTTGGATATATTTTACAGTTGTGATTCAATCCTGTTGTGATATTTTCTTTGATAATAAAATTGCAATTTAATGTACATTATGTATATGTTTTTATAAATAATATACTAGTTTAAATGGAGGAATGATCATATAAGGAATTTAATTTTTTTCCATTATACATCATGATGAGTTGTGAATATTTTTTAGGAACAAATTATTGATTGAAAGGGGATAAATACAACTAATATTTTATTAAATAATTTATTATTTAGATATAATAGAAATAACGAAATCCATTATTTTTTTAATCATATTTTTTTTTCAAAAAATTATCGCTAATCTAGAATTTATAATTTGAAAAAATTAACTAATTAATAAAGAGATAAATAATTATTATACATCTAGATATATCATTATTAATGGTTGGTTAAATAATTTTTTAATAATTAATATAACATATTAATAGTATTTTTTATTTATTGTTATATAATTGTGTGCATAGGTTTTTTATTACATTATTTCTCTTATTATTATTATTATTATTATCCACTATCATTATTTCTATTGGTTTGGGTGGGTGGGTGTATAGTGCAATCCTCGGGTTCAATCTTGGGAATTCATATATTTACGTTATTCAGTTTTAATTATTCATTAATATACTACTAATATTTATTATTTTTATTATTATTGATGTTGTTATCATATTTTCTAACACGAATCTATCAATTTTCATAATGCTCGAATTTAGTTATATAATTTTAAATATTAAATTTCGGATGTATAACACCCTTTAATTATGTAAAAATTAATAAAAATTAATATATATAAATCTAATTATGTCTACGCTTATGGCTAGTTACATTTTTATTAATGAAACAAGAATAAGGATCATTATTTTCATTGGTGTTTGAGGACATGAATCCAATCACATGAAGGCTGTGGGGGAATAAACAATACCCTTACCTCCCTCTCTCAGTCCCTCCTTCTCCCCCACCTTATTCATCTTTTAATTTCCCTTTTATTTTTCTTACCGTTATACTTATTTGTATTATTATTTTTTTTACATATTATTTAGTTTGATTTTTTATTTTTTGGAATCTATTTTATTATTTTTCTAAAATAGTGTCACCATTGTGACAAAAAATTGTAAAACCTAACAATTTTTTTCAATTTTGGAAATTGTAGGTACTTTTTGGATCAAGAAAATGGTTTAATAATTATGAAATTTTTTAAAAGAAGATTATTATTAAATGGTTTTAAAAAAATCAATTAATATTCATAATATAAATATAGATAGTTGACCTTATCGGCATTATTATGATTTTCATTAGGGTTTTTTGTATTTAAAATTTTGTTGATTGAATGTTAGGTCTAGTCCACTGAATGTGTATGGAATTAAATAAAAATAAGAGATAAAATACAATTGTGGATCATATTAATGTGACTATAATATTAAATACATTGATGAATTATTTCTAACCATCAGTAAAAAATATTTTTTTCAGTTATAAATAAAATAATATAGTAAAATTTGGGTTCTTTGAATATAGTAATCTAAATTAAATATATTTTCAATTGAAACCATCATGTTTATTTATGTTGGATTTCCTTAAATGTTTTATTAGTTCAGTTTATGGATAGTTACCATATAATTATATTATAATGATGATATATAGCATTAAATACAATATATAATTATTTTATATATAAATGTGATTGAATTTGATATATGAAAAATGATTACAAAAAATAGTAATGGCCTTATTTATAGCAATTTTGGTGATGATATTTTCTATTATAAATATAGGATTGTTTTATTATTAAAATTCATGATAATTGAAGGTATTTTAATGGTTTATTCATTGTTATATAGGTTTTATATTCTTCTTATCTAAAAGCTAATTTTAGGTGATTGCTATATTATTTTTATGAAAATAATATTTCATTTTCTATTCATTTAATATGTGAAATATTTTTCTAAATTGAAAATATTTTTAACTCATTAATGTGGATGAAATGATGTTGTTACTCAACAAGAAAACTGACATTATCATTTTTTCTTCTTAGTATAACCTAAGAGGATTTTTTTGAGATTTATGAATAATGTATTTACATTATGAATGACAAATAACTTTTTTAATTAAATAATTTTTCTCATGGATTTTACCTTATAGTTATTTTAGATACTTCCCTACAATTTTACTCATGTTATAACATTCAATAATTCCATTATAGTATTTTCACTCGTAATATTACATATAATAATGAATTTATAAAAACATGATGCCTTTATTCCATTTTTTTCAAGAGGGATTATATTGTTATTTATTTTCCATTATAATTTTAAGAGAATATTTTGGGTTATTGAAATGTTGTATTATACTTATTGTGGTGTATTTTTACAACTATGCACTCATCACGCATACCACCGAAACTTTTTTATATTATTAATCATTATTAAATTCAATCGTGTAGTGGTATCTCCCTATTTAATATTATATATTCATATGAAATTAAATATCTCAGTAGGGATAATTTTTTTATAGATATTTATGTTTATGGGAACAATGGTTATTGATTGAGATCATATTATAATCACATTCACTTTGAATTTTAGTGAATGAATACCCACTATTTTTTCATTTTCAATGAAATTTAATCCATTTTATGGATGTATTTAGAATTTTTCTTCAATAGTTCCAATACAATGATTTCAAGTATTAATAATCATGTCTTGATATATTAGAAAAATACATTATTTCATTTATTCATTTATGAAAAAACTCTATTATTTCAATTTTTCTTGGATGTATTTTGGATTTTTTCGTGAATGCATATTGTTTTTTTGAGAGTGAATCATAATTTTTTGTAATTTATAAAATTGTAAAATATTAATGAGATGCATAAATGCATTATTTGACAATAGCAACTATAAAATATAATATATTTTTCCAACCATTGATCATATATAAGACAATTTAACTAAAAAACTCATATCTAACATACTCTTTATGACATGAATAAGATTTATATTTTTATGTAAAATGCACTATAGAAGTGGATGATATTATAAAATATTTAAAAATATACCTTATCCAAATTTGATATATTTTTATTATTTTCATGTGTATTTTAATATTTAAATTATGATGTGTTTATGGTATTTATTTTCAGAGAAGTTAAATATGTTATTACGTCGCATTTGAGAAAGAATACTTTTTATTGAAAAAATATATTATTTATTAGTAGGAAAATTTGAATATGATTTGTATGATGTAATAAACCATTATTATTATTAATGTTATCCTTCAAAAACTGAATTTTCATAAAAATTAAATAACATATCATTATATCTTTATAGAGGGATTCATGTAAGATAATTTCTCATTATGAAACACTAATAGAACCCTGCATATATGTTATATCACATTGTGAAAATTCAAAAAACATATTGTCTCTAATAAATTAGAGAACCACAACTTCTTTAGAGTTTCATATTACATGGTTATTCATCCTTCATGGGGAATGTATGAGATATTGGTGGGTTCTATATCATAGGACCTAGTGAATTAAATTCAAATATATTGTGGAAGAAACGAAATTCAACAAATGATTCAATAAGAAATAAAATCTAGAAACCCACATGAATACTCTATGATAAATTATATCCCAAAAAATTTTAAAAAATTTCAATCCACTTGCACTAATAATGAAAATCATTAAAAAAATATTATTTCAATGGTTCAATAAATTTTTTAAAAGCCCATTGAATTTTTGAATCATGTTCCATAAGCCACTCTCTCTATTTTCAAATTAAATTACTAGGGGGACTATAATCTATTTTTATATCTTCATAAAAATAAAATCTTACCTTTTCTGAACCAAACAATGTTTGATTTAATCATATTTGTTTTCTATAAAAAATCCAATTTTAAAGATACTTATGTTTAATGTTATTTGAAATTTTCATTTAATTTTAAAAAAATATTGCATTATAAACCTCTTATTCTATAATACCTTTTATAAAATATTTATTTGTGAATTTATTATAGATGAAAATAATTTTAGTAAGCAAAATTAAAGGATTGAATCTCTACCCAACCTACTCAAAATGTAAATTTAAATATTAATGTTACACTAAATTTTAATGGTGGGTATTGTTTTGCTTGCTTGTAATACAATTTGAAAATTATTTAGAAATATAAATATAACTTAAGATATTTAATTATTGATACAATTTATTTTTGGTGTATATATTAGATAACCGAATTATGGTAGGAGGTTGTTGTTTTAAATGACGTATAAAAACTAGCAGATAAATTGATTTTGTAAATTTTTTTATAAGATTATCATTTAGAAAATTTTCTTGAAAATTGAAACCCATTATTAATGATCATATAACCCTCACTACCATGAAGTTATATTTCTATGAATAATGATTCTTAAAAAAGAAAAATATTTAAGGAAACTAATGATAATTTTTTTTTTAATTGATGATTTACTAAGTTGTCCAATGAATATTTTTATGGTTGTAGGATTAAAATCATTTCCAGTATAGTAAATAGAATATAAATCTTTGTTATAAAACAAGAATAATTCATTTTTATGTTAAATCTACCATTATCTTCCTTAGACATTTTAAGACCTCAAATATTCCATACCTCAACCGTTAATTATATTTTAATGTACACATTAATATCAAAAGTATATATCATAATTTTGGTGGATATTTCAGAACTACTTAAGCTTATTTACCCCTTTAATATTGTAAAATGACAAATGATTTTCATAAAAAAAGAATTTATTTGTTGAAATAATATTTCAGGGATGGACGTTTTTGTGTTCATGATAGGATTAAATAATTTGGAATGTAATGAATATACCTAATAAGGAATATATAAATAAGGTTATTTGTTTAGAGATGGTAACATTGGATTTATTGTTCATTGAATATTCAATAACTCACTAGCTTGGGTTTGGAATTTACATCGGTAAATAATTTATGTTTTTTGAATCATCTCTTAGATTACATTATCAATCCATTATTCTATTTATATTTTAAATATAATGAAATTTCAAACATAAACAAATAAAATTAGTCAATTATTAAATGTATATGTATTTTTCAGTTTCAAAACTAATATTTTTTTCTTAGGATGATTATAAAATTGAAAAGGGATGTATACAAATCATATTTTCCAAGGAAAAATGTTCTATGTTATAAATTTTCCCCAGGCCAAGATGATACATAACATAATTACCTTTGATGAATTTAGATGTATAAATTTTTTGTACCATGCATAATATTTCAAATCATGGGTATCATTTTTTACTGAGTTTTAATATTTGAGGTCAGAGTGGAAAATTTGTATGAGTCAAATATGTTATGTTTGGAATATTTAATATCATATTATAATATTTTTCAAAAATATTGTTTCAGATATTTCATTTATAGATATTGGAGATTTAATTATATACTATTCAATCCAAAATTCATTCAAAGGATAAAATGATGCATATCTCTAGGAGAGGAATAATATGTTATCTATATTGTGAAAAACATAGATTTTATGACTGTTGAGTTTTTAAATAGGTTCCTTCCAACATATTAATTATCATTATTAGGTTCTTCACCAAGGGAATCAAATTAATGAATTATCTATTGATAAATTCTTCTATAATTTTTTATATAGGTTTTATCATTTTTTTAAATTTTAGAAATCATAAAGAGACAATAAATATTTCAAGATTCACCAATGTTTTTTCTATTTTCCATGCCATGGTGATTCCTAGAATATAGAAAACTAATAAGAATGTTTATATAGATTTATCATATATCATTGAAAATTAAATTGGGAAAATTATGATTTAGTGAATCTCAAATTGGTATTCAAACAAAATTATTATTTTTTCTTCCCATATGATAAATTCTTTCTAGTAGCCATCCCAAAATGTATTTCAGATCAGTTTCTAATATTATCCCTAAATAAAAATTATTAAATGATAATTTTATGTTTGTAATGAAATCCTTAGGAGAAAATAAAATTTTCATCCATTTTTGGCTATGTTATAGATAATATATTAATTCTATGGTTTTAAATGTAAAATGTTTTTGTGGCATAATTTTTGGAAATTTAATGATAGTTTGGAAGGATTTTTTAAGGATACATGATCAATGAATCATTATGGGAAACCAAACGGATATCTCATGTATACCAGAAAGCATTTATATATCTATCTTGGTAGGGAAATGATTTGGAAAAAAAATGTGTTCACAATGAGACCAAATCTTGTTTTTAGAGAGGCAATTAAAATTGGTTGTAAACTATTTTACAAACTATATTACGAAATTTTATGTGTAAACAATGTAAATTATTAAATCATTCAAAAAATATAAATTTTTACCCATTTTTGTAGTAAATTTCTGGGCTTTCTCCCATGTCCTGGCATCTCAAAACACATGGTTCCTTAATGTTATTTTGCGGATTTATTTCCATTTATAACATATTTTCAGGGATTCTTCGATCTTTCGACCTGGAAATCAAAGGTATAGACTATTCATTTTTTTATCCTCATTTATTATATCATTATTCATCAAAAAACTGTATTCTAGTGTTTTCAAGTTTGTATATAGTGAATTGGGTTAGTTTTTCTCATTGATTAATTATTTATCAATGTTGGATCAGTTTGTGAGACTTCATCTTCAAAGGTGATCCCTAATTCCATTCAATGAGAAAGATTTGATCTTATAGGGTGAGTATCACCCATCACTAGGGGTTTTTCATTGTCTCATTGCTAACATGATTAACCATTAGCAGATGATTCACATGGGTATGAATTCATAAAATGGGGAAATTTTATGATTTAATTATTATCACTAGATACATATATTTATGTGTCACACTAATAATTAATATTTTGCACTCATGTATTATATTATATTGAGTTTAACTTTCATTTCTTATTGTAGTCTTTCTGATTAACAATGTTTTTTTAACAATGTCGATATACTCACCCACATTGAATTTATATTTTTGTACATGTAGATAGTTTTCCTTTTACATTGTAATAAATAATGTATTATAATTTTCTAGCTGTGAACCTAGATGTAATAGTAACGTTTTTTTGGATATTGATTTAGGATATATCTTATTTTAGAGTGGTTCAAGGTTCTATACCATTGCATATATTTATTTCAAGTCTATTTTTTCATACGCTTATTATTGTATGCATATTTTGTGAAATTGATGGATCATATTAATTTTATTGGATTTTAATTATATATTCAATAATTTTTATAAAAAATTTTGTTATCTTTAAAAAAATAGACTTTTCCATTTTTTAATAAATATTTATTTGGTTTTATATAATTCTTTATCATAACACCGCGACCACAGTTACCCAGATTCATGGACTTATTTTCATTCATTGGCATGATTACAATGAATCAAGTCCTGAAGGACCGATCAGTTTAGCAGTCTTGGAAAATAGATTACATACATGAACGTTACATTACAAATTAGAAACTAAAACACAAAAAAAATGATCCTTTGATATTGCCATTAATCCCCAATCTTAACCCTTCTTAACAATCATAATACACTTATTGTAATCCTGGGAAAATAAAACATAAGAAAGGGGTGAGCTCAGATGCTCAGTAAGGGTAAATAATTTAGCAAACGCTATAAAATTTTAAAGAAAGATGTGTGATAAAAAAAAGAACATTTGTAAACATAAATGTGATCATTATATGGCAAAAATAAATCAAAAAATACCATATAAACATGCACATGGATATTCTACTAGTCAAATAATCACATGTAATGACTAATTTCATAATGAGAGAATACCTAATGCCATACATCATTACGACATAGTCAAGGCCTCATGCCAAGACTACAAATAAAATTTTTGTCAAGGCCTTGTGTCAAGACACTAGTTTGTCTCATGATACCTACTGATGCATCGAGGATCTATAGGGAGCTCCACCCGTCACTTACTAAGTCCACTACATTCCTCATATGAATAATTGAATCATAACATAAACATTCGTATTAAAACTAGAATATGAAATGTCAATACCTTAACCATAAACCATGAATGGTATAAAAATAAAACATCCATAGTCAAAAATGTCATTACTCATTCAATACAATATGGAAGATTGTATCATAATAAATCATCCTCAATCTAAAATAATATCTAGTAAAGGATGCTGACATAATTGAAAATGATGAGTAAAACATTTTAAGAGAAATATCCATTTTGTAAAATCATTTAAAAGAAACACATTTAAAAAGGAAGTAATTTAATAGATATTTTTGAATCAATGTTTCTTATACCACTTTGAAATTTTTTAATAGAATTATCATTTCAAAACATTCATGTCCATATAAATAAATCCTTAAAATAATTTCGAAAAAATGGACATTAATTGAAATTTTTTAGAAAGATAAATCATTAAAACATTTAAAATTATGATCTTGATAAAGATTACATTTCACAAATCCTTAAAATATTCATTTTGAAATCATTTTTATGAAAAATGGACAATGATGATAAAAATGTAACAGTAAATACTTACACATATACAATCTCGGATAATAATGAGATTGAGGAATTAACCCTTACCTTGCACATTCCTTTAGTCGAGGGTACATTTAAACTCTTGTATGAAGATCGTAGTATGTTATTAAATTATACCAGAACCATATTAATATTTATTATAACATACATTATTCATTTATTTCCTTATAATACCCTTTTAAAAACGATTTCTATATTAAATTAACATTTTTGATGATAATCTCTTTCTTTATCATACACATTTTAACTTATTACACTTGTTTGTATAACTTAAATAATGATTTAAATACTTCCAGAATATAAAACATGGTTTATAGATAATATATATTGAGAATATAAATAGGTATAATAGAGATATATATGAAATGGAAAACACCGTTTATGGAGACGGTAGTCCGTCCGTACGCATAAACGTTGTTTCTGTTTTCATAACGTATTGAATGGAACTAAATGAATAAAATATATGTAAGTACATATATATATATCTCCAGTATCATTATTATGTAATATATTACAAACATATTAGTAATATATATTTTTCTAATCATCGATGAATGGTGAATGTGGAAATGAATCTCATCGCGTCGTGGAGACGGTAATCTGTACGTACGCACAACTGACAATATAATTTCTTTAAAGGTGTTGAATTGGATGGTATATTAATTTTAGAGAGACATTATCATGTTATTTTAATTATTTATATACATACTACTCATCATTATATCCATCCAAATAACATAGTGTTGAATAACAAATTACACCATGGCGTGGAGACGATAAGCCGTATGTACGCACACATGGTGACATTATCATTCATAATATGGATAGAATAATGAATATAGTTGTGAAATATTTATAATAAAATCACATAATATAGAAGATACTGAAGTTATTATTTTAGAATGGAAATAACAAAGAAAGAAGAAGTAGAAGAAGAAAGGATCTTGAAAGAGGGTGGTGAAATCATTACCTCTTCTTCGGGTTCTTCCTTTTTATTTGATCAAAAGGGATCCTTAGGTTGGATTTGTGATCAAAATAAGGCATCTAGGTTGAAGTGAGAGAAGTTGGAAGGATATTTAGGTAGGTTTTGGCCGAGGCAAATGGCTTTGGTGGTGTGATTTTAAGAGAAGGGGAAGTACCCTTTTATAAGAGGGGTGATGGCCACTTTAGGAAATGATTAAAGTATCAATTTATTATATAATAATCATTGGTTTATAATGGTTCAAAATGAATTTATTTCGAGCCTTAGGTGGTTATGGGTTTAAATCCACTCAACCAATAGGTTTTAGACAAGTTTAGGTTACCATTTTAACCTTATTATTTAGATTTAACTCTTAGTTAGATAGTTTATCTTTTATTTTGTCTTCTTGTATTCATACTATATATGGTTAATAAAAGTACTCTATACTTCAAAGATAACCCCAAGTGACTCATATATAATATTATTTATTCCCTTTGTCCGAACCATACATTTTTATGAATATTATATCAACCAATAATATAGTATTTGTTTTAAATATTTATATATGTCCATTTTGACACTATTTGGTATTTTGTTTTTGTGAAAGTCATCACAACAAGATTACTTCAAAAAAGATACATTTAATCATCCCTAAAATGTCATAGTAACCTTGAAAATTATTGGATATCATAAAAACGTCGAAATCATATTTATTTTAATCTTTATAATACAATTTATTTTATTCATTCATTAATAAGGTAATTACTGCATCATCATTGTGTAATAAATTAATTTAATTATTTAATGTCTAATGATTATAAATAAAATACCATGATATATGAAATATTTTGAAATTTCTATGTAATATTTATAGTCGAATATATCTTATGTATAAACCAATATTACACATGGTTTATGTATTAAACGTTGATTTTAACTCTTTTAACTCTTCTTTAAATAAAATAATAATAAATGTCTTAATCTAATCCAAGTGGACCTAAATGGTTATATTTTTTTCCTATGGATGTTTTTGGTCAAAGTAAACTTATCCAATAGAATTAGGACATGTGTTAGGTTAATAATAATATCATTTTTCCTTTAATTACCCTATTTACTTTTAACTGTCTTAAATAAAAGTAAAAAGTTACTATTCACCAAAAAAAATCTTATTGAACCAAATTTTTCTTTCTGATATCAACCGTGTATCTAGGATTTTTTAAATTCCACTCACAGAAGCGGTAAACTTTTGTTTTATGTGAATTCGATAATTCTCCTAGGTGGTGTGTAAAAGACGATGAAAAGTTCAATAAAATTTTTGAATATCTAAAATTATTATAAATTGACTCCAATAAATTACATTGAACTTATATAGATATTATGTATCTAATTTTTCCTAAAATAAATTTAAATAAAATAAATAATTATTTAAAAAAAAATCTGTTTTAAACCATAACTCATTGTTTTTACACTATTCATAAAGAATTGAACGTTTTCAGAAAAATAGAAACAATTCACCCTAGTCCAATTTCAACATTCTGAATTCAAAAATGAAGTCTATTTTAACAATTTCAAAAAATAGAAGTTTAATTTATTAATTTAAAATTAATTCTTGTTGTCAAAACAAATAGTGTCTTTTTAAAAAACAATAACTATCAAAATATTGACACTTGTTTATATATAATTTCAATGTGAAATTAACTCCAAAAAACAAAATTGGATTAAAGGGTAAATATATAATCTATTTATACTTCCAAAACATTAAAATGTATAATTAAACACTATAAATTATTTTCATTAAAAAAGCTGTTTTCAGTTAAAATATAGTATTTTTCACTATTCACCCAAATATAAAAGTTATCAGAAAACACAAAAAATTTATTGATACCGAATTCTTATGTCCCGATTATAAATAAGAAGTTTATTTTGTCAAATTGAATATATAAATTTTTCAAAAATTGGATTTAAAAAGGATTCTCCATTAAAAGGCGGTAAAATTGAATTTTTATTTGAAAAATTCTTCTTTTATCAGAAAAAATATATTTGTTCTTAAATTATTTCTAAGAAACTAATAATATGGATTCTAAAATTATAAGGATTATATAATGTTCAAAATTCAGTTAATACTATTCATAACCGCTTTTGAACGACTAGTTTGGTAAGTCATGGTGCGCTAGAACTCATTGTTGCGTGTAGTGCAAGTTATTGAATTACTTTGAAGAAATAACGTACTATGAAATCATTGGGTGTTACATTTATATAAATAATACACCCCTTAAATTTCATACTCTTTTCAAAAATAAAAAATTGTAATGATTTTTTTGATCACATAATAGATCCTGCTCAAGAGAAAACATTGAGGATGGAATAGTACATTAATTGGGACTAAAATATTGATTTTATTATCATGAAAGTTACCTAATTATCTATAAAATGTGGAAAAAATACGGTCTACTGCTTTTGGAATCTATGTGATATAAATAACATTTATTTTACATTTTTTGTTATTCAATTTTTATCTTCATTGAGGATCATATTAATTATTAAGGTATTATTTTAAATATGAATATTACTTGTTGTATATAATGAAATAAATTTAAAAAAAAATAGTTTTAATTTTCATTGTAAGTTGATTTGGTTATGATTAAATTCTAAGAGGATTTTATTTTTTATTAAATTTTTTATACTAACTATTAGGTTCTCTTTTAAAATAACTAGATAAATGTATTATTTTTTAAATAATTTTAGGATTTTTCTACCATAAATGTTCATCAATACATTTTTATAGTATTTAATCATGAATAATGTATTCTAATTTAAGAGAAAGTTTGACCCAATGTTTATAAACTAACCCTTCGTTTTATAAATAAACATATAATGATTATGGAGTATTATTATAGCCTAGTGATAATATTTCCCAAAAATTAAGAATATTATATGGGAAGGAATTTATATCTATGGAACATATTATTCATCTTAGGTAAAAATTATTTAATGAACTAAAAATGTTTTATTTGATTTTGGTTCTGGAAAATATGAATGAAATAAAGAAATTATTCCCTTGAAATCAATCATTCCCTTACAAAGTATTGGGAAAATTAATTTCCATAATTCTCATTTAATTTATAATTTTTTATTCTAAAATTACCCAAATTTTATTAGTTTCATGTATTTTAAAATATAATTATACACTCATGCAGATTCAATATCAAATAACATATATTTTTCTTCATGACTACATATTTCATAGATTTTGACATCAATGATACATGGAAGATCAATCCTTTGGTTATTTGTAATTAATTTATTAGTTATAAATTATTATTTAAAATCATGTAGAAATCAAATGTTTCTATAGAGAAATAAGAAACTCTAAAAATGAAAAACAATTAAATAATTTTTCATAAAAAAAGATCAGTCATATTGTCTTTAGTAAGGTAATTTTTTCTGAATTGATTTATTATTTGATTTGACAAGAAAATTATGAGTGTTATGTCAATTTTTAATGAAAAAATATTTTCAAAATTAATTATATGATTTATTATATTAAAAATTAAGATAAAAAATTCTAGATTATGATAACTATGAAACTCGTATTTTGAATTATATAATGATCATGTGTTAATACACATGGAGCTGGATAAAAAATCCAATAAGTTTTCTCAGCAATAGAGATTTTTTGAAATCATTGTTGGATAATAAAAATATTTATTTCATCAGAATGAAATATTATTTTAATTAATTATCTACATTTGAAATTTAATATTATTTTTGAATTATTTTGATGTATACGAGATCTTAAATTATTATTTAATTTTTTAAAATTGTAATTTGTAAATTTTAAATTTTTCCTGATTAAGGTATAAAACATTCTAGATAATATTTAATTATTTTAATATGTGACACATCGCTCAATGAAAACTCACCAGTGTATTTTTTAGATGGAGAAAACTCATCATGTATACCTCCCCATTTACTAGAGGATTCCATGTAACAACAATGATATTTGGTTCTGTTTTGTAGAGACTATAATTTAATATTAAAATAATTAAATAATGGAAAATTATTCAGTATATATATATAATTATTTGGAGAACATTGAATCATGTAAAAATCCATGTTATTAAGAATTAATATTGATTCTTATATGCATAAAACCACTAATCAATCCCTGCATCGATCATGTATAAAAATAAAAAAAACGATTTTCTAATACCATCTAAATGTATCATCTCATTCTAATTTCTAATTTACATAGATCAAGAATGAATAATTGGTAATATTCCATACTTGTTCATGTGACCATGATGTCTAGTTTAGTAAAAAAGACCACAAGATCACATAAAAGTTTGTGAGTATAACTCTGGAGGCCACCACTAATTGTGTCCCAAACCTAACTAGTAAATATTTATTATGTTTATGTTATATTATCATAATAAAAAATATAGTACATAATAATAATTAAATGAAAATTGTTGATACTTAGGTCTCAAGATAACACTTGATATTTACTATACATTCTTCATAAAATGTAATAATCCTCAAGGATAATTAAAAATCATTAGGGGATGATTTCCCACCACAGAATCATTAATCTCAATATCATTATATAAAATGGAACCAATAATTTGAATCTATTATCAACATATCATACAATATAATATCCCCCACAAAGGAATTATATCTCCCCATGTGAGAATAACCCCCCACATTGAAATGTAATATATATTAATCAAAGGGATAAGTGACCACCATGATATCTAATCTAATTATTGAGTAATATCACCCCACTTTGGAATCACATATATAGTCCTTGGTGTTTTGAAATACATTCCCAGATTCATATCGTATGATGGTGGACAACACATACTATCATTTAGGGGACAATCACTCATCAAAAAATCATATAACAACCAGTGGGATAGATTTCCCCTCTATGTAATTATATTTGTAATATACACCATGGAGATCACATCTCGTTCAGTAAAAGTTACCAGCCATAATTTCTCAAGGGGTTCATCCCACCCCTATACCTAATAACCAATACACCTATGTCCATACCCAATAATTGGAACCCAATATAGAATTTATCTCATTTGAGGTAATGAGTTCACTTCATAAAATCCATCCTGATGTTTTCTTGAATATTATATCCATTAAACCAAAAATATCCATGTATTTTCTATGTTGGCCTCTAAATCCTGGAAACCACCCTCATCAATGTTTCCACACTAGGATATAATGGTAATGGCCTCTATATATTGACACCATCTTGGGTCAACATTATATTGTTAAACCCATTGATATCCATCATGTGACATCATAGTTTGAACACCCCACATTGTACTTTTCTATAATTTCTATCCCATAGAGCATTAACCTACTATTAAAGGGTATAATTCCTCTCAACAATACCATGATAATAATATGGAATAATTGGCTACATGGTGATGCAACTCAAGAACCACACCTAATGATGGACTTATTCCCTGTATATTCAAATTCAAACTAGGTCGGTATACTAACATCCATCCTTCCCAGGATCATGACCATGAAATACCCTCTCCATATGTCCTAACATATATTGTGTAGTAACACTAACCAAAATATCATGTTAACTAGACTAAATGTTATAATGTAACTCAAGGTTCAATATAGCCTCTCCATAGTCCAACCAATATTATATATCACACTTCCATAAATGGAGAGGAAAAAATAGATTCTATCATAATATCCTCTAGGATTCATTTGTCTTATTTACACCTAACTGTGGTTAATTAATCTCATCATACACCTTTATAGTTTAACTAATTTACATTTTCATATGAGGAATAATACTATTGTTCAAGGGTTTATATAGGCCCAACATACATCCATTAGTGGAATAAATATTTAAATGAACCATTCATTTTATAATTAAATTCTTCCACATATGATTAGTGGGACACCATATTATTTATTAAATCAAGAAATAGCATACTTTTAGAAAAATAAATTGGGGACTACCTTCCTAATATTGAGTTATCCCCTTTTAGATATCCCAACATCCCTTCCCAAAGACCATAGAATCCTTGGAAGAGATCATATCCACTTATAAACATCTTATGTTTTCATACTCCCACTATGTCATTTATCCACTATATTCCAAATACATATTATATCAATCCCACTACACCTGGGTTTAGTGGAATTCGTTCCAAATACATTATCTGAAATATATAAATAATCTACAATCAAGGGTGTGAAGCAAATAAATATATGTGAGAAATGTAACTAAAATATACAATGGAATAACATAAAAATCACCCCACAATAATGATGAAAATAATGGAACAAGAGGGAAGGATATAACCACATGTCCCTCCCCATGGAGCTGGTAGAACTTATACAAATGGGAGGTGATATTGAAATGATGGATATTCCCCTATTTCAATTACATGGATAGAGAACCCTAACAATGCTACATTTATAGTTCATGATTAAATACACTCCCAAGGTTACCCATTATTAAGTGTCCCAGTGGTAAAATTATGGAACACCTTCATCACATAAAACCTAATATCCCATGGTTGTACTCAAATGTTTTGATACCTCTGGTCTTGGAATAGAACTACCCCTCGTGATATGAACTAGTAACATGAGGACCTGGCCACTATGACATATCCACCTATATAATGGAATACACTTATCCTTCATTAGACACCATGGAACATATCTTAGTATTACCAAATTTTTAATTTCATGACAAGTATTCTCCTAGGAAAAACGAGAAGGAATATGTACAGTTTGATAATATGATACATATAGGGACTTTTCATGGTGTGACACACACTTTCAGGCTGTGAAATCCTAATATAATATATTTTTTATATCTAAAACATTCAAATAAATATGATACAAATAACTAACTATTCAATATAAGACACACATCTTCCACATAATATTGACTCCCTAGACATGGTGTAATTCCTTAATCAACCCTCTTCATGAAATGATTCTTTAATAACATTGAGTGACAATCCATCAATAAAAAAATTAATCTTAGGGTCACCACAAAACATCCTCAAATACTCACCATATATCTTTAAAAACCACTCACGACTCTAGAATAAATGATAACTATCTTGATGAGACATTCCAACCATCAAAATGAAAATCTGACTCCCTGTTCCAAAAAAATTATATTTTTTGGGACTAAAATGGAATTTTCATCTAAATATTTCAACTTTTAAAATTTTGGTTCATTAGAAAACATTCTAATATGAATCTTATTAAGCATTATGATAATTTTACCACCCCATTCCTAACCCATATAAATCATCAATTCACCATTAACACATTGTGTTGTATCCCATATCACTGATGATATAATGTTACATAACTCCAAACACATAGTCAAAATATTCACCAAAATTCATGTATCATATTAATAGCAATCATCGTAGTTTATATAGAACTCTAATACACAAATATATCCAAAGATACAAAAGTGTTTCCATCAAATTCATACACAATTTTATGTTCCTCTTCACTATAAGATCCCACTAATAATATCAAATTCTACACCATGTTTCTTCATACATATGAATCACCTATGTAAATTTCATTTCTAATGGTCCATATACATGTTAAATGATTATTACACCTAAAAAAACCCAGTATAATGATAAAAACAATTCTAACCTCTTCTTATTGATCTTTCATGAAGAAAATGTGGTTAATCCACTAACATGTTATCAAAAAACCCAATAATAGTTCCTCAATTCATAGTGGCATCATGAAATTTTCCAAACATCCATGGGAAGTATAAACCTAAAAATCGATTTATTTAAATTTTTGTTTATTCAATGGAACAGACCTACTGTCATATTATCTTCATAATCATTTGTGTTCCCCCAATATGACTCACTCTCTAATTAATAGAACTCCATCATGAGCCATATTCAATGATTTAGACTCCTTTTAAAACCTCAATGGAGTTCCACATCTAATGTACTCCATAAAACAAAAAAATTATAACATACATTCACAACAACAGCCCATTTCCATATCAAATATCCTTTAACCAATCATACTACATTCATTACCCCTTCTATAGGAGGGTTGTACCTCTATGAAAGATTTGATGATTTAAACATTTGGATTAACCGTATAACCACCCTAATAAATTATTATGACAATATAAATACCCCATAATATATTTATTTCTGAATGAAATGGTTATAAGTGACTATATTAATCATACCCAATGTCCAACATGAAACAATAATCAATTCCATTCCTCATATCACAGTGGTGGTCATCATCAACATTTACAAAAATTCATACATAATGTTAGTCAGACTATATAAAACTTAATAATGTTCCCCAAAAATATATATTACCTTACTCCACTCCTTAGGTGTTATATTTCACGGGTTCCATCACCACATGAATATGGTTTCTCTTAGCTTTTCCCACCCATCCTTACAACCCCAACCGAGATCTACATCTGATTGGCCATATGAATAATTATGAATCCCTCAGTGATGACCCTATCCAATGTATAGAAAAATATCTAATTTTATAGCTGAAAATTAATCAAATATACCCACATATGTTCTATTAAAATTATTAGTCCTAGACCTATACACAAATTATAGATGATCCAAAAGCCCAATGGGAACCATGAATAACTAGTAATAACCTACCATAATGTATTGATAAAATTCTTGTAAAATAAATGCCAAAACCCCACATCCTATTATCAAGACTAAGAGAATATCTAAGAAACCTCTCACATGTTCTTATTATTTATCCATATTTTTCTCATCCAAACCAAATTGTTTCATAATCCTCTCTAATATAATCTATTAATTTTACATATGATCTGATGAGTCACACACCATTGAACCTATGATCACATTCCTAACCTAATGTCCATAATCCCCACATATAGATATATTATCAATCCAAAATTTTTCCATAGTTTTTAATTTCTATCCTTTCAATGATTCTAAAACAAATGAGTCAAATCACATTATCACGCACCACCCATGCATCATTTTAAAACTGGAATACATTACATACAATATATCTGTTCTATATTAAACATAATCGAATCATGATAAACAATATCTATAAGAGTCACGTGAAATTAATAAAACTGTAAATAATATATATATATTCCTTAAAACCTATCCTCAATATGAAAATCAATCAAGGTGATTTACATGTGGAAACAACTAGCAATCTCACACACTAAAGCACAAGCACCAAGGTACTAATCATCATCATGGGTCCTTATACCGGACTACCCAATCCAGAATCATATTCACATCTAAACATATATAAATACATAAACCCAAGAAAATTTTTACATTGAGAATTTATACTTATGTAATTTGTTTAAATAGATTCAAATGACGAATATATATTAAAAAATCCATACTAGTTGTTGTCAACACTTTATGTATCTGATATAGTTTCTTTTTTCCAAATCAATGTCAATATGTTCAATATATTCAGAAATCCAGCAGTGACCAATCACCAAGGAATTAAATTACAATACCAACCCCACAATATTCATTTATATCCCCTACACATTGGTATTATATAAATATATATTTGGAAAAGTGAATTATATGATCCATATGTCATATCACTAAGTAATAATAAAATATTTTAGTTGAGTATAATTAAACAAATGATTTATAGAGGAAAACAACATATGAGTTGTTTTTGACACTTTAAACCACATAACCATTATCATTAGTGAAATCAATAAAAATATAGCATATGTATTCTATTTGAATAATGTGTTCAAATTTTGATTCATGTACATAGACCCATTTTCACTATAGGATAGGAGCCAACATAATAAATAAAAATATCATCTAAATTGATCAAATTTTAATAAATATCTATACCATAACAATAAAACTCCATGATTGTAATCCCATAACCATGGAATCCTATACATTCCACCATTTTTTGTGTATCGCCCACTAATGTCAGGGATGGAGTGTCACAAAACCTAAATCATGCATCCCCATATATTACAGGCTTCCAACTAGTTGTGAGGTTTTATTTCCATATCGCGGGGAGACTATACCACCCTTTCAATAAAATGTAATGTCGGAAAATCATTAAATATTCATAGAAAATAATTATACATAACATAATATAATAAACATAGATGTTATAATAAATAAAATTAATGGTGTATATTTATAAATTAGTAGATATTCCACTTAGCCGATCCCATAAACAAATATGTGAAAAATAAAATATAATGAGGCACTACTACCATCCCTAAGAATAAATTTCTAACTCAACCCATTATCTCAAGTATAATCATTTAATAGAGGTCCTATACCTTTCCTATTCATGTATTTAGGATTTATTTAATAGAGCCAAAGTACTAGGGCCAAAAATGAGGGTTTTGAGTGTATAAAAGGACCCATATTTATACAATACATAATCAGGAATTAAGATAATAATTCACATTGGGGATCTTTTCAAGACAAGAGAATTATAGAATTAGGACATATCATATACATAACAAGATGAATATTACATTTATACACATCAACCCACTATCCATTATTCTCATAATACAAAAACTATTCAAAAAAGGACATGTCTAGTTCCATAATTTAAACAACATGACTTTTACTTGATTTCATCCTTATTCCTATTCCAATTTATGTCATGTGAAGACATTTCAAAAACATGTGATAAGCATAAAAGGCACATTAAGGGATAAATAATGAAGTAAAACTGGCAGTTTTTCAAAACAACATGTAATCCAAAAATACATTATCATAAAGTAATACTTTTAACCTAAATGAAGTAGCAAAAAAATTAAAAATCAGCTCATTTATTACGGTTTTCATAACCGTAATATTACCATAAAGCCTATATAATGAAACTTATAGAACATAAAGGTAACTATGGATATAAACATACATAAATGGAATAATTGTATGGTTGACCTGGAAATGTATCACAAAAATGAATAGACGTACGACTGACTTTCATACCCAATGCATTGGAGGTTATAACGTAACCACCCATCCTATGTTTATCACGTAACCACACATCATTTTCTTCTCACATAAACACCAATCAAATTTCCAAGTACCATTATATACTCATTACACATAAAATATTCAAAATATCAAAATTTAAATAAAAAATTTCATTCGTAATAACATGAAATAATTTCAAGATATTTTAATAAAAAATCCATTTCAAAAAAACATTTTCAATATGAAAACATCCAAAAAGGGAAAAGGCTGACTGACTGTAAATTAATTTTTTTATTATAAAAAACATTTAAAGGGAAAAGTGAGAACCACGATCAACCAGAGTAAAATGATCAGACCGCCCCATCCCAGCAAGTAAACCAAAAAACAACCCATCATCAATACAGGCCCCTCGACAAGCAATCCCGTGCAGAAGCACGGGCTCAGAACTGATGGCGAAGCCATACCCTCTCAAACATCCAATTCCAAGGTACATGCATTAATGATGACTTGATGCTCCAAACCCATTCAAGGGAAGGCCCAAAATCCTTCAAAAACAAGAAAAAAACTTAACTTCAAAGGAGAGTGATCTGAAACAACTCCTGCTCACCCAACCCAAACACTCACATCTGCTGACCACGACCGCCATCTTAAACTAAGTTGTTAACTGGAAACATAATATTTCCCAAGTTTTCTTCCCTAAATAATTTCCATGTTAGGGAAGATAAGTTAAAGCCCGATTCTTCTAATATCCGCTTTTCAAAAACAGACACAAGCTAATCCCATGTCTGAATATTCCCCTCAACACTGATCTTCCCGTGATTAAAACCCCCTACCAAAATAGAATCTTGTTTATCGATCCAAGAATATTGATCCTAATTTAGGTGTACCTCTATAAGCGTTCCCATCATTCTAGCAGCCTACTCCTCATTAGCATTGAGCAATATGACCTATTCTATTTTCTCTTCATCAGAGCATAAAAGGGGAACCAAGGACCAACAATTCTTCTCCCCAGTCCTCTGGTAGTTGAAAGACTCTGTTGCCGTTCTCAAGTTGCTATTTATAATTCTTAAAATAAAAGTTACATTTTTATACAATTTGGACCTACAGATTCAAAATATGGAATTAATTTTTTCAAATTCAAAACTCAGAATTTCAAAAAATAAATTTAAAATTAATTCTCGTTATCAAAACCAATATGTGAGGTTTTAAGAAGTAATATCTACCAAAAGAACAACCTGTGTTTATGTCAAATTTAAAATTGAAATTACATCCAATGAACAAAATTGGATTAAACGTAAAAATTATAATTTATTACACTTTAAAAACAATTAAATGGATAATCTAATCATATAAATAAATATGATGAGAATGCATTTTTTACTTAAAATGCTGTATTTTCACTACTCATTAAAAATGACCATTATCAGATAACTAAAAAAATATTCCTAGTATATTTTGATGTATGTATTCTAATTAATATGTATATTTTGTAAAATTATACATAGAAAAGTGATAATAACTATTTTTAAAAACGGAACACCTTTAAAAGGAGGTAAATTGACCTTTTAAATAATTTTAGAATATTTCATGCTCAAAAATGGATTATTTATTATTTTAAGCCACTCCAATTTATTGGATAAATGTAATGAGATTTAAAAAACGTGTGTAATAATAATTTTGATAGTTATTTTCATTCCCACAAAAACAATAGCTATTAATTAACTACCATTTTCAATAATATTATTATTATATTATTTTTCGGTACAACTCAAATTGTGCGCTACATAAGATTTCAAAAAAACCTATCATCGAATGTGGAGTATGCTATCGAACAAAGTGTCCTCCTTAGTATAAAAGTAATATATTATTCATAAATATTAATAGATATGAAAAATTATCATTCTATAATTACATGGGTATTACAGTATTAATCTTTAGGTCACCAATAATGGTGTCCCTATCAAAACTAATGAATAAATTGTATACATATGAGATATACCTGGAAAAAGAAATATAATGTGAAATAACAATAAAATGGTCATATTCAATACTCAATATCGAAGGTGACAACCACATTCGAGCATATATACATCATCTAGTGTTTTATATCTATAATAATAGTTTATACATGTCATGATGGGATGTCATCCTACTATTGAATTAGTTTTCATATTGTATCAAGGTGGGGAATGTCCAACCCTATAATTTTTTGTCATAATAACATCCAGAGGATATAACCCAACCCCTATAATCATATAATATGAGAGTCAATAATTTTTAACCTTTTGATTATATATATATATATATACATTCATTGGGGGTATCACCCTTAGTGGAATCACATTGAATCAAGGTGGAAATAATACCACTCCCATGAATAATATATACATTATACACATAGGAAGTCAAACCCCTCCCTATAAAGTAAAAAATCTATCATTTCATGTGGGAAAAATCCCACCCCATCACATGATGACCAATAATTCAATTTACATACCCTATTTTTCGAACCTCATATATTATTTATCTTATTAGTGAAAAATTAAATCCACCTAACAAAAACCATCGCCAATCAACCAAACATGGGATAAAAACTTTCCCACACCAATTACACATTTCCTATATTTGAATCTCAATAAAAAAACCATTCCACATCATGACATACACATACTTATATAATCACAATTTCCTCTATAAAATGTATCCCACGTGTGTAAACATAATACTACATCACCCATCAAGGTCTCCTCAGTCACAACAGGGTCTGAAAACCCCACACATTAAATTTATCTCTTTTATAACTCTTGTTCAGTGTCTTCCTAGAAAAAGTAATAATGTTCCTCTAAATTAATATGATCACAACCTAGAATAGCGAGACACACATATCATACAACTAAATAACCATCCTTGATAGATTTCCTAAACCTCTCACTCATCCATGTCAAACTAGGTCAGTCCACTAAGATGAAGTTTTTTTATTATATTAGCCAGGTCATACCCTCTCCCCTTAAACATATATGATAGTGGGTGGATACACTATCATAACTCTCTATTCAACCATCCTATAGACTAAATGGTGTCTTCTGGTTCCACATAGCCTATCCCAAGGACAACCATTATACTATATTACTCTCTATTATATGGGGATGACTGGGGGAATATATAATGATGTCCAATATGTTTCATGTACCTAAATTAAACATATTTATGGTCTATGTATATCCCCAAAAGAATTTGTATTTGGACACTTTTCAATCAACAATTGAGGAATTAAAGTAGTGCACATGTGTCTATACAGGCCCCTGGAACATCCATTATTGCAGTGGGATTTTAAAGTTACAAATTGTTTTTAAAATCATAGTCTAACACATATAACTGTCCATACCATATATAAAATTCTATATCATATATGAATATTATTTTATGTAGACATTCAAGGACCAACTATATGATATGCAGTGATTCTATTTATTTAATTACTACCATACTCGCATAAGTACAACCATCCCTAACCGGGATCTTATCCAATATGAACCCTCAAGAGAAATACACTCATTGAAACCTAATCATAAAACATTATAACATATAATTTAAAATCAACATCATCGTGGAAATGAAATCCTCATAAAAATGTATTCAATCGGTATCCCATTATATGTAAAAATGAAATAACCAAAAGGATAATTCATTAAGTGAGGTACCATAATTGAAAAAATATACAATGTTATGTGCTCATCCTCATGTTATGTTCTCTATCCATCACATGAAAATTCACTATCATATCAAACAAATTCCATCATGATTAAGGGGAGTAAACATAAATACATTGAATTCTTGTATCCTTATCAGCAACTCTCATGTGGATAAATATAATGGAATGAGATTGAATAATCACCTAAAATATTCCACAAAACACCTTTAAACCCATATTTATAGGGGATAAAATGATGTAATTATAGGTGGTGGAGACATCAAAAATGATAATCCCCATGTTCTTGTTATAAATAAATATAAACGAGGATGAACCTATATTGATTGGTCTCAAAAACTATTATAAATAAGGATAATTACCTACTGGTAATGAATACAATGAGACTTGTTAATTCCCTCCAAAAAACGGTCATCTCATATAAAACTATATCCTAGTATAATAAACATATATCTTATATATCCTAATATCATTTCGTATTTCCCCATTGTAAGAATCTTATAGCCATGCTGTTGAGGGAACCCCTCAATATGAAATTGAAACCCATGGGTAAGGCCTTTATTATGCAGCATACTCCATGATTCCTACCCTTCATCATCGTAAAACACCATGACCATAATCTTAAAATTACCCTATGGTTCATATAATTATTATATGGATCACAACGTAACATTCCTTCTCCATTGATAACCCATAATTTAATGAGTGTGGAATTCATAAATATTATGAATGGGGACATTTCATAATGTTGAACACATATGAATGATGTGATTCCCACACATAATATATTTTCCTTATCCAAAACACACATAAAAAATCATGAACGTCATGATGGACACTAATATGGACATCACCAACTACCTCCATGTTGTAGTTCCTCCCTACCCACTGCATAGTTCCATGATAAAAAATTATCCTAGTGTGTGGCCTCCCTAACATGATGTGATGATCCATTTACCATAAAATTCTATCAAGGTTTCACCCTACACCTACTCCAATACTATCCTATAATAAAAAAACATTCGTAGACTATAAACAGGTATAAAATCCCCAACATTAGATGTTTCAACCCTCATAATATAGATCTAAGACTTGAATCAAGAAACATTCCCTATATTGGGACTATAAATTCAAATTTCACCTGAATATCACAACATGTATTAATTTAATTCATTGTAGAAATGCAATATGATGTGGATATCTATAACGACCCAAACTTTTATTAATGAAAATTTCTCTTGATCTATTTAAATGAGTAATTACGTATTATAGATATATAAAACATATGCACATTCATGGTATTATGTTTTATTATTTTAATATACCATTAGGAATTGTTTCCATTGCAAATATAGTCATTGAACACTGATCACATGATTAGTATAAATATAGGTCTTTAACAAATCATGTTTTATCAAACAAAGGAAGTGATGGACTTATCCAATAAAGTTTCTCCATATGAAGCCCATTTGTTAGAGCTCAGAATGGTGGTACCATCACTGGGCTTTGCTCTTAACCAATCCCTAGTCGAGCATCAACATGTTAAGCATGAATGTAAAAGCTACGGTAGAAGTGGAAGTTGATATAGATTACCACCATAGCTATGTTATCATTGCCACCCCAAGAGTATGTCACCATCGCACACCATACCCTTAGGTCTAATGCAGATGTTTTATGGGTTTATGTAACAAAACACTAGAAATATGATTTTCTGAATTCTTTTTTGTATATAATAAATAATATAAATTAATTTTATTACTATTTCATTGTAAATGGTTTTAAATAACAAATAATATTTTTAGATAATATTCAATTGTGAAATCTATTTTGATGAATTACTAGATTTTTTTTTTAATATTACTTTAACAAAATATTATTACTGAATTACCTTTTATTAAATTTATATGATCATATAATTTTTCTGAATACAATTGTAATTTTTATCAAGGTTTGAATACTGTTTTTCTCAAAACCCATGATTTTTCGTTAAATATCAGATTTTATTTAAAATGTTTTGATTCACATAATTAGGAAATTACTTAAATATAATTAATATTATTATTGGATGTAGGTTGTCAAAATTATCTTATGGTTAATTTTTCATCATTTTTAAACTCAATCAATTTTTTGGGTAAAAATTAAATACTGTTTAAATATATAATGTTTGTTATGATGACATAATGACACAATAGTGATGTAATAAAATAATAATAAAAATTGTTTTTCTGATATATATTTTATAATTAAAAATGTGATTTTTTATTTTTTTGGTTAATATTATGGCGCCTTAGTGGACCCTCAAGGACATATATAACTTTTTAACTTTTAAAATGATTTCCTTGAGAGTGTGACTCACCTCCACATAAGAAATCCTAATATTTAAATAATTTTTTCCATTATACTTAATTAATAATTTTTTCCACTCCCCATTTTAAAATACCACATGATAAACCATGGGATGGTTTTTGGTTTTGATTATTTTCATCTAAAGTGTCCAGAACATAAATAATTAAAAATTCCCTCTCTTTTCCTATATAAACCCACTAAATATCCAATGAATCTTCACTGAAAACCCATGGAGCACATCCCCACTCTGTCCTACTCTCACAAAAATCATTCCAAGGTGCCCCAAGATCCCATGAAGCTTCTCTGAATCCCTAATCATGCATTTTGATCACACTTCCAAGTAAGGGATATCATCCTTTCTCATTAATGTACTAAATTTATTAGGTTGTTATAACATTTTTTTCAATTGAAAATGTTTTTGTATGATATCGAACCTCCTCCCTAATTTCCTACTTATGTTTTATCGATTATACTCCACTTTTTCAATCATTAATACCTACCATGTACACCTATTACCATGCCGAAATTTCATAAGATATTTCTCTCTCCTCATATACATTCAAGGAATTATTTTTGTTTATGAATCTCAATTCCATTAAATATGCTATGAAACGTATCTATATGACCCCCTTACGGAAATTTTCAAGTATATATGATGAGACATTCTTTATATTCTCATCAACCTTTTTTATAAATTATTATGTCATGCTGTTATGCTGGCGAAATTGCCCCTCGATTTTCGAAGACAAACTGATTTTGTAGTTCATACCATGCACATTTCTCTATCAAGGTTATTCAACATTATGAAAATTTACATATTTATTACATTGATTAATTAAAATATTCCACATACATTTATATTGTAATAAATGATGATGTGAAATGAATCCATATTATTTGATCCATGTGGAATACTAATGTATGGAATGAAATGATGAAGAAGGGTGTGCCCTGATAGAGCTCCAATGCATTGGGAAAATATTAGTATTCTAATAAGTCAAGTGATAAAATGGTTTTCTCTTGATAATTAATGTGAAATTATTGTTTAAAAATTCTTCATGTGCAATTATCATTGGATAATGCGAATATCAGTATAATGTTGTCACCAAATTTCCATGTTATGATAATTATTCTATATCATTCCCATATGATCATGTTAATATTATTCTCTATCTATGTGCCTATTTCATTACATGAACAAAATTATTCATCTAATTCCATCTTTACTCCCTTTATAGGCTTTATCTCTGTCACTTTTTTATGAATCTCTTCAGGTTATCCCATGAAAAGCTATGTACAAAAGAATGTATGTGGTCATGTAAAAGATGTTTTCGATAAAAATGTGTATTTCATGTTTTATGTAGTAATGTAATGTTTCTATGACCCAAATAAAGTCCACCTCTCAATATTATATGGTATATCATGTGAATATTTTATTTAATAAATTATGTTTAACTATTCAATAATGAGAAGGGTTCTAATAGTTAGTATTAGAGGATTTGTTTCGTTATTTATGGGATAAGGATTAGAAAACCATAGAGATAGACATAGAGATATGACTAAGTATAATACTAACATCCCTATATTATGGTGAGTATTGAGTAAGTGGTTTATCAATCAAACATCCATGTTTGGATATGAGAATATAGTGGTTTCTCTAGCAAAAATGTATCTACTTTTAAAACCTGAAACCAATCATTGAGCTAGACATGAACAAGAACTAGTGAACAACAACATGCCTTATTGTACTCTTGGTTATGGAACATCCATGGGATATTTTTCAATAAAATCATAATCTTATTATGAACTATTATTAAGGTAATTAAAACAAAATTACCTTAAGAATATATAATGGAAAAAGATCATGTATAACATAGATAAGTTAAGGAAATGAATATAATTTAAAATTTATCCATTTTATCATCGGATTCCCCTTTATGTGTTACCCCTAACATTCATTTTCTTCAATAAAATGACACTTAATAGGAGGAATCGGGATAAAAACTAATGAAAATATAAATGTGATGACTATTCTAATGAGATGCCAAATCTGATGGGGGCAGGAATCACAAACATTATTATAATGCTCTCTCAGTTAACACATGTTTTCAATAGAAACAAGGGTCAAGAAGAAGTATCACCCCCTACCAAGATAGAACATGTTTCAATCATGAGAATCATGAGAAAAGGACCAACTATTATTAATTTATCATTTTATCCTTCAATTGTTGATCAATGGATCCACTCCATTGAATATATCTTCACCATCCTTCAATGTTTCGGACATGAGATGGTTATTATGGATGCTTATCATCTGGAGGCTTATTCTAATCAATGGTGGATGTTGATCAGAAATACGATGCCTGAGGATGATATCGAGGTGTTGCAATGGAGGTATTACCAGAAAATGTTTTTTGATATATATTTTCCACTCACCCTCCCACTTAAGATGGAATGGGACTAATTTCCCCCATGAAAAAAATGACGAATCCCTCAGAGAGTATGATGAAAACATCACAAGGATTGTATGATATGCCTCTAACTTTTAATTACCCCTAAATTCAAGGTTGACCACTTCTTTGGGGGGCTGAAACCTAGCCTTTGTAAATCCCATGATATCCCTGACTTCGAGAGCTGTGAATAAATTGTCTGATGTTCCCTCAATGTCAAAGTGAAGATCGACGAATATCATGGATACCATGGGGATATGAGGAAGAAGGTGGAATTTAATTCTAGCAGTCTAATGGATAAATCCAACGGTGCTATGAAAAAAACATCACCCACCAGGCCATAGGTGTAGAAATAATAACCTCAGCAATTTCCTAAAGGCGTTGAGGAAATGCTTTAGGTGTGGAACAAATGGTCACCTGGCCATTAAATGACGACAAGAAAAACGGACGGCTGCAACTAAGGGGAGGATCTTTTTTTTGACCCTCAATGTGTTGTTCATTTCATCAACAACAAGGAACCATAGAGCTTTCCAAACCAATTCCCTACGCCATAGGGTTTCAGGGGCAACCAATAACCTCCATATAAGCATGGGAGATATTTTCCATCCCTACCACTGAGGTGAACTCTAAGAATTAAGTGGTGAATGGTACACTAGTTATTCATTCCATAATAGTGAAATCACTTTATGATTCTGGTTCTACGCATTCTTTTATAGCCCGAATGATTAGTATAACAACCCTAACACCACTGCAAATCATGTATGTAATGACATTGCTATGAATGGAAAATGGGAAATCATTGCATCTTAGGAATATAACTCCTCTCATGTTATAATTTGTCGATTTATCTTCTCAGCTAACCTCTCCATACATCCCCTAGTGTTTTTTATGCAATTATTCACATTTATTGGGTTTCCTTATATAGCTCCAACATAAATAGCTGTGAGAGGGAACTCACTCTCCATATGGAAAATCGACCCCTGATTCGGTACATGTGCAAGGAGTATGATGAATTGTATTTCCACCATCATCTTAATTGTGGTTATTACTTCCCTATGAGCATGCATATCTTGATCAGATGATTGAGTCTATGAAATAATCCATCATTTAAGACAAACTATTGTGAGTTATTTTGTGAAAATGTTTCCCATTAAATTTCTTGGTCTTCCTCCAAGAAGTGATGTTAAATTATCAATTGATATTATACATGGGGGGTTTCCAATACCCTAGAATACATATAAAATGGTTGTTGTGGAATTTTAGGAGTTAAATAAAAACTGCAGGATAATCTCGATAAAGTGTTTATATAACCATGAGCTTCACCATGGGGTCACCATTCCACTTCATCATGAGGAAGGATGGGACAATGAACCTTTTCATTGATTATCATGAGCTCAACAAAACCATGATAATGAACAAAAATCATCTCCCACAAATTTATGATTTGTTCGATAAGGAATGTGGAGCACAATAGTTCTCCAAGGTGGATTTTCAGTCAGGATATTACCATGTAAGGGTGAAGAAGGATGATATACCCAAGACAACTTTTTTTACAAGATATGGGCACTATGAATTCATAATAATGCCTTTTGGACTCACATACACTCTATAAATCTTCATGGAATTGAAGAATAGAGTCTTTAGATATTACCTTGACAAGTTATTGGTAGAATGTATAGAAGATATTCTAACATACTCTTAAACTATTGAAGAGCATGAGGAACATATATGCAGTTCACTAGAGACCTTGTGAATGGATAAGTACTAAGCAATGTATATATAGTGTGGGTTCGGGTTGAAAGAGGCCTCATTATTGGGTAATATCATCAATGGAAATGAGATATCTATGGATCCCTCGAAGACAACAGTAATTGAGGGATGGCTTAGGACAACATCGATAATGTGTATCCATATGATCATGGGTTTAGCTAAATATTATCACCGATTTGTTAAATATTTCTCATGATTGTCCAAACCTCTTACCAAGCTAACTTGGAAGGGAATAAATCTCGATTGGAGTGAAAAATGAGAAGATTTCATCGATGATTTGAAATGGAGGGTTATCACTACACCCTTACTCACACTACCAATAGGTGGAAATTTTTTTTTGGTAATCAGCAATTCATCAAAGAAGGGAATGGGATGTGTGTTTATGAAAAATGAAAATTTTGTTGCCTATGCTTCCTGGAAATTGATAGTTCATGAGAAAAACAAATAAATGATCTGGAGTAGGTTTCAGTAATATTCACATTAAAAATTTGACGACATTACCTTTTTGCGGAGAAGTGATAAATATATACATATCAAAAAATCCTCATGTATATATTCACACAGAAAGAGATAACATGCTCCAATGTAGATGGTTAAAGCTGATTAAAGACTATGTCTGCTCAGTCATTTACCAGCATAAGAAATTGAACATTGTATACGAATCTCAATGTAGAAATGACCCATTGATTCTATCATTTATAATAATTGAATAGGATCCAATCATCTTATATTTGATGCAGATTGACATGGGAATCATAAATAAGTGAACATCCTCAATCCCTTTACAAATGATTACTCAATCATCTCTTTTGTAATGTTTAATGGATGATCAAAAGGATGGTGTGAAAATTTTTAAGAAATTGGAAACTACCAGATGAGGGAACTCTTTAGAGTTCAATGTTACTGAAGAAGGAATTATGATATTCGGGACAAGACTATGTGTCCCCTCAAATCCTGAATTAATGAATGAACTTTTAGATGATTTTCATAGATCAAATTTATCCATTCACCCAGTAAACATGAATATTTATTGAGATCTATGAGAGAATTATATGTGGTATAACATAAATAAGAAGATAGTTGAGTATACATCAAAGAGCCTTATATGTCAGCACATTAAGGCTAAGAGGAAGATGTCTAAGGGGATAATGTAACCATTACCCATACCAACATGGAAATGGGAGAACATCACTACAGTCATTTTCACCAGACCTCTGATGACATCTAAAGTAAACAATGCTATCAAGTGTTTTCTGGATCATCTTACAAGACTTAACTCTTCTTTGTAATGTTATAGTATTTCTCCTTGGATCAACTGGAACAGAAATATATAATAGATGTGGTAATAATTCATGGAGTACCACAATATATTGTTTTTGGTCAAGTTCCTCGATTTACCTCTCCATTCTGAAAGTGTATTCAACTTGATATGAATAATGATCTATTCTTAAGTATGACTTATCATCCACAAACTCATGTATAAACTTTTCGGACTATCCAAACACTCCCGGACATGTTGAGAGCATGCTAAATGGACTTAAAAGGATGATGTAATCAAAATTTTCCTTTGGTAGTGTTATTTTTTTTAAAAAATTCCACTCATGCATCCAAATGGATCACTATGAAGACCTTTATGGGAAGGGGATCATAACACCTGAATGATAGGATTATTTTGGGGGGGGGAAACTCTTTAGTCTAGATATGGTTGATGAAATAATAGAGACGGTAAAGACTACCTAGCTTACATTAATGCTAATTAGAGTCGAAAAAAGTGATATACTGATAATCATTGACACGAATAAGATTTTGATGTCAGAGACATGGTATTCTTCAGCACATCACCATAGAAAAGAGTTATAATATTTGGGAAGAATGGAACGCATAATCGAAGGAACATCGGCCATTTTGAGATATTTGATCGCATTTGGCTAGTGGAATATCAGTTAGTACTCTCACCAAAACTATCTCAAGTACATTATGTATTACATGTATCAATCTTGAGGAAGTAATTACATGTCCCATCGCTTGTACTCAATCTAGAGGTGGTTCTGTTGGAAAATGACCTCTCCTATGAAGAGATTCCAATGGAGATCTTAGATCGTATGGAGAAATTACAACGAAATATGACAATTCCCCTCATCATGAGTTGTAAAAAAAACCACAAGTTTTAAGAAGCAATGTTGGAATGATAGGATGTGATGTAGAAGACTTACCCACATATGTTTTAGTTTGGGAAAAGGAAATTTTGTGCGTCAAATTTCATAAAGGGGGAATATTATAACAACCCAAACATTTATTGAATAATATTGTTCTTGATCTATTTTACTTTATTATTATGTAAAATGGTTATATAAAACCTATGAACTTCCATTGTTTTATGTTTTTGGATTTTAAAATAATGTTAAGAGTTGTTACCATTTCTAATATAGTCATTCAACAGTTATCAAAATAATAGGATAAATATTTGTCTTTAACAAATCCAATTTACTTAGATAAAGGATGTTATGGACTCATCTAGTGGAATTTATCCATACGAAGCCCATTTTTTGGACCCTAAAATGGAGGTAGAATACATGGGATTTTCTCTCGACCAATCCGAATCTAATCTTCAGTAATGATAATCATGAATGGAACTGTCTACTGGTGAAGTGGAAGATGATATATATTACCATGCTGGCGTTGTTATCCGAGCCACCCCAAGATTCTGTCACCAACCCACAATTTATCCTTTTGTCATAAGTTGGTGTTATAATGGGTTATGTAAAAATACCCTAGACATATGATTATATGCATTATTTTTGTATATAAAAAATAATATACATTCATTGTATTATTGTTACTTTGTAATTGATTTTAAAGCACAAATATTATTTTTAGTTAATATTCAATTAAGAAATATGTTTCAATGAATTAATGAATTTTTTAATTAAATAATATAATAATAGAAAATAATAAATATATTATGTTTTATTAAATATAAATGATCATTTAATTTTTATGAATAAAATTTTAATTTTAATTTATGATTGATAGTTGTCTTTTACATAATCCATAAATTTTTCATAAATGTTATTATTTATATTAAAAGTAAAATTTCTCATTGTTATAAAATTATTTGGATAAAATGAACATTATTTTAGGATTTTGGATATCAAAATCATCTATCAATGAATTTTTTATAATTTTTTGTGACTGTCCAAATTTTTGGTACAAATTAAATATTGTTTATATATATAATGATTTTTATTACATCATAATGTCCCAATAGTGATGTAATAAAATACTAAAAAAGGTTTTCCTACCAATAAAATTTTTAACTTTAAAATAATGCGATTTTTGATTTGTTTTACTAATTTTATGGTGCCTTAGTGGACCCTCCAAGCCATATAAAACATTTTAAAAATTTTAATATGATTTTTTTGGGAGTGTGATTCACATCCACATAATAACGCCAAATATTTTAACAAGGTCAGACATTTCACATATAGAATATTGTTTTTGACTCCCCAGTGGAATAAACAATTAGAAAACCATTGGATGGATTGCGGTTTTGATAAGTTTAATGTGTAGCTTCCAAACCCTAGATAATAAATAATTCACATTGTTTTCCTATATAAACCCACCCAATCTCCCACTTATCTTCTCACAAAACCCTTGGAATACATCCCAAATCAGTAATCCTACCTCTAAACTCCTCCCAAGGAACACCAAACTCCATAGAATCCTCTCTCAAGTCCCTCCCAAGACATTGGGATCACACTTCCAAGTAAGGGATCTCATCTTTTCTCATTTTTGTCCAATTTTCATTTTCTTGTTTTACCATGTTTTTAAATTACAATTGTTGAGGTATAATTTTTCACCCACCCCATACTAAAATACATAAGTTTTAATGATGATATAACCCTTTATCTCTCATTAGTTCTTCCCTTGTACACATGTTTCCATGCCGGAATTTCTAAAGGGATTTCCTCTCCTCATTTATATTCAAGAAATTATTTTATTTTATGAATCTAAATTCCTTTACATACGTTTGGAAAAGATTATATATGACCCTCCTACTTTCCATTTCATTTAAATATTATGATACACCCCTTACACTGTAATAAGACTTTTCTATGAATTATTATGTCACATTGTTATGCGTCCGAAATTGCAACATGATTTTCCAAGACAAAGTAATTGAGTAGTGAATACCATGCCCATTTCTCTATCAAGGGTATTCACCTTTATGAAAATTTACTTGTTGATTATATAGTTTCATGTATGAATTTAACATTCATTCATTGTATAATAAATGATGATGTCTAATGAATCCATGTTGTCTGATCCTTGTGGCACACTTATTCAAGAAATGAACTAATTAAAAAGGATGCTCCCAAATAGTACTCCAATGCATTAGGTAAAGAATAGAATCTTGATACATCAATTTCAATGAGTATTTAATCCTAAAAATTGAAGTAAGTGGAGGGTTTATACATGCTCTGTTTTCAATGATCCTTGGATCATGCTAATTTCTGGTAAAATGTTGTCTCTACATTTCCTTGTAATGATAATCATGATATATCATTCTTTTATGTTAATTTTTCTCTTATGCTCCATTCATATGGATATTAACTAATATGTATTGTATTCTTCATGTCCTGACATTTTTACTCCATTAATGTAATTTATATCTCTTCCTTTTTTATGCATGTCCTTAGGTAATCCCATGAAATGCTAAGTACAAAATAATGCGTGTGATATTATAAAAGAATTTTTCAATAAAAATGTGTATTTAAATTTTTAAGTTGTTATGTAATGATCCAAATCACCAAAAAAACTAGTCCTCTCGATCTTATATGTTGTTTAAAATGAATATTTTAGGTAATTAATTATGATTATGAATGAAATAAAGATAGGGGTTGTCATGTATGGCACACTTTTCTAGTGTCTTGTGTGATGTTTTTTTGTATAAAATAGATCATGGATAAAGGAATATTACTATGATAAATTTGAGATATATAAAGTAGATATTACTGTGATTATGATTATAAATTTTATGGTGTGAATTAATGATTAAATAATATATAATTTTTACTGGGGCGGGACATTGATCTTTTGGGGGAAAAATAGGAAACTTGTGGCCTAGATGTTGTAAATAGATGTTATGTAGTATAATATTATGAAATTTTCATGTAGAATTTATTAATTAAATTAAATATTTAATTCACTATTGTTATAAAAAAATATTTCTTCAATTTTTTTAATTTCCAATAAATTATTCACGCTATGAAAAAATTCATTTTTATCGTAGATTCAAGTAATGATTGAGTGATTATTATTTCATTAATTATTATCATTAATCATAAATTGATATAAAAATTATAATATATTATAATTATTTTGGGGTATAACAATGGTTAAAAATATATATATAAGATGATTAGGTTATTAGACTGAATATATTTTGGGTTAATGGAGGAAAAAGGGAAGTGTGAGTTGAGATGTGAAAATATCTGGTTTATTTGTTATAGAGGGAGGGAAAAGATAAGAGAAGCATATTTATTGATTGAATATTATGTAAGTTTAAACAAACCCCTCTTGGTTGAGAATAATAGTATATCATGTTTCTTTAATACATGTGTGTGTGTGCATGTTTTAATATTATTTTTTAAAATAGTATATAATTAGAATCATATCATATTTGAAAAAAATAGTCAAAAAGATTTAAATCATTTTTCAACATAGCCATGTCCAATACTGATAGGAAATTAATTCCGAGAATAGAGTATATGGGATGGATATTGTGTTACATTATTGTAAATTAATATTTTATGTTTTTTTTAATTTTAGTTTTCAGTTATTGTTTATTGTTAATCTCATTCATAAAACAATATTTTTTGAAATGTTTTGATAAATCATCAATCAGAATTATGTGTCACTAGACAAAAATTAAAAAAATTTGGAATACATTTTGAAAGATGAAAAATATAAATATAATAAAATCACCTTTTTGATGGATTTTTGGTATATACAACAAAGAAAAAAATATTGTTATTATTATTACTACTAAAAATAACAATTAATTGAATAATATAGTATAATAAATATTGATATGAGTTTAATATTATATATAAGGATTATTACAGACACAAACTATTTGTATATATTTATAAGTATAATATTCTCAACAATTAATATAATGAATATATATTTTTAAATTATTTATTTATAATTATTTTTATTTCATGTTACTATTAATAAATTGATGTGTTATAATATATTGACATCGTTATTATTTACAATTAAATTAATATTCAAAAAATTATTTTTGATGTATAATTATTAGTATAATATTAAATACTGACATTTATATTTTGTTAAATTTCATTAGTATATAATAAATACATGTAATTATTTTCATTATGAAATTTTATTAATAGTAATATTTTATTGATCAAAACTTTTCAAATGATTAGAATATATATATATGAACTAATATAAAGATAATAAAAAATACATATAACTTTAGGATGATAATTGTGCTGATGAAATGTTCCATGTTAGTGAATTTGAACTGGATATACATATTTAATACATCTAGTTTTTATAATAGGATTTGAGTCTTTGGTATTTTATCATGTATTTATACGTGGATCGACTTTTGGTCAAACAATAAATTTAGCATCTTGGTCTACTGGTGTAATGCACCGCCCTAGACCACTTAATCATTGAATAAGCCGGTAACATCATTGGATCACAAGAATGATTCCCTATAAGTTTTTGGATGCTGACTATTGTTGAGTAGAAAGAATAGTCAAGGGAATACTATGTGATCAGATACAATTTAAAAGGATCGTGTCTAAAACAAGTAAAAAAATTCATGTCTCATTTCAATGATGGTTATAACAAAAACCTATATATATAAAACAAGGATCAAAGTTCCCCCCCCCAGTACAAAATATATTGTAGTAACTGTATACGTGATACATCATTGTAAAATAAATTTTTTTAGTAACATAATAAACTAAAATCTTCTAAATAGATAAACATATTAAACTTTTGTTCATACATATACCTGAAAAAAAAAGTAAATAATGAATTTTATCTATAATAACACATATTATCATATCATGGTATTTCCTTAGCCTCTAAAACAATTAAAAGATGAACCATGTGACCTACTCGATGAGAAACATTCATTTGAATGAAAACATAAATACTACCCAAAAATGTTGAACCATATACCATGTTTGTGGGTAGTGGGCCTATCCAATAACGTAAGAGGATTTATCCACATGACTTCACACACTCATTGAAATTTATCTAGTATATGTGAATACATATAATCAGATATGGGTTAATTCATAGTATAACTCACCCAACCAGAATCATATGACATGATAAACATTCAAACCCTAAAAATAAAATGTTTTCCATATACTCCTAAGTAAAAACTACAGAGGTTGGTAAATTGAGTTCAAAAATTTCACACAAAAAATGAAACATCCTTCATAAAATTATTTAAAATATCCATTTATTTTTAAATGATAAATTAATAAAAAATATAAAACAAAAGAGACCATGACACAATTTTTTTTTCAAGTGGTCCAGGGCTACAATTACTAATCGTAGTCCACTATTACAACTTTGGATGTGTGTATCGTCATTTATATTCAAATAACTATTCTATGTATGCTGAACATTAAAGAAATAATGTTTTTATTTATCGTTAAAATTCTAAAGTCCACTCATTACACCACACTTAGTATAATGAGTGTGTGATTTTTTTAGAAATGAAATTTGAGATAAATGAAACTATAGATTATTGAACTATTGATTATATTAACTAAATAATAATAATTAACTCTATGAGAAAATATATGTATACAGTTAAAATATCCAAAATAAATTTTAAATGACATTATGTATCCTTCTATAATCTCTAGATGTAGTATAATTCTTATACATCATGATGAAAAAATAATGTATTTGGTGTACAAGATGAAACGAGATCCTTATTTTCAATGATTTAAAAGTTACATTAACATGTTTTTATTATTAGTATAATGATTATATATTTTATTTTTTATTTTGATTGGTAAAAAATAAATCTTCAAAATAATCCAAGATAATCGGTACGCATGTTTCTATTGATAATCATTAGTCATATCAAAATTTGTCATGTATTTTTAGATTCATCCACTAACAGAATATCATGAAAATGGATAATAAAAAATGATTTTAGATATTGTGATAAAAATAAAAAATGGAAGTAAAAAAACATGATAATATTTTCTTCAATATGACTATAATTAAATAAAATTTTGAAAATTATATCACTATTTATAAGTCTCATTGCCAACGAATGGTTCATTAGACATTATAGGGAATATCTATCTTCTTAGTGTCTATCTATATTTTTGTGCTTAATTTAAAATTTTCATTTTTAGGGAAATTGTAATATTAAAAAAATTATCATAGCGTTTAATAAATAGTTAAAAACCCATCCCAAAGTTACAACATCAATACATATAAACATATTTGTATAAAAAATGAAAAAAAATAAACATAATTCCAAATCATTGTAAAAACAATAAAGGGATTATTGATCATCAAATATTTTGATAGAATCATCTATGTTGGATAAAAAAATACTTTTTCATATTATCTCTTATTTTTTATAATAATAAAATCCAAAAAATCTAAGAAAAAGTAAAGAATTAATTTTTTGAGCTGTCAAATAGATTTACAAAAAATTATCAGTGTCATCAAAATTAGTTAAAAAAAATCAGTATAGATATAACATTATATCATGTATAATTTTTTCCAGTACGTTATTCCAAATTTTGTGTTGTTAAGTTAAATGTAACAATAGTTAATATAAGACAATAATTACGACACAACAAGTTGATAAAATATGTGATTATAAGGATAATATGAAAAAAAAATTGGTATTAACATCTATTCAAAAAATTATAAAAATAATAATGAATTTGTCTAAATGAAAAGAATAATTACAATGGAAATAATGAAAAACATACAACCCAAAGAGATTAAGGTTTTCATTTTCTAGTGGTTTAAAAAATTGTTCAACATGTGGTTTGGTAGATATTTTAGAAAGAATAAATAATTTTCAACAAAATTATTTATAGGATCTATATATACTATAGTTGGGAATTTGGTAACCACATCAGTTCATAGAAATTACCCAATAATTAAAAATAATTCTTTAATAGGAACTAGTGTATTAATTGAAAAATTACTACAAAAAAATAATTTTCATATAGTTATACATGTCATATAATATTATGATGAAAATATGTATCTAATAATTTATCCTACTAAGCTTCTATATATTCAAATAAGAGAGTAAAAAATATTATATTTCGATAAAAACTTATTTTATTCCCATTAAATTATAGTCATACATATTTCTAAAATGTTATCAAGGAAAATTAAAATTTTCAACCCATAGTAGAATATACAATAATTATATATCAAAAAATGATCATTTTCACACTCTTATTACCTCTAGGTTATTCCATATTATATAAAACATGAGAAATAACAACATCTCAGGTTTACTATATTTAACATCCTTTTTATATATAAAACATATATGAAAAAAGAATAAAATAATCTTTTATGATAAATGAATCATTAATATCCATCATTGGACTAAAAATAAATTTTAATTCTTAAAGAGAACATACAAGATTAGGTATCTCAATAGTATAAAATGATAAATATTTTATATTCACCTTAAATAGAACATTAATAAACCTACCTATGTCAACCATACATGCCACTCGAGTTGACCCACCATAATACTTGAGCCATGTTTTCTATTATATTAGGATGGATACTAACACAATGGTACTAATGCTGACTAAGTATGAATAGTTTCATGCTAAATAATCTAGAATGATCAATCCAAAGGTTTTATATATAGTATAATAAATATAAAATGATAATAGAAATGCTAATTCCAATTAAATACTAAAAAATATTCAAAATGAAAAAAACTAGAATTAAAATATATATAAAACATGAATTAAAAAAATTTATACAAAAACATGGGATTAAAAATATATTGGGACATGTTATCCAATACATATCTTGAATCTCTAAATTCCCAAATTGTGAGTAACTCAAAATGAAAATCCTTGCTAGATACATGTGGCCACCACTATCAATGAACATATATCCTGGAAGGATATATAGAAATCATGATTCCTTAACTATGACTCAACATCATTTCCTTTCCATGTGGTAGAAAAAATTATGAATTTATATTCCCATGGTAATATGCTTAGTTTGAGAAAAATAGTAGTTGGTGATACCATAGACACACATTCAACCATAAATGATGAAAAAAATTCTATATTGATAAAATATTCTTCTAAATAAATTAATTGAAAAATAATCACTAAGCACAAGGTTTTTTGAAACAATTCTTCATGAATAATAATAGGAGAAGTATGTCCTTGAATGATATGAGAGGAAAAAATAAATAATATTCATATAGACAATGAAGAAATGTGGGTTACACAAATAAATATTCTAAAATGAAGCATAATATTTTCAACATTTGGGAACTCTAAGAAATGGAATCTAGGTATGTGGGAAACACTTATGGATTAACAAGATGTACTACATAACTACAAAAATATAGTAAACTCGACATCTTGAGGACATTGAAAACAAACCCTATCTTTAAAATTTCCCTGTCAATAGTAGCACATAACCTAAAACCAACACCCCAATGTCACCAATGTACACACATTACCACATTCATCACATACAACATACTGAAGATCATGTTTTTTTTCAAAAACAACATATATAAAATTGTCTTCTAAATCCTATTTAAAGGAAAAAAATCTTGAATATATTTTAGAAATGAATTTATCAGCATTAACATGTATTTTAATGGTAATTTATAAGAAATGATCATTTTATAAAAAATAACACAATAAAAATACACGTCTTACAACAATAAATAATAAATCAATGCATTATAAATTTGAATAATTTAATATAAAAATTATGAACTATGGTAATGGAGGGGAAATTAAAGATCATGTTTTGAGAACATCATGAAAAATAAGGAAATTTCATCCCCATATCCTAAAACCAATTTAAATTACTAGATATTTATTTAATGTTCCAATAAAAAAATATAGTACATTATAAACAAATCGAAAAACCTAGTTTTATTCCCCTTTAGCTCAAGGGTTTCCCCCACTCCATGGAAATGGATGAATAATGTATGATGAGGGAAAATAGGAGAAACCCATAAAAATAAATACATACCATGACATAATAAACCAACAATCAAGGAAAAACTATGGGAGAGGTAGGTAATTCTTATATGGGATGGATGGGATCTCTACACATGAGTGATAGAAGATAGAATATGTGGATGGTAAAAATCATTAATTTGAAATTTAGAAATAATCAAATTTTAACAAATTATAGGAAAGTCACATGATTTGGATGCACGATTTTTCAAACCATTCCCCAACCATGAGGGTCAATCCATTCCACAGTCATAGATATCACAGTTAACTAAGACATCTATTTATTTTAAAAAAATAAAAATTGATTGTGTGAAATTGTATGGTCTCTCCCCAACACCATTCGTACTGTTAAGAGTATAGTTTCAACTAATCATGCAATAATCATGTGTGCTAATTTATATCTTGATTATATAATCATTTCTAAAAATAACCCTTCAAAACACAGAAAATATTAAATATATTGAATGTACAAATAGAATAAATTATATTTTATTGAAAGGTTTCACAATTCTCTAAAACATTCCACCATTAAAACCCATAATTTAATCAAGGATTGGTTCTTGTAATAATATGAGGGACTTCTGCATCACAAGGGCCTCATTATCTATATCTGCATTGTTTTTAAAACATGATGTTAGATAACATTCGAATAAGGTATTTATTTAAAACACTTCAAATTAACATATAGATCCATAACACACATGGTCTTCTAAATGATAGAGGTGCCATGTTCTAAATCAAAACCCTCTTTGTCCACCACATAGCTTGTGTCTATGTATTATATCAGTAAGTATGAAATATGAAATACAAAATGAATCACAGTAATCTAGATATAATAGATTGTTTTTATTCAAGAATATGGAGACATTTTTCATTCTAAAATGGTCTGAGATAGTATGACATATGAATACCTTTCTTCCCAAAACACTGGTGTCCCAATAAATGATACAATTTTAGAGGGACATAATATTCGACCAAAAACTCCAACTTATAAAGATGATGATCAGCGTATTATTTGTAGTGAATTTGATCGGCATCCAATATATTCAAAATTATAAGAATATTTATCATTTTATCTAAATAAATACTCAGTCCCATCAACACACAATCACCATGATTAAAGCATCACATTGAGTACCGAAATGACCATCCATATAAGGTATTAAAGGGAACCATATTGATCAAGCCATAATAGTTGTTATTTTTGGATATATATAAGATAATTATAAAAATTTTTATTTTGATAAACCTAGATCACGGAAAAATCATGGATCATAGCCTTGGGGATCTAGACACCTGACTCAGTCTAACCATCAATCTATAGATGGTAATATATTCTCAATAAAAATATATATCCCAAATAATAATGAATTCACATCAAAAAAATGAGAGGTGAAGCTTGGATATTGGTTCAAATTTCTTTTTGGAATAAGATCATTGAAACAATTTTAATTCTGCGATATTCTAAATCCCAATATCTTCTACTTTTTGAATTCCATTATAGGGTTAAAATGATATGATTTCATTAATCAATAAATGAATTCATATATTTCTTCCTTATCGCATTATGAAAATGAAAAAATGATTATTAAATCCATCTAAATATCATCCAATTTCCATTATAGTATCGAGATATGATGTAACAAACATGATAAATATTGATACATATCCTTACTTATCAAAAAAGTGATACATAATTAAATGAATTCAACAACATCTCATTTAATTCCAATATACCATTATAAGCATTTCATATCATAAAACATCTTGGTATCTCCATTGTGAATGATCCGATAATTTTGGTGAAACTAAATAATTTTGTCAGACACTAAGGACATTGAGACTACCAATAACTTCTTAAATTTGAGAGTCCCATCTGGAGACTTAGACTAATCAGGAATGGTCTCCCCGCCTTTGGATGCCATTAATATTGAATTAAATTCAAGAACCTCATACAAATAAAGTGATAGTTGATCATATAGAGTCGAAGTGACCATGGACCAACACATGGATACCCATTCAACCCCCTTATTCAACTTTTAATGGAATTATAGTGAACATGATCATCAAACCCATTCTATTCCTAACAATTTAACATCCTTTTTTGATAATATATTTCTGAATTATAATTCCACCACATTTTAGTTTCCTATAGTGCATTATAATTTATGATTAATGTATTTAAGGTACACTCTCAAATTAATATACATTATTTTTATACATATATGGATACATATTTACTTTTAGATATCATTATTAGAGTATAACAATAATTTATCCTCGAAGAGGTAGTGCTGCCAAATTTTTTTAGAATGGAACACTACCTGTAAATAATTTTTAGGAGTAGTGAAGTCATTTTTCAAGGTATTAAGCTATTAAAATCCACATGCTATTATTTTGTGTCCCTATATCTATATTAACATCAACCATTGTACCTATGGTTTTCAGTAAAAAAAAAACCCATACATATATCTGGTTGGATCAACACTAGGGTATAAATTTCACCTCTTCTTCAACACCAAAAATTTCTCTACAATTTCTCCGAATATTCAAATTTCTTGAACTTATAGGTTATATATATCCATGGTTATTATAACTAGGTGAAATTTCACATGAATCCCCTTTTATGTCCTTCCAGACTTTAGAATCTCTAGATCTCAAACATGTTCTTGTGTCTCTCCAATGATAGTGTATCATAGTTATTCATTGGGACAAGTGAAATGACTCTTTCAAATACAATATGACCATATAAATTCATCTCAAGGAAGTAAATAATGAATTTGGATAAACAATTATACATACGATGATCCATTATGTTTTTGAAAACAATTTTTAAGTACCCCTCATTCCCTAATTCATCGTGAAATTAACCGAATTATCATCGATGAATAATACCATGAATGGGTCAAGATTTTGGTTAAAAAATCTTATTCAATAGTTATATAAAGACTTCATTGTCTTTACTGATACCTATTAGAATAATAAAGTACTCAAAATGACTATATCAACTTTTTAGATTTTGGGAATATCTACCTACCTCCCCTATAACAATTGTTACATTAATAATATGATGTAATATAAAACCCCGATGGAACCCCCAATATAGTCATAAAAATATTCGATCTGAGGAAATAGATACTTAATCTTGATCATCATGACATTTTAATCTGGATAGTAAATGTTTTGTTGAAGGTTTCAATATTCCTTCATTGAAAAAACATATTAATTTCCATGTTGACACACTCCAATTTAATAAACATTTAATTTCTATCACATGAAGTAATTTGATAGTTAACACTAATTATTGTTTTGGTAGAAATCCAAAGACATCATTAGCAATGACCTTAGGGTACCAATCCACCATCCCCATACGTAAGTCACCATACATTCAATAAATGACAGTAGTAAAAATCTATGAGAACTAACCTGAGAGAGACCAATGACATCCTATACATGGTTCACTCATAATTAACCAAATCCTATTGGTCATATACCCAAAAGGAGTCATCCTCATATGCTATAAACTTCCAACAACCAAATATGGTCTATGGGGGTATTGTGAGGGAGATTTCCCACTTTATATTAGTAATTCAAAATGAATGATAATAGGAAATATTATATAAAAATAGTATAATGTAATATAATAGTAATACATGGAAACAAAAAAATATCTAAATAGAAAATTTTAGTCAAAATCTGTAGGCAGTGACATATAAAATTGTTGTCATGTCTATATAAAATGTACTAGATTTCATAGTGTAAGTATTTCATAAAAAATGTGTGTATAATAAAGAACAAAAGGGCCAAAAATTATCTCCATGATAATCCTGATCACTATCTTACTCATATTGACTTATACTCTATCCAAGTACATAATATCATGCATCCATTAATGGGAACCTCCCATTTCCCCTCTAGAATACATGAATTCGGTTTAGGTACCACTGGTAGTAAGAACATGGGTTGAGTAAAACCTTATAGAACACTACCGAGAGATTAAATTACTAACTAGTATTGGAATATAAAATTAAAATTTTTTAATAATCTTAAAGGTAAAGAATGAATGTGAGTATAATTATTTTTGACCATAAGTTCGTCATGGAACAGTTCTTGATTATACCTCCTTCAGCCAACGCTCTAATATATCTTCTTATTTAATATGATATATAATAATCCTATATAACATGTTACATATCCAATGAATCCATGGATAATGTTTTCATATTACAGATCTAGATAACAATCTAGTGTGATATAATTCCATTTATCCAAGGAAGTTTTCCAAGGTAATCCATATAGGGATCGAGGTACCATGCATGAATTGATATAATATTTTTTTCCCCTAATCCCATCCAACGAATTCCATATTGATATTCGTGTTTAAACCATATAATAAATTAATATTTACTCATATGATATCATCAAAGTAATTCTACATCATAATGGATATATATCTCATGACGTGATATATTATTTAGTCTTATAATCCCATCTAAGGCATTCCATTTCGAAATCTATGTATCATCCAAGTCATAATATACTATTTATTCAAATTATATCATCCTAGTAATTCTATATTATTATCCATATATCACCCATATAATGATATTATATGTGTTCAAATACAATGTTACGTTCTATTCCTTTTATAAATTTAATTAATTTCATTAGGATATCATATTTATGTTTGATAACGATGGAAAAGGAAAAAAATTCATTTATTAGTTTAATTATAATAGTTAAACACTTCACTAAGAATGGATAAAAAGTTACTTGTGGGTCCATGTACCATATTACAATATGTTTGGTTCAATTTTTTCACATATTATATTTTTCCATGCACAACTCACCCAAGGGGATGTTCAATGACAAGGAATGAATGGAATCCATTGGTATATGGAATAACCACAACTTTAGGGGGTCATTATCATTTATTTCATCAACATATACCCATATTAATGAGGATAATGAACATCAAAGTCATATTAATGTTAATTTTTAGAACATAGTTCTCATTATACAAATATCATGTGGAATTTCATACATGTGGCACAAAAATTTAACATATAAACAACAAGACATTTAGGGAAATGTGAAAACAAACCAATATTGGGATTATAATTCTTAAAACATCATATATACTCCATCGGTTAATTATTAAGTAAGTGAAAATGATGATCCACACTATCTCTCCAAATATAATTCATATTAACTCATAAAATGATAACATTTATTTGAGAAATGATAAAAGATAATGGAGGAAAATATGAGTGTTAATATCACATCATGGATTACACTACATCTAAAAATGATCAAATAAGAAAATGACTAAGATATATACCTTCCACAAAAGTGAAAAATGGTGAGGGAATGTGCGGATGGGATACTGGATAAATGGGGGATGAATATGTGGTGAAACACAATTAACGTCAAGTGGATGTGGTAAAACATTCCTTATTAATGAGGGTCATGGTTATGCCTTATAGATAATAAGACCTTGTAAAAATATTGATGAATAATCCTCCCAAGAACTCTCAACCATATTTGTCACATCAAATGGATAGACATATAGATCCCCAACTATGTGTTTCTCACTCTCTGTGATTACTCACCCAACATTGTTACATCACATGTTGAAAAAATGGTCCTCTAACTATGTGGATCCCTCAATGATTTTCAAACTAGTTACACAACTGTATCTCCCTCTCATTGTTTTGAAAAATTGGTTCCTTATCAAATAGGATTCACAGTTTGGGGGAACTATTATTACCAACCTTGTATCTAAGGAAAAATCCTCTTGAAAAAATGATTTAAAATATCAAAACATATAAAACTCACCTATAATTCCCAAAAACATATTGTTTTTAAAATTTATCAAAAAACATCATGTTAGATTGTTATAACATTTTAATTTATATTTTGAAGCAGGTTTTCTGATTTATCCCATTAACTAATTATTTAATTCAAAATCCTTGGAAAATTAAAACCCAAACAAACAATAATATCATATAACATCCACACCTCAGAACTTATAATCTTCAGGAAGCCTCGGTGTGCTCCTAAAACAACACATGGACTACCGATGTTGATAAATCCTTCTCAAAATTCTGTTTTTCATTCCCAATCACCCAAAATCTCTCAAATATCAACATAAACATACACATCATACAAAAAAATAACTAAAACCAGTGATCATATCCAAAAATGTATCACATTGACGATTCTTACTCAATCACATAAAATAGAAGACATAATTACAATATCTTCACATTCATGAACAATTCAATTAAATTTGCACCATATATTATTTCCATTATTATAATATTCTATGTCACATAACACCCACCATTTTAATTTCTTATTAAAGCATTCCCTTTTCAAAATAAGGATTCTAGTGAAATTATTCTCATTTTGTTACACATAGCCACACTTGAGGACATTACCTATAATACTTAATTTGATTAAAATGGTAAAATTCAAATAAACATGGCATATATTGGTCATAAGTAATTTTTCTAGAGAATCCACGGATGACCGAAACATTGTTTCCATCTCATCCCAATGGTGGGAAAAATTCCAGTCCACGATATCCATATATATATGATAAAGAGGACCCAAGTAAAACCACCTAGGGATTAATATTTTAAAACAACTATATTTATGTTCCAAAACATAGCTAAAACAATATTACTATTCCTATATACTACTCCAAACTGAGATCATTTTGATCACGTTCATTGATTCCCATAACCAAATTCTAGTTACATCTCCCCCTGGAACTATCCCCTTTAATTTATATTAATGTGAGATGCCAGAAACACATATGAATTCTTAATTCAGTTTCATTATACTATTACAATATATCATGTAACTAACACCCAACATCTATCATCCCCAGGTTAATATTTGAAAAGTTATATGGAACTCACTAGATAAAAATATTATTTTCTGGTTTCACCATCCATTGATGAAAAAATCATAACTACGATCCAATAGTCATCCAAAAAAGTATATAGACCCTTAATGAATGATGGTAATCCTCCAAAAATATATGGTGGCTTCCTCAAAATATGACTTTTATTACACCACTCATCATGTGAATTTCAAATGGAGTATCCTCTTCAAAACAAGGATTCCCCAATGTTAGATCAGTGTTTATATAATGTTATCTCATCATACATATGATGATTCCATGATATTGGGTATTATCATCACCTTACATGGATTACAGTAATATATCATCAACAATTTCCAATATAAACCATCTATTACTAATGTTACACACCACTTGTTCATGATCTATGAAAATGAATACCATGGAATTCACTAAAGATTCAATTAATATGCATGTATCACTCTCCATGGTCATTGATTTATTCAATTAAGGATACACTTTTTTTATTAAACCCTATCAACCATGTTTCTTAAAAATGTCTGCCCAACCCCATCTATGGGTCAACCCCTTAATGACACAGTATATATTTAATGATATCCCTCACCATCCATTTACGACATGATCATGTTTTACATTCATCGAAAAACATTCGAATAAATCCCAAGACACTCACCTAGTAAGAAAAAAATAATTTCCCAACATTTTAGTCATACAAACACATCCAAATTCATACACAAAAGACCGAATAATCTCTTGTAGCAACTCCTCCAAACAATACATTGAAACATCCACTAAAATATAATCCCTATTCAATCAGGATTCTCTTAACACTTGATGCATCCCGTGGTCATTTAAGAACACTTAATTATATTTTTACCCCATCCTCTATGAACCTTAAATGAATTAAAATTAAAACATTTACCTTACCTAACTCACAGTTTTCTAATATCATTCTAAACTATTATTGTTCCCTAGTTGTACAATTTATTGGTTCACACATAAAAATTCACGCTATATATTTAGAATGATGAAAAAAGAATACCATATCATCACAAAACAATATTATTAGTAAATAAATAGTCTATTAAATTAAATTTGACCTATTTTATATAGGTTTATATCATAACGTGATTACATATTTGATCTCTAAGGCACATTTCTCTAAATCCTATAGTTACCCATGAACATTCATGTTTAAAAAACAATGTCTAACCAAAAATCATCATGTTTATCAACATTTGTGTGTCCAACCTACAACGTTTTTATCATGAAACCTTTTATATATAGATTCTATACCAACTCATCATATATAATAAATAATGTTTTCATGTTCATCTTAAATATATCATCTAAATTCGATCCAAACTCATACTTTAGTCTAAATATACTCATACCCTCTGGGATATATGAGGTCTATGTTATCATTTAACGAGCTTAATGAATCTATAATGATAATTTTAAAATGGTCCAATATTGAAAAATTCACTCTATAATTAGTGACACACTTACCATGATGGATATGATTCTCCAAAATTTAGGAGTGTGTAATTCATCATCTTACTGAGAATGAAAACTAATCCCATGAAGCATTCCCCCTCCCCCACCAAAAACAGTCCTTGATATATGTACAAATAAAATAACAATATCCATAATTATCTGAGACAAAACAAATCCATTGATAAGTGAATTAGATATGGTTCACCTTTAGACACATGTTTGGCCTTCCCCCCAATCCATGATCACTAACATCTGTAGGATCACACATAAAATCCAAAAAATCATTGACAAGTGGGGCTAAAAAAGCTAATCCTTTAAATGATTTTACACTAAGATTTTTTATAACTCATCCTTATAACAACAACCTTTTATAATGATGACAACACTATGTACATAACAACAAGGTCACTCTATTCTAGACAAGACCTATGAAAATAGACTCTCTAAATTGTAGAAATTTTTATGAGTGTTTGGGAAGTAACAATATCCATGATATAGCCATAATGGAGTCATTGAAACAATTTTCATGCTTAAGAATCACCATTGAACTACAATGGGGTCACCTCATGAACTTTTTAATATAATTGGAACAACAAATAACAACATGTACATCCTTGGAATCAATATAGTGTAATAGGAACACCAATTATATTTTGAATCACTATCCCAATAACACTAGGAATCCCCAAATATAATACCATATATAGAGATAAACATATATCCATGTTATCAAAAATGACTATTATCTTGGATGATGACTTTTTGATTCATCTATTCAGGAATTTGAAAATTCACATGGTTATCCATGTGGATAAACATGCCCTATTAATAAATAACCTATAAATCATGAGCATTTCATGACGTTTTCTTCCTTAGCAGGCTAATCATAACCAATGAACACTCATCTACGTAGGGTTTATAGTTTACCCATTAATAATATGACCAAATGAAAATGGTACTTGAATGAAAACTCGTATAAAAACTAATTTTGGAACATAAAATTCTTCTAGATCCTAATACACTACCTCAATGACTAACCCCTCACATAGATTGGTCAAGGACTTCAAAAATAGAGATACATAAAAAAGGACACTTTTATTACAAACATAACATCTAGGTATAATGAAAAAATAATAATTCTTCATATACCCATGACAATCATTCATATTCACATCCATTTTAACTATCAATGATACATTATAACAAACCCTACACTAGGGTCCCTGCTATAAACACCCTAAATGGTTTAATTTAAACTTGTAAAAAAATTATTTATTATAATTAATAAATTGACATAGATAAATGAAATATTGTATAAATTTTATTGGGGTACTGCTTACATGGCACCATATATAGTTGATGTCGAAAATAATTAATTGGAAATTATCTCATAATTTCCTTTTACCATTATTTACCCTTATGCTCAGTCAAATTTCGTATTTATTGAAAATTTCAATAAAAAGATATGGTGGAACATTTTCATTAGGTTGTAACTGCAATTTTATCTAACTAAAAACTTGTATTAGTATGTTCATAAAACAAAAAATTGTATTTAATTAAATTATGTGGATCAATAAAGTAAGATGTCATAAGAAATTTATATGAAATGTCATATAAGTGGTTGATTACTCTTTAAAAACCATCCATATTTTTCGTAAATATTCACCAAATGGGATATGGTATGAAGGCATGTATGAATATATGTGAACAATAAGGGTTACTTTAGGCTATTAAATATACGCTATTATGGGAATTCATTTTCAATTTTTCAATTCAATGGACTATAAAATACATTTTTCATCCCATTTATGTAAAATCCATATCAGATTAATTACTAAAATTTCAAAACTCCTATAGAAGGGTTATCTCATAGGAATACAGTGTTGATACTCTCATACAAGGTTTACCTTATTTATATAAATATTTAGTTATACGGGTCATTATTATGGACTTATTGATGTAAAAGCCTTTATATGTTGTAGCATACACACTATTTATCTGAAATTCACCATAATTGAATCGAGTTTTCTGAAAAAAAAATTCTTAATCATTTCATTATCATGATTCTCTTCAAGTCAATAAATTGTAAATTTTAAATATATCCCATCATATTTTATAGGGTGGGTAAATTGAATTTCCCAATTATGTTATTCATGAGGACACCATTTATGTTAATTGATACAATTTATTTAACTATCCTTAAACCAAAACCATAACATAAAAATTTCTCACATCAATATAGAATATAGGTAGACATGGAATTAATCACACAATTACAGAATAATAAAAATGATGATAAATAATAACACATGAATGTTATAAAGATAATCCTGATAAATAATCATAAAAACATGGAATAAATATAATTGTTATGGCTTGTGAATACTATATTACTAAATGGTCCATGAACACACCTAATATCTTATCATAGCAGGCAAAGATATAAATCCCACATAACCTAAATAATGATAAACACAATAATCTCTCATAGTGAAATTATAATAAATGGTGATAATGTTAAACATTAAAAAAAATATCATCCATGGAAAATTGATCACCCCTTTGTGGGTATGGAATTCATTAATATGAGCAACTCACTATGTTCTAACACATCCTAGGTCTATTTAACACCAACCCAAAAATTGTGAGATAATGAAAAATAACCTCATAATACCAATTTTTATTTCATTTACTTTTTCAATCTAATGTTACAATTCAAGTATATCCAAATTGGATTAAAAAATAACTACCCATATGTAAAAGGATGTTGACTAGTATCATGTGTCTATAGTATCTTGGTGGAGATATTATACCATCATTATCATAGTATGGAATAATGAATATAATTAATAAATAAAATTTCAGGGAAGGAATATAACTCTATAGTATAGGAACACTTTGAATCAGAAATAATTAGGCCAAAATTTGTTAATATGAAAAATACATAAGTAGTACAATATAAATATGATAGAACTATAATAAAAAATAAAAAATAACACATAGTAACAAAAATAAATACATTTTAAGTATTAAAACATTATAATGGAAAAATCCCACCTAAATGTAAATCTCATGCACTACCAAATTAATTTTTTATCTTAAACCATCCTAGTATAGAATATAAAGCATCAATAGATTGATGCTTCCCTTTGTGCTAACTTACATTTGTGAATTCTTTCTAGGTAGTAATCCTTGAACAAATAGTGTGGGAGTAAAACACAGTAGTCCACCACCAATAGTTTCTAATACTATCCAATATAGGAATATAAAATGAAAAAATATTCTCTATAAATAATTTATTGCATTAATGGGAATATAAATCATGTCAAGATCACATTCCTCATGGGACTCCTTGATGAATATACCTTCTTCAGCCCAATTAAATTTCCATTGAGTATTTTATATTTTATATATTAAACCCAAGTCCTATGGTATATAACCAAGGCACCCATGTATAATTTCTTTATATAAAATATCCACATAATAGTTAATCATAATATAATTCCATTTATCCTATGATATCATCCATGTAATTCCAGATAAGAATCCTAGTATAACATATTGAATGATATAATGTTTAGTCCTATGGACCCTTCCATGGAATAATATATCATAATCCAAGTACCCCTCATTGAATGATATAATATGTAGTCTTATAATCCCATCAATGGAATTCTATATATAATTCCATGTATCACCCATTACATGATATAATATTTAGTCAAATATGAAAGCCTGATGAATTCACCATCATAATCCATGAAACACACATTGTATGATATTATATTTAACCTATGATCCCATCCACATCATTCCATATCAGAATCCATGTATCATCCACCGAATGATTTAATTAATTGTCAAAGTTGATGTTAGTGTATTTTGTATTTAATAATCCATTTAATTACATTGGTCCATCCCATTAATGAATAATCATGTATCTAATGCGAATCATCCATTAAATTTCACAATATAATTCTAACTATTATATGTCTCAATTACAACTGATAGAAATATTCATGATAGTACAATTTAAATATTGAAATTCATTTAACAAAATGTAGCATACCACAAACATATGGAAATATTAACTCACCAAAATGGTGGTTTAGTCAGATAGAATGAATGATGGTGATGATTTTATTGTCTATCCACCTCCAAGGAGTGGTTTTTTTCAATAACCTCTGACCTTATTAACATTGAAAAATTAAATCTCAGACATTTTCTATCTAATTAATAGAAATAAATTATCATTTTAGGATAATAATGTGTAATGTAAGTCATATGAAAAAAACCTAGAAATAGATAAATAAATGTACATTTATGGATTAGTGAAACACCGCCTAACTCATGATTAATAACATTAACTCATTTTATATATTCCATTTTTAGCAGAAGGAATACAAATTGACAAATAAAATGAACACCTTCCAAATATAGAATACTATCTTCTTTAATTATAACTTTTCTATAGGATATGAAAATAGTTAAAGGTGACAAGGGGTGTGTTATAAATACCTCAAGGATTCCAACACATACAGTGATCAAAAAATTATATTAGGAATGGGGGAGATCTATCTTAATGATTTTAAAGATGATTAGGGAATTTCAAGTGTGGGTACTAGAGGAATGAGAGAATAAAATTTGTTGAAAAATATTTATGGTTTGGAGGAGAAATAGTAATTTTCCAATTTTAATGAGGATTATGGTTACAAAATATGTCTATGAAAACCATGTTCCAGCCACATAAGGATAACTATCAAAGGAAACTCACCAAATTTCATCACAATGAACAAATATAAAATTCATTGACCAACATTTGTGGGTTACATTATCCCTGAAGCCCCCGCCACATGGTTACAATTTATTGATAGAAAAACCATAATTCAAACATTGGGATCCCATAGTACTTATTAGACTATACCCAATGCTTTTTTGATCCCCCATGCATAGTTTAGAAAATATACATTCCATAACAAACAAGCTATATGATATGGGGTTCATGGATATCCTTAACTAGTTTCCCATTGATGTATCTTCTAGAATCTTAGTTTTCAACGACCGATTCTTTTGAAACTCATACCAACACTGTAGACAATATTTTATGGGTATGATCCTTATAAAAAACATTTAGAGTTTTATAGTTCCCTCTATTAAATTTTGATTCTCATTTTATGATATTTTACATCTACCGGATGAAAAACTAAAAATCCATTGAAATTTTCAACCCATTGAAACCTTGGGATATTATAATACCCTACAACTATAGAAATCATACTCTCCATACAAACCTATAATCCTCACCACCATGAAACATGTGATTTAATATTGTATGGAGAATAAAAACTTATAATGGTAGTAGTAAATCCAATCCTTGATTTAATACATATAATATACATTGAAGATATGGTTGATGATGTCCACATCATGAACTGGGAATTCTTAAAATCATCTTCATCATTTATGACCATTTGACACCTCGAGAACATAAACCCATACTCCATACTCCCTCCCAATTATGTTCATGGGTATATAAAATTCAATATAAACTCATAATGAATTCCAAATTAATAATTAATATTATAAAAAATGACTTAATTTTATTCATGTGTGGATGAAAAAGATAAATCTATATATTAAGCAATGAACATCATGCGTCTGACAGTCCGTATATTAACCTATTACTCATCTAGATTGTTCTCAGCCATTAAAAAATGTCAAAATTTAGGCCAACTATGATATTTCATCATATAATGAGAGTCCGATTTTATGATGTAATGATATTTCACCAAATTTTATTAATTAAACTTCATCTTGGTACCCATAGTGAATGTGGTTCAAACATTAATTCTGTTGTGAATATTCATGAACTACCGATGTAAGAGTCACAATAATCTACATCTGTGGATTTTTTTCATATATTGTTGAAATAAAATTTTGAATCCCCATCAATTCCATTGTATGTAAGTGACCTTATCCATAATGGTCTCATTGAAAAATAGTATGATGGAAGATTCACCCTCTAATTGTTTCCCCACTTTGACTGCTCACACTTTGTATTTCACCTCAAAGAGGAGCCCCAAAATATCACTGGTGGTCATTGAAACATGTATCATATTATTCAGTATATATATATATTCTACATCCATAAATTATTTATCAACCACATCCAGAATAGTTGGACAAAAAAAAATAATAAGACCAGAAATGATATTTATCATAAAATCCATATCAATGTGGATCACATTCACGTAGTCATATTCGAAGAGCCTGAGTGAAAATGAATTAGCATGAATAAACGAGTGTAAAAATCCATAATATATCTATGTCCATGCTCTATTGTTATGAACAACTTGTCCTTACACCACCACAATGACTTTGTGGAAATTTTTTTTGTTAAAAAACATATTTAACCTCCTTGAAAATAGTTTTTCATGAACCATTTGAATAAAAAAAAATATGTCCCACCACCTTCAGATCAACCCTTATAATTGATTTCAATAAAAAATTATTATATATCTCTGGGATTTAGTGGAATAAAATGTTGTTGTCAATGTTTTCCTACAATTCCTTATGTTCTTAGTGCCCCAAACTACACTAATACATATATTGATTCGACATTGTGACCATTTAGACATGATTTATTCATTAGAATTATCAAGGTCTAATATTTTTACTTAGAGTCTCAGTAGTCTAAATACTAATTAAAAAATCTTGGATTCTATAGGGCGTTTTCCTATTTGATAATTATTTGTGTCTTACTCCAACCAAATTCTAGAGGTACATCTAGGAATAATTTTCTAAAAACACAAAACATAAAATTCCTATATGTATATAACTCATTGAAATAGAATAAATTATTAACATGGCAGATGATACCAAAACAAAGAACTGATATAAATCATTTCAAAACATAATATATTATAAATAAACCGACACAAAATTTTGAATACCCAGGTAACTCAAGGTGTAGTAAGAATAATAGTTGTTATGGAACTCCCCTAATAGTTACTAAATCATCAATTATCTTAAATAATACTTCTACAAAACCAATATAACTTGAGGGATCTGATACCATTTTTTATTGAACCAACCCCAGTCATAAAATCACCACATCAACGATACCCCCTATAAGGACCAAGGCACAATCCTAATTGGGATGGCCAAGAAACTATTTCTAGGGTTTGACGATGAATAAGTGGGAATGGTTTCACGAACAAGAATATCCCATGGGAGAAAAACATATCAGTTTTATGAAAATAATAATAAATAATAACTAAATCATAAATAATTCCAAATAGGTAAATATAATACATATTTTAAGAAATAATAACTAGCATAAGCACAATAATAAATACATGAAGTACTAAAATCACAAATATTATACTCATAGTTAAAATATATGATGTTATGTGATGGATCATACAAAAAAACACAAAAAAATGACATCATATAATGGAATTCAAAAGGAATTAAAAATTATGTCCATGAAGACAATATCCAGAAAAGAAAAATATCACAGAAGAATACATGAGAAATATAATTCACTTCAATGAAATTTATTTCCTTTCTTTTATATATCTCATACAAAACCAATTCATCACATGCCCAATGGTATTTTGGGTGTGTGATTCAAATACTTTTAGGGAACCACAATTGAACTATTTAGAACCATATATTTTTATAACCCATAGTTATTTACTAAAAATAATACATTATAAACCATAATTTTGAAAATGTATTATATGTTCTTTAGATTTAGAAAACAATATATATTGGGAACTAAAATTGAAGTAAATATACGAAATAAAACTGAGGATAAAAAAAATATTTATAAGGAAAAAAAGCCATGGTAAACACATCATATAAATACTATAATAGATGTGAAAAAAGGGAATGTGCTTGGAAATTGGATATATGTGTCTATAATTCACTCAAATATAACTTTGTCAACATATGTGAGACTAAAAAATTATATATCTCAAGAATCTCAAGGACACCAACAACAACCCCCAAATAGAACTTTCCTATGATTCAGTGAAAACATGTCCAAAACCCCACAACAAAAAAGGGCACTTGGATTCATTGATAACCACATTAATTGAGTGAATAAATCTATCAATTAAGAAATATATTTTACAATAAAATAGTCTTTAAAATTCTTTTTGAAATAAAATTTCATGAAATGAGTTACGATGAATAAATTATAGAAATCAATTTGGAGGAATAAATTTGATATTTAACGAGAAATATTATGAAATAATTAAAATTTTAATATTCGATGAAAAAATTTAATACATGTGAAAACTCCCATTAATTAGTCATTTCATATTAAATCTATAGAATCCATATGTAAACTCATGGTCCAAGGAATTCAAATTGAGTGGTAAATATATATATACTCCAACCTAAAAAATGTTTATTATCATTGAATTCATGTAAAACCATCATAAAATGGAATATATCATACCTATGATACTAAAACATAATGAAGAATCAGATAACCCCCAAAAATGATCCAGGGATTGGGTGACTTAGGCACTAGGGTTTTCAAAATTTTGAGGAAATGGAAGAATAACATGATATGAAGGATAAAGGATTAGAAAAATACAAGAAAGATAAATAAACCTTGATAGAATATATCGATGATCAATATAAATAATAAAGGGAGGGGAGTGAAAGATTTTATGGAAATGAAGGGAATTATACATATAGGTGGAGAAACATGAGGACCCTTGTTAAAGTTCAGAAAGATAAATATATTAAGAACCTAATTTTTAATAAATTTGGAAAAGTGATAGATATTGGTCACATTATTTTAAAAATAAAATGAAAAACATGTTGGTAACAATTATCCATTATGTTATGTCACATTGATACCTGAGTGGTCCCACATTATTTGGAAAATCATGCACAAATAATATGACATGAAATTGTCTCCCCAAAACACTATTCAAATGATCAGTACTAACCACGTGCTCATTCATTATACTTCATGTTTTCTAAAAAATTACATCTTTGGATATCAAACCCATAAAACCATCAAAAAAATTAAATACAACAAAAATATAAAAAATACATAAAAAATAATGAATATATGTAAAAGTTACTAAATATTAGTTTCTTTAAAAACATAAATTCTAAATTCCCAAAAAACTCACAAAATTATTTTTCAAATTGGACATGATGATTATTCACATAAATAAATAATCCATTTATCTGAGGACCAATTATTTCTTCAAAAGAATAATTATTAGATTCATATTACAAAAATGAATTAACATTCTATATAACATCTATTTTTTAAAAAAAAACTATAAATTTGTTTCCACATACCTTTAATTGACAAACCATAGAATACCAGAGTCAGTGCAATACATTAAAACATTGGCATGATTACAATGAATAAAAACATAGAGAATTAAAAATTCATCCATTTTGGAATACCATATTATATATATGATCCGCATGATACATTGGGAAAAAAATAAATCCTGACCTAAAAAAATCATCATCCGAGAAACTCATTCAAATATTTCTTCTTCATATGTTGTGGAAAGTGACCAGAATATGGGTAATCTGAAATTATTGGTATGGGTAAGTACATTTTCATTATTAGCAAGTCAATGATCATAACCAACATGGATAGGTAAATGAAAAAACAATAATTCCAATCATATGAATATATAAGTTATAGACAATATGGAGTTACAGGTAACTGAAAAACATTACATTTAAAAACTAAATTTAGAATTAAATGTGTCCATATATTTTATTATATGAAAATATCATATAAAATAAAAATAATAACTGAAATATCAATGATGTGTAATTATAATTATTCGATTTTATTTCTGAGGAACATGATAACCTATATTTTCACAGCATTTCAAAAGATGGATTAAATCTATAAGTAGAAACCTGTTTAATTTGGCCACTGATCTGTCAAATGATATTTTGCTGATGTATCATGGGGAATATATGATCAAGTAACCACCTATAATTTCCATTCCAAATCATTAATTATATTGAGTAATTATTAAAAAAAATTCTTGTCAAATATCTATATTGAATAAAGAATATATATTTTTCAATATTTACCACATTAATCAAATATCTATCAAAGTAAACACCAAATGAAAATTTGTTATATTGATTATAAAATAAAAATATAAATAACCTAATATTATATGTATTTAATTAAAATTATTATAATAATGGTCTTGTTATAAGATAAATTTAATAGTCCCAAAAGAATGTGATATTTGAAATATAACTTTTACCACAAAGTAATTTTCATGATATACCCATTGGGTGAAATAAGTTAATGTTAAACATAAAATACAACGAATAATGATTGATTCATGATATTAAATATGGATTCCATTTGAATAAATTACAATAAAAAATGTGATAAAAATTAATTTATATCTAATATTGCAGATGGGATGATAATGAATTTTATAATATTTCCCAAAAATATAATATGTTTTTATCACTAATTTTATTGTTAACTTAATTAAATTGATATAAATTGGATTATTTAATTATTATTTAACTAATTTAATAGTTTATCCATTTTTAAATAAAATCTATCCATATAAATAAATTAAATGAAAAACAGTTTTCAATTAAAAATTAATATTTTTTACTATTAATTAAAAATGAAAATTAGACAAAAATACAAAAAAATATCCCAAAGATAATTTTCAAATTACTATTTAAAAAATTAATTTTATTCTTACAAAAACAATTTATAACAAATTTACATTTCAAATAGGTGCGTGAATAAAACACATTAAAAGTACATATATAAAAATATTTATTTCTATGCATAAAATTGGGATTCTTCATATATTATTCTATTTAAATAGATTGTATTAATGTAATTTTTTTAAAATATAACATAAATATTAGCATAATATTAATCACTAGTTTAATGAATTTAATTCATTATCTTAAAATGACATTATGATTGAAAAAAATATATATAAAAACATTCCCATTAAATTCACTTGGTTCTTATATTAATTTATAATTAATTTGTAACCAGTAAATTGAAAAATATCTTTCTACAATTTATTTAATACTATATATAATAACCAATTATCATCTAGTTTGTATATTATTATATTAAATAATAATATTTTTATAATATGTTGTTGTTCATTAAAACATAATCTTCCATGTAGCACCAACTATTAAACAAAGTCAATCTTGCATATAAAAAAAGAAGACTCAATGATTTCTGTATTACAATAAAATGAATTGATTTATTTAAAATTTTAAATAAATTTTAAATTCTTGGTATGTTGTATTCCTTTCTATGTATTTTTTTCATTTCATATACACTGTCAAACACAGTGTTCTTCAATTAAAATTTTTAGGTTTTACATTTCCCCACCATAGTTAAATTGCACCTCCCAATTTGAAGGTGATCATGGAAATTGAGGATTTTATATTTTAAAATTCTATTCTTGAAATTCCGACATCGTCAATATTGTCAAAAATAAATCTTCTTATTAATAGGTTAAATGGATGTAATGGTAACCACAAAACAAGGTTTTCAAATAAGAGAATATTAGTAAAATCATAGATATGGAAGAGAAATATAACTATATTGTTTTGATAGAGTGTGATAGAGAGAATGTTCAAGAGAAAATTTTTAAACACAACTCCATAAAAAAATGGTATAAAATGGGTCATTGATATCATAATAAATGATTATAAAAGTATAATATGTTTGTTTCAAGATCATTATTCCTAGAGTTGAGGATTTATTTCACAATGTAAAAATATATGTTAATATATGTTTATATTTCATAAACACGATGTTATCTTTTATTTGTTACTCAAAACCTTTTAAATAACATTTCATTTCATAGATTTAATCATTTGGTGAAATAATAAATTAACCATTAAAACCACATCCATATATCATCATATATTATTCCATAAATGGTAAACATTTCAATAATATTAAAATCTGACACATTAGAATTAATTCCATTGTAGTTAGTGATATATGATTTAATTTATCCATATAAATCACCCTTTTATCCAATGTCATTATCTTACCATTAAGAAAATTAATGTTTTTTATTTCCCTCAATGATAATTTTTCTAAAAATATTATGTTTCCACTGATTCACTTTTATTTTTACTATTCAATATGTGATCTAAAATACATAATGTTGTTATACTATTTTATAATTATTTCATATTTTATAAATCATATGATTATAAAATCAATAATAAAAAACATTTTGGAAATTAAATGATTATAAAATCAATAATAAAAGTTCACCTGGCCATTAAATACAGACAAGAAAAACTAACTGCCGCAACTGAGGGGGGGGGAAACCTTCCAATTGACTGTCAATTTATTGTTCATTACATCAACAACAATGAACCACTGAGATTTTCAGACTAGTTCCCTAAGACATCAGTTTTCAGAGGCAATCAATAACCTCCCTGTAAGCAAGGGAGATATTTTTCCATCTCTACCACTGAGGTGAACCCTAAAAATGAAGTGGTGAATGGTACGCTAGTTATTCATTCAAGAATAGTGAGTGAACTTTATGATTCTGGTTTTACACATTCTTTTATATCCCAAATGATTAGTATAACAACCCTAACACCACTTCAAATCATAGATGTAAATATTTCGCTGAGAATGGAAAATGGAAAATCATTGCATCTTAGGAATATAACTCCTCCCATGTCATAATTTTTGGATTTATCGTCTCGGAAAACCACTCTATACATCCCCTTGTGGAGGATCATGCAATTATTCTCATTTATTGGATTTCCTTATTTAGAGCCATCATAAATAGCTTTGAGAGGGAACTCACTCTCCAAATGGCAAATCAACCCCTGATTCGGTACAAGTGCAAGGAGGAGGATGAATCTTATTTCCACCATCATCTCAATTGTGGATATTACTACCCTATGAGCACTCATATCATGATCATATGATTGAGTCTATGAAATTATCCATCATTTAAGACATACCTATTGTGAGTTATTTTGCAAAAAAAATTCTCGAAGAATTTATGGGTCTTCCTCCACAAAGAGATGTTCAATTATCAATTGATATTATACCTAGGGGGTTTCCAATATCCTAGAATACATATAAAATGGTTGTAGTGCAATTTGATGTGTTAAAGAAAAAACTACAATATACTACTGATAATGTGTTTATAAAACCATGAGCTTTACCATGGGGTCACCATTCCTCTTCATCATGAGGAAGGATGGGACAAGAAACCTTTGAATTGATTATCATGACCTCAACAAAATCATGATAAAGAAAATGATTCATCTCACAGAAATTGATAATTTGATTGATAAGATATGTGGATCACAATAGGTCTCCAAGGTGGATTTTCGGTCTCGATATTACCATGTAAGAGTGAAGAAGGATGATCTCCCAAAGACAAGTTTTTGTACAAGATATGGGCACTATGAATTCATAATAATGCCTTTTGGACTCACATACACTGTAGAAATTTTCATGGAACTGATGAATAGAGTCTTTAGAGATTATCTCGACCAATTTTTGGTAGAATTTATTGAAGATATTCAAAAATACTACTAAACTATTAAGGAGCTTGAGGAACATCTATGCAGTTTACTAGAGACCTTGTGAATTGATAATTTCAATGCGATGTATAGAACGTGTGAGTTCTGGTTAAAATAGGTCTCATTCTTGGGTCATATCAACAATGGAAATGGGATATCTATGTATACCTCGAAGACAATTGTAATTTAGGGATGTCTAAGGCCAACATCGTTAATGTATATCCATAGCATCATGGTTTTAGCTGGATATTATTGCTGATTTGATAAAGATTTCACATGATTATCCAACCCTCTTACCAAGCTAACATGGAAGGGAATAAATCATGATTGGAGTGAATAATGAGAAGATGGCTTCACGGATTTGAAATGGAGGATTATCACTACACCCTTACTCACAGTACCTATAGTTGAAAATTTTTATGTGGCATTCAGTGATGCTTCGAAGAAGGGAACGGGTTGTGAGTTTATGTAAAATGAATATTTTATTGCCTATGCTTCAAGGAAATTGAGAGTTCATGTGAAAAACTATAAAACAAATGATCTTGAGTGGGCTTCAATAATATTCACATTAAAAATTTGGCAACATTAACTTTTTATGGAGAAGTAAGAAATATATACAGATCACAAAATCCTCATGTATATATTCACAAAGAAAGAGTTGAACATGCGCCAATGAAGACAGTTAAGGCTGATCAAAGACTATGTTTACTCAGTCAATTAATAATATGAGAAATTGAACGTGGTATAAGAAGCTCAATGTAGAAAGGACTCATTGATTCTATCATTTATGAGAGTTGAAAAGGATCCAATCATCTTGTATTTGATGCAGATGGACATGGGAAACATAAATAAGTGAACATCATGAATCCCTTCACAGATGATTACTCAATCGTCTATTTTTTCATGTTTAAGGGTTGGTCAACGAGATGATGTGATAATCCTGAAGAAATTTGAAACTACCAGATAAAATAAATCCTTGGAGTTTAATGTTAATGAAGAAGGAATTGTGAAATTTGGGACAAGACTATGTGTCCCCACATATAATGAGTTAATGAATGAACTTTTGGGTGATGCTCATATATCAAATTTATCCATTCACCCAGGAAACATGAAGTCGTATCGAGGTCTATGAGATAATTATCAGTGGTATAACATAAAGAAGGAGATCGCTGAGTATACATAAATGTGCCTTGTATTTCAACACATTAAGGCTAAGAGGAAGAGGTCTAAGGGGAAAATGTAACCATTACCCATACCAGCATAGAAATGGGAGAACATCACTACAGAAATTTTCACCGGACTTCTGAAGAAATCCAAAGTATACAACGCTATCAAGAGTTTTCTGGATTATCTTACAATGATTTCACTCTTCATTGGAATGTTATAGTATTTCTCCATGGATCAACTAGAATGGAAATATATCATTGATGTGGTAATAATTCATGGAGTACCACATTCTATTGTTTCTGATCAAGGTCCTTGATTCACCTATATGTTCTGAAAGTGTCTTCAACATGATATGAACACTGATCTATTTTTATGTATGACTTATCATCCACAAACTCGTGTAAAAATTGAGTAGACTAACAAAACACTTGAGGACATATTGATAACATGCTAAATGGACTTCAAAGAATGACGAAATAAACATCTTCCTTTGGTAGAGTTCTTTAAAAATAAATGTTTCCACTCATGCATCCAAATGGATCATTATGAATCCCTTTATGGGAAGGGGTGCAGAACACCAGAATGTTGGGATTAAGTTGGTGGGTGAAAAATACTTCATCTAGAAATGGTCGATGAAATGGAAGAGAAGGTAAAGAATATCTAGCTCAGATTAATGTTGATTAGAATCGAAAAAAGTGATATGATGGTAATCATTGACAAGAACCAGATTTTTATGTCAGAGATATGGTATTCTTTAGCATATGACCATAGAAAAGAGTTATAATATTTAGGAATAATGGAATGCATAGTCGAAGGTACATCGTACGTTTGGAGATATTTGATTGCATTGGTCCAGTGGCATATCAATTACCACTCTCACCAAACCTATCTCATGTACATGATGGATTACATGTATCAATATTGAGGAAGTACATACATGTCACATTTCTCATACCCAATCTAGAAGTGGTTACATTGGGGAATGACCTTTCCTATGAAGAGATTCCAGTGGAGATCTTAGAACGTAGGGAGAAATTAATACGAAATATGACAATGCCCCTCATCAATGTGTTGTGGCGAAACCACAAGTTTGAAGAAGCAAAGATGGAGTTGGAGGAATTGATGAAAAAGACTTACCCACATATGTTTTAGTACAGGAAAAGGAAATTTTGTGAGTCAAATTTCATAGTGGGGGAATATTGTAAGGACTGAAATATTTATTAAGGAAAATTCCCCTTGATCTATTTAAATGTCTTATTATGTAAAATGGTTATATAAAACCTATAAACTTCCATGGTTTTATGAATATGGATTTTAAAATAACATTATGTGTTGTTAGCATTGATAATATAGTCATTTATCAGTTATGAAAAGATTATAAATATTGGGCTTCAATAAATCCAGTTTACTCAGATAAAGGATGTGATGGCCTAATCTAGTAGAGTTTCTCCATACGAAGCCCATTTTTTAGAGCTCGTAATGGTTGTAGGATACATGGGATTTTCTCTTGACCAATTCCAGTCTAATATTCAACATGATAATCATGAATGGAACTGTCTACAGGTGAAGTGAAAATTGATATAGATTACCATGCGAGCGATGTTATCCGAGCCACCCAAGAGTTTGTCACCATCGCACAACTTACCCTTAGGTCATATGTTCATGTTATAACGGGTTATGTAAAAAGACCCTAGACATATAATTATATGCATTATTTTTGAATATAATAAATAATATACATTCATTTTATTATTGTTACTTTGTAAAAGTTTTTAAAGAACCAATAGTATTTTTAGTTAATATTCAATTAAGAAATATACTACGATGAATTAATCTATTTTTTAATTAAATAATGTTTTAATAGAAAATAATTAATAAATTAGGTTTTATTAAATATAAATGATAGTATAATTTTTATGAATAATATTTTAATATTAATTTATATTTGAAAGTTATTTTTTTCATAATCCATAAATTTTTTATAAATGTCATTCTTTATATAAAGAGTAAAAATTCTCATTTTTATAAAATTATTTGGATAAAATGAATATTATTTTAGGATTTTGGACATCGAAATCATCTAACTATGATTTTTTCATAATTTCACTAGACTATCAAAAATTTTGGTACAAATTAAATACCCTTTATATATATAATTAGTTTTATGACATCATAATGTCCCAATAGAGATGTAATAAAATAATAAAAAAGGTTTTTCTTCTAATATATTTTTTAAATTTAAAATAATATGATTTTTTATTTGTTTTAATAATTTTATGGTGCCTTAGTGGACCCTCCAAGACATATAACACATTATTACTTTTTAATATTATTTTCATTGGAGTGTAACTCACCTACACATAAGAAAGCGGAATATTTTAACCAGTTCGGAAATTTCCCATATAAAATATTGTTTTCGACTCCCCATCGGAAAAAAATGGGAAAACCATTGGTTGGTTTGTGGTTTTTATTAGTTTAATGTGTAGTTTCCAAACCCTAAATAAAAAATATTTCACAATCTTTTCGTATATAAACCCACCCAAGAACTCATTTATCTTCTCTCAAACACCTTGGAATATGTCCCAAATCCACACTCCTCTCTCTAAAATCCTCCCATGGAACCACAAACTCCATCTAATCCTCTATCAGGTCCCTCCCATGGCATTGGGTTCACACTTCTGACTAAGGGATCTCTTCTTTTCTCATTTTTTTTCCAAATTTCATTAAGTTGTTTTACTATGTTTTTAAATTACAATATTTGGGGTATGATTTTTCACCCACCCCATACTACCCTATATAAGTTTTAATGATGATATACCCATTTATATCTCATTAATTACACCCTTGTATACATGTTTCCATGTGGAAATTTCTAAAGGGATTTATCTCTCCTCATTTACATTCGAGAAATTCTTTTTTACGAATCTAAATTCCATTACATATGTTTGGAAAAGAAAATGTATGAAAAACCTAATTTCCATTTCATGTAAATAATCTGAGACACCCCTTACACTCTAATAATACTTTTTTATTAATTCTTATGTCACATCATTATGCATCCAAAATTGCAACGCGATTTTCCAATACAAATTCATTGAGTAGTGAATTCCATTCCCATTTCTCTATCAATGGTATTCACCTTTATTAAAATTTACTTATTGATTATATAGTTTCACATATGAATTTCACATTCATTAATTGGGTAATAAATGATTATGTCTAACGAATCCATGTTGTATGATCCTTGTGGAACAATTATTCCAGAAATGAACTGATTAAAAAGGGTGTTCACAAAGAGTGATCCAATGCATTGGGTAAAGAATAGTATCATGATACATCAAGTGCAATGATTATTTACTCCGGAAAATTGAATTAAGTGGAGGGCATACTCATGCTCCATTTTCAGTGATCCTTGTATCATGCTGATTTCTAGTAAAATCTTGTTTCCACATTTCCATGTTATGATAATCATTATATATAACACCTTTCTTTTAATGTTTCTCTTATGCTTGATTCATATGGCTATTACCTGAAATGTATTGTATTTTTAATGTCCTGACATTTTTACTCCATTAATGGCCTTTATATCTCTCCCTTTTTTATGCATGTCCTTAGGTAATCCCAGGAAATTCTATGTACAAAAGAATGGGTGTGTTCATTTAAATGAATTTGTCAATAAAATTGTGTATTTCATTTTTTATGTTGTTATGTAATCTTCCAAATCCCCAAAGAAACATGACCTCTCGATTTTCTATGTTGTTTCAAATGAATATTTTATGTAATGAATTTTGTTTATGATTGAAATAATGATAAGGGTTTTTATAATATCATTATAATGGTTCATTCAAACATTATTATACAATTTTATTCCACGATAGAATGAATACAAAATCTGAATCTTTTCAGGTTTGATGAATTAGGCAATCTATTTTTAAATTTTCTTCTTAGGATGTTTACTAAACAAAAATATTCAGTGTCATTATATTTAATGTTTTCCTATTAATCAAATATAGTTTCAGAATGTTTCATGTATGGCACACTTTTTTAGTGTCGTGTGTGATGTTTTTTTGTATAAAATTGATCATGGATAAAGGAATATTACTATGATAAATTTGAGATATAGAACATAGAGATTACTCTGATTATGATTATTAATTTTATGGTGTGAATTAATGATTAATTAATATATAACTTTTATTGGGGTGGGACATTGATCTTTTGGGGAAAAAATAAGAATCATGTGGCCAAGATATTGTAAATAAATGTTATGTACTATAATATTGTAAAATTTTTAGTTAGGATTTATTAATTAAATTAAAATTTTAATTCAATATTGGTATAAAAAATAATTCTTCAATTTGTTTTATTTATAATACACTATAACATAATTAAAAAATTATTTTTTATAGTATTATCATGTAATGATTGAAGGAGTATTATTTCATTCATTATTCTCATTAATCTTAAAATGATATAAAAATTATAATATATTGCAATTATTTTTGGTTATGACATTACTTGACCACATATATAAGATGATTAGGTTATTAGACTGAATATTTATTGGGTTAGTAGAGGAAAAAGGGAAGAGTGAGGAGAGATGTGAAAATACCTGGTTTATTGGTTATAGAGGGAGGGAAAAGAGGGGAGAAACATATTCAGTGATAGATTATTATGTAGGTTTAAACAAACCCCTCTGGGTAGAGATTAACATTATATCAAGGTTATTTAATACATGTGTGTGTGTGCATGTTTTAATATTATTTTTTAAAATAGTATATGATTGGACTCATATCATGTCTGAAAAAAATAGTCAAAAAGTTTGAAATAATTTTTCAACATAGCCACACCCAATACTGATAAGAAATTCATTACTAGAAAAGAGTATATGGGATGGATATTGTGTTAGATTGATATAAATTGATATTTTATGTAATTTTTTTAATGTTAGTTTTCAGTTATTGTTTTCTGTTAAACTCATTAATTAAAGAATATTGATTGAATTTTTTTTGATAAATCATAAATCATATTTATGCATCATTAGAAAAAAAATTAAAATAATTTGGAATGATTTTTGGTTGATGGAAAAATATAAATATAAACAAATCAACTTTTTAATGGATTTTTGGTTTATACAACACACAAAAAATTATTGTTATTATTATTACTACTAAAAATAAAAATTAATTGAATAATATAGTATAATAAATATTGACAAGAGTTTAATATTATAAATAAGGATTATTCGAGGCACAAACTATTTGTATCTAGTTATCTATATAATATTGTTAACAATTAAAATAATGAATATAATTTTTTAAAATTATTTATCTATAATTTTTTGTATTTCATGTAATTATTTATAAATTCATCTGTTATAATATATTAACATCATTATTATTTACAATTAAATTAATATTCAAAAAAATATTTTTGATGTATTATTATTAGTATAATCATAAATACTATCATTTATATTATGTTAAATTTCATTAGAATATAATAAATACATGTAATAATTTTCAGTATGAAATTTTATTATTTGTAATATTTTTTTGATCCAAAATTTTCAAATGATTAGAATATTTATATATATACTAATATAAAGATAATAAAAAATACATATAACATTATGATGATAATTGTGCTGATGAAATGTTCCATGTTAGGGAATTGTAACTAGATATACATATTGAATACATCTAATTTTTATAATGGTATTTGAGTCTTTGTAATTTTATCATGTATTTATAAGTGCATAGATTTTTTGTGAAACAATAAATTTACAAGCTTGGTCTACTGGTGTAATGCACCTCCATATCCCACCCAATCATTAAACAAACCAGCAACATAATTGTATCACAAGAATTATTCCCTATTAGTTTTTGGATGATGACTATTGTTGAGAAGATATAATAGTCAAGGGAATATTATGTGTTCGGATATAATTTACAAGGACCGTGTCTAAAATAAGTAAAAAAAATTCATGTCTCATTTCAATGATGGTCATACCCAAAACCTATATATATATAACTAGGATACAAGATCCCCCCCCCACAGTCCAAAATATATTGTAGAAATTGTATACATGATATATTATTGTAAAATAAATTGTTTTTATATACATAAGAACCTAAAATCTTCTTAATAGATAAAAATATGGAACTTTTGTTCCTACATATACATGAAAAAAAATGAAACAAAGAATGTTATCTTTCCTAACACATATTATCATATCATGGTATTTACTTAGCCTATAAAACAATCAAAATATGAACCATGTGTCCAACTCAATGAGAAACATGCATTTGAACGAAAACATAAATACTTCCCAAAAATGTTGAACCATATACCATGTATGTGGGTAGTGGGTCTGCCCAATAACGTAAGATGATTTATCTACAAGCCTTCACACATTATGTGAAATTTATCTAGTATATGTGAATACATATCTTAAGATATGGGTTAATTCATAGAGTAACTCACCCTACCAGAAGCATATGACATGATAAACATACATACCCTAAAAATACAATGCTTTCCAAATTCTCCTAAGTAAACACTATAGAGGCTGTTAAATTGAGTTCAAAAACTTCACACCAATAATGAAACATACTTCATAAAATTATTTTGAAATATCCTTCTATTTTTAAAAGATAAATTAATAATAAAATATAAAACAAAAGAGACAATGAAACAATGATTTTTTCAAGTGGTCCAGGGCTACAAGAAACAAATGTAGTCCACTCTTACAACTCTGGATGTGTGTATCATAATTTTTATTCCAATTACTATTTTATGGATCTTGAACATCAATGAAATAATGTATTTATTTATCATTAAAATACTAAAGTCCACTCATTACACCACACTCAGTAGAAGGAGTGTATGATTTTTTCAGAAATGAAATGAGAGATAAATGAAACTCTAGATTATTGAACTATTTCTTTTACGAACTAAATAATAATAATGAACTCTATGAGAAAATATATGTATACAGTGACAATATACAAAATAATTTTTAAATGACATTATTTATCCTTCTATAATCTCTAGATGTACTCGAATTCTTATACGTCATGATGAAACAATAATTGATTGGGTGTACAAGATGTAATAAGATCCAAATTTTCAAGGAGATATATGTTACATTAATATGTTTTTATTATTAGTCTAATGAATATAATATATATTTTTTATTTATATTAGTAACAAACAGTCTTCAAATTACTCCATGATAATCGGTATGCATATGTCTATTGAGAATCATCAGTCATTCCAAAATTTGGCAAGTATTTTTGGATTCAACAACTAACAGAATATCATGAAAATGGATAATAAAAAACGATGTGAGGTATTATGATAAAAATAAAAAATGGAATTTAAAAAACATGATAATATTTTCATTACAATGATTATAATTAAATTACATTTTATTAATTATATCATTATTTAGAAGGCTTGTTGCTAATAAATGTTTCATTATATATTATAGGAAATATTTATCTTCTTAGTTTATATCTATATTTTTATGCTTAATTTAAAATTTTCATTTTTTAGTGAAATTGTAATATTCAAAAAAATCATAATAGGGCTTCATACATAGTTAAAAACCCATCCCAAAGTTAGAACATCAATACATAAAAACATATTTGAATACAAAATGAATAAAATAAATAGACATAAGGTCAAATAATTGTAAAAACAAAAATAGGATTACTGAACAACAATTATTTTGATAGGATCATCTATGTTGGATAAAAAAAACTTTTTCATATAATCCCATATTTTTTAAAATAAAAAAATTCAAAATATCTAAGCAAAGGTAAAGAATGAATTTTTGAAGCTGTCAAATTGATTTACAAAAAATTAGCAGCATCATCAAAATTAGTTTAAAAAAGTTCAGCATATATATAACTTTATATGATGGATATTTTTTTTTATAATATTTTATTCTACATTTTGTGTTGTTAACAAATATGTAACAATAGTGAATATAAGACATTTACTATGACACAACAAGATGATAAAATATGTTATAATAAGGATAATATGAAAAAAAATTGGTACTAGAATCTATTCAAAAAAATTATAAAAATAACAATGAATTTTTCTAAATGACAAGAATAATTTGAATGGAAACAATGAAAAAGATAAAACACAAAGAGATTAAGGTTTTCATTTTCCCGTGGTTAGAAAAATGTTTCAAAATTTGTTTTGGTACATATTTTAGTAGGAATAAATAATTTTCAACAACATTATTTATAGGATCTATATATACTATAGTTGGGAATTTGGTAACGACATCAGTTCATAGAAATTCCCCAATATTTAAAACTAATTATTTAATAGGTACTAGTTTATTAATGGAATAATAACTACAATATAAAAATTATCATATATTTCTACATGGAATATAATTTTATGATGAAAATATCTATCTAATCATTTATTCTACTAATCTCCTATATATTCAAATAAGATAGTCAAATATATTATATTTGGATAAAAATTCATTTTATTCCCATTAAATTATAGTCATACATATATCTTAAATGTTAACAAGGAAAATTAAAATTTTCAACCCATAGTAGAATATACAACAATTAAATATCCAAAAAATGAACATTTTCATACACTTTTTACCTATAGGTTATTCCATATTATACAAAACATGAGAAATAAAAACATCTCAAGTTAAATATACTTCACAACCTTTTTATATATAATACATGTATGAAAACGTATAAAATACTCTTTGATGATAAATGAATCATTAATACCCATCTTTTGACTAAAAATAAATTATACTTCTTAAAGAGAACATATAACATTAGGTATCTCAAAAGTAGAAAATGCTAGATATTTTATATTCACCATATATGGAACATTAATAAACCTACCTATTTCAACCGTACATCTCACTAGAGTTGACCCACTATAATACTTGAGCCATGTTTTCTATAAAATTATGATGGACACTAACATAATGGGACTGATGCTGACTATGTACGGAAAGTTTCATGCTAAGTAATCTAGCTTGATCAATCCAATGGTTTTACATATAGTAAAATAATTAGAAAATGATAATAGAAAAGGATATTCCAATTAAATATTAAACAACATTTTCAAAATTAATGAAACTACAATTAAAATATATCTAAAACATGAATTGAAGAAATTTAATACAAAACCCTGATATTAAAAATGTATCTTGGGACATGTTATCTAATACATATCTTGAATCGCTAAATTCCAAATTTTAGAGTAACTCAAAATGAAAAGCCATGCTAGAAACATGTTGCCACTACTATCAATGAACATATATCCTGGAAGGATATATTGAAATCATGATTTCTTATACTATGACTCATCATCATTTCCTTTACATGTGGTAGAAAACATTTTGACTTTATATTTCCATGGGAATATGCTTAGTTTGAGAAAAATACTAGTTTGTGACCCTATTGATGCACATTCAACCATTAATTATTAAAAATATTCAATTGTGATAAAATATTCTTCTGAATAATTTAATTGTAAAAGAATCACTAATCACAGGTTTTTTTGAATCAATTTTTCATAAATAATAATACGAGAAGTATGTCCATGAATGATATGAGAGGAAATAATAAATAATATACTTATAGACAATTAATAAATGGGGGATACACAAATCAATCTTCTAAAATGAAACATAATATTTTCAACATTTGGGATCTCTATGAAATGAAATCTAGGAATGTAGGAAAATCTCAAGGATTAACTAGATGTACAACATAACTACAAAAATCAAGTAAACAGGACAGCTTGAGGACAGTAAAAACATACCTTATATTTAAAATGTCTCTGTCTATAGTAGCACATAACCTAAAACCCACACCCCAAGGTCACCCATGTACACACTTTACAACATTCATCAAATACAGCATACCGAAGATCAAGATTTTTTTTCAAAAAAACATATATAAAATTGTTTTCTATATCCTATTTTAAGGAAAAAAACCCAGAATATATTTTAGAAATCAATTTCTCTGAATTAACTGGTATTTTCAAGGTAACGTATAGGAAATATCAATTTTATAGAAAAACACCACAAAAAATAGTTTTCTAACAACAATAAATAATAAGTCATCTAATTATAAATTTTAATAAATTAATATATAAATTATGAACTATGGTAATGGGTGTGAAATGTATGATTATGTAATGAGAACTTCTTGAAAAATAAGGAAATGTCATCCCCATATCCTAAAACCAAGTTAAATTGTTAGATATTTATTTGATGATCCAAAAACAAAATATAGTACATTATATTCAAATCTAAAACCCTCTATTTATTCCCCTTTGGTCCAAGGGTTTCCCCCACTACATGGAAATGGATGAATAATGTATGATGAGGGAAAATAGGAGAAACCCATAAAAATAAATACATACCATGACAAAATAAACCAACAATCCAAGAAAAAACCGTGGAAGAGGTAGGTAATTATTATATGGGATGGAGGGGATATCTACATATGAGTGTGAGAAGATAGAATATATGGATCATATAAATCATTAATTTGAAATTTAGAAATTACCAATTTTTTACAATTTATAGGAAAGTCACACGATTTGGATGCAGGAGTTTACAAACCATTCACCAACCCTGAGGGTCAAACCGTTCCACATTCTTAGGTCTCACAATTAACTAGGAAATATATTTATTTTAAAAATATAGATTGATTTTGTGAAATTGTATTTTCTTTCCCCAACCCCATTCATACTGTTAAGAGAACAGTTTAAACTAATCATGCAATAATCAGGTGTGCTACTTTATTTCTTGAATATATAATAATTTCAATAAATAACCCTTAAAAACACCAAGATGATTAAATATATTGAATTTAAAAACATAATAGATTATATTTTATTGAATGGTTTCACAATTCACCAAATCATTCCACCATTAAAACCCATAAATTAATCAAGCATTAGTTTTAGTAATAATATGAGGGGAATACCCTTCACAAGGGCCTCATTATCTTTAGCCTCATTTTTTTAAAACATGATGTTAGATAACTTTGGATTAAGGTATTTATTTAACACACTTCAAATTAACATTTTGATCCATAACACACATGGTATTCTAAATGATAGAGGTGTCATTTTCTAAATCAAAACCCTCCTTGTCCAACACCTGTCTTGTGTCTATGTATAATATCAGTAACGAAGAAATATGACATAAAAAGTGAATAATAGTAATCTAGATATAATGTATTTTTCTAATTCCACAATATGGAGACATTTTTTATTCTCAAATGGTCTGAGATAACAAGACATATGAATACCTTTCTTCCCAAAACACTGGTGTCCCAATAAAGGATACAATTTTTTATGGTCATAATCTCCTAAACAAACTCCAATATATGAAGATGATTATCAGCATATTATTTATGGTGGATTTGATCGGTATCCAATATTTTTAAAATTATAAAAATAATTATCATTTTGTCTAAAGCAATACTCAGTCCCATCAACACACAATCAGCTTGATTAAAGCATCTCATTGAGTACCGACATGACCATCCATATAAGGTATTAAAGGGAACCATATTGATCAAGACATAGTATATGTTATTATTGGGTATATATAAGATAATGATAAGAATTTTTATATTGATAAACCTAGATCATGGAAAAATCTTGGATCATAGCATTTGGGATCTAGATACCTAACTCCCTCTACCACCAATCTATATATGGTAATATATTCTCAATTAAAATATATATCCCAAATAATAATGAATTACCGTCTGAAAAATGATAGGTGAAGCTTGGATATTGGTTTTAATTTCTTTTTGGAATAAGATCATTGAATCAAATTAAATTCTGTGATATTCTAAATCCCAATATCTTAAACTTTTTGAATTCCATTATAGGGATAAAATGATTTGATTTCATTAATCAATCAATGACTACATATATTTCTTCATTCTTGAATTAGTAAAATGACAAAATGATTATTAAGTCCTTGTGAATATCATCCAAATTCCATTCTAAGATGGAGATATGATGTTATAACCATGAAAAATATTGATACATATCCTTATTTATCAAAAAAGTGATACATAATTAAATTAAGTCAATAACATATCATTTAATTCCAATACACCTTTATCAAAATTTCATATGATAAGACATCTTTGTATCTCTATTGTGAATGATTTGATAATATTGGTGAAAATAAATAATTGTGTCATACCACAAGGACAGAGAGACTACCAATCAATTCTTAAATTTTACAGTCCCATATGGAGACAGAGACTAATCCAGAATGGTCTCCCCGCCTTTGGATTCCCTTTATATTGAATGGACTTCTAGAACCTCATCCAACTAAAGTGATAATAGATCATATAGAGTCAAAGTGACCATGGACCAACACATGGCTACCCATTCAACCCCCTTATTCAACTTTTAAAGGAATTATAGTGAACATGATCATCAAACCCATTCTCTTCCTTACATTTTAACTTCCTTTTTTGATAATATATTAATGAATTATTTTTCCAACACATTTTGGTTTCCAATAGTGTATTATAATTTAAAATGAATGTATTTAAGGTACACTCTCAAATTAATATACATTATTTTTATACATATATGGATAAATATTTTATTTGAAATATAATTATCAGAGTATAACAATAATTTCTCCTCGAAGAGGTAGTGCTGCCAAATTTTTTGGAAATGGATCACTACATGTAAATAATGTTCAGGAGTGGGGAACTCATTTATTATGGTATTCAGCTATTACAGTCCACATGTTATCATTTTGTGTCCCTATACTTATATTAACATCCAACTTCATACCTAAGGTAATCCATAAAGAAAAAAACCCATACATATATCTGGGAGGATCAACACAGGGGTATAAATTTCACCTCTTCATCAACACCAAAAATTTCCCTACAATTTCTCCCTATATTCAAATTTCTTGAGCATATTGGTTATATATATCAATGGTGTTTATAACTAGGTGAATTGTCACATGAATACCCTTTTATGTCCTTCCAAACATTAGAATATCTAGATCTCGAACATGTTCTTGTGTCTCTCCAAAGATACAATAGACTAGTTATTCTATGGGACAAGTGAAATTACTCTTCAAAATTCAAAAAGAACATATAATTTCATTTCATGGAAGAAGAAAATTAATTTGGATAAACATTTATACGTACTACAGTCTCTTATGTTTCCCAAAATGACTTTTAACTACCCCTCATTCCCTAATTCATTGTGGAATTAACCAAATTATCATTGATGAATAATACCATGAACAGGTCAAGATTTTGGATAAAAAATCTTGTCCAATAGTGATATAAATACTTCAATGGTATTACTTATACCTAATAGAATAATCTAGTACTCAAAATGACTATATCAACTTATTAGATATTTGGAATATCTACCTACCTCACCTGTAACAATTGTTACATTAATAATTGGATGTAATCTAAAACCACCATGGAACCCCCAAAATAGTAATAAAAATATTCGATCTGAGGAAATAGATACTTAATCATGATCATCATGAAATTTTACTCTAGATAGTAAATTTTTAGTTGACGTTTTCAATATTCCTACTTTGAGAAAACCTATAATTTCCCATTTTGACACATTCTGGTTTAATAACCCTTTACATTCACAATAATAAAATTATATCAATAAATATTTTAATTCTACCATGTCCATTATAATTGATAGAAATGTGATGTAATCTATACCATGGAATAATATTATAGTTAACACTACTTATTTTTTTTCGTAGAAATCCAAAAACATAATTAGCAATGACCTCTGGGTACCATCCAATATCCCCATATGTAAGTCACCATACCACCATTCAATGACAACAGTAAAAATCTAAGAGAACTACACTATGAGAGACCAATGAAATCCTATACCCGGTTCACTAATAAATAACCAAATCAAATAAGCCATATGCCCAAAAGGAGTCATCCTCATATTCTATAGACTTCCAACAACCAAAGATGGTCTATGGGGGTATTGTGAGTGAGAATTCTCTATTTATAATAGTACTTAAAAATGAATAATAATAGTAAATATAATATAGAAACAGTATAATGTAATAGAACAATAATACATGGAAACAAAAAAATATCTAAATAGTATATTTTGGTCAAAATCTATAGGCAATTCCATATACAATTGATGTCATATCTATAAAAAATGTACTATAAATCATAGTATAAGTAATTCATAAACAATTTGTATATAAAAATGAACAAAAGGGCCAAAAAATATCTCCACGAGAATCCTGATCACTATCCTAATATTATTGACTTATACTCAATCCATGTACATAATATCATGCATCCATTAATAGGAACCTCTCATTTCCCCTCCATAATCCATGAATTCGGTTTAGGTACCATTTGTAGCAAGATAAGGGGTTGAGTAAAACCTTTTATAACACTACCGATAGATTAAATTACTATCTAGTATTAGAATATAAAATTAAAATTCTTGTAATTTTCTTTAATGTAAAGAATAAATGTGAATATAATTAATTTTGGCCATAAGTTCATCATGGAATGCTTCTTGATTATACCTCCTTCAGCCAAAGCTCCAATATATCTGATCATTTAATATTTTATATAATAATCCTATAGAACATATTACATATCCAAATAATCTATGGATAATGTGGTCATATTTCAGATCCACATAACAATCAAGTGTGATATAATTCTATTTATCCAAGGATCTAATCCAAGGTATTCCATATTGGGATCCATGTATCATGTATGACTTGATATAATATTTTTTTCCAATGATCCCATCCAAGGAATTCCATATTGAAATTCATCTTTAAACCATATAATAATATAATATTTACTCATATGATATCATCAAAGGAATTCTACATCATAATCCATATATATCTCATGACATGATATATTATTTAGTCATATGATACCATCTAAGGAATTCCATTTCCAAATCCATGTATCATCCAAGTCATAATATACTATTTATTCAAATCATATCATCCAAGTAATTCCATATTATAATCCATATATCACCAATATAATGATATTATATGTGGTCAAAGACCATGTTACTGTCTATTCCTTTTATAAATTTATTTAATTACATTAGGATATCATATTTAAGTTTGATAAGGATGGAAATGCGAAAAAAAATTCATTTATTAGTACAATTATAATAGTTAAACACCTCACCGAGAACTGATAAAAAGTTACTTGTGGGTCAATATTCCATATTACAATAAGTTTGGTTCAGTTTTTTCACTTATTTTGTTTTTTCATGAACAACTCAACCAAGGGGAAGTTTAGAGACAAGGAATGAATTGCATCCATTGGTATATGGAATAACCACAACTTTAGGGGGCTATTCTCGTTTATTTAATCAACCTATACCTATATTAATGAGTATAATGAACATCAAATTCTTGTTAATGTTAATTTTTAGAACATAGTTCTCATTATAAAATTAGCTTCTGGAATTTCATACATGGGGATAAAAATATAAGATATAAACAATAAGACATTTAGGGAAATGTGAAAACAAACCTATTATGGGATTATGATGAATAACACATCAGTTATCCTCCATTGGTTCATGCATAAGTAAGCAAAAATGTGGATCCATCCAACTCCCTAAATATAATTCATATTAACTCGTAAAACGTTATCATTTCTATGAGATATGATAAAAGATAATGGAGGAAAATATGATTGTTAATATCACATCTAGGTTTACACTACATATAATGATTATCATAAAAGACAATGAATAAGATATATACCTTCAATGAAAGTGAAAAATTGTGAGGGAATGTTGGAGGGGATACAGGATAAATGGGGGATGAATCTGTGGTGAAACCCATTTAACGTTAGATGGATGTGGTAAAACATCCCCTATTAATGAGGTTCATGGTTAGGTCTTATGGATAAGAAGACCTTGTGAAAATATTGTGGAATAATACTCCCAAGAACACTCAACCATCATTATCACATCACATTGATAGACAAACAGATCCCCAACTATGTGGGTATCACTCTCTATGGTTACTCACCCAACATTTTTACATCACATGATTAAAAAAATTTTCTCTAACCCAGTGGATCCCTCAGTGCTTTTACAACTAGTTAAACAACTGTATCTACATCTCATTGTTTTGAATAATTGGTTCCTTATAAAATAGGATTCATATTTTGGGGGAACTATTATAACCAAACATGTATCCAAGGAAAAATCCTCTTGAAAAAATTATATAAAATCTCAAAACATATAAAACTCTCCTATAATTCCAAAAAAAATATTGTTTTTAAAATTTATCAAAATTCATCATGTTAGAGTGTTAAAAAAATTTAATTTATATTTTAAAGGGGGTTTTTTCATTTATCCCATTCACTAATTATGTAATTCCAAATCCATGGAAAATTAAAATCCAAATATAGAATAATATCTTATAACCTCAACACCTCAGAACATATAATCTTCACGAAGCCTTGGTGTGCACCTAAATCAAGACATGTCATACCTATGTTGATAATCCTTCTCAAAATTCTGTTTTTCATTCCCAATCACCCAAACTCTGTCAAATATACACATAAAAATACAAATCATACAACACAATAACAAAATCCAATGATCGTAATCAAAACTGAAATAATTGATGATTCTTACTCAACCACATAAACTAGAAGGAAAAATCACAATAAAATCACATTCATGAACCACTCTATTGAATCCACACCATATATTCATTCCATTAGTATAATATTCTATGTCACATAACACCCACTATTTTAATTTCATATTAAATCATTCCCTTATCATAATAAGGATTCTAGTGAAATGATTTTCAATTCATTACACATAGCCACAGTTGAGGACATTACCTCTAACACATAATTTTATTGAAATGGTAAAATTCAAATCAACATGGCCTAGATTGGTCATAAATAATTTTCATAGTGAATCCAAGGATGACCCAGACATTGTATCCCTCTCATCCCAATGGTGGGAAAAATTACATTCCTCACAAACCATATATATATAGTCAAGAGGATCCAAGTCAAACCACCTATGGATTAATATTTTAAAACAAATATATTTATGTTACAATACATCACTGAAACTATATTGTTGTTCCTTTATTATACTTCACACTGAGATCATTTTGATCACGCTCGTTGATTAACATAACCAAATTCTAGTGATATCTCCATCTGGAACCGTCCCCTTTAATTTTTATTAATATGAGATGGAAGAAACACATGTGAATTATTAATTCAACATCCTTTGACTATTACAATCTATCATGTAACTAACACCGAACATCTAACGTCCCCATGTTCATACTTGAAAAATTATATGGTACTCATGAGATAAATATATTATTTTCTGGTTTCATCATCCATTGATGAAAAAAATCATAACTACAATCCAACAGTCATCCAAACAAGTCCATAGGTCCTTCATGAATGAGGGTAATCCTCCAAAAACATATGGTGGCTTTCTCAAAATATGTCTTTTATTACACCATTCATCATGTGAATTTCGAAAAAAAATTCCTCATCAAAACATGGATTCATCAATGTTAGATCAGTTATTATATAATGTTCTCTCATCAGACATATCCTGATTCCAGGATATTGCGAATTATCATCACCTCACTTTTATTACACTAATATATCCTCAAAAATTTCAATCACAACCCATCTATTACTAATGTTTCCCACAACTTCTTCATGTTCCATGAAAATGAAAACCATCGAATTCACTAAAGATTCAATTGATATGCATGTAACACTCTCCATGTTCATTGATTATTTAAATAAAGGATGCACTTTTTTTATTAAACACATTAATACATGTCTCCTAAAAATGTTTGTCCAACCCCATATATTGGTTAACCCCTTAATGACACCCTATATATTCCATGATATTCCTTTCCATCCATTTACGATATGATCATGTTTTACATTCATCAAAAAACGTTCGAATAAATCCCAAGACACTCGCATAATATGAAAAAAAGAATTTCCCAACATTTTCTTCATCCAAACACATCCAAATTCATACACAAAAGACCACATAATCTATTATAGGAAACTACTCCGAACAAACCATTGAAACATCAAATAAAACCAAATCCCTTTTCAATCATGATTCCCTTAACACCTGATGCTTCATGTGGTCATTTAAGAACACTTATTGATATTTTTACCCCATCATCTATGAAATTTCAATGATTTAAAATTAAAACATTTACCACAACCAACTCATGTTTTTATAATATCTTGCAAAACTCTTATTGATCCCTGGTTGTCCAATTTATTGGTTCACACATAAAAATTCACTCTATATATTTATAACGATGAAAAGAACATACCATATCATCACCATACAATATTATTAATAAATAAATAGTCTATTCACTTCAATATGACCTATTTTATATTGGTGTATATCAAAATGTGATGACTTATTTAATCTCTATGACACATTACTTTAAATCCTATAGTTACCCATGAACAGTCATGTGTAAAAAACAATTTCTAACCCCAACTCACCATGTTTATCAACATTTGGGTGCCAAACCAACAATTTTTTTATCATGAATCCATTTATATATTGATTTTATACCAACTCATCATATATCATAAATAATTTTTTCACATTCATCCTAAATATATAACCTAAATGTGATCCAAACTCATACTTCAGTCTAAAAATCCTCATACCCTCTGGCATATATGAGGACTATTTTATCATTTAATGAGCTTAATGAATCTATAATTAGAATTTTCAAATGTTCATACATTAACAGATTCACTCTATAATTAGTGACACACTTACAATGATGGATATGATTCTCCAATATTTAGGAGTGTGCAATTCATCATCTTACTGAAAATGAAAACTGATCCCACGAAAAATTTCCCATCCTCCACTAAAAATAGTCCTAGAAATATGTACCACTAAAATTTCAATATCCAGAATTATCTGATACAAAACCAATCCATTGATATGTTAATTAGATATGGTTCAACTTTAGACACATTTTTGGACTTCCCCCCAAATCCATGATCACTACCATCAGTAGGATCACACATAAAATCCAAAAAAATCACTGACAGGTGGTGCTACAGAAGCTAATCCTTTAAATGATTTTACACCAAGACTTTTTATAACTGATACATATAACAACAAACTTTTATAATGATGATAAAACTATGTACATAACAACTAGGTCACTCTATTCTAGATATGACCTATGAAAATAGACTCTCTAAATTGTATAAATTTTTTACGAGTGTTTGGGAAGTAACAGTAGCCATGTTGTAACCATAATGGAGTCATTGAAACTATTTTCATTCTTAAGAATCACCATTGAATACAATGGGGTCACTGCATGAACTTTTTAATTTAATGGGAACAACATATAACAACATGTACATCATTGGAATCAAAATATTGCAATAGAAACACAAATTCTATTTTGAATCACTATCCCAATAACACTAGGAATCCCCACATATAATATGATATATAGAGATTAATTTATATCCATGTTATCCAACATGACTATTATCTTAGAAGATGACTTTCTTAGTAATCTATTCTGGAATTTGAAAAGTCACATGGTCATCCAAGTGGCCAAACATGCCCTATGAATGAATAACCAATAAATCATGAGCATTTCATGATGTTTGAATCTTTAGAAGGATAATCCTAACCAATGAACACTCATCTACATAGGGTTTATAGTTTCCCTATTAATAATATTACCAAATAAAAATGGAACTTGAATGAAAACTCGCATAAAATACTAATTTTGGAACATACAATGCATCTTGCTCCAAAGACACTACCTCAATGACTAACCCCTCACATAGATGGGTCATGGAATCCAAAACTAGAGATACATAAAAAAGGTAACAATTATCACCAACATAACATCTAGGTCCAATGAAAAATTAATAATTCCTCATATACCCATGAAAATCATTCATATTCACATTCATGTTAACTCTCAATGACACATTATAACAAACCCTACACTAGAGTTCCTACTATAAACACCCCTAAATAGTTTAATTTAAAATTGTTAAAAAATTTATTTATTATAATCATTAAATTGACATAGATAAATGAAATATTGAATAAATTTGATTTTGGTACTACTTACATGGCACCATATTTAGTTTATGTTGAAAAGAATTAATTTGAAATTATCTCATAATTTCATTTTACCACTATTTACCCTTAACCTCACCAAAATTTCGTATTTATTACAAATTTCAATAAAATGATATAGAGGACCATTTTCATTAGGTTGTAACTGTAATTTTATTTAACTAAAAACTTGTATCAGTACGTTCACATAAAAAAAATTGCATTTTATTAAATTATGGGGATCAATAATGTATTATGTCATAATAAATTTTTATGAAATGTCATATAATTGGTTGCTGACTCTTTAAAAACCATCCATATTTTTCATAAGTATTCCGCTAATGGGATATGGTTCGAAGGCATTTATGAATATATGTGATCTATAATGGTAATGTTGGGCCAATAAATGTACACTAATATGGGAATTCATTTTCAATTTTTGGATTAAAAGGCATATAAAATACATTTTTCATCCCATTTTTGTTAAAACCATATCAGATTAATTAGTTAAATTTCAAAACTCCCATAGAAGGTTTAAGTCCTAGGAATAAAATGTGGATACTCTCACATAAGGTTTACGTGATTCATATAAATATTTAGTTATAAGGGACATTATTTTAGACTTATTGATGTAAACACATTTATATGCTGTATCTGACACAGTTTTTATTCAACATCCACAGGAATTGAATCGAGTTGTCCCAAAAAAAACAATTCTTAATCATTTCATTATCAAGATTCTCTTCAGGTAAATAAATTGTAAATTTTAAATACATCCCATCATATATAATAGTGTGGATAAAATGAATTTCAAAATCATGTTATTCTAGAGAACTCTATACAGGTTAATTGTCACACTTTATTTAGCTATCCTTAAACAAACACCATAACATCTAAATCTATCACATCAATAGAGAATATAGCTATACATGGAAATAATCACACAATCAATGAATAATAAAAATGATGATAAATAATAACACATGAATGTTATAGAGATTATCCTGGAAAATAATCATAAAAACATGGAATATATATAAGTATTATGGCTTGTGAATCCTATACGACTAAATGGTCCATGAACATACCTCATATCTTATCATACCAAGAAATGATTTAAATCCCACATAACCATAATATTTATAAACACAATAGAATCTCATAGTAAAATTATAATAAACAGTGATAATTTTAATCATTAACAATAGTATCGTCCATTGAAAATTGATAACCCCCTTGTGGGCTTGTCAATCCTAAATATGAGCAACTCACTATGTTCTAAAATATCCTAAATCAATTTAATACCAACCCAAAAATTTTGTGATAATGAAAAATAACCTCATAATAACAATTTTTATTTCATTTACATTTTCAATCTAATGTTAATTTCCAAGTATTGCCAAATTGGAAAAAAAACTACCCATATGGAAAAGGGTATAGACTAGTATCATGTGTCTATAGAGGCATGGTGGAGAGACTATACCATCTTTATCATTGTTTGGCATAATTAATATAATTAATAAATAAAATTTTAGGGAAGTAATATTACTCTATAGTAGAGTAACACATTGAATCAGAAATAATTCGGACAAAAAATTTTAACATGAAAAATTCATAAGTAGTACCATATAAAGATGATGGAATTACAATAAATAATAAAAAATAACCCAGAGTATAAACAATACATAAAATTCAATTATTTAAAAAAAATATAATGGAAAAATCCCACCTCAATGTAAATCTCATGCACTAACTAATTACACTTTTATCATAATCCATCCTAGTTTAGAAAATAAAGCATCCACAGATTGATGCTTCAATTTGTACCAACTTGTATTTGTGAATTCTATCTGGGTAGTAATCATTGAAAAAATAGTGTGGGATTAAAACACAGAATGCCACCACCAAATATTTATAATAATATCCATTATATGAATATAAATTGAAAAAATCCTTTATATATTTAATTTATTGCTGCAATTGGAATATAAATTATGTCAAGATCACGTTCCTACTGGTACTCCTTGATAAATATACCTTCTTCATCCTAAATAAATTTCCATTGAGTATTTTATATATTATATATTAAACACAAGGCCTATGTTATATAACCAAGGAACCCATGTATAATATGTTTATATAGAATATCCACATAATAGTCAAGCATGATATAATTCCATTTATCCAATGATATCATCCATGTAATTTCAGATAAGAATATTAGTATCACATATAGAATGATATAATGATTAGTCATATGAACCCTTCTGTGGAACAATATATAACAATACAAGTACCCCTCATTGAATGATATAATATGAAGTCTTACAATCCCATCAAAGGAAATTTATATCTAATTCAAAGTATCACCCATTACATGATATAATTTTTAGTCAAATGAGAAAGCCTAATGAATTCAATATCATAATCCATGGATCAAAAATTGTATGATATAATATTTATCCTATGATCCCATCCACATCATTCCATATTAGAATCCATGTATCATCCACCAAATGACTTAATTATTGGTCAGAGTTAAAGTTAATATATTTTCTATTTCATAATACATTTAATTACATTGGTCCATCCCATTAATGAGTAATCTTTTATCTAATGCGAACCATCCATGAAATTTCACAATATAATTCTAACAATTATATGTCTCAATTAAAACTGATAAAAATATTCCTGCTAGTACAATTTAAATATTAAAACTCATTTAGCTAAATCTAGGATCCCACAAACATATGGAAATATTAACACTCCAAAAGGGTGGTTTAGTCGGACATAATGAAAGATAGTGATGATTTTATTATCTATCCACCTCCATGGAGTGTTTTTTTTCAACAACATCTGACCTTATAAACATTGAAAAATAAAATATGTGCCATTGCATATCTAATTCATAGAAATAATTTTTCATTTCAGAAGAAACACGTGGAATGTAAGTAATCTGAAAAAAACCCTGGAAATATATAAATAAATGTACATTTATGGATTAGTGAAACACTGCCTACCTCATGATTAATAACATTACCTCATTTTATATATTCTCTTTTTAGCAGAAATAATAGAAATTGAAAAATAAAATGAACACCTTCCAAATATGAAATATTATCTTCATCAATTATAACATTTCTATAGGATCTGATAATAGATAAAGGAGATAAGGGCTGCGTTATACATACGTCAAGGATTCCAATACATACGGTGATCAAAAAATTAGATGATGAATGTGGGAGATCTGTCTTAATTATTTTAATGATGATGAGGGAATTTCTAATGTGTGTACAGGAGGAATGAGAGGACAAAACTAGTTGAACAACTTTTCTGGTTTGGAGGTGAAATTGTAATTTTATCATTTTAATGAGGATTATGGTTATATAATATGTCTATGAAAACCATGTTCCAGCCACATAAAGATAACTACCAAAGAAGTCTCAACCCATTTCATCACAATGAAAAAATATAAAAAACATTGACCAACATTGTGGATCACATTATCCCTGAACCCTCAGCCACATGGTTACCATTCACGGTTTGACAAAGTGTACCTCAAACATTGGGATCCCATAGTTCTTCTAATACTATACCCAATGATTTTTGATCCCCCATGAATAGTTTAGAAAATATATATTCCATAACAAACAAGCTATATGATATGGGGTTCATGGATAGCCTTAACTAGCTTCCCTTGGATGTATATTCTTGAATATGAGTTTTCAAAGGCCGATTCTTCTAAAAATCATACCAACACTGCAGACAATTTTTTTGGCTACGATCCTCATAAAAAAACATGTTAGATTATTTTAGTTCCCTCAATTAAATTTTGATTCTCATTTTCTGATATTTTATATTGACCAAATGAAAAACTAAAAATCCATTGAAATTTTCAACCCATTGAAGCCTCGGGATTATATAATACCCTACAACTAGAGAAATCAAACTCTCCATAGGAACCTAAAATCATAAAAACCATGAAACATGTGATTTAATAATTTACGAGGAATAAAAACATATAATATTAGGAGTAAATCCAATACTTGATTCACTTCATTTAATATATGTTGATAATATGGTTGAATATGACCACATCATGAACTAGGAATTCTTAAAATCATCTTCATCAGTTATGACCACTTGACACCTTGAGAACATAAAACCATACTCCATCCTCCATCCCAATGATGTTCATAGGTATATAACATTCGACATAAACTCATATTGAATTCCAAATTAATAATTAATATTATGGAAAATATTGTAATTTGATTCATATGTGGATAAAAAAGAAAAATCCTTATATTTTTTAATGAAAATCTTGCGTTTGATTGTCTGTATATTGACATTTGACTCATCTAGATTGTTCTCATCCATTAATAAATGTCGAAATTTAGATTTACTATGATTTTTCATCAAATAATTTGTAAAAACCTGGAAATTTCAATGATTTTTTTTCTTAATTTCTTTGAAATTTTATGAGTATGCTGTTTCTGACGGCGCCTGATTTCGAGGCCCGGTGTGCCCAGAATCATTTTCCAAAATTTAGATTGGGTACGTTCATTAAACGAATGAGTGTGTTTTTCTAGCTTTTGAACCGGTGCTCGGAATCGAAATCTGGGGGCACCGATAAAACAACAGCGCTGGTAATTGCTTAGGAACACCTATTTTATAAGTGCGTTTGTTCGGGGGAAGAAGTTAAATTTTGGGGTTTAAGGAAGAAATAAAAAAAATTGTGTACAATTTTATTTTTGATAATAAAAGAAGTTAAATTCTACCATGCGATGTTGTTGGTAGGGTCCACAACCACCCAACTTCCCATGTGTGAATATGTGGGAGGTAGGGCCCACACCCACCTAACCTCCCATAGGAGAGTTTAGTGTGGTGGGGCCCACACGAGACCATAACCCCTTGAATTTCATATAACCCCTTTAAACTCCCTTGGTTTTAAATGTGTCTTTTTGACATCCTCCTCTCTTTAATAAATTCTTGCTAACTCACCTCTTGAATTAATTGGTAACCTCCTCTTAATTTGTGTAACTTCTCCCTTTCATTCTCTCCCTCTTAATTCTTTTAAGCCAACACACACCTTAATTAATGTATTGATGCTCCTCAATTAATTAATTAACTGTTTGAGTTTTGAATTTCAAATGGAATGTGTTAATAAAATAATTGGTGAGATATTATTTTATTTTGGGACACACTTTGTGTTGGAGAATTTGGAGAGAGTTCTTGTGAGAAGAAGAAGAATAAGAGAATTCATCTTTGTTGAAGAACGACACCTTATCAACGAAGAACGAAACTTCATAGAAAAGAATGATGACTCCACAAAGAAGGGAGACATACCCCTTTATTCCTTCACTGCAACAAGAGGGGAGGCGTCAAATAGTTGGGTACACTTTGGCGATGACGGGCCTTCCAAGACCTTCGATGAAGAACGATTCTCGGATCTCCATCAAAGGAGGAGACACCGTTGTGGGAAAACTGCAAACGATGACGTCACCTTCCGATGTCAACGAATGACGCTACCTCTCAACAGATCCATCATGGGATCACATCATGAGGTAGGGGTTATTTTATTTATTCGTGATTTATTTTCCGTTCATTAACTTCTACTTGGGTCGCATGTTATCGTAATAACGGGAGGAGGTCGGACCGCACGAACACGGCCGACCCTCCCCCCACATCGATGTTGTTTTTGTTGCAGCTCGAACAAAGGCAGCGCAGTGCAATGTCACCACGCGGAATCAGGATGGAACACGATGATGAAGTGGGGCACCGTCGCGCAGCGCCGTTGAGGCCGAATGAAACTGTGGTTGGAGTCAAGGCCGTAGAGGCGATTCGAAGACTCCGCTGATTTTTTATTGACGTCTGGATCGATGGGCAATGACGGAACATGTCGTAATTGTTATTTGAAGATTCCACAGTGATTTTTGAGTCACGTAAAGACTCCAGGCGTAGACGGAGGGTAAAATGGTCCACCGGTGCACGTCCGGTGGTCCGCGGAGCGCGGCAGCGGCGTGGCCCACCGGCACGGAGGCACCGACGACCGGTGGCGGCGGCGTGCTGCTGGAGGAGACCGCCGCGGCTGAGCCACGGTGGACAGGAATGGATTTTCCGTTCTGGGTATGGGGGAGGGCGCGGATTAATGTCGCGTCGTTCAATCAAGGGGGGCAGCCGCCCCCCCTTTGCACGTCCGCTTGGCTAGCGCCGATCCGACCCCGCTCGGCCAGCGCTGAGCCGCCCCGGACTGGGCCCCGTAGGCCGGGCGGGGCCGGGCTACACCCCCCGGGCCGGGCTGCTTCCTAATGGGCCGGACCCAGACCCGGGTTAGGTCGACCTGGACCCAGGTCTGGTCGACCCGGTTCGGGCCGACCCAGGGGGTCTCGGACCGGGTCGGTCCGGGCCCAAAAACCCCTAAAACTGGACATGTTCTCTTAAATGCCCATAACATGGGCTAAAGACATCCGATCGATGCACCGTCAGTTGTGATGTGATCCTTGGATCGTGACGGCCGTTTCGGTATATTAAACTCACGGTTTTGAATAACTTTAGGGATGGCCCGGTTGGTTCGAACCCGAAACCAACCGGGCCCTCAGAGCTGAAACACTTATAACATGAGCTCTGGACGTTCGATTGACGTGCCGTCGACTTTTTTGGATTCTACTTGATGAGATGGTAATTTTGTCAAACTTAGCCTGAGGTTTGGACACAGTTGGATGGTGTCCGGGTTGGATTGAACCCAAAATACAACCGGGCCCCTCTAATGGAAAATCCGATAACATTCAGACAGGGCGTCCGTTTGACGAACCGTCAGCGGCGTTGGTGATCAAGTTGAGAAACAGTCCCTATGAGTATACCAAATGAGTTTTCAGGGTATAGTTGAGAGACAGTCGGGTTGGTTCGTTCACGAAACCCACCGGGCCCCCGGGACAAAAAAGATAATAACTCACAGACCGAGCATCCGATTGTCGCGCCGTCTATTGCGTTGATACCCCTATGACGAGGCGGTCCTTTGAAATACATTTCATGAGACTTTTTGATACTTGGAGTATCGAACTGTAGCTCATGGAGTGGACCCTCCCGGAGACGAGCGTACGGAGTACGAAGACCGTGTAACCGGCTGAGGCCTGACGACTGCTTGACCGACTCGACTTGGAGTGAGTCGACTGGACCAATGGACGGAGCACTAATGTTTTTGGGTGGAGACCCACAGCGGACGGAGCGCTTGGTAGCAGGAAGCAGCCCCGCGGTACTCGATATGAGGAGTACCTCTGCAAGCTATTAGGGGGGGGGGGTTCACTATTGTGTTTGGGTGACAGAACCCAGTGGGATGCACTACTATGTTTGGGTTGTTAGCCCACGGTACTCGATAGGATTTGTACCTCAGCAGTCTTAGGTTAGTGAGCGGTACCTCAGAGTCATGACATGATCACTGTACTCGACAGAGACGGAGCTCTTCAGCAGTTATGGTTTTGATATTGAAAATCCTGATTTGAGCTAAGTCTATGACCTTTGTGTTTATCTCATGATTGATATGGGTCACTTGATAATGTAGGTATATGTATGGGAATAAATCTAGGTAGTGGTTATCCGTTGATTTCATAACCTTTGTGTTTCCTCTTGATTGAGATGGGTTACTTGATAACTTAGGTATAAGTATGGGCTTATACCTATGTAGGGTTATCTGTTGAGATCCTTATTTGTGGTTATCCTTGATGGATTTAGTGAGACCTTGAGGGTATCAGGGTCCCTACTGATTATCTTATACTCACCCCTGCACAGGCTATGCCCGCACCTCGTTGTGTTGGTTGCAAACGATGAGAAGCACTGGTAGAGGCTGAGTGTTCGAGGACTGGACGGTACCCAGAGGTGGACCGCACGATGAGTCAATATCTGGAGGTGGACTTCAAGACGAGACGATACTTAAAGGATGTTGACGGGAAAGAGCGTTGTGGAGGATATCTATACCTACACTTTAGGTAGGATCTATGTTGGACGATCCAGGACATGCGCTATCTGTACCTACCCTTCAGGTACGATCTGAGGTGAACGACCTAGGAGCTGCAACTATTATTACAGCCGCTTGTCTTTACTGTTGTACTTTCGTCTAGTTGTAGATATACTTCAGTTGGGTTTGTATTCTGGCACATTTACTTTTCAGCACATTCTTTTGTACTTAGTGTATTACTTCCGCTTTTACTCTGTGGTGTTTTGTTTACTTCTATAAAGGCAATGCATTCCTAGTTATTGGGATTTATGCCTTTGGTTCTAGTTTCCAGCCCCTGACCTATGGAAGGCGGGCCTGGGGTAGTCATGGAACAGGCCCCGAGGATGGGTCATGACAAATTGGTATCAGAGGAGTCGGTTCTACCGTAGAACTTATAACTCTGATATTTTCATTCTGTGAAACAATAGTGTTAAGGGTACCAAGTGTGGTTTTTAGTTCAGGGAGTCCAGTGTTGGTGTGGGCGGCTGACGTATCCATACACCAGGACCCTGACAACTGATTTCCGAATTTTTGCACGAAAACACTGATTGCGTGTGTGTTTCCAAAGGTTTTCCCTTAAAATAGCTCAAACTAGGTCAACTAACCAGGTATAAATCTTTTGACCGTGTCACATATGTTTTTTTCTGGATGCATTTCAAGGGAAGACTAGCTAGAGCCCAGAGGTATGTATGTACTGACAGCCTGTCGAGCGACGAGGCTTCGGTACAAGGCCCTCTTTCAGTTGAGGCACCATCGGAAGCACCAGCGGCACTACCATACATTGGGCCACCAAAGCCACCAGCCCTAGCTGCAGGCGATGCACGCTGCTTGAGTGCGCTGCACGAGTTCCAGTGCCAGAGGCCACCCATGTTCTGAGGAGAGGCAAACCCATAGGCAGCTGAGGATTTGCTGGAAGCTATGGTGAAAGTTTTCAGGATAGTGGGTACTCTAGCAGACTTCATGGTGATCTTTGCTACCAGCCTCCTTCAGGCAGTAGCTGAGAGACGGTGTAGCCACATGTTTCAGTTTTGCGACGGGATGATCATCACCTGGGGAGACATAGAGACATTCTTCAGGTTGGAGTTTATACCAGTGACTCTACACCCCGATCATGATTAGGAGCCGCTGACTTTGTAGCAGGATTTTAGATCTGTAGCTAAGTCATCTGTAGGTAGTAGACAGATGATGCATGAGACCAAGAGGACTAGACCAGTAGATGGGTGATATCGAGTATTAGGATCGGTAGTGCGGGGCACCCGGGGTTGAGTTAGAGCCAGGGGTGCCAGAAACAGACAGTGTTACTCCTATGGCAGGAAGGGTCACATGGCACGTGACTGTCCGACTCCCCGCACAGTTGATCCGCAGACATTGGAGGAGCCACCGAGACAGAAGCAACAGCGGGTGCTTGAGAAACAACCGAGCTGTGGAAAAGGCAGTAGAGCTCCGGAAGCAGGTTGAGAAGAGTGAAACTAGTGGATACTTTTTTGTTCTTGGTACATCTATTTCCATGTTGTTTTTTTTGTTTTGTGTCTTTGTACTTAGATCTTCCGTAATAAAAGACACTTGTCCTTGTGACATTTTCTTCCTTCATTTTTGTGTACTGAGAGGTCCCGGTTAAAACTGTTGACTTGACCCTCACTTTCGAGATTCCTTCTGGAGGAGACCCAGTTATATCACGCTGATGATGAAAGTGTGACTCGACCCTTATAGGCGAGAGTGATGATTGGATCTCTTGGTAGTAACATCGAGGCCTTATGACGTCGTCCATGGCATGAATGAATCATTCATGTCCGGATTGACTGTATTAGGCCCAGAACGTGGTTCGTACAGGGGATGAGACTAGATATCTCTTCTTAGAAAATAAGAAATCTTAGCAGCACTTGTGGGACCAGAGATGGTCCAGGCCACGACGGAGAAGGTGCAGATCATCCAGGAGAAGATTAATACTGCACAGAGCAGGAAGAAATCATTTGTTGATAGGAGACATGACCACTAGAATTTGAGCATGGAGACCACATTTTCTTATGGGTCTCACCTCGACGAGGTCTATAGAGATGTGTTCGAGGAGAAAAGTAATCTCTGAGGTACAGCGGACCTTTTCAGGTCCTTAGTAGGGTAGGCGTGGTGGCTTACCGTTTGACCCATCCACCTCAGTTGCACTAGGTGCACGATGACTTTCATGTATCTCAACTGAGGAGATACGTGCTTGACCCAACGCTTACCATCGACCATGGGGAGCTGGACATTGGCGATGGGGTGACTTTCACAGAGGTTCCAGTGGGGATCGAGGATCAACATGAGAGGATCCTATGTAGGCAGCTGATTCCTTGTGTGTGCTATAACTGGTAGTACAAGAACCTCCAGGTGAGTACATGGGAGTGGAAGGCTCAGATGCGTGCTCAGTACCACTTTTGTATCCCTGGTTTGTGTTAAATCATTACATGGATGTAAATCCCTGAGGAGGGAGTAATGTATAAAACCTGGAAATTTAAATGAAAATTGTTTCTTAATTTCTTTGGAATTTTACGAGTACGCAGTTTCTGACGGAGCCTGATTCCGAGGCCCTGTGTGCCCGGAATAATTTTTTGATGTTTAGCTCGGGTACGTTAAGTGAACGAATGAGCAGGTTTTTCTAAATTTTGAACCAATTCTCGAAATTGAAATCAGGGGGCACCGATGAAACCACAACGTCCGTAATTACATTGGATCACCTATTCTGTAGGTGCGTTTGTTCGGGAGAAGAAGTTAAATTTTGGGGTTTAAGGAAGAAATAAATAAAATTGTGTACAATTTTATATTGGATAATCAAGGAAGTTAAATTCTACCATGGGAAGTTGTTGGTACAGACCACAACCACCCAACATCCCATGTGTGAATATGTGGGAGGTGGGGCCCACACCCACCTATCCTCCCATAGGAGAGTTTAGTGTGGTGGGGCCCCCATGAGACCATAACCCATTGGATTTCTTATAACCCCCTTAAACTCTCGTGGTTTTAAATGTTACTTTTCACATCCTCCCCTCTTTAATAAATTCTTACTAACTCACCTCTGCAATTAATTGGTATCCTCCAATTAATTTGAGTAACTTCTCCCTTTCAATCTCTCCCTCTTAATTATTTTAAGCCAACACACACCTTAATTAATTTATTGAGTCTCCTCAATTAATCAATTAACTGCTTGAGTTTTGAAATTCAAATGGAATGTGTTAATAAAATAATTGGTGAGCCATTATTTTATTTTTGTACACACTTTGTTTTGGAGAATTTGGAGTGAGTTCTTATGAGAAGAATAAGAAGAAGAGAATTCCTCTTTATTGAAGAACGACACCTTCTCAACGAAGAACGACGCTTCATAGCCAAGAACACCGACTCCACAACGAGTGGCGACATACCCCTTTCTTCCTTCTATGTGACAAGATGGGAGGTGTTACATCTTTGGGAACACTTTGGCGATGACGGGCCTTCCAAGACCTTTGACGAAGAACCCTTCCCGGATCTCCATCAATGGAGGAGACACCGCCGTGGGAAAACTACAAACGACGACGTCACCTTCCGACGTCAACGAATGACACTACCTCTCCGCAGATCCATTGAGGGATCACTTCACACGGTAGAGGTTATTTTATTTGTTAGTGAATTTTTTGTCGTTCATCAACATCTATTTAGGCCTCCTGTTATCGTAATAGCGGGAGGAGGTCGGACCGCACGAACACGACCGACCCTCCTCCCCCTTCAATGTTGTTTTTTTGCGGCTTGAATGAAGGCGGTGCGGTGCAACGGCACTGCACGGAATCATGAAGGAACACGGCAACGAAGCGTGGCGCCGTCAGACCACGCCGCTGAGTCCGAACGAAATCTTGGCCGGAGTTGGGGCCGTAGAGGCGATTTGAAGATTCCACTGTTTGTATATTAATGTGCGGATTGACGGGCGATGACGGAAAAGGTCGCAATGGGGATTTGAAGACTCCGTAGTGATGTTCGGGTCCCGTAAGGACTCTAGGAACAGACAAAGGGTGAAATGGACCACTGGTGCGCGTCCAGTTGTCCGCGGAGAGCGGAGATGACTTGCCACCCCGGCGTGGCGGCACCGGCGACCGGTGGCGGCGACACACCGCCGGAGGAGACCGCCGCGGCTGAGCCGCGGCGGACCAGATCGGCTTTTTCGTTCAAGGTTTGGGGGAGGGCGCGGCTTTATGATATTTAGTTCAATCAAGGGGGGTATCCGCCCCTCCTTTCTGCGTCCGCTCGGCCAGCGTCGAGCTGCCCCCGCTCGGCCCTCGTCGAGCCACCCCAGGCCGGACCGGCCGCACTGGGCCGGGCCACCCCGGCCGGGCCGGACTGCGCGGGTCGGGCTGGGCCGGGCTGCGCCCACCAGGCCTGGCCGCACTCTAATGGTCTGGACCTAGACCCGAGTCAGGTCGACCCCGTTCGGGCCGACCTAGGGGGTCTCGGTCCGGGTCGGTCCGGGCGTAAAACCCCCTAAAACCAGACAAATTCGCTTATATTCCTATAACATGGGCTACAGACCTCCGATCGACGCACCACCAGCTGCATTGCGATCCTTGGATCGAGATGGGTGTTTTGTTATATTACACTCAAGTTTTCGGAGAACTTTGGGTACAACCGGGTTGGTTCGAACCCGAAACCAAATGAGCCCAATGAGCGGAAACACTTATGACATGAGCTCCGGACGTCCAATTGATGTGCCGTCAACTTTGTTGGATTCCACATGATGAGACAAACCTTTTGGAATAAATCTCCTGATGTTTGGACAGAGTTGGATAGTGGCTAGATGGGATTGAACCTGAAATCCAACCGGGCCCCTAGAATGGAAAAGCCGATAACTTTTAGACCAGACGTCCGTTTGACGAACCGTCAGCGACGTTGGTGATCATGTTGAGAAACAATCCATATGAGTATACCCTATGATAGTTTGGGGTATATTTGAGATACAGTCGGGTTGGTTCATGCCCAAAACCAACCGGGCCCTCGGGACAAAAGGTCTAATAACTCACAGACCGGGCGTCCGATTGTCGCGCCGTCTGTTGCGTTGAGACCCCTATGACGGGGGAGTCCATTGAGATACTTTTTCGTGGGACTTTGTGATACATGGAGTATCGACCTATAGATCGTGGAGAAGAACCTCCCGAAGACGAGAATACAGAGTACAGAGACCGTGTAGCCAGCTGAGACCTAACGACTGCTTGACTGACTCGACTTGGAGTGAGTCGACTAGCACAGTGGACGGAGCACTACTCTGTTTGGGTGCAGACCCATGGCGGATGGAGCGCCTGATAGCAGGCAACCGAACCGCAGTACTTGATAGGAGGAGTACCTCTGTAGACTATTAAGGGGGGTGCACCACTGTGTTTGGGTGACAGACCCCGGAGGGAATCACTATTATGTTTGTGTGGCTGGCCCGCGGTACTTGACAGGAGTTGTACCTCAGTAGTCTTAGGTTAGTGAGCGGTACCTCAGAGTCATGACAGGATCACTGTACTCGAAAGAGATGGAGCTCTTCAGCAGTTACAGTTTCGATTTTGAAAATCTCGATTTGAGCTGAGTCTATGACCTTTGTGTTTACCTCACGATTGAGATGGGTCACTTGATAACTTAGGTATATGTATGGGCATATACCTAGGTAGTGGTTATCCTATTATTTCATAACCTTTTTGGTTCCACTTGATTGAGATGGGTTACTTGATAACTTAGGTATAAGTACGGGATTATACCTAAGTTGGGTTATCTGTTGAGATCCTTCATTGTGGTTATCCTGGTTGGATTTACTGAGACCTTGAGGGTCTCGGGGTCCCTACTGAGTACCTTATACAAACCCCTACACGGGATATGCCTGCACCTCATTGTGTTGGTTGTAGATGATGGGAAACATTGACCGAGGCCGAGTGTTCGAGGACTGGATGGTACCCGGAGGTGGACCTCACGGCGAGTCATTATCCAGAGGTGAGCTTCACGACAAGACGATGCTCGGAGGAGGTTGACGGGCGATAGCATTGTGGAGGCTATCTATACCTACCCATCAGGTAGGATCCGTGGTGGACGATCCATGAGCTGTGCTATCTATAACTACCCTTCAGGTAGGATCCGAGGTGGACGACCTAGGAGATGCTACTTTTCTTCTAGCATCTTGTCTTTACTGTTGTACTTTTGTTCAGTTGTATTTGTACTTCAGTTGGGTTTTTATTCTGGCCCATTTACATTTCAGCACTTTTTTTGTACTTTGTGTATTACTTCCACTTGTACTCTATGGTATTTTGTTTACTTTTATAAAGGCAATGTCTTCCTAGTTATCGGGATTTACGCCTTTGGTGCTAGTCGCCAGCCCCTGGCCTATGGATGGTGGGCTTGGTGTAGTCACAACACGGGACCAGAGGACGGGTCGTGACATAATGAGAGTACCCTTTTATGATGTAATGATATTTCACCCACTTTTATGAATTACACTTCATCTCGGTACCCACAGTGAATGTGGGTCAAACATTAATTCCCATGTGAATATTCGTGATCTACAGATGAAAGAGTCATAATAATCTACATATTTGTATGTTTTTCATATATTCTTGAAATAAGTTTTTGAATCCCCATCCATTCCACTGTATATAAGTTACCTTATCCATAATGGTGTCATTGGAAAATGGTATGATCGAAGATTCACCGTCAAATTGTTTCCCCACTATGACTGCTCACACTTTGTATTTCAACTCGAAGAGGAGACCCCAATATCACTTTTGGTCATTGAAACATGTATCATATTATTCAGTATATACATATATACTACTTCGATAAATTATTTATCAACCATATCAAGAAAGGTTGGAAAATGAAAAATAATAAGACCAAAAATGATATTTGACATAAAACCCATATCAATGTGGTTCACATTCATGTAGTCATCTTCGAAGAGCTTGGGTGAAAGATGAATTAGCATGAATAAATGAGTGGAATAATCCATCATATATCTATGTACATGATCGACTGTTATGAACTATTTGTCCTTACACAACCACAATGACTTTGTGGAATTTGTTTTGTTAAAAAACTTCTTTACCATCATCGAAAATAGTTCATCATGAACTATTTAAAGAAAAAATATATCCCACCACCTTTAGATCAACCCTCCCAAAAGATTTGAATAAAAAATTATTACATCTCTCAGGGATTTAGTGGAATAAAATGTTGTTGTCAATATTTTACAACAATCCCTTATGATCCTAGTTCCCTGAACTACACTAAAACATATATTGATTCGACTTTGTGACCATTTAGACATGACTTATTTGTTGGAATAATCTTGGACTAATATTTTTACATAGAGTCTCAGTAGTCTAAATTCTAATTCAAAAATCATGGATTCTATAGTGAGTTTTCCTATTTGATCATTATTTGTGTATTACTCCAACCAATTTCTAGAGGTCCTTCTAGGAATAATTTTCTAAAAACACAAAACATAAAATTCCTATATAAATTGCCCAAAATAGTACTTCCACAAATCTACTATAACATGAGGGAACTGATACCATTTTTTTATGAACTAATCGTAGTCATAAAATAACCACATCAGGGATACCACCTATAATGACCAAGGCACAATCCAAATTGGGATGGCCGAGAAACTATTTCTAGGGTTTGACAATGAATAAGTGGGAATGGTTTCACAAACAAGAATATCCCATGAGAAAAAAATTGTTCAGTTTTCCAAAAAAAATATTAAACAATAACGAAATCATAATTAATTCCAAAGAGGTAAATATAATCATTATTTTCAGTAACAATAACTAGAATAACCACAATAATAAATACATGATGTACTGATATTGCAAATATTATCCTCATTGATAATATATATAATGTTATGTGATGGATAATACATAGAAAAACTCAAAAATGACATAATATAATAGAATAATAAAAGAATGAAAAATTATGTCCATGATGACCATATCCACCATAGACCAATATCACAGAAGAATACATGAGCATTATAATTAAATTCAATGAGATTTATCTCATTTCCTTTATATATCTCATAAAAAATCAAGTCATCACATACCCAATGGTATTTTGTTTGTGTGATGAAAATACTTTTAGGGAACCACCATTGAACCATTTAGAACCATATATTTTTATAACCCATAGTTAATTACTAAAAATAACACATTATAAAACATAATTTTGAAAATAAATTACATGTTTTTTAGTTTTAGAAAATAAGTTATCATGGGAACTGAAATTGAAGTAAATATATGAAATATAAACGAGGATAAAAAAAATAAAGAATATTCATAATGAAAAAAAGACAAGGTAAACACATCATATAAATACTATAGTAGATGTGAAAAAAGGTTATGCCCCAAGAAATTTGATCTACTTGTCTATGAGTCACTCAAATATAACTTTTTCAACTTATGTGAGCCTAAAAAAATTTTATATCTCAAGACTCTCGAGGAAGCCAACAACAAACCCCAAATATAACATTTCTATGATTCAGGGATAACTTTTCCAAAATCCCACAACCAAAAATGGCACCCATATTCATTGATAACACCATTAATTGCATGGAAAAATCCAATAATTAAGAAATAAATTTTACAATAAAATAATCTTTAAAAATTCAATTAAAATAAAATTCCAAGAAATGATTTTTGATCAATAAATTTTAGAAATCAATTTGGAGGAATAAATTTGATTTTTGAAGAGAAATATTGTGAATCAATAAAATTTTAATATTTGAAGATCATATTTAATACACATAAAAACTCCAATCAATAACTCTCACCATATTAAATCTATAGAATCCATATGAATACTCATGATCCAAGGAATTCAAATGGAATGGTAAATATATATATATATACTCCAACCTATAAAATTATTATTATCATTGAATTCTTATAAAACCATTATAAAATGGAATATAGAATACATATGATACTAAAACATAATAAATATTCACATAACCACGAAAAAAGATCCTAGGATTGGGTGCCTTAGACTCTAGGGTTTTCTAAACTCCATGGAAATGGATAAATAACATTAGATGAAGGATAAAGGATTAGAAAAATACATGAAATATAAATAAACCCTGAACCAATCAATGGATGATCAATGGAAATAATAAAGGTATGGGAGTGAATGATTCTATGTAAATGAAGGGAAATATACGTATAGGTGGAGAAGCATGTGGATACTAGTTAATGTTCGGAATGATAAATCTGTTAAAAAACTAATTTTTAATAATTTTGAAAAAGTGATTGTTATTCGTCACATTATTATAAAAATAATATGAAAACCATTTTGGTAACATGTATCAAAAATGTTATGTCACATTAATACCTGGTAGGTCCCTCATTATTTGAAAAATCATGCATGGATCATATGACATGAAATAGTCTCCCCAAAAAACTATTCAAATGACAACTACTAACCACGAACTAATTGTTTATGCTTCATGTTATCCAAAAAATTACCTTTTGGATCATGAACCTATAGAACCTTCAAAAAATAATTATATACAATAATAATATAAAAAATACATAATAATTATGTAATATATGTAATAGTTCCTAAATATTAGTTTCTTTAAAAACATAAAATCTAAATTCATAAAAAAACTTGCAGAATTATTTTTCAAATTTGGCACGATTATTATTCATATAAAAACAATCCATTTATTTGAGGACAAATTATTTCTTCAATAGAATAATTATTAGATTCGTATTATAAAAATGAATTAATATTCAATATAACATCTATTTATCTAAACCAAATACTATTTTTTTTCCCACCAACCTCTAATTTCCAAACCCTATAATACCCGAGTCAATGAAATACATTACTATATTGGTGAGATTACAACAAATAAAAATTAAGAGAACTAAAATTTTTATACATTTTGGAACTCCATTTTATATACATGATACCCATGATACATTGGGAAAAAATAAACCCTGACATAAAAGAATCATCATTCTTGAAACTCATTCCAATATTTCTTCTTCATTTGTTGTGGAAAGGGACAAGAATATGGGTGATCTCAAATAATTGTTATGGGTAAGTACATTTTCATTAGTAATGAGTCAATGATCATAACCAAAATGGATTGTTAAATGAAAAAAATGTATTCCATTCATATAAATATATAAGTTATAGACAATATGGAGTTGTATGTAACTGAAACACATTACATTTAATAATTAATTGAGACTGAAATGAATCCATAGGTTTTATCATATGAAAATATAATGGAAAATAATAACAAAAACTGAAATATCAATGATGTGCAATTCTAATTATTCGATGTCATGTCTGAGGAACATGATAACATATATTGTCACAACATTTCAAAAGATGGATTAAAATTATAGGTAGAAACCTGTTTAATTTGGGCACTAATCTGTAACATGAGATCATGCTGATGCATCATGGGGAATATATGTTCAAGTAACCACCTATCATTTTTATTCTGAATCATTAATTATATTGAGTAATTAATAAACAATATTCTTTTCAAATATTCATATTGAATAAAGAATATATATATTTCAATATTTACCACTATAATCAAATATATATCAAAGTAAGCACTGAATGAAAAATTGTTATATTGATTATGAAATAATAATATAAATAACCTAATACTGTTTATATTTAATTAAAATTACTATGATTAATGTATATAATAAAGGTCTTGTTATAAGATAAAGTTAATAGTCACAATAGAATGTGATATTTGAAATATAACTTTTACTACATAGTAATTTTCATGATATACCCATTGGGTGAAATACTTTAATGTTAAACATAAAATACAATGAATAATGTGTGATTCATGATTTTAAAAATGGAATCCATTTGAATAAATTACAATAAAAAATATGATAAAAAATAATTTATATCTAATCTTGCAGATGGGATGATGATGCATGTTATAATTTTTTTTCCAAAATATGAAATGTTTTTATCACTAATTTTATTTTTATCCCAATTCAAATGAAATTAATTGGATTAATTTAATTATAATTTATCTAATTTAACAGTTTAACCATTTTTAAATATAATATATCCATATAAATAAATTAGATGAAAAACAATTTTCAATAAAAAATTAATATTTTTTTACTGTTCATTAAAAATGAAAATCAGAAAAAAAAAATACAAAAAATTTATCCCAAAGATAATTTTTACATTACTATTTAAAAAATTGATTTTATTCTTGCAAATAAAATTTATAAAAAATTTACTTTTAAAATAGGTGTGTGAATAATACACATAAAATATTCATATATAAAAATATTTATTTTTGTGCATGGTATTGGGTTTCTTCATATATTATCCTATTTAAATCTTTTGGATGAATGTAATTTTTTTAATATATAATATAAATATTAACATAATATCAATCACTAGTTTAATGAATTTAATTTATTATGATAAATTGACTTTGTGATAGTAAAAAATATTTATAAAAACATTCCCATTATATTCATTTGGTTCTTATATTAATTTATATGTAATTTGTAATGAGTAAAATGAAAAATATATTTCTACAATTTATTTACTCCTATTAATAATAACCAATTTATCATATAGTATGTATATTATTATATTAAATACTAATATTTTTATAATGTGTTGATGTTCATTAGAAATCAGTCTTGTATGTAGTACCAACTGTTAATCAAGTTCAAACTTTCATATAAAAAAAGAAAACTCAGTGTTTTCTATATTACAATATAATTAATTGATTTATTTAAAATATTAAATAAATTTTATATTATTGTTATGTTTTATTCCTTTCTATGTATGTTTTTTCATTTCATATATACTATCAAACACAAAGTTCTTTAATTACAATTTTTTGGTGTTACATTTCCCCATCACAGTTAAATTATGCATCCCAATTTAAAGATGAACATGGAAATTGAGGATTTGATATTATAAAATTCTATTCTTGAAAATATGACATCATAAATATTGTTAACAATACATCATCATAATAATAGTTATAATGGATGTAATGGTAACCACAAAACAAGGCTTTAAAATAGGAGAACATTAGTAAAATCATATTTATGGAAGAGAAATCTAACTATCTTGTTTTGATGGAGTGTGATAGATAGAATGTTCAAGAGATATTTTTTAAAAACATGTCCATAAAAAATGTTATAAAAAGTGGCATTGATATCCTAATAAATGATTATAAAAGTATAATATGTTTGTTTCAAGATCATTATTCCTAGAGTTGAGGAATTATTTCACACTCAAAAAATATATGTTAATATGTGTTTATATTTCATAAACACAATATTAACTTTTATCTATTCCTAAATTCATTTTTAACATCATTTCATTTCATATATTTTATCATATGTTGTAATAATAAATCAACCATTAAAACCAAATCCTTATATCAATATATATTATTCCATAAATCGTTAACCATTCAAAAATATTGCAATCTGACACATTAGAAATAATTCCATTGAAGTTAGTGATATATGATTTAATTTCACCATATAAATCACCCCTTTATCCAACGTCATTATCTTACCATTAGGAAAAATAATGTTTTTTCTTTCCTTTAATGATAATTTTTCTAAAAAATTTATGTTTCTACTGATTCACTTTTCATTTTACTATTCAACAAGTGATCTAAAATAGATAATGATGTTTTACTATTTTAGAATTATTTAATATTTTATAAATAAAAATATTATAAAATATCTAATAAAAAACATTTAACAAAATATTCATAGATTAAAATATAGAATCTCATTAACCAATCCACTTCAGTTGTGTCAATAAAAAATGACTGCCCTTAGTCACTTTGTTTTATATGAGATATATTACCTTGAATTTTAGGGATTTTTTTTTCATAATACCCCATCTCCCTAAATTTGTAACAACGAATAATAGTGTTTTCCTTCTTCCCTATTAATTCTATTCATGGATACCCTTTTCTAAGAACATATAAAAAACTTCTAATGCATTTAACGATTTACTAGGGTTATTATTTCCATAGTTATCATGTGTGGGGTTATCCTTATTTCCAATTCTCCTTTTATATATTTGTTTCTATTATTTTATCTTCTTACCATGCTTCCCTTTTAATCCCCATGACATAGAGAATTCATTATCTATCTTGATATCACATAAAACAATATCATCATATGAAGAAAATGTTTGAGACACCATCACCCTTCAGATACTTTTCATAAGACCTCTAATAGAGTAATCACACTTGAACATCGTACAAAATATGAAATATATATCATAACATTAAAACATTGTAAAGGTATCCTCATACTCTAAAACACATTACTCCACCTTTTTGGTTAATATAGTTAACTTTATCAATATCTCAGTTTTTCCCATGTGGGAAATATTCTTTATACAATGTCACCTTAAAATGATTTCATTCCATGGGTTATATTTCAACTCGTTTTCAAATATTTTAGATCAATGAATACCATTGATGTGCATCTTAATTCAGATAAAAACACCAAATATAACCTTTTCCTTTTCACTACTCCCCAATTCCATTAAACTCATCCCAGAGGAATTAATCCATTTCTCAACAATAATTGGATGAGTAGTCCCACAAAACAATGGGGTCTTAGTGGAATACAGTGATCCCACACTTTATAATGTCATTGTGGAACCCATTTCATAATTCTATAATTGTTGGGTTTCATAACATTATTAAGACAACCTAATATGTACATGAAACGATAAGTTTCAACACTACATATATTGACATCCTATACATGGAATCCTCCAAACATTCCATTAAAACTGATACACTTTTATGATCCATGTTCCTTTCTAAACAATTGAATATAAAATATTATCTCTCAGATTTTTAAATTTGTTTCCTAATTAAAATTTTCAAATAATAACATATTTTTTAACATTAATTCATAAATAATTTCATAATCATAAAAATGGATTATTTGGGAAAATAAATAATTTTAAATACTTCATATTTTATTCTAAATAAAATATCATTTATCATAAGTGTATCCCTAGATAGTGTCAAACAAAGTGCATAAGAAGGCCAATTTTGATTTACTATGTTAAATTGGAATTAAGACCAACTGAACTTTTCAGAGTTGTTACCCCTAAGTAGATCTATTCCAAGACCACATATACTTGTACTATCTAGAAATATATTGATTTTTATGAATACCCAGATAATCCCCACCGTAGAAAAATTTAATGAATTTAATATATATATACCTATATTTTTCACCATTGGGTTTTGTTCCATAATATATTATTTCCATATAACTAGTTTCCATGGTTTCTAATAAATTTCCTCTGATACAAATGGTAACTCCCAAACAAAGAACACTAGACTTACTTCCTTACATTATTACCTTAGAATGATTACATATAATCAAATACCAAAGGAATAAAATTTTTGTAGTTTTGTAATATAATATTAAATTCATGATACTAATAATACATTGGAAAAAATAAATAAATAATAACATAAATAAAATATCATCATCCATGAAACTCATTCAAATATTGCTTCATCGTATCATAGGAAAGGAAAAAATAAAGGCCGCCTTATATGATTATTATGGTTAACTATAACAGAATCAGTAATGAATTTATGAGAACAATAAATACTAAATGTTAATGAAATGATCACACATTCTATTTATATAATTATATAAGGAAAAATATATGTGGAATGGAAAGTAACTATGAAATAAGTCGTTTATTAAATATTTTATGGCTAAAATGATTACATATATGTATTCATAATAAAATATCATTAATAGTAACAATAATTACTGAAATATTAAGGATGTCAATTCTTAAGTATTGGATGTTATATCAGAGGAAAATGAAGACCTATACTATCCAGGATTTTCACAATATTGATTGAAACAATAGGTTGGGCTTTGTTGGATTTTGACAAATGATTTTTTCCTTGATAACCTATCAATGCATCAAGTTGATATATAAATTACAATCCCCGCCCATGAATGGTAGTCCAAGTAATTTTTCTTATTGGATAATTAATATTCAACATGATTTATCACATATCTGTATTGAATAAAGAATACTTATTTATTATTATTTCCCCAGATAATTATATAACTATCAAAGTAAAAATTGTACTTTAAAATGTTATAAAATTGAGGTAATTTTTTATACACCACCCATGGATTTATAAAATTACGAAAATTAACAAGGAAAATTTATTAAATTATTGTAAATATTTTAAAATAATTTTAATAGTAACAAAATTTTGTGTGATTGTAAAGATAACTTTCGCCGCTTGATAAATTTCATGATAAACCCCGTATTAGAGAATTCCATGAGAAACATAAAATAAAATGATTTTTTGTTGAATTCTGATATTAAATGGAAAATGGGATGTATATAAAACATATTAAATTAAATTTGTGAATAAAAGAAAATAAGTCTCCATAGAATATAGATTGTGGTGAAATCAATTACCTTGTGTTTACATTAGTGTGACTGTCTTTTGACCTCCTTTATAAATTATTTATAAATTTTCTTAACACATATCATTACCATAAAAATATTTACAATATTTTATATTTTATTTTTATAATATCAGATTAAATTAATGTTAACAATATATCGTTATTTTATCTATTTTGGTTGTTAATAAATTTCTTGTTTGAATGTTTTGACTAGTTATTTTTGTTCATAATAATTTTCCCATGATTTTATCATAAAATGACTGTAAAAAATGATATATATATATATATATATAATATTCAGTAATATATATTCATAATAATCCATAAAATTTGGAAATATGAAATGAAATGCACCATTCATGGAGACGACATGTCATACGTATGCAAGAACGCCACTTCCATTTCATTATTGTATTAAATTAATGAATTTTAAATGAAATATTTCTATAATAAAAATCTAATATAATATTTATATAATTTTTGTATTTTTTTTAAAATCATCTCAATTAAACTTTGTGTATAGCATTAATGAATCACATTATTTTGAGGAGGGGGTAGTACACACATCCACGAACAACGTTATCGTATTCACTTAAAATGGAAATAATATAGGTATGTGATATATTGAAATAAAATAGTTATAAATATATAATAAATATATTATATATCATATATAAACTAAACTAAAATATTATTATTATATTAGTAGGTCTTAATGCAGGAATGAACGACATTAGTTCATGAGGTGGTAGCATGTCCTTCCCACGAGTGATGAATGTGTATCTCATTTGAGGGAAATGTGAGAAAGTGTACGTGTAAATATGAGAATTTAAAATATATTTATATTAAATATACTGAGTTAATTATATTGTCAAAAAAATAAAAACAACTTAAGAGTTGGATAAATAAATTAAACAAAAGTGCTCATTGAATAACATAACCTCTTATTCATGTAACTCATTTTGGTTTATAACAAAATAATTCTTTTGGATGGATTTAATCACAATGAGAGTCTTCTAGTATGAGATTTTGGATGTTTTTAGATTACTTGTGGGAATGTTTTTTAAATTTAAATTGATTTAGTGGTCTTAATTATTGTGAGGGGTGGGTACATTTTTATAGTGGTGGAGAAGTGGAATTCTTATAAATATAAAAAGGTAAACAATATTGATAGGTATATCATACATCATGTGACTCCAATAATGAAAAAAAATTCTATTAGTGAGGATATGGTTGAAATATATAGGTATAATTGTTTTATATGAGTCTATAGGTCACATTGGACCTTATTTAAAAGTGTTAGTCCCTTGATAAACATTGTTTTACCTTAATGACATTAAATAATTTTATCTTCATTCAAAAATATTTTTTTATCGAATAATAATTTTACCTTAGTAAGTATTATATATTACTTTGTTTAAAAATTCTTAATTTTTTTTTCCAAAATCATATGACTTAATTGATAGAAATTTATTAAAAATTAATCTCGTGGACAGGATGATGAAGACGGTTTTTCAAGTAAAAATGTCCAAAAGTGTGAAATGTTTTTATATAAAATATAACTATGAATTTGATTAAAGTTACATAAATTTGATTCAAATTATTATAATTTATGGAATTTTAAATAAAAAAAATTTAAATAACAATTTAACATTATAAATAAATTATATTAAAGAGATTTTTTTAATAAAAATTCAATATTTCTCATTATTCATTAAAAAATGAATCATGATAAAAAAATAAAACATGTAAACCCTAATATAATTTTAAGATTAATATTTAAAACATGATATTTATTTTTACATTGAAAATTTATAAAATTTTAAAATTTTAATCATTAAAAAATGCTCTCCATTAAAAGGCAGTCAAATGCCTTAATAAAAATAATGTTTTCTTGTGAAATATTGGGTTTTTTCATATCCTATGCATATAAACTCTATTTAATGAATGTATAAAAATATTTTATTTAATATATAATATATTGTAACCATTAATATAACTTCTTAATATTATGTAAAAATTTAATTAGGAAGAAATGAATTTTTCATCATAAAAATAGTTTTTATAATAGCATTCCCCTTATATTGCGTTGGTTATTTTATTAATATAAAATAAATTTGTAACAAAAGAAATAAAAATTATATTTCCAAATGTAAGTTAATACTCTTATTAATGTCCAATTTAATGGATATGTTACATCATTTATATTAAATAACAATATTTTAATAATATATTTTTGTTTTTCAAAACAATGTCTTTCATGTTACACAGACTATCAAAAAATCGTTTTTGTTAGACCAACTATTTTAAATACCTTAAGACTATGGATCAGAGTATGGTTGACTAAAATTACATCTCCATTAGATATTGTTTCCATGTTTAATGAAACCCACCTACTTCTTTTTCTTTTAGTAATGTTTGACTAAAAATTGAATCATGCATGAGACACAACAATTGTACATGCTTCAACCTCACATAGCCATGACCAAGGAGAAAAAAATGGAAATGTGATAATGTACCAAATCCACTATGGATCACCTAAAAATTATATTCTTCAGGCTAGATCACTTCTATGGCCCTTATCAATACAATTACATTGTTTATGGTTATATCCCTACTTTCTGAATGGCAACTACCCAGCTCTCCTTCGATGGCACACTATAGGGGGAATGGATCACCTCTTTCCTCTTCATTTTCATAGTGCTCTTTAAATTATATAAAATGAAATTATATACTTATTGTTCCGTTAATTATCAATAATGGTTGCATACTAAACTATAGGTATTTGATCAATTTAAGTCACTCTTTTTTCATATTGTTAGTTTATTGAAGTATCTTTATTTGAAAATTGTAGTCCATTTGTGAAATTAATTGTACTAAAAATGATATATCCATATTCTTATGTGAAATTTATTCATTCATTCATGAAATTAATTATACTACATAGCGTGGGTTCCTCCCAGACAATAATTCCTTGCAGTACCACCTCTCCTTCACAGATCTCATATTCTTATGTGAAAAACTAACGGTTTGTGACTCCTTTATTCCTTATGATATACTAAACCCTACCAACACGTTCCTCTGACATTCATCATGGATGTTAGATTTTGTGGAATTTCGACCCTAGGATATTATTTTCCTTCCGATAATTCTTCTTTATGAACTACATTGGACATCCCTAAATTCTTCCCAGAGTGATGTTCTTTTATAATTAAATTATCACTCATTAATGACTTTATTAGGGTTATTTATATATAAAAATATATTCACCAAACCCACTAATACAAATTACATAAAATACTGATGTGGTACAGATTTAACAGAAAATAGTAATGTAGTTAGCATGTTGCCTTAATCCATTGTCACCTTAGATGTATTATTCAAAAGAAACCCCCTTTATTGATCAGTAAATCACCAAATATTAACTGAAATAGATAATTCTCCCATGAATGGTAAGTCTCCCATGAACCATGAAGCTCCCATTAAATGATTTCACTACATGGTTCAACTAGCATGTTTCACATTCTGTATAGCATTGTTATGTGGAAATATACTTTTTCAGATTTTCCTTCACCATTCCACATTCATCTTTTACATTCATAATTGAATATCTATCTTACTATGAGATTTTCAAAATCCATGCTTCTTCTTCTGTGAACTACTCCCCATGAACTCCTTTTCAGAAAACCTTTATTCTCCAAAAAATATAATCAAGATAGTGAGGCCCCAAATTTTGGTAGACACAGGGAAACTCCTCCACCTTAAAAATATGCTCGGACAACTCCATCCATTGTAAAATGTGATTATTTTTCATTTAAATAAACAAAATTACCCTAAAAACATTGAAATTGAAGCTTGAGGGATTTTTTACAATCATTGTTCATTAATAAAATGCATGTTAATAAACTATTTCATAAATTACAAGATTCATAATATTTACTTAAAATGTCAAATATATTTCAATGTATCTAGATGTTATATTAATTTATTCTCTTGGTGATGTGTGTTATGAATGCTATTAAAAATAATTCCCATATATTATAATTTCATGTTGATAAACTACCAATGAACTATAATAAATTATTTTGGAATACCATATAATAGTTTATGGATAGTTTTTTTTCAAGGTCATGTTTTGAAATAGAAGAAGAGCTAGATAAAGATAAATCCGAGATTTTGAAACCACATTTGATATTTTGTAGCCAAAATTTTGATATAACAATAATAAAATTCAAGAGTTTCATGACAAGAAAAAACAATGGATACTAGATAAATATATATGACAGAAATACTAATTAATTTCCTGAAATAAATATTATAAATATTAATTTTTTATATAAAGTTAATACTTATGAGAAAAATAGAAAAAAAATTAAAATAAAATCATCCCTGATCACTAATAACTAAATCATAATGGTCAGTAGAACAGGTTTTATGAATATTTCTTCTCATCATTGTATATTTTTAACAAACATGATATATATATAACCTTTTGGAATATCATCCCATAATAAATGATAAATAATATAAATGTAATTAATTCTTGAATGTATTATTATATATTTTTTAATTTTTAAAAACATTTTTTTCATATTTGGTTGAAAAATGGTCATTATTAAAAAGAAATTCAATTACGATATGTTTCATATACAACAATTGTGTAAAAAACTACCAGCTACAATATATTTAGCATTTAAAAAAGTTCATTCAATATAATGATAATTCATAATGGACTAGAAAATCAACAATTTTCTCAGAAAGTTGTATGTTCTTGAGTTTCTATTCTAATCATGTCTACACAACATGAAATAGGTTTCAAATTACATTGCTAAATCATAACCAATGTTTTTGTAGAAAAAATATAGTTATAAAAGATAGTTACAATCGAAAATAGTAATAACTTTGGGAATATTATAAATGGTTCACATTATAATTGGTGTAAAATGTTAAACAAATGCATTTAAAAAATATATTTTATTGTCTACTAGTATACAAATAAAATAAAATATTATTTTTTCTTCTAAATAGAATATTATATACTAGTTAACTAGATTCATCCAAATCAGTCATAATATTTTAATTAATAAGATTTTTATATGTTGTACTAATTTCATGTATAAAGGTAATTTGAATTTTACTTATTTATTTAATATTATTCATTACATTCCTAATGTAATATAAAAAATATTTAAATCTCAAAAAGTGGTTTTACTCACCCAAAATTATCCTTTAAAACATCATGACTGTCATATTTAGAACATTAATGAAATAAATTATAGATATTTTAGGAAAAAAAATTGTCAGAAGATATTTTAAATAAAATTATTTTATAATTTTAAGTTTCCTCAATAAATCTGGATCATCATAGCTAAAGGAAAAAGTATTTATCAAAAAGAAAAACTTTACATTTCATAATAAGATCATGGTTCTTGATTCAAATTTTATATATCAATTTTTTGGTCTAAAATAATAATTTAGAATAAAAAAATTTTGAAAACCTATAGGATGTTGAAAATAAATATCACATATAAGATATCCATTTAAAAAATAAAATTTATCATCAATATAATAAAATTAAAATTTAAATGAGAAACATATACAGGAAGGATTAAAAGGGATTCCAATATGGATATAAATGAAAATTTTTCCTCATAATCTATTCTTTATTCTAGATTATGAAATGTTTCTACATATCTATCCTTATTCTAATTATTCACTCCTTCATTATCCTAATTAGTATTAAAAGACAATTATGTACAAATAATCACAACATGTGGGGGTCTATTAACTAAGACCAGTAGCATGTTAATGATGAGTTGGTTTAAATCATCATCTATAACTAAAATATTACCCTCATAATATAAGGATTGATCATTATATGATGGGTTGTGATGTGATAAAAATAAATAAATTTTATAGAATTTTACAATAATATTTTCAGTATAAAAAATTTCATCAAAATATCTAATAATTGTTTCCAAATTCATTTTCATTTTGTTCTATCCTATCATGGTAGAATTTTTTTGGGTATATTGGTTTCTAAAAGCTTGTTATATGTTTTCAATTAATCTTGTTCGAAATCATTATAATTATATTTGTTAGAAGAAAATTCCAATTTTCGGTTATCAAATGATTATTTAATATTAACATTGTGTGTTTTCTTTTCAATAATGTGATAAATTTCATCAAAGACCACATTATTTTATTACTTTAATATTATTTTATTCTTATAAAAAATCAATGAGATATTAAAGTATTATTATAAACTAAAAATATTCCATTATCATCAATTTTATAAAACTTTCCTATATTATATTTGGAGTCTGTGATACAATCTATCCATCCAAAAGAAATAATATACCCATATACTGGATTTCAACTATTCTATAACTCTTATGGTGTTTTCATTTGGGTATTTCTAATTATAACTGTCTTTATTATATAGTTTGGTTTGTTAATTGTTTCATACAATAAATTATTTTCATGCTATATTAATATAACATTACATTAGAAATTTATTATAATGTAATATTCCTCCATTTAGTAACCCAAGAATTTTTATGTGTTCATTGGAAGATAATTTGATTGTAATGAAATGATTTATAGAAAATTATTTCAATTCATTATTTTCAAAATATCTTCCATGGAATATTTTGGATGATATAATTTTCCAAGTTTTTTTCTAGAACTAATTTTCATTAATTCTTTAAGGAATTACAAACATCAATAATAATCCTCAGGAATTAAACTAATGTAAATATTGAAAATTCATTAACTAAAAAATATATTTCACACCATGATATATGATTCCCTTATATTTTTACTTATTATTTTGTATTTATTTATTTTAGTTTAGTTTCATGGTTCCTAGATTCTATAAAAACACAATTATTTTCCATTATCATTGTTTTTGGATGTTTTTAGAATATATGAAGAATCTATGAATTGTTTTTAAAGGTATTAATAGAGGTGTTTCTCACATATGTGACATGTATTTCATAAATGAGAATCCAACCCAAGAGTTATTTCTAGGTTAATTATGCCAGCCCCACACATTTGGCACATGATAAGAAAAAACAATGTTGGAAAACAATGTGGTTTTTTTAGCCAATTGAAAATATTAAATTATCATTCCACCACCTATTTTTTATCCTAAAATCCACCTCTATCACTAAATAGACTGATGAATCAATATATATACTCCCCCTTGGTTCACCTCTTATCCTTTGAATATTACAAGGCATTTCTCTAAGATATATGATTGATTTATTCAGGTAATATCATCTTCCATCCTTTTAATATCCCTTTTATACCTTTTTTTCTTATTTACATCCAAAGAGTGGTAGTAACAACCAAGGGATTTATACATTTAACTTTTTAATTATTATTTTGGTGTTTTAGGAATTTTCTTTGGCTTATAAAACTCTTTAGATTTTTATCTGAGGGATTGAAACTATTTTCTGTAAAAATGATGTGATTAAATGTGGGCGGCCCTCATTATAGATATATTAATTTATTAGAATGATTATATTTTTTTTAAAAACATTTATTTATATTCTTTAATAATTTAACAAATATATCTACTAGGTTATGCTAAATTGAGGATGTTTCTAGTTGTATTTCGTCCAATACGACTCGGATTTCACTTTGATTCCAATTTATAGAATCAGTTTTGGAATTCTATTTCAAAAAAAAGTTTATAATTACCATGATCGATTTTTTTAAATTATATTTATACTATGAATTCTATATTGGTACTTTAAAAAAATTATTCCAAGAAACACTAAAGTGATTTCTCTTTTAATATCATTGTCCGTGAGACAAATGATGTATTATTTAATAATTCTATATATTTTTTTGAAAAATATATTTAGTAAAATATATTAATTATGAATAATTATAAGGGACTATTAGAACTTTTTAAATTGTTTTTAAAAGGTGACATCCCAAGAAATATGGCCCTCGTATTATGGAAAATGAATGATTATTAATTTCAATTTTTTGATCGGGCTTAGTAAAGGGGATGATGGATATATATACTATATGTATATGTTTTTATGGATCTGTTTCTATTTATTAAATGGGATTTGGAGGAGATGGTATGAAATTTTATGTAATTTTTTATATGTAATGTTATTTGGTTTTTAGTTGAACTCGATATATACTGATTCTATGGAAGTAAGGGGTAATTAGGTTTGATGTATATGAACACTTGAAGCCCTAAATTTTAATCACAGCATGGATAGTGTCCTTTAATTGTTTAATTACTAAATAATTTATTTTTTATCTTGGTTAGGAATATGAAGGATATTTATTTTATTAGGGTAGGTTGTGTAATGTTCGGATCTAAAAATTATTCAACGTTTTTTTGTTTTTATTTTTATAGATTATCCCATGTCCCCCATATTATAGTGATTATTTTTTTTATGTGGTGTATTTATTTAATATTATTTTTAATTTTATATATATTATTTGGAATGGTCTCTATTAGTCCCCCATGGGGGTTATTTTTTTCATATTTTTGTTTGTTTTAATTTTTTTTATTTCTAAAAAACATCATTTAATGAATGCGATAAATCTTGGTTTTTAATGAATGTTTTAAAATTAGTGCAATGAAACAAGTTTATATACAATAATTTAAAGGTAAAAGTTTTATATTTATTTTAATTTTTTATTGATGGTTCAATTTTTAATGGCTGCTCATGAGATGTGGGGAGGATACCTATAAAAAAATGTATATTCACCCATGTCATATTATAGGTCAAGATAGTTTTTTTGGGATAGAATAGTATTTTGTAGTTATAATGTTTCATGATTTATGGTTGTGGATAGTAGAGATGTTATTCTTCATGATTAATTGGATTATACATGGATCTAATATTTATTTTATTTTGATTTAACGATTTTATCAGCCTCAAAAGAATTTTGTTAATTCATCAGATCATAAATAGTCCTAATTTGGTATGTATTTTTTAGATACTTTTTTCTTTAAGATATATACCTATTTATCATATTGAATTTTTTCATTTTATATTTTTATTAATGCTTCAGTAATTTATTTCATGAACATAAGACACATGTAAAAATCATAAAGTAAACCTTACGAGAGTTCCCATTTATAAATTTTTTTATTGGTTAATATAATTCAATTTTTTTGTATTCAAATGACATAGAAGTTGTTTCTTGGTTGGGGTTGTTTAGAACATCAACTAGTAGAACCCATGTTATCCTCAGGGGCCCAGATCAGGGGTGGAACATAGTTGTTTCATTGCCAAAAATGACTTTTCACCAAGGGAAGTAATTCTACTAGGTCAAACAAATCTATGTGGATAAGATTCAATAGTCATATTGTAGAAACCTCATTGATTTTTTTAAAATAATTTTTCTGTTTCCTTCACATTTTACATGAATCACATTAATTATATATATTAAATATTTAATAAAGAAAACTACAAATAAAATTTATTTTCAATAAAATCATAAATATATAAATATTATAATTTTCTTGTCTTCTTTCCCATATCCATGTTTCATTTATTCTATTATTAAATAATTTTACACATGGATTATACAAATATGTAACATATAAAATATATTAATTTTTTGTTCTATGTTCTATAAACATAAGAAATATATATTTGATAATTGGATGTGAATTATTAGATAAATCAATAGAATAACTTTCATCATAATGTTTATAAATGCATATCATTGTTTATATGAATTTATTTTATTGAAATTTTTTTATGAGGATTTATTCAGGATTCCACATTTATCCACCTATATTAATATTCATGTTTTCCTTATTTCCAAATGTGATGTATCATTTTTTTAAATATTTTTGTGAGTAAAAATTTGTGCAGTCCCTACATGGAAATATTGAATAAAAAATATTTGTATACAATATACATTTTCCCTTTCTATCATTTTCCTAAAAAACCTCAAACCTGTAAGTATTTTTGGAACCCATATAATCATGGGTCATGTAGTTCAAGTAACATGATATTTTGGAGTCCAAATATATTTAAATATGCTAAATTACCATAGATAATTTTATACAAACATTTCTGAAGATTTGAAAAATTCACATCAACAAATTGAAAACATTTCTAAGAGTACAAATTTATATAATTTTTAAAGATACCCTACTGAAATATTTTTACTATTGAAATTCTAGTGTAATATTTAAGTACCATAAAATATATATATATATATATATATTTCGAATTTAATGATTATTTTATATAATTTTTTTTATATTTTCACTTCTAAAAAACTACTTATAACATCACGTTAATTTATTAGCGCTATGAAAATTCGTAGATATTGTTCATAATATTAAGTGCTTAAAAAATTGAAGATAAAATTATCCCTTTATCAGCACTTCTTTTTTGCACTGGTAAAAGATCACCTTTTTCAACGCATTATTTTAGCACTGATAAAGGATACCTAGATAAGAATATAAATTATAGTACTAAAAAAGGTGAATTCTATCTATATGTCTTTAGTACTGATAAATGATTCCATTAATCAACACCATTTTAGCACTAATAATGTTCTGAAATAAAATTGGTAATTAACTAATTGGAATACAATATAAATAAATTAAGATAATTATCATAAAAATTATTAATTATATATATATTGATTAATTTTAAAAAATTTAATAATCACATATATACATAATAAATATTAATAAATAAAATATGTTAAATACGGATATAGAAATTTAATTTATATAATATATAAAAATAATTAATTAAAAACTTATTAATTTATTATTAATTCTTAATATAGTTCGATCATCAAATTTAACCTAGATTAAACATCATGTGATGAAATTATTTTACACAAACACACACACACACAGATATATATATATAGATCAATGCATTGGTATAAAAAACGCACACAAAAATATGTGTAGGAAGTATATAGAAACCCATAAAACTAATATTTATGTACTTTATTCAAATTTTAGTGTGTTTCATAATTTCATTATATCATTTTATATTTAATATATATTCTGTTTTTAATTGGTTAATTTGATTTATTTTGTTAACATAATAGTTAGGGTATTTATTTTTCATTTTTGAAATCTTTAATTAAATTTTTGAATTTAGTTATTTATTATTATTTATTAATATGTACTTATTTATACTATTTTTTTATTTTCAATATCTATTCATCATATTCAATATAAATATAAATATATATCCACATTTTTTTAATAACTCATGTTTATTTAATAAAGCTTATCATTTTTCATTATTTTTAATGTGTACTCATTTTGAATTATTCAATTTCACACATTTTTAAAATTCATGTATTCATGATTATATTACCTTTAGTCATGATAAGAAATATTTGTAAATAAATATTTAAAAATCAATAATAAATGAATATATACAATGTTAAAAATTAATATAAATTATTAATTATTAATTTTTGAATAAATAATTATATAATTATATATAAATAATTATATATATAAAAATATGTATAAAATTATAATAATTTCTTTTAAATAATAACAATTACAAAACTGTTAATATTTATTTTGTAGGTATGATATGGCTTGAGATTTAATTGTCCTAAAAAGCACTGATAAAATGGTTATTTATTTATGTAGATAAATTTAGCACTGATACAATGGATATTTATCAGTTCATTTTTGAAAGAATTATTAATGTGGCCTCAATAAATTTAGAAAAACTCTTACCCCAACTCAGTCACTCTAGATTTTCAAACACTCACAAAACTACTATATTTCTAGTGTAATGCATCCAATTCCCTAGGATTAATCATGTCTATAATTCAATGTTTGTTATTTTCTACACTTCCTCGATCATTTTTTGAGGTTTTGGGTGCCGATTTTTGTATTTTTTCACTTTTCATAAACATGATGAACCTAAATGTCATCTCGTCTCGACTAAAATACAATGTGTATATTTCTATTTCATTTTTTATCCCTTTATATGTATTTTACGATCAATCCCATTTTTCCCCTAGACACACACATATAAGGTTTACTCTCCTCTCAATATTGAGAAGCAGACATCTCATCCCCCATGGGTTTCTCTTCATTTGAATGATATTGGGTTAAATAATCTTGGTATTTTATCAAATTTAATTTAACTTATTACTAGATTATATATTCAAAAGTCTTAATAATGGGGTTTTTATAGGATTAGGGGATACCAAGTTGTGCCCCTCATTTTTGTGTGATGAACGTATATGGACTAAGGTAAATAAAAAAAATCATTAAAACAAGTTTTCTAGAATTTTTTTATACTTATAAATTCTTAAACCATGTCAAGGGTTTTTTATATTTAATATTTTAGTGAATAAATTTTTATTAAAAAATATAAATATTGAATTAATTAGTTGTGTTTGAAAAATTATTTTAGTGATTCATGTTATGAATGTTTTTTTCTTTATTATTTCATTATTATTGTTAAAAAATAACCATAGGTTAAAATGAGTGAAGGGGGATTTCATTGGTGAGAAAAGTTTACTCAATTTTTCTGAAAAAATAATTACTACACTAGATAGAGATTATAAATCATTGGGTAAATGGTATTATGAATATACAACATCATATTAAAAATATATTTCCAAAAGGCTGATGATTTATCCATGGATAGATAGTTGATCATAAAAATAATGACATTTGGTTTATTAATAAGTTTGGTAATCAAAATATAGAAACTATTAATTTATATGATAAAAAATAATTTCAGAGGCCATCTAACTTTTTGAATAACCACCGAGGGAAAAATTATGTATTAAAATATATTTTTGATGGTTTGAAACTTCATGTTGTAAATGTAGGATAATTTGTTATCCTTTTCTGAAATGAAAAAATAGGGATATGAACACTGTATTGTAGTTATCCCTTTATTGCATTCCAATTTATCACTATTAATCACCAGGGTAAGGTGCTACCAATCCTTTAGTGATTGAGGTTCCTCAATAAAATTTCTATGATTGAAGGCTTGTTTTATCTCCACAATACCTAGAATAAATTATTTCCTACATCAGTGTTATAAATCGAAATAAATCCATTAATTCTTAAGGATATATTCCACTGATAAAATATTATATGTATACCCTAGTTGTTTTTTTCCTTTATTTAAATTTACATTAATTCATGAGGTAAATCGTTCCATTTATAAGGTTTTTATCTTTTTAATGATCATAACTTGACACCATCAAATTCATAAGTGTTATAAATGATTTTTTTCATCAAGTACAAAATGAATTAATATATTAATTTTTTTAATAAATTAATTTCATACTGTTTTATGTGAATATAATTTGTTATGATTTGAAGGATTTACCTTTTCAACCATAGAATATTGCTATTATATATCATTTGAGGACGATTTTAGAGTGGTTCCATTATTGAAGGTTCCTATGAAACATTAATCCTTATATGAAAGATTGTATTTCATATCATGATAATGGATTTTACTCTATCTTTCAAACTAGTCATCCTCCCATCATCATGAAATGGAAGGCAATCAAGATTCTGAGGGTAGGTTAATAAATGGTAGTTAAAGATAGTTTTACTATCATACTGAATTATTATATCTCTTTTAATGACTTCCTAAAAGACACATTGAATTGTGGTCATTTATGCATGTAGTATATTACATTGTTGTTATTCAAGAAAAATTAAAATTTTGACTACTGATACAGATAATGGATTCTAAACATGATGATGTTTCTAATCCTGAGTAATAATATACTATTGATAATGAAACTTCATAATTATTAGGGAAAAAACTACATGTTGATGAAAAAATGAAAAATAATAACAATGACATAACATTTAAAATTTGACTAAAATCATCAAGTCATGAAGTTGGGTTAAAAATATTGAGGTTGGTTAGACACAACACATCCACTCTATTGAACACAACTAGTCAATATTCCTTTGTTATCATGGTGTCACAACGAGGATGAATATGCCAATTTATATTCAATATTGGGGTGAAATCCTACATGTATTTAAGGAAATCATTGAGAATGATATAATGGTAATGTAACAGGATACTTTATCTATTTTACTGAAAAATTTATATAATGAAAAGTTGATTTTGTATTCGTTATTCCATGCTTACATCATTTATTTTCGAATATTGATGTTATATATTTTTTCCTAATGGATGCTTGAAAAGCTTGTAGAGGCTATTATACACATCTAAAAATTTACATCATAGATATGCTGATGGGAAAATAAATCCCGACGCACCACATTGTTATGCACATGTTATAAATAAAGAAACAAGAACTTCTTTTAGAAATCATCATAATAAGAAATCATTTCAGGTGAATTGGGATCAATAATATGTTATTTGAAATTATTTATTGTATCCAACTTTATTCAACACTTTCAATTTATAAAATAGAAAAATATTATTTCCCATAAAGATTGTGCATCAAAACTATCATACCCCTATTGCAATGGATGTAAGTCATATGCTTCATTAGGGAAACAATTGACATGTATTTTAAATCACCAATAAAATCTTAATTTGATGATTTGAAAAAACAAATGTTCTATTTTTTATATTAAATTATATTAATCGAAGTTTGAAGCCACTTTCATTTTAAATCATGTTCTATATACAGAGGCTCATGTAAATAAGGATTGAATATTAGTTGATAAAAATGAAAAATATTTATGGGAAGCATGTGAAAGTATGAAATAATTGTAATTAATTATGATTTATAACAATATTATATAAAATAATTATGTACATAATTTTTTATAGGGTTTAGAAAAAATAATCGACAATGTCCATACAAGAAAAAAAATCAATGTTTAATATCATGGATGTTTTCTGAACAATATGGTTGAATTACAAGATTAGGTTTTGGGGTATCTCCTTGAACATATTTCAAGATTATAAAACCACATGAATATAATTATAATATTATTACATGAATTCATAATCAAATAGGCTCACTACACGATAACATTTTGTGATATTGTTTAGCAGACCAATGTATAAGAAAATATCCAAGCAAACCAGTAGTGTATAAAAGATCCACACAAAATCCCAATGATCCCACTAGCATTGAGGCTAGTCATTTCCCTGCAAATCGAACCCTGGGAAATAAATATTTTCATTAATCTTTATCCATATGTTAATCAATCAACATCCAATAACCTTAAATTACTAAAAATATACCAGGTATAATTGTATGTAATTTGATCAGTTAACACACATATATTGTTGTGTTGTGGGGGTATAGTGTACAACATTCCAGGGGACCAGCTACACAATTAACCCTTCTGAAAAATCACATGAGAGTGGGGATTTATATTTCTTATGATATAATAGTAGAGTGACATGTTCCACTAGATGATCTAAATATTACAACTGTTAAAGATACTACTAGATCATTCAAAGCATGGTAGACTAATCTTATAAATATCCATGTGGTACATATTTAACAATTTTATTCATATGAAAAACATGTAATAGTTTATTATATATGGTATTGTGTATGTAATGATATTATATATTGATAAATTAGTAGAGAAAAGAAAGGTTTTATCAAGAAACTCTAGTGAAATGGCTTTGAAAAAAAGGATATTCCAAGAGTATAATCACTTTTCCAGTTCTGGAGAAACATTTATTGACATTACAACATCATATAGAGAATCATTTATAGGTAAAACTATGTATTACATTCATCATGAAGAATAAATATTTCGATATTATTTTATAGGTGGAATTGGTCTCAAGTATCTAGATAATATTCTTAAGAACGTATGGTTGGGCCGCTCAATTGGGAATACAAACATAATGTACATTTTAATAATATTTCTATCCAAATAGTGAGATAAACATGTTTATTAAGGTTAATAACTTGTCATATTTTTACATGATTTTATATTACAACTACATAATAAAAAGATAATGTGAAAAATTATTTTTATTCATTAATCATGGTATCATTTATATGATAGAAAATACTTTTGAAATCATATATATATATATATATACATATGTGTGTGTGTGAAAAATAATAGTTAGTCAATGCATTTAATAAAAAAGAATTAAATGATAGACTCTTTTTAAGACTTGTAATTCATGTGAAATAATATATAATCTAATCTCATCGAATATATTTTTAATTTATTCATTACATAATTTTTTTTCTATTCTAAGGAAGAAATTGATGATGATAGCAATCCAAATAGACACCCAAAATATTTATTTATTTGATTCAATGCATTGATTTCCAACCAACTGACCACAGATGATTTGTATTTTGAATAATTAATATACTATATTCAATCTTTTATTCACTAAAATTGAATTATATGTTCATTCTCTATGTTAATGATATTTTTTTTATAATTGGTTGGTTGCTAAATAAATGCTAAATCATTGCATGAGGTCAGTGTCAGACAAGCTAAAGCCAAAATATTACTACAAATTGAAAAAAATTATGTTATATATAAAAATATCTAGGTTTGAAAATATTTCAATACTATTTACTTATTTTGGTCATTGTTCATGCAGTGTCTGAAACAAGATAATATAATCAACAATGGATATTTTGATTGAAAATTTAAGAGGGAACATATATTGCATGAAAAGACCAGCATCGCCCAATTGGTAATTTCTGATGTTATTTAAAATTTCATTTAATATATTTAATAATAATTTTCTAGTTTATATTTTCTCATTAATACCACGATTAGTGATAGAAGAGTTACTTAAAAGAAGAAATTATTTTGTTCAGAGATGATTAAATTTTGTATAAATTTATACCGATAAACAATTTAGGTGATTACATGCTATGTTTGTGATCTAGTATGTGTAATGAACATTAGAAGATGTTTGGGGAGAGAATAATTAATGTCATGTTGAATAAATATTATTTTTATCTCTTTCTCAAGGAAATTATTAAAGGAGGAAATCAATTTATTTAGAAGCACTAACCTGCTGAAAACAAATTTTTTGGGAAAACATAGTGGTGTTAGTGGAGGAAAAGATAAAGGTAGAGGTATATGTAGAGGTGATAGTAGAGGAATATTTGATGTTTGGGATTGATGTGGAAGACATGGTTTAAGTGAAGACTGATATGGAGACTGAGGATGAGGATGATAAGAATTGCGGACATGCAACAATAAAATTTTTCGGTAATGAAGTAGAATAAGTGCTATACCATGATTGTGTTTGAGAACAGTTATTTAAATGTGTACACAAATCATGTTACATAATACTAGATCCATTGGATGTCTTTGCAGTTTAAAAAGGCATTTTAGTAAAAAAATGTGATATACTCAAAACAGAGCAAACACATAAGGAATGTTTTGGTAGATTAGAACAATGGTCCGTGCTTGATTTGTGACATGTAGGGATCTTCCCAAATCAATATGATGCATAGCCTGACAAGTATAACTCCATGTCTGACTTTTTTTATTAAAAAGTGACATTAATTTTAGTAAAAAACAACATGTATACTCAAATCATAGAAAAAAACTTTTAATTGTTTGGGTACATTAGTAAAGTGGTACATACCTCATTTTTTATGTGTATGGATCAACCGCACCCCAATATGACGTGTGGTGTGGCTTGTATGACTCTAAGTGCATCATTAAATTAAAAAATGACAATATTTTTAATAAAAACATATTACTGAAATACACAAAATAATGAAAAAAAATTCGGATTGGTTTGATACATTAGTGAAACTATCCATGATTCTTTTTGGATGTGTATAATTCATCTCCTCGTTAGTCTGATGCATACTATGACTCTATGTGTGTGTTTTTAATTCAAAATTGATAATAATTATAATAAAAACAACTAACATAATCAAAAATGTGAAATGGAATTCATATTGTTTTGTTATTTAGAAAAAAGTTTCATACTTCATTTGTGAAATTTAGGTATCGCCGTTACCTCAATATGATGCATGGTGTGACTAGTATGACTCAATGTTTATCTTATTTACTCAAAAATGTCATTAATTTTAATGAAAAAAATAAATTAATTACTCAACAATGAGAAAATGAATTTTTATTTTTTGGTACTTCAGGAAAACAATCCATTTTTCATTGGTGTCATTTATAGATTAGTCGTAGCTCAATCTGACCCATAATGTGACTAGTTTGACTCCCAATGTAACGCCCCTACCACAGAATCCCTAAGCTTATGTGTTACTTTGTTATGATATAATGATTACAAGGAATCTTGTCTCGTTGTTCTAATCAGTTAATTAGTCTAGATGAAACTGGATGTATACATGGAACCCATTATACATTGGGAGAAGAAAACAATATATAATACAAAACAAATGATAAAAAACTACATCTTTGAAAACTAGAAAATTAATCACTTCTTCATAACATTGTGATGAGAAACAATTGAAAGTGGGGATTTCAAATTCTAAGTAAGGTTTATATATAATGGAAACCTGATTAAATAATAATTTAATTATAATCAAGTAGACAAAATCAATATTGAATGGGAATACTTTAAAAAAACACATCATCAATAAACTAACAGTGAAAGTGAATCACTGGATTTTGTCATACTGAAAACCTCATAGATATTAATAGCTGAATAATGAATAAATAGAATGCTTATTATATGGATATTATGTATCTAGAACATAACCCGTTATACTGTTAGGATGGTTTATGTTTGTGTTTATAAACCATTCTAATATATCGAAACAAACTCGAAGAGTTTGTTTCCAACGAGTTTGTGTCAGTATACTTGTAACAGAATCAAGAGGCTAGAGTAGGACCCATCCTACCACTCCAATCCAATTATTTCTTTATATAATGTTATTATACATTAGAATATTAATTTTCAATTCCTTTATTTAGTAGAGGATGCATATTTATCCATATTTCCACAATTTAATTAACATTCCCCAATCATGATGCCTAAACACTAACCATTCAGAGTAATATTGTGAATGGTATGAAGATATAACATCCATTGTCAAATTAATTATTAACATTTCAAAATGATATTTTATATAATATAATAATATATAAACCTGAATTTAGTAATAGGATCCATATTGGATGTCGAAATATGTAAAAATACTTTTGAATGAGGCTATTGAAAATTATTGAGGAAATAATCCTTAAACATTCCAAAGTGTCCTATACCACCTAGAAAAATTTAAATAACAACTCCATATAATATAAATATAATAAGAAGACTTTGATATGAAATACCAATGGGAAGTAAATATTCCCCATGAAATGAATAAGTTTTGAACACTGTGTATATCTCATAAATTTTAAAGGGATATGAGAAAAATATTTTTTTTACTTGAAAAGAAGGGTTCTTTTAGAAAATCATTTATATTTGTCATGAAATCTGATCTTTAAAAATTTATATCCTATAAAATAAATGGTAATAAGATTTAAATTATATTTTAGGTGTAAATGTTGTCCCAATAAATTGAAATCATGTAAGAAGTGATGATAACGAGACATTAAAAATTATCCTTTTTAGCGAGGTTTTATGAATACATTAAAGATATTTTAAAGAAGAATAGAATATATGGTATCATAAAACCAGAAATGAATCCATATTTTTTTTATGATAAAGTTCTTGATTTTAAATAATTAATAATTTCCAAAAAATAGTGTACATATTTCACATGAAAATAGTTAAAAATTCAAGAAGTTCCCTAGAAACGAGGTTTTTCATCGAGAAGAATTTTTGAAAGATCCAATTGAAACATATAAATCCACATAAAATGAAGAATGAATATGATTGATTAAAATATATAGATAATTAAAAATTAATTTAGGAGGAGTAAAAAAATAACAAAAATTAATTTAATTGGGATAATTATAGAATAATAGTGACCCGACGGAAAATGCATGTTTGGGTAGAAAACCCAAACCTTAAGTCTGATGGTGTTTTCACATGTTCTTAGTGTCCTTGAAAACCAAATTATAGTCCTCAATTAATATTTACAGAACCAATTTTTCATGTAATATATTATTTATTTCCTTATTAATTTCATTCATGTCCTTTATGATGGGTTTTATAGGGCCAATTTTATTTTTTGAGATCGTTTTCTTCCTTCGTATTCATGACATGTTTACATATATACGGTAATTGAGAATCTTGTAAAATGAAAATGGTTGTCTATAATTGAAGTTATATGTTTCTTGTGAACATCCATAAGGATAAATGTATATAAATTTCATTTGGATACTTGGTGTGAAGATGAATCATGATATAAATTATTAAATCATAATAGTTTGGGTTAATTAACAGTTTTTGAACACAATGTACTCAATTTTCATTATAAACCAAATGCATGTGTAAAATGATATTACTGAACCATAGATGAGACATAGTACATATATTATAGTCTATTTCATCCATTACAATGGTTTCATGCATATTATTTAATACTTTAATATAAATTGAAAACCCATGCTCCTTGAATGTTATGAATTTCCACATCTCAGATGGTTTTTTTAATACTAGCATAAATGAAGGGTAAAGGAGAGATGATAATAAATTATTCAGTCATCATAAAAACATTACAGGTCATGTAAATTATTGTTATTTTGGTATTATTTGGGGGACTAGATGTATGGATATAAAATAAATCCAATGAATCTGAAATGAATGTAAAATAATTGAATAAAAGAATTTACCACTTGAATTAATATTCAATGAGAGCCTCTTTAGGGGAGTGGATTTGGTCTTTATATGAGACCAAGGTATACTAGACATGGGGGTGGATCTTGAAAGGAGCATTTTAGCCTATTTTAGGTATGTAAAAGGGTTTGATAGGAGTGAAGATAAGTAATACAAAGGGGCGGTATTTATAGTGGATGAGTTGTGTGGTTTCTCATTATTTTAATCATTAGTTTAATATTTTTGATCAAGGATATGAATATTCTTGATTCATTTGACCCAAAATAGTAATAAGTGGATGTGATTTCGAACCAATTGTGCCTACATAATCCCCACATCTCTTATTAGTCATTAAAACATGTATTTGAATTTTTTCAATACTTATCATATTTTACTATTAAAAACAATTTGTTTGTTTTATAAAAATCCCAAAAAATCAATGTAAGCATTTTTAGAAATGAAGTATCAAAAACTGAACTCGTTTTTTTGAAAATAATTTTCCAAAATGGAAAACATTTTTTTTAATACAAGTCATAATTTAATAAAAAAACCAATTTTCCAATTATACCCGATTTTAGGAAACCTTGATAAATTTACTACAGGACAACTAAATTATCGCAAAATCACAAGGAAAAATATTTATTTATGAATACATTTTATTAGAATTATTTTAATTTTAAATCATTTTATAAACTATAATATAGGAATTAAATATTCAGTACTCATAAAAATACCAACACTTAATTCAAAATGGTAACCTACATTTATAAGGTGACTAAATTGTTTTTATACATTGTTGGGTGAGGTTACTATTCATTTGGTATATTTACTATTTATAAGGGTCATATCACTATTCATAGGGGTTGGTTTCTATTCATAATTGTAGGTTACGATTCACAAATAATTATTTTCATCCAATCAGACTCTATATATCATACTGATCACAACCGTATATATCAGTTTTTTGAAATTCAAATCAAAGAAGTGGAAAAATTATTTTTATTAGATAGATTATAACAAAGTGTAGTTTTGTAGAGACATGGTGTTCCATGAACTCAATATTAAATTTATTTGTAAATACATAAGTTGTTTCATTCTATTATCCTTATAATAATTTCATCACCAGAATTATGAAATTTAATTTTGAATGTTCATGCTTGATACTTGAAAATTCCCATGAGGGAAACACACATTAGAATATAGTTAACATATCCACTTAATAAGTTGTAAATGGATATGAATTAGTTACTACAAAACTAAAAATTATAATGTGATGGAATAATAATAAAACCATAATTTTCTGATGGAATGTGATAGAGAACATGCTCAGATGAAAATCATTACCACAAAACCATAAACTATAGTAATAAAAAACGATTAGAGGAAAATATTTTATTTATACCTATATTCCTAGAGTTGAGGAATTTATCCAAATTATAAGAGAATAAATATATATTGTATTTTCGTAAACATAATCTCATTGTTTGTTTTTCCTTGAAATATGAATACTTCATATCTTAGTACAAGTTGCATTTTATGGTGACATTAAACACTAAATCCTAAAATAATGATGAACATAAACCATTTCATAAATGGTATAACATTCCAAAATATCATGATCCTACACATTAGAATCCTTCCCATATCTATCCTTTCTAGATATATCATGTGGTCCCTAGAAATCCTTATTTTGTTTAGATCTCCATTATCCATCCAGATCAATGAATATTAATTCTTATATTCTTTTAATCAACATGAAGAAATACTATATTTTATAATTCGAAAAATGTGATTATCATATTCATGTATCGTATTGATATATGTTAATAACATAAATTATAGTAAAACATTATTTGATACGTGAACTCATCCTTTAACATGCTATTGGATATATTCCTTATATCTATAAATGATGTCAACTCTATATATGATAATATAAACAACTTGTTTACTAGTATATAATTAGTTTCTGGTAGTGATAACTTATCCTAGTAAATCCTTTATTCGTCATTATCTTAATCATTATGAATATATTTATGGTCATATCTCCATCAACCATATACTTTCCCAATACATATTCTTTCTACTAAGTAACTTATCCTTGGTACAATTTATCATATAACCAATAATTATTAATGATAAAGTACTCCAGAAAATCCACATATATTCCATAATTCTATAACCTATACATTAATGATAAAATATTCAAATTACATGATTATTGATGAGGGATACTAAGCATTAAACTTCTTAGGTGGTAGTATCATGACTTGATCCTTATCTGTTTACATCATTTTGGGCATATTGTGTTGATGCTAGGGACATTGATTCTCATAGTGTCCCTTCTACTTTCTGTTGAAACATTGTACATCATTTATTTGTATCTTCTAATTACATTCATCAGATTGGTGACCCTTTTCTCACTACTTATAACAAACTCCCATTCATTTCATTCATCTTCTAGGATGATTATTTCCGCAGTAATCACATATAGGAAAATAGTTTTTCCCTTCTTCCCATTATCCATGTTTTTCTCTGAAATCCCCTTATTCATTTGCTTCCCTTCAAATCCATAGGAGTCAAAGAATTTTTTTAGATATTTTTCTAACAAATGATATTATTTCATCATATTATGGGGATACCTTAGAGAATATTTTTTTCAAAATTGTGGCATAATACCATGAAATTTATTATCCTTCATACTCATTTCATCTTAATCACTTGTAAGGTTCTCATTACTTATGCTAGGTTCCATTTATAATAAATTATCTATATTATATTATCTCATAAAATCTATAAAATCTATAAAATTATAATCAAATTATAACATATAACATAAACTTATGCATTGTAAATCATAAAAGTATATAAATTGGTTGTTTTATATGCATTAATCCTGCATAATGGTCTATAAAGAAATTGTGAATTGTCCTATGCATATCCATCGAGGTTGTAAAATGCATTGAAAAATAAGGCTTTTTGTCATGTACCATGTTACCCTAAGTTAAGATTGGAACACCTTTTTGAGTTTTTACTCCTTGGTACATATATTATAGAACCATGTCCACTTGTGGAATCCAGACAAAGATTTTTTCCTAAAAAATCACATAATAGTTACCTTTTCGTAATTTTTGGATATTATTCTATAATTATACACAGTTTTTATCATTTGGTTATTCTCCCTAATAAATGTTTTATAAATCTAGTTCCATGATTAATACGTTACATCCTGGGATACCAACTATAATGCCTCAACCCCAGAAGCCCAGATCTCGTGCATTAATTTTGTACATTGGCATGATTACAAGGAATCAAGTCCTGAATAAATGATTAGTTTAGTATACATTAAGAAACTAGATACAAATATGGAAACCATTTTAAATTGGGTGAATAGAATATCATATAGTACATAACAAACACTAAAAACTATGTCCTTGAAAAGTCACAAAGTAATCTCTTATTCATAACATGGTGTTGGAAACAAACTAAAATGGGTTGGATAAAATTTTCAGTAAGGGTTACATTTAATGGAAAGATGAAAAATATTACAATTGAATCATAAAAATATTTAACATAATAATTATGGAATGGTGAATAATTAAAAAGAACACACCATCAATAAACTAATAATGAATTTGAATATATAGATTTTTTCATATTGAAATCTGCATGGATAGTAATAACTAAATAAGGAACATATAGAAAACTTATTAATTGGACATCATTCATCAAGAACATGAACCATCATACTATCAAGATGGTTTAAGTTTGTGGGTTGAATGTCGTATTATTTTTGGAAACAAACTCGATGGGTTTGTCGCCAACTAGTTTGTATCATGAGACATGTCGATGCATTGAGGGGCTGTAACGGGCCCCACCAATCACTTCCAGTCAAACAAATTCTTTATTCAATGATTAAAAAACATAAATATATTCCTTTTTAAAATATGTATTGATTAGAGGATATGAATTTATCAATATTTCCATAGTTAATGCAACATTACCCAATGAATAAATAGAAACACTAACCATTATAAGAAATATGGTGAATGATATCAGGAGTGCACATCCATAGTAAAAATAATTAGAGTTATTTAAAGAAATTATTTTAGATAATATATTAAGATATTATCCTCAATGTATTGAAAGGATTAATAATGGTTTTTTACTTATATGAAGATATATTTAATTGAGACCATTAAAAAATTATTGAGGAAATAATCCATAAATAATCCAATGTGTCTCATACCACCTGGAAAAATTCAAATAATAATCTCATATAATATCATTATAATAAGTAGACTCTTGATATGAAATACATTAGGGAAATACATACACCACATTCATGGACTATGTGGTGATAAATCCATATATCTTCTAAAAGATAATGTGAGATGGGGAAAATCCCTTCTATATTGGAAAGAAGACTTAATTTGGAAAATTATTTATATTTTTCAGGAAATCATATCTCTAAACCTGTATTTACTATAATAATAGATGAAATAACATTGAAATTATATTTTCGGAATAAATATTTCCCCACTTATGAGAAAATATTTAAAAGGGAGTTTTTATGGAATGATTTGAAATATACCATTTAATTGTAGTTTTAGAAAAAATATTAATCTATTTTTAAGCATAAATGAATGTTTAGTTCTATAAAACAAAAAATGAATCAATGAAATTTTTATAATTTTTTTTACAATAATAATAATTTATAAATATATATTACATTGTGCGCATGAAAATATTTAAGAATTAGGATTTTCCCCTTGAATCTAGGCTGTTTAACGATAATAATTTTTGAAAGATCGTGTTAAAAAATTTCACTGCCCATAAAGTAAATAGGGATTCTAATTGATACAAATATATAGAAAATTCAAAATTAATTTATGGGGTGTATATATTAATAATTATTTATATAATTGTGATATGTATTTATTAAGAGTGACCCGTATGAAAATGGGGGTTCGGGTATAAAACCCTTACCTTATGTCGGATGGTGTTCTTCACATGATCTTGGTGTCTTGGATAACCAAAATAAATAAAATTTTCTAGACCTTAATATTTTTTATTAGATTTAATATATCATTATTAAGTTCATTCATGGAATTCATAAAGGGCTTAAATGGTTTACTTTTATTGTTTCTGAGCGTTTTCTTCCTTGGTATTCAGAACCGGTTTACATAAAAACATGAATGAAGAATCATCTAAAATGATGATGGTTTTCCAGAAATGAAGTTAAATGTTTTTATTGGACACACATACAGTTAAATTATTTTAAATTTCATTTGGATACTTTCAGTGAGGATGAATAATTATTTAAATTATTTAATGATTATAGGTTGGGTTAATTTTCAGTTTTTGAACCCAATTATCTCATTTTTCATTATAAATCGAAATCATATGTAAAAAAATATTCATTAACCACATTTGAGACATAATAAATATTTAATAGTCTAGTTCAACCATAATATTGGATTTATGACCATAATTGATGTTGGTAATATAAATTAGAAACCCATCGTCCTTGAATGTGGTAAATTTGCGCATCTCAAATAATGATTTTTACTACAAGAATAAAATATCGTTAAATGAGAGATGAAAATAACTTATTACAACATCATAAAAAATGTAATGTAAATTTAAGTTAATGGATTTTTTATACCCTTTTCCTGAGGAGAGCTTCCAATAAAAAATAAAACAATGGAACTTGTAAAAAATTAAATATAATTGAAAAGAGGAATTTACAACTTGGATGAATCTTCCATGAGAGCCTATTTAGGGGAGATGATATTGTATTTTCATGAGAAAAATGGATGATGGGAATGTAGTAGGATATTGGGAGGATATTTAGACCAAATTTAGATAAGTAACAAGGCTTGATAGGAGTGAACTAAAGAGATAAGGAGGGATGGTATCTACATGGGAGGAGAGAAGGGTTTTCTCATAATTTTAATCATTAGTTTAATATTAATGATCAAGACTATGAATATTCATGATTCATGTGACAAAAAATAGTAATATGGGAATGATATTTCGAAACAGGGGTTCCTACATCAGCCTTACATCACCTATGACACAATAATCCATGTATTTACCATTTTGTCGTAAATTATTATATTTTAGTATTCATCAAAAAACTATTTATTTTAGAAAAATGCCACAAAATCACAGTAACCATTTATTAATGTGTAGAATCCAATAATGACCTCTATTTCTTTAATAAAATTTTCTAAATATGTGAAATTTAATTTATAATTAAAATATTTATATAATTGAAAGATTCCATTTTTAAAATTGTAAACGATATTATGAGACTTTGATAAATTAACGAAGGTCTCATTAAATTTTCCAAAAATCATATGGAAATAAAATATTGATATATCAATACATATTTTTCGAAATAAATTCTATTTTATGTTGTATTAGTAATTATAATATTGGAATGAAATATTTATTAATCACAAAAATACCAACAAAAATTTAAAAATATTTACCTTCATTTATATGAAGACTAAATATTATTTATAAATTCATGGGTGATGATTCTATTTGTTTTTTTATTTACTATTCATAAGGATAGGTTACTATTACCTAATAATTATGATGATCCTATCAGTCTCTAAATATCATTCTGATCGCAACTGTGTATGTCATATTTTCGATATTTAAATCACAAAAGAAGAAAATTTATGTTTATTGGCTCGGTTATAACACATTTTTGTTTTGTAGAGACTATGTGTTCCTTTTATTAAATATTATATTTATTTGTAAATCCTATATATGTTGTACCAAGTAGATCATTTTATTCAAATTTGAAATTAATTATATTCAAAAACAACAACTAACACAATCAAAATAGATCAAACTCATTATGATTATTTTGATACACTATGGAAAAGATCCATTAGCCATTTGGGATATCTACCATTCAGCTGCACCTCAAACTGATGCACAATGTGACTCAAAACCCGTCTTTTTTATTCTAAATTGACATATATTTTAGTAAAAAAATGAAATACTCAAAACTATTATAACAAGTTCATATTGTTTTTTAGGTTAATACAATGAATCATATATCATTTTTGATGTGTATGCATCATACACATCTCTATCTGATTCATGGTAAGAATGGTATGACTCAAACTGCTACATTGTTATTCATAAGTGGAATTAATGTTAGTTAAAAAAATATATCACATACTCAAAATTGGGAAAATGAAATCCAATTATTTGGATACTTTTATAAAATAAATTATGAGCCATTTGGTATCTGTATAATGTATACTCAACAAAATCTAGCACAAGGTGTGATGGTTATGAATCCTAGTGCATCTTTTTTATTCAAACATGTAGATGATTTTAATAAATAAATATATGACATACTGATAACCAATAAAATGCATTCAATATTTTTTGATACATTATAATTATTATAAATGGGTCATTTCATATGTGTAGCATTAATCCACCCCATAATTTGATAAATAATGTGACTCGTAGTGCTTTTTTTATTCAAAATTAATGTTATTTTTAGTAAAAAAAACGACTTCAATACTCAAAACTAGGAAAACACATTTGGATTGTTTTGGTACTCTCAGAAAGTGATCCATAATTTTTTTGATATGTAGGGATAATCCTCACCTCTATATGACGCATGGTGTGACTGATAATGTAACATCCTAGGTAAATAAAGAATAAAGCATTTTCAAAATTATTAATATTTAGGAATTAAATATTTATTTTACTTTAAAGGGGTTTCTATGTTCGATTGCGTACCCGATACGCAACGAAGAGTTTATTTGAAATCTTACGTTGCACACTAGTAATAAAATAATATTATTTTAAATGGTAGTTAACATGTAGTCGTTGTATTGGCGGGAATGAATAGAAATAACTAAAATATGGTTATATATGTTTTTGAAATGTTTTTACATTTATCCAATAAAGGATAAAGGCTTAAAATTTGAAAATAATTCAATTTTAGGCATATATACTCTAATATTCACTAAAGGTCCACTTATCGCCGTTTGATGGAGAACCCTAATTAAATATAGTTTTGGCCACGCTCATACATTATATTAGACCAAATAAATTTCTTCTTTATTATTGGTACATCAAAATTTACTTTGTGTAAATTTTTGGTATTTTTCTGATAAAGTTCATTTGTAAGGAATAGTGAAAAATGTTGTATTCTAATTCAAAACCACTTTTTAATCTTATTTATTTATACGAATAGATTATATCATGAATTGTTTTAAAGTGAAATTAGAATATATTTTTACCATATAAACCAATATTGGTCATTGAAATAATGTTCACAATTAAATTGGACTTAAACTCGTGTCAATCTTTTGATACTTATTGTTTTATAAAAAAACGGTATTTTCTATGGCATCGAGAATTAATTATTAAATTAATTAATGTAACTTATATTTTTTTAATTTTGTAAAATAGACATCATTTTTGAATTTGGAATATCAAAAATATCTTAGGGTTAATTTTGGGTATTTGTCTGAAAAGCTTCAATTCTTGATGAATAGTGAAACCACTAAGTGGTACTTAAAAAACAGATTTTTTGTTTAAATGAAATTTTACCACCTCTGTTTTTTGAATTTCAAAAATCCAACATACATGGATGTAATTAATAAGTAAAATGTGGCTCAATGGGATTAAAATAATTTTTTGGTGAATAGTAACTTTTATGTTTTAATCACGATTTGAGGTAGTTTGTGTAATTTAAGGTAAGAATAATGTTTTAAAAATAAGAAATGAACTTGAAACATGTTCTACCCTTATTGGATGTGTCATGGCCGACCATGAAAACCCATTGGTCGATTTTTGGGACCCCATGGAGCCACTTGGGTAACATAATGACATTAATGCCTTTTATTTAAAGTAGAAATAAAAATGTCACAAACATGAGTTGTTTTACTAAAACAATTTTTACATGGGGTTATACAAGTCAGATTTTTTACTATAAATAGTAATTGGAAAGCTAAAAATATTTCCTACATCATGATATTTTTTTCTAATTTCTAGACATTAAATAAATTAAATTATTTATGACACCATGATGATGTAGCAATGACCTCATTATTTAACGATTTAAATAAAATGAAAATATAATGTAAAATCTAAGACATAAACTTCTCAAAAACCTATTGGATGGGTGGATTTAGAAAACTTATCACCTTATCCTAGAATTTTATAATTGTGGGTCCATTTTTATCTGAAAATCATTTTATAACAAAGTATATTTTCTTAACTTTCAATGAGTGCCCCTCCTCTCCTCTTATAAAAGGCCCCCACCTCTACCACCTTACCCACACATCCAATGTAACATCCCAAGTAAGTAATGAATAATAGATATTTATATATATGTCTATTAATGATTAAGACAGTGTTTTAGAGGCTTAAAATGAAAATAAATACAATCTTATGCAGGGAATACACTAATATTCTTAAAAGATTGTTTTACTGCCTTTTGATGGAAAAACCTTTTTAAATCAATCTTTTGACAATTTTATAATCTATATATGTCAAAATAAACATATTATTTATGATTGGGACCTTGAATTTTACATTGGATAAATGTTTTGTATTTTTCTGACAATGTTCATTTTTTAATGAATAGTGAAAATACTGCATTTCACATCAAAACTGCTTCTTAATCTAATTTATTTATATGATTATATTATCTTTTTAATTGTTCTTAATGTGTAATATGAATATATTTTTACCATTTAATCCAATGGTGGTCATTGGAATAAATTTATCTTTGAAATTGGACTTAAACTGGTATCAATCTTTTGATACTTATTGTTTCATAAAAACACGCTATTTGTCATGACAGTGGGAATTAATTATTAAATTAATTAATGTGAATTATATGTTTATAATTTTGTAATATAGACTTCATTTTTTAATTTGGAATATCAAATATAGCTTAGGGTGAATTTTTGGTAATTTTCTGAAAAACTCCAATTTTTGATGAATAGTGAAACCACTAAGTGGTAATCAAGCAAACTTATTTTTCATTTAAATGAATGTTTACCACTAATGTGTATTGAAATTTGAAAATACGACATACATGGTTGTCATTATTATGTAAAATGTGGTTCAATGGGATGAAAATAATTTTTTGGCGAATAGTAACTTTTTTTCATTAATCGTCATTAGAGGTAATTAGTGTAATTTATATTAAAAATGATATTATAAAAATGTAAAAACACCATGAAACTTGTCCTACCCCTATTTGATGAGTCATGGACTACCAATACAACCCATGGGTCGATTTAGGGGACCCTATGGAGCCTCTTGGGTGAGATGATGACTTTAATGCATTTTTTTTAAAATAAAGGTGAAAATGACACTAACATAAATTGTTTTACTAAAACAATTTTTATATGGGGTTATACAAGTCAGATTTTTGACTATAAATATTAATTATGAAGATAAAAAGATTTAATACATCATAGTATTTTTTTATAATTTTTAGACATTACATAAAGTAATTTAATTATGACATCATGATGATGCAACGATGACCTCATTAATGAACAGTTTAAATAAAATGAAATGATAATATAAAATCTAAGACCTAAACTTGTCCAAAAACTATTGTATGGGATAATTTCGAAGACTTATCATCTTATCATCGAAATATATCAATGTGGGACCTTATTAATTCGAAACACTTTTGAAAATAATAGTTTCATGATTTCCAAAAGTGCCCCTCCTCTCCTCCTATAAAAGGCCCCCACCTCTACCTCATTTCACACACTCCTCAAGCCTTTGGCTCGGCCATCCCCTGCCCATTTAATCTCTCCACATAACTCTCCTCATCCTAGAGGATTCCCTTTGGGAATAATCCTTTCAAAGGAATCCTTTAGGCTCAAATCAAAAAGAGTTACACTTTTAAAGGTAATTCATTCTCTCATGTTCATTTGTTTTATTTTGCTTCTCCAACCCCCTAAACTCTTTTTATTTACTTATTTTGAAATATCACCAGTATCTTAAATATACTAGGATTCTTTTTAAGATTTATTCGAGCTACACTCTCACACAACTACATCAAATGGTTAAAGAACATACGGTTTTCGTGGATGGCGAAATTCTGCCTCCAGAAACGATGATTATTCAATACTCATTTAACACTTTAAAAGGTGGACATTATGATGTCACTATTTTTATATATGATATATAATATGTTTATGCTTTCCTTAAGCTTCTGTATTTTTCATTTATGGCATACCATTATTGTTTCCATTATGGGTAAACACGAAATCTTCATTTTAGAAAGTGCGGACTACCGCCCCCTGAAAGTCATTTGATTCGTTAATACCATATATGGGATGTGTAATGGATAAAGTTAATGATATTATATATTTTATTATACTGGAATTATAATATACTCCTATATCATTATGATTCCATTCCAGAAAATATGAAATAGAAATGGAAGTAGCGTTCATGCGTACGTACAGCTTACCGTCTCCATGAACGGTGCATTTCATTTCTTACCTCTAAATGTGATGTAATATTATAAATACATGTATATGATGAATATATATGATATATATGTTATCCAAATAATTAATATCATTCTGGATGTAACGAAACTTTGACCTAATTAACAACATGTATGTGTAAGAAGTCTATTTTTGACTTAAGAACCAAATACCGACAAAATGAACATTATTAACTTAAATGATTACATTATGTTCATAACATGGTATAAAAGGAATAATGAACTTGAAAAAGGTTCTTAAGCAAGTAGAGATTAACTCAAGTTTATTATTCAGGAGATTAAAGAACGGTCGGGTCTAGTCGGATACGAGGTATGGGACTTCGTCTCAATCTCCTTTCATGGAGGCATATTTTGTTTTATACACAACCTTCTTTTATACGGTGTATAAACCCCTTTGACTTTTACATTTATTCAAAAGGAATATTTTTTATACGATGTGTTTACTAAACGACAAAAGGGAATTTTTTTGTCGCACATATGCAGCGACAACGACTTCTCTGCCGTCGTGACCATTATTTGAGTTTCGGGTTCCTCTACAAGCCATACAATCTTTTTAAAAGAAAAATAAATACCATGTTTTAATTTTTTTTTATTTTGGTATTGAAAATGGTTTTCATAATGTTTTTATATCAATGTTTTGTATTGATATCTTTTGATTGAAAGGTGGAAATGTTATGTTTCCTTTATGCATGATTTATGTGATACGATTATGTTGAGGTTCTTGGCCATTATTATGAAGACGGGTGGTTCCGTGATAAACTAAGGGAGGGTGAGCCCGTTATATCTCTCCAATGCATTGGGTAACGCGAAGGAGTGAAACGTTAAGGTTTCTTCGAAGAGATTTTAGGGAATATACTGTGATGGGTATTCCAAACGTAACCAAGAGGGTTACTCCCTACGTAAGAATGTTATGAATGCCTCAAGTTACCTTTATGTCTTATGATTTCTATGATTTATTCATGATTTGATGAGGTATGTTAAAGTGCTTATGTTTTATGGATAAAGTATGATCTCATCCTTATGTATATATGTACCCATGTTTCCTTTCCATATTTTTATATCCCTTACTGAGCTTTTTATGCTCATCCCAAGTTTTTTTTGAAATGATTTTCACTGGTCAAGGGAAAGGTACATGATATGATGATAGTGTCAAGGAAGTGTCAAGAAAGAATCCATGTTTATTTTAAATATGTTTCCATTGATGGGAATGAACAATACTATCTTTATGTAACCACTTTGTTTATATGTGGAATGTAATGAATGTTTTATGATCTAATTCTCTAAAACTCTAAACCTGAAAAGATCTTCAACGTGTAATCTTTTGATAACCCAAGATTAAGTTAGGTTTAAGGTTAGGGCCTTATATCCAAAGCCTTTGGGTCTTCCAACCCCTGCCCATTGTGCCTCTCCACAACCCTCTCTTATTCATTGAAGCCTCACTTTGGGCAGAAGTATTCCCAAGGAATCCTTTGAGCTCAAATCAAAAAGAGTTACCCGTTTTAAATGTAGTGTTTTCTCTTGTGTTATTATGTTTTATTTTTCTTCTCTAACCCCCTAAACTATTTTTATTAATTTATTTTGTAACAAAACCAGTATCTTCCATATACTAGGATTTTTTTTATAAGAAGGATTCTAGCTATAGTTACACACACCTACACTTAATGGTTAAAGAACATACTATTTCCGTGGATGGAGAATTTCTGCCTCACGAAACGATGATTGTTCAATATTCTTTTAACACCTTGAAAGGTGGCCATTAAGATGACACTATATTTATATTTGATATATAATATTTTTATGTTTTCCTTAATCTTCGGTATTATTCATTTATGGAATACCATTATGATTTCCATTATGGGTAATCACGATATCTTCATTTTTGGAAGTGCGGACTACCGCCCCCTCAAAGTGATTTGATTCGTTAATTCCATATGTGGGATGTATAAATGATGTAATTAATGATATTATATATGATGTTATACTGAAATTATAATATACCCTTATATCATTATGACTCCATTCCATAAAATACGAAATCGAAATGAAAGTAGCGTTCACCCGTACGTATGGCTTACCGTCTCCATGAAGGGTGCATTTCATTTCTTACATATTAACGTAATGTAATATTATAAATTCATGTATATACTGGATATATATGATATATATGATATCTAAATCATGAGTATAACTCTGGATATAATGGATACAAGAACAAATTGTAATTATAAAGTGTTTATTTTTGACTCATGTACCAATGATCGTTAAAATGACCATTATTAACTTAAATAATTACATAGTGTTCATGGCATGGTAATAAGTTATATAAAATAAATAATGAACTTGAAAAAGGTTCTTAATAAAGTATAAATTAACTCAAGTTTATTATTCATGACATTAAAGAACGATCGAGTCACATAGGATCCATGGTATGGGACTTCGTCTCAATGTCCTTTCATTGAGGCATATTTTGTTTTATACACAACCTTATTTTATACGGTGTATAAACCACTTTGACTTTTATGTTTATCCAAAAGGAATCTTTTTATATGAATCATTTTACTAAACGACAAAAGGTAATGTTTTTGTCGTACGTATGCGGCGACAATGACTTCTCTGCCGCCGTGACCATTATTTGAGTTCTGGCTTCCTCTATATGCCATACCATTTTTTAAAATAAAAATAAATACCATGTTTTACTTTTATTTTATTTTGGTATTGAAAAGGGTTTTCATAATGTTTTTATATCAATGTGTTGTATTGATATCTTTTGATTGAAAAGTAGAAATGTTATGTTTCCTTTATGCATGTTTTATGTGATACGATTATGTTATGTTTCTTGGGAATTATTATGAAAACGGGTTGTTCCGTGATAATCTAAGGGCGGGTGAGCCCGATATAGCTCTCCAATGCATTGGGCAACGTTGAGGAGTTAAACGTTAAGGTTTCTCCAAAGAGATTTAGGGAATATACTGTGATGTGTATTCTAAACGTAACCTAGAGGGTTACTCCATACGTAAGAATGTTATGAATGTCTCAAGTTACCTTTATATATTATGATTTCTATGATTTATTCATGATTTGATAAGGTATGTTAAAGTGCTTATGTTTTATGAGTAGAATATGATTTCATTGATTCTTATGTATACATGTACTCGTGTTTCCTTTCCATATTTTTATATCCCTTACTGAGCTTTTTATACTCATCCCATGTTTTTGAAATGTATTTCACAGGTCAAGGGAAGGGTACATGATATGATGATAGTGTCAAGGAAGTGTCAAGAAATAATCCATGCTTTATTTTAAATATGTTTCTGTTGATGGGAAAAAATTAATGCTATCTTTTATTGTACTCACTTTGTTTAAGTTTGGGATGTAATTCATGTTTTATGATCTAATTCTCTAAAACTCTAAACCTGAAAAGATCCTCAAGGTGTATTCTTGAAATATCTCAAGATTATGTAATGTTTTAGGTTGGGGCATTATAGTTGGTATCATAGGCCGGTTTAGATAACTTTAAGAGTTATAATTCTATTAAATGATTATCCAAAGATATTTTTTTATGGTCAAATTGAAATGATATAGCATTTGAAGATTAACATGTTGCTTCATCAAAGACATGTTTGTTCAGAATGGTTTTCTGTAGAGGAAACATGGAAATAGTGCTAGGAAGGTATACAGAAGGAAATAACCTTCCAAATTAGCATCTTGAGATGGTCAGAATTGGAACTGAACAGTTTGTTGCAGTAATGGAGCAGTTGACTCAAGCGATAAATGGCGGTGGTATCCATGCACGAGATCAGCCCGATCAACTGCAGAGGAACATGTCAGTGGTGGAACATTTCATGAGGAAACATCTCCCATCATTCAGAGGATCATTTGACCCTGTCCTAGCTGAATGGTGGATTAAAGCACTGGAGAAGATTTTTTATGTCATGGGGTGTTCATACAATCAAAAGGTTATTCATTCTAATTACAGTTTGTAGGGTGAAGCGGATCATTGGTGGTCGATGGTTAGAAATATCAGGGACACTGATGAGATTGATGCTATCGACTGGGATAAATTCAAAGGTATGTTTCTTGAGAAGTATTTTCCTCAGGCAGTTTGACTTAAGATGGAAAATCAATTCTTGGAATTGAGGTAAGATGACGACTCAGTGGCTGCTTATGAAGAGATGTTCACTCGATTGGCAAGGTATGATACAAATTTTATAGAAGACATTGATAGTAAAATCAATCATTCTTACTCAGGATTAAATCCAAAATATCGAATGGTTTTAGCTTATCGTGAGTTCAAAAGTTATGAAAAGCTTTTTCGATGTGCTGTGAAGGTGGAAATGGAGTTTTCTTGATGATCAAGGATTCTATAACAACCAACAGAAGAATAGACCGACATGGCAGGAGAAAGGGAGGAATTCTTCAAAAAGGTCTGACGGTAAGAAAACTAAGTTTCCAGTTTGTGATAAATGTTGTAAAAGGCATGCTGGGGAATGTCTTCTGAAGTATGGAATGTTCTACTGATGTGGTAAGATGGGACATAAGGCTCGTGATTGCACTGAAAAAAGATCAGGGTGAAGGTATGGAAAATTTTGATTTACAGTTAGTGAAATTTTTTAAGTGTAATGAGATGGGTCACTATGCAAACGCGTGTCTGAAAAAGAGCTCGAGTGATGGGAAGTAGTTAGACTACAAGCAGAAAGGGGTGGTGATATTTTTTGCAACTACTTCCGTAGATGTCGGGCCATCAAATTAAGTGGTATCAGGTACTTTGTTTGTTTTTTCATATTATTCCAGTGCGTTGTTTGATTCGGGTTCTACACATTCTTTAATCTCTAAAAACATTTCTAGTAAAATGGGAATACCATCTCAAGAAATGAATCCTGAAATTGTGGTAAAAAAAACATGGGGGAAATGTTGAGGAAAAAAGAATTTATAAGAATCTTCCTATCCTTATATGTGGAAAGAACCTACATGCAAACCTTATTGTTTTACCACTAGTAGAGTTTGATGTTATCCTGGGTACGGATTGGCTCTCTATTTACCATACTAAGATGGAATGTAGAGCTAAAGAAGTTTCTTTTCAGAAAGAATTTTATTTTGTGTAAAAGATTGAACCCTTACTGTTGATAACATATCAAGAGGCCGAGAAACTTGTAAAAGATGGAAATGAATATTACCTTGCACACATTGTCTAAAACAAGGGAACTGTTCAGATTAATGATGTGCCAGTTGAAAATGAGTATCATGATGTTTTTCTTGATGAGTTTCCTGGAATAATAACAGATCGAGAAGTTGAGTTTACTGTAGACTTAGTTCCTGATGCTAAACTAATTTCACAACCCCCTTATCGAATGGCTCTAATTGAACTTTTAGAGTTGAAGGAGAAATTTCAATATTTATTAGAGAAAGGGTTCATTCGACCTAGCACATCACCATGGGGTGCTCCTGTTTTATTTGTTAAAAAGATATATGGTTCAATTAGACTTTGCATTGATTATAGATCCTTGAATAACATCCCTCATAAGAAAAAATATCCTTTTCCTCATATCAATGATTTGTTTGATCAGCTCCAGGGAGCTCAGTATTTTTCAAAGATTGGCCTGAGATTTGGGTACCATCAGCTGAAGGTAAAGGAAGCAGATGTTCCAAATACTGCGTTTCGTACAAGATATGGCCATTATTAATTTGTCTTAATGCCTTTTGTTCTAACCAATGCAGCTGCTATATTCATGTACTTAATTAATAGAATTTTCCATGAGTTCTTGGATAAGTTTATGGTGGTTTTAATTGATGATATTTTGGTGTTTTCTAAAAGTAAAGAGGATCATGATAGAAATTTAAGGGTTATTTTTCAAACCTTAAAAGAAAATAAATTGTATGGGAAATTCAGAATGTGTGTGTTTTGGTTGAAAAAAATTTATTTCCTTGGTCACATTATTTCTAAAGATGGGATAACTATTGATCCTGCAAAAAACAAAGGTTGTTTAAGAATGACCAAGACCCACAAATGTAACAGAGATCCGTAGTTTTCTTGGTTTGGAAGGCTATTACCAAAGGATTTATAGAAATTTTTCATGGATATCTAGTTCAATGACTAAGCTAACTCGGATGTGTGTTATGTTTTTCTGGACAAAAGAATATGATGATTGTTTTCAGGAACTGAAAATAAGATTGGTGAATGCTCCAGTTTTGGAACTACCTTCCAGGAATGGTGAGTTTGTTATCTACAGTGATGCTTCATTGAAAGGATTTGTTTGTTTCCTAATGCATAATGATCATGTAATTGTGTATGCTTCACGACAGTTGAAAACTCATGAGGAAAATTATCCTACACATGAATTGGAATTAGATGTTGTTGTTTGCCCTATAAAAATTTGGAGGCATCATTTGTATAGAGTAAAGTGTGAAATATATACCGATCAAAAAAGTTTAAATTATATATTCACTCAGAATGAATTGAACATGAGACAGAGGAGACGGCTAGAATTAATCAAGGATTATGATTTTAAAATTCATTACCATCTGGGAAAAGAAAATAAAGTGGCTGATGCTTTTAGTTGAAAATGTAATGATTCATTAACAATTTTGTTTTTGGAACATGATACTTTGGTTAAAGATTTGATGAACATTGGCATAGATGTTGTTGGTGTAGGATGTCCTTCTATTTTGTTTCAGGTATCAGTGAAATATTCTCTATCAGACAGAATTAAGAAAGCATAGAAGCAAGATAGTGAGTTGTAGAAAAAGGTAGAGCTGGTTCAGAAGGGTATGTTTCCTGAATTCAATATTGATAATGATTTTGTTTTGAGATTTGGGAATAGATTTTGAATGTCGTGTGATTCAAAATTTAAGAGAGATTTGTTATGTGAAGCTCATAGTTCTCCGTTTTCAGTTCATCCTGGTAGTACTAATATGTATAGAGATCTTCGGGAGTATTACTGGTGGGACGGAATGAAAAGAGATATTCCTAATTTTACTGTGAAGTGTTTGAATTGTCAATAGGTTAAAGAAGAGTGGCAGTTACTGAAAGGGATGCTTCAGCCTTTACCAGTACCAGAATGGAAATGGGAAAATATATCAATGGACTTTGTTGTGGGATTGCAGAATACACCTCGAGGTAATAATGCAATCTGGGTTATTGTTGATCGCTTGACTAAATCTGCTCATTTCCTCGCTATATGAGATACTTTTCCCAAGATCAACATTCCCGTTTGTATCTTAAAGAGATAGTCGGGTTACATGGAGTTCCTCTCTCCATTTTATCTGATCGTGATACCAGGTTCACTTCTAACTTTTGGAAAGGCCTTCAGAAGTCGTTTGGTATTGAATTAAATTTTAGTACAACTTTTCTCCTCAATTAGATGGGCAATCAGAATGAACAATTCAGACTTTGTAAGATATGCTACGTGCTTGTTCGATGGATTATCAGGGAATTTGGGACCAACATCTTTCTTTGGTTGAGTTTTCATATAATAACAGTTTTCATTCCAATATACAGATTGCACCATTTGAGGCGTTATATGGGAAGCAGTGTCGAACTCCAGCTTTCTAGGATGAAGTGGGTGAAAGGAAGCTGATGGGACGAGAATTGGTAGAAGAGTTGGCAGAAAAAGTTTAGTTAATTCAGAAACACATGAGAACAGCTCAAAGTAGGCAGAAGAGTTATGCGGATAACTGGAGGAAGGATCTATCTTTTGAGGTAGGTGATCATGTTTTTCTCAAAGTTTCACCATGGAAATGTGTGATAAGATTTGGTAAGAATGGAAAGCTGAGTCCGAGGTTCATTGGAACATATGAAATTCTAGAGATAGTAGGATCAGTTGCTTACACAGTGGCTTTACCTCTGAGTTTATCTCAGGTACACAATGTTTTTCATGTTTCGATGTTTAGAATGTATATGCCAGATCCATCTCATGTTTTGAGTACAAAGGTAGTTCAGGTGGAAGAGAACCTATCTTATGAGGAACAACTGGTACAGATTCTTGATGACAGGGAGAAAGTGTTACGGAATAAGGTGATTCATCAGGTAAAGGTTTTATGAAATAATCATATGGTTGAAGAGGCAACATGGGAATATGAAAATTCTATGAGGGATAAATACCCCCACTTATTTTGATAAATGAGTAAAATTGCGAGGACAAAATTACCAAAAAGGGGGGAAGGATGTAACATCCCAGGTAAATAAAGAATAAAGCATTTTCATATTTAAAAATATTTAAGAATTAATTATTGATTTTACATTAAAGGGGTTTCTATGTTAGATAGTGTACCCGATACACAACGAAGAGTTTATTTGAAATCTTACGTTGCACACTAGTAATAAAATAATATTATTTTAAATGGTAGTTAATATGTAGCCATTGTACTGGAAGGAATGAATAGAAATAACTAAAATATTGTTATATATGTTTGTTAAATGTTTTTACATTTATCCAATAAAGGATAAAGGCTTAAAATACAAAAATAATTCAATTTTAGGCATATATACTCTAATATTCACTAAAGGTCCATTTATCGCCTTTTGATGGAGAACCATCATTAAATATAGTTTTGGTCACTCTTATACATTCTATTAGACAAAATAAAATTCTTCTTTATTATTGGGACATCAAAATTTACTTTGTGTAAATTTTTGGTATTTTTCCGATAAAGTTCATTTTTTTAATGAATAGTGAAAAATGTTGTATTCTAATTCAAAACCTCTTTTTAATCTAATTTATTTATATGATTAGATTATCTCATTAATTGGTTTAAAGTGAAATTAGAATATAATTTTACCATTTACACCAATAGTGGTTGTTGGAATTAATTTTACTTTGAAATTGGACTTAAACTAGTGTCAATCTTTTGATAATTATTGTTTCATAAAAATACACTATTTGCTCTGAAAACGGGAATTAATTATTAAATTAGATAATGTAACATATATGTTTTGAATTTTGTAAAATTGAAATCATTTTTTAATTTGGAATATCAAATATAGCTTAGGGTGAATTTTTGGTATTTTTCTGAAAAGCTTCAATTCTTGATGAATAGTGAAACCACTAAGTGGTACATAAAAAACTTTTTTTTAGTTTAAATAAAATTTTACCACCTCTAGGTTTTGAATTTCAAAAATCCAACATACATGGTTTCCATTAATATGTAAAATGTGGTTCAATGGGATTAAAATAATTTTTTTTGGTGAATAGTAACTTTTAAATTTTGATCACGATTAGAGGTAATTAGTGTAATTTAAGGTAAGAATAATGTTTTAATAATATGAAATGAACTTGACACATGTCCTACACTTATTGTATGTGTCATGGAAGACTATGAAAACCCATGGGTCAATTTTTGAGTCCCCATGGAGCCGCTTGGGTTAGATAATGTCATTAATGCCTTTTATTTAAAGTAAAAATAAAAATGACACAAACATGAGTTCTTTTACTAAAACAATTTTTACAAGGGGTTATACAAGTAAGATTTATGACTATAAATTTTCATTGGAAAAATAAAAATATTTCCCATATCATGATATTTTTTTCTAATTTTTAGACATTAAATAAATTAAATTATTTATGACACCATGATGATGCCGCGATGACCTCGTTATTTAACGATTTAAATAAAATGAAAATATAATGTAAAATCTAAGACCGAAACTTGTCAAAAAAACTATTTTATGTGTGTATTTCAAACCATTATCACCTTATCCTAGAAATTTATAATTTTGGGTCATTTTTTATCCGAAAAGAATTTTATAACAATGTATCTTTTCTTAACTTTCCAAGAGTGCCCCTCCTCTCCTCTTATAAAAGGCCCCCACCTCTACCACCTTAACCACACATCGAAAGTCTTTGGCTCGGCCAACCCCTTCCCATTTTGTCTCTCCACATCCCTCCCTTACCCTTTGAAGCCTCACTATGGGAAGAAGTCTTCGCAAGGAAGCCATTGAGCGCAAATCAAAAAGAGTTACCCGTTTTAAAGGTAGTGTTTTCTCTTGTGTTCTTATGTTTTACTTTGCTTCTACAACCCACTAAACTCTTTTTATTTATTTATTTTTTAACAAAACCAGTATCTTCCATATACTAGGATGTTTTTATAATAAGTATTCGAGCTACACATACAATCACCTACATTTAATGGTTAATGAACATACTGTTTCTGTGAATGGGGAATTTCTGCCTCACGAAACGATGATTGTTCAACAATCTTTTAACACATTCAAAGGTGGCCGTTAAGATGACACTATATTTATATATGATATATAATATGTTTATTTTTTACATAATCTTCTGTATTTTTCATTTATGGCATACAATTATGGTTTCCATTATGGGTAAATGCGATATCTTCATTTTAGGAATTGCGGACTACCGCCCCCTCAAAGTGATTTGATTCGTTAATGCCATATGTGGGACATATAAAGGATGTAATTAATGATATTATATATTATATTATACTGGAATTATAATATACGTTTATATCATAATGATTCCATTCCATAAAATATGAAATAGAAATGAAAGTAGCGTTCATGCGTACATATGGATTACCGTCTCCATGAACGGTGCATTTCATTTGTTACCTCTAAACGTTATGTAATATTATAAATGCATGTATATAATGGATATATATGATATATATGATATCTACATAATGAGTATAACATTGGATATAATGGATACATGAACAAATTGTAATTATAAAAAGAAATTGACTCAAGTACCAATGATTGTTAAAACGACCGTTATTAACATAAATAATTACATAGTGTTAATGACATGGTAATAAGTGATATAAAATAAATAATGAACCTGAAAAAGGTTCTTAAGAAAGTAGAAATTGCCTCAAGTTTATTATTCAGGACATTAAAGAACGATCGAGTCAAGTGGGACCCGATGTATGGGACTTCGTCTCAATCTCATTTCATGAAGGCATATTTTTTTTACACAACCTTCATTTATACAGTGTATAAACCACTTTGACTTTAACGTTTATCCAAAAGAAATATTTTTATATGAAGAATTTTACTAAATGAAAAAAGGTAATGTTTTTGTCGTACGTAAGCGGTGACAATGACCTCTCTGCCGTCGTATCCATTATTTGAGTTTCGACTTCCTCTATAAGCCATACCTTTTTAAAAAAAAATAAATACCATGTTGTACTTTTATTTTATTTTGGTATTGAAAATGGTTTTCATAATGTTTTTATATCAATGTGTTGTATTTATATCTTGTGATTGAAAAGTTGAAATGTTATGTTTCCTTTATGCATGTTTTTTGTGATACGATTATGTTATGGTTCTTGGGAATTATTATGAAGACGGGTGGTTCAGTGATAAACTAAGGGCGGGTGAGCCTGATATAGCTCTCAAATGCATTGGGTAACGCAAAGGAGTTAATCTTTAAGGTTTCTCTGAATAGATTTAGGGAATATACGGTGATGGGTATTCCAAACGTAACCAAGAGGGTTACTCCCTACGTAAGAATGTTATGAATGCCTCAAGTTACCTTTATGTCTTATGATTTATATGATTTATTCATGATTTTATGAGGTATGTTAAAGTGATTATGTTTTATGAGTAGAGTATGATTTCATTGATTCTTATGTATACATTTACTCATGTTTTCTTCCCATATTTTTATATCCCTTACTGAGCTTTTTATGATCATCCCATGATATTGAAATGTTTTTCACAGGTCAAGGGAAGGGTACATGATATAATGATAGTGTCAAGGAAGTGTCAAGAATGAATCCATGTTTTATTTGAAATATCTTTCTGTTGATGGGAAAAAATGAATACTATCTTTTATTGTAACCACATTGTTTAAATGTGGGATGTAATGCATGTTTTATGATCTAATTCTCTAAAACTCTATACCTGAAAATATCCTCATGGTGTATTCTTGAAATATCTCAAGATTATGTAATGTTTAAGGCTGGGGCCTTATAGATAAGTCACTAACTACGTCTTTTTAATTATAAAATTACAATAATGGTAATAAAATAAACAACTAACATACTTAAAATTGCAAGAGATCGTATTGACTTTTTTGATACATTAAGAAAATGATATATCATTCATTTGGGACATATATCAATCAAGTCTTGTTTAATAGTATCCACAATGTGATTTATATGACTCCAAATCCATATTTTTAATCAAATGGACATTAATTTTAGTAAAAAAATTGCTGATATACTAAAAACCAATATACTAATTCTGTTTCTTTTGGTACTTTAAGAAAAATAATCCATAATTCATTTGTAACAAGTTAGGATCATTTGAACAATAATCTGACGCATTATTTGACCGGTATGACTCCATGTCCGATTTTTTATTTAAAAAATACAATAATTTTAATCTAAAAACAATCGACATACACGAAAGTGATAAAATGAATTCTGATTGATTTGATACATTATGAAAATTACCCATGAATTATTTTCAATGTGTAACATTCAACATCACTGTAATCTGACTCACGGTGAGAACTTTATGATTCTATGTGAGCCCTTTTTTTGAAGACTAACATTAATTTTTTAAAAAACAACTTATATACTCTATAATAGTGTTTTATATTGCTTTTATTTGAGATAAAAATTTTATTTAATAAAAAGTTTGTATTTCATTATTTTAGAAATTTTTTTGTTGTTTATTTCTATGTACTGTGTTCTTGCAGCACACTTCATCTATTTTATGTGATGTCATGTGTTGCTACATAACACTACATTTTTCATCATTATCAATGGCACTAAAAGAAATGATAAATCCTTCGACTACCAGGGCTTTTAGAGGTGCTTAAAAAGTCGTTCTATATCAACACATTAAAAATCTCTGATAATTCATAAATTTATCATCACTAAAAAGTGTTGACAAATCATAAATTAATTACAATTGATAAAAGATAACATTTATCAGCACTTATAAAAATTATGATAAATGTACTCTCTATCAATGTTAAATAATTATGCCAATAAATGGGGTCTTTAATACACCCAAATAAAAGCATTGTTGAATAACACCATTTGTCAGTTATTTTATAAACACTGATAATGGTAAAAATTAGCAGTACTAAATAAATGCACTATTAAATGTATGATTTATTAGTGCATTTATTTTCAATGATTAATATACCCTTTATTATCACATTTTTAGTGATGACAAAAGAGAATTAATTTTAACCACGATAATGTCATATGTTCTTTTATATCACTGATGAAGGTAGATTATAACATTGTTAAAGGCGGGTTTTTAGCAGTGTTTATTTATTATCACAAATGATTTGATTAATATTCCCCCGCCCTTAGTAAACATAATTTTATCCAACCATAAAGGTACACATTATATAATAACTTCCTTTTACGAAAACCATTAAAAGTATCTGTAATTCCATCATTTTCATGTTTAGTATTAAAATAAAAAATATTATATTAAAAAATAACATTTTTAGTTCTAGAAACATCATAGGATATTATAATATAATTAATCATTATTTTATGATATTCATATTTCTAATTTAATATAGATAAATATTCAAAAAAATCATTAGAATATTTACTTTTTGATCTATATTCAAGGTTTTGGGTTTAAAAATATTGTATGACCTATGTAATATCCATAAATACATTGTTATATATTTTTTAGATTTATAACATTCAGAATCCAATTCTAAATCATCACTAGAGTGTTTACAATTTAATCTAGTATATTTATTAGCTCATTTTTTCATTTCATCTTATAATCATATTACATTGTTAAATTATTCACAAATTTTTACTTTTCATAATGTTAACGTACATTTTTTTAATGTTCCAGTGAATATTATATTCACAAAATATATCTTCTTTGATACTTATTTCATTTTCATTTAATTTTTATTGGATTTATTAATTCAAATGTTCTTCATATAAAACATTTTTTCAAAATCTTTTTAAATTAGAAAATTCCAATGTTGAAATAAAATTTCTACATTCTCCATTATTTTAAGTATCAAATAAAACAACTTTTTTAATATGTTCAAGTAGATATATTACTTGAATAATTTTACATGTTATCTAATATGTGATCATCAAATTCTAATTTCATATTTACATCATGCATCATTAATGTTCCAAAAATATTTTTTAATTTTTCAATATATAATAATTTGGAATTTCTAATAGAATCTAAGAGTACATTCCACCATTAATATGTAAATCTATGTACATTAAAAAAATATCAGATTATATTACTATATCTCCCAATGTAATTTCATTTTTTAAAATTTCATTATGTACATTAATAATATATTAGATAATCTATCACTAAATAATCCAAAAAGGATTAAGAATAAGTTATTTGTATTAAAATGAAATTATATGATATTATTTTTACCATAAAAATAATTTTTTTATATTATTCCCCATCCCATGAGATGGAAAACACAAAGTAATGTTGTTATACTCATCATCACTTAAAACCCAAATAATAAAATTCATGTCTTCAAATTATGCCACATTTTCTAAACATATAAAATTTTATTCTATAGCTGGAACATTATATTATTTTATAAAATTCATATAAACATTCATACTAATATTCATAAGATAAATTAATGTTCATGAATTCCGTTAATAGTTGATTTCAAGATTTAATTTTGGTTCTCTAGCAATGGACATTCATTCCCTAAGATCAATAACTATAATAACATAGAAATAGATCATTATGATAAAATTATTATTTGTAGATAAGTCAAACTTTTATCTGTGATACTATATTTTATATTAGTTCTATTACACAATAACCCAATAGAGTGCTAATTTAGTACTTCTATTTCACATTAAATAATAAATTCCCATACTAAAAATAATTGAATATATCCATATTTTTTGATATAAAATGTAGATTATATTTTGAAATAAATATATTAGAAATGATAAAGTGGTTATTTTGACTGGGGATACATGAAACCTAACTATACCACTACACCAACATTTGATGTGATTTTGGTGATTTGTTTCAATCCCATTAACGTGGATCTCTTTTATATGTTCTAGGAGATATTACTCTTAGAATGGATTCAAGTGAATTTCATTTTCATTCCCTTTACTTGTCAAAGTTATATTAAATGAATGAATATTAGTACAAGGTCTGTAAAGATTATTGATAAATGTAAAGGAATCTCAATAAAACTCTAGATTATCACACTGTTCTAAAAGAAACATGTATATAATGAAAACCTCCAATAGAAAATTTATATTTAAAATGTACATATATAAATTAAATTCATAATTTTAATTATTTACATTTACATTAACATTAAATAATATAAATATTACTCATCATCATAATTAATATAAAATATATTTTTTGTGCATGATTCAAAATTTTATCGGGTATCAAAAAGATATAAATTCTGTTCACATGTTCGTTACTAGAAATAAACATATAACATGTTCATGAGTGATTGCCTCACATTTTCAATAATATGAGAATGTTATTTAAAATATTCTATAATTTAATTTTTCAATAATGTTTTAAAAATCACTCTATGAATATAGATATGCATATATACATTTATCATTTTTGATCTTCTCAAATATCGAATTAAATGTTCAAACATGGTTAACCATTGATTAAAAAAGTTTAAAAAAGAGAAAAATTAATAGTGTGTAATCTTATATTAAAAAAATATGACACCATTAACTGTATGAAAATATTTGAATTCATAAAATTCAAAATAAAAATAATTTAATGAATTTGAATTTTCTTAATAAGGATCCTTATCATTATAATATATATTTTGTCCCAATGTAATCTAATGATCATAAGGTTCATATATCATCACAAATTTAGTTTTTAATCACAATTTTTATCTATATATGTTGGGTTCATTTTTATTTATCGGTTTTAGTGGCTTTATGGTGTAAAAACCCATCACTATAGTGTTTACTATATAAAAAAACAAATAAAAATAGAATTACTTGTAATATTTCATACAAGAAAATGTATTCATAAAACAATGCAGAATAACCTAAAAACATCTAGAGAACACATTATCAAAAAAAATCAATGGATATTGTGAGTCTCAATATATATATATGATTTTTATATATTATTTCCCAAAGCATTCATGACTCTATAAGACTCATGAAACCTAAATTCTCAAAAGAATGATACCCAACTCTGCCAGTGCCCCCAGCCTATAATCAATAAAGTGAATACCACTATGACATAATGAGGTATTCCACACATCACTTGTATAATTAGTCTTAATAATAGCAAGGAATCACATTTGATCCAAACAAACTCATCAATTTACCACATACCCAATAATTTTTCATCATTCTTATTCATTACTAATGCACCTAAAAATATATTTCTATGTGACACAATAATTGAAAAGAAAATAGAGTCTTGGTTACAATTAAAATCAATTAAAAATATCATTAAAAATCTAAAATAAATATAATGAATTTCTATAACCCAAATGAAAAAACTCATCTCTCACACCCTCATTCATATCATCGCATGATTCCTCAGAAATGATACTGTAATACTATATATTTAACCATTTGATCGAACCAACATTTCATGTGTCAATGTAGTTTTCATCTCCCTTTGTAAAATGATAAAGCACCCAAGATTCACCTTAATCTGTTGGATGATACATCATAAGAATCAGAAGAAAAAAAATTACATGGACTTGGTTATACCTATGATGGGTCATTTGAATGATATGTTTCAACTGAAACCCACATATTTTGTCATCATATCCCATGATTTTGTGACTATTCCAATTAGTTATCACTCAATCATACATTAAATACTGATTCCTATTATGGAAGAGAACATCTACAGTGAGAAATATTAAATCATGGAAATAATAAAAAAAATGTTTCATCTGGAAATAAAATATAACATAATCCTTAATCCAAAAATTGTGCCCAGAGATTGTTAATGATGTCCCCCTTATGGGTATTGTCGCATAAAAAATAGGGTTTTCACAAAAGTATCATAATTTCATTGATTATGTGACTAGTTTTATTTTTCATACAAAATGAATAAGACGATTACATTTAGTAGTGAAACCTATCATCTTAAAATATACAAAAAAAATAAAACATCAATTCTCTCATACCCCATATCTAGATCCATTCTAATGATCATCATTCCAAAAATATTATTTTTACAATAATTTTGAAAAAGTAATCTATTAATCAACATTTGAACATAATGTGAAATAAAAGAATATAATCATGTTTAACTCTCTCTTACAAAGATATTATAAGGATCAATATTCATCCAAGAAGAATGACTCAATTTTATATCAAAGGAATCAAAATGTTCATTTTGATCTACAAAAAGTGGAAACCTTTACAATATACCCAAATAATTTAACTAACCCATCACCAAAATAATTTTCACTCCCAAAATCACAATTTTATTATTCCACATTAGATAACATAATGAAATACAGAAAATAATTTAAAAAAATAATTTGTTATTATAAAATTACAGTGTCTCTTATAAAAAATCAAATAAACTAAAAATCAACCAAAAACTCCCGCCGAAGATTCTTTTAAAAAATATTCTACATACACATTGTAATAATATTTTTAAAAATAATGATATACTAGATTTCTCATAGTTGTATCATAGATAATATCCCTTGAAACCCCTCAATGTAAAGTCCCTATTTAGATTAAGAACACATTTTAAAATCAACATTTCAAATCAAAACACCCTATTTAAATTCTATCCCAAAAGTTTTTCCCATAAATTTATAGTTTTTGACCATCAATCCACATTAGAGAATCATTAATATCCATAATTAGTTTCAATTAAATTAAAAATTAAATTTAAAAAAAATTCAATATCTTTTAAAAATAAATTGTTTTTTATTTTCAATATCAACCCAATGCCATCCAATAATCCATATATTGGGTTAATGAGATTCATTAGGCCAAATGGGAAGAAATAATCTTTTTAATCCAATATATAGTTTTTTATTAATAATAATCCAAATACAATTCATCTTAATATATTGTTGGATATCACATGATACTATATAATATGACAGTAATGATAATAATGATCACATGAGAACATAATATCTCTAAATAAGTAAAATGAAAAATATTTTAAATGTGACCTACACTAATAAACTAATCTAAATAAAAGATCAGGCCTATGTCAACCACCAATAATACCCCACAACAAACATCACTCATAATAAATCATGAATAAATAACCAATATATTTTGTGACAAATCCCCAAATCAACATATAAGATATCAAACACATTATGTTTCTCGAATCCATCGAAATAGCTATGAAAATTGTGTGTTTAAAATCCAACATGTTCCTCATCTTGATATAGTGAAAATAACAAATAGTTAAACCTTAACAAAAATTAATTTTTGACTAACATTACCAAAATAGAGATTAATATTAATTAGGAAACATGCATCACGATGAATGACATTGAAAAGAAATAATTTGATTCTTCTTATTCAACTATACACAGCACAAATATAATCCATATTATTGTAGAGTGATTAAACCATTCATTAGTGTAATAACACTTCAAATACCAAATTCAATATTATTGAATAAAAATATGGAAAAGGTAATGAATTTCTTTGAAAAGAAGATAAATAAAAACATCAATTTATAAATCTGAAAGCACTTGAATAATATAGTATCAAATGAGGACCATGAGATGATAAGAGTGATGGGAGTATGTATATTTCCATTTTCCTCAATTATAGAAAAACTATGATAGAAATATGGGATTATAAAATATAACTCATAAATATAGTCAAATAACTCATTATCGAGAATAGTGCATAAAAAACCTAGTACATTATATAACTCCAATGGTTATTAGTTCGCAAAATTATTACATAATGTGGACAACCAACTACCAAGTATCTGGAAAAGATGCACCCATCCCCATATTTATCTATCAGGTAACAAATTCCAACCAACTTTGTACTAGATTGAGGAAAATGCAACCACCTCCCATTCATAGATCACAAACCTCCAATGAAATCACTATATGTTTTAATCTATAAATAATAAATTGATGAATAATATAATTAATCATACTAAATATGTCTACAAAATAACTAATGTTTCCCCATTAATAATTAAATTTCAACTATCATCCAAATTTAAATGTGTTTGATCCTTCCACCGATTCACCAATTCTTAAATTTATATATCATTATAAACTACCTATCATAGTTATTATAGTCTGTGTGATTAATATATGGTACTTGGACCATATTTCACAACTTAAACATCTTTTAAATTAACCAGTACACATTATGTTCAATGTATAAACACCAATCATTCATCAAATTCATAAATCCTATACTAAAATATAATATTCATCAAATGAATTATTTCCTACTTCCTGATACATTGAAAAAAATAAAAACTCCCAAAATGGAAACATTTAATAGTAATATATATATTATATCCCTTAGAATTTAATTATTCTCACTTTACCATAGTATTAATACTCGACACTAAATATATGTCCTTAGCTATGAACATTACATAATCTTGAGTTAATTCAAGAATTCATATTTAGTATATTTTCACGTTTTGTGTTTTAGATAAATAGGTCATAAATATTACATTACATTTTAAAATATCATAAAGTAGATACTTATACACTATCCAATTTCTTTCATAATAATAAAACCCCTTAAATAAAACATGATTTTTATGATATAAATCTATTGAAATTATTTTGTTCTCTTTCCCTTCTTTATACCATGTGAAAAAAATTTCAAAAACGTGGGATGAGCATAAAAAGCTCAGTATGGGTTATAATATAATTAAATAAAACATTTGTCCATCAGTACATACAATCAATGAAATCATACTTTTCAATAATAAATCATAATCTCTCTGACACACCTTACATAATCATAAGATATATTAATAAAACATAGAAACCATAAATCATAAAGGTAACTTATGGAATCCATATCATACTTACGCATTATCATTCATAGCTATATATGGGGTTACATTTGGAATACCCATCATATTATGTTCCGTAAAACTCGTAGGAGAAGCATAATCATTTGCCTCTACCACCTTACCCAATTCATTGGAGAGATATCTCAGGCTCACCTTCCCTAGGTTTATCATGGAAACACACATATATGTAAACAATTCTAACGAACCATAAAATAATCATAACATATAACATAATCACAAACAAAAGATAGCATTTCTACATTGAATTCACATTGTATCATTTCAATATGATCACATAATCAATCCATTCTCAAAACTATTTAAAACATTTTATAATGATATTTTTGAATCAGAGTGCCCCATATGACATTGACAAATTTAAAGGATTTTAAATTTTATAAAATTAATGCCCATATAAATAAATCATAAAAAATCTTTTAAAAACATGGACATCAAAGTGATATATTTTTAATAATAAATCATTATAACATTTAAAACAATGTTTTAGTTAAAAAGTCCCTTACCAATTGAAAAAATACAAGAATAAAAATAATCACTGAATAACACTAAACAGAGCTTACAATATCATGAGAATAAGGATATTCATGATATATATTTTAAAGGGAATTATTTACACAGATAGGATAATAAAGGTGCATAATATCAGGATATGCCTCAATGAAAGGAGATTGAGATGTATTAGCTTATAAATAATTTGTAGCATAATTATGTTACATTAAAATTCAGAAAAATTGTTGGTGGGGGAGAAAATGTTCACTCATCACATTGAATTGAAATTCAAAAAAATAAGGATATATAAGAACATATCCCAATTTTTATAAATTGATATATAATAACATAATAGAAGTCTTTTACTAGAATAGGATGATGAATGATTCCCTTACAAAGATAATTTTTAAATAAAATACGTAAATTATGTTTAGTAAATATAAGTACTCAAATATAAATTATATATAAAATATAGGAATGAAAAATTTACTCCTTTAAAAATCATACAATTACATAATCCAAAATTAGAAGATTAGCATAAATAATGGAAATTTGGTTAAGAAGTTCCCTTACACCATGTTCGATTTGTCTCCTTTGTTCCTTGTTCTTCCAAAATAAAAAACGTAAGTTAATTTATAGTTTCTTCACATACTTTTTAATTTTATGTATTCCTTTTTTATAACTTCTTACCTTGGTACACCATTTATTTAATTATTTGAGTTTATATCAAACATTTTTTTGATGTTCAGAACTTGATTAAAAAATGAAGTAGTTATAATTAAACATTTTCCATGTTGTCAAAATTAAATTATCTCAAGAATGATATTCAAGATTTAGAGATTATATATATCATATATATCGATTATATATTTATTTATAATAGTCCATATCATTTAGATATATGAAAATGAAATTCAGTATTTATGGATATGGTAAGACGTATGTACGCATGAACATTATTTTTCATTTTAATTTTATATTTAATGTAATTAAAACATAATTAAACATATGCATATTATGATTCCGGAATAATATCATTTTTTTATTTGTTACAAAAAATTCATTAATTCCATCCTTTATATTTTTCATTTATAACATGAATGAGACATTTCACTTTGAGGGGGTGGTAGTCTGTACATCTCAAATGAAATTATTATGTTCTTAAAATAAGAAAATAAAAAATGTATGTTCTAAATGATAATTAATGAAGAATATAGATAAAATAAATAAAATAAATATCACATATATCACATATATTTACAGTTCCATCATAATTTCCACCATAAGATGTGGTAGGGGAAATCAAACAATCATCGTTTTGTGAGGCAATAGTTCACCGTCCATTGAAACAGTTTGTTCTGTACCCATCTAACGGTGGTGAGTGTAAGTGTAGTTCATATACATATAATAACAAAAACATAGTATATCGTGGATACTATTTTTGTTTTGTAATCAATGAAATGTAATGGAATATGGAGTTAAGAATTAGAATAATGGAATGGAATTAAAGATAAGAGGCTACCTCTTAAAAAATATAACTATGTTTGATATGAGCCAAAAGGAATTCTTGAATTTCCTTATAACTATGGGGATAATTCTAGGAGGATGAAATGGATGTTTGGATCTTCTTGAAGAAGTTTTTATATGAGCCAAAGGGTTTTAGAGTTGTGTGTAAGTGGTAGGAGGCGGTGTCCTTTTATAAGAGGGAGTGGTAGTTAAAGAATACTTGAATGTATTATTTTATTATAAAATGATTTTCATTTTCAAAAAGTCCAAAACTCATTAAATTTGAATATAATAAGAATATTAGTCTAAATAAAATAATCTAATAATAATTATGTAGGTTTTGGATATTTGTTAATCATTATCTTTTTTATTTATCCTTTTTTTATGCTTAATGTTTTACCATATATTTAACAATTTGAGAATCCAAATAGTTACCAAACATTTAAAGTATTGAATTAATGAGTCAATAATAATATTTATGAAATATGATAACTATTTTTCCAAATAAATTATTTTTTTGTAATTTTATAATATTTTATAAAGTATTTTATATTTTAAAATATGAATTATGTCATCGTTGACACTATTCATAACAGGAAATTTTTAAAAATTGAAAAAAATCATTATTGATTCAATAGAAACATCATTAATACAATGATAAATTGTAACATGCATCCATACTATTAGTGTAGGATGTCAATATAACCATATTTCCTTTATTTTAACATTTTTAATATCATTTTTTTAATCCTTTATTAATGAAGCAATCACTGCATCACTATTGTGTCGTAATTAAATTTATTTATTTAATTTCAATAAATTATAAATAAAATACCATGATTTAGGAAATATTTTCATCATTAAAATTTATACTAATGGAAAAACAATTATCTTATATAACCCATATAAAAAATGTATTACTAAAAGATATATGTTTACGTTGCATTTTCCTAAACATGAAATTAATTTTTATAAAACGTCACATTAACATAAAAATGCCCGTATAGGGTCCACAAATAATCCCAATGATTCCCATGGTAATAAATTTATCAGAAAATAGTATTGGGACATATTTTAGGGTAATATAATATTATTGTGATATTATTTTTTTACCCTTATTTAACTGATTTACCTTTTAACCATGTAAAATCAAATATTTACTTAAGTTTCTGTTCATAATGCCTAAAAATAAAAGATTCATATTTAATTAATTTGGGCCTCCTAGTTTCGAATAGGGAATCAATTTTCCATATTCAAAACAAAGAATCTAGATAAATTAATTTAATATTAATATTTGTAGCCAAATGCACGATGCGTGTTTTTATGAAATAAAAACTACAAAACATTGACATGTGTTTATCGCCTATTTCAAGGTGAAATTACATAAAATGACCAATAATGGATTCAATGATAAAAATATAATCTAATTAAACATTAAAAAAAATTAAAATTGTAGTCAAATCATATAAATAAATTAGATTAAAAGGCAGTTTTGAATTAAAATGTAGTTGTTTTCACTATTCGTCAAAAAAATGAACTTTATTAGAAAAATACCAAAATTTTACCCAAATTAAATTGTGATGTCCTTATTATAAAGAAGAAGTTTATTTTGTTAAATGGAATATATAAAAGTGAAAAAACTATATTTAAATACGGTTCTCCATCAAAAGGCAGTAAATAGACATTTTAAAGAATTTTACAGTTTTTAATGCATAAAATTCGATTAATTATTATTTTAGGCCTGTAAAATAAATTAGATAAAAGTAAATAAATTAATGTAAATTATCATAATTTAGTTATTTATTTATATTTATGATAATATAATGTTTAGGCATTAACTACCATTTAAAATAAATATTTTATTATATTATTTTTCTATACAACTCATTGTTTTTTTAATGTATGATTTCAATGAATGCCATTGTTGCGTGTTGAGTACACTATCAGATATAGAATCCCCAAGAAGTAAAATTAATAGTTAATTCAGTGATATTAATAAATATAAAAATGTCATAATCATTTTTTATCTGATATGTTACTACTTTCTTTCCTTTGGTAATTGCATCCTCACAATTTTAAAATTAATATCGAAATCATCAATAAAAGGACCAAATTGGAAAAATATTAAATAAAAAATCCCATTAAAAATGAAATAGAAGTACTAAGGTCAGATAAGATAACCCATATTTGGGTACTATGTAGAAAAACATGGATATGTAAATGAAAACAATCCACCATGTTCTAATGGTGAGTGATAGAAAACATGATTAAGTGATAGTTAACTAGTAGAAAATCACAAACACATGATAGGTTAAACGCTATATGATTATCTAGTAAGAATAGGGAACAAAAAATGTTTTTCTGGTTTTATGTTGATTTTCATAAGTTTGAATAATTAATTTATGAGAACAAAAAAGAACATATGGAGATATACTCACTATTTAAGTAGAGATTCATCATTTAATTAATTTCTACCACAAAGTCATCTTTTCTCCAAATAATGAGTATTAAAGATTACTTGGTCACACATGAAGCACTAGAATCAATATCTTGGGAATCATATAATCCAAAACGATGATCTATATGTTTCATTGGTCTTTAGACATTAAACGATACCTAAATGGTTAGTACCAGATAATATTATTCCCAAAAAGGATAATCATTTATATAAAGAAATATTAATTTTAATCTCCAAATTTAGAAAAACAATACCAAATGATCAACAATGACCAATAAATAAACAATTGTCCATTAAAATTCTTCAAAATATTCCAAAATATGATTGAAACAAAAAAATCAGAAGTATTTTTTCACATAGTGTTCCATAATAAATTTTAAAATTAATCTCTAAATAACATCTCATTCTTGTAAAGTTCCATACTAATGAGTAATTAGCCTAATCACATATGCTCCAAGATAGGTTAATAATTTCAATAAATAATGTATATATATATATTTTGACAAGAAAGACATTGATTATTGCAAAAAATAATTCTATCATTACTCCTCAAATGAAATCCCATAGTATTCTATTTTTCTTTAGGAATATAGTGTTCCTAAAAGAGAAAACTTCTTCCAAAATAACCTTTCTCACTTCTTCACCAAATCATTTTCTTATACTAATGATATCCATTTCATAAAACATATGATCCCATATACACTTATTCTTGATCAATAAAATTATTTAAATAAAAGTAATAAGTCATACTAACTAATGGATTCACATAGTCTAGTGGTAGGGGATGGACCCTTGTCACCCTTTGGTTATCGGATCGATTCATGTATCCTTGCCAGATATGACATGTTTTCACCCATATTCTATATTGTCACTTTTTATAATACTCTAAAATAACCCTAACAATGTTTAACCTCAATGGTTTTCTTATAATTCTTATTTTCATCCAAACTCATAATGACCTCAATATCTTAATTCATAAAGTCTTATATATATTGACATTTTTTACCTCCATAAAATAACATTATTTTGAATGAATGAATATCATACCTTGATCATGGCGTCCACCCGGTTTTTTCATAATATTGATCATGTAGATAGATGGCCCATGCATTGTAACAATTATTTAAGGTTCCTTAAAAATTGTATGCCACTTTAACCAAAAAACACCTCGTATAACAAGGCTCAAAGGGGAGTTCACATAAAAATAGTTATTAAAAATAAGAATGTAAGGAATATCATTTCCAAAAATCTGATAAATCATACATTTTATAAAATAGTTAAACCAATATTGAGTTTAAAAAATCAATAAATGGGCCTTTTAAAATACCATAAGTAAATTCCAAAAGAAAATAATTTAAAAGAAAATATGAATATGTTGTGAAAGGGTCTCCATCTTCAGCCACATTTTCAATATGATAATATGGTTCAAAATCATGTGATAAGGTAAAATATTTCAAAATTCCTTTATAATATTTACAATTTAGGAATATATGTGAATATTTATAAAATACTATTTGATTTAAAAGAACCCATGAACCAAGATGGTATCGATGTATAGAAGAGGCGTTTGATATCTAAAACAATTTCATTCAAGTGAGGTATAGGAACGTCATTTGAGATCCTCGTTCATCGATTTTTAATAGAAATTCCTTCATATAAAAAAGATACAAAATAAATATTTAACTTAATGAGTAAACAAAGAGAATAACCTTGTGTCTTGAAAAAACACATAATCCTTAAATATTTCTAAACTGACCTCTAATACCTACTACAAGGCACCAACCTTAATGATTATATAATATTGATTTAATTAATGAATTCACATTGGGGATCTTTTTAGGTTTATATTTTAGTGAATTAGGCTATAAATATTACATTACATATTAAAAGATTACAAATTAGACACTTCTAATCTATCCAATTTCTTTCACAATAATGAAACACCTTAAATAAAACAAAAAAACCTTTCTGGATAAAAATTGTCTTAAATTATTCATTTCCCTTACCCTTCATTATACACTATGAAATAAATTTCATAAATGTGGATTAGAATATAATGCACGGTAAGGGATATAAAATAAGGAATGATAACATTATTACATCAATACATACAATCAATGAAATCATAATTTCTAATCAAAAAACAGAATCTTTTTAACATACCTCACAAAATCATAAGATTTATGAATAACACATAGAAACCAAAAATTATAAAGGTAACTTCTAGCATCCATATCATACATAAATTGTAACGTTCATAGTTACGTAGGGAGTTACATTTGGAATACTCATCATTGTATATTCACTAAATCACATAGGATAAACATTACCTTTTACCTCTGTCACGTTACTCAATGCATTGGACAGCTATCTATGGCTCACGCGCAATAGGTTTATAACAGAACCACCCGTATAAGTAATCAATTTCCAAGAACCATAACATATTCATAACATATAACATACTCCAAATGAAAATATAACATTTCAATATTGGAATCATAATATTTCAAGTCAATATGATTACATAGTCTATCCATTATCAAAACCATTTAAAACATTCATTAAAGATATTTCTGAATCAAAGTGTCCCATATTACTTTGAAACATTTAAATAAATTAAAATTTTAATTAATTAATTTCTATATAATTAAATAATAAAAACAATTTTGAAAACATGTTCATTAATTATAATTATTTAGAAGATAAAATATTTGAAACTTTTATAATATTGTTTTACTAAAAGAGTCCCTTACCACATGAGTAAATAATTGACAAAAATAATTGAAAAATAAAATAAAAAAAGATTATAATATCATGATACTAAAGAGGTTCATGATATAATATGTTATAGGGTAGTATATGAACCATAGACGATAATAAATGTGCACAATATCAACATATTCTTCTATGAAAAGAGATTGAGAATTATTCCCTTACAAAATTTCTACAGCATAATGACGTCACACTAAAATTTAGAAATAGTGTTGACGGGAGAAAAATGGTTTTCTAATAAATTATACATAAAATTTATTAAAATAAGGATATCAAATAACCTATCACAACATTTGAAAATTCAAATTTAATAACATAAATTAAGTCATTTACTTGATGAGGAGGATGAATGGATCCTTTACAAAGATCAATTTTTATATAAAATTGATCGATTAGGTGTATTCACAATAAGTAGACATAAATAAAGTATAAAAAAATATTTGAAATAAAATGTTATTCCATAAATTATCATATAAAAACTTAATCCTTTATTATAATATTGATGGAAATAATGGCAATTGGATTAAGATGATCCCTTACCTTGAGTCTGACTTTTCACGTATGTTCCCTATTCTTTATGAATAATAAACATAAGAGAATTTTTAGTTTCATTAATAAATTTTTTAAAGTAAATTATTGTTTTTATATCTCTTATTACCTTTATACAACAATTAGTTATTTATTTTAGTTCATATCAGACATTTGGATGATGTTCAGAACATGAGACATAAATGATCTTGTTATAATTACAAATTTTCTTTGTGGTCAAATTTTAATTATCTCCTGAATGATATTCATTATATTTATATCATATATATATATATATCTAGTATATATGTATTTAGAATAGCCAATATCATTTGGATAAATGAAAATGAAATTCAACATTCATGGAGACGATAAGCCATTCATACAAATGAACGCTACTTTCATTTGTATTTATTATTTAATGGAATGAAAATATAATGATACATATGTATATTACAATACCTGTATGATATAATATTTTAAATATGATACATAAGTTCATTAATTTTATCCTTTATATGTTCCATGTATTGCATGAATGAGTCATATCACATTGAGGGGGCGGCAGTCCGCACTTCCTCAAATGATATTATCATATTTATAAAATATGAAAATCATAAATTTATGATATAAATGATAATTAAAAAATAATAGAGATAAAACAAATATAAAAAATTTCGCATATAATTATAGTTATTTCGTAATTTTCACCATAATAGGTGGTAGGGGAAATCGAACAATCATCATTTCGTGAGGAAGTAGTTTGTTGTCCATAGAAATAGTAAGTTCTATACCCATTAGATGGAGGTTTGTTAAGTGTAGTTCAAATCCTTCTCATAATAAACATATTATATTAAAGATGCTAGTGTTGATATGTAATAAATGAAAAAGAATAGAATAGGCAGAGATGAAGCACAATAATGTAATGGAGTTTTAGAGAATACTCTACCTTTTAAAGCATGCAACTCTATTTGATTTGAGATAAGATGCTTTTTTGAAAGTATTATTTTATTATAAAATGAATTTTGGTTTCAAAAGGTTAAAAAATATTAAAATTAGAAGATAATATAAATATAATTCTAAATAAAATCATCTAATAATAATTATACTGGTTTTGGATATTTTTTATCATTATCTTTATTATTTAACCCTTTTTTCTCTTACAGTTTAATCCAGAATTTAACACTTTGAGAATAAAAAAAATACCAAAACAGGTAAAATATCCAATTTAAGAGTTAATAATAATATTTTATACTTTACAATCAGTATTTTTCTGATTCACATTTTTTTTGGAATTTTATAATATTTAATAATGAATTTTATATTTTAAAATTTGAATTATGTCAATTGTGACACTATTCATGTCATGAATATTTAAAAAATCGAAAAAAAACTTTATTGATGCAAAAAAACTTCATTAATTAAAATATAACATGTCACTATCATCCATAAAATTATGGTGGGATAAAAAAATATTAAAATTTCATTTATTTTAACATTTATAATATCATTTATTTGAATCTTTAATTAATTAAGCAATCACTACATCACTGTTGTGTCTCAATTAAAATTATTTATATATTGTGTAAAAATTATAAAGAAAATATCATGATGTATTATAGCATTTTATCTTTCTAATTAATATTAATAGTTGTAATAATCACTAAAATTACCAAATAAAATAATTGTTTTACTGAAAGATATATGTTTATGTTACATTTTTTCATAACTTTTAATTAATTTTTATTAAATGTAATTTTCACATACAAGTGGATCCATGGGGTCCAAAAATTGAGCAGTGGATTCCCATGGTCTAAAATGTATCTACCAATAGGGTTAGGAAAATTTTTAGGGTAATTTAATATTATTGTAAAAATATTTTTATTCCTTATTTACTAGATTTACCCTTTAACAATGGTAAAAATAACATTTATTGAAATTACTATTCATAATATCTAAAAATATAAAATTTACCTATTTACAGAATTTGGACATCCTAATTACTAGTATGTAATAAAATTTTATAAATTTCAAATACATATGTTTTAGATATTAATTTGAAATTAATAATTGTTGTCAAAACCAAAATTTGTGTTTTTATGAAATTAAAACTACCAAAAAATTGGCACATCTTTATATCCAATTTTAATGTGAAATTACTTCCAAGGATGAAAATTGGATTTATTGAAAAAAATATAATATAATTCAAATTTAAAACCAATTAAAATGGCAGTCTATTCATATAAATATATTATCTTAAATGTTAGTTTAGAATTAAAATTCAATATTATTCACTATTCATAAACAAATGAACTTTATCAGAACAACAACAAAATTTTACCCAAAAGTATATTTTGATGACTTTATTCAAATGAAGTGGTTTATTTTGTAAAATGGAACATATAAAAGAGAATAAACTAGATTTAAAAATTCCTCTCCATCAAAAAGATCTAAATAGACCATTTATTGAATATTAGAGTATTTCATGCTTAAAATACGATTTAATCTTATTTTAAGCCTCTAAAATCTATTGGATAAAATTGAGAACATTAAAATAACATGTTCAATCAAATTTTAGTTAGTTCTATACTTTTATGCTAATATAATGTGTATATGCTAGCTACCATTTAAAATAATAATAACAATATATTATTTTTTAGTTTAACTCAATGTAGTGTGCAACGTAAGATTTAAAATAAACATTTTATTTCATGTTGAGTATTTTATATCACATAGAATACCCTTGAATGTAAAATTATTATTTAATTAAAAAATATTAATAATAATTAAATTTTCCTATTCATTATTTACCTACGATGTTATGCAAAAAAACTATGATAATTAATGAACACAAACATCAATCCCAAATATTGATTATTATCCCAAAATTATCCCGATGGGGAACCCTACTATATTAATCATCCATTACCAACCATTAAAATCTAATTTGTATCCTCACTATTGTATCCTCAAACAAAACAAGACAATTTTCAATTAGAAAACCCATAAATTTTTGATCTAGATATGTATTCCCTTTCCTAAATCTCTTTCAGATGATCTAAAATATATGAAACTATCTAAATAATTAAATACTAATTTATTAAAAATATATATATTTTTAGTTTATTCATTTTATAAAAAACATTATAAAAATTGGTTTACATAAGTCCAATTTTCTTATTTTAAAACAATTTCAACTCACATTACACACATGAAAACTAATGTAATTTTTTAAAATCACCCCCTTACAACCCAAGGCAAATCACCCAAAAAATCGAAATCTCTCAAACCTAGTAATTATTTTCCATGAAAAAAATAACACATTCTAAAGTATAATTTACAATCCATATTAAACACACTTATTACACCACATGAGTTTTTATTTTCAAAAAAAGGTTAATCTCAAAAACTGAACATCTAAAAAATAAGTATCCTTTAATTTGTGAAACCCCACTATAAAAAAAATAAAACACAACCCTTATATAAATATTTTCCTGTCATACCATATATAATGTTTTTGGGAAATTTTAAAAAAAAATTAAAATTATTAGTAGTTGTGATATGTAAATTTGTTAAACAACACAACCTATTGGAATGTCTATCATGCAAACATGATTCCTAAAGGGTTAATACATATTGAATGACCACAATGCCTCATAGAAAATATTATCCATAGGAAATATTTAATCCTAGTAAATAACATCAAATAAAATATGGTTATTTAAAACATATATATGAAATCACATGGTGAATTTAGTTGTAGATAAAGACCTAATGGACAAACCAACACCCATTTACATTCCAAGTCTTGAAATCATCTCTCAAACTCTAAAAGGAATTGTTTAATCATCCAAAAAATTGGATAATATAAATTAAATTCTTATTATTTTCCTTGTTCACATTTCTCATAAATTTCTACATTAACTAAATTTACAATTTTATCTAAATTTATGATTATATTTCCAATTATTGATTAAAATGTATAATCTGAGACCTTTTAAATATAATATTTATAAAAAAATCTATAGTCCTGATTTAAATATTAGTTATAGGAATAATTTTATACAACTATTGAGGATGTTATTATTATTATTATTTATTATAATAGTCATAATGGGACATAATAATTTTGGTCTTTGAGAGCATAATTTTATGGGAAAATATATTTTGGCACATTAGATGGAAAATAGATGTACATCCCACAATTCAAGCCCAATCAATCTAAAAATTTATATAATAATCAAATTAAATCATAAGAGAAATTAAATTTAACTTGTGATTATAGTAATTAAATCATTTTTAGGATGATTCCGTCTATCCAATTTGTAGAATTTATTTATTCCTACATTTCATATCCTAACATATCTTCTCAATATTTCATTAATAATTTCAAAATGTATTATCCAATTAGGATAAATTGATACTACAAGTGGTCTTACATATTGTCAGAAAATCATTTTTTATTATAAATAATAATTCAATCACCAAGATGTTCATTTGGGTGTAACAATTTGGAATAATTATCTCATTCACATAACCATATAAATTATAGAAATTAAACTATTCACACATATTACATCACCATGACGATTAACATAAGTAATGTGATGAATTTGAAAGAAATTTTCTCAATAAAAATTGTACTAAATTATTTATTCAAAAAATATATTTGGGTGGGAATGATGGTATTTTTTTTATTCATGAAATTTTATGATACCATTTTTAAATTGTTAGGATGTTCTTCATTTTATTTTTTTCCAAACCTAATTTATTTTTTCTCATTAAAATATTTAATTCTTAAAATCTATTCATATTATTCTCATTAGTTTTAATTTTTTTTATATATAGTGAGTACATTATAGAATGAAGTATTTATTCTGATGAATTTTTCTTATTCTTAAATCCCACTCTTTTGTCTCATATTCTTTCTTTAATTGAGATCATTGCATCAATGGATGGTCAGTCGTTTTTTAGGTTGATTAAAGGGAGTTTTGTGGGATGTATTTAATGATATTTTTTTATACATACATTTAATTAGTTTTTATTTTCAATTCCTTATATATTACTTATTTACCTATTAATTTTGAAATGTTTCTAAAAATAAATATTTTGAGTGATTTAACAACAATATACATTGGATGAATCATTAAATAGAAAATTTACGATCATAGGTGTGTTGAAGTAGAATTATGAATAAATATGTGAATTATTAGGTTTGTTTTTAAATCATTTTACAGTACTCAATGAATTATTAATCTTAGTTATCAACTAAAAAATCATTCCAATCTCTCCGAAACAAAACTCTAAGATGGACCCATTTTCATTAAATATATTAATTAAAATATTATTTTCTTTTTTATAAAAAAACAAAATAAATATTTTTCCATTTCATTTTCATAAACCAAAAGAAAATCAATTTATATTAATGACATAAACTTTGTATTATTTGGAATCATAGAGCAATTTGTGTTCTATGTGATTGCTTTAATGCATAGGGCAAATTTGGAGAAACTGTATTTTGGACCCATTTTTAGGGACTGTAGAATGTATCCTAAACACAATTATTCTATTATCACTCAAATTTCATTATTTGAATCAAATTTTGTCACATTTTATTTCCTTTATATCCTTTTATTTATTCCCTCTAACATACGATACAATTCAGACCAATTTACTAGGTTTTCCAATCATATGGGTGATGACTCGAGTCAACCAATGTGATTGGAAAACCTAGTAAATTGGTCTGAATTGTATCGTATGTTATGTTAAATAAAATTAGTTCACCAAATTCATAACAATATAGAATCAAAATAATAGTATATTCAAATAAAATATCATCACAATAAACTCATCTTTAACACATTATGAAATCAAATTGAAAATACCAATATTCATGCCACTAACATAAACAACAATATAGATCAAACCTTAAATGTTTATATCACTCAAACCTAAAACAATTACTTATCACATATCAAACATAAATAATAATGAAAAGAAAATTTTTACATAAAACCCTTTGACATAAAAACAACAACTTTAGTAAAGGGATATATTTTGACAATCATTGAAATATTGTCAATGATTTAATGATATTTTCGAGACTATGTTCCAGCCTCCTAAAATCATGCCAGTAATGTTGAAACAATTCCATTTTTATATAAAAATTGAGTTAAAATCAGTTAAATAACATGATACTATCATATATAAATTCCTAGGGCCAGATAAAGTTTTTTAAAAAAATTCTGCGCCAACTGTAAATAAATTTAACATGAAATGTGAAATAAATGATTTTTTTAAATATAGTATTTTGATTTTATAGAAATTGTAGTGAGTTAATGATAAACTACACATCATACATGACCATGGATTTTAAATAATAACAATTTTAAATTTTCTATGATGGATGAGTTCCAAGAAATAAATATTTCATCGACATATTTTTAATATGGCCCATCAAAAATAAAATTTGAATTGTGAATATATTTATTTATAAGGACTTTTTAAATTGAAAAATATTGGAAACCACCCCTTACCATGGGGACCAGCTCAAATCTGGTGTTATGCACACTCTTTAGGCTGATGAAATCCTTACTGTTTAATATTTTGTCCCCTATATGATGTTCAATGAAATAAACCCTTTTAAAGACCATGAATATTGAACTATTGACATGTTTTTTAGAATTTTTGATAATATAAATCCTATAAATGATAATAGTTTGACAATTCCTTAAATAAATGTTTTACATATGAGAGTTCCATATATCGAGGAAAATTCTCAAGATCTTTAAAATACACATCAGTGATAAAATTTCAACTCAATTTATAATGATTCTCTTGGATACTTTAGATAAATAATCAATTATTAAATCATATTTAATGTTTGAATAGTTATCCACTAAAAAAATCTATATCATAATCTATTTTAATATTAATAAAATTAATGTAATCATATTCTCATAATCATTTAACAACCCATCCAATGGAAACAATATACTCTTAGGATAATCCATCTAGCTAAATCCTATATCAAATCATTTCATAAGTTATTTCTTCATATGTTGTGTATAAAAATGGATAAATTTATTTTTTTGGTTCAATCTCAACTATACTAATTTCAATGATTTAAAATTTCTATAAAGTCTATTACTACTCATTATTTCTGTTTATTGAAATTAAATAGATAATCTAGTTCATTGATTGATCTCATTTGAAACTCATTATTTTCATTATCTTAAGGTGGGGGAAAACCTTTAGGTTACATAAATTAACCATTAGTAAAACAAGAAAGGATTAAAAATATTTCGATAATTACTAATATATTATCTCATAATATATTAAATATTAATATAAAATTTTGTAACTCATACCTCTAAAAACATTACAACATACAACTCTATTTCTCCAAATATTTATTGGAAACTATAAAATCTATCTAATATAACAATTATCTAAAATATTCTCCCCTAACAACCTCAAAATACTTCTTCTTCATGAAATTGAATCCATACCCACCTACTCAATGTACCAAACATTACATTGTACTTTAAAAAGGATTATCTCTAACAAAACCCATATCCTTTTGAATTTTAATGTGAGAACCACCATAATGGGAACCATTAAAACTAAGATAATGGACCTTAATTTCCCAAAACTCAAATATTTTCATGAAGAGATGATGATTTTCATGTCCCAATGTGATCTAGGATCCATTAAAAACATCATTTCATTTGTAAAGTATTGTTATATTATATTTGAGTATCTTAAAACCACATATATCACTCTTCAGCTCACTAATCATTGTGTCTGGGTACCTTTTGTTATAAAAAAGGCTTTTTAGTAAATTTTTAAATTATCAGATAACATTTCTATATAATTGTCCATGAAAATGATCTAATATTATGTTATAATAAACAATACACAATTTTTATTTGTTATATGTTCTTGGAAATAATCAACTAAGTCACTTAGAATATGAATGAGATGATGCAAATAACCTTCTCAAAACATATGTATTTGTCTCATCATCTATAATAGAATATCCCAAAAAATGAATATTATTTCAATAAGAAAAATTATTAATGGAATGATTAATTTTTCATAAGGGATGATCAATGAATTAATCAACGACTTTTTGTTGAAGAGGTTATTTATTTTCTTTATTCTTATAAGGGAGGTGTTTCTCTTAGATTAAATCTCATAAATATATCTTCTATGATGTTTTTAGGGATACAAATTCATTTATCCCATTGAATAAATCATTTTCATTTATTCATGACCCAATCATTTCATGGAAATACAATTTCTAATGGATAAAACATCCTTGAGAAGGGAATTAATTGAGCCTGATTTCAATTCCTAATCTAACTCATGTGATTTTTACCAACCTGACCATGATCTCAAGGTCCTTCCTTACTCTCTATGGTTTGTATTATTATGAAAAAATGAATCCTTTTATATTTTCATTTCATTTTCCTTGATTCGGGGAAGATTACATAGTTCTTGGAGTAATTATAAAAAATTCAAATGAAATTAGTTTGAACCTATAAATTATTTTATGCATTACCCCACTAAATATGAAAAATAATATTTACATTAAATTTTATTTTAAACATTTTCTCTAACCCCCTGAGAAAATTAATCCTAATCTTATAGAAATATTGAAAAATTCAATACTTATGAATTTGAAACATGGATTAAAAAACACCTTTTTTGAGAGAGAGTTATTTAACCCAAGAAATATGGAATGACTATGATAAGTAATAGGGTTAAAGTCAATATCCTTAAAATGGTGAGTAGTAGATGCATAAAAAATATTGATTTTATAATTTGAACTGAAACACTAAGAATTATCATTTTACATTACACGTTATTGGTTAATTCCAAAATATAGTAGCTAGATATGAGTCGTACTTCATCCTCAATGGGTATCAATGGTATACATAAACAATATTTCCTATATAATTCCACAAAAAACCCATTTTATTTCTATTTAGAATACTTTTCTTCAAATACATATCCTTTGGGTGGGGTAATAACCCTTTTTCCATCTTTTTGTGCAGGATGTAAATTTTATTTGACTCTATGGGGACATCATAAGTGTCCTTTTATAGGAATTATATAATTTTGTGGAAATAATGGATGGATTATAGAGTAATATCTAGGTTCTTTATTCAATATGAGGGATTAAAAAGTTTGTTCAAAATTATTAAAAATTCTATTATATAGTTAATGGTGGTTGATTCCTTGTGAATATTATTTCTTGTAATGATATCGATGTTGGAAGATATAGTTTTGGAATAAATAAAAATATTAATTCAATAAAATAAATCAATATAGCACATTCATTGTTAGGAACCACCAGTTTATTTAGAAGTTTCATTAGGATCATTGAATCTATTTGATTACCCATTTGTTTTACTCATATAAATGATTCTTGTTTTCATGAAATAAATTTGCGAGGACTCTTTCTTGACTATCAAGACATATCTTATCTCTTAATCTATCATGAAATATCATAACAGAAAACATATTTTTAAAATAATTTAAAATGATAGATACATTCCTTTAGGATCTATCTTTATGCAAAGATGAGTTAAAATTCTAGTTTTCTTTTGATTAACTGAAAAATGTTAGTGATTGATAAATTAATTAAACCACCACATTAAAAGTAGTTATTTCTATTTTTATGCCCTAGAGAGGTTTAGGGACAATCTATAGTGACCCCATTAATTTTCATTAAAAATTTAATATTGAAAAGAATTTCCAAAAAATAAAAGATTCCATTGAATGATTGATTATGGGGATACTACTCATATTATTATTTTATATAATGATAATGTAAAAAATTGCATTGATTTAGTGGTAGTTCACCCAAGTCTATATTAAAAATAAATATATTTCATCCCACAATTCAATGGATAATTTATTTATTATTTAACATATTTATTTTTTTAGTAGTTATCCCTGGTAAACTGAAATAGAAAACAACAAGGTACCGACCATAATTCCAAAATTATAAACTATTGAAATGAATACATTCATTTCATATATCAAATGCTATGAGTTTGATCATATCTACATCTATATGCACTTCCAAAATGAAATCATTATATGATATAATCATATGGATGATAAGGATTATATTCACAATTTTTATCATGAAAGGGTATATGGGGCCCGAATTTCCACAACTCAAACCACTTTAATGGTTCTATAAATTATATTTCATTAGCTAGTCCTAATTAGGGTTTCCTTAAAATTATACAAATATTATTCTTTGATGTAAATAACTATGTTTCAATACTAAAAATATCATAATACAATATTTTAGAGATATTTTATTATATGGGAATATTTTTTTATGGGACCCTATTAGACACCATGTGAGATATCTACATCCTCTATAATTGTTATTATGAGTGAAAACAGAATGCATTCATTAGATCTTTAAAACTCATCTTCAAATTTGATAGACAATTCCAACACTCTTTCATATCATTTTATTCATTTTTTATTTTATATTTTAATTATGTATGTTTACCATTATTTCATTTATATATATATCGATGATTCTTTCCTAGAAGGTTTTTTTCCTAAAACACATTTTTAGTGTTTTTTATTAATTTTATAAAATAATGTCAATTTTTTGTATCACATGAATCATTCTATTTATCATCCCCCTATAGTCCATGTTTCCAACTCTTGATTATGTGTGTGTCTGTGTGTTTTAATTGAACAAGACATTCCATTAATCGCTATTTTAAATAATTATCTAATTAATCACCATAAATTTCCTACATATGTTACTGTTAAACATAATGGATAAATAAATCAACATGTTGATTGTTTCAAAAATCATCATGTATAGTCAATTTATTGAATGCCAGAATTGGCCCATAAAAACCCAATGGGGTGTCTTTGATCTCCCCCTGATAATTATAGTCATCAAAATAATTACATGCATCTGTTGGTGACTATTTAAACCATAATGTAATTTAATATGATTATAATATAAAATAATTTTTTTACTATTATTCTCGATGTAATTATAGATTTGATTTCCATGAAAAATAATGAATTAGTAGAAACAAAAAGAACCAAATCATGTTTCAGATACAAAATAGAAAAATAATAAAAACCACAAATGACCCTCAAAACTCCCTCAGATAGCCATCAATAATTACACAAACATAAATCCCTAAATATTACAGCTCTCCCCAAATCAAAGTCTCTACATTAAAAATTAAATCCACTAATAGTATTAAGTTAAATACATAAAGAGCTCATTCAATGTTGTCACATGGTCATATATTCTATGAAAATAAACATATTTTCATATATATCATTTGATAAAACCACATGAATTATTTGAAAAATTAAAAAATTAACTTAAATTAAATATGTCAATCATTTATACTAGAATGACCAGGAGTTACTAATGGAGATAAATAAAACCATGAATCTGTAGAGTAGAAAATATTTATAATAAAAATACTCATTAGCTACCACCCACATTATAACATCCATTAACCATTTTACAAGTGCTTATTATATCACCCCTTTGATTTGGTTGTGTTATTATCCACTCAACAATGGATATCATTTTTCAGTAAAAATAACCAAGAGTTAGGCATTTCTTTTTTTCTGAATAGACAGAGTGTGAGTATAAATGTAACTGAAAGAATTATAGGGACCTAGATATTATTTGGAGAGTTTATATATAATCATGGTTTGGTACTTCATGAAAGACCATCTTATGTCATAAGAAAAAGTTACATCAGAAATCTTTCATTATAAACTAGACATGAAGTTTGATTATATATCATCAATATATCATAATAGAAATTATCTTTTTCATAATAAATCGCATTTACCATATTAGATAATATTTTAAATGATAAAGTAATAATCTATTATTTTAAACCAATGTGGTGTATTTGTCGACAAACATATGTAATTTTTTTCTTATATCATAAAAGGGTGGCATAATCCATAAATACTTTTGACCAATTGGTTAATAAATATAGTGTTTTTTTTTCACTTGACATACATAATTGTCCCCCAAATCCAACGAGGATTTCCAGAAAGATTTGGGACACCTATATTCCTTTTTGATCACATCATTTGATGTTTTAACTTCACGATTGTTGTGTTTCATCTACTGGGGTATGTTATAGTTCTATATCTTTATTTCCACAAGTCACGTACACACCATTGTGATTCATTTTTTAATTCATTGATCATGGGGTAACAGTTTTCTCAGGACATTCTTGATCCATAGTGTAACCATTTTTCATAGGCTAAACCATGTTTTGGTTGTGGTTTTATCAGAGACTTCATTGGGGTATATTTAATTTATCTTCTCTATTGACTGATTCACTTGTTAAATTGATTTTAATATACAGATATCTATTCTAGTTAATCTAATGTTTTCCATGAATTCATTCCATGATGGTGGATTTCCATTTTGGGCTTCTACGACCCAAGATGAGGTGGGTGGTTCAATATCTAACCAATGATTTATGAAACTTGATTGATCTAGTTTTATAATAAAAATTTAAAAAATGAATTATTTTTTGAAGGATAATTTTGTTCCAAAATGAGTTTTTGAGAAAAACATTTTCCCATTTCATTTTAATAAAATGAATGTGAATTTTCATTGAACTGGGAAATGGATTAATTAAATTATTCTCAAAGAATACTTTTTGTACAATGATTCAGAAAATATAGCAAATGGGAATCCTTGGGTGTTGAGGTAAAATGATTAGTAATGGGCTTCACTGATTTATATTGTTATATTGTTCACTGATTTGGTGTTCATCTCTTACGTAAGCCTTTTATTCTAGTGATTTTTTAGATATTATTCGGATAATAAAATGTGTGGGTTTTTCTATTCTCTATTGATTGGATGCATTTATTTAGAAACATTATGCACATGATTGACTATGACATGGTTTTAGTTTTATATTTAGCCTAGACTATAGTGAACCTTGGTTTGATTTTTCCAATGTTTTCTGTTTCATGTATTTATATTTGATATGAAATGTGGTACCTTAATTAAAATTCATAGATATATTTCAAATTATTTGAATCCCAATTACAATGTTTATTCTTACCTTTTGAATAAAGTGAAATTGTTTAAAATGATTTTGATATTGACTATAAATAAATTATTTTCATTAATTTTTTTATTTAATGTTTATTATGTTCATAATTTTATATAATACCATGTTTATAACATCTTGGGTATAATCCAATTGATACGTTTATGTCACACTCTGTGAACCCCTAGGGAGTATCCTAGATCATGATATATCATTTGATAAAGTAAAAAAAAGAAACCATAGAGAGGTTGTGATATTTCTATTAGTGATAATTGGGTATCTAGTTGTGAGATAGTGTGAGTTTTCCTACACAGTAACCTGAAGTAATTATTTCCCATTTTCATTTTTTCCATTTATTTTAGACTCATACGATGTAGTTTTTTTTACAAATGTCGAGTAATATCATTTACTTTATTTTTATTCATTTATGGAATATATTTTTCCAATATACTCTTTAGTCTTCTCTATATATATATATATATAAGTTGATATATATGCACTATTTTCTACCATCGATTGGGAAAAACGTTTCCCCCTAGATTTTTTTGATGTTATGGTGCTATTAAAAACCCATGGGGATTGAAACTTTGCTTCTAGTATTTGATAGGTTATGATGGGTATTGATACGTGATTATATTTGGGTTTGTTCATTATAGATTTGAATAAGAGCATGGAAATGCTCAATGATTCACCCTCACAAATCATTGAATTCAGGCAGGTGGTGATAATATTTGAAATTTAATACCAAAATCTAAACAGACTACAAGGTCATAATAATGTGTAAGTATTGGGTACCACCCATAATAATAACAATAAGTTCATTAGTCAATTGATGAAAATCCATGAAAGGATTTCCCCAATCTCTCTCTCTCATTATGATTGGTTTTTACTAAATCTTGGTTTTTTGGATTTAATTTATTTAAAAAAAGGGTTATGGGTAAATTTTAGGGCTCTTTCACAAATGTAATACTAGATTTATCTTATGTTATTCCTAACAATTATGATGCAATGTGAGGCAAGGTCACGAATTGGTTTTGTTCAAACTAATTAGATCTACCTATGTTATAACTATCCCATGGTCTGGGTATAGCTAACAAACTAGTGTAATTAAACCCTGATTCATTACTAAAATCATCATAGGATAATGTTTATAGTCATTCTCAAGTCTAATTGGGTTAATATTATTCATGTTAACATCCCATAATCATGTTTGAGGAAAATAATGGGATGAACAATTATTTTTAATGAAATTAAAATATATATGGTTACCATGGATCAATATATAGATCAATTTTTCATACAATCAACCCTACTCTAAACCCATAAAAAGGAGGATTATCAATTCATGGCGGTGATCATAAAAAGTAATGAAATACTAAACATGTTTTTCATAATCATGAAATAGTTTACAATTATGAAATCATGGATTCAAACAATTAAGAATGAACTGTTAATTATTAAGAAAAACAAAAATACAGTCAATTACCTATTACAAATGAATATCAAGGAATCGATAAGATATATAAAATTAAAAAAGTAATGAGAAATAAGAAAATCATTGAGTATGAAGATATGATGAAGAATGATAGCAGTGTTGATGAAGAATGTCGAGCAATGTTGACATGGATGCTGAAAATGGAAATTGGATTGAAACGGATCTAAAAAATCAAAATTATTTTCTAAAAAAATTGAAAGAAGGAATTGAAATATTTTTTTAATGAACCCCAAATAATGGTGAGATGAAATGGAAGAATAAAATTAGAGAAAAAATAATTTTTTCTAACACTTTGTGCAGAATACCACGTTGCGTATTTATGGTCCTAATAAGTACAGTACATGTAAGTCATTAATGAAATGTACTAGATTATGTAACCTATTTATAGATTTATTAATGTCATGTATTTTACATCCACATTTCCCACCAAAGAATCATTTCATATCCTTTATTGGGCTAGACATTTATATTTCTGCATTGTGAAATTTCTGCACATCGTTGAGATTTACTTCCTGTGGTGTACTGATATTTGGAATATAAATATAAATTATTGAATTTAAATTATGTGTACTTGATTCATTTCATGTTATATCATTATGGGATAGTCATTCCTATACATTATTTTTTAATAAGTTTCATAGGTCTTGTGTTTAAGACACTATAACACCCCATGCTTCCACAATACACTTCTTTTTAAATAATTCAATAGCTTGCTCTACACACAACACATAGTTCGTGTGCACCATGACCTATAAAAAAGATGTATAAAAAATTTTATGAATAGTATTCACCAAATTTTTAATTGAAAATATATCCCATATAGTTTTAACAATCATCATTTATGTTTCATATACATAATATAAATACATATTCAATTTTTCAGATAAAAAATTAATTATAAAAAATGAAATTTTTAACCTTTTAATGGTGAACCCTTTTTAAATACAATATTTGACACCATAATATATGAAATTAAATTAAATTATATTGTTATTTATTATTGGGAAATAAATGTTTGTCTTATATTATGTTTTGGTAATTTTCTGATAAATTTTGTATTTTGATGACTACATGAAAATACAGCATTTTAATTCAAAACTTTCATTTAATATAATTTATTTATATATTTATGTTGTATTTTTAATTAGTTTTACATAGTAATTTGATTAATATTTTATTATTTAATCCAAATATTTTTATTGTATTTAAATTCACATTTATATTTTATATAAACAATGTCAATCGTTTGCTAGTTTTTACTTCATAAAAACCTAATTCTCATTTTTACAACACGAATTAATATTATATTAATTTTTATAACTTCTATGATTTGAATTTGTAAAAATTGATTTCATATTTTTAATTATAAGTTCTATACTATTTAAAGAGAAACCTTTTATTTTTGGACATTATGAATAGTAACTTCGGTAATTATTTTTAATTAACCTGGTTAAAGGTTAATTCTGGTAAATATGGGGAAAAATAATATTATAATAATTTAAAACTACCCTTACACGTATCCTAACCCAATGTTATGATATATTTCTGACCATTGGAATCTATTGGTCTATTTTGGGACCCCATGGAGCCACTTGGGTCTGATAATGACATGTTATAAAAATTAATTATAAGTAAAAGGAAATATAAAATTACATGTATCTTTTTTTAAATATATTTTTGATGGAGTTATAAATGTGGCCATGTCAACTATAAATATTAATTATAAATATATACATATTTCCAAAATCAAGATATTTTTTTTTATTTTTAGACATTAACTACTTAAATTAAATTATGACACAATAATGATTTTGTATTTTCTTTATTAATAAAAGAATCAAATAAATGATATTATAAATATTAAAATACACATAATTTGATCATTTTTATGAAATACAATAATTTTATAGATGACATTGACATATTATATTTGAGTTAAATACTTTGGTTCTAATAAATCATGTTTTAAGACATTAATTAAACTCAATTACAAAATATTGTCAAAATTCAGATAATTGAGTTTTTAAAACAAATACAATTTTATTAAATGTTATAAAAATCCTAAAAATATACAATTCGACCAACTAAATTATATAATGTTAAAAATTTCATAAATTATTCACTTGCGGTTCTATTGTAATTTTACTCTCACTAAATTAACCCTATAGTATAAAAATACAAGAAGACATAGTAGGAGGAGAACTATTAATATATGGGTTAATCCCAACAGATAAGTTTAGTTCCATGAATTAAAATTGTCAAAAAAATCATTATTTGAGAGGATTTATACACATAAACTTCTTATCTTCTAATTAAATTACATTTTAGATATTATAAATCTAAAATCATTCTATAATAAATTTACATTTCATGACTTTTCCTAAACTGCCACACACCTCTCATATAAAAGATAACCTCCCTCTCTCATTATATCCAGCCTCTAATGCTTTTGGTTCTTCCAACGATGCCAATTTCTCCTCTAAACCTCCCTAAAATAATTATATATGCTCCATATTGGACATAAATATATTCTAATGTGTCATTTTTGTAAATCAAACGGAAACACACAAAAGAAGAGGAAATCATTTATTCACTTCATTCAATGTTATTTTATTTTCAACTACTTCATTCAATATTTTTTACATAAAAATATCAATATCATATATAATCCATATATTGAGTCGTTATTATAATAATGGGACTACAATATTCATCATTTTATCCATACAACCAATATTAATATCACATTGTGTGCGTATGTATGGATTTTCATCTCAATGCGATGGTGTAGTTTGTTATTCCACATTAATTTATTTGAATGTATATAAAAATTTTTATAATAGATATAACTAATTAATATGAAATTATTTTGATTATTTAAAATTAATATAAAACTTTGTTGCATATCAATAAATCATTAAGTAATGATATCATCCCTCATGTGTATGTTAAACCTTCCATCTCCACGACGCGATGAGATTAATTGTTCACATTATCCATCAAATAATTATTATAAAATATATATATTATTAATTATTTAAAATCATATAACATAATATGTCTACTAGAATTATATATATATATATATATACATATATGTCTTCCACTTTCTTCCATTTAATATGATTATAAAATGGAAGTAGCGTTCCTGTGTACGTAAGGCATGACGTCTCCATGAATGGTGTATTCCATTGGATATATCTATCTATTATATATATTTTTATTATTAATATATAATATATTAAAAATCGTATTTACTTTTTTGGAAGTATTTAATTTATTATCTATGTAATAAGATCAAGTCTAACAACTCAAAACAAATACGATAAAAAAGAGATTGTTACCTGAAATGTGGCATTAATTTAGAATTGTAAAAAAATGGGTAATATAAATTCATAAAATAATCATATATATTATCATATATATTATTTGTAAATAAGTAAATTATATGATTAAAAACATTATACAGGATTTTCAGACATGTACGGAGATTATCACACCAATGTTGAGGGTTAATTCCTCAATCTCATTATTACCCATGATTGTTTATGGGTAAGTATTAACTAAGATATATTCATCAACAATGTCCATTTTTCATAAAAAATATTTTCAAATGGAATATTATATGGTTTTATGGAATGGACTATTTAACTAGATCATTATTTTAAATGTTTTAGGGATTTATTTTTAAAAATATTTTTAATTAATGTCAATGACTTTGAAATTATTTGAAAGATTTTTTTTATATGGACTTGGTTGTTTTAAAATACTAATTCCATTAAAAAGTTTTAAAGTGGAATGGAAGAAATTTATTCAAAATTATATAGTAAATAAATTTCATTATAAATTGTGTGACTTTTATATTATTGTTTGCATCTATGTCAACTTCCTTTATTAGATATTATTCAAGATTTAGGTTGATTTATTATAATACAATTTTTATTATTGTATTGAATGAGTTATGATATGTTTGAATTTGGATATTCTATTTTTACACCATTCATGGTTTATGATTATATTATTGACAATTCGTTGGATTGTTTTAATAGGAATGATTATGTTATGTGTCACCCTTTTCATATGAGAAATTCATTTGACTTAGTATATGATGGGAATTTCCTCCTATAGCCCCTTAATTCATAGGTATGTCTCATGAGACAAAATAATGTCTTTGCATAAAGCCTTGATAGAATATTTTGTGAATTGTCTCGAAATAGGGCCTTACGATAGTGGTTATGATGTCCGACATTATGAATTCTCTAATTATGATATTAGTTATTGATTTACATGTTATTATTCGACTAGTAGAATATACATGTGAATGATTAAACAAATTATTTGTTTTATTCTTCCAATATTATGCTGAATATATTGTTTTAGAAAGATTTTGTTTTAGTTTCTTACCATTCCATAAATTTTTATGGTCAATTTTGATATCTTCCTCTATATTTGTTTCCTCACTGAGAATATGAGCTAACCCATTTCTTATGGATTATTTTTCTAGAATGCGAATAAATATTTTTATGATTTATATGAAGGGTTAAGATAAGGGAATGATGGTGTTCTTAAAGGATTATCCATGATGTCTGTTTTGTAAGAAATTGTGATGTAATTTTCTTGTATGTAATCTAATTTTAAATACTAATAATCTTATCATTTGTTTTGGAATTGATTCCTTGAAATAATTTCAATGTATTAAAATAATTCACTGACTCCTGGATTTTGGGTTTGAGGTGTTACAGTTTGTAGTAGAGGAAGATTATCTATAACCACGGAAGCAGATTTAGAATACCAACGATAGGGATCATAAACGTAATGTTGACTTAGAGGATAATTATATAAGAACCCCAGAGAATTTTGGTAAAATAGGGATTCCAAGGATATTTAAATCAATACATCAATATCTAGATATTACAAGTGGACGTGGTTATGGAACATATGTACCTAGGGATGAAAACTCCTATAATATGTTTTGGGCTTGACTACGGGTAACATGGTTCTCGAAAAACTGCCTTACTACACACCTGGTGGGAGAATATCAGGAGATATTCTTTGGATAATTAAAACTTTCATTACAAACCATTATGAAATATTTATGAGTAAATATGTCCTCAAAGGGGTTATATTTATTATTATTAAATAGAAATGAGTAAATATTTCAATTTCTGCCATGTATTTTCATATTTTGTATTTAAATATAAAGATTCATAATCAAATATAGTGTATGCCATTTTTTAAAAATTGATCATCGTGGAAGAAATAAAAAAATATCAATGCACATAATCCATGTATGTCATTCCCTCATATGAAAGATAATTATAGTGGAGATGGTTACATAACTAGTATTGAATAGCTTATAACCATATAGGGACATCTAACACAGGTTATGAATAATAACCTTACTCTTATAGAGAATCCTGATCCATAATGTAGAGGGTAAATGTAAGACCACTTCATGAGGAAACATCCTCCAACATTCAATTAAACGTAAAATTCCTTTGGGTGTGAGGAATTTATAAGTTCTATAGAAAAAATATTTCTTCCTTTTGGAATTTACAAAAGGGAGAATGTTTTCATGGGAGTCTACCATCTTTTGGGATATTAAAAATAATGGTGGTCATTAACTCAAAACACAAATAATGATGAAGAAGTGGAAAATATGGAAGAGAGGGTGTTAAAATAACATTTCCTTGAGAAATAAAATCCTTGTGAACAGTGATCTTATATTGAATGTCATTTTCTGATTCTGAGGAAAAAGGAGGATAACAATTTTGTAATATATGATGATAACATCACAATTTTATCAAGTCATACTATAGACTACATACATAACCCATGAGTTCAGAGTGATCTATTCTTTGATGGGATAAAACCATTCCTCCAACCAGAATTAGTCTTACAATATTTCTCATTGTAAGAAGATATAGTGTTGTGTGCTATCAAGAAAAAAAAATGAATTCCCTAATTCTTATGAAATTATTGTAAATCAAGAGAAGAAGAGAATGGGGTAACAAAAATAGATAAAGTTAAAAATGGAATGTATGATTTTACATTATGTGACAATGATGCAAAGAAACACCCTGGTATTTTTTTTAAAATGAATGGGAATTAGTTAAAAATGTGGAGAAAAAGGTCACCATGCTTGTGATTATAATGGAATGAATTAATATATGGAATTTTGTAATTATAATGATATAGAACATAATGAAAATTACTATTTAAATCACTAAATAAATATAGGATAGATGATGAAATTGGATCAAAGTCATTATTATATTGTTACAACGTTCTAAGGGGACTAATAAATATATTTTTTTGGATTTAAGAACAACAATCTGGTTATAAGAATTATGTGATATATATAAGGATTGTACTTTAATAAAAAAAAATCATTAAGGGTTTAATATGATTAAGGTAATCATATATTCAGTATGTGACAATTAGAAACACATTACGTTGTTTGGGGATGCTGATATTACAATTAATTTTAGATATTTAGAGACATTTTAGAGTGGTTTTGTATAAAATTATTTTGGATAACATTTACGGTTTAGATGGATTAGTTTGAACATTATAGTATTTTTTTGGTTAAAACATTTCATATGATTTTATTAATGTTATTAGACTACAGTTTTATAATAATAACAACCTGAAGGTCGGGCGACAAATCGTTGTGTTTTCAAAGCTATGGTATTCGAACCCACAACTGAAGTGCGACAATGTTTTATCACCTACCACTATCATACATGAATTCCCTACTTATTATAAAATATTTTTATTTATTTTAATTGTATATTTTTATATTTATAACCATTTACGTTTATGAAAAATAGAATATTTTTTAATTTTATTATCTTTTGCAATGAAATATGAGATTTTTGTTGGAATTAGTTAAAGGATAAAACTCTATATGTGAATTAAGTATGATTCCTTGTGTTCTTAGTCTATGAAGTAAAATAATTCTTTAACATAATGTAAAATATTTTCAAACAAAAAATATTATACCCTATTCTTATTTTCTATCAACAAAATGGTCTTTTAGATCATCCCATATTTATAGCTTTGTGATTGTTATCTTTCTACTAATCATGTTCTCTATCACTCACTATTTTAAGATGATGGTTATATTATCCTTTCATGTCCATGGTCTTCTACATGAAACCCTAGTATGTGTTATTTATGGTAACATTCATACATCCTTTTCATTATTTTAAAATAGAGGTCTCATTAATCCATTTTTTATGTGGTATTTCTACAAGGATATTTTGAAATATAAAATCCCTAGTTTTCAATACCGATTAAAAATTTCATGGAAGTAATTTATTTAATGAGGGGATAATGTAACACTCCACTCTTCCACAATATCCTTCTTTTTAAATAAGTCAATAGCTTGTTCTCCATGCCACACTATGTTTGAGCGCACCACGACCAATCAAAAAATCCATTTAAAACATGGTTATTAATATTATAGATGACATTATTAATTTTATATATATCACTAATCATTTTAACTATCATCAAATTTTCATCTTGTACATAATATATGGATAAATTCAATTTTTTCGATAAATGGAGTATTTTAAAAAAAATAAAGTTTTCAATAATTTGATTTCTTTATCTATATGTGGGTGTTGTTAGTAGTAATTTGTATTATTTCCTAAATAACTCAAATAAATTTAGAAAACATGGTACTAATTTAAAGATCATAGTAATTATTGCTCCTAATTTATATTATTTTTCAATAAATAATATTATTTAGTAAAAATAAATGTTGATCCTCTATAATTATTAAAAATAAGCTAAAACTAAATCATATTCATCGAAAAATCTCTATAATATTATTAAATTAATGTTATTAGTTAAAAGTAGCTGTAATTAGTAAAATTATTAAAAACTTGAAAAGACACAATGGTAGTAAAAATGTGTTGTTTTGACTAAAAAATAGTAAAAATTATAATTGATTAGGGAAAAATAATAAAAATTAACACTAAACAATGATAATAATTAAAAACTATAATTAATTTGTGAAAATTAATTATTAATCACAATAATTAGTAAAAAATACCATAAAGTATCATTAATTACTAAAAATTATCTATAAATCACAAAATTTATCCAATATTAGTGGTAATTAAAAAACATTAGAAAAAATTTGTGGTAATTTGTAATTATTAGTAAAGAAAAAAATTCAATATAAATAATTATTAAATATTAATAATTACAAGTAAAAATTTACATAATTAGTAAAAAAAATTGATAAATAAATATAATAATCAAAACAATTAAATTTATGACAACAATTTTAAAAATTTATGGTAATTGGTAAAAAATTAGTAATAATTGATCGTAAATAATATAGATTAGTAAAAATTAAAATTAAATCATTGTAATAACTGATAATAAAAATTAATTAGTAAAAATTAGTATCAATTTGTAGAAATAAGTGGTAAATAAATAAAATTCACCATATTTATATGTAAGTTATATTTTTTAAATTCTCTCCTCTTTTTTAAATCAAATTTTCTTATCTGAAATTAATCATTAAAAGTTATTAATTTTATATTTTTAAAAATTATATAGAAAATGGAAGTCAAAAAAATATTTATTACACAGTCATGATTGGATAAATCATCACTTGAATTTAAATGGTTCTGGTATAAATCATTTTTATATTAATGTTATTTAGTATTTTTTATCATTTTCATCATTAAAACCACAATTTCTTCGAAGGGAAAATTATGTGTCCATATAATAAATATGATCTAAGGTGGTTTGATATATTTGAAAATGTATGGGGTCAGCTATTTAGTTTTAGTCTCTGAAAAAAAATCAATATAAATTTAGTGACCAAGGTTCTAGAGAAGATAATAAAATTTTGGTTTCATGTACATCATGGTTTTATATCTTGATGGAAGTAATAATTGAGTTGTGTTATCTATGACAACATTTCATAATAATTTTTTATGACATTGATTAGATACTAGTACATGGTTGTCTTTTTATCTGGATCATGGAATTATTGATGTTATATAAAATATTGGTCTTTTAGTAAATATAATATTTTTATTATCTTCTCTAACACATCAAATTTTTTATAAAAATTATTATGCTACATCAAGAGAGTAAATTGATTTCTAAAGCCTAATAAAATTGAAATCTCGTAGAAAAATTTATCCAAGGGTAATAAGGTTTTGATGATGTGCCATGAATAGAAATTATTTAAGGGAAAACTAAAAATCCATGTTTTCTAATAAGGGAAATCAATATTAATGATGAAACCACAGAGTTATGGTCTGATGGTAAGGACGATGTTATTGACGTAACAAATTAATTTTAAATATATATAGATAATAAAGCCAAATCTCTTATTGGAAATGATGATACATAGGGTGAATATGAAGATATTTACACTCTCATATACGAATATGAAGATTTATATTAATATTAGATTAATTAAAATATAGTTATAATAATAAATAATATATACCTATATAGTACTTATTTTAAATTATTTGATGAAATGTGTTATTTCATGTTTTATATGGTTGATGACTATTTACTTGATCTGCCTCGTGAGTTTTATGATTTTCCACTACTTTTTGACGAGCCTAATGCTATATCATTTGACCCTCTAAAAGTCATAAAATTAGTGAAAATTTGAAGTGTTTGTGGTCTTAGGAAATTATGGATTTTGATCTCTATCCCCAAGATATGTCCAGGTCTTGAGTTTGAACAGTGAATATAGGGGTATTTTTGTTGTGTATTTTATTTATTTTCGATTAATTTTCATTAATTTATTTATAAACCAATGTTTTGATAAATTTTTTCAATTTTTATTATATTTTCACATATATCTATTTTATAGGGGACTACAATAATGTAGACATATTTTTCTAGATCATGGCTATCAATGTATTAGATTCCCCTTGATGTTTGACACCACATGTCTGCTCACTAGATTGTATGGAAATAAATAATAGTCATATTGAAATTTATTTAATCATTAAATTTATAATTTTAAAAATTTAATGATTTATGAAATCATATCTATGATAGCACACTGGACTCTTTCTAAGTGGCATGAGAGGTCTTTATGCATGAGAATTTCTATTAGTTTTTAAAAACGTTGAGGAAAACATCCATACAGAAAGATAGATTCATATATTTTTATCATTATTTTTGTTCCCACCTACCATATAACATATCAAAACAGGTTGGGTATTTATTATGTTCATACATTTTTGGAGATATTTTTTAGATGAGAGCATTATTAGGTAATTAAAATCAGGGGAGGTATGAGGTAACACATAGAGCGGGTTGTTATACATTCATTATACATGAGTGACATATGGTAAGTACTTTTTAAATTAATTTATGCATTTTTAATTGTGAAATATTTTTTTATACTCATATCAGTAGTCAAACATCACAATATTACATAGTTAAATTTCAATAATAGGATATACAAAGATCTCGTCACTATAGATATTAGAGTTTTTCACCAAAAACATATTATGGTTATTATTTTATAAAAAAATTAACTATATATAATATTTAAACTATGATATTATTAAATTGATGATGTAGGAATAATAGGAGGTCATGAATTCTCCGACATAGATTGATATCCTGGTTGAGACTGAGGATCATACCACCAATGCACCTAGATTTTATGATGAAGCATAGATGCAGGAGACTCATTAGGCCTTCGATAAAGGATGAGCTATTAGTGTCAACTCTCAATTGATAATTATATGTTATTATTGTTATGTTGTTATGTTAGCATCCAATTTGAGGGGAGATCATGGAGAGTGATCATCATCTACTTCATAGTATGAGGAGTAGTTTCCAGCTTAATATGAGCTTATAGAGACCATGTGTGTGGAGCTGGAAGAGCACCATCAACAATAGTTGTAACATAAGGATTAGATTTATTGATGGATAATGTTGTAGCCTGAGAAAATCATGGAGTACATGTGACATTGGACATAGCTTTTAGGGACGGATTTCTTTCCCTCTCATCATCTAGATAACCCTCCCCCTACAATAATTTATGTATTTTTTATATCATTATTTTGATAATCATTTCAATGTACATTTTTTTGTAATATTTTTATTAACACAAATATTTTCCTTTCTATATTATGTGTTTATTATACTAAATTTAATGAAATTATTATTATTAATATATTATATATGTTAAATTTAATTTTTCTTTTGGTATTTTTATTAGTTTATTTTATTATATATTTTTAATTTTTTTACATATTTTTTAGCAGATTATTCGCACTTTAAAATAAATATTTGCGGCTATTGAGTCTTCCAGCTAAAAAATACTTTTTTATATTGAAAATGATTATTTATTATATGATACGTACCTCTCAAAAATAATATTTTTTGTGAAGGGTAATCATAAAAAAATTAGTAATGATTTTTTCTATAATGGGTCATTTGCGATGGAACCCCTTCATAAATGACTATTTGTGATAGGATCCCATGAAAAATTACACATATAAAAAACTTCATTATAAATTATTGCAGGAACACGCCATATACACAACATTTCATATCACCATTTCCATGCCATAAATCATAAAAATAAACCATCCATGGTAACGTTGTATAACCAGATGTGTCACATTTACCACAGATGTTCCATATAATCTATCATTTCATATTTACCATGTTTTTCCATATATTAAGAAATTTTATACCCATTATGTATTGTTCCAAGGAATAGTGAATCAAGGAATCCTCATCGAGTACTAAGAGCATTTCGATGGAAACTCGATTAGGCTTGATTTGGGGTCTAGGCGCATGCCAACAAACCATGTCCCCTTTAAGACTAATCAAATGGATCCATGTGGTAGAACGGTAGAATTCATCCCAAAGAATCTACTCCCAATGATAAATCTCATTCAATTCATCATCTACTGCTTTCAACATCCAATGAGTAACATCTAGGGCATGTGATGGAGTTTGGAACCAAGGTATACCCACCATTTAATCTAATACCATATTAATTAATCTCGTAAATTCCATATATTTACATTTAGATGAATTTAATAATCCATGAGCTTAACTAATCATATAACAATTCACATTAAAATAATTTCATCAAATGTGTCAACACTAAAAAGACAGTAAATCATATTATATTCAATCAATTTAATTCAAAATATTTATGAACTATAACATAAGTGATTAAATTTTGTGGCATTCCATTTTTTAAAATTGTTCATGTATGTATCCCTTCATTCCCATTGTAGTTTTTGGTGAAAATGGATTTTTTGGACCCAACAGTAGGTGGAACACAGTTCCCACATGGTTAGGGGAAACCATGTTCTAGCCCATGAGAAACTGTGTTCCCTAGATAGTGGAACAACCCAGATGGCAAGGCTTTCCACACAAGAATACTCCCACTTCAAGGAAATATTCAGTTGTGTTTCCTATTTGATAGAGGAGATCGTATGTTTTCTACAAGGTTTTCAAAAACATGGGGGATAACAATGTGACTTTTTTAGGACCTTGAAAATATTAATATACCTTTCTAACCTTCCTCAATTTTCACCCCAACCCACCCCTAATTTGATCCGCATTGGATTGGTAGTCCTATAAGTTTCCACATATCAAAATTTAACAAATTTAACTAATATTATTGGGTTAATTTGGCTGTGGATCTTCAATAATCATTATGTAAGTCTATCTTCTCCAAATTTAATCCACCTTCTATGGTTATTCTTCCTCTTTCTTGGGTTCTCTTTTTTCTAGCGGGTTGGTTGACCTAATAAATGCTCGGTCTTCAGTTTTTGAATAAAATATTTATATTTTTGGTTGGATATTTGCTTTATAGGGTATATTTGAGGTGAAGATGTGGTTTCCAACATGATTTTATATGATAACATGTATTGGTTAGCTAATTTAATGTTTTTACATTATTATATGATTTTTGTATTCTTTTATTGTTTCAAGAATGTATTAAATTGAATTTTTTGAATGGGTTGAAATAATTTTCGTAAGGATTTGATTTTCATATCTGTTGAAAGATGTTCTTGTAAAAAAATTCGGGATTTTTAATTAGTCCAAGCCTATTGATCATATTACATGTGTTTTATTAATTCTATTTGTGGCGTGATGTATTCTTTGTGTAAGATTTTCAGTGTGTATGGATTTAAAAGATGATTGATTATGATAAAAGTGTCTTCCCATGTTTAATAATATTTTTATCTTATATAGTGAAATTATTTTATATTTTTGACATGAGTAATGAATATTAAGAACAAATGGATTCCTAGGTATCTAGGTGGTTGGACCAGGAATGTTGTACTAGTTGGATTGGTGGGGTTAATTAATATTTTCTTCTTACTTGATTGATGATATAATACTAACTGATCATGATGATGATTCAAGTCCAATTTCCAAGTGATATATTTCTCTCTTGTGGCATGTGCATGAGGAAGTTATGGGTAATGGTTGATATATCGTGTTTCAAGAAGATACAAGATTCCTAAAGTCCCAATTGTGCTATTAAAAATAAGGATTTCCCATTTTGTGCTTCTCTCTTATTATAAATTTATCATCATCAACATGTTTTTGTTCTTTTTCATTATATGTGCATGTGTGTTCCCTTTTAATGTTGTTTCTTTAAAAACAATCCTTCAGATATTTCCTTAAAAGTGTTCCTATTTTTTCTTTGATATTAATGTCAATTTATCTTCTAATGTTATGGCATCGAATATTTATTTTTGGTTCCATCCAATTGTGCTTTGGCTAACACCCTATATACACTCCATACTATATGATGAATTTGTAATATATGATCCATGTAATGGAAAGTCATTCTATGGTTATGGGGTGGTTTCAATTTCTAGTGTACCCCATATGAAGGTGTAGGTGGATGTGGCTTAAGGGTAATTTAACTCATGTTTCATTATGGTTTCTGCATTTTTTCATGTCGGTTCCCCACCTATTTAATACATTATTTTTTGGTGTTGGTTAATTTTTGAAAAAATTATACATGAATTTTTATACCATTTTTGTTATGGATATTAATCTTAATATTTTGTAACATTTCAATTAATTTTATATCTTATAAATCATGAGAGAAATCGATACCAAAAGAGAATTATAGATACAAATGAAATTATTTCAATCCTATAGTGATTGGGAATGTCCTTTGGGCCATTCCAAAAGCTAGGTCGGCTACCATGATAAATGGGACCTGGGATTGGTTATTGAAAAAATAGTACAATAGCATGGTTTTCACCCTTTTTGTAGGTCATCTTATTTTGAATAATTTTGGAGACACATGATTTAGGATTTTTTTAGGCTTGAGGATGGGATATGAGTGGGTTTTATGACCAACAAACCTCAAAATAAGCCTTTAGTCTCCATGTAAAGTGGGGAATTGCATTGACTTTTCCTTTAGGTTTTATGTACAATATAAAAACAATATATGGACACTGGTTGTGTTGGAGTAGTTTGGTATTCCCTGTTATTGTGATGGATTTAGTTTTTATTTAATAATTGAATGTGTTACTGATTTTTTTCTACAAATGTTCAAATTTTTTTATAGATAGTGTTTTTTGTGTTTGTTTCATTTATTAGAAATATGACTATCTATAGACCACATTGGTAGCCTCCTCATGATTCTTGATTATGTTGTCCCTCACCGTTTGATTAGATACTAGTTGAGAAGTTGTTTTATTTTTCAAAACATTAGTATTGGGAGTGGGTCCTATACAATTTCATGTTAGGAAAGACAAATCAGGCCTATAAATTGACAAAAATAAGGATTTCCTAACGAAAAGGACCCCTTACATTCTTGGTAGCATGGATCCCCTTGTGGAAGATGATTGGCTTTAGAAAATAGAATGGATGTATATGTTTGCTGAATCTTTTATAATTGGGAAGATCATGTGTTCTTTTTTCTGGATATTCCCAATCAGAGGTGGTGGGATTGTATACACTTGTATCATAATTCCAGGTAGATGGTAGGAACAGTATTACAGTTTTCATTAGTGAAAAATATTTATGAGTAACTTTGTCTTCTCCAATACATGGCAATTTTTTTATTTTCACCAGGGGTTCAGACCATGATTAAGAATGCCAATTATTTCTCCATGTTGGGTTGGTTCATAGTTGAGTTATTTTCCAATGAGAATATAATGTATTAAACATTCAATTTTTGGTGTTGTATGGATATCCTATCTCAATTACACTTGTTCCATTTGAAGAATTATGTTGAGGTGGTTTATTGTGGTTTGATAGTGGAGATCAATAATTGTGTAATGTATGGTTTTTATGGAGTAGTTCTAAAAGTGGGCCAAGTTAGTGGATGTTTATAAAACAATAAAAGGAATTCCGATGAGTAGGAGAATAATGATGGTGGTAGTTCTGGACATCCTCCCTGATATCATTCGTCTCTAGATTCTAGAAGTGGATCAATTCTAAGTCATATATTTTGAAAGGAATTTCATGTGTGGAATACATGTTTAGATCAATGTAGACCATGCCATAAGTGAGGCACAATGAGACCCTTACACCTATTTTTCAATGTGTAACAACCATATCAATGTGGTGTCGGATCTATAGATTCTAGGAGGATTTCATCCAAGTAAAAACCATCCATGACATTGGGTTTTTTGTTTGGAGTTTGTAGTAGTATGTATGGATATTCATCTGGTCAGTGATAGTTAAAGGTGGATCCACAATCCCACATTTGTTTTCTGGCTCAGTTAGAGACAAGGCATCTCTATGATATGGATCATGAACCATTATAACCAAATGTAGGGTTAGTGACAGTTCGATGTACTATTATTGTTAAATAATACATGGTTTTTTTATTGGATTGATACTAGTACCTCTATTTATTTTTTTCTTCTACATGTCTTATAGATGTATTGAAATATTCATATAGGTATATTTATTATGTGATGGAGTTCGGGAATTTGTTGGGAATAAAGTTGGAGGTTGGTTTCTGGAGTCTGTCATGTGAACTCAACATGTTAGGGTTTGACATAGAATGAGACATTGTATTTTTTGAAATGGACATCTCTGACATGATCCTCATTATGTATTATAGGCTTTGTATTTAGGATATTATTTATTATTATCGGTAGTGAGTGATTTTCTTAGCTTCCGATGAACATTCCCATGTTTTTAGGGTGAATGAGATCATTAGTCACGACATGATAAACCTTTCCATTCCAAATTAGGTAACCCCATTTTACATATCTCTTCACCATCATTGAAAGATGATGATGGTGCTCTTTAGTGGGATTTACTCATATGGTTTGTGTGTTTCCATATGTATTTCTAAATTATTTTTCGTGTTTTCCACCAAATATGGATGTGAATTACAAAATTTATTTTACACAAGGAATAAAATGAATAACACTTCCCTCAAATAGTATGGAACCCACTAATTTAATATAATTAATGGTACATCTATACAATTTGAAATCCAAAGGATTAATTTTATGGGGTTTCTAAAAATGGGTCACCCCAATATATTTTTCTATGACTGATTATTGATAACTCTAGTTATTTATTTTTTATTAAAAGTAGAATAAGTTTATGACCATTAATAAATATAATTTTCCTGATACTGATGACCTATTCAGTTTGCTTAAGGGGGGAGGTGGTTATCTAAGACTGAAATTCATTCTGGGTAACACTATTCTAGAAATATTGGGGTGCATGTTGCTAAGAAAGTTTTTTCATAGAATGTATGGACATTTTGAGTACATGATCATGACTTTCGGAATAATGACTTCTTAATCAGTCTTTATTTTACATCTAAATATTATGATCCATTGGTATCATAATTATTTTTTCATGTATTATTGGATTAAATCATGGTCTATTCAGGGGAGGAAGGGGGGCATTCTAGGAAATTTAGGATTCTATTAGGACTTCTTAAGGATTATCACCTATATTCTTTGTTTTCCATATACACCTTCTGGATTGGGGACGCCATGTTTCTCGGAAACATAATCCTGAAATATGGGGTTTTGAGGGATCCATATATATATAGTCTAGTGATTTTATTTGAAAAGAAGAAGTTTTTTTAGATTAGAATATTTTCTTAGAAAGGTGTTATAGGTGGTTTAATTTATGATCTTATTAGATTTATTCTCACATGATTCCACTAATTAGATAGGGTGAAATTTAAATGGAGTTCAGAGTCTCAGGAATCCTTTAAGGAGAATAAAATAGAAACCAAAAAATACCTTTATCTAATCGTATAGGAATCAGGGAAAGGGTATATGGTTTATTTTTATGCATCATTAGTTGGTTGGGATTATGTTCTGGTGCTAGATGAGAACATTGTGGAGTATAATGGTCACCAAATATGACCACATGATATGAATTACCCAACCCTTGACTTGGAATTAGTTTCTTGGATGCCGGACTTGATGACATATCATAATTATCTACTCAGGGGGAAGTTCACAGTCTTATTATATCATTATATCATAGCCTCAGTATTCCCTTAGAGGGATTTAAATTTGTGGAAGCATCATAAGATAATGGAATAGATACTGATATCATGTCAATCCTAGGTAATGTTAATGTTGTAGTAGATTCATTGAGTACAAAAGATACATGGAAATATTTGAAGGAGTCCATTAATAAAGTTACAATGATGGATATTTTTTTTCTGATGCATCTAGAAGACAATGAGAATTTCGAATATATATTTTTGGCTAGTGATGTATAGACACCATCCCATATATTGTTCATCCTGTAAGAGAAATGGGGTGATGAGTTGTTCTAGCATACTTTGTATTTTTGAAATTGTGAGGAGTTTCCATGTATATGGTTGTTGACTGTTGATGTAGATTTGTGATTTATGGGTTTCTTTGTGGTTTAATTATTGTTGTAAAAGGTGGTGTGTTAGGATATCAACTGGTCACTATGGATAGTTTATACTAGGACCACCAAGATTCTCTATGATGTGTGTCATTAGTTCTGACATCCATGTACGGGATGAGATATATCTTACATTGTTTCTCAATGTTATATATGTCTACTAAATAAAAAAGATCAATATAGTCCCTCCAGTTTTCTTCAACCATTACCCATTCCTACCTAGATGTGGGATGAAGGATCTATGGATATTATTATCATCCTAACTTTTAAACCATAGGGATATATTTCAATTATAGAGGTTATTGGCCCTCTGGCCAAATCAACTCATTTTATCAAAATAAAGGATTCATCCAAAAAGGAGGAATTCAGTTGAATGCATATTCAAGTAATATTTGTAACGCCCCGACCCTAGTTACCTAGAGTCGGTGCATTATTACATAACATTGGCATGATCACAAGAAGGATCAAATCTCGAAAGACTGATTGGTTTAGTAGCCTTATAAATACTAGATAAATTCATAAGTCTTACATTACATCATAAAAATGAAAACTACAACAACATCTTTTCTTCTTATTCCACACTCATATCCCCACATACTATCCATGCAGGTCATTCATAATTTACTTCTTCATACCCTGGGAAAAATAAAACATAGAAAAAAAGTGATCTCAAATTCCCAGTAAGGATAACAATATAGAGGAAACTTTCATAAATAAGAATAAATATTTAATGCAATGTATAACTAAAACAAAAGACTTTTAAACTATAACTTCAACATAGTATGGAAAAAATAAAATGAAATAATTACATTTACATATTCACATGGATATTCTACTAATCGAATAATCAAATGAAATATCAATAACCACTTTCATAATGATGGAATGCATAATGCCAGACTATCATAACCACATAGCCAAGGCCTCGTGCCAAGACTACAAATAAGATTTTGTCAAGGACTTATTCCAAGACACTAGTTTGTCTCATGAGTCCTACTGACTCATCGAGGAGCTATAGCGGGCTCCACCTTTCACATATTATGTCCAATTCATTCCCATAAGAAAAGGTTTAAACATAACATAAACATTCATATTAAAACTAGCATACTAAATTTCAATACTTTCACCATAAACAATAAACGGTATAAAAATAGCACATCCATAGTCAAACATATCACAAAACCTTCAATACAATATAGAAGTTTTGTATCATAATAAATGAACTTCAAATAAGCGTAAAATCCATCAAAGGATGTTGACATAGATTAAATCAAAACTATTTTTAGAGAAATATCTCTTTCTATTTTGAAATCATTTAAGAGTCATATATTTATGAAATAAAACATTTTCTTTGAAAATATTCTTATAAGCTTGTAAGGAAAGCTAGAACTATTTTATAACGGCGGAAAATAACCACACCCGCAGTATAAGTTAGAAAAAACATTCTAACCTTAATTCTGTCGAAAAGGTTAAAAAAGCACATTGTTTAGAAAACGACAGAAAGATTCCATTATAAACCACTTATAAAAAGTAAAACAAGGGTATAAATGACTTTAACCCATATTCTTGTAAATAGTAAATATGTTTTGAAATACATTTTTAAGAAACATGGATGTGGATGATAAAGAGATTCCAGTAGATTATTACGTATAAACAATCTCAGATAATGAAGAGATTGTGAAATAAACCATTACCTTGTAATTTTCCTTGGATGGGGTAGGTTACCCTAATTTATAATGATGAAATAATTGTTATTAAATTATACAAGAATCATATACATTAATATGATATCATATATGATCTTTTAACATTGATTTGTTAATAATATATTAGTATTATCGTTGTTCCGGGTGTTAACTTACTAGTTTTCTTTTATATGTTTTGATACGTAAGCCATGTTTGTAATGGATAGGTTGTATATTATTCATATCCAGAATGATATCAAGTCCTTAAAAATCATTTTTAAATCATCAAATGATAATTATACTTGAATGGATACGATGGAGAATGAATCTCATCGCGTTCGTGGAGACGGTAGTCCGTACGTACGCACGAGCGACAATATCATTATTTTGATATTAAAATAATATATAAATGGATGGTATATAAAATATAAATAATAATTAACATGTTATATTTATTATTTACATGAGTTACACATCATTATTATACCCATCCAAATAATAATATATTGAATAACAATTACACCACGATGTGGAGACGGTAAGTCGTACGTACGCACGTATGGTGACATGTTATTCAAAGGGTGGATAGAATAAGGAATATGGTTGTCTCATATTTATAATAACATCACAGTATATATAAGATACTGGAGTTATTATTTTAGAATGTTAATAACAATTAATGAAGAAGTGGAAGAAGAAAGGAACTTGAAAAGGGGTGGTGAAAACATTTCCTCTTCTTTGGGTTCTTCCTTTTGATTTGATCAAAAGGGTCCTTAAGTTGGATTTATGACTAAAGGAAGGCCTCTAGGATGAATTGAGGGAAGTTGAGAGAGTATTTGGGCAGAGTTTGGCCGAACCAAAAGGCTTTGAAGGTGTGAAATAATGAGAATGGGGTGTGCCCTTTTATAAGAGGGGTGAGGGGCACCTTTGGAAAAGCTAGAAATATTAATTTATAATAAATTTATATTCGTTTTATAATGGCTCCGAAGTAGATTATTTAAATTTAAAGGTGGTGATGGGTCTAAAACCACTCAAAAAATATATTTTAGACAGGTTTTGGTACTTATATTAACCTTATCTTTAAGTATTAACTCTAAGTTAATTAGTTTCACTTTTACAATGTCTCTTTGTATTTTTATATTATATGGTTAATAAAAATACTATATACATCCAAGAGACCCACAGGTTGTCCATTAATGATACAAATATCATGATATAAGTCTCTTGGCCGATTATTAGATTTTTATAAATTCAATATCAATTAATATTATAAAATTTGTTTTAAAAACTCTTTTATGTCAATTTTGACACTATTCAATAGTTGATTTTTGTGAAAATCATAACAGAATTATTACTTCGAAAAAAGTCAATTAAATCAATCCTAATATGTCATATTATCCTATAAAATTAGTTTAATTCATTAAAAGTCTCAAATTTTATTTATTTGTGTATTTTTTTATATCAATTATTTTAATTATTCACTATTATGGTAATTACTGCATCATAATTGTGTCATAATGAAATTAAATTATATAAAGTCTAAAAATTATAAAACAATTATAATTATGTATTAAATCTTTTTATCTTTCTAATTAATATTTATTGTCTAAAATCCAACATATATAACCCTATTTAAAAATTGTTATTCTAAAAGATATATGCTTATGTCATTTTTGTACTTATTTTAACTTAATTAAAATTAAGTCTCCCTATCACCTACAAGTGAATCCATGGGGTCCCAAAATCGACCCAAAGATGCCTATGGTAGAACATGTATCAACCAATAAGTCTAGGACACGTTTAGAGTAATTTAGTATTTTTATAATATTATTTTTTAACCCTTATTTACCGGATTTACCCTAAACCATGGTAAATAAAATATTTACCGAAGTAATTATTTAAAATGTCTAAAAATAAAAATTACCTTTTTACACAATTTGAACATCCTGATTCTAAATATGGAATCCATTTTTCCAAATTCAGAACACAGAAGTGGCAGAAATTATTTTAAAATTAATTCCCGTTGTTAAATCAAAAAGCGTGTTTTTAAGAGATAATAACTATCAAAAGATTGACACTTGTTTATGTCCAGTTTAATTGTAGAATTATGTCCAATGACCAAAATTATATTAAATGGTAATAATATATTCTAAATATACTTTAAAACCACTTGAATTCATAATTTATCACTCTTAATTATTTTGATTAAAAAAGTTGTTTTTACTAAAAATTTAGTAATTTTCACGATTCATCAAAATATTAAAGTTATACGAAAAGTACAAAAATTTCACCTTAGGCTAAATTCGATATTCTGAATCCAAAAATGAAGTCCATTTTAAAATATAAAATATATATAATTTCAAAAAGTAGGTATTACTATTCATAACGGCTAGATTGATTGGTTTTGTTGTGTTAGAACTCGTTATTGCGTACAACACACACTATCACATTATTCAAAGATAATTGTACCATAGAAGTTTGGAGTGTTACAATATTTAGGGTTCTTGATGTTCCATTGAATATTATGTTAGATAGGGACCACTATTTTACCTCGTGGTTTTGAGAATTACTTTAAAAGGACATTGGGTCATAGTTCATGTTGAGTACAACATAGCAACATCAAACTTATATTCATATAGAGTGGGATAACTGTATTTTTCTATACATGTTTCGAGCATGTCTAATGGATTTATAAGGATATTGGGATAAATATTTGTGGTTTTTTGAATTTGGTTATACTAATCATTTATTATCCATCATAAAAATGGAACACTTTAAGGATCTTTGTGGTTATCTATTATATTCTTATTTATATCAGACTAAGGTGGGTGAGACCTTGTTTCATGGGTTGAGTTCAGTGTAGAAGGCATTTGTGAATTATTAGATTATTAGGAGGTGTTTTATTAAAGGGATGAGCCACAAAAATTCCTATAATTATTAGAGGTTTTGATCTATGTAATTTATTATTTTAGGATGACTAATTTTGGAAGGGGAACCGCACTTGTGTCACTTTGATTTGGGTGTGAAAGAGAAGAGAAAATTGAGGTAAGTCAGACCATGGTAGGTTATCAAGAGTGTTCTAAGAATGGGATATAATTCATCCATTAATTCTTAGATGACATCATTTCATGACATGATCCAATTATCCTATTTAATGAAGAGTAGTTTGGATCTATATCATGTGTTGAAATGGGAAGTGTTAGAGTTATAACAAGATTTTTCATTGATTGAGTGACCAGTAATGATTTTGGATTCATAAAAGAAAATTCATCAAGGGATGACCATATCGTTCATCTATATTATTTGGATGAATATTAATTTTGAGCAGGATACATTGGAGTGGAATTCTGTGACTTAGGATCATTATCCATTATTGTTTTGTGATCTCACACAACAATGACATTCCTAAACAGAAATGTTATCCTGGTAGAGAGAATTTTCACATCAGTGATTTAATCTTGAGGTAATCCGTTGTTTATTTTTTTATTGTATTTATCCCTTGATTTCCCCAGTAATTTTTGATTAAAATGGTGTTTTGACCCTATAGTAGGTAGAGTGCAGTTTCTGCATGATTAAGGTAATTTTTGCTTCAGCCTAGGAGAAAGGGTTTTCCAATCATAGTTGCACTATCTAGGCCACACATCTTGCCTTATGGTCATGCACCCTCCCTTAGTAAACCATGTGGTTGATTTCCCTTTAGTATGAGGAGACTGTATGGTTTTTTCACAGTTTGGAACACTGTGTGTGCTAATAATGTGGACTATCATTTTTTGGTGAATTTTGAAATGGATATTGAAAAATCATTACTATGTCTCTATTATCATTATTTCTTCCTCCTTCTATAGTTTTTCATCCATATTTCTAGGGATCACTTCTCTACAGTGAGTCAGTCGACCTAATAAGTGTTTTTTCTAGATTTTTTGCTTAAAATTAGGATGTTTTATATTGGTTCATTCCATTATAGTGTTTCATTAGGTGTGGTTGGGGTTTTACAAAAAATTATTGATTTTTCCATCTGTGAGGTAGGTGATACAATTTTTTAGCTTTATTAGATGATTTATGTTTGATTTAGTTGTTCCTTGAATGTGTTTAATTGATTTAATAATAGTTTAAAATGTGTTTAAATAAGTATCTAAGATTCATATTTGTTATAAAATGTTTTCCCAAAGAAAACATTTAGTTTTTCATGTCTGTTTACTAGTTCTGATTCTTAAATGTGTCACATAAATTTTGAAAGAGGTGTGATGATTGTAATAAATTAGATTGGTAGTGTATTTTCATTTTTATGGTGTTATTTTATTAAAAATTTGGGCAGTTTAATGCTTAAACGTTTTTTAATTTTTAATTTCGATTTTTTGTCCTATGTTACAAGTGAAATAAAAATTGAGCACAATGGGAATCATCGTTAAATAGGATGGTGGATAAGGACTAGTAAGCTAGTTAGATTGGTGGGGTTGAGGCCAACTTTCATCTAGTGGGGTTAATGATAAAAATCTGATAAAAAATGATAATGATTGGAGACCACTAGACCATGGTATGGATTCACCTATAGTGGCGCGTGCTTGAGAATGTTGTGGGATTTGGTTTCTATACTACGATTAATTGAGATACGAGGTTCCTAGGGTCCCACTAGTCTTTGTACCTATAGGGATTTCCCAGGACATGGTGATATCTTATGATATAGTTTTCATTGTTAACATTCAGTGGGGATCAATTACTTTATAAGTGAAATAATGTTACCTTTAATATTATTTTTGTTAAAACAATTTACTTAAAATATTTCCTTAAAAGGGTTTTCAATATTTTTCATAAAACAAGCATGTTAATTTGACTTCAAATTTTATAGATTGGAATTTTTCTTTTCTGTGGAATCATTTAGGTAATTCTATCAAACACTATACACACCCATGTGTGTATGTAGAAATTTCTATATATGTCCTAGGTAAAGGAATGATGTAATTCGGTGGTGATGGTGGTTCCAGTTTCTAGTGTTCTTCTATTTAAGGTGATAGTGGAGGAGTCCTGATGGAAATCTCCCTCATATCAAGGGATGATTTTTTATTTTGGTTTAGTTTTTCCCATCCAACTTTGTTACTTTGGTCTATTTTGGTTTTGGTTAATGATTTAAAATGTTTAACATGAATTGTTGTACCTCTTTTGATTATTGATATTGACCATACGATGATGTTTTTTGAGTATGTTTCATTTGGATATATCATGGGTGAAATCATTCCTAAAATTAAATTTTTGGTACTCAAGAACTAGTTTCCAGTCATTGGTGATCGGTAACCCCCTTTTGAACATGCCCTGGGCTAGATAAATTTTCAGGTTTGGATGAAACCCCTTCATGGTTTGTGACGTTAACATGATTCCTTTTACCAGGAGAGAACAAATTCACACCAAGTGTGGTTTAACAAATGCATTGGAATAGGAAATTCACATTTAACACCAATGGGTGGCCTTAGATTGGGAAATATACTCCTTCACATCTCAAATAAAATTATGGGAATCCCAAAATTTTCAATTTCATTTAAATAAATTATTAAATTATTTTCCAGTTTTCCACTAGAATGTATGGAAAGAGTAACCACATCCACTTTCTCTATAAACCACCAAACGTCAAGGAAAATGTATAGTGCAATTACAATAGGTCTGTAGAATATTGTTTGTCATGTATCATATTCTGATTTTACTCGTATCTTATGAAAAATGATGAATAGATGAAGAACAACATAATATAGAAATTTATCTTGAAACTAAACTACATCATCGTTTCGATGAAGAATGATGAATAGATCAATAGGAATTGATTAATCACAAGGGGGAATATAATGAGATGAATGAATGTTGAATTAGAGCCTAGACAGAGAATCAGAGGAAACACATATAAATTGTCTCATGGAGGATATCCAAGGGTGTCGTTGTCCAGTGAAGGAGGAGGAAAACATATTTTTATGTTATCAATACAATTTATGGGGAAAATCACATTTATCTAAAAATTTATAGGCTAAACCATATTTCGGCATGGTTTTCCAAACCAGGTGCCAACCTTGCACCCTTCACCTAAATGTAGGGAATTTCACAACGATAGTGAATTTTTTTTTCCAAAACATCTAATACTATGTCCCATCCCAATATCAAAACATACCAAGGCTATCACATAAGAATAAACCTCCATCTACATGGTTTCCTAAAACTGTGTAATTCCTAGGGACCTAGGTCCAGTATCACATGGTTATTCATAAAATTGTGGCCTAACCATGAATAGTTTCTACAAACCTTGTGACATCATTGTTATTTTTATAAAATATTGGTTCTTTGATATGTATAAGCTTTATACACCACCAAAACACCATTGTTCTTATTTGGTAGTCACAAAAAGTTGTAAAAAATCTATTAGACTAAAAAATAATCTTACCTCATATGAAAACTCGAGATCATATAATATTATAGTATTAATGAAATTCATCACCAAAATGTATTCTTAATGGTGGTAAATATTTGATTGGGAATGACTTCTTCCAATAAACATGTACATCAACCTCCCCATTCCAAGTCTAATTATTTAAAAAATATCTTCATAGCACCTATAAGGGAGTAATAGACACTTTTTATAGAACATTCATTCAACTATCAATGATGTGTATTGGATTCTCCAAGGAGAATTCATAAACTTGAATATAAACCCCCTCATGATTAAGAATATGAGATATGTATGAATGATAATGGCACATATTAGATACATGGAAGACATATTGCATGGACAGGTACCTCTGTGGTAACTACAATAGATATTATATTTTCCCAACACTCTTTAGAATCTTTAATAGACTAACATATCATAGTGAATTCATTATCTATCTCTAAATCTTTATGTGTTCATGCATGAGTGAGACACGTAAAAATACTTGACCTTGACCTAAAACTCTTGAGGTTTTATATGAAGAACAATAGAATATTATTGTCAAGACTATTTCATAGCAATAAACATTTGGATCAATTGGACCACCTTTGACATCTTTTGAATTATATGTTGTACTAGTACAACTACACCACCATCCTCTAACTATTAAAGGGGAGATATACTTGTAATACTATAAAAATCCTGATTAGGTGCCATCTATGTCATCACATAATTTCTATTACTATAGGAGAACTCATACAGGTGTATATTGGTCTCCCAAGAGCCCCCAAAATCTATAAACATGTTCAAAAAATGTACCTAAGAATATTTGTTGTACACTCTGACAATACATCAGTTTGATGGTGGTATGTTGTGCACAGAACCACCTATATACCCAGTACCATCAGTAATCTCTTCTATACAATGAGAGTTAAACCAACCATCTATATCAATAACAATAGATCATGAGATTATAATAATTCATATTATCTCACATATATATAACCTTCCAATCCCATCACATATAAGGACACCTTCTTTAGAACACAAATGAAAATCCATTATGAGCATTTCCACAACAGTGGACACAATACAGCTACCTCAAGAAGAACTCAAAAAACTAGTCATGAATTCCATAGTGATGTCATCCTATATCAACTCATAAATTGGTATATTTTAAAAAAATTCAATTTTTCATTTATGTTCAAACTTCATATGCTAACAGGAGGAACACCTCGCAAAAAACAAATCTAGCTCATGTTTCATACCCAAGAATCAGTACTAAAAGTATAAGTGATGATAAATCATGGTAATATTGGGGTAAAGAATAAAAACCGGGGAATCAATTTCACACATAAACTCATAACATATTTACACTATAACCAAAAAATTTCCATGAATACAAAGGATCTCATAATCATCTATGTTCAGACTAGGATGTGTTTCTCAAACAACCACACTCTCACATAGGACTTGACCTTCTCAATCCAAATATTTTCTCATTCTCACTTGATACATAATAGTAGAGTTTATTTCCCGGGATGAATAATAAAACATTATCAGAAAATCATACACAGCCATGTATATCTCAAATAATAGTTACATTAGCATCCCCTTACTACTAGCCTCCTAGAATACATGTATATGTTTTCTTCATGTCAATGAATCATTAAAATTCCATTCCTTTACCCATAATGTAGGAAATATCAATGATAAAATACTAGAGGTACTCAAACCTCATTCACAACCTTAGATTCATACACACTATGTAATTATATAAATGATTATTTTGGGGTTTATGTACACCAAAAAGTGCACATATAGGAAATAGTTTCATCAATAGTGAAATGCATGGACTTGTTTGGCTAACTCAAGATCATGTGTTGGGTAATTCCAAATATGTTTCTTTAACTGACGAAATGCATATTCCATGACTCTATCTCCGTATATAATAACTTATCTAAGCATAATATCTGATTCATTTCCACACAGTATATGTCTCATGCCCTTCTCTAGAAATATCAGGATCAGTAATGATGAAAATTTCCCATTCATCTCATAAAAGGATGTCTCCCATGTATCTAACCATAAAAATATCATATCATTCTTAGTCAATCACATAACTAGAAACTCAATGTTTTATAAGTAAATTTCAAAATGACCTTATAATCTATCTAGACACATGAAAAATTAGGTGTAATATAAATTTATGGTATTCTCCTAGGAAACTATACCCCTCACCATATTTGTATTTTCTGATACTTCATTCTCAAATATAATATGACTTGGGATGTGAATATTTCCTCTTCATAAGAGGATCTTTGTGATCCTAACATATAACTAGTGCTCTTTTAGTGTATAAAAATGATCTTAATGTGTTTGGAATAGGCATTTATATTATGATAATACTACAAGGTACCATCCATGAAAACCCCCACAAGATAATCATGATAAGGATGGAAAACATTGTTCATCAGTGACATGAAATATAATAGTGTGTTTCTGTGATCGTACGAAATAACCAAATACTCATATAGACCATACCTACTATGAAAAACATTACGAGCCATTTCCTTTAGTTGAATATGATCATGATGGTATACCAATATGAAATCAATTTTTTTTGATACAAAACATCCTTAAATAAGGTAAAACAATATCACATATTCATGTCAAGGGATACCAGTTCAAAATAACAAATTGCATCAATTTCTAGTAAACCACACATATCATAATTTTGTCATCTTCCTTATTTTGAAAAAGAATTGACAAACCCCACCAGTAAGAATTGTGTAATATAATCCCATTTTCCACCTAGTCCTCCAAATAAATATTAAGATCCTGCAACTCTGTAATAGTCATCATGTAAGTAGGAATCGATACAGGTGTAGCTCATGGAACATTATCTATGTAGAACTATACCTCACTCCATAGATGTAAAGCAGAAAAGATATATGGTAAGAAATCCATAAATTTATCAACCACTAGACGAATGTCTTCTTGAAACACTCCCTATTCATCAACATATAAACTTGAAATCTATGTTTTCATTTTCCCATCCCATAATTTTTTGTTCTAGATTTTCTCTCCTAGACATCTCATTCTCCCTAGTGAGTATAAAATACACCCACTAATGATGTGAAAGTCACCCTTTCATTATATATGTTAATTTATTCTTTATAGGCCACTAGAAAATATCTCACATGTATGACCTCCAACATGATCATCACATGAAAAAAAATATTACAAACAATGTTACACCCACTATCCTCATGGGGGAACTCCATGAACAAATTTAAATATTCTATTCTAATCCCGAATAATGTATCCATTATCGTAACACCAACATAAAGGAGAAAAAAATCCTAAGTCATTCCTTCATAGGAACATTTATAAAATTATGTGATGAACCTATATGAAAGATAACATATACAAGAGTAGTGAATACTAAAATCATTCCTCTCACTGTAGATTGGCTGGTGTACATCTCCATTTGTGTATGCTATACATAATAGGTCTAGCTTGAACCACAACCCTATGACACAACATCACTACTCATAGATGGACTACAATATTGTCTTGGTGAAAGTGGTTCCTGGATACCTCAACCATGACCCCCACAACATTGGAATTATCAAATAGTACTAATCCAGCTCCCACGCGAACATTGAACTATGAAACACGCTCTTAAACCATGTTTTGAAGTTGACACTCTACAACTAACTACTACAGGGGAGGCCCTTTGGAAATGTTTCTTATTGGAAATCCTTCAATATGAACAAAACTATACTAGAACCCAATCACAATTATTCCACATGTGTCCCCATCTACGATACTATTGACAGAAAATCATTGTGCTAGCACTAGTGGCCTTGGTTGAACTCATCTCACTGTAAGCCATAAAATGTTCCTTCCCTCCACTGGAAGATGAACCATTAGGTCTAGAGACAATAAATTTCTTCTCTTCACCCCCATATTCCATTTGGTTTCTATATGTAATCAATTCTTGATTCATATTTTTAGTAATATAGGTCAATTTGAACATATTGACCTGAGATCAAATGGATTTATACAAACCATCCTCAATGAACCTCATCATCAATAACACAATAGCAAGGTAATTGGTGTAAAATTAAGCTCTTTAAATAATTAAAAATACTATATAACCACCATAGTTCCATACATAAGATTTCGGTACTCACTAGCATACTCTACACTTAGAGTCCTATGGTAGATGTACTCATAGATCCACAATAGTAAAATAACATAAACAATAAATAAAAATTAATTTTCTTGTTTTAAAATGGAACGTCATCACTTTATATCCCCATGATTCATTTATGTTTTGAAATTTACTCTCCCCTCAGTTGTGGTCTCCAGATTCTAAAAAATCAATAGCATGGTATGAAGCCATTGCTTAGAAGACTATAGGCATACATCCCCCAAAAATATGGGGGGTTGTTGCTTCTAGAAAAAATTAGTTAGCTCAGCCATAGACAATGCAAGTAGTATTTCTCCCTAATATCCCTTATAATGGGGAAAACCCATCATATAATTGTGCCTCATAACTTTTTCCATGTAAAAACACCAGTAGTTTAGATGGAACTATAAGAGGATCCACTAGTATCCCATGGCCCACAACCTCTGGGTCATGGCCATCACAACCCTCCTAGAGTAAGACTAGATGTCATCATTGTGGAATGTCTCTATGAATATTTATGCATGAATAATAAAATAATGAAATCAAAATTCAAATCTAAATGCATAGGATTGTTCAAAAACCTTCTACTAACTAGGATTAATAAATTATCCTACTCCTAAATCCAAGAATGTATAAAAATAATGGACCAAAAAATCACCGGAGACACCTCCAAAACCCACTAAAAATTTAGGAATATGTAATGTCACTGTATTTTAGTTATTAATTTCCATTTGAATTCATATTCATTTGACATTTTAATTAGTATTCCTTATAAATTATTGAAAAAAATGGGTCACCAGTTCTGAACAATAAAGACGCATACTCATCACGAACTGAAATAAGAAATCCATATAATCCAAACCATAACACATTACATTGGAGGAATCTCTTCTTCAATGACTCGACATTCCACAATTGACATCATAGGGTGTCTGTTGAAGCCTCATATGTTAACCATCTATTTGGTCATGAAAAACACTATGTACAAACCATGTTTCCCAATATACTCCACATATCATCCATTATATTATTAGTTATATATATCATGTAACCTATGAAAATATAATTTAAACATGTAATGAATCATATATTTCATGTCATAATGCATGGTATGTGATTTTTATAATGTAACTTTAACGATGAATGAGATGGAATACCCTCATGACATCCAATTGAAAAAAAATTGTACCCTCAAACATATGAATGATGAAAACATAATTCAAGTGCATCACCCAATGGTGGAATAAAATAAATTATAATATTCAAAAGTCAAAAACCCACAATTTACATTCAACATAATATGGCCTTTTCCCATGAAATGGTTAGATACTTCCTGCAACATCTCATTAAAAATTATAGTTCTTCTTAATCACTTATCAAATTCTTCAAAATAGATTTTCAGAAAAATTAAACACATATGATTCCACTTTTTTGAATCCAGAACCCAAACTCCACTGATTTATGCACCAATCTCAGTTAGTCACATGGCCTTAGGTGCATGTCCCCAGCACTAGATCATTCTGACTAGTAGTGAGGGTCTAGTCAGTGTTGGTGGGAGACTATTCACAATTATTTGAAGGTAACATTGGGGTGTCAATAAATACAGATCAAATAGTAGTAGAAATATAACATTAAGATAGTTGATAAACCAAAATAATTGATAAATTATTCTAGAAGAAATACAGCATACAATAATGAACATGAGATGTGTTTACAAGGAAACAAAAATATGTATACATCAGTTAGAATAATACAAGTATGAAAAAACAAAAAATACTATAAATCACTATCCCATGATAGAATAATGATCCCCAACTCAGTATCATGTTCCCCTACTCTTATTCATGTCACAAAGTCAAGCATCAAAATATGGGTGATTTCCCTAGTCCCCACCTGCATTCAAATCGATTATGTTGGAACCCTATAATGGCCCCAACAATGTGTGAGATACAATCTTAGTTGTCCACCACCCAAAGTATTTATAAAAATTCATGGTTGTATAATATAATCAAAGTCATGGTCATATTATAATAGTAATGACAACATCATAAGTATGTTCATGTGGATAAAAGTAACCAAGATGTGATCCTGTATAACCATACAAAGAAACCTATAATAAATATTTCTAGATCCTATAACAAGGATTTTGTTTGAAAAATAGAGGTAAATACCACAAAAATATTGTATACACAACATATCTTATCACTACATCCTGGCTATATAATATGAAAATCAAATCTTCCCAGGCCATATCATATAGTAAGATGTGTTGCATTTCTATGGAAAACCTATATAATCTATATGGTCACCTTTACCATGGTTGTTTCATATAATGAAAACTTTCAACCCCAATAGGACTGCATCCAAGTTGTAGCCAACATAATAATCCTCACTATTTCCCGAGAGCATCTCAATTGAAAAATAGTCATTATTATAGTGGATTCCAATGAGAATTAAAATAATATTTTTCATTTTTTCTTAAAAATAGATCCAAGGTGAATAAAGGCACATAGATTCCCAGAAAATCAAGACCCAAGGATAAATATAATCCAATGAATCGACTACCACAATCATGATTCTAGGATAAGCTTCCTAAACATCTCATTACGTTTTGATCGATGGTATACCCACCATTGAATCAACTACCATTGCAATTCATATAATTCATTTTATAAATATAAATTTCCTTACATTTCATAATCCATGAGTGTACCAACTCATAAATTAGTTCACATTGAAACATTTAATCAAAATCATCAACATGAAAAAGGTGGTAAACCATATAATATTCAACTGATTTCGGAAAATTCATTAATTCATTGGAATTTTCTAACAAGAAAAGAACTAACTCACCCTATAGTTGTATAAAATATGAATTGGCATTGGAATTTCACATGGAACACCCCATTGGTGTCCTTGGATGGGGAATCAACCTCCAACACATCTCAAAATTACTGATGTTAATGTATAACATCTTCCATTTCATTTAATAAATTTTTTCAATTAATTTATAGAGCACTACCCGAAATATTGATGGGAAACACAATGAAAACATAAATTATAACTAACCAAACCCCAACATAAATGTATAGACCACATACTATAAGACTATATTAGAGTTATCATCAATAATCAAATTCATATTCGACTCATATCAAAAGATAATTGATGAATGGAAGAAAAAACCTAGGAATATGGAAACTTATCTTGAACCTAAATGGATTATTTGATTCCAAGAAGAATAACTAATTGAACTACTCTAATTGATTAGTCATTGATTTGAATCCAACAAGATGAATAAATCTAGATTCTGAGCTCGAATGGAGAATAAGTGGAATATCCAACAAATTTTCTTAATGTACATGTCAAACAATGTAATTTTCTAGTGTAGGAAGAGAAGAATAGTTCTTTGATATTTAAAAAAATTTATAGGCCAAAATATCATTATCCCAAAATTTTTTGGGCTTATTTTTTTTCCACATGTTTTAACAAACCGTTTTTAAACCATAAACCATTTACTACAAGGAAGGGCATCTCCTATACCTAGTGGGAATAGTTTAAAAAATGTTTTCATACCTAAATCAATCAATTTTATAACCAGAATATTTTAAATTGAGGGTGTGTCCCTTCATGAACATGGCTTCATCATACCGTTTGGCACTTGGATCCCTTTTTCCATCCCTATACTATTAGAATTAACCATATTAAATACCTATTTATTCCCAAAAAACCATATTCTAGGCACAAAAAACCCAATACATCCCAAAACTCATATATAATCATGATGGGTACTCACAAAAGGCCTTAAAATCATTTTAACTTGAAGAAAATCAATAACACATATGAAAATCCATGATCATACATAATAAAGGATCCTACCATTAACATACCTCGATTTATATTTTGTAGGATGTTCTATAACTTGCCAAAATCCTTAGACAAGTTGAAATCTTGAAAAACCAAGGCTAATGTTAGAATGATGATCTTAGTTTGTATCAACCCACATGGAAAAAATATAGTCCGTACATGCATGATATAATTCCCTATGTGGGATCTAGACTAAGCACCTCATATCATGATGATATTTTTATTATGTGAGGGTCATATATAATCTCATATTCTTTGTCACATTTAACCCAAATAAATCTAGAGTGTTTCTTATTAGGATAAATCTATATTTATAGGAATATTGGGGAGGAATTGTTCTATATGGAGTAGATGATATGGTTAAAAATCACTAAGGATGTGCTCCCAAGCCCTAACTATGTGTTTGAATTGGAAAAAGTAAATTCCTATATCAAATTTGGTGAGGAAGTCAAGGATATGCTCCAAAAAATTCTCATATATCACATGGGTAATCAGGGTCAGGTTTATCCTTTCTATGAGGTGAAGAAACTCATGAGGAATGTGGATACACTAAAATTTTTCAAGGTCCAACATCTTGTTGGTCTGCCTAATCATGGCTTACAAGGGAACTAACCAAACTAGGTTTGCAGGGCCATAAAAATGGTGTTAAGGATGAAGGAAATGAAGTGGAAAAATCTGTGACCCACTAGATGCTATCTTCAAGCATCCAAATGTGGAACTAAATGAATAGGGTGAAAATGAAGATGATTTGGAGGGCTCAAAAAAATTTAGACAGATATGCCTTCTATTTTTCGGATGCTGGAGGTGTCTCTACATGGTCAGGTGGGTGCTCGACGGGTGAGGTGAGAACAAATTTGGAACTAGTACTTTCATACTAGAATAATTTTGAAAATTAAAGAGAAGTGTTTGTGTATTGGAGGTGAATGTTTGGAGTCTATATTAATAGAATGGATGAATTCTAGAGTGAGAGTTCTTCTTGGGGAAATGGGGATCATGGGAGGGGAGGCATCACATTGAAGGAGGAGTGATAGTGGGTTAGAATGAGCAATATGTTCATCGAATTTTTACAACCATCAAATAGAACACATCATATATTTTATATTTAGAATTTATATCCCAGAGTTGTTACTTTTTATATGATCTATATTTACACATTGTGTACATGTTACATTTTGTGTTTTTTTATTTCCTCCTCTTTTGTTCCATTTCCTATAATCAATTATACAGTACCTCTTAACCATCCTATAGAATAAATAACTATAATCTATCATGTTCATCTAACCCTATTTTTCATTCCAAGATAGTGAATTATCCATTTTAAAGATCATCACTTATTCTTACATCAAATAAATCAATTGCAAGGATTTTCCATTATATAGAATGTATTTTGATGAAAAAGGGGTTGAAATGTTAGATGACCTTCCTCATCAGATGTGTTGTGTGATCAATTTTCTTTTTATTACTACATCCCTTTCTTAAATAGGTAGTTTTATATTATCTTTTTCACAAGTTAGATGATAATCATTCTTATAATAAATTTATTTGTTCTAACAAATTCTAGGAATTATTTATTTTATTATTGTCATTCTCCAAATTGAACACAACCAATTTTTCACCGTCTCTAAAAATTAATGTCCATATGTTAACGTAAATCAAAATCATTATAGTTCTGTGAAATGTTATTCCTAAAATAAGAGCATTATCATCTTCCTCATCTATAACCATTACAAGGAAATCAGTTTAGAAAAATAATTTTCCAAATTTTACAAAGCCTTCCTTGATAAATCCATGGGGATTCTTAACTTAATTGTTCATGAGTTAGAGATACACTATTTTTGGTTTCTATTCTCTATAACCCAACTTCATGTAAACACTCATGGTAATTATATTTATAAATTTTCCTATATCTCAAAATTTCATACCCCAATGATTCAATGAATTGAGAAACTCTTGAGGTCTGGAATTTTTTTGATGTAGCTTCTTCCTCAAAACTATAGTGCATTCATCATTTGAAGAGATAAATCCTAAGACCTAGATTATAGTTTTTATTTCTATTTATATTTATATAATCTTTCATAATTTAGAAAATGAAAATTTGAAAAAAAAAATTGAATATTGATAGGTAATTTTTTAAACATCTCAAGGAATTATTTATATTACTCCTTTTTTACTTGTTGCATATTTTTTTGAATGGGGTGGGTGTATTGTGTGATACTATATTTTCATATCAATGTCATGTGTTTTCATCTGTTTCTCATGTTTACACAAGAAATTATTGATAGGTTTTCAGGATTTGAATGTAATGGTTTATCATTATATTTTTGTCTTTATGGTGCCTATAAAAATTACTACTATTGAGCTAGTGGAAACTGTTGAGTACTAGTAAGAAGTTGTTGGAAGTGTTTTTGAGGTTATGTAGATAGAACATTTGTTATATAAATAGGTTGTCCTTTATTTTGATGTTGTACATGTTCAATCCTTTTATAAAAATAACTTTTGTTTCTTTGTGGTGGCTACTAAGCTGACCACTGTTAATACTTTTTTCAGCTACTGATATTTTTAACGTAACCAGAATTGTTGGAAATGTTTATTGTAATTAATTTAATTAAAATCATGAGATTCGGGATATTCTATACTTACCCATAAATCATGGAAATAATAATTGTTTCTATACATCATGCAAGATTGATTTTTGATTTAATGATAATGAGTGCATGAAAATGAATCCATTTTCATTATAAGAGCCTCTTCATGTACAACCATGGGTGTGGATTATTCAATCTAATGGATTAAAATAAAGTATTTCCTTTATCAAATTTCAATAGACATACATTATGTGAAAATTCATCAAGAATTTCATTTCCAATATTTGATGTTTTAAGCATGATAATTCCATCATCAATCGCATCTACTACCATTTGGGTGTCTGGTTTGAGTCCCTAGTATTATTTCATCAATTGAAACCATATATATAATTCATGATGTAGAAACATGCTAGTAATATCCATAAATGTATCTCATTCCTCCCATAGTTATTATCTATCTGCATGGGTGATGTTTTTAATGTTTTTCTAGAGCTTCTAGGATCAGATGGGTAGAAAATATTTCTCTAAAAATTCAATTTCTAATTCATCTAATGTAATGATGGAATCAAGTAAATGACTAGTTATAAAATCATTGTCTCTTTCATGAAAGGATAGTTGAATAATATCAACCAAATTTAATCATATGACATGAAAAGGTTTTAAAATTCATTTCTATCCTCTAGGATGTTAGAAATGTGTTCACAGTGTTCCAAACATTGAATATTGGTGAACTACTGCATATTATGTATAATATGAAAGCGTTTGGGCTTAATCTCCAATGGTTGTTACTAATTATATTGGAAAAAGATGGGTGAATAATTACGAATGGATTAAAATATAAAATCTATTGTTGTCCAGTCATTCAGTGTTGGTCACTGACCATAATTTCTAGGTGGGGAATATAGCATATTTTGGGTTTGTGGTCGTGTGTTTTCATTACTCTTAGCCATTTTAAAGCAACAGAAGGAAACCATTGTTCTATAAATCGTAGGATAGAATTTTTTTCCCTTTTTCATCTTGGATACTTGAGTGGTACGAGGGTCCTTAGAGCATTCAATAGCTAAATAAAAGATATAGAGAGAGTTTGTGTGTTCCAAATAAGATTCATGTGGAGTAGTAAGATGAAAGTATAAAATAGAAATGGTGAATGAATCGGAATAAAGGTGAAGGAATTGAGATATTCCAATGATCTGTATATTTTCCACTAATCTAGAGAAATATTAAGAACTAGAAATAGTGACAAAATTTGACCCACCAACAGGCATAATTAAATTTTTATATATGATGATAAAATTTAAAATTTTCAGTCATAAACTATACATACTAAAAGGTTGTTTAAAGTAGTATTGAGGGGATTCACCCATGAGTATTATATTTAGGTCAATAACTAGTGGAATAATTCCATTGGAAATTATTCCTCCCTATCACACTTTATGTTTTTTTACTAAATTTTATGTAGTTTGGATTAAATTTAAATAATAATTGAAGGAATTGATGACAATTTTAGAGCTTTTTTTCAATAGATATGTCCATATTAACATTGCTAAAGTCCTATAAATTAGAATATGAAGTCATTTAATGGTCACTAATTGGTTTTTGTCAAACCAAATGGATCTATATATTCTTAAAAAACACTTTGATCTAGATATAGAAAGAATAATAGGTGAATTAAAAAACATCTATAAGGAATGAATCGTAGGCTAATGATCATAGTCATCCTCGGGTTTAATAAGGTTACGTTCAATCAATTTCACTTCCCAAGGAAAATATTATAAATAATAATGTGATGGATAATTATTATTAAACTAATTAATATCTATAGGGTTACCGTGGTACAATTTATAGATGTATTCGGCTATAAAAATCACTAAAATTAAAAATAGACCATTTTTGGATTAGTATTACATGGAGTTGATAATAATACATAAGAAAATAGTACACATGATACACATAATAATGAAACAAATGTTAAAAACAAAATCCAAGATTATAAAAATAAATAATCAAAGGAAATTGTTTTAATAAAAATAAAATCTAGTTAAATTCTTATTGGGAATGAAGAATTATTTAATGAATGAGAAACAAGAATTTAAATCAATCACTAATTAGCCACAAACTCACTACAAATGATAAAAAAATGAAGAACAATTCCCAAATTGATGAAAAATAAAGAGAGGTGATGAAACATATGTCAAAAATTTAAATAGGATTGAAATGGATTTATAAATATTGTATAATTATAAAAAAAGTACATACAAAAGAAATTAGTTGAATGAATTGAAATAGGTTTTGAATGAAAAAATGTATAATGAGAGGAAATCCCGGATGAAAATGATAGAAAAACATATGATATCCATCTCTATCTGTGGAAGAGTGCTCTGAATAAAAATTGTTTAGAAAAGTACACAATGTATTATCCATTCACATTGTGTATAGTCTTAATTGACTACACCCCCAATATCATCACATCATATATTTATAAAACACATTGTGTTTTATATATTTTCATTTCCCACTAAATAATTGGTTCATATCATTGACTGAGTGATCCTTCAATATCTTCACATCATGAAATATATTCCGTTTGTGTATATGATTCACCATAGGTGGAATTATGACCTTTAACAGGTTTATGTTATGTAATGAATGTATGCATCATGTAATGGATTCTCACCATGAAAAGGTATTATGATCCTGTAAGGGGATTTGAAATAACACTATGTATAAGTTGTACAATTCATGTATATGACACATTTCATGTAAATCTTGTTTTAAAATATTTCAACCTTTCATCCATTTTTTCATTAATTTATGATTCCCTAAAAATATACCAAAACCCATTGCATTATCATAAAAAATATTGAATAAAACTAAATTAAATTTACCCAACATGTATATGTAATTTCATCTTATCACTCTTTATTGGGAAGATAGAAGACTGTTTTTAGGATTATTAGGACTTGACGGGCGGGTTTTAGTGACCACCTAGCCATATCTTGTCATGATAAGACTCATGATACAATTCTATTATGAAATATGTATCTCATGTATTAAGTTCATGATATAAATGTTAATTTTATTATTATCATTTAATGGTTTGAACTATTTTTTTCAATTAATTTGATCATTCCATATATTTTTAGTGTGTAGTGATATGCCTTCTAGACATTTCTATACGTTCATTGGGAGGGTGCAGTGGATTATCCATAATGGAATATTACATTTGGTAATAATATTATGGATACTTTCATGTGAAAAGTTCATTTCATTGACCAAATTGTATCATAAGTCCATAATTCAATTGATTAGGTAATTCTAGATGTTGGGAGATAAATTGATTGATGTTTATTGTTCATATTTGAGAAAACACCATCACTTAGGGGTATGTATGAAACCTAAGAGGAATAGGTCAAGATGATCAGGATTGATCTGGTCTTTGTCTTCATAGATACACCTAATATCTTATGGTCATTTGTGTGGTGTTCATAATTTAAGGTCTCAGCAAGTGACATTGGGATTCCATTGTATATGGAGATAGGAACGTAACTTTATAATGGAATGGATTCAAGATCTTATTCTTCACAAAAATTTTTATAGAGTATCTAATGATGGATAATTCTCTGGATTTCCTTTCTTTGTGTTAGGGAGAGAGAAGAGTGTTATAAATTAGTAATAAATTTTCTTAGATTATTCATTTTTGTTATAGGATAGTAAATAATAAATAATTTATTTCTCAAAAGTACCTTATTGTTTTAATAGTAGATATATATTTTTAGGTATTCATGATGAATCACAATATTTCGGTATGAATATTAAATAGGGAAATACTAGTAGAAATGCAAATGGTTTCCACTGATGGCTCTTCAGGAACTTCTCTTCCATAAAGTGAAAGCATCAGTGCTATGTGTGGGAATAATAGGATATTTTGTAGTCATAAAAGGGTTGGTAGAGGTGTTTGTCAGTATAGGGCCTCCAATAAATGATCAGTTAAAGTAATTAGTGCTCCTATTAATTTCTATCAGAATGGAATGGTTGGACACCCCTGGTGTTCATATTCTGTGACTCCAAAGATGTTCAATGGTTGTGACATCAATTTCAATTTTCCTTGTTTTTGTAAGGATATATCAAATAATCACTATTTTTATGGTTCATAATCTTCAAAGCTCAATAAGGTGTATATATATTTTTAAAATAATATAGGTATCCCAACACATACCTCATTAGTAAATATCCTTAAAGTAATGGATATATTTTCAAGGGATATTGATGTAGGTCTCGTGATATTGAGAGGTACCATATTTATTGATTCTTTTATAGAAATAAGTTTATTAGATAGTCAATGCCCCTGTGTAATTATTTTTACCAGGTTTGTTGATATGCTTACAATACTAAGAGGGATCATGTCCATTATATGGATTTAGAGACACAAATTGGTATGTAAAGAGAGAATGGGTTTCAACATCTATCATATTCTGTATTGATAGATAATATAGTGTTAGTTCACAATTTTCTTGATCTTGATCTAGATCTATTTATTGTCATTATGAGGATCTATTTTCTTATTTTTCATCTTGTATAAGTTTTTGGTTATCATTATTTTCACTCCATTCATACTTCTAATTGGATATCACATCTTATTTTGGGAGATTGTGATATTAGGTTTGGTCATCTTGGTCTACTTCACATAAATCATAGGATTTTATTATTGTATGTTTCAGTTAATCATGATGACATTTTTTCTCATGGTGTTATTCCGGTGGTTTTTAAGAATTTCCAAAATAAATTCCCATAAATATTATATGATCTTCTTCTAGGTATGTATATGGAGTTCCCAATTGAACTGGTCTCATTTAAAAAACATATCGTGATATACTTATATCATATAGATTTATTGGACCTAATAGAGATCAATATTTAATTTGATATTTTTATGGAGAATGGATTCATTAACCTTTTTATTTCCTTAGGTATACCCAGTTCACATTTCAATGAATGTAGATGGATCACTTCGATTATACATGGATGATTAAATGATGAATTGTATGAGAGTCAATAATTGGAATTATTTTCCTCGCATTGATTATTTTTTGTTCATTTAAAAGGGAAATGTTGTTTTCATTAATCAATTTTTGGTCGAGTTATCATATGATCAAGGATTAGGAGTACGATGTTCAAACTGACACTTAAATGATAAGAAATGGCAATTAGGAATATCATGTGATGCCTCTTGGTCTGACAAATGATCATGTAGTTTTTATGATTTTGATGAACTGAATATTCTATTTCTATCTTAACACATTTGTGGTAGAGTTCATCGGTGATAATTGGGTTCATTTGAATTATGAGCATGATAATATGGTTTTTTAAATCCTAAGGATTTAGCATTATTAAGGGATACATTAGAAATATATCTTCTAGATTCGAAGAGTGGTGTAATTATGGAATATGATTTTTGAGAGAGGATTTTCATTTCATTCTGAGAATATGAAAGTCATCTTGTTAGGAGAAGAGTGATATAATGTCTTTTGGGTTTAGAGCATCATTAATCATTCTATATTCTATTAATAGTTCATCATTTATTTCTCATGGTAGGATTCTTCATTGATTTATCATACAATTATAGGCGTGAAATTCACTTGGGATTCAAAATTTATGCCTTCTATAGATGAATAAATAACTTCTTAGAATGGATTCTATTATTTTCACACATTGTCACTATGAGGGGTATGTGGTGTATTAGGATGATTTCAGGGCTATTTTGGGATGAATGATTATGAAAAATGATCTTGTTGTGCATTATGTATCTCTACATCCATTTATAGATGATAATAATTACACCACTAATAATTTTGAGCATATTAGAGTTTTTGATTTTCATAAATGTTGGAAGAACAATCTCATTGGGGAGTGATTTAGAGTATGTTTTGACCACATGATTCTAGTATATATATTTTCTTAAATAGATGTATTGAGTGTAATACATTTATACATTTTAATTTGATATCACTTACTACCTCAGGTAGGGAAATTACATTATAGAGGCTCTTATCAGGAAAGTATAACCATAATATATTTTTGGAATCGAATGAATATTCGAACCTTATAGGAATCTATTCTCCATTACATATGGATGTTACAGAGTATTTTTTGTGGGGTATAACTAGATTTAGTTATCATCATTTTTCTTGGAGTCTCCTCTAAGTGGTTAGTGATGGGTTGATTTTTTTGGGAGAATTTGAGAAAATAGATAGAGTCAGGTGATCCATTATTATTTGTGTATAACTTCAAATGGTATTATACTATATGGATATCATTCTATTATCCATGAATATATGAAGAGATAATTTTTCTGACTTTTACTGTTTATTGAGAGACATCCATATGTTTTGTATGAAGATATAATATAATGGTGATCATTGTTGTTGGTTTTAAGGTGTGACATTTGTCATTATTTATAAACAACTATTAAAAATTCTAATAGATAGTAGAATAGTATATGAAACCTTTTATTTTATCCATCCCATTTCGGTGTTGTTTTGGAATTGTTAACATGTGTCTGTAGGAGCTATTTTTTGGTTTAAAAAAAACATACGAGAAAAATTATATTTGGCTGTTGATTGATTGGTTGATGAAACAAACACATCTAACTCTAGTCAGCGAATCCACTATGGAATATAATCTATTTGAGGTGTATTCACAAGAGATCCTAAAAATCTAATGGGTTTACTCTTTCATTGTTTTGTATTTGGATCATGTATTTACCTCATAGTAATATTATAATCCATATAAGGATATGGGAAATCATTTTACGTTTATTAAAACATGTCATCCGAATAAACGTGGTTATATGGATATAATTCTATTTTGATCATGAAGGATATGATTTATTAAAGAATCTTGTATTATAGTGGATTGTGGTTTATTAATCATTGACTGCTTGGGTTTTCTTATAAAATAAGTTTTAATTCTTCATTCAAAATGTCTCCCTTCGACCCATGTTATGGTTTCCCATGTAATTCCCATCCATATTTGGAAGAGATGGGTGGGCTTCTCTTATGGGACTAACACTCATTTTGGTGACAACATTGAAAATTCAGGATATACATCATCCTATGATTATAGTACATTGTTAATAAAAATAATATATATATCATGTATATCTACATTTTAATTTTTACTTTGTGGGAATCATTTTATTAAAGGATTAACACAGTTTGGATAATCATCAGCTTGAGAAATAGGGAATGTTGGCACTAATATATGTTATACCGTTAGAGGTCATTGAGCATCTTGTAATGTTTTCTTATCGGTTGGCATTACCATCTCAATTGATAGGTATTATGAATCATTTAGACATATCTCATCTTAAAAAGTGACATCCTAATCCCTCACATATTTTCAGTTGGGATGAGATTGAGTTAGAACTTAATATTTCCATTATAGATTAGAATTTGGAGATCACTTATTCTGAGGTGAAATAATTTCATGGTAAGTATATACAATCAACCATAGTGTTAGGATGACAATGAAAATGTTATCACAATACATTGAAACAAGAAACATTGATCTGAGAGCAGTGGCATCACCTATTTCAATTAATCCCTTATCCACATGTCTTTAAAATAATTTAAATTACTATAGTAACTATTTTTTAACATCATGATATCTTCATAAATATACATATGATCTATCTCATTTTTGTCTGTGTTTTGAGTGTTTCAAGGATAGATATTTTTCTGAAAAAATGACCTCATTTCCATATATGTATGTATGTTTCAATTCATGGATTCTAGGAATGATAATGACTAAAACATATATCGGGTCCCAATGTAGGATATTTTTTTGAGATTTATTTATAATACGAGTTTGGTATTTCCTATATGATCGTACTAAATTATAAGATACATTTATTGAGTAAATATTTTTTTTGGTATGAATAACTAAAATCATTTTATGGAAATGAATATATCAATCCATTAAAATTGTTTTATGCCATAAATATCGTTAATCTATGAAATAAACTATTGTACAAAAAAATATTAAACTGTTAGTTGAACTCTATATGACTTGATTTTTGGAACACTTTTGTAATGAGGAGAAAAGGACATAAAATGGAGCTACAAAATGTAAATAAATAGGCCCATTAATTTAAACCACAATGTGTTCATTATGTTTTTTCATTAGATTTGTAGTATTCTTTCTCAAAAAATAAGATCATTCCCATGAAACTATATATACCTATTATCTATCTATTTCACATCATTTTATGTTTCCTCAACATAGTGGTTGTCTTGCCTCTTTCTATGTAAGTTATTATTTTACATATTGATTACCATTGATTGTGATTGCACTTCTATGATGTATTTTTGGATTTATTGATATGGTGGTGATATTCTAATTTATCTTTTATAGATCCATTGCATGAACTTCCCTAAGAGTACGACCCTTAATTTAGTTTTGGTGTAGTGAGAAATTTCAATGATGAATGTGTAATTTATATTATCCGCTGAATGATTCACTTTTTAAATTCATTCTAATATATGGGATTTGGTTATAAGCATGACTATATTTTCCTGGATTTCCTTTGTATTGGTGGATATTTATTTCGGAGAGTGTGATAGAAGGTATGGTTTTTGTATAATGATCTAGCCTCCATTGTAGGAACATTTATTTCTCTTGTATTATAATTTGTTTTATAAATAAAATGGAATGATTTAATTGTTGATTTGATTTTATAGAAATATTTTTTTGAAATTATTTTTTTCCTTTTTGTTTTTGAAAAAAATGGGAAATTTAATGTTATTTTGAAATTTGTTTGATGAAATGGTTTTGGAATCATTTTTTCATGAATTATTAGTAAAATAAAACACATTAGAAGTCTTTAGTACTTGGGTGGAAGGTGAAATAATAATCCTATTCTATTGATTAAGTAGGGGATTCACCCAAGGGGTTTTCCTTTCAATACAATAACTATTGTTCTTGGGGATTATTATACCTACTAGGATGATCACCAATTTAGATATTCTTATGTTCTAAAGATTTTATTCATATAACTAGAGACTTCATGCATGTGATTTTCTATGTCTGGGTAAGAGTGTTGAAGCTGGCCATATCTATAGTGATCATTGGCATGATGTTGAATATTCATTTGGTTTTTTACTATTTGTGTTTTATTTGATATGGAGTACCAAAATTTATCATATATGATATATGTGGATTGATGTAAACTAGTTATATGGTGATTTTTTAGAACAATGGAAAAATAGGAAATGTTTTACTAGGGTTTTGAAATATAAATTGGTTTAGTATTATAATGCCCCATTTTTTAAGTTATTCATTTGTAGATTTTTATACAAACACATGTTATGGAACATTAGGTTGAGATCATATTGATCCTTCTATAACACACCCAAAGAACCCCTTTTTTAATGTATATAACTTATTATTTATTTTAATTTAGGTAAATACAGACTTTCATAGTAAGACTATGTGTTTTCTATCAGCTGTGTCTATGTATCGGGCAGTGAGATGGTTGGTGTTTTCTAATGGTATCTAATTGAGTTGTTTTAATTATAATTTTGGATTTTTCCATTGTTGTTGGAATCATACCATGGATTTTATTTTTAAACTTTTCAATTGTATCCTTTCTACTATTTCTTTAGATTTAGTAATATATTTTCACTATTTTCTTTTCATATGTTTCTCTATTTTATTTATATTTAATAATTTTTTTTAGTTTTTGTTTCATGAAATATTTTCATAATATTTTTATTCATTATCAGGTGCTTTTCACTAGCCCATGGGGATCGGGAATACTATTTCTGTATGTGATTAGTTGAGTCGGGTAATGGTTCTGGTCAATATATAGGTATGTTCAATACACATCATTCCCCAAGAAAAACATTCAATTAAAGACCCTTTTAAATATTTTTTAGATTCATTATAACAATGGTTATATTATTTTGAATTATATTTAGATCCAATTAAAAACTATGTTAGTTAAATAAAAATTATTTTTTAATTATTTTTTATAAAAAAATCAAATTGAAAGGAATTATAAAACTATAACCATTTTAAAGAAAAACACACAACATAAACCCAATTTTTAAATTACTATATAGATATACTTTTATATCCATTGGTTTAAATAAATTAGAAAATTAAATACAATAAATTAATAAGCCCTAAGGAAACGCGTCCTAATGAAAATAATGACACATGATTCACCGTTTCCAATAATAATACATAATTAAAGGAAGATAAAATTACATAAGTACAATAATCTGGAATAATAGTAATCTAGGATCTATGCAGAAATGAAAAATAACATCTTATAAAATTACAATAAATAATGAGAAGTATTAAATAACAATCATATATCCCAAACACTCAATTTCACCCTCTCTAGTATAATCCTAGACAATATCACATAACAAGAATATCAACTATCCTTGAACCATTATTAATATAGTAGTACAAAAATATTCCATAAGTGTAGACTGATATACCACCTACCTAAAAATGGATTCCTATGAAGAAAATGTGGTGGTGGGAAATGGAAAAAATGTATTATATTCATTAAAATCATGGTAAATATTATCATATCCCCTATCGCCCTCATTATACATACGCCATAAATCATTAGTTATATATCTCATATAACATAAGAAATTATCCATGGTCCAAAATATTAATAAGAATAATTAATTACCGCCTTCATGTGTAAAATATAGAAAAGTGCATCAACACGTTTTTAAACACATACTATCATTCATAAGTAACATGAAAATTCAAAATATGTATTCTGTAAACCATAGTGTATGGAAATATATTTTAAAAACAATAAAACATTTTATTAAATAACATTTAATGAAAATATTTAACATCAAAAAAGAAACTCATTTTGGATTCAAATTTTATTTTTATAAAACTCCGTAAAAGAAAAAACAACATTCATTCATTTGACTCAAGGCACAAATGGGATCAAATTATTTTTCCATTCATGTTTTATAAAAATAAATCCTTACGTAACTATTCAATACATGTACATTATAGTATAAATTGAACTGTGATGTAAAATATCTTTGAAAAAATTTGTGACCCAAAAAAATTATTTTTATTCCGGATCCACAATTTATATAAACTTAAAAAATTATTTAAATAAATAAAATAATAAAATGAGAATCCTTTATCTTGTAATTGAACTCCCAAAAATAATTCTTCATTTCCTTACAAACTCATCTATCGATATTGAGTGTATCTGAAGTATAATATTTATTCAATATAATTTTATAGCGTGATAATTATAAGAAAAAAATGAGGAGAAAATTATGAGAAATAAATCCACTAAATATGATCACTAAACCATGCTATCCATCACTAATATACATATCAGTCAGACCAACATCCCAATTTCATTAGGCATCTCTATGCAGCCCATTACCTAATTCCTCTCCCAAGACTTGAATTATGAATTTCAGAGAAATCAAAGACAAAAAATATTTCTCTATGTGTTTTTATAATTCTATTTATCTATAATAAATCAGCCAAGGAACAAAAGCTGATAGAAAATTCCACAAAGAACCCCAATTTTAGCAATATCGTAAGAATCCTAATTACATAACAAAACTCAAAATCCACCAAGGAACAAAAAAATGAACAAAAATGGAAACTCAACACACTATAAATCGTAAAAAAAATATTATCTTGGGATGTCTGAATTTGATATCATGCTCTATCTAGTCTGGATAGGACCTCAACCACATGAGCATCATCAAATAAACATTGATGAAAAATAAAACACCCTTAGGTACTTACCAAATTAAATACATGTCCTAGATACTAACCAAAATATTTCCAATATACCCCCATGTTCAATAAACCAAAAATATTTCTTCCAAATGAAATGAAATAATTACTGGTCATAACCCCCTCTGAAATCACAAACACACCTAGTTGCAATATGAATGAACAATAAAATTACAAAAACCCCATTATAAAACAAATCAAATCCACATGGTATCAATAAAACCAAAATTCTAAGATAATCCTCAGAGATTCATTTAATGAAAAAAATCTAATAATTGAAACTCAAAATCTCTCACCAAATCCCCATCCATTGATGACAGAATATCAAATCAAATAATTATAGTAATATGAATGACTAATAGATTCCCATATTACATACAATGAACATCACCAATTCAATAGAGGTAATATAAAAACTAATGAATCTATTATTCAAATCATTATAATAGAAATTATTTTGAATCACCCCTGAATTCTAAGTGAGGTTGTGTCAACCGATTAGAAGAATAAATAATTAACAACATAGGGAATTTCTATATGGGTAATCCATCAAGTAAATCCTTATACTATTTTCCATTAAAATTTTCAAATAAATATTTTAGGTGAAACAAACTATGGACAAGTTCAATTAAATTCCCACATGGGTCACCCAATAATCTTATTAAAAATAAAAACATTCATGTACATAAATCAAAAACAAAATTCCACTAATTTAAAAATAATTTTTTCATAAAAATAATCTACATTAAATAAAATTTTCTAAATCAAAAGTCAATATCCAATGTAAAAAATAAAGAATATTTCACAATTTCATATGAATATAAATTATTTTTGAAATTAAACATATTCATTTTCAAAACATATTGAATAAATAAAACATTTTTATAGAACATTTTTACTCATAACACATACTAAAATATACCAATTTATAAAACATCAATAATGAAATTAAAAAAATACCTATGAAGAAAAAACTCAAACAAATTTTTGAAATCATATATTTTTAAGAAAAAAAATCCAAATATTTCAGAAAAAAAAATTTAAATTTTCAATTGGAACCTAAACATAACATAAAAGTGTAAATCAAAATAATTCAAATAACATATAAAATATCTACATTGATAATTAATTATCCTTATAAAAAGTGAAATTTTAAATTATGAGTGACTTTGGATTAAAATATGACTTATCAATAAATCCAACTAAAATTACAAACTATCATGTAGTATTAGTGGAGTCCTTTAACCCATCTAAATTAGATCCATATTGTTTTCTACCAAAATAGTGATATAAATATAGTTCCATATCCTTTTCCACAATAATCCGTTGAATATGTTAATCCCCATATCACTAACATATAATTTGGAATTAAAAAAATTAAATAAAATCACCTCAAACAGATCAATGGTAAAATAAAAAACACAGATATAGTCTTAGAAAACACTGTAAACTAATGTTTCCTAATGGAGGATATCTCATGATACTCTTCCCAACATGTACGTCATGACATCTAACAGCCTAACTCTATGATAACCATACACAATAAATAAAATTTATCTCTTTGAAACATATAAAAATTAATTATCCAAATCCATAATAGAATTTTTATCGCAAATTTGAATAATCTACCAATCTTTTAGAAGAGTGAACGTGCCCTCTATATACACGAGGGGTGTATCATATCCCCATAGTATAATGAAATGCATCAATATAATATCAGGAAATAGTTGTGAATGGCCTATCACATGAATTAAATTAAATCAAATTATAATTTTTATTAGATAAATACAAAAAAAATCATTACGTATCCATACATCAAACATCCAAACTAAAAATTAATCAATATAAAAATATAATACAATATCATATATAAATTAGATGCAAAAAAATTGTCTTTGTTCACCCTAAAACCCACTCACTTATATAACACCCTCTTCTCAACTAGAATCTCCCTCATTAGGATAGAACTTCCCATGTAACCAAGTAATTATATAAAAAATGGAATCAACTAATAATAATAACTTAATAAAGTAAAGAAATAATTTAAATAGAACACATGGTCTAACATTCAATGAAAATAAATCCTCTATTTTAGATATAATTTTATATGAACAAAAATATATATGTGATAAAATAAATATATATATGTAATCTTTTATTTCAATCAATTCTCCATGAGTATTCATGCATTGATCTGAAGAAGAAAAAAATACTAAATCTAAAATATTCAAATGCATGTGTATAAAAATATAAAGTACTTCACCACCCTCTCTTACAGATTCCTAAATTTTAATTTTATATCAATTTTAACATTAATTTAGATATATTATTAAACTAAGTATACCATTTTGAATCACATTTAAAATTAATTAAATTATTATTCTATTAAAAAAATATTTCTTCCTTAATTATTTAAAAACACCCAATTTGGACCCATATATGATATTACTCTATAACATCCATTTTGAAAACTATTATTACAATTTTTAAACTATGTGACAAATACATAAAACATTGAAATAATAACTAGGTCGTTATGTCCAAAAGAAAACAATGATGAAAAACATGCTACTCCTAGTAAAGATATAGAAAAAGGGATAGTGGGATATCTATGTAAAATAATATTGTATCATGGGAACCAATCATATAATGGGAAATGGTCTAGTAACTTACTATACAATTATTATAAAGAAATATTGGTTATAGATTACAACCCTCCATCCCTAACACTAAGTTTCACATTCACCTGTCTAACCACGGGTTATAATCCATATACTAATTAAAATAAATCATTAAGCCTCTAGTCACAATGTAATAAGACACTAATAAAGCATGTGTGCCTAGATTTCATGCCTAGATACCCATTTTTTTCCACAATAAAATAATAATGTAATAGAGAAATGTAATAAACCTATTACTCGTTCATATATAAAAATAATGATAAAACCTCTCCTATTCCCCAATACCCACGTAATACGAACAACCCCAATTAGGATGTGGCTTCCAAATATAATATTATAAATGCACCATATGCCAAGATCAGTAATACTATAGAACAATATTTCTATAAGAGTATAATCCTGCAAAGGGGCCCAATAGGGTATCACACACACATCAATTTATAAATAACATTAAAGTGAAAAATGTGCCTTCTGAAACCCACTCTAGATTTCAAACTCTTTAATTACAGTTTAAATGAATTTTTGAACATCACATTAAAACATATGCTTTATAATTACCATTTAATCACATTGTGTAATTTAATTAAATATTATCTAAATCTATTAAAAGGCTAAAACCTTTTTATTTCCTTTTTTCACTTGAATCAAATATGTTGAAAATTTAATCATAATTTTTGAGTAAATTAAATAATGTAATTAAATGTTTTAATAATAATTTTCATTTAATTTTCCTCATTTAATTTAAAATAAAAATATATAGAAAAGATATAATAATTCCCAATAAATTGATAATATCATTATTAATTATATGTGGAATATAAATTATCATAGTAAAAATAATCATAGTGTATTTAATAAAAATGAATTTTACAAGTTAGTTAGAATTTGGGAACCCCTCTATTCTATGAAAACAATGTTAAGACCAATGTTTTTTATAAAATGATTATAAATAATTTCTTAAATCATTATAAAATAGTATAATTAATTGAAAACCTTGACAATTTTGGTTAAATTAATTTAAATATAAAAAATGGGTAAACCTACCTAAATATAATTAAAATCTGTCGTGGTATGCCAAAATGTGTCTACATAAATGGTGAATAATCAATAATGGGAGGGGAGGAATGGATTTTTTTAACACACCTTATGATCAAGTGGAAGATAAAAATAATTCTAAAAGAAACCCTAGGGGTTTATCCATATTGTACATGGAGTTGTAGAGGAGATTAATAATAGATGAATGGATAGAGGAAGTAAGATGATGGATTTAATTGGAGTATCCAATATGAAATTTTAAAAATATTTGAATAATATTTAATGGAACAGTGGTTAGAGGATTGGGGAGGCCCATGTAAGAGGATTCATCCTGGGGGTGGTTGTCACATGATGATGAGGGTGGAGAATAAAGGAAAATATAATGAAATACTAAAATAAATAATATAGAAAAAAATACTAAACATAATATTTTTGACAAAAAATACAGTTTTCCCAACCATGAAATAACATTATGACACTCACATCATAGAAAAAAATGGCCTCATATAGTATCATATATATCCCTAAAATGTTCAATAACGATACATTGATTATGAAAACTATAAATTCCATGTGACCGAGACAATGAAACTATCACAGATTGGTTTAATAACTATTATAGATAATCAAAAACCCCTCTAAATCACTAAGAAATTTAAAATTTCAAGAATGAAATTATCAAAACAAAATGTATAAATAAATATTTTTATATCAAAATAAAATTATCGATGTGATATGGAATCTCATAATTCTGGGATGTTAAGTGATTGAGATTTTTTTCTATGAAATGTACATTAAATTAATATTATGCATGATATGTAAGATATCATATGGATAAATGACTTGTTTTATTTAACAGATTTATTATATTTATTATTAGAACCTAACATAAAATGGATTTATAAAACATTTATAATTTTATTTTTGAGAAATTATTAAGATCAAATGCCTAGTTAAGAGTTAAATTAATTCTAATGTCCTGGAAATTCCATATGATATTTTTAATTATATGGAATTTTTTTGAGATCGCGAAATCTGATGGCGTGCGATTCTGAGGCCCATAGTGCCCGGAATGATCCATCAATGTTTGGTTGAGTTTTAATTAGCACACATATGCAGTTTTCCTAAAAACGTGGAATAAAATTTAAAGGATAACTCAGATTTGAAATTTGAGGGCACCATTGCGTTCACGATGGCAGGTTTACCCTAGCCCAGACATATGTTTAGTAGGTGCGAGCCTCCTGTGAGAAATCCCAAAAATGGCATAACCGTAAATTAATTAAATAAATTATTTTATTTTTCAAATTCTTAAAACTCACAAATGGTTGGTCAAATTGAAAATCTGAGACCACTGATGAACTTTTGAGTGCATTATTTATTTAGGAAAATACTAAATTCAACAATCATGGGCCACCAGTGAAATTTAGTTTTTAGACATAAATAAAATAATTGAGAATTATTTTATTGTAAAATCTATAACATTCAAATAGTAACATAGATAAGAAATCCGAGAGTACCATTGGGTTCATTGGGGTGTGTTTCACTTGGGATGTGCCTTTCCTCAACTGGAAGTGGTCGACGGTGATTGTTAATAATTTTCCATACCTTGTTTCGGGTACGTTCAGTAAACACAGGAGAAGCATTTTGTAACTTTTGAACCGGTACTCAGAATTGAAATCTGAGGACACCGTTGATCATGCATCACTGATATTCACTGAAGGAAATCTTCACCTTGACTATAATAGGTCGAGGGTGGAAGTTAGTTTTTCAGAATTTCATGGGTGAAGAAAAAATATTTTATATATTTTATTTGAAACCACCATTTTGAAAGCATGGTTGTGGGGACCACCTGAACTACCAATTAATGTAGGGAAAACCATTGGCATTACCCTAGTTAATGTTCCAGCCTCAGTTTACTTAATGAGCCTACTGAGTTTGGGGAATACATTGGAAAAGGGAGTATTGGGGAGAGATTTTGGAGGATCATCTTCTCGAATTAAGAACACTCCCTAATAAAGAGCATCCTCCAGAATCAGAGAATGAGGATGACACTTGAGCCAGGATTGGAAACATCTTGCAAGAGCGATGAATGAAAACATCACCCTCTCATTGACTTCTTCTTCTTCACCGCGCCACCTCTGATTGAAAATCGAGGTAGGTGTTTTTATATATGTTTTGATTTGTTTTATTTATTCTTTATATACTAAATTTACAACGACAATGGCCAAACTAACATTGCAGTTGTCCCAAACATAAACTATGATCCTCTTTCTTTTTATTATTCATGCATTCTTTGTGTGTTAATAAACTTCTAATATTTATTGGTGGTGGAAATATGATATTTTTCAAAGAGAGATATATGGACGTGAAACCCTCGACCCATGGATCGAAAATATGTGATTGTTTAATTTTTCAGGCTTGGAATGATGCCTCAATGGCTCACGGAAGGAGGTGGCCAAATATTTATTGGCACTGGAAACACAATATTCTGTTGAGCGCGACATATGGACATAGAGCCCTTGACCCGATGATCATGAATATGTGATCATTTTATTTTTCATGTTTTGAATGAAGATGTAGTGGTCCAAAGAAGGGGAAATGTGGGGGTGCAATTCTGGCGTGTCTTTGGGGCGTAGCTCCATGTGAGATAGGTGGTGTGATGGCGGTTCTAGACATGTGGATTAATCCTATGGTTAGAGTTGTAGTAGAAGTCGTGGGCTTCAGTGCTTGCTGGAACAGTGCATGATAATAGTGGGGAAAGAAGTGTTAATTGGATAGAGGAACAGTTGAACAAAAATTAATTAAAAATCTAAAGAAATTATAAAATAAATCATTGGAATAAGTGAGAGGTTCTACCCGTGTGCATGAATCTCAATTGAGATGGGTAATAAGGAATAAAATAATAAAATATTAATAATATAAATAGTGATATTATTATTTTTGGTTGTAAAATCACAATTCATCTGTAAATTATCTATGTGACCTCGGTTTCACGAACTGTCAGTGGCAGTATGGCCCTGACTCTAAGAAAGAAATTATGAGTCCAATATTGGATGTCTTTTTCAGGTTTTTGGATCGGGTACCTGAAACACACAAATAATAATAATAACATATTATTATTATTAAATTTCGACCCTCCATAACTCTTTCATGTGACGTCCGATTGACTTTCCATCTATGGAAATGTGATCATGTCATTAAAATAGTCATTCTAATTCTACTATTTAACATTAAATTATGGTTCATGGATCGGGTTCACAAAACACCCAATAATATTATTATTATATTTACGGGATCTTGTATTCGACATATCTCCCTCACATGGTGTCAAAATGAAGAACCGTCTGTGGCATAAGAAACCTTGGATATAGAATTTCCTTTTGGTATAGCACACTTGAGTATTGGATAATGTTCTGGTATTACTGGGTTGGATCTAGAATGAATCAAACCGGGCCCTCGACACTAAAAGGCCAATAACATACAGACTGAACGTCTAATTGATGCACAGTCTGTTGCATTGAGACCCATTTTACATTACAGTACTTTGGGATAAATATTCATTGGACTTCGTGGCAGTTTGGAGTATCATCCCATGGATTGAGGAGCGAATCCTCCCTGATTCATGTGATCTTAGTGTAGTAACCTTGTAGATAGCATTAAGATGAGAAAATGATCATATGTGGGTCTATGGTTTGGGATCATGTGTAGGTCTGTATTCAAGAGTTTCACATGGATGTTCTCTAGAAACCCATGTGGGACTAGTCTAGGATCCTACGTGGGTCTGCTGTACTAGGATCCTGTGTGGGTCTGATGATTTAGGATTAGGTGTTGGTTTGAAGATTTAGGATCATCTGTGGGTCTGCCTCTTAAAAGAGTAAGATGATTCAATAGCTATATCTAATCATCTTTACTATTGTACTTTTCATATACCTAGTGTGAGTTGAGTCCTTACCTTCATGGGGATACCTTTTTGGTATTCTTATGTGTGGGGTACTTGTGTGGTACATTCCTTCATGGTGATACCTTGGTGGTATTCTTCTATATTTCATACATGTGTGGTATATACCTACGTGGTGATACCATTGTGGTATTATTCTTTCTAGCATACTTGTGGGGTACATTCCTTCATGGTGAAACCTTTTGTGGTATTCTTCTATGCAGCGTGCCTATGTGGTACGTTCCTTCATGTAGATACTGTGGTGGTATTCTTCTGTTTGGCATACCCTTATGGTACATACCTTCGTGGTGATACCTTTTTGGTATTCTTTAATGTGTCGTACATTCTTATTACTTTCCATTGCTATGAAACCTTTGTGGTATTCTTCTATGTGGTGTTAACTTTTTGGTACTCACCTTTGTGGTGTTAACATCGTGGTATTCCTTCCTTTGTGGAATAGTTGACCTTTGGTCTTTTGAGTTGGACCTTGTGTTTCATCATTAATGAGATGGGTATATGTGATAACTTGGTTATATGTGTGGGCATATAACTATGTAAGAATGTCATATGTTTACAAGATTTGGGGTTTATCCTTTTTGGACTTTGTGAGACCTTTAAGGGTCTCGGGGTCCCTAATGAGTATCGTTATACTCACCCATGCTTGGGAAACACCCGCACCATGTTGTATTTGGTGAAGATGATGGATAATGTTGACTGAGGATGAGAATAACATGATTGGAGGTAGCTCGGAGGTGGACATTAGATGAGGCGTACCACAGAGATGACCGTTTGAGAGTTGTACCTACCCTCCTAGTAGGATCCTTGGCGGGTGTTCATAGGAGCTGTTTCATTTTTCATGTACTTTTTCAGTTTTCTTGTACTTTCCAATTGTTATTGTATTCTGGACCCTTTTTCTTAATGTACACACTTTTTTTACTATAAAATTTAATTGTGCTTGTATATTTCTGTGTGTTTTGTTTTGTGTGTTTACAAGTTATAATGAAAATGCCTTCCTAGTTTTAGGGAATACACCTTTCAGTTCTAGTCGATAGCCCCAGGCCTATGTAAGGTGGACTTGGGGTTGTCACAACATGGGCCCCAAGGGATGGGTCATGACATGTTTGTATAATAGGAGTTGGATCTACTGTAGAACATAGGGATCTGATCTTTTTAATGACAACAGTGTTAGGTGTAGTGAGTGTGGTTATCAGCTTCGGGAATCTAGTGTTAGTGTAGTTACTGATATATCCACACACCAGGACCATGACATTTGATTTATGACTTAGTGCACGAAAACACGGACTGTATGTGTGTTTTAAAAAATTTTCTTGTGTTTTCATTAATTCAACTCACTGGATATAACTTAATGATCATGGTGCACCTGTTCTTTATCAGGATTCCGCTGCGTAGATAGCCATATATGATTCCTGAGAGAGTACACGATTATGTCCCACCAGGTGATGAGGCTTCGGTGTAGGGACCTCTTTCTATGTTGGCACATTCGGGTGGTGTAGCAACAATATCACCACCCGTTGTGAAATAGTTACCACCATCCACACATGAAGATGATACATGTTGATTGAGCACATTGCTTGAGTTCTAGTAGTAGAAGCCTCAGAGGATTCAGGGAAAGACAGATTCCCACGTGGTTGAGGGTTGGTTGGAGGTGGTTGCTAGAGTTTTATGCCCTGTTGAGACACCAATAGATCATATGGTGATCATAGCTACTAGTATTTTTCATTTAGTGACAATTAGGATGGTCCGCATGGAGATGAGGCTTTGGTACATAGACCATTACCTGAGATAGTACCTTCGGGTAGTGTTTTAGCTATATCACTACTTGGTGGTCAGCTGTTACAACTGCTGGTATTGGTAAAGGACATGTATAGGCTTAGTTCCTTACATGTGATTTAGCATTAGATACCCCTCAGGTTACAAGGCGTGCCCGACTCACAGGTGGCTGATGACTTGCTTGAAAAGGTGGATGAGAGTTCTCTAGAGAATCTATAGATTTGGCAGGATGGCATGTCTGTAGCTGATTATTCATCGAGGCATACAGATCATTACTGGTACTCAATGAATACGATACGATCAGTGCATCAGAGCTCATACCTCTGAGTGAGGATTCCTTATGGACATCAGATATAACACTATTCCTCTATGCATTCCTATATATGTTGGGGTGCTAGAGTTAACCTTTGTGGTTGAATATTCTTCGGCTGAGCAGATGCATATCGTGAATGTTAATAGTGGGAAAGCATGAAACTACCACAAGTCTTAGATATTTGGGCATGTAAAAATGTTCTAGAAGAGAATGTGTTAGAGATAGATGAATATTCCAAACATTAGATATGGAAGCAGAGATAAGGGAGCAGCATGAGGTGGTGTACATTTCGACAATTTACAACCACACCCCATTGTGGTCGCCGCCAGGCTCAGGGAGCTAGAGTACATGGGAAGAGAGTAGCGTCATGTGGTCAAGGAGTGTGACCCAAGGACTCTAGAAATGTTTTGTGGTACGGTCTGTGTCTAAAACTTGCTTCCATATCAATAGACATAGGTAACAATCATTCCTTCCTTCCAAGAATCCTGTCCAATACCTAGAGTTTCCTGTTAAACATTTGACATGACCCTCATGTTTGGAGATAACATTGGGAGGAGACTTGATAATCACACATACATCGATGGTTTGATTTGACCCTTGAGGTGATATTTTCAGTTGGAACCTCTTTGTGGTAGTGTCGAGGACTTACGACATTAGTTTTGATATGGAAGAACATAAAAAATTTATACTCAGATTGACTATAGCAGGAAATAAGATTGTGGTTTATCTAAAATTTTGGGATGAGGTTTTCCTTAGTCGATGAAAAAGGAAACCCGGGCAGCACAGGAGTGTGAGGCTGATCACTCATGAGTCGGCCAGCCTCACCTTTATGGCATCAGATGTTTTGAGTTTTCAATTCCCAATAGTACGGGATAAAGTTCCTCTAGGAAAATGACGTTGAGATAGTTTGTACTCCTTGGAAAGAGAACATGGTAGCAGATTCACATAGCAGGAGGTCTAGCATGCAGCTACTGAGTGAGGTGCCAGAGCAGCTAGCCGCTTGGCAGATATCCTTTGTGGATCGAGATGGAGCAGCTTTTCTTCAGTATCTTATAGTTACACCCCCACTTCTTCAGTGAGACAGGCAGGTGCAATGTGGGGATGTTGACTGCGAGGATCCATGTACTTAGATATCCTCCGGGAAGGCACCTGATGGATTTTCTAAAGGTGGGTAGCACGTCATCCTCTTCAGAAGATGTACCATGGTACTAGTAGCTCTACAGAATTAGGTTTTTATGGAGTTCTATACGTTCCCTTTGGTGGTACATCCTGGTGTGGTGAATATGTACTAGTACTTTCAGCGTCAGTACTGGTGGCCATGTATGAAGAAAGTAGTGGCATATTTTTTATCCTGATGACTCGCTTTTTACCGAGTGAAAACTGATCAGATCCGGAAGAAGTCTTATGCCGACAGGAGGAGGGAGATCATGTCTTCTTATGGGTATTATCTCGATGATGATTTCGATGATTTGTCCAAGGGGGAAAGTTATCACCGAGGTATAATGGTCATTTTTTAATCTTTTGGAGGGTAGGCGAGGTGGTATACTGCTTAGATCTTTCACTACAGTTAGAGAGGGTGTGGAACATATTCCACGTATCCCATCTAAATGGATTTGTGCACGAGCATCTCACATAATCAACCTTGGCTAGATGGACTTCAATGATGGGGTGACGTTTACGGTGGTTCTTGTAGATATTGAGGATCAACTGGAGAGATTCCCTTATGGGAAATCAAAAACTTTTGTTCATGTATGTTGGTAGCACAGCAACCTCCAGGAGGGTACATGGGAGTGGGTGGCTCAGATTCATAATCAGTACCCTCTTTTGGTTGTTTTTCATTTGTTGTGGGTTTTGGGGAAGTATATCCCTAAGGTGGGGAGAATGTAATGTCTCATAAATTCTGTATAATTTTTTTTAATTATATGTAATTATTTTAGGACCACAAAATCTGACTGTGTGTGATTCCGAGGCCAAGAGTTCCCGGAACGATCCATCGAAGATTGGTTGAGTTTTAATTTGCACACATGTGTAGTTTTCATAAAAAAGTGGAATAACACTAAATCTGTATCTAAGATCATAAATCTGAGTGAACCATTGGGTTCACGATGGCAGTTTTACTCTAGGCACAACATAATTTTAGTTGGTTCATGACTCCTGTGAGGAACCCCAAAAATGGCATAAAAATAAATAAAATAATTAAATAAATTATTTTATTTTTCAAATGCATATAACTCACAAACAGTATCTTAGATTGAAATTATGATACCACTGCTATACTCATGAGGGCATGCTTTATTTATTTAAATACTAACTTTGGCCGGCGCAGGTGACCCGTGAAAGTAAGTTTTTGGACGTAAATAAAATAATTATGTTATAAATATTTTATTATTAAATACATAACTTTTAAACAGTAACTCAGATTGGAAATATGAGATTACCATTGGGTTCGTTGGTGTATGTTTCCCTTAGTCAGAGCCTGACCTCAACTGGCACGGGTTGAGTGTGACTGTTAATAATTTTCTGAACTTTTTTTCCCGGTACATTTAGTAAACACACAAGCAACATTTGGTAACATTGAACCAGTACATGGAATTGAAATCTGAGGACACCGTTGAAATCACAGCAACAATAATCACCTAAGGAGACCTTATTTGTGACCGTAGTGGGTCGAGGGTGGAAGTTAGTTTTTCATATTTTTGTGGGAGAAGAAACAAAATAAAAAAATCTTTTATTTATTTAATTTTAAATCAACGTTTTTAATTCTTGGTAGTGGTGACCTCCCGAACTCCAAATTAATGTGGGGAAAACGCATGGTATTCCCCTAGTTAATGTTCGAACCTCAATTTACTTAATGAGCCAACACAACATGTTAAATTAATAAACTATATTTAATAAGTTGGTTCCAATTTTTCATGAGTTTGGGGAAAGCGTTGGAAAAGGGAGAATTGGGGAGAGCTTTTGGAGGATCTTCTTAACCAATGAAGAACACTCTCCAACGAGGAGCATCATTCAAAATTAGAGAACTTGGTCGATGCTTAAGCCCAGATCGGAAACAACATGCGGGACCAATGAACGCCGACATCACCATCCCATCAACTTCATCTTCTTCCTTGCACCACTGCCAGCTGACAATCGGTGTAGGGGTTTTTATATATGTTAGAATTTGTTTTATTGATTATTCATATCCAAAATTCATTACGATGATGGAAAAACAAAACATGGCCATCATCCATCACATAATCCATTCTCCACTTTCTTTTTATTCTTTACATGTTCATTGTGTATTCTTCAACGCCAAATATTTATTGGTGCTGGAAACCCGGAGTTTTGCTGGGCGTGATATATGTAGGCGCAACCCTCAATGTAAGGATAAAAAATATGCGATCGTTTAATTTTTTGGTCATGGAACGAAGCTATAATGGCTCGCTGAAGGAGGCATCCAAATATTCAATGGCACTAGAAACACAATATTATATTGAACACAACATATGGACGTGGAGCCCTCTTCATGAGGATCATGAATATTCCAACATTTTATTTTTTGGGTTTAGAATGAAGATGTTGTGGGCCACAAAAGGGGAAATGTGGAGGTCAAATTCTGATGTGTCATTGGGGTGTAGCTCCAGGCGATATAGGTGGTGCAATAGGAGTTCTAAATGTGGGGAGGAAGCCAGTGGTTAGAGTTGTAGGAGTAGCTAGGGGATTGATTGCTTTCTAGAACAGTGCGTGAGAATTGTGCGGAATGAAGAGTTAATTGGGGAGAGGAATAGTTAAAAAGAAATGAATTAAAAATATTATGAAATTAAAAGGGAAATTTTTGGAATAAGGGGGAGTTGAAACCCTTATGAATGATTCTCAATTGAGATGGGTTACAATGAAAAAGAATAAAATAATATTAATATAAATATTGTTATTATTATTTTTGGTTGTGAAACCATAATTCATCTGTAACATATCCATGCGACCTCAGTTTCATAATCCTTCAGTGGTAGTATGACCCTGACTTCGAGACAGGAATTATGAGTCCAATATTGGATGTCATTTTATGTTTTTTTAGACCGGGTACCCGAAACGCTCAAATAATAACAATATATTATTATTATTAAATATTCGGCCATTTATAACTTCTATGTGTGATGTCCGATTGAATTACTGTCTATGGAGACATCATCCTATCATTAAGACAGCTGATTTAAGTCTAATGTTGAATATTAAATTCTGGTTCCTAGCTCAGCTCCACGAAAAACCAAACATTATTATTGTTATTATTATTATTATTATTATCGGATCTTGTATTTGTCATATCTCAATAATATGGTGTTGAAATGAACAACCGTCTATGGCACTGGAAACCTAGATCGAGGCAGTTCTTTTGGTATACTGCACATGAGTTTTGGATAATATTGGTGTATGGTTGGGATGGATCGAGCCTGAATCCAACTGGCCCCTCGAAACTAAAAGGGAAGTAACTTATAGAACAGACATTTTATTTAAGCGATGTTTGTTGCATTGGGACCCCTATTACGTGGAGGTACATTGGGGTACTTCTTCATGGGACATTATAGAAGTTGGAGTATCGACCAGTGGCTTGAGGAGAAGATCCTCCCGGAATCAAGAGAGATTAGTGCGGGAACACTATAGCTGGCTGTAACATGAGAAAAGGATCCTGTCTAGTTCTCTCCATTTATGATCCTGTATTGGTCTATGTTTGAATGTCTCACTTGGATCAGCTCTAGGATTCAACATGAGACTACTCTAGGATTCTACTTGGGTCTTCTGTACTAGGATCCCATGGGATTATGATGATTTAGAATCCTGTGTGGGTATGATGATTTAGGATCCTCTGTGGTTATGATTATTTAGGATCATGTGAGGGTCTAATGATTTAGAATCCTATGTTAGTGTAATATGATTTAGTAGATACATCTAATCAACATTACTACTATACCTTACTTATAGCTGCTATCATCTGAGTCCTTTCCTTCGTGGGGATACCATTGTGGTATTCTTCTGTGTCCCATACCTCTGTGGTACTTTCCATCATGGTTATACCTTGGTGGTATTCTTTTTTGTGGTATACCTGTGTGGTACATCCCATCATGGTTATACCTTTGAGGTATTATTCTATGTGGTGTACCTATGTGGTATATTACTTCGTTGTGAAACCATTGTGGTATTCTTCTTGTGTGGTGTACAAGTTTGGTACTTTCCTTTATGGGGATACCATGGTGTTTTTCTTCTACCTGGCATACATGTGTTGTACTTTCCTTGTGGTGATAACTTTGTGGTATTCTTCTTTATTGCGTACCTCTCTGGTACATTCGTTCATGGTGAAACCTTTGTGGTATTCTTCTGTGTGGAATTACCTCTTTGGTACTCACCTTTGTGGCGTTACCTTCGTGGTATACCATCCTTTGTGGAACAGTTGAGATTTGGGCTTTTGAGTTGGACCTTGTGTTTCCTTATGAATAAGATTGGTGTACATGATAACATGGTTATATGTATGGGCATATAACTACGTAGGTTTGTTTGATATTTACATTATTTGTGGTTTATCTATTGTGGATTTCATGAGACCATTGAGTGTCTCGGGGTCTCTACTGAGTGTCATTATACTCACCCATGCACGGTCTATGCCCGCGCCTTGTTTTGTTTGGTGCAGACGAAAAACAAAACTGACTGATGATGAGAGTACCATGACTAGAGTTTTATCAAACTTGGACATTAGATGAGGCGTACCACAGAGATGGTTGTTTGAGAGCTGAACCAACCCTTCAGGTCGGATCTTTGTTGGGTGTTAAGAGAAGTTTTTTCAGTTTTCTTGTACATTTTCAGTTTTCTTATACTTTCCAGTTGGGTTTGTATTCTGGTTACTTTTTCTTAATGTACACAGTCTTTTTACTATATAGTCTACATGTGTTCGTATCTTGTTGGGTGCTTAGTTGTGTGTGTTTATAGGTTATAAAGGCAATGCCTTCCCGGTTTTAGGGAATATGCCTTTCGGTGGTAGTTTCCAACCACTGGCCTATGGAAGGGGGGCTTGGGGTTGTCATGGCATGGGCCCCTGGGGAAGGTCCATGACATTAATAACATATTTTTTCACCCTACTATCATATTATATATTTCTCTTTGAATAAATTTAATATCCTAAAATGTTTTTTATACACCCAAACCCATGCCTAATGAAACCACACTATATTATGACAATCTAACATATCTTTTATGTTTTTATAGAGAATAGTAATAACCAAATTTTAAAAATTATGTTTGAATGTTTGAGATAGTGAAAATATTTTGATAAAAAAGTTCTTAGTTTTTAGTAAAATCCATTTATTCCACTAATATACATTGTTCCACAAAAAAATGTATTTATTTATTTTTATGTAAAAAAATTTAATTATTTGTTTCCTAATTTAAAATAATTAATTTTACAAAAATTTCATTGTTGTTAACATCAATATTCTGAAAGACACTATCGAAGAAATACGACACCATGATGAAGTTTTTCAGTTTACTAGATATGATATGAATTCTATATTCTCTTTATCTCCCATGGGATCTTTGGTAGGTTCCCATTTAATTCCATTGAAACCATTAATAATGTTTGGTTGATGTCACTATGGAAAAATAATATCACACATAGAATAGATCATCTAAATGTAATTAATTTATATTCAATATAAAATAGGATAATGATGTCACCATATAAGGGAAATTTATACCCTTGTTTATATATATATAATGTAATGACATTGAAATCCATTGAGACTTTATTTTCAATTGTTTCTAAATAAATATCATATCCATCTATACCCTCTGATGATTAGGCTACAATGAAGTCATTTTTACAACTTCCAACATGATAAGTCATGGGTTAGACAAGAGTAATAAGAATATTATTAGTATGATCGAACACATATAAAATGTTAAAGGCCTTGTATCTAAATTAGAATTTATGTTTTCAAATTAGGATATGAATTTTAGTTTACATTTAGGGAGACCATAGTTTCATATTTACATGTTAGTGATATAATAATATAATTAATTCCTCAAACACACTCTTAATGGTAAGGATGTGCTTGTGTCAAGTGATAATAATCCCATTGAGACCATATAATCATAATATATAGAGTAATTATTCAATAAACGATAGTGGAATAAATCAATGACTGAAAATATTTTAAAAATCTCATCCTATAATGGTTCAAATATTTGACCCAATAATCCATTCAATGAGCTTAGTGATGATTACATGTAACCAATCAACGAAATCATGGAATCCCTCAATATCTGGATAAATCATTGATCTACAATCACTAAGTATTTAAAAACTGAATCAATTTTTGAAGTATTTTCATGCAATGAAATTAGGGTTTCCCAATTAAATAATCCTCAAACCTCATTGGTGGAGTTGAACCTATGTATCATGCAATATAACCACTATTATTATCATATATTCTAACATAATAAAATAAACATTTGGATAAAATGCTCCCATGTTATCTCGGGAATATATATAGGCTTTGGAAACATATTTATATGTACCTTCTTCCAGAAAAAGTAAATAAAAATCTCATTACATATTCTATGTCATGTATTGTTAGTATATCATACATCTCAAATGATAATGGATATTATATGGATAATGTACAAATTTACAAAAATAATGAATCATATTCATTAAAATGTTCAAAATTTAATGAGGCTCCCTAATAATATACATGTGGTAAAATTCCACAATGATATCATCTAAATATAAGGATACATCATCTTCACTCCTTCATGAAAATGTTGAAATAAAATGAGAGGATTATTCATAATAAAATCATAGATATTACAATTCATCATTTGAGTAGGGCATCAGAACATAAATTGTACGGATCAATGATATAAATTTGGAAATTGATGAGTAACAATAGCCTTCATTGATTAAATCCTAAAGTACTACAAAAGAAGAAAAGAGACACATGTCCTTACTTAATGAACATTGAGTATGTTTTAATAAAAATATTTAAATATTCTTTCCTTTGAACCTGACAAGGATAGTCATCCCCATGTTTTTATAGGGTACATTCGTGGTTGAGAATATACCACTAGGATAATAGACCCTACACATGTAGCTAAGTTAGATGAAGTGGCAAGTAATATCATTAAACTAGATATCATTAGAGATGGATGTATCCCAAATGTCTCAAAAACATACCCCTAGTAAAAAATAAAAATTGGTAAATTATAGTTGAATTTGATTTGTTGAAGTCACCATTTACTTTCAGAATGATGATTTTCAATTCTTAAAAAAAATATTCTAATTTGAGCAAAAAAATAATTCCAAACCCACTCTTTAATGGATGTATATTTTCGATACAACCAATATAAATGTCGCTAATGATAATGAATAAAATTAATTTGTAGACCCATAAGGGATTTATAATTTCAATTGATGCCTTTTAGATTGAAAAATATTGGTTCAACATTATAAAAAGTCTAAGACCTTATATTTAATCCCCTTCATGTAATAGCATATAATGTTATGTTTATTATCTTGAAGTAGAATACTAGAATCAATTTGATCATCTCACCGAATAGGATGACATTTTTAACAAACTATGATAGAAATACATGAATTTAAATCCAAAAAATGGTAGATTATGGGTGACAGACAAAATGTTTCTGAGATTTATGTTATTAAATCATGTCCTTTAATTTGAACTAGATAATATTATGGTGATCATTTATAATCCTCTATCTTGAAACATAATGAGTTTATATGGCTTGTAGGATGCCTTAATTATGATAGATTAGTAATATAAAATATTGTAGGAATATTCAATCAAATCACATCATTGATGTAAAATTGAGTCACTAGTCAATAGGAATAATATTTTTAATAATATTTTTGAACATAATAAAAATTACCTTGAGATCATAATAGTATGAATTTATTCCAAGGTATTAGAGTCACTCGTTTTATATTTGGAGAACCCGGAATGATATATTGTGATATTATTTTATAGTGGAACGAAATGGGAATGAAAAATATAAATTAGTATCTATTAAAAACTATGATATAAAATGAAACATGGTATTCCAACATCGAGGAGAAGTAACTTGTGTGAATCTCCACAACATTGATAATTATTCACTACTGGCATCGTCATTAGGTCCTCCTACTCTCTATAGCTAACCCACTAAAATACATCAATAATAATCTAATGTTGACTAGAAATATTCAATATTGAGTGGTCATCCTACAATAGTTCAACATTCTCTTTGTTTCATTGAAGGATGTCAAAGGGAGGGAATTATTATATTTCCTCACAGTGTTTCTGACACTAAAAAATTCAATGTTAAACAAAAATGTCGATATTGAAGAAATATTCTCTAATAAGGACACTCTATTTATATTGGATGCATATTCCCAAGGTTTCTCTTGGATAAAAGTTTTGAGAAGACTGGTTAATATAAATCATAGCAATATCATATTAGTGAGTGTTCTCATCCACCAAAAAATTGAGGTTCAAGCTTATTCAGTAATTCCATCAGAATGGTGAACCAATACAAATGAATTATTCAAGACCCACTTTTCATGTATTATGATATCACTACAAATAATAATGGATCACATAAGTATAGAAGATGAATCATCAGAAATGGGAGTATTAATGGAGAATATTACATTAAAATAGAATTGTCGATTTCTTTTCCCGATTATATTCATGTTTTTACTATGAAATTATTATCATAAATAATTTTGTCTGAAATTTTCAATTGATAGAATTACATTGGTGATGCATCATAAAATGAGGCTAAAATTTTGACAGATCCATTCAATTAAAATATTATTATATGAATTCAATATTATAGGGTGGTATCCCCATTTGTTGTGTAATTACTTAATTTAAATCAATGAAATAATTATTTCCCATGAACAATGAGAGATAATATCCCTTCAAATAGATGATATTATTTGATATATGTATCTTATAATTTACTATTTCCAAAATAGAATCCTTTTTCCTACTTAATATAATAGGGAGAATATCAAGATTTAGGAAGTAAATTTAGTCTATTTTAATTACCAAATTCATAGAATTTCTTTTTTAAATGAGGCTTTGATTGGGTTCTCTTTAGATAAAATGAACGAGGATATACCCTTTATTTTAAGAAGAAACTATACATAGGTTTCTATGTAACCCATTAGTTCAGAATAATTATCTCTTTGATCTAATGAGGATTCATATGTAATATTGGGTTTTGATGATGATAGAAAATATATCATTCACTAGAATGTTTCATGCATTCTTAATACACACCAGATTAATTCTTAAATATTAATGAGTATATCATACCATCTTGTAGTCTAGGTTGTTTTATATTAGGGGAATGTATTAAATGTTTCTATTTCCCACAAATACCCATAATTAGTTCTACTATATGCATTCTACCACTGAATTAACCCCAAAATTAGTTATTGGTATTCTGAACAAGGATATTAGAAAATTAAAATTCATAACCTTTTAGTGTCAAATAACATCACTATATTTTTTCTCACTTGGATAATATTGATGGAAAATTAATCCAATTTCTATTATTTGAGTAGAAATGGTTGTATTTGGTAGACAACATCCATTTTAATCACTCATTTCACTTTCATTTATCAAAAAATTGATAAATCGAGTATTTCAATAATAATCCTTTGAATATCCTACATCTGTTGATTAAAATGGGAAAAAATAATATATATAAACTCAAACATCCCTTGTGTGCCTACCACTCCACCACTAGTACTAGTATATAATAAACCCCAAATTTTCATATATATGGGATATTTTTACACACCGAACTCATGTTATCTTCATATAAATCTTATATATATGATGTTATCTTATTGTAAATACATAATTTAAAAAAATGGATATTTAATTTTTTCGGGAAAATGGCCATATTTGATAATACATTCAATTATCACAATTTTTTGTGTTTTTTATGATTAACAAAATATTTTCATCAAAATATGATATTTTTTGTGTGAAATTAATCAATCGATTTTTTTTAAATTTTATTATCTTTAAATAAAAAAACTCATGGATTATTTTAGTTAATTTTAATCGAAATTTTTTTCGGAAGGTTTTTATTTATTTATATATTTATGGATTATTCATTGATTAATCCAATTTTTTATTTTTATTATAAATTTTGATTTTTTTTTCAAATTTTACTTTGAATATAGTAAATAAGTTATTTTTAAAAATAAATAAATTTTTATTAGGTATAAATTTATAATTTTTAATTATCCCTTAGTACTATATATAAAATTGAATACCATGATACAAATGAACTACCATAGTAATCATAAAATGTTAAAAAACCAATACTCCATTGCAACATACAATTCTGACCCAGAATTACAACCTAAAATGTGTTTAACATCTAATCAATTAATCTTATTTAAATAAAACATGAATATTAAAAAAAGTTGTATTTGTTGATCCTGAGAATAATGAAACGATTCAAAATAGATGTTGATGATGAAAAATAGTTATTTTATGAAAATTTATGGTAGCTAATATCAAACAGGAAATAACACCTACTTACCAAATCTAAGGACTGAATGAAGTTATAACTTCTTGATGAATCATAAATGCAGATGAAACGGTTTTAAGGAATTGATTTAGAAGAGGGGTCATTGAGGTTGGATAAATAGGGAGATAAAACCATCATATGGATGTCAATGAACTAATGAATACCTTGAATTATTTTTAGGCGAATTAAAAATAATCGACCTTGATTTTTGAATAAGGAACTAACCTCCAATTGGGTGTGTAATAGACGATTCATTAAGCAATGATTTTCCACAATCTGATGAGCATGATAATAAATATACATTCAAAGAATTAACGATATTATCCAAGTATTAATAATGGGTTACATCATGTTTTTTCACTATATAATATCATAAATAAGATGAAGGGGGATCCATTATCCCCAATGTTGTGGATTCTAGCATTAATTATGGTTGACTATTAATGTGTGCTGAAATTTCTAAACAACTGAAAAAATATGAAAGATAATTGATCAATCGTAGAAATGTAGAATATTTATAAAGATGGGTTAATGGATGTTATTTACACTATTTTATTTTTTATTTAATTGTTTAAATTGGTGGAACACTTTTTTGAGGTGGAAAATCGAGTGCCAAAATGACAGAAGCACTATAAAAAAAACATTCAGGCTTTCTCTCACATAAATGTTAGTTCGGAATATTTGGATTAGAAACCATTATGGAATTTTTGATAAGTGAATGTATCCATTGTGAAATATTTTCTTTCAATGTCAAATATATATGAATTTTAAATATGTGAATGTGTAACCACATTGATGAAAATATACATAAAGCAATTTCACATACAAGTGAATCAATATTGAGGAACAACTTGGTTTCAATGATTATTTCATAGTGTTAGTTCCCCTGTTTCTATTTAAGGGTAAATGATTCTTAGAAAAAATGAAATACATCTAACTAGATGCATTGAAATTTTCTCCAATTGATTAATTCTATGAGGCTCCATAATTCACAATATCAATTAATGATCAATGATAAGCTCATAAAGGATGTAAATGTACTACCAAATTATTAAGGATAATCTATCAAAGTAATAAATAAGATATTGTGGTTGATTTTAATTTTTAGAGGAATTATTCTCAAATAATATAATTAATATAACAAATAGTAACATGTAACCATATCGAGACCACCCATTTGATGAAGAGATGATGTCGGTGAGATCAATGCTAATTTTAGAACCATTATATATTTCAAAATAGGCGGATATTGATTATAGTAATATAGTATTTACATATATTGATATTACATATTAAAATTTTAAAATGTATTTCCATATAAAAAATCAAAAATGAGGACTTTAAGTGTTTAGTCTCTATAGAAACATTAACAAAAAAATGACTAAATCAAAATTTAATGAAATCATCTCCCACTATGTTCATCATAAATGTATCCCTACTTGAAATATCTTACATAATATAATTTTTTGTAAAATGGGGAAGTGAAACATAATAAAGAGTGAGATAAAATTCATAGTAAGGGTAAAATATGTTGATATTAATATAAAATGAGCACATTGAAATGATGACCTAAGAGTAACATTAAAAAACCATAACAGACATATCCTTGATTTTAAAAAGGATATATGGAATAAATCATGGAATTTCAAAATAGATGAATAATTGAGGAATAAAATAACATAATCCATGAAAAAAAAATTTTAATAATGCATTGTATTTTAGAAAAAAAAACACTATTATAGAAGATAATTTACATAGTAATCTATTATCACTCCAAATATTAACATAGATGAATTAATTCACTCCTCAAACCATCATAGTTTTTTTTGTTCACTACATTGACTATAAAATAATTTTTTGATCACTTTTAAAAGCATCATATTTATCATGGTTATCTTCCATGAATATAAAATTTGACAAAGTGTCCCACTGAATTGGGTTCACTCCCCATTATAGTCTTTTTTATCTCATGAGTTATCAATCATTACCCAACTTATTGGATGTAGATATATGTCAATCCAATAAAATAATATGTATATATATATATATTTTTGTCCAAAAAAGGTCATAAGATATTCATAATTTCATAAAACATTAAAATAAATGGATTTTATAAACGTTTAATTGTAGCACTATTAATGGAAATGAAGTGGGTTCAATAATCATTTAATCATTTCCTGATAACATAACCCATTTAAAAGGAAATTGTATCATGAAAATAATTTCATCATATATAAAAAACATCCATATAGATAATTACTATGTTATACTTGGATCATATACCTAGTAAATCATATGTATGTAATGGATTTCATCATATATTGAAAATGATTTTAAAAGATCACTTGGAAAATTTCATAAGGAAAATAACATTTTCCATTGGAAATAACTTTTTTAAAATATAAAAATTTACAATAATATTAAAAAAATTAATTTAAAAATTAACATTAATACTTGTGATTTAAAATTTGAATTATTTTTCAATCATGACTGTGGAAAATACCTATTATGATGTAAATGTAAAAATGAATATTTCATTAAATGTTTTGGCATATCCCAAAAGGGATGAGTTTAGACATTAAAAAAATGTTTCATTTTATATTATTTTTTAAAAAATAAAAAATTGAAATCCCATTAATGTATCATTTGGTAATATAAAAACTTTTCTTTAAAACATTTTCAGGAAAACATGGATTTTGATGAAAAATGGTGTTCAACTGAAGAGAAAACTTATTTTAGTATTCCATAAGAAAGTTATTATGTACCCTTGAGGACATAAAATGCTGAAATGAATAGAAGGAACGTGTTTTCCTTAAATAACAATGGTATATAAAATTATTGAGTTTCTTATAGATATTTAATATTAAATTTCATATCTTCTATCATAATCATAAATATTCTCAGCAAATAGTGAGATTGTAAAATAGATCCTTTATTGATTTTGAGAATTTAGAATAAGAAGCACCGTAAAGGAAAAATAAATTATACAGATATTCCTATCTGCAAAATTTTCTTGAAAAAAATCATAAAATTAGTTCAAGATAACATTATACATCACCATAAAATGAAACAACTAATGTATAAGGCTTGTGTCCCTTATATGTAATAGTGATATGAAAATCCCCTACATGCTTCGCTAACATTCAAATTAAAATCCACAAGAAAACCTAACAATATAAAAAAATTATATCTAATGAAAATTAATAAAATGTAAAATGGTTAGATTGTACGCAGCCTATATGAAGATTGGTGCAGGGCATACATTATGTACCAAATAAGACAAATTTAGACAAAAATATCGTACCACATGTCTCAATTTTATTTTATACACCTTTTTACCAACTATTTAATTATACAGGTTTATTTTAGAAATATTATAGAACCATAAAAAAATATATCATACCCTAAATTATTTACTAATGACCGTTTATTACCTATTTATTAATACTCCTTTCTTAAAATAACATTTATGGTAATAACTACTTCATTTTTATGAATCATCTGGTTTGTTATTTTTTACCCTTTAAAATTTATCATGGTTAGTGTGTCCATAATTTTAACCATTATTAAGATATCATATATAAAAATTATATTTTTTCAATTAAAAATAGATATATACAATAAAATACATCATTTATGGAGACTATAGATATTACATACATGTGAATATTGTTTCTATTTTCACGAAAGATGGAATAAAAGGAAGGTACATATGAATTAATCAATTAGTAAATATTTTTATATAATATATATTCATTAAATATATTATTCTTACCTTAAATGTAAAAATATTAGTGAAAAAGTTAAACATCTCTTTGTGGAAGAAGCAGTCCACACATACGAATGAAAGATGTTATCATTTTTCAAAGGATTGGAATTTAATAAGGTTTATGTGATCTTAAAACTCAATGTCTATAAATATTTTATAAATATAATATATAAAAATTAAATCCATCACTAACTCTAGCCGTGATATATCCGGATGGAAAAAATAATTACATCAATTTTCCTGGCTGTAGTCCGCCATACACATGATTAATAGTTACATATCCCATTTGATTGAAGAGGAGAAGAATGTAGGAAATTAAATTAACATAATAACATATCAGTGTATTGGAGATAATTCAATTATTAAACCATAAATTTTGAATATGAATTGTAAGAGGTTGAATAAGAAATAATAAAAAAACTCTTTGTTAAGAACGTTACCTCTTAATCGGAGAACCTCCTTTGGTTTGCACAAAAATCCTTCCTCTGAATGTTGCATAAAAAATCAATCCATCCAGGACATGAAAATAAAAGTAATTCATGTATTTGTGTATTTATTGGGACAAAATTAATTATTTACATTTTATTGGAGAATATAGAAGATTTCCTTTTATTAGTGGGGAAAGGAACCCACATGGAAACTAGTATGACATTTAAAAAAATAAAAAATAAAAAAGAAATCATTAAAATATGCATGAAATTAACTATATAATAGAATATGGGATAGTAAAATGTTTAAATACATCAATTAAATTGTATTTAGTTATATTATATAGGACAATAGACCCATATATTTTAGTTTATACCTCGACTAATCAATTTTATCCTTAACCGTTGTAATTTATATTTACATTGGTTACTATTCATTTTAATGAAAAATTAATTTTACCATATTATATAATAATAATAATAATAATACCAAATAGTCAAGTGGTTTGGATAAATTCCCTTTATAGATATGAAAATTTTTTATTTAAAATTAAACACATAGATATGATGAAAAATCAGTTTTTCAAAGAGAAATTATATATATATATATCCAAAAATGAATATTAATTTTATTAAAATGACCAAAATTTATTTAAAAATAAAATTATTTAAATAATTTTAGCTTTAAAACTGTCTTAAAATAAAATTTATCTATTAAATGATTTGAATTAAATGGTTTCTTATAATGTTATTAGTTTTTACAATTCATTGAAAAATTAAACTTTTTTGAAAATTCTCAAAAATTTACTAAAATATAATTTTGAAATTTACATTTTAATAATAAATATTAATTTGTAAAATTTTTTATAATATTGTAAAAATTTACTATTTAAAAAAATTTGTTTAGCAAAATATTATTTTAATAGTATATAAAAACTATACTGCAAAATATCTTCTTTTAATAAATATAATATCTATATATAAAAATATTGAACATAACATTAAAATTTAGGTACTTAATATTCGTACCAAAATTTTTACCAATAGGTATATCTTTTTTCATTACAAATAATTTTTTATTGTAACACAATATAGTGATGAAATATAATTTTTTTGAAAAATATATATTTAATTAAAACACTTGATGTTATATTGATCATACACCCTGGATCTAAAAATAATGGAAAACCCTAGAGATCAAGGGAATTAGATTATAATAGGTTTACCAGGTGATAATTGGAGAATGAACAATAAACACAGAACAAGGAAGACACTTTTTTTTATTTTATTGTATTTATTATGATTTAAGTGTTGTATTTTTAAAATACTAACATAATTTTTGAATAAAAATATGTTTTGGGAAATATATTTTTTCATTGAAACTATATTTTTTTATCTCACTGTCATTACTCATATTATATTCTTTCCCTTTCTCTAATAGTGAATTTTCACCCCTCCTTTAATGAATCTATACACATGATCTTGATTGTGATTTTTACTATTAAAAAGTTATTCTCATATTATTTTAGAAAATATGTTATGGAATAAAACGATAACACACCATGATAAATGAGAAACTAATATATATGGGAACTACTTCTTCATTTTCACCCAGAGATAATATATATAATTTTAAAAACTTCTTAATATATCTATTAAAGGGCCAGCTCTCTCTGAAATTGTTTTTAGCATCATTTTTTGAAATTAAACTCTATAACATTATTTATTTATTTAAGAATGTGTTTTAATATTAAAATTTATATATAAAAATTTCCAAAATTTATTCATTGTTAAATTATTATGTTTGTTTTTACCTTTATTTTAAGATAATTTAATCTACTTTATCTCTATACTACTCACTCATCTTATTATATGTATCTCAATACAACAATTCATCTATATTTTTTTATTTTTTATTTTTATTATTGATATTTTTAAATTTAAATATATTTTTAATAACCTTTATTTTGGGTTAAATTCCACTATTGTGCATTACTTTTTTTTATTTAGTAAATAAAACTATAATAATTTTACTTGTCTAATGACATATTTTCAAATTTACTTGAGTTGTTTTTAATGATATTTTATAGTGCATTGTTGCATTTAATTTATTCTTCAAAAGATTAATTATGGAATTTGACCCTTATTATAGAATTACAAGTGTTATGAAAGGAAAAAATATAAAAATTTTACTTTTTTAGTGACATCTAGTAAACTTTTTTCACCATTGTCTACAAATTTTAATCATATAAAAGATCTATATTCATCAACCTGGATCACCACTATCAATTGACAGTAAAGAATTATAAATGGATTTTTAAAAATAATACTTGTGGTTTTGAAATTTTTTTACTTAATTACTAGTGTTATATAAGGAAAATTAACATTTTCACATTTCCATATACTCTTGAAAAAAAATTCATAGAAAATTTTCAGGGGTATGTTTTAGATTGAACTCATTGATTTTCACCTTTTATAATTACTCTATTTAATTATGAATTGTACTCAAATTCATAAATAATTAATTCTAAGTCCTTTATTATGATTCTTAGTCTTTATGATCAATCTAATGGATGAATTAATTATTATTTTTTATTTATTAAACTCACCCATTGATTAAGTTGATAAAATTATTCCATGATAAAATATTTTAGTTTTCTTTAATATAAAGAAAAATATATACATTAATATAAATTTAAATAAAACCAATGTTTGTTTAAGCCACTCAAAATCTTCATATTAATTTACATTTAAAAAATCAATGTTTTGGCTAAATATTTTCATCAATATTTAATATGTTTTTATTGGAAAAGTTAATTTTTTTTATTAGTTTCCAAAAATAAAACCAATAATTTAGTAAGAAAGTGTTGGAAACATACATATTTTTTCTGAAAATAAATAAAAATGTTAAAATATCAAGAAGAGATCACAAAAAAAAGAAATAGAGGAAATGGTAAATATTGAAGTTGCTTTTGAGAGGAGTTAGAAAAATAGATATCAAATAGTTGAAATTGACAATGGAATAATGAAAAAAAATCAATATAATAAACTAGTAATAAATTATTTATGAGAAATTACAAATTTCACGAATGAAAAAGAAAATAAATCATTTAAAAATAATTAATATTAATGAGAGATTATTCAAAAATGAATCTCAACCCAAAGTTTGATAGTTTTTGTTCTGTAAATTTAATTCTATGTACTTTTCAAACTAAAAATTATTCTCATGATGTAAAAAATGAAGACACTAATTCCACCTAGATGAAATTTTCACTGATCAAGTTGTTATCATCTTTCATAAAAATTACTCTTATTAAATGATTATATGAATAATATATCAATATTAATAATTAAAAATCCCATAAAGTGTAATGATTCATAACAAATTATAAAAAAAATGATAAAAGAGAAATGGAATGAATTACACCCCTTTACTGAATATGAGAGAAAAATGTAGAGAGATTCAAAAAAATCTATTTCTATAAATATATTTTAATCTAAAAATCAAATTTATAACCTCAAAATCTAAAATTGAAATCTGAAAAAATGCGAATAAATTAAGATGAAAAGAAAAAGTGTCTTATTTATTGGGAATCATAAATTCCTACTCTATTTATCACCTGAGTCTCATGGTTCTCCTCAATTTCATTTAATCTCTAAGGGATGTTGATGGTAGATGATCCCTAATGGTTGATAAATAAACCCCAACTATGAAGTATATCCAAACACAGACTCAGTCCTTAGTCTCATCAATTATAGTGAAAATGAGTATTATACACAAATATTATATTTCTTTATTTGAGAATTCAATATATTTAACAAATACATTCCCAAGGATATTAAATGATTTTACATTTAGAGTCTAGATACACAATATTTTTATTTTATGGATGATCATAAAATTAACCCAATAAAATCTTACCATTTTTTACTCTTCATAATCATACCCTACATAAAACCATTTTTCATAACTAGTTGAAAGGTAATATAAGAGATGGTGTGCTCGTATTCACTCTAAAGGTAAACATGGGAGAAACTAATAGATGATTGTATGAATGAGTATGATAATAATAGTTTTATGATATCATGAATAGAAATTAAACATTTTATAAAAAAAAATTGACAAGAAAACATGAGAAACAGAATATGTTATTATCATTTCAAAGGTCATGAATCATAAGAGTTTTAAATAATTATAAATAATTCATGAACCATAGTTTCGTTCCATATAAGAGTTTCACAATTATAATTTTAGAAAAAAATTAATTTTTCAATTTTAAGAGCTGAAATGATGATATTATCATAGATCAAGGATCTTTACCACTTTCCCAGATCATAATGAATCTATAAACACCACCTACATAGCACGATGGATCAATCACATTTACTACTTTTCCATAGTTTATCAATCACCTCAACTTGTTCCCCATAGAGGATCAAGCACATCACTTATTTCCCATAGTAATATAATGATATATAAAATTCTCCCAAGTTAATTATAGGTATATATAATAGCTATCACACCCATTAAAAAATTAGAATAAAACTTTTGAATTCCAAAAATTCATTAAACATTTATAAAATACTTGTATCCTAACTCATTTGAAGATAACTATTTTCAAAAAAAATATTCAATACATCCTATAATAAACGAAAAATGATATATTGGATTCATAAAAATATCATCATCACATTAATTATACATATATTTTAATAATAATTATTGTACCATTTTATCATATACCCATTAAAACATATTCATTTCTTATGGTTGTTGTCATTGATGAGTAAAAATTCAATAAAAAATATCATTAAATTAATTTTAGGAAAATATAATTCCTATTTTGAAATCATTTCTTTTAAATCATAAAATTTTCCAAAATTGAATGAAATAATTTTCTTTTAAAAAAACATTCTAGTATTCTAAAATATGATATAAATCATATATCTTTCCTCACAATGCTAAATATTTTTCACATCATACATGTAAAAACAAAGAGTCCATTAACATTTTTGTTAAAAAATCAACAATACCTTATTCAGAAAGTGGAAATAAGATTCAATTTTAAAAAATTAAATATTAATAAAATATAAAAATGAATTTAAATAGTTATTAGATAATAATAATCACATTATTTAATATTTATTTATAAATCTTTGGTTTGGAAGAGGAATTATTTTTGACCGAAATTAGAAATAAATATGATTTTTAGAAAAATCATTTTTCCAGTCTCTTGAGTAAATTTTGAGAATGAAGTGTAAATAAAATATATATTATCTATAAGTAACCATTTTAGAAAAATAATCATGTGTTTCGTGAGAAAATATCACAATTTCTCGTCATCAAAAACAAAACCATAAACAATACGGATAACAATGAGATTGCAATGTAAAACCTTTTCCACCTTTTCACCTTTTGAGTCAAAAAACCGTGGAAGAAGGTGATATATATAGATATTTAAATATCCCTTATATAAAAAACATCATAAATTAAATTCATGGGAATTATATACATCACATAAAATTAACAAGTGGTGAATATGGAATGTGTCTCACATGAATAAAAGTGAGATAAAATTTCCTTACAAAAAATCTCAACTTTTTACATACTAGTTCAAACCTACTATATAATAAATATAGTTTTATTATAATTATGTTACTTAATAATACTTATATATATATATATATCATTCTATATAATATTTACATATTAATAGAGTTTTTTTATAAATAACTATTCTGGGGGACAACATGGTTCATTCTGGTATGTTCTCAATCAGTAGTTTTAGTCCTTAAACATTGATTATAGTAATATCTTATATATAATGTTAATAATAATATAAATATAATATATATTGATTTTATAATTTTTTATTTTTATTCATAAATTATATATATATGTATAATTTATTTACATTATTCCCTAAGATGGTTGTTCATATGTACACATTATTGTTGTTTCAAAATATCAATGGATGGAATAAAAGAAATGTAAATAAAAATTAAACATTATAAATTAATTTATATAAAATTTATAAAATTTATATTCATTATATCCATGCTAATTATCATCAATTCATAAATAAAATGATAAATGGATCACATTTCATCATAGAGGCAATATTCCAAACATACGCATGAGCAATGTTATTGTTTTCCAACAGACTTGAAGGTATATAGGTAGACATGATATTTTAAATATAGAATCTTAATTATGTTATAGATACCATATATATAGAATAAATCAATAATTAAACCATTTAGTTATATTTAGTAATGGAAAATTAATTACATCAGTTTGCGAGATGGTGGTCTGTCGTAGACACGATCAACAGTTTAACATCAAATTTGGTGGATGGGTAGATAGATGTGGGTTATGAAACTAAATAAATATAGTCTAATTATATTTAATATAATTTTAGGATTATTTAAATTAAATTTAACAATATTTTAATTTGGTCAAAGTATAAATACAATAAAATTCTTGATTAACAAGGATACCACTTCTTTGGAAAGCATGAATAGTTTATCCCCCAATGCCTTATTATGTTTGTTTTATAATCAATCCAAGTCCTCCAAGACATGAAAATGGTTGTTAGTAAGGTATTTTGGTAGGTATTTTATGATCTAAGATTACTTTTATGTTTTGACTGCATTGGTGTGGTCGTGTCCCTTCATATGTGGGGGACATGACACGCCAGGAATTTTTGAAAATAATAACATATACCCAATTTTTTCAAATCTGAAAGTATGAAAATGGTCAATTTTTTATACTTAAATGATATAATGTTACATTATGCCTATAAATATTAATATTAGAAGTTTTTATGTGATTAAATTCCATAATATAACATCTCTCATGATTATTTCTCTTAAATAAGGATTTTTTTTATAATATTACACTTTATACGACACTAAAAATCGAGAAGTATAATTTATTTGTGAATTAAGTACGTTGAATAATTACTTAAAACATTAAATACATAATATTTATTGAAAAAATTCATATCATTTTATTAATATTCCTTCCTACTTAAAATGTAATTGAATGACGAGGGGACAAACTTAAGAATGGGTGAGCTATAAATCCCAGTAAGTTAATAAAGAAGGTATAACATGTAGAGTATAATACATAACAAACAATAAGAATAAAAATGAGGCATAAAATTAGTAGTAATCGAAAACATCAACAAAGAGACATGATATAGCATAATAATCAGGACATGGGAAATGTGGAAACAACACAATACACTACATCATAGACATATTCGTGTGATAAAACCACCATGAAATCATGGTAAAAATAGTTCAATAAAGTAATAAAGTTCAATCCCTATCCCAAGATCACATATCATGATACAAAACATTACCTAATGTATTGGAGTGCTATCTGGGTGCACCCATCATATTCATTTCATACACAAGCTTATTTATGTCACCTAGATCATATAACATAGATTTATTCATAATCATAATTTATTACATGATCAGTGAGTGTGTAATTGAACTATTTATTTCCCAAATGAAGTTTTATATCTTTATAAATGTTAATACCCTTTATAGTAAATGGTCATGGAATTCACTAAATAATTGTTTTTTCATGGAAAATTTCAATGACATTTCTACAGTATAACAAAATCATGTAAAACATCATAAAATGGGTATATGATATAGAAATTCGAATATAGTCTTCATGACTTGAAATTTTAAGTAATACTTATATATGAACTCAAGTACCAACATGTGGAATTGTAAATAGAAGTCATACAATGTTGAATAATATTTAATAAAGAATAAAAAGGAAACAACCCTAACAATATTTCAGCATGGAAGTAGGCATACATAAATGTTAATAGGGGATAAATGATATTTAAATATTATATATTCATTCATATATCAAATGGTGTGTAAGTGCAATTCATATAAACACATCTCAATATATTAAAGATGAAATTAAAATAAATAAAATTAAATGAGTTCGTGATAAAAGAGGAGAGTGGAGGATCGCTTAGATGAGTGTGTGACTCTGAAGGCTTGGGAGAGGATTCTTGAGTTTTTTTGAGCCATTAGAGGTATCTACAAAGTGGAGGGAATAGTGTGGTCTTTTTAAAAAATGTTTTTGGGAGGATAAATTTTATCTTGGATGGATTTATTTAAGAAAAGGGTGGGATTTATTTATTATTTTGGTTTTGAACCATACCAAATAAAATATCCAAATCCCTAATCCATCGAATGTTTTTACCATGGTTTCGTCCAAAATTTTAGTTCCTTTGTTATTAAATTTGTAAAATGGACGAAATTATTAAAATTATTCCCTTTCTTATGTAGAGGTGATTTACACTCTTAAGAAAATGATTTTTAACCCATAATATATATTAAATGTTTTGTATGATTCATAATGGTTTCTCAGGATAAATAAAATAAATATAAAATAAAATTATTTTAAAGGGAAAACATTTATTTGGTCATAGATCCAGTTTTTTGTAATTATTATGTCACTTTTATGTTTTTATGATGTCATAAAACACGATTTATATTTATATAGTATTAGAATTTTACATGAAAATTCAATTGTCATAGAAAATTATAAAAAATTTACCATTGGATAATTTCAATAAAATTATTCCATAAATTATATTATTTTATCTTAAATATTTTCTAAAAATTTGAATTATCACTTTTGAAATAAAATCAACATTTATTAAGAAAGGTTTTTTAAATAAATTTTTTCCAATTTATATTGTAATAACATTTTATTATTTTATTATTTATATTATTTAGTCCTTATTTTCAAATTATATTTTATTAAAATATTATTAATTTCTAAATTCCATTAATTTCACAAATTCAATAATTAAATTTTTATATTAAAAAAATGCAGTTTTTTATTTATTGTATGAAAAAAATCATTTACAGATAAATAATAATAGAATGAAAATATATTCACTATTATATATAAAAAAATGTACATATTGATATTTATACATTCCTGAAACATATCCCTTACATATTCCAGTATAAAGTAAAATAGTATGGTGCCTGATGGTGAGTATTTTATGGGATCGTTCGATGGACATTATTTAGGTCTTGATCTCTACGAGCCTGAACATATCCCATAATCCATTTTTCTATGGTTTATGTTGTTGGATCTCATCTTGTCCTTGGTTATGGTAAAAGCCCCAAAATCTTATCTCCTTCATAAGCAATAATAAATGTGATTCATATGTATAACCCTACTGTTTGAAACCATAACATCCATTTTTTGTGTCAATTGGTTTTGTTAAAACCCAATATTTATAATAATCATGTGATAACTATTAAACGACTATATTATCAATGGTAGTGATTCATAATGGTAAATTATATCTCATAGGATATCAGTAAACAATATAATTTCATATGTTTTTTATAATCATAATATATCATAAGAAATGTAATTAAATTAAAAAGGTGGAATTTTATTTATTATAGTTCGGGTTATTTTAATCTTCCACCCTTATGAAATTTATCCCTATTAAAATTCATTTACCACATTAAAATAGATTAGGGTAACTCTACTTCATCACCTCCTCTGGATCAAACATTGCAACATCAATCTTTTTGTTTCTCCATATCAATTTGACGAGGATAATTTTCTTATATAGTATAACTGTTTCTTCATGATCTAAGAATTTTATCAGATGATCCTCATTGGAATAGTCATTCGTCAATGGTACAAACTATTTAATGAGTACAAGGTAGGTGTATGTCACGTACTTCCTCAATAGGGTTATAGGGAATAAATTATGTAATTGAGATTTTTTCAGTGGGAGTTCTATTTGATAGGTCACCACTCTTATGTGATCAAAGATCAAAAATAGGTCATTTTATCTTGGACTAAGCATTCTCTTCCACTAAAATCTCAGAACATTATTTGATGGAGATATGAAAAGTAGTATAGTGTCTCTAAAATCAAACTCTAGGTCTCATCAATAATTGTCAGCAGATAAATTTTTTTAACTATGAGAATCCTTGAGGTGATTAGGAATGGACTTAAACTTTTCCACCATTTCTTATACCATTTCCGAACATAATAGTTTTTTCTAGAAATTCATCCTGACAAGTATGTGTTCTTCAACTCCTTCCATAATGACCTTTATAGGGATCCAATTGGATGCTTGAGTGAAAAAATATTGTTACAAGAGAACTCATGAAGAATAATAAACTAGTCATGTCCCCCCTTGAATTCAATTGAGGATGATCTCTAAATTTCATAATGTTCATGGACAGTGCACTCATATTGGTAATAACTATGAGGGTGAAAATACATACTAATGTTCAGCTCAGTGTTTGTATCCTGATAGAGACTTTTCTGAAACATAATAAATAAGATTAGATATTAATTGGAAAAATCGATTGTGGTACTCCATGATACCCTTCCACATCAGTGATATTTCTCCATTATAGTCTGTCTATTTAGAAATCATCTCGAATACAAATAAATATTAATACATTGTATGATGATCCAACATAACCTTGGTAGCATTGCTTCCATGGGATATCATCGGAAGTTTAGTGAAAATGTCTAAGGTTATTTTTCCTTCACTATATTTGTATTGGTAATGATTGCATCATCCATATATACAAACTCGTTTCATCATTCACTAGCTGTTATTTCATGATATTTGATTAATGAATAGCTATCTACATCTTCGTGGTGTCCTACCATTAGTTCCCATAGAGATCTCAATAAATATTTTTTTCTACGGTGAATTGATATATCAAAAACTATTTACATAATATAGTAGTTCCTTATTTTACTCATGATTTCATGGAACACATTTTCATAACCCAAATAACATAATTCCTTCTTAATTACAATTGAACTATGATGATATATATTTTAATATAGATTCCTCATTATTCTAAATTCCCACATCTTCTATTGAGCATCTTGTATCCTTTTAAGAAGGTATGTTTGAGAAATTATTTGTGAATTTATTGGTTATATTTCTTCATTTTTTTTCCAATGGTCATCTAATTAATTTCAAAGAAGATTGGATCCTAATAAATTCTCATAAATGATATTATTGATTGATTATTTCTACATATATCATCTCTCACTTTATTTTCTAAAATGATATTTTAGTGAATTGATTAGTAATAGTCTTTGATTAGATATAAATACATTCAATTTCACATATTCATCTCTTTCTATGTGAATATATATTAAAGACTTGGTTATCAATATATATTTTTTAATTATCCCCAAAGAGAAAATTCATCCATATTTTGAAAGTGAAGATCATTGAATCCAACTCTATATTATGTATTCAATAGTTCTGTTTGAGAACGTTAAACTTTCTAGAAGCATAGGTTATGACATTTTAATTTTTTATGAACACACATTCCAACACATTCTTCTAAGATTCACTTAATATTATGAAAGTTTGTCCAATGGTGACTAGTTTGATCACATGTTATTTTATAAGACTCCTTTTAACTCATTGTATCCTTCTTCACATTCATTATTCCAATAAAATGAGAATCCCTTCTCAGTTAGCAAGGTTAGTAAGTTCTAAAAACGGAAGAATGTTTTCACAAATCTATGTTAATATATAGATAATCCAAAAAAACTATTGGTATTTTGTCATATATGTTGGCCTCATCCATCATTCCAATTATTTTCACATTGATGTATCCAAAAATATCCCACTTATTATGATGATATTCCCCATTTATGAGACTTCATTAAACAAAAAATCACACTTGGTATACTTTTCATGATGATTCTCCTTTGATATGATCTTTAGCATAGTGATGAGGTTCTCCTCATGAACCACGTATTAATTGGACTATATTCGAATATCATTTATAAATACAAAAACAAATATGTCGAGTTTATCTTTAAATACATTATTCATAAAGTCCATAAAGATTTACAGAAACTAGTGAATCTGAATGGAATTACTATGAACTCGTACTACATTTAACTTGTATGAACATTAGCCTTTGGTATATCCTCCTTATTTACCAAAACATAGTAATATCCTCAATGTAGATCCACCTTGTATATGTATTGTTCTCCGTATATTTGATCCAACAAGTCATCAATTAGAGGAAAGGGATAACTTTTCTTTGTTGTGATCTTGTCGAGCTCACGATAATCAATATAAATGTGAATTGACCCATCCTTCTTGTTGAATATGATTGGTGCACCCCATGCTGAATAATTTTGGAATATATACACTTTTACTAGATTCTCATATTTTTATTTCTTTAGCTATTGAATTTCTAAAATATCCATCATATACAGAGTCTTGGATATTAGAAATATTACATGTATAAGATTGATTTAAAATTAAACCTCATATCAAGGACGTAGCCTAGGAAAGTTCTTCAGAAACACCACATGGTATTCTTTAATAATAGGAATTCCTTCTAAGTTGATCATTTCATTAGAATAAATCACATATACTAGACATTCTTTCTCACAGGTAAATAATATCCATGCATGAGATGATGGTTCTATAGAAATTTCATCCACCATTTTTCAATGTCCCAGTTTTGGGTGCTGACCATAGGTGCCCTGAACCCAGTTGGTCACATAACCTCAAGTGCATTTCCCAAGACACCAGAGGCTTCTGACTAGCAACAAGTGTAATGAGTGATATTAGGGAAACTATGACCTCATTGGCACAGTATACATAGCCAAAAAAATAAATGTAAATACCACAAAAACCATAATATATATATATATATATATATTTGATGAATGGAATATGTATATAATAAAATAGAAAAAAATGTCACAATTTTGGAAAGAAATATAAGATCCTTAGTATAATAGAAACATGTAAAATCCACCAGCATCACCAGCCTTCTCTTGGTCAAATTCTCTCCAGCTCCAACAACAATCAAGTACCAGATGATGAAGGCGGTTTTCCCATAACTATACCTACTACCATATAATTAGTTTGGGTCCAAAACATATCCCATACAAGGTGTGATATGAATCCCATTAGGAAACCACCGTGAGATATGTGCTTAACTGTTAGTGAATATATACAGAAGGTAATATGTATAAATGAAGTAATAAACTAGGATGTACTCAAATGTAAATAATTCTACATTTTTTAATTACATTCATTTAAATTTATTTCATCCATTGAATCATGAAATATCTGGATCTATCCTAAGATCTATATCCCCCAGTATAATAGTAGCAAAATAGATATCTCAGAAGACCATCTAAACAATCAACTGGGACTATGTCCATCTGTGGGCTTTGGATTTATAGACTCTTCACAATCATCAAATCATTCATAAACAACCCTCTCATAATTCTCTCACGATATAACCCCTTTAGTTTAACAAAACACCAACTCATTAAATAACGACCATCTGGGAATATCTCATGGTCTTACCCCTTTAGTCTAACCTATAACAAAACATTTACAAAAGGCCACCTGGGAAGCTCTCAGGGTCAATAATAAAGGGTCATCATGGAATAAATCATTTCATAATGACATACTAGGCATCTCTCATGGTTAATAACCAGGGGTCCACCCAAAATAAATAACTTATAAACGTCCTCCTACGTAGTTCTCATGGTCAATACCACTAGGTCACCATAGCATAACAAATAAAAATGACCACCTTGGTAGCTCTCACAGATTATACCATTGGTTCAATATCAATACCAGGACACCCATGATCTTGTTTAAATAATCATTGAAACACCAAGAGTTTTCTAGGTCCATGACTCTCACAGTCCTTTGGAAAACAACATGTAGATCAAATCAACGCAGCCCATGTAATCTATGACTACTACATGGATAAACATTCAAAAATCATACCACATGAATTTAAAATTATCAATCAACAACATCCTAATAAAACATGTCATGGAAAAAAAGGTACACCTAATATAAATTCTAGAAAAAATGGTCATAAACAGTCAGTCCTGGAAAAACACAACCATGGTGTGTACTGTAAATAAGGTATCTAACCTTATAACTAAGAAGAAACACCTTAAGAAGTGGTCAAATCATTTTTGCAAGGATGTATGGTTAAATTCCAAATAATTCAATACCCCAAACAAGGATATGTAGTAGTACTAGTATATATAATCCCAAGGAAAACAACTAATGGAACAAACCACCTACCTCGATATCATACAGTCGATATACTTGAACCTTGACCCTTAAATTGGCCTAATAAGATTTTGATCAACAAAAATATGTAAAAATACCAACCTTAATTAACTCATGAGAGACGAAGAAATATGAAGAATGTCTCTAACCGTTTTGAGAACACGGATGTGGGATTCCAACACACCTGACGACATATCAATCAGATCTAAAGCAGTGAATCAAGATTGGGTAAAATTTCATTGATCATTTTTTAACTCTTCTGTATGGACCAATGGGAGAAGAAGATGTATTAGAACATAAGACGTAACCCTGCACCGATATATAAAAAAAACAAATCCATAGGGATTGTTCATTATTTATACACACCGTGTATTAGTGTTTACCAACCCCTATCTTAAGAGGGTCAGCCAGGTCATCACACGACCATGTAGTCATTCATTACATGACCAATACATGGAAACACCCAAAAGCTGGGTACACATATTGGACTCGTAATTACATGGTGTGTATAATGAAAAAAACCCCATTTCATCCATTTTCCTCAAACCAACCCTAGATCATGATCTATTCCTGAAATTCAGATGTGGGTTCCTACAAACAAACTCCCTTAAAGAAATTCATCCATGAATTTCCCTTACAATTTTGGTAAAGATGAATCTACCAAAAAAACTCTAGCCAATGTGATCATACTTCAACCTCCTTCACCCATGTCTCATCCAGTACATTCCAGTTCATCAATTTCAACTGTACCAGAGGAACAGACTTTCCATGGGAACCATTGTGTTGTGATCCACAATCTTACTAGGGTTCCCCTAGAAGGACGCAACCACCTACAACTCATCCTCCCCAGGTTGAAAATCATGATATGGGTTTCTGAATTAACTTCAATGTTGAGAAACCTGAAATATTCCATCCATATTCTGGTATCTATGATGTAACTACAACTGACATGCAACTAGCCCAACTTTCACCAAAACCTCAAGTGGCCTGACATATCTCAATTATAGATTCTCCTGCCCCATAATCCTCCTACATTCCAACATTGGTGTGACACGTAAGGAAAACAAATCTATGACCTAGAACCCTATAGATCATCGCTATCGATCAAAATAAGATTTATAGTGAGATTGTGTAGTATCCAACATCTTTTGAATCATCTCCACCTACTCAGTGATCTCCTAGACAAGATGAGGTCCTAATATAGTTCCCACCAAGTTCTCCTAGCCAACATAAGGGTGAGTAGTATGACCTACCTTACAAAGCCTCATAAGATTCCATATGAATCATTGCCTCAAAATATTATGGTAGTAAAACTCCACTAGGGGTATGTGTCTCTCCTAGGAGCCTCTGAAATCAAAGAAACATGATAAAATAATTCCATTCAAAACCTGAATCGTGTGCTACTACTAGCAATAATTCTAGTGATGGTAAGCTATACTCACATGTACCATTGTACAAAATTCCCTCTATAGTCCCTGCCCGAATTGAGAAGTAAACCGAGATTCCTTTTCTGAAAATATTGAGTGTGGAACCCCATGCAATAATACAATCTCTATGATGTAAAAATTCCCATGATCATCAACAATGAATGATTCCTTGATTAGTAAGAAATTTGGAAACATCATGAGTCTATCTACAAAATCCTACACAAAATTATTTCTTCGAGGTGACCTTGGTAAACACATCACGAAATCCATTGTGACATCATTCCACTTCATCTCAGGAATCGATAACTATTGAAACATACATTTTTTTAGTTGATGCCCCTCCATAACTTACTGAAAGGTGGAATATCTCATTACAAAACCAGTGACATCTATATTCATGTCAGACCTACAATATTGGAGATGAAGATCTGGATACATATTGGTGACACTAGGATGAACTTCCCATACATAGGCTTGAAAATCTTGAATCACCTCCACGTTTATGTCTTCTAACACCCATGCATGTCCATGAAAATTCAAAACCACATCATTTCCTACAGTCAACCCTGGAGTATAGTTCTATCTTGACACACTCTCCCATTGGACTAGGCCTTTGAAATATGATAGTTGTATCATTCTCATTTGATCCAGTAATTTAGGGGTAACAACTATATATGAAAGAAACATCAACCCATGTTTTCCGCTTTCGTCCAAATGCATCTCAAATAATAGATTCATAAGATTCCACTCACTACTAGCTTCTTGAACTATCGGTATCTAAGTTCTCCTACTCAACGCATCTGCCACTGTGTTTCCTTTCCCATGCGTGTTAGAAAGATTAACGTCAGAAGACTAAAGGTATTCAACCCCGCTTCGCTATCAAAAATTAAAATCACATAGAGTAAGGAAATAGTTGAGGCTTTTTTTGGTCAGTGTATAACAAAATTCTAACCAAAAAGATAATGTCTCTAATAGTGAAAGGAATGCACAATTACATGCATCTCGAGATTATGCAGTGGAAAATTCTTCTCATGTGGCCTAAACTACTGTAACCTATTTGAAATGATTCATTCCCCCAAAATAAGCACTACTCCCATCCTGATACATGATACTTCATATAAAAAAGTCTAACTACTTACCAGCACTGGGAAAATCAGTACCTATGTTGATTTCATTTTCCCTTTAATCTCATTAAAGATTGAATCCTAGTAATCTATCCATATGTACATCCCACCCATCATAGTCAGACCCATCAGTGGAACTTCTATGCATGATATTTCTGGAATAAAGTGAATGTTGTAAGCTTCCATCCCCAAAAAACATTGTACCACAAATACATTCTTCGATAACTCCAAGGACACTACTGATCCCACATTCTCTTGTTCTACTAATACTCTTGTCTCTGAGATTTCATGGACCATGAAACTATTTAAGTCTATCCCAAAGTGTCATTTTGGGAGATTTTCATACAACTGATTCTCTCTTAATGTACTCAATACTATCTCAAGATGGATGTCATGGTCATGTCAAGTGTGATCATTCACCAAGATATCATCCATGAAAACAACCAAAAAAGGATCTAGGTACGTAGGGAATATTAGGTTCATCAGTTCCTTGAAAATTTAGGGCATGTTAGTAAGACATAAAGGCTTCACAAACTACTCTAATAGACCATACCTTCTCTGAATGGATGTAAGAGGTATATATGATTGTCTAACACGTGACTAATGATAAACAGATCATATGTTGATCTTCAAGAACACCTAGGATCCCCAAAGATTATCAAAGATACAATAAATACATGGAATGAGATATCAGTTTTTGACCATAAACTGGTTCATCTTCTGAATATCCACACACTATCTGAGGATACCGTCTTCGTTATTTGCAAAAAAAACTATCGAACCCCAAGTATAAGTACTTGGTCTGATGAAACCCTTCTCATGAAACTCCTATAACTACTTCTGGAGATCCTATAACTCTGGATTATCCATCCAATAAAGAGGAATGTTCACCGGTACAACTCTTAGCACAATCTAAATAGATAAATCTACCTATCTCTCTTTATAGGTAAACCTAAATATTATTCTATAACGAAATATCTGAAACATTACACCAGTAGATTAAAGTCTATTTGTGAGGTCCCCAGTTCATCTAAATATAAAATAGGAATCTGGGATGTAATTCCTCTTAATCCAGGATTCTTGGGTCCTTCTGTGCTCTCTTTGTCAACCCATTCACCCTTGTGTCGGAAAGACACTAACTCTATTGACATGAAACTCACCTGCAGCAACATAAGTCATCAACGACCTGAAAGGTGTCCAACAAGTCCGTTTTGAGAATGACATCGATGCTTGTCATATATATGACATAGAGGACCCATAATAACTAACACCCACCAACCTCAAGTGGGCACTCCTTTCACTGATGTACTCTAGCCATACTAATCCCCAACAGAGTGTCTAACGTCATGACATAATCATAAGTAAATATGTAGATTCCAAGGATCTCCACAAATGAAATAGAAATGAAACTATGGGATGCTCTGGTATCAAAAAGAAATGTAGCTAAAATTGAGTCAAGTATAATTGTACCTAAAACCGTAGAGGGATTGGGATCCTACCCATGATGGGTCAATAAAATCGCAAAATTTATGACATGTATCATAGCCTTGAGACCCTTATTAGAAACCCAAAGCTGATCCACCTTCCTATCATTGAAAACATTACATATGGCTTCCACGACCATGACTACCAACTCAAACGGAAAAACCTATCAAACTGTTTTTCCTATACTGAGGAGAAAATCAGGGTCATTCTCTAGAATATGGAGTCATGACAAATCCCCTCTAACCAGTTTCTAGTGAGAAAAAAATATATATATAAAGATGACCTATCTTGCTACAATATCGACACTCAACTAGATCTCTTGGGTAGTGGGGTCTCATGTCCCCACTCTTCCTGCACTAGTATAACATCACCTAGATACATGAATAAACATTGCATGAAATCTCCCTACGGTGCTTTTGTCTATTGGTCAAAGATGTAACAACCCTAGATAACGAACCTCCCTGGCTTGCATCTCCAAAATCCCTAAAATTTTGCTTGGTAATCAGTACCTAATTTACTATTGTATTCACCGATGTAAACCGTAAAACGTTCACATGTGATCGGATGTCATACCTATGACCATCTTCAATCTGCTTAGCTATTGAAAACTCACCACCTCCTAGAATAGATGTGAAGGTCTAATGATCTATAAAATGATAATAGTACTGCATCATTGAAAGAGTGCCCTGCTCCAAATGAATGAACCCTCGGTCTCGATTTTCCATCAATGTCTTGGGTTAGAAGTAATAATAGAAGTTCTTATAAAACTCTTCAGAAGACATATCTCGATGAATACCATATTCTGAGAAAACATCCCACCATATTTTGGAGGAATCAGGTATCATGGACATTATGAGATTCACCCTTATCTTTGGAGGCATATTCTGTTTCTTGAAAATAGAAACCATGGCGTCCAACAATGAATCTACATCCTATGGTCCTAAATCTCCTATGAAAGAGAGATGTAGTGGCTATTGTAACATGATAATCAACTCTTATATAGTCGGGGTAGGATTTACTGATCCCTAAAAAGTTTGAATCATCTTTATAAAGCCTTCACAGAACTGTGCATTGTCACTTGCATCTGGTATAACAGTTGGTGCCAAGACAGGTTTGACATGAGGATCTGCTAGATGTTCCTAATCATCCATATCCTATTTCTGGTCATTACCCTGTACCTGGCGCACAATCATACAGATTTGTAGTTGGAATGAATCGGAAAGGTCATGCTCACACCCCAGTTCATTATTATCATGGATTAATACCCTGAAGTGCAATAATATAATATTATTAAGTAAGCATTCATGTTTTACAAAACAGTGTTACACATCATGTAGAACCACTACATGGCATGTTCCCATTAATCCTTGAAATGGGAATTTACCTCTTCTATTATGGTTTTGTAATAACCCATACACACAAACATCATAATAATGAGACACAGTGTGTACTTGAATATTCCCTGTGGCCTGAGTACCCTTCATAGCTAGAACTAGACGATTCATCCTGTGTAACACTACACAGTGTGTTCACCCTAGACATAGTGTGTTCCATATGAGTTCTATCCACTTGTTACGTTAGTCACATGGCCAGATACACATCTATTTCCCACATGGCATGTATAATCTATACATTAAGAATACAACATCAGTTTCACCCACCCATGTTGTTAGTGACATGGTTGGATACATGGTATTTTACATCATGGCGTGTACTCCTAGTACATTGCGTGTTATACCAAACATTTATCAACCCCATGTCTCTACTCTCACAGTTAATCATAAGGTCAACAACTACACGGTGTGTGCATAATAAATGTTAGTTCTTCCAGAATCCAAGAACGCACGGTGTGTGTTCATAACATCACACATCGTGTTGTTTGGATTTCTAGATAGTAAGCCTATGATACATCTCTAAAATCCATAAAAATTAAAATTTGTCCAAGGAATTACATGTTCCAATACATAAGATCCCATAATCCCTACAAATCAATGTTTATTATCCATTTTCACAACATAACAAGATATAATTCAACTAACGTTTAAACATTATCCACCAAATTATGATCAAAGGGGGCCCATAACACCTCAGGGACTAAATCATGGTGCCATCAAAATGAAACATTTCATATACCAATACACTATAAAAATAATAGGTATTTATACCATGTTATCTATCACAAAAACATTAATATCTATCAGAACATCAATCACAACAACATGAAATCAATAATGCTTCCTAAATGGCATTATAAGAAAGCATTAAATGTGATATCTAACAAGTGCCTATATGATGCATGAGATGGAATACCCTAATATAATTATGTTAAAAAAATTAGAACCAAAATAAAATCAATATTAATAGCACAAAATAAGTGGGTCACCGAATGGTGAAATAAAATAAATTGTAACAATTAAAAAAATGAAAAATTGCAATATTTGAGGTAATGTTGCTTTTACCTGTACATGGGTTAGCTACTCCGAAGAAAAACTTATTAACAACTATCAATTCCTTATTATCCTAGTCTATAGGCTCCAAATAGTGATAAAAAAGCATAAAACAACCAACTTGTAATACCAGATCAAGGACTTTACATTTTTTCAATTTTATAGAATTGGGGGTCGATTCCCCATATAGAGAGTGATTTTCTTCCTACGAAAATTTATGTTTCCTCTATATAAATATATCTAATCCATGCTCAGAATATCATCAAATTCTTTAAAAGGTTGTATGAAAAGGTTTACTAGGAATTTAGCACAAATTTTGAGATTGGTGAAGAGTTATATACTAGGGATGAAATAATTTCCAAATTTTCAATTTTCATTAATACCTATAATTTATTATTTTATTGTGGTTTTGGAATACTTCTACTAAACATTCCTGATATGATGAATTTAAAAGAACCAGAATAAAAAATTCTATTTCCTATTCATGATTGAATAACTAGTGTACATGTCCCCACATCATTTTTTGGATTCACCTTACTATTTGTGATGAAAAAAGATCACCCTTACTCTTGTGGAGGATGTGGGTCCCTTCAAAAAACCCCTTTGTTTATAAAATAAGATTAAATGTTCCATGGTTACTTGTAGTTTAAGAATTGAACAATTCACTAAGGGTTTATTGAAGAATTCATTTCTTATATCACATTTTAATATTTCTCCTTTTAGAAAATTTTTCCCAGGTTTCCTTCCTTCTCACACATATATCATATATTCATTCCATTTAAGAAATTTTTTAGGTTCTTTTTCCACATTGTTGACTAGGAGGATGTTTCAATATCATGTATCTATTTTATTTCTCTGTTGGACGTTCCTAATTATACTCCACTTTATGATTCATATCCTTAGGATACCGATGAGATTCTCGGATCCCCATCTCAACTTTGAGGGCACATTATAAAATTTTACCATTGCTATAAAATGCACCGATCATAAAGGCCTTTTTTTAGACTAGGATTAAACCCACCAAATAAGAGGTAATCCTTGAATTCATGTGTAATGAAAATACCAGAGGAATATCTTTCGTGTCTTGAAATTTATTCCTTATATTCCCTATTATATTTTTTGTTTTTTCCTTGGGTGAAAGAAAATATTATTCCATTTTTAGGTAGAGATTCCACATTAAATATTTATCAAAAATCCTTTTCATGAATTCATTCCACTCCATTGATTTTATATCTTCCTTATGATTTTTATTCTTGATCAATTTCCACCACTGGTCAACTTATCCGTTTATATGATAAATTTCCATAAATACAATTTCTTTTTTGAAACATTAAAGGATGGAGAATGTCATCTGAATGTAGTTGATCCTTTGTTACCTAATTAATGTATTATATAAACCACTGAAAGTCACAGGGATTTATCACATAATGATCTTGATTATGGCATGTTCTTTATTATGAGGGTTTTGAATCTCCCCTTAACCAATCAATTTATTCAGAACCTCAGTCATCTGAGATATTATCATCATAATTTTAATAATTCATAATTCATTTGGGATGGACATCTCATTGGGGAAGTCACCACATTGCCCATCGCATGGATTGTTCATCCATTTTTTCATATTTCCTGCCATTATCTTGAATAATGTGAAAAATATGGATGATTATTTTTAAACAATTAAACTCATAAAGGGGAATCAAATGAAATTAACATGAAAACTTCTAAATTACATTTATTTCATTAACATATAATTCTATAGTCATCAATCTATATTATGCACGATCTTTTTCCTTACATAAAATCATATGGGTATTTTTTTCCATTAAATTTTTTTCATAATGAGCTTTTGGATTTACCAAAGCATATCCCCAAGTATTACAATGTAGGTGAATAGTAAATCCCATTGTTGTGTACAGGGTTACCCTGAGTCAATATTGGAACACCTAGTCAGAGTTGATATGCCTAGGCACATTTTTGCCAAAACCATGTCCACATGTAGTATACAGATGTAGATTCTTTATATTGATAAAAAAATTAATCTATACATAATAATATATGGGTACATTTTCTTATACATTGACTTATCACATATGCTTTCTCTAGATTTCTATAATCCCAATCCAAAAAAACTATTCTTTTACTCTAATACCTACTATTACAACATTAATCATTATTTCCAATTAAAAATTGCTTTATTTCATAATATTAAACATAATACAACCCAAAACATTAATATTTATCCTATATTTGGGAATTAGGTACATTACATAACCACATAAAAAATAATATACATTATTTTTATTGAAAACCTCTTTAAAATGTTCATAATATTCCTTCATACATAAACTGCATCGGATAACTAGGGGATAAACATTATAAAGGGGTGATATATAAATCCCAATAAAGGAATTATCATGGAATAACGTGGATATAAGACTACATGTTAAACAATTGGAATGTCAATGATGCATAAAAAGAGTAGGATTCATGATCATTAACAAAGAGACATGATATTTCATGATAATTATAACATGGATAATGTGGAAACAACATAAAAAACTGCATAATAAACATTTTAAGAGGATAAACCAACAAATAATATATAGTGGAAAAGGTCCAAAAAAGAAATCAAGTTCACTCCGTATCCAAAAATTATGTATCAAGATAAAAAACATTACCCAATGATTTAAAGAGCTATCTTGGATCCTCCATAATATTAATTTCATACTCATGCTTATGTGTGACATATATATCCAACAACATGGATCCATTTATAATCATAATTGTTTCCCTGATCATAAAGTGTGTAAAATACATAAGTAAGTCCTTATTCCAAAATTACAGGTGGACAAATGTGCGAACCATTGATAGGAAATCGGTATGGTATTCACTACACAATTGTTTTTCACAGGAAATTTGGGGTGACATTTTGGCAGTGTAAAATCATTACCTAAATGCTTATAAAATGGATTGATGAGAGAGAAAGGGGTATCTCATTATATAGAAAAAAATTGAATGAAATAGGGACACATAATTAAATTTCCAAAAATGTGGAAATGGATATAGAAGGCATAACATATTGAATAAACTTTAATAAAGAAGAGAAAGGAATGAACCCATACAAATGTTTTGAATGGTAGTGGGTATACATAATAATTCATATGGGGGATAAATGAGACTGAAAGGGGATATAATAATTTATTAATCAATGGGTAGTATAGTAGTATTTTAAAACCTATTCCAATATATGAAAATTGAAATAAAAATACATTAAAAAATCGAGTTCTTGATAAAAGTAGAGAGTGGATAATCCATTACATGAGTGTGTGTATCCAAAAGCATGGGGGGGATTATTAAGAGATTGGGGTGGTTGGGAATGACTATAATGACTGGTGGATGCGTTTTGTGTTGTTCCAAATAGTTTTACAAAAGTGAAATGAGAGACTGGATGGGTTTATATAGTAAAAGAGGGTGATTTCATTGTTATTTAGGTTTTAGAATCTACATAATAAAATATCAAAAACCACAAACCATTCATGTGTTCCCATGGTTTCATGAAAATGGTAGGGGTTTTTATTTTTTTCAATTCCACGGGATGAACATATTAAACTAATTCTCCTGTTTAGGTGAAGGGTAGACACACTCCTAAATAAATGATTCTAAAACATTAATATGTATTATTAGTTTTGTAAGATTCATAGATGATTTATAAGATAAATCAATAAACATAAAATCAAATTATTTCAAAGGTAAAACTGTTATTTGTTTGTGGATCCCATTTACAGTAATTATTATAGTACTTTTGCGTCAATATGATTTTAGAAAACACAAATTATATTTATATGGTATTTAATGTTTTCTGAAAATTTTGACTATTGCAGAAAATTATGAAAAATTCACCATTGGATAATATTAAGGCTCTAATTCCACAAACAAAATACATTTTTTCATAAAAATTTTCAAAATATTTTAATTTTAACTTTTAAAGGTGGATCAACAATTATTATTAAATTCTGGGTGTTTTTAATAATAATAGTTTTCTAAAACATATAATTATTACATTTATTTATATGATCCTTTATATTTAATAAAACATATTTAAATATGATATTTTATAAAAATAATATTTATTCCAAAAATACATTAATTTCATAAATTCATTAATTGAATTTTAATGTTAAACAAAAATATAATTTGTGATTTATTTTATCAAAATAAAAAACATTTACAATGTAAGAATAATATGATAAAAATATATTCAAAATTAAATACAAAATAATGTACATATTCTTATTTATAGGGACTTGATTCATATCCCTTTAATAAATTAGTATATTCTTTATAATTAAGGTTCATGGATGTAGTAAATTCATTGGGCATTTTGGTGAACATGGTTTCGGTTATGATATCAACGAGCATAGACTTCACCTGAAAATAGTTATGAGTATTCTTCAGTTGATAGATCTCTGCTTGGGATTGGTCATGGGAAATGCCCAAAAATTTCATCTCCCATAGAAGAATCATAGTTTATGATCCCGTCGGTTGATCCCATCACTTCCTTTTTCTATGTCAATTGAATTTGTTAAAACCCTATATTTATACTAATCTTATTATCACTATTTAATGACTGTATTATAAACGGTAATGATTGATAATTGTCAATTAAATATGATAGGATATAATTAAGACAAATAATTTCATGTGATTTTAATAAAATATTGTATCATAATAAAATTAATTATATCAAAATCTATAATTTTAAATATTAATAGTTGAGGTGGTAATAAAATATATTTAGATTAACTCCTTGGTAATCCTTTTTTATCCTTAACAGTGGTAATAAATATTTACTATTTTTACTACTCACTATGACCAAAAAAATATTTTGACCTTATTATATCATATTCATTATTTAGATTCCAAATATAGAATAAAATTTTCCAAATTTAACATGAATAAGTATGAGGATTTAATTTAAAATTAAATCTAAAGGCGTGATGTCAAAGCTCTTATCCAATGAAAAAAACATTAATAACTGTAAAGTGTTATCATATGAAAGTATAATTTAAAATTGATTTAAATGACCTAAATATTATGAAAAGTAATAAAATTGATCTAATATTTAATTTAAAAAATCCTTAAAACCGAATTTAATTTTCAAATGGTTAAAATAAAATAATTTTTTTTAATAAAAGTTATTATTTTCCAAAATCATCCAAAAAATAATATTTTCTAAAAATTATCAAAAAAATTACTTTATGATAATTTTAAAATTTTTATTTTAGAAAAAATTTCCATTTTATATTTTTATTACGATATATGAAAAAAATAATTTTATTATTTCTTTCCAAAAACAATGCATTTAATTTTTTGAAAAAATAAATCAGAGCATATAATGATTTCACCAAAAAGAATTTGTACTTATTTGCTAATATATTTTCCATATATAACACCTTGACGGATGGGCACCACCAGGAGTGGAGCCTACGGCTTAATTTGACTCAACACGGGGAAACTTATCATGTCCAGACATAGTAAGGATTGACAGATTGAGAGCTCTTTCGCGATTCTATGGGTGGTGGTGCATGGCCGTTCTTAGTTGGTGGAGCGATTTGTCTGGATAATTTCGTGATCTTGTGGATTCATGGGAAGGGATCGGTTTGGCTATTCTCATCGGTGCTGGTTAAAGGAAGGAATGAATGCTGAGACCCCGTCGATGATGATTCATTCTTGTCTCTGGAATTAAAGTAGTGTTGGAAGTCGGATCTATTTGTTCGGCGCAGAGTACTTGGACACCAACCATGCTCATCTATCATCATCACATCCAAGTTATATCTATCTAGTATCGCATCATCTTTTTAGCAAGCCCTTGGAAGACGGAACCACAATTCTGCGAGAGAATTCAACCCAAGTATATAGACGGGGCCCGTACATGAGGATTCTTCGCTTGAGGTATAACCGAGGAGAAAGTCAGACCTGTCACTGATTTAATGAGACCCTTCATATTATCACCGTCTTTCGATTAGTTTGTCCTTGTACATCCAGGACCTGATCTTTGAGACAAGAATATGACTTGTGGAAGGATCAGCCATGTAGCATCACCAACCACATCTGCATTGTTTGAGGTAGTAGCATTCGTCCCGGTTAGCATCCAACACCGTCGAGAAGACAGGCCCCATGTCCAGAGCGGGTCCTCACGCATGAAATGAATTCTCTTTAGGTGGTCATTGTCATTACATACGGGACACGACAACATATTAAAAACCCCACCTCGACGTCTTTCCTTTCAAGGCACACCGCATGCACCAAGACGGGCCCCATCGTTTTTAGGGCGCACTACCTCGGGCAAGACAAGCCCCAAGCACGGGACGAATCATCAGGTTAAAAATATTTTTATCATTTTCATACTACCAAATTTAATGTCTAGGATAAATATATCAAGTGTAATAATATTTTTCTTACTAGTATATTATGGTTTTTCAAAAATTCATGCCTCATATAATGAAAGCTATCAATGAAATAATGTTTATTTGAAAATAAAAAAATATAAACTGTTGGTGGGATCCATTATACCCCGATTAGAATTTAATTCAAACAAGAAATTTCATCTATATGATACAAACAAATGAGGATTCTTTTTAATCATCATATCCTTAGGTTCCCTTGTATCTTCCTTAAAATTAGTGGTTTTCCAAAAAAATATTGACTAGGTGTGTGGTCTTATTTTAAATGGATTTTTAACTATAATAAAAAATCTCTATAAATTGTTCCTTATAAGATATACAATTCACTAATGGTATGAACCCACTATTTATTCATTTTAATGGTTGTGTATATAATTTCTCAGGAGAATTAGATGGAACATATTGTAAACATAAGGGTGGTTTAGGGGAATATCCATACAATAATCAGGTTTCCCTATCAGGTTGAAAATTTTGAAAGGAACAACATAATAAGGTCTCATAATTCTTTTCTTTATGAATATCATTAAATTATTCCATATATAAATTCATATAAAATCCTTATCATCATCATCAAATTTAAAATCACACCATCGATTGTCACCATAACATTATGTCGACTATTATCTTCCTTGATGTGTTGTTGAACGGATCTTAATTTCCCTTCCATTACCACACCTATCATGGGTCCTAATATTTTTATATAAAAAACATCATTCGAACCTGTTATATCTCAAGACACAATTCTATACAGGGCTCCATATGCATCCATTTTAATGCTTTAGTGAAAGAAATTTTTATAGGCAAGCTCAAATAGTGGATGATGTTTATCCCAAGAACCTTTGAAATCATTAGAACAATATCCCATAATATCCACTAGGTTTAGACTAGTTATCTGAGACTCGACATCTATTTCAGGATGATAAATTATGCCAAAAATATACTCTATATTATGGGATTACAAGTGAAATATTAAAAAAATCAATGTAAACATGATATCCCAATCAAATACAATAGAATGTGGTACTCTATACAACATTCCCACTTCCTTAATGTATATTATGGTAACCTGATACAAAGATAATTCATATTAGATATCAAGGAAGTGTGATGAATTCATAATTTCATAGAATATAACCATATATCATTTGGGACTTTGGAAATTTTTAGCGTTTCTAATAAATAATTTATGGTGGTGTTTTCTCAATTCCATTATTGTATATGTATTGATTGTAAAATAATATTATAATTATATCTCTCAACCTTAGCGTATTGTTATACCATGCACCAAGATAAAAATATTTATATCTCTCTTCATTATATACAACTAGAAATTCTCCGCTAGAACTATAAAAATATTTTCACATCAAGGATGAATATATAATGAATAACTATGAGATTCATATAATATATGTTTCTTGAAATATTGTATGGAAAAAACACATAAATGGTTCTTTATCCATATAATTATATCATATTCAAGGATATACCTAGAAAAATTTATAAAATTATTTTATAACTCTATATATTTTTGATGTAACTAATAAGTCATTAACTGTAATGTTGTTTGAAAACTCATTTAAGAATAATTTGACATATCCCCTTCCTTTATGAAATTGAGATCCAACTATGAAAATAATTAAATATTTGATCTTTTTATCCTTAAAATAGAAAACATAGAATGATCCTTTGGGATTATATAATCTATCACCTTGTTCACTTTCCCATGGCGGTAATGTATTGATTATACATAATCATTAATCAGTTTTAACCAAATTCTGTAGATCATATTCAATTCCATCAATGTGAATAAATAATATAAAATATTATCATCAATATATATTTATATATATCAAAACATTCTCTATAAATGTAAAATCTATGTATATTTAATGAAAAAATATCTAAAACAAATAATATATTTTGTGTTGGGTAACTTTGATCAGGAAAATTTAATTTTACCGAGGTATTAGAAATAGTTATATCATTAGACCTGAGAATTAAAACCAATCCCTCAATCTAGGCATCATGAGACACTACAAAAATTCCCCACTACTATGTAATGTTTTCACATGATCACTAAGTAACATTATCAAATGTTCCTTTAGAATTTCTTCACATTAATTTGGTCAATGGAAACTAACTTTCTTTAGAGTTAAATTGATGAGTAGATTTGAAAATAATGAGAAATTCTACCCAAACCATCAATAATACCTATCAAAATGATGAAAAAATTGGATCACATTAATATTTATTCGTCTAGTACAATGTTTAACAACTTCAATAATTATTAAATAACTTAACATACTATATATTGATATTATATGACCATGTAATGATTCTTTTACAAATTTCACACTTGTTAAATAATTCAAACATATTACCCTTATATAGGGTATATGTAACATCTATCAAGTGATCATTAGTTTATTAATTTATAATTAAATATATAAAAATATCATCTATAAATTCTACCACAAAATGATCAACGTAATACATAAAGACTATATCCATTAAATCCATGATGATAGTGGGGAAATTATTAATATGAAATTTTGTGACTATAAATTCATACTATCCATACACTATATGGAATATTTACATGGTTATACACTTCATAAGGAATCAAAACATATTCTATCCAGATTTAATTTCAATTATTGAAAAAAATTTAGATCAATGATATTGTTCAGAAAAGTCAACAATATTGGGTAGAGGATATAATTTCTTAACAATGATCTTGTTTAGTTATTGAAAATCAATACAAAGTCACATTGATCCATATGTCTTCTTAATAAAAACGCCTTGTTAACCCAATGGTGAGACACTTTCCTTAATATATACCATTTCAAAATTCTCCTCGATTTACATATCCATTTCAAATAACATAGTTTGAATCATTCTTTGGGGGGTAGTTTATGTATGTATATTACTGTGTATGAGTTCTATTAAGAACTAAACTTCACAATTTGGAGAAAACTATGTGAATAATTAAATAGAATATAAAAAACTCCAAAAAAATTGATAAATCATCATTATTTAGTTTCTCCCAAACCTTCTAAGTTTATAAAATTAAATTTAATAGGAATTGAGACCCATATAGTGGTTTTTATTTCAATCGAATGTTCATATTTATTATCCTATTTTTAATATTCATTGGTTGGTTTGGAATGTCAAATATGACTCAACTTACCCAAAAATTGATATGGGAGTTATATAGTGAATGGAAATTCATTCCTATGATACCATCACATTTAACCCAAAAAAGAATAAATTTATTTTGTTAAATCACATTTACACAAACGTCAACTCAAGAGGAATAATATACATAAGATGAGGTCATCAATCCATTATGGGTTTTCAATTTTAATTCTACATTTTATCATGGATTATATGAATTAACATTCCTTGCTACATTTAATGACTTATGGGAATACATATCACTATTCTAAAGTAGCTTACTATGGCATTTGAGCATACCAATTACCCTCGTAACGTCCTCATTTAATGAATAATCCCATTTAAAAACTAAAATAGTTATAATGACCATTAAACATCATTAATAGGATGGATAAATCATGGAATAAACATAGATGATGTCTAAATTAGGAATCATTCTTATCAATATATGAAATATTATGTTAATCCTTGGTCATTTATTGTTATCATAAATTAAAATCATTAATGGATGTTCATAAAGAATTTCTAACATTCCAAAATATATCCCCATGATTTTCAACTAGGTGTGAATCATGGATCATTGTTGGAAATGAGTTGATGATCCATTCAAATCCAAGTTAACCATTTTCAATGTTATTTCAACTAAGTAAATATATTCATGAGCTACATACACTTGTATTATCCATATATGGATGTAATTTCTTATAATTCACTTGATATATCATTCACAAAAATTTTTGGACGTTTTCCTATACTTTGACTTATCCTTAAACTAATCCATAGGTTTTCAATAATGATTTCGCATCATATTTTGAATGGATAACTAAAAAATCCTTGAAACTATCTATATTAATCTTGTCTTTTCACGTATAAATACTATATCTTATTAAATAAATATTCAATAAATTTCATAAATAAATTATCGAGGATGATAATGTATGAGTGGATTTGAAGACTAGATAGATGATCATACTATTTCATTAACGATACCCAACATTCCCCAATATTATCATCCCATTTATTACTATTTATTATTATACAATACATAGAACCTTTCCTCATAACATTGTGAAAAGAATCATATGAAAGGGTGACATCAGATTCTAACTAAGTGTATACATGGGAGATATTAATCACTGATCCTATGGATATATTTGTTGAGTATAAGGGTATGAGATTTTTAATATTACTAAAAAAATTTATACCAAATCCTCCATGAATAAATAATAATTATTTGTGATATAAAACATTGTATTTTAAAAAATCATGAATCATAAGGGTTAGAAATCTTCATAAATAATAAACTACCATAACTTCATCTCATATAAGTGTGGAACCCTAAAAAGTATAGAATCAATTTAATATTTTGAGTTAAACTACCATAACCATAAAATCATAGTGATTTGAATTTCATACATTTTTATAATATCCTAATGGATCATGCATCACCACCTTCAACTCATAGTGGATCAAGAACATTTTCTTCTCTCTCATAGTAGATAAACAACATAGACTCTATTCCCATACTGGATCTAGAACATCAACATTTTCCCTATAATTATAACATTAGATATTCAAAATTATCTAATACATTGGTCGGATATTTAAATTTAATCCCACCCATCACAAAATGAAAACCATATATGTGGTTACGTTATATCATTAAATATTAATCATATAATCATATCATACATTATTAAAATAAAAAGCGTTTCATATTCTTTTCATTACTCTTTCTTATAACAACACATGAAAAATGAATCGGTTTCATAAAAATAACACCATAATAATACTAAACCATACCATGATAGAATAATGATATTACCGTTAGATAAAACACCCATTAACACATATGTAATTCCAATGGTGATTTTTATGAATATAAACTCCATGAAAATATCATTTAAACATTCAGGAGAAAAATTCCTATTTCTATTTTGAAATCACTTAAATAAAAAATCATTATATTAATGTAGAAAATTATTTTCAAAATTAATTTGTAAACATATAAAATAATTTTTAAAACATTTCTTGGTCATGATAGTGGAAAATTATGTTCTTGTTTTATAGAATAAAAAAATATCCAGTTCACAATTTTAGTAAAAAAAATTCAGAAGTAAATTGTTATGAAAACAAAAAGATGATTCATATAAATTTTTATACTGTAAATTTTTTTTGAAAATTACTTAGAAAAATAATTTGAGAATATTTATTACAAATTTCAGTTTTTTTTAAAACATTCACATTGAAGATAATTGATATTTGACCAAAGAGTGAAATAAATTCAATTTTTCTTAAAAACATTAATCCTATATCTTAAGTACATAAAAATAGGGAAATGAATGTAAAACATGAATTATCTATAAATGGACATATTATAAAAAAAATCATGAGTTTCATGAGAGATATATCATATTACTTATCTTCAAAAACATAATAGTAAACAATATAAATAATAATGATATTCTAATATAAACCCTTTACTATATTGATAACTTTGTGATCATAAAACCATGAAATCAAGAAACATATATGGATATGTAATTACCTATAATTTCCATAATAAATTTCATAAAATATATTCATATTTTGTATATACACTAGATAAAAGGAAATATTTGTGAATATGGATTGTGTCTTAATGAAGCAATATTGAGATGAAAATACCATACCCTAAGTATCGAATTTATTCATACGCATTTGAACCAAAAATATAATAAATATATATTTCGTATAAATATAAAAAAGAACCATTCTTATACATAACATTACTTATTCGGTTTACTTATAAAATTTTACCACCTATTTATCAATATTCTATAAGTAAAATCACATCCCTAATAATTAGAATATAATATTTATTATATATATTTATTACATCCCTAATTTTTACTATCCATATAATATAAAAATAATATTGCATCACATTATTATGTGATAAAGGTAGTGTGCAGATACGCATGAACGATGTAATCATTTTTCATCAGATTGGAAGGTATGAAGGTATATGTCATGGTAGTAGAAAAATACATTAATCCAATGGTTTGCAGAACCATTGGGTAGATTACATATGGGATTGGTCAATAAAAATTTTTCTCATAAAATGGTTGGTATAAATCATATGAAAAACCTATACCAACAGTTTCATAAAAATATTGGTATAGGTAACAAAAAAACAGGTAGGGTTTTCATCCCAGCACCTCCCATTTATATTCCCACCACCCACTAAACTAATATGAGTTTTAAGAACAAGTTTTTATAATAATATATATATATTCAAATGTATTTTATCATTTTATTTATTTAATGTTATTTGACAAATGATTCCATAAAAATGAAGGTACCTATATGAACGATTCTCAATGCTATTGGTATAGAGCTATACAATTGGTTTTGAGAAATGTTTGTATGGGTTCTTTTATTTTTTTGGGTATTCAAATGGTTTTGATGAAACTACTGGAATAGGGTGGACCTATCCCAATGGTTTTTCCTAAACCGTTTTTATAGGGTCTCTATAATGGACATATACATTCAATTTTCCCCAAAACCATTTGTATAGTTCCATATACGTGACCTTTACCAATGGTTTTGGAAAAATACATAGGTATTGGTCCTAATTAGTGACATAAGCAATTTGTTTTGAAGAAAATATAGGTATATTAATCTCTATGGTATATATGCCAATGGGTTTGTACAAAATGTTACTATAGGTAGCCCATACCAATGGTTTACCAAACTGTTGGTATAGGTTTGTTGGTATAGGTCTTGTTTTTAGTAGTTTCATATTATAATTCCTTATGTATTATTATTAAATTAATATATATATATATATACATATATATTAAATAAATCATTAAATTAATTGCTGATAGGTGGGGATTGAAAGTGAATTAAAACAGTTTGTGAGGTGGAAGACAACCTACACATGGTCAATAGTTTATTTTTACATTTAATATAGGAGGAGATGTGCATTGATTATGGTAATAAAATAATAATAATATATTATATTTAAGACAATAGTGTTATTAATTCAACATTATTTAAAAATATATGAATTAATAGGAGTAATAAATATAATAAAATGTTTGGTTAAGAATGATACCTCTTCTTTGCACAACCACATTAGGTTAGAATTGAAATAGATTATAGGAGAGTTTAATAATTAGAAAAATAGAAAATGGTGTGGGTTGGGATGTAATTATTTTATTTGGGTAGGTATTATCTGAAACAAAATAATACAATATGTGATGAAAATAAGATTAGTTCTCACATTATATAAGTGGGGTAGAGGAAACCTAAGGATTATTAGAAAAAAAAAGATATACTAATTTTTACACTCCCTTAAGGCTCTAAAATGGGTAATTATATAACATTAGATGGGTTATGGATTATGTATTTCCATAAAATATTAATTTTACTAGTTTTGAGGTCATTTTATCTATTATCATTTTTTAACCCCAAAGTAAACCAGTTTAACCATAACTACGTTAATTAATTTTTACTATTATTACTATTTAATATGAACTATAATTTTTTTAAATATTATATATACTATTATATTTAATTATTTTGAATATTTAATCTATTTTAACAAATAATGTTCCTAAAATTGGATAGAAATTAAAATTATTCCCACAAATGAGACAAAAAGGTTACTTTCTAATTAAGATGTTTTAGTTAGTGTAAAAAAATATAGCTCATAATTAAAAATAAAATTTATTTAAATTTACCAAATTCTAACATAATTTTACATATACAACCTCATTAAAAAGATTCAAATTTAAAATCATTAAGAAAAAAATATATATATTTTTAAAAAAATTGTATTTGTCACTATATGTTGAAAAATAAAAATTTTAAAAGATATCCCCAAAATTTAATCTAAGATAATTTATGGATGTTTATTTCAAAATTGAAGTTTCTTTTCAAAAATTTATTTATTAATTTTTTTACAAATTACATTTATTTTCTTCAAAAAAAATACAATTCATTTTTTAAGAAAAATGTATTTTCAATGCATATAAAGACTTTACCATATTTTATTTACTTATTTATAAATATTATTTATTTCTCTAAAAAAATCGTACATATTTTTTAAAATGGTTTCGTCCTATTTATACCACCAAAATTAATGGGTTTATTTTGATATTCATTCATGTATAGTCATATTTATAATATTATATTACGATTTGTTACAACTTGGTGTTTCCATTAGAGAATGTTATCAACGAAATTAAATTAAATTTAAAAAAATATGTCAAATTATAGAGTGATACATATAAAATATCTCAGGGTCAAATGTATGGTCTCCTTGTTTTAATAGAGTATTATTCCTCATATTCTTCAAATATATTTTTCCAATTTTATCTCCTTGATGCAATAGTCCTACATGATCTTCTTGATTCTTTTGATGGATTGTCTAGTATGATTTTGGTTGAAATTCCTATTCATTAATTATCTCAACATTAATCCTTTTCTCCGATGAAAATTTTGGGTTCTAAACACAATTCATCCATTTTAGTACATTTATGCATCCCTAGATATTTGGATTTACCTTTTCATATGATTCTTTTACCATTTTATATAAAGTAAAGAACATTTCTTTTTATAGTGGAATTTAATCAAGGTTGTACCTTTTAGTAGATTACCTTGCATAAAATTTCAACATTTTATTATTTTCCAGAATTTTGGTTATCATTTTACAGCCCTTTAATTAACAATGGTCACCTTTCTGTATAATGAACATCATAATTACTTCCTTGGTATCAATTATTCATTGAATATTACCCTTCTGCATTCATTTAATTTAACTTTAAATGAGTTAAAGTCATCACCTGTTTTTTTATTATAATTTTATAATTATTTCATCAAATATCCATCCTCACATAATAACCTACAAATTTAGAATTTAAAAGGTTTAATTTAATAGCACAGTGGATCCCCATTACTTTTTCTGACATAGGTTCTTCCTTATCCAAATTTGGAAGTTTTGACTAAACTGGAACAAATGTTTGGGATAATTTACTCAAAAACCTGGAGTTCACCACATATAATGATAGATTTAAAATTATTAGTGAAATTTGTTTCCCACATTATCTTTTATATTACCTTTCATAGGATGAATAACTAGTGAAACCCATTCATCATCATGAGTAGATCCCCAAAATGATTCGTATAATGAAGGTTCATCTTCATCATCGGTCCCCTAAAATTCAAAGATTTGTAATGATTTAGTAAAAATCCCAATATTATCTCCAATTCTTCCTCAAAAGTCATGTTCAATAATTCTTGGCCCATATCAACAGTATTTTATAACTTTATTTTTCCTTTAGATTCAATCTATCTTTTAAATATTCTTCTTGGTTCTACATTGACATCTCCTCTAATTAATTCGACATTTTGAGAATTTTTATTTTTCTGTTAAAAAATCATCAGTAAGTAGAATTTGATTAGTCTTACTTATTTCAACCATACTAAATTACACATATTGTTATATTATATTATTCATAATTAAACATTAAATAATGAGGCCAGTATTTTAATGTCTTATTTCTTTCAAAATTGGTGACATAATTAAAAATCATGAAATAGAAATAAAAACATATTGTAATTAATATACATAATGAGATACTAATTCAATTTTAGAAAATATATATTCTTATCATAACCTAAAGAATACATGAACAAAAGCGTGGAGCAGAAATCCCCAGTGAGAGAATATATGTAGGAATAAAACATAGTGCATGGGGTAGAAAATGTATCATGATGACATAAATGGAATGTAACATGAATAAACATAAGGAATAAAAACATGTATAACATGGAAACATATAATCATGGAATCATTAGAATTTGGAAACTTCTGATAACATGGTATAATCATGAGTCTTGTATGGCATCCAATACATGGTGGACCATGTCCCATAATGGAATAAGGTCCACTCCATGTCCCAACATGACATCTCATGAGTCAAAAAATTTGACAATTAGTCAGAGTTATATCTAGGTTCACCCTCCATAACATTTTTATGGATATGTTTTCAAAATTATTAATACAACATAAGGGATCAAACATAAACATAAGGGTTACCAATGGAATGAATTGGGTATCATAACCATATCCAAAGGTGAATTTCCCGGATCAGTGTTATCACTTAGAGGGGGAGGGGGTGAATCAATGATCCTTTAAAACTTTTTACTAACTGATTCTTTATAAATTAAACCTCTATCGCTTGTTAAGGCCTCGATCCACTCTTCCTGTATCTCTCAGACTTTCCTCAAGTGATGTAGTAAATGTAAAGGAATAGGACACAAGGATTTACAATGTTCAGCTCCAAAGGCCTACGCCCTTGTCATGTTGGTTAAACTGCCCAACATGGTTTATCCACTATAATTCGGTTAGTAATTACAATGGTCGATATAGAGTCACACTGTATCTCTCTTGAGTCCCACAGGAGGTTCTTTATAATGTATCCCACAGTGTTACCAGAGTCCCACTGGCCTGCTTCAGCTTCAACCAAAGACTTCTCCACCCTGAGTCTCATAGGGGGTCTTCTCCTGGCTCCTCGAGTCACACGAGTAGCTCTTCTTCTTTTTAAGCTCCTAAAGACTCTTCAACAGGCTTCGATAAGGTCTAATGGCCTTTCTCACTTCTTCTAATCACTAGTGGTGACCAGGACTTCTCTTCTTTGCTCGGGCTTTGTCTCCTTATTCAAAGGATGACCCGACCACTGTCATCAAGAATCATGATTGGAAAATAAGTTCCTGCACTGAGTATGCCCACTCAATCTTCTTGGTCTTCTCAACTACTGAAAACTCATATGAATGATGTCTTTAACTTCAGGCTGGTTTCAGTCTCACTTCAATTCAACTTCATGCACTGAGTACATGGCATCTCTGAATCTTCATGCATGAATTTCATGGAATCTCAAATATATTCAAGAACCTTCCTTCTTGGACTGCTCAAATGCACACACACTGATTTAAACTTTGTTTACGTGTTCATGTGCATGCATGCAAGCATGCTTCTTCATGGTGTGATAAACCCTTAAAGGGTGCAATCTCTTTTAGCACACACACCTTCTTCTTCGAGTCACACTTTTTAATTCTTTTTCACACACACATAATTGTGTGTTGTTCTTTAGTATAAATTTCTCCTTATCTCTTTCTTCTCAAGGTGTTCACCCACTTGTTCACTTTTTTATACATGCATGGATATGCATGTATCTTCTTCCTTCACTTGGGCACACACAAGAGGTATGGCCTCTTTCACTTATGCATATTCAAGGCTACGGCCTTCTTGTTTCTTTGCACACACTTTGTTCTTTTCTTCTTCTTCAAAGTGTGCACACTCCACTTGTGAACACACTAAGGTAATGGCCTCTTCAATTGTTTCTCACACACAACATTCTTATGTTTTCATGCACATTAACCCCACCATGAATTCACACTCCTTATTCAAGTAAATCAGACACAACCATAATGAGTATGTGGATATTATATGTGTGAGGGTTTCTTCTCAAGGGTTATCAAGGCCTCGGCCTCATGCTTGTGTTCCTCTTTGTGACAAAACAAGGCCTCAGGTTCTCCTTCTTTGTGAAAAACAAGAGTTCACAATCCTCTTTCTTCGTGAAAACCAGGGAGCACGGGTCTTCTACACACCAAGAGTTCTTGGGTGCAATAGGCGCGCAGGGTGAGACCTTCTTCTAACGCACAAGGTGCAGAAACTTCTTATAATACACAAGTGGCACGGTAGCTTCCTCCTATCATGGAATCAAGCGGACAGAGAAGGCATGCAAGTGTGCGCAGATCAATTGCTTCCTACCGCACAAAGGGAGCGCGATGGCTTCCTCCTGCCGTGTGAGTTCGCAGGCACATAGGGTGCGGCCACTTCCTACCACTCAAGAATGCGGGCAGTGGGCGCGCAAGGCTCGGCTTCTTCCCTATCGCGCAAGGGAGCGCACATGGAGGCTCAACTCAGACTCTTCATTCGTGCAAGGAATGTGACGTTCTCCTTCGTGCAAGTGGTTGTGTGGTTCTACTCTCCAAAGATGCTTTGTTTTTTTTTGAAACAAAAGCACTTGAATGTTCGGGAGGTAGCATCATTCTTCTCGTCGGGATCTACCTTTTATATATGATCAGAGGATCTTTTTCTGCGCTTAAAATCTTCAAAATATGTCGTAAAGATCAGAGGTTTGAATTCCAGAGATATTCTTTTGAATGACCGAAATATTCGGTTCATTAAATACACATGTGTTAAAGATATGCCGTGTATCTCGGGTGATTCATGGAATCCTTTCTTCGTGTATGGATTCAAGATTGTATGCCCTATTCTTGTGCATAAATCTTGCACAGATCAACCTGGTCTCGGAAACTCCGTTTGCCTCGGCCGTACCTTCTTCCTCGAGATTTCTCATGCATGCAAGACGTAGATTGCATGCATGGTCTCGGTTCGATCAGACGATCACCATGCAGTTGTTTTGAGCTTCAACGGTGGTCCGGATTCAACCATGGTGGATCGCTAGTGGCGACAGTGAGCTGGCTCATGTCGGGTGGAGCTCGGGTGTCCGGGGGTTGAAGACAACCATGGTTTGTCACCTCGGCTGTTGGATCGGCGTTAAATGATCTCGGATGGTTGAGATTATAACGCAGCACTGCGGATGCATCAGATGGTTCAGATCAGCGTGCGATCAAATGAGCGGCCAGGATTTCCTCCGCGTTTTAAAAACTTGTCCCACATCAAAATGTGCCGCGGATTTCTCTTGGTTTAACAACCATCGCCTCCCAACCTCAACTCAGAATTCTCCTCTCCCCCCTCTGGTTCCTCCCCACACCGGTTCTCCTGCGGGCGCGCTCTAGCGCCCACTCTGCTCTTTCACGGGTGCGCCCTTGGCGCCCATGCTATGAGGGCTTCAACTCCGTGTTTCTCGGGCTTACACACGGCCCGGCAGCTATTGGGCTGGCCCATGCGGTTTCCCCATGGGCATGGTGACCTAGTACCACAAGTGCCTTGGGTTGAGGCCCTAAGGCTGGCCTGATAGTTGGCCTATGTTTTTGCATATAGCTACATTGTATACATAGTTAAATTACCAAGTAGGAATAGGTCGTCTTCATTCCATTCTCCTCTCTTTCACTTCCTCTTCTTCATTAGAATTCTTCGTCTCCTCTTCAGCATTTTTCCTCTACTTAAAAGGGAATTCCTGAAGGTTCTTCTTCAACCATTCCTCTTGAATCAAATATTTCAACAGTGTTGTTCTTCAATGATCCAATCAGAGATGAGGTTGGATCATCTTCAAATCCTCATTCACTATGAGATAGTGCATGGTCTTCTTCAAACCACTTCATCCACTTAGGAGTTGTGGATGGTTCATCTTCTTCATTCCTTCTTCATTCCTCGTCCACTTAGTGACAGTTGATGGAACTTGTTTATCTCCTCGAGCATTGTGAAGACAATGCATGGACTTCCAACAATGTTGTGACATTGTATCTCCTTGATACAAGTCTTGGAACTTTAAGATCAGCTCTACAGTTGTCTGATTTTGTATGGAGAGTGTTTCAACCATTACCTCCTATGCCACTTAGTGATTCTCCTAAGTGACATGCTTCTTGGTACCATGGTCATTCTCCAACAATCACCATCACCTTGTCAGTCACATATCCACTCAATCCTTGACATCTTATTAACAACATCACCATCACCATCACATCCTCTGTCATTCACATATTGACAGTCCTTGTCATCCATTCAATCCTTGACACCTTATTGACAACAAATGCAAAACAACGCACAACAATCTCCCCCTTTGTATTTGTTCTCAATATCACTAGAGCACATATGAATGGGTCAATATGTGTTCCAAGATTTTCTACCCCTTATTGGAAACTAAATGCAGAGGTGTGGTGTGGTTCTCTTCAAAATATAACTTCCTCCCTTTGAATGGTATCTTCTTGAAAATCACTAAGAGAGGGATGATGTCACATGTTCACATTAGAAAAGTGCCTTTAGTAAATCATCTCTAAGTCTACTTGGGCTAACCCGATGTAGAAAACAAGAGTTATGTAACCAAAGAATTCAATGTTGTCCACAATTGACTATACATGTGAGATCATGCTTAGGCTTCAAGGGGTTGAAAATTTTAAGATATATCAATGAACGGATAAATCCTGCATATACTTCACCAAACTCATTAGAAAGTTCAGATGCAAAGATAAAGCCCCCCTTTCATCCATTTGTCTTCAATAAATTACTCCCCCTTAACTGAAATTTTAAACACAATTAGGAAACAAGGGATGAAAGTGTGATTGGAATACCTTCATTCTTCACAAGATGATATGTATCTCAAAAGATCATCTTCTATAGAATGGATCCCCCTCAAGGGGTGCACTCCATTCTGTCCATACCATTCTCAATTTCAGAATGATCATCATATTCAATCCCCTGAAATGTAAGCACATGTATATACTAGTGATTAGGGAATAAGATGAAACCACTATTGTTCATCATTTTGAACAACAAGGTTGAGAAGATTCTTTCAACCGAGATGTTCCGCTTTCTCCATTATTTAAACATGCACATCTGATCTTCAATGATGTTTGTGCTGGTGTGGATCTTAACACCTCTTCAACATCATTGTGTGTGACTCCAGTCTTTCTATGTGTCTTCTGAGCACTAGAATCTCCTAGAGCAATCTTCATTCTCTTGAAGAATTATTTTTGAGCTGGAATGAGTTTCATGCATTCATTACTGATATGACCAGCTTTATTGCACCTCACACACAGAATTTCATTTTCATGTGAAATATTTTGGTTTTCATTTGCACTAGCTTTGTCATGTTTATTTTCTTCCTTTATCATTCTTTCCAAATCTTCTGGCCAGATGATTAATATGTCATTTGTAAGTGAGGATTCAGATTTGTATGTTCCACATGGTTCCTTTGATTCATATAAGTTACCTTTCTTAGGAAGCTTATTTTCTATCAATCCCTTCTTCTTCTTCTGGATTGATTGTTGTGTTGAGTGTGGTTTTCTTCTATTTAGTTCCATGGCTTGTTTACAAAGATCCATGGAATGACCTCTCTTTCCATAGTAGAAGCATTTTTTCTTGTTGGTCCTTCTGGATGCATCACCCTTCTTGGATTTGAAATCCAAGGACTTCTATTTTTTTTCAAGATATTCTTGGGAGAATTTTCAACTTTCTTCCGCTGACTTCCAAAGTATACTTCTTCATTCCTTGCGAGGTTTTGTGATCTTATCTTCTTTTCAGCTTTGAAAACATTTGGAGATTGGTATGTATCATTCTTGTGACCCCTTTTGCATACATCCCAGATGTTATCAAACATTCCAAATCTGTTTTAGTAAACAGATGTTTCTGGACCTGTGGATGTTTCTTCATCTTCTCTGGCTTGGTCCCCCTTAGCATGGGCTTCCTTTGTGATTTTTCATTTAGAGGATTGTACCAACAATCCGTTGCACAATGTCCATAACTGTTGAAACACCAACATTGACACACAAATATTGTCTTCTTGACTTCTTTTGATTGTTGAGTCTTTCTCTTCAATTGCTGTGTTTTTTCAGGAGAGCTCTCTTTCTTAATCTTCTTCATCCATACTTGTTTAGAGTTATTCTTCCATCCTGCTCTTTTTGTGGAAACACATTTAGAATCATTAGTAAAAGATGGTCTGGATGGTATCTTCTTCTTAGAAGATGTTTCCCTTTCATTAGAGGATGTCCTCCTTTTGGAATCATACTTCCCAATGCACACTTGAGTGGAAACATTTCTTCTTTCAGATGATTGGGGGGCTTCAGTTTTGGGTGACTTCTGATTTTTCAATATCACCTCTAGCCCTAAGCATTTCATGTTGAGAGAGTTATTATCATCCTCAACAAATCATAGCCTTCCTTCCCAATTCTCTTTAAGTTGTTTCATCTAGTCTTCATGCACCTTCTTCATTTCTTGCAATGAATTTTCATGCTCCTTTACCCTTTTTACTTTGTCTTCAAGTTGAGAATCATTGAAAATCATTGACACTGTATGCCTCTTTTCCAGTGCATGAAAAAATTCATTAAACACTATCTCAAAGAATTCTTTCTCACAAATTCTTCTTTGTAGTTCTTCAGTGACATCATCAATTCGTTCATGGAAAAGTGAAATGGTTTCATCATTAGCCTTCACAGCTTTGTGAGAGTGTTGTTTATGCCAACCCATCTTGCCAATTGATCTTAGATAGAATTGGATACTTCTTCTAGCTGTAATTTTTCTTCTTGAAGATCATGGATACTTGTAGCAATACACATTGCCACTTCCCTGGGGACTATCTTCCGAAGATGTTTGAGTGAATTTGGAAGATCACTGATTGTTCCATCATCATCACAGCTAGAGAAGGCTTCATCAGAACAGTGATAAAAGGAATTATCATCTGTTGTGACTTTCACATTACAATCAGTGGAAGGTGTTTCACTATTAGTAGTAACCTTCTTCTTCATCTTCTTGACTTGTTTCTTCTTTCTATTTTTCTGAGTCTTGGAAAATATCTTCATTTGGGGGTTTTCTCTCATTTCCTCAAATATGCACTTCATAAAGACTCCCTTGGATCTTTTAAAGGAAACCTCCCTCTGATACCAATTGAAGTGCCTGGATCAGTGTGATCATTGAGAGGGGGAGGGGGTGAATCAGTGATCCTTTAAAACTTTTTACTAATTGATTCTTTATCAATTAAGCCTATATGGATTGTTAAGGCCTCAATCCACTCTTCTTGTATCCCTTAGCCTTTCCTTGAGTGATGCAGTAAATGTAAAGGCACAAGAATCAAGGATTTACAAGGTTCGGCTTTAAAGTCCTACGTCCTTGCCATGTTGGTTAAACGCCACAACATGGTTTCTCCATTATAATTCGATTAGTAATTACAATGGTCGATACAGAGTCACATTGTATCTCTCCTGAGTCCCATGGGAGGTTCTTTATACTGCATCCCACAGTGTTACCAGAGTCCCACTGGCCTGCTTCAGCTTCAACCAAAGGCTTCTACACCCTGAGTCTCACAGGGGGTCTTCTCCTGGCTCCTCGAGTCACACGAGTAGCTCTTCTTCTTTTTAAGTTCTTCAAGAGTCTTCAACTCTCATGGATAAGGTCTGCTGGCCTTGCTCACTTCTTCTGATCACTGGTGGTGACCATGACTTCTCTTATTTCCTTTGGCTTTGTCTCCTTCTTCTATGGATGACCCTGCCACTGTCTTCAAGAATCTTGATTGGGAAATATGTTCCTGCACTATGTATGCCCACTCAATCTTCTTGGTCATCTCAACTACTGAAAACTCAGATGAATGTTGACTTTAACTTCAGTCTGGTTTCAGTCTCTCTTCAATTCAACTTCATGCACTGAGTACATGGCATCTCTAAATCTTCATGCATGACTTGCATGGAATCTCAAATATCATCAAGAACCTTCCTTCTTGGACTGCTCAAATTCACACACACTTATTTAAACTTTGTTTACATGTGCATGTGCATGCATGCAAGTATGATCTCCCCATTTTTTCTTGGTGTGATAAACACATAAAGGGTGCAATATATTTTAGCACACAAACCTTCTTCTTCGAGTCACACTTTTTAATTCTTTTTCACACACAGAAAATTGTGTGTTGTTATTTAGTATGAATTTCTCCTTCTCTATTTCTTCTCAAGGTTTTCACCCACTTGTACACTTATTCATAAATGCATGGATATGCATGTATCTTCTTCCTTCTCTTGGGAACACACAAGAGTTTTGGCCTCCTTCACTTATGCATATTTAAGGCTACGACCTTCTTGTTTCTTTGCACACACTTTGTTCTTTTATTCTCCTTCAATGTGTGCACAGTCCACTTGTGCGCACACTAAGGTAATGGCCTCTTCAATTCTTTCTCACACACACAACGTTCTTATCTATTCATGCACATTAACTCCACCATGAAATCACACTCCTTCTTCAAGTAAATCACACAAAATCTGAATGAGTATGTGGATATTATATGTGTGAGGGTTTCTTCTCAAGGGTTATCAAGGCCTTGGCCTCATGCTTGTGTTCCTCTTTGTGACAACGCAAGGCGTCGTGTTCTCCTTCTTTAGGAAAAAAAAGAGTGCACAATCCTCCTTCTACGTGAAAACCAGGGAGCACGGGTCTTCTACACACCAAGAGTGCTTGGGTGCAATAGGCGCGCATGGTGTGGCCTTCTTCTACCGCACAAGGTGTGGTACCTTCTTCTACCGTGCAAGTGGCGTGGTAGCTTCCTCCTGCCGCGCAAGCGAGTGGACAGAGATGGCGCACAAGTGTGTGCGACTCAGTTGCTTCCTACCGCACAAAGGGAGCGCGGTGGCTTCCTCCTGCTGCGTGAGTTTGTGGGCACATAGGGTGCATCCACATGCTACCGCGCAAGAATGTGGGCAGCGTGCATGCAAGGCTCAGCTTCTTCCATGTCGCGCAAGGGAGCGCACAGGGAGGCTCGACATAGCCCCTTCCTTCGCGCAAGGAATGCGCGGTTCTCCTTCACGCAAGTGGTTGCACGGTTCTCCTATCCAAAGATGCTCTATTTTTTTGAAACAGAAGCACTTGAATGTCTGGGAGGCAGCATCATTTTTCTCGTCGGGCTCTACCTTTTATAGATGATCATAAGATCTTGTTCTGCACTTCAAATCATCGAAATATGTCGTGAATATCGGAGGTTTTAATTCCCGATATATTTTTTTGAATAATCGAAATATTAGGTTCATTAAAAACACTCGTTTTAAATATATGACGTGTATCTCGGGTGATTCGTAGAATCCATTCTTCGTGTATGGATTCACGATTGTATGCCCAATTTTTGTGCATAAATCTCGCACGTATCCACCTAGCCTTGTAAACTCCGTTTTCCTCGGCCATACCTTCTTCCTCGAGATTTATCATGCATGCAAGACGTAGATTGCATGCATGGTCTTGGTTTGATCAGACGATCACCATGCTGTTTTTTTGAGCTTCAACGGTGGTCCGGATTCAACCATGGTTGATCAGTAGTGGCGACAGCGAGCTGGTTCACGTCGGGAAGATCTCGGGTGTCCGGATGTTGAAGACTACCATGAATTTTCACCTCGGCCGTTGGATCGGCGTTAAATGATCTCGGGTAGTCGAGATTATAATGCAGCACCACGGATGCATTGGACGTTTCAGATCAGCGCACGATCAGATGAGCGGCCAGGATTTCCTCCGCATTTTAAAAACTTCTCCCACATCGAAACGCCCCACGACTTTCTCGTGTTTTAACAACCATCGCCGCCCAACCTCAGCTCAGAAAGCTCCTCTCCCCCCTCTGGTACTTCCTCGCACCGGTTCTCCTGCGGGCGCGCTCTACCGCCCACTCTGCTCCTTCACGGGCACGCCCTTGGTGCCCACGCTACGCGGGCTTCACCTCCGCGTGGCTCGGGCTTACACACGGCCCGACGGTTATTGGGATGGCCCATGAAGTTTCCCCATGGGCGTGGTGACCTAGTCCCACATGTGCCGTGGGATGAGGCCCTAAGGCTGGACCAATAGTTGGCATATTTTTTTCATATAGCTACCTTGTATACTTAGTTAAATAACCAAGTAGGAACAAGCCTTCTTCATTCCATTCTCCCCTCCTTCAATTCTTCTTCTTCATTAGAATTCTTCATCTCCTCTTAAACATTTTTCCTCTACTTAAAAGGGAATTCTGGGAGGTTCTTCGTCAACCATTTCTCTTGAATCAAATATTTCATCAGTGTTGTTCTTAAATGATCCAATCGGAGATGAGGTTGGATCATCTTCAAATCCTCATGCACAATGAGATAGTCCATGGTCTTCTTCAAACCACTTCATCCACTTAGGAGTTGTGTATGGTTCATCTTCTTCTTTCCTTCTTCATTCTTCATCCACTTAGTGATATTGGATGGCACTTCTTTATCTCCTCAAGCATTGTGGAGACAATGCATGGAATTCTAACAATTTTGTGACATTGTATCTCCTTGATACAAGTCTTGGAAATTTAAGATCAGCTCTACAATCTTATGATTTTGTTTGGAGAGTGTTTCAACCATTACCTCCTATGCCACTTAGTGATTCTCCTAAGTGACATGCTTCTTAGTACCATGTCATTCTCCAACAATCACCATCACCTTGTCAGTCACATATCCACTCAATCCTTGAAATCTTATTAACCACATCACCATCACCATCACATCCTCTATCATTCACATATTGACACTCCTTGTCATCCATTCAATCCTTGACACCTTATTGACAAAAAATGCAGCATAGTGCACAACAAAATGCATAACAAAAAGGGAATGTCATTATGGTGTCCATGAAAGAATGTATGTAAATCATACATGGAAATTCATATTGAAAAATAGTTATATATACTATTAATTTATGTAAATATATACGAGAAAATGTAAAAGCAGTGTTTAAGAATGTTTATAAGTAAAACAATTTAGTGTTGTTTAAGGAAAATATTAAGGACAATTTAAAGAGTAAAAGGAATAATATTTAATATTATACCAGGATTGAAACAAGATTTTTTTTCATGATAATATGAGTTATTTTATAAAAATATTGGGTTCTTAAAACATTTTTTGTAGTTCACTTGAAAATGGGTAAGAAGTCAAGAAGTTCTCCTTAAATGGACTTCCTTATAATGATGAAATTATAAGGGAACCCTTTTAAAACATGTATTTCCCCATAAAAGAAGGATGGTATCATATATATACAAGATTTTGTAAAATATAAATTTAATTTAGAAAAATTAAACAAAAAATAAATATCATTACATTGTGATAATGAGAGGGAAAAGTAACATGAATAAAATAAATGGTTCTTTGTGAAGAACCCTTACATTATGTCTAAAATAATTCTACACTTGTCCTTAATGTCCTGTTTAATCAATAAAAATTAAATAATTAATTAATTAAAAAAAATTATTCAGTTAAATTTTTTTATTCTAATTTCATTAAGTTCATTCATGGAATTTTTTATGAGTTTTAAGACACAATTTTATTGTTAAGGAGTGTTCATTTCTCGGGTTTTCAAGAATATTTACTTGTATACATGTATAAAAAATAGATTAATAAGAGAATTTTTTTCCATTATTTGAAGTTATATGGTTTTCATGAAAACACATAATATTATATTCTTTTATATTTAATTTTATAATTTTATGTGGGGATGAATCATTATATAAAATTTTAATTATAAATTTTTATATTATTTTGGTGTTATATTCATTCATCCCAAATAAGTTTTGTTTTATGAATTGATATCATGTATATATCGTGGTTAAATTTTATTTTTCAGGAATTAATAAATATATATTATTATTTTTCAACCATAAAAATGTGTATATGATATTTATTGGGAGGTAATGGAAATCGAAATCATGTTATCCTTGATTTTGATAAATTAACACGAAAAAAGATTTTTACATTTTTGAACAAAAGTGGTAGGGGAATGAAATGATTTTTGATTTTCCATTATAAAAAAAATCAATTATATAGATGGTACTAGAGTTATCATAACATTTTTATGAGGGGAGGTTGGGGATAGAATATAAAAACGGATTCACTGAAATTAGAAATTAAAGAATTGAATGTGGATTTTACCTCTTAAATCCTTCTTCATGAGAACCGCCTTATGGTAATTATTAATGGTAATTTTTATAGAGAAATTATTTCTATATGTTGGTAGGTGATTGAGAAGATATTTTAGTAGAATTTAGATAAGTCTCAATGATTTTGAGGTTTGCAGAGAAGAGGTGGTGAGGGGTGGTTTTTATTGTCGAGGGGTGGGGTGGTTTTCTCATTATTTTATTCATTAGTTATTGTTTTTATCAACACTATGAATTGATTCAAAATAATCAAAAAATATATTAATTTATTTAATTATAGTTATATATTATGGTTATTACATCATCAATTACTCAAGGAATATTTTATATGACCTATACTGTATATATACAATAAATTTTTGTATCTCACAATCTACTAAAAATTAATTGATTTCGAAAATTCCAAAACATAAACCTAACATTTTTTCATTGTGTATAATTAAAAAAGAACTCTATTTTGTGAAAATAATTTTTGAAATATTAGAAATATAATTTTGAATTGAAATCATAATTTAGTTTGAAAATAAAATTTTTACAATCATAGCTGATTGCATTACATTTTGAAAAATTAATTAATGTCTCAGAAAATTATATTTTTACCATAAGAAATAAATGTTAAATTTTGACTATATTTTCAACTAAATATTTATATAAATTATAATGTTGAAAATAAAAACTTATGTTTTATAAAACTATAAAAACTGAAGAAATAATTTATAATCAATTTATTTATTTATAGAATGATATGATTATATCATATTTTAATTTCCATGATAGATACATTTTACATATACATTTATATGTGATGTTACTATTCTATTTTCTAGTTCACTGTTCATAAATTTAGCATTAATATTCCAATGATCAAGTTACTATTTTATTGGTATAGGTTAGTTAACTTCATTAAATACCACTTATTCCATTATTAATTTATTTATAATGTTTCTATAGTGTTCTACAACAAGTTTTATGTGATTATTATATATGACATAATTATAATAAGTTAATTTTCATTAATAATATTTTGGATGGTTATATTCTTCCCCCCTTATGAAATTTTTCCCTCACAATTTATTTTTACAATATATGGTGAAAAATAGTCAGGGAACTTCTCCTTAATCACTTCCTATTAATCCCATTATGCCTCTTTATATTTATTTTTTCTCTATAGTAATTTGACCATGGGGGTTGTAGTTTTTGTAGAATAATTTCTCTATGTTAGAAGATCTTCATGGGAATTTCCTGGTATGAGACATTATTTTCCAATTATACTACATCTAAATTCAGTACAAGTGAAAGATCTAGTATGTACATCCTCAGGAGGGATATGTGGAATACATTGTGTACTTGAGACATGGTAGGTGGAAGTGCTAGTCGATATTCCAAAACACTGACATGGTTAGAATTTCAAATGGGGTTATATAAAAAGGACATAGATTTCCATTATTCACAAAAATCATGATTCTCTTCTATAGATATATGCAGAAGAATACAATGTTTCCATCATTAAACTCTAGTTCCAAAAAAATAATTTTTTTCATATCTCTTATGTCAAATTTGTAATGCCTCAATGTGATACAAAATTATTTTCAACTTCTATACCACTTATTTTCCCATTTTAGGTCCATGGAACTAAATTTCACAAACATAATCACAACATGTCAGTGTTTTTCACCTTTTCCCACAAATAGATTCATTCGGTGCCACTTGGATGCCTGAGTGGAAACTATTATTGTAAGAGAACTCAACTACAGGAATATGTTGGCCCCTTCATCCTCTGAACTCCATATATCATTCCTTAAATATGTATTCCCCTTTCTAAATAGTTTATTCATATTGGCAATCGGTTAGTTGATGATAAGTTGTAATGAAGTTTAACTCAGTTTTAGAGAATGTTGGAGACTTTTCTAGATATTGGAGCTGAATCATGGATCTTGATCAAATGAAATTGATATTGGTACTCTGTGTAGCTTTACCACGTCTTTGATTTAAATCATTTATTATTGATCCAGTGAGAATTATTCTTAAATTGTGATAAATAGAGCTGTATTTGTGAGAGGATCCATAAAAACCCCATATCAAATTTATTCCCCTGGATGCCTTCGGGAGTCAAGTTAAAAAGTCCATTGTGAATTTTATGCATGTCCATATTGGTATTGGTAATAGTTTAATCATCCTATTAGATATTTTTCATTTCATACTTCACTTTCTAACATTCCAGGTAATTTTATATATAGTCAGTGATATGAATTTTCATATTTTCAAACCAATAGTTATCATGGTGATCTCGATACATCACTGGGTTCCCTAGTAAATAGAGAAGGTTAACTTATATTTGTTATCCATATGGTCCTTCTTTATCACTATATATTGTGTTTCATATTATTGTGACCAAAATCTTACAACTCCTTCCTCATCGATCATGAACTCTAATTATTTCCCACTTCTAATATCTTACAACCTATTTTAAATTCTCATAACATTAATTTGAGAATCCTTTATTTTCTACATAGGGGATGATTGAGATATCATTTGAGAAATAATTTTTTAAATTCTCTCATTAATGATTCCCATAATTATCAGTTGAAAATATAATAATATCAGATCTAATTAAATTCTCAGCACTGATAAAAATGTTGGGTCCTTTCTACAAAGAGAATATTATAATTTTTTCCCCTTATCAGAATTATAGTGGATTGAGGAGCCATAAATGTTATTGAGATCTAAACATCCTTACTATTTAATATTAAGCCCCATTTTTTGAATATATTTATTTTAGGGTTTTTTATTAGAATATATCTCACACTTCTCAATATAGAGATTATGCTGTACGATTTTCGATGCAAAGATCAAAGCCTCCAACTCCATATCATGTACAATATCGTTTTTCACATGAATGATCTACTATATTAAGGAATATGCTATCACTTTATTAATATTTATCTATTCAAATACTAATCTCATATTTGAATAATTGTTGTACACCACAATGAGATCCCCACTTGTTTGTATTGATCACACTACTATGGTGATATGCCTCTTTTTTCAACTCATTCAAATATCCTTCACAATCACTATTCTAGACAAACCTTTCTCATTTCAATGCCTACTTGGTTAGTTAGTTCAATAATCATGATATTTTCTTCACAAATCACTTAAAATACCTCTCTAACCCAAGGAAACTAATGATATCAATTATTGATATTGATCTGGGTCACACTCCAATTGCATTATTTCTTTGAAATATTCAAATATATCCCTTTTCAAGTGATTATATTCCCATGATTGAAAAATAATCTATCAAGAACTCACCTTTACTGTACTTTTCATAGTGATTCTTCCCTCAAAAATTTTATATAACAATATTCAAATTCTTTCAGGTTCATCTATTCACTTTGATTATAGATGAATATAATCGATAAATACCACCAATTATTGTTGAGTTAATGTCATTTGACTCTATTCCTTAAGTCCAAAAAATTTCAGAATATAAGTGGATCCTAAGGACATCACTATGAACTCAAAGTTTCCATACCATGTTTGAATGTCAGTTGTGGGGAAATCCTCATTAATCACCTGTATTTCATGATATCCCAACAGAAGGTCCTCTATAGAGAATTATGTGTCCCCAAATAGATGATCAACCAAGTAATTTTTACATGGAATGGGGATCCTATTGTTTATCATGATTCCCTTATTCTCACAATAATCAATGATGATCTGCATTGTTCCATTATTATTCATGAAGAATACTACTGCTCCACCCTATGGTGAAGCACTCAGACATATAAAACCCTTGTCATGATTTTCCTATAACTTCTTCATTAGTTATTACATTTCAATACTGGTCATTCTATAATGTGTCTCAGATATAGCTAAGATCGAGGAAAATGTTCAATTGAGAACCCATCCTCTTGACGATAAGGCAAGAATATGAAATTATTCAGGGAATAAATTAGTTTAATCCCCCATGATGGGAATGTATTAGTGCAAGATTCTCACTTTTATATGATGTATTTTGTGCAAGTTATGCTTGCTCATAAGGAAAAAATATCCACAATATAGGTGATGACCCTTAAGTAGATTTATCTTCTTCTTTACACTTGTACAAAATAAGAGTATTCTTAGGGATGTAAAGAGTGATATCCCTTTCCCATCAATTGATGTTTTCTTAATATAAATATAGAAAATATAAGCAAAAAATAACATCAAACTCTACCAAAGGGAGTATGAAAATAATTTTTGGGAGGTTCATTCCAATGAAATTATCTCAGTAGTAGTTATAATCATTGGATGAAATAATTTCCCCATTTTATGTTCCATTGATAACTAAAACAAAATATTTTGAGGTGGTGAATGAATAATTCCACTAAACATGGAAGATATGAAAGAATATATAGATCTAGAATGAAATTTTACATTCAAAACTCAGGAATGATTAACCATAATTCATGTCTCCAAATATTTACTAGGCTATACCTCAATAATAGTGATTTCATATGACCTTCCTTTCTTCATTGAATATTTTTGTTGTTTATTGACTCCATCAACCCTTGGAATAGGGATATAGATGTCATACTACCAATATTACTTTCATTTGAAACACTTTACTATTAGATAATTTTCTATATGTATCTTCCTTAATTAATCAACATTTGTGGGATTCTTCACATCCCTTTGGTAGTTATTATCCATATTCCCTTCTCTTAAATATTTGATGCATCCCTTGGATCCCTTTAATCAATTTCCATGATTATTCTTCCCAAACATTGGAAATGTGGGATGTTGGGTTTTTTCTATAATTGGATCAATCTGTTGATCCACCAATATTAAAATCAATTTTCACTCTTTTTTCATGGGGAAAATAATACCATTATCAGTGTCTGATCACTATTTTATCCTTCTGGGAACAGTGGAAAATCACCTCATAAATGTCAATATCTCGAATCGCTAACACTTTTCATAGACACAACCTTTTCCCACTAAAGAAGTGATCTACATTGAATTTAGTGTTCTTAAAAAATATAAATTCATTTCTAGAAATCCATGTGTTTTTTCCTCATACTCCCTGATCAAATCCTCTTCCTTCTACTTTGGTCTGAGGAATTCCCCTTCCATCGTAAGTTTTTAGGTTTGGGGACATTATTTATTGAAAAACATTTTTGTTGAATTCCTCCCAATGCATGGAATCAATTTTCTATTTGGACTTCATCTTCTTAATTATTTTACACTATTGATCATCTTCATTAACATAATGATATACCACTAGTATAACATTCTATTCATTAAAAAACTAGAGGGAAAATAATATCTCTTAAATGACGTTAATCCATTATTTTATGAGGATGGGATTAGAATATCCACTAAACATGTGGGGCCGTTTTCACATGATTAATTCAATAATTAATTTAACTTTATTAGGTGAAAGAGGGAATTAAACATGATTCATGTTGTTATTAAAAACATCAAATGGCTGAGAAAGTACTCTCACACTATTTTGAGCACATTTTCCCAACATATTCAGCATATCATTAGAGAAATAATCACATTTCATATAACCTTGGTTGTTATAATGGGGTAAACTATTTATATAATTAACTAAGAAAAATAATTTACAATTATGGGTATTGAATACTTATTTAATAAGAATATAATAAAAAAAATATTTTATATATAAGAGGAAACTTGTAAATAAAAATTATACCTTAACTTGTGGTTCTCGTAGTTTAAATATTGGTTTCCCATGGTGATATAATTATCCCAAGCATACTTACTAATATTATATATTAATAATATCCGAAAATAACTGGTACATTCTCTGATACCTAATAGAGAGATCCCAATCGATTATCCTTTTCATTACACATTTTTAAGCATAATTAATCATCAAATTCCAATAAAAGGATCGTAAATTTAGGTACATTTGAATATTACATATATAATTAAACATAATGATACAATGAAATATAAATATATTATTTATATCCAAAATCTTTTTCATCCCTTATATCTATATAGTATGTCCTTGGAAATACATTGACAAAAGGGATGATCTAAAAAACCTACTTAATGAATATGAATAGGAATAAAACAATGTGTGGGTCAGAAATCATAACATGATGCCATAAATTGAAAGTATCAGGAATACAAATAAGGAAAAAATTTTGTATGGCATGGGAATATACATCCATGGAATAATAATAATTTTTAATCAACATATATCATGATATAAACATGAGTCAATGCTAGCTTCAAATACATATTGGATAATGTCCCATAAAGGAATCAGGTTCACTATATATACCAACATAACACATCATGACATCAAAGATTAATGAATTAATTATATTTTAATATGTGTTAATCCATCATAACATGTTTATAAATATTTTCCCCAGATGATTAATATTACATAAGTTATCCAACATAAGCATAAGGTTCACCGATGGAAATAATTAGGTATCCTAACCATATCAAAAGGTATAAAAAAGGAATATCCTAATGTTGTCTATAAAATAATGTATTTATTTCATAAATGGAAATTTATAATGGAAATAGTCATACATATGAATAAATTATGTTAAAATACAATCAAAACATGAAAAAATTATTTTCAAAACACATTAGAGAAAAAATTCGTGCAATTGAAGGAAAATATTAAAGTGACTCTAAAGAGGAAAATAAATAATATTTATTATATAAAAAATTAATCGTATTACTTCAGGATAAAATGATTTATTTTTAAAAATAATGTATTTTTAAGACAAATTATAGAGTAAAGCAGAAAATGGCTATGAAAGCAGGATGTTCCCTTTCATCAGGCCTGTTTATTGGGAAGAATTGAGAAGGGATCATTTCTAAAACATGTATTTACAAATAAAATAATGATTATATAGTATTTATAAAATATATTGGAACATAAAAACATAATATAGATCAAATAAAATAAAATAAAGAATCATTAAATTATGGTAGAGAGACGAAAATTAAAACCTGATGGGAATATAATTGTTCTGGTAGAATCCCTTACATTTTGTATGAAAATGTACTACACTTAATCTTAATGTCTTGGAAAAAAATAAAATCCATTAATTAATTAATTATAATCATTTTATTCATTAATTTGGTATTTTTATATTTTTATTAACTTAATTAATGGTCTTCGTGATGAGTATAAGATATAATTTTATCAATCAGGAATATTCGTTTCCTTCGATCACCTGATCAGTTATATGTATACATGTATGAAAAATAATGTAATATGATAACGGTTGGATAGAATTTATGATATATATTATTAAATAATATCCATATTATTGAGTGGTTATATATATAACTTTCTAATTTGGGGTGAGTATGAATCATTATATAAGATGTTGATGATATCCATTTACATTATTTCGGTGTTTTTTTCTATCATCGCGAACTACTTTTGTTTGATTAATATGTATCAAGTATATATAATGGCTTTATAATATTAAATTAAATTTTGTACATATATAATAATACTTTTTACACATAAAATGGTTTTATGATTATTATCAATGGAGGGAATTGAAATTGAAAACTAATCATCCTTGAAATATATATATTAACATATCATGAATGATGTTTTCATTTTTGGAACAAAAATTGAAGGGGAATGAATTTATTATGAATTATTCCATTAGCATAATAAAATTATAGTAAATTTAATGTAATAGTGTTTTTATTATATATTTAGGAGGTTAGGTGAGGATATTATATGAAAAGAAAATATCTAGAAAAGAATTTAATGTAAAAGATTGTGGATTTTACCTCTTGATTTCTACTTCTTGAGAACCTCCATAGAAGAATTGGTTTTGGTATTTTGGTTCTCATAAAATTATCCTACAAATAAGGGAGTGTATTGAGAAGAAAATTTTTTATAATTTGGACAAGGCTTAAAAAATTTGATGTTTGTGGAGAGGAGGTGGTGAGGGGTGGTACTTATATTGGAGAAGTGGGGTGTTTTTTCATTATTTTATTGATTAGTTTATTGTTTTGTCCCAATATTATGAATATTTTTCTAATTATAACCAACTATAACAAAATAATAATGGGGAGTTATGGATTGTAGTTCTTACATTATTGATGACTCGAGGAATAGTGTATTTAATTTATAATGTATATATATCATAAATTACTATATTTAACTATTCACAAGAAATCATCAATTTCCAAAAAAAATACAATAAATCCACCCTAACCATTTTCAGATGTGTATAATTATTAAATGAACAAAATTTTATGAAAAAAATTATTAATATGATAAATCTAATTTTTATTGAAAATATTCATTTACATTAAAAATACAAATTTTAAAATTATTACTAATTTTATAACACTTTGAGAAAGAAATTACGGTCACATAAGTATCAATTATAATCATAATAAAAAATATTCATTTCTGAATATATTTTTTTGGGAATAAATTTTCTTTTAAATGTTATATTATTTATAAAATTTGAAAATAAACAAATATGCTTTGTAAAAATTTCATCACATAATTAATAATTTTAAAAATAATAATTTAATTATCGTATGATATGATTATCTCATATTTTCATTAAAATGATGGATAAATTTTATTTATGATTTCTTAGGTGGGGTTTTTACTCTTTTTTCAAGTTTACTATTAAGTTGTGTCACATTATAATTACATAGGTCAAGTTATTATTTCATTAGTATAAATTTCATAATTTCTAGAAAAAACCTCTTATTCCATTCATTCTTTATTTATTGAGTTTGAACTTTATTCTATAAATTATTTTATATGATATTACTATATGAAATAATTATAGTAAGGGAATTTTTGTAGATAAAATTATGTGTTTTTACACTCTGGTTTGATCAAATTCCATATATGGAATCAAAATGAAATTTTAAGAATGTATCATTACAAACATGAATCACAAATAAGTTATCAAATCGTGATTTCCAAATTTCCTCAAGGAAGACTCCCTATATGCCAGTATATTACAACTAACAATTATTTTGTACGATAGTATAGTGGGGAGGCTATAAACTCATTACTAGATTGTATAACAGTGGTATAAAAAATGAGTAAGTTGTAAAAAAATGATCATAATTGTTTCAATAGAATAAAATCATCTTACTTAATATAATGTCTCAAATAAATATTTATTATCATATAAAAAATTACGATGATGTGATGTATAAATAATGGAGATATATTGTTACATTGAAACATGTATACATAGTAAATGCAATAAAAATAAATAACATCGAAAAGTTATACCCAATATAATAACAATGAAAATAATGGTCCTCTAATATTGTACTTCATCCAAGTACATGATTTCATGAATCCATGTTATGATTCATCCCTTTGACCCTACTGATATCCATATGGTTTATTTAAGTACATATCAAAGGATCAAATAGGTTGTGAATGGAACTAAAAATCCACCACCAAACGTGTCTAGAACTATTGATATGATAATAGAATAATCATTCTATAGGTATAATTTGTAATGAAGAAAAATTAATAAACCATGTTGGTCTAGGTTCCTCATGGAAGACATGTCTGATACAAGATGCATCATCCTTAGATGGAATATCTCTAATAATTTGACATTTGACAATTGTATGAAAAAGGTCATGACCCATGGTGTAAAACCAGGTGTCTATGTATAATGATATTTATATAATATGATTCCTTGAACCCACACTTCCAGTTTCTGTGTAAAAATATACTATGAAATTTTTTATATAAGGAAACTGAACAAATAAAAATCTGTAAATTATAGTTTATAACCTTTTACCAGTATAGATTTTGGAGGATCAAACAACACCTTACATTTATTATAGTAGTACATAATTAAAAAAATGAATACAATGCGTCGATGTTCACTAACTCCCAATATTTTGAATATTAAATTGGAGTACTATTATTCTTGTAAAAAACATTTAAAACACCACATTAGCATTTAATATCCCAGTGGGGGTTTTGAGGCCATAAAAATACCTATTATGAAAACTTCTATTTAAAATTACTTTTTGAGAAATGCCGTTATAATTATTTTGGTAATTGCATGAAAATAATTTTTTAATTAAATTTTAAAAACCATGTTGACATTTCCTTTTTGGTAAAATAACATCCCACTTTTGAAATTACATTCCTTAATAAATTTACTATAATATAATCTAGTGATTTTTGGTAAAAATTACATGAGTTTTGGAAAACAAAAACATTATGGCCACATAAACAATTGATGTAAAACATGGGCCTACCAACATTCTGAGAAAGGGGTTCACTTCCAAATTCCCTAAAGTATTTAAAATACACATTTTCTGTGTTTTTTGAAACAATTTTAATCATACTTTGTATAAATATATTTTTTCCCTGGGTTTCCTACTTTAAAAATATTGATGAAATATGTGCATATTCCATTAATTAAATTTAAATTTATACCTTCATTTAGAAAACCCCAGATATTTTAGGGAAATAGAAGTTCTCTAATTTTGTATATCACATAATCGTATAGAATGTTAATGATATAATTTTTAACATTCTAAAATATTTTCATTCATTAAACTGATAAAAAATTTTGAAATTTGATTCCTATAAAAAATTCTGTTTTTACATTAACACATATATACAAAATCCATCCATGATAGGTCATGTATTGTAGATTATGTTATTATTTTATAAATAAAAACCATGATTTTACATACCCCTTACACAAATGACATGATAGTTTTAATTATTTTAAACTATAAATTAAAAAAAATAAAATGATATTATAAATTATCAAATATTATTTGAAATATTCATTAATAATATAATTTCTTATATAAGAACATTATTCTTCGTTAAAAAAATACTCATCTCATGAATTTGAAAATAGTGATATTTTCATCATGTAAAAAAATTCATATTTCTGAATAATATATTAAAACAATAATTTTTGGTATTTTTTAAGAATATCTAATTCAATATAATATAGATTATCTTTAAAATAAATAAATTCTAGTATAAAAAAAATACTTCACCATACAATTAAATTCATGAAGATTTAAAATATTTGACATTTAAATAAAACTATCCCCTACTATTAAAATCAAAACATAAATATAAATTTTAAAATCTTAATTATGTGTAGATTATCTTTTTCTTCATCATGTTGTCACTTCTCAACCCCATTACACTTAGAAATGAGGGAAAGAAAGGTAATAGACTGCCGTGATGTCTAACCCATGCAAACAAAGGAATAATACTTCTATAGTTCTGGGCCATCATCTCTTATATATATAAAATAAAAAATTCACTTTTTGGATATATTATTATAATATTTGATATATGTAGTATATATTGTATTTGACCAATTCAGTACAACACAAAAAAAATAAAACAGTATATTCAATGAACAATTACCACCAAAATCATGAAAAATGAAAATGAATTTAAATCAGATGTTTACATGTTTTGGTTAGATATAATGTTATATTAAGATGACACGTACTGAAAAAAAATTCTCAAGAATAGTTCAAGAAGAAATGCATATTTATTCACAATGCATTCAATGAAATCTATACATAAATAAATCAAAATTGATTGGAATAATTGATAAAATATACACACCACTATAAATGTTTAAATTAAACAATGGAAGGAATTAAAATAGAGACAAAAGTGTATTTTCCAATAGTAGCCGAAGGATTAATCATGGGAAAAATGAACAAGATATTCATTAATATTTTAAAACCTATAAATAAAATATGCACACCAATAATCCAACCTAGAAAATGTTGAAAACATATCCATAACCAAACCCAAAATCATGTTTGAAACACCCAATATGGCTTCCATTGAGAGTTTGAACTCATCATCTTCCTTTTATCCATGTTTAGACCTTCTTCCCCAGACACAATGAACTCTGTTCTGTTTGTTAGTGGTTGAACCCCCATCAGTGGTTAACAATAGTTCATCGAAGCCTCCAATCTTTGACTCCTTAGTTTGAGACCGTTCTATGCATGACCATAACTATGATTGACTCCACTTGGGGCTTCATCACAGATATTTCTCTTGATATCATCCTCTCGGGAACCAAACCCTTGAACCATCTATCTCCCTTAATGACATTATTTTTCATTATTCATTTTTTAATAATTTCGTACTCATTTCACAATATTTCAAATAAATTTAAATAAAAAATAATATATTATTAATTTAATATTGATATTCTTAAATAAAAATATTTTAATATTTTATAATAAATTTTATTAAATAAAAAAATAATACAAATTAATTTTAACAAATTTAATTTTTAATAAATGAAATGATTTATTTTTATAAAATATATGTCATAACATCCTTAATTTAAATAATAATACCATTATTAATGACAAATAATTTTGGGGATGTTACATTCACAACCCCTCCTTAAATGAATTTCACCCTTATATTTTGTTCATCGGCTTTGAGAAAATTCTGAATTTCCATATATATATTTTTAAAAAACATGTATATATAAGGGGAACATTAATTATCTAAAGAAAATTTTATCACATTATTTTTATTTTCTTCAAAATACAACATAAAATCTCTGAGGATGTTTAAACGGGTTGTATGATGCCAATTATAACACCCCAAACCCATGCATCCGAGTTTTCTGAAAAAATATATGATGTAATTATTTTATAAATAAATAGAACAATTACACAACACTAAAATTCTTTTCATGAAATTTTATTGGTCTAGGATCTGGAGGATTAGAAAACACCTTAAATAAATTAGAGATAAACATAAATAAAAAAATTCCTTCTACGCTTCCATTTGTGCTCTGTCCAGCCGTGTCAAAGACCGAATTAGAGGTTCTTTAATTTTATTGAAGAAAAATTGAAACATAGGATACACATTTAATTTCCCAATAAGGGTATTGAAATATTTTAAAAACATTTAATGATACCTTTCTTTGAATATAACTTTTTAGAGAAATTATATTGAAATTATTTTTCTAATAGCATGAAAATATTTTTGGAAATACTTTTTGAAAACATTTTTGAAATTGTTTACTCATTAAAATACCATTCTATATTTGAAATTACATTCATTCAAAACAAATTAAATTTATTCGATTTATTTTTAAAAAAACTGTACATTATTTTGAAAAAAACACTTTGGAAACAATAATCATTAATGGATATCTTGGGCCTACCCAATTTTCTAGGTATGGTTTCACTCCCCAATTTCCAAAAATATTTACAACATTCAAGTGATAGGTTTTATAATAAAAATTTATGATTTATTTATGTATATAAACATTTTTCATTATGTTTTATACGTTAAATATATTAATGAAATATGCCCCTATGCTTGTAATTAAATTTTCAATTACTACTTAATTATGAAATCACATGATATTTTTGAGAAAATGAAGTTCTCCACTTTTGAACATCCTATAATCACATAGAATTTCAATTATTTTTTTTAAATCCAATAAAAATTGTATTATTTAAAAACTTAAAAACAAATTCCAAATTAGGTGACTATAAAAAATATTTTTTAACCATAACACATACATATACAATGCATGCATGAAATTTATTATATTTTAGATCATGGATGTATTTTATAAATGACATACATAGTTTTATATGCCCCATACAGATCATACAATATAGTTTTAATTATATTAAACAATAAACAATAAATATAAATGGATATCATAAATTAATAAATATTATTTAAAATAAACATTAATAATAAAATTTCTTGTATAAGATCATTATTTTTAATTTTAATAAATAATTTTCTCGAAACATTGAATACTGGGATATATTAAACATATCAAAAACTAAATGATATTTCTTATAAATAAAATACAATAATAATTTATGTGATTTCTTAATCAAATATTCTTATATATGGAACATATTATGTTTAAAACAAATAAATTCACTTTTCATATAATAAAATCAAATACAATTTAATTTTAAAAGTAAAATATTTGAAAATAAAATAAAAATATCTTAAACTATTAAAATATTCACATAAAAATAGGGTATAAAAAATTCCATACCAATGAATAAAATAAATAATTATATGAACAAAATCATTTCCCATTTCATGTTTTATGTTTAGATAGACTTTTTCTTCTTTTTATTTACACTTATCAACGCCCTTACTCTTAGAAAGGATGGAAGGAAATGCTACTACCATAATTATATTCATCCTCACATAAACAAAGGAAGAATACTAAAGAAACACAAGACACTCCTATTATATATATATACAACCAAAAAATCATTGTGGTTTTTATATTATTATGGGATTTGATATCTGTAGTGTATCATGCATTTGATTATTTTATTTGAAAACTAAATACCAAAATGTGGATTCAATGAATGAATTCCATCGAAATGTTGAAACAAATGAATGAATTTAAATAGGATTTTAAAGATTAATTTTAGATCTAATATTATATAAATTTGACAGGAACTAAATGAAATTGATTGAGAATGTTTTGAGATGAGATAGGTAATTCATCATGAATAATTTTACCAAACCAACACAAAAAAATAATATGATATTAGAATCATTTAGATGATATAGGAAGAAATTTTCAATGTCTAAATTCAACCTCAAAGGGTATTCAAAAAGGGACAGAAGATGATTTTCCAATAGTGACCCAAGAATAAATCAATGGAAAATATGGGATAAGATCATTGTTAATATTTCAAACAAGGAAATTAAATATACAAACCTACTTGATAACCGAGATGATGTGAAGTGGATATCTAAAACTAAAAAAGAAATTGAGTTTTAAACCCCCCCCCCCAACACAGAATAGAATGAGTTTTTTAACTCCTTAACTTCCTTTTTTCTATGATTAGAACTTAATCCATGACTATGACAAACTTCATCCAATTTTATATTGGTCAAACCCCCTTCGGTGGTTAATGATTCATCATTGAATCCTTCAGTCAATGACTCTTCGTTTTGAGAACCTTTGATGCCTGACCACGACAACACTTTACCCCACACAAACATTTATCATAGACATCACTCCTGATCTCGGCTTCCTGGGAACCAAACCCTTGAACCCCCTATATCATTTAACTACATTATATTTTTTTCTTATATTTTTAAATCAAATCATAGAAATTTTACAATATTAAATTTACATTAAAATATAAAATAGAATATTCTTCATTTAATATTGAAATTATGAATTAATAATATTTCAATATTTTATAATAAAATATATTACATAAAAAATAATACAAATTAACGTATACAAATTTTATTTTAGTTAAATTAAATCACATAGTTTGATAAAATATATTTCATAACATACTTTATTTAAATTAAAATTCCATTTTTAATTATATAAAATTTATAGGATGTTAAATATGAAGTCGATAATTTCTGTGGAATTTGAGTTTTATAAACATTGGTAAGTACATAAGGTTGTAGCAATGGATGTTTAACCTAAGGGGAAAGTAAAACCTAATACCTATGAATGTTTCTATTGAATAATTAGTGAAATATATAAATTAAAACCAAGAGAGTGTTCATAGAGGATTATAATATCAATTATAATACTTGTAGATTCATCCAAATAGCTCAATTTATCTAATTTCTAGGAATATATGTCCACCCTTAATGCTATTCTACAGTATTCAAATCTATTATACAAATACCAAAAAATGTGGCTATTCACATGGAATAGCCATTAATGAATCATTTTTCATCCCATTATATCATCCATGTTAAACCACAATAAAATTATAATTATCTCTTAGGGAATTAAATTCATTTATATTTTAAGGTCCATGACCATAACCATGAATTATACAATAAAATGATCATGTTCCCATAATGATAATAATTGCTAGGGTTACACTTCATTATCAATCAAAGGATATGTTGGATAGTTTTACAATCCTCCATTAATTTTTAAATCATATAGTCATTAAATTTAAGAAATCATTCCAACTCACCCTAGATGTTGGTTCAATTACATAGCATAGGCTGTGGAGGCCTATTGAGATATCTCACCAATAAATTTAATTCAATTATTCCATTTCTTTAATAAGGTACAATTAGACACACTACAATATATTGTTTAATTATAATTCATGTAATATAATTCACTAGAATTTAATGTGATGAAAAATAATGAGTGTCTTAAACTATGATAAAAACATCCAATGATGTAATTTAGGGTTAAATAAAACCCATTAAATTTACTAAAAGAATTATTAAATCAATTTAATACTTTAAAAGGGTATCATGATATTTTTGGCATAAAATACAATGGTGAAATAATTTATTCAAAAAAATATTTACCAGAAAAATCTAAACCACCCACCTCATGATTTTGATGCCTCAACCATCCAATATTTCACATTGATTCGGGATGGAACATCACAAGTCGAAAGAATCAGACAAATACTCTGGAAATAGGTCATATAAGATTGTATGGAATTTATATCCAACACATGGAGATAAAACATGAAAAGAATAAACTAGTCTGATAGACATACTAATAGTTATCAAATGTGACAAACCATAATCAATTTAGTGCTCTAATATGGGATAACCCTTCATGGAATCCATAACATGGAAGAAGATGTATTTGGGTAATTCCACTAGAAGTATAGATTTTAATTTACCCACTATATTATATTATATTTTATTATTTACATTTATATATTCCACTCCTATTTGACACTTTTAGGGCCTAAATACTATCTTTATATCTTAAAACATGTGGCTCCCTACCTTAAAATTTCACTATAGGATGTAAAAAAATGTTTAAACCATAAAAATCATGGATTGTGGGGTCTCCCTTGTCTAACAAATTTACATATTAAATAATAAATTTATTGTGTAAATAGATGTATCTTGTATCCATTCACCCAATGAGACATATTATTTTCTTGAAATATTCCCAAAGTCATCTTCCAAACCAAGAGAATCATATAATATATTACAAAATTAACAATTCAAATCATTTCAGTACATATAATTACATTAGAAAACTTAGATAAAAATTTGGCCATCTAGTAAATGGAATAATAAAATTATTATATAAATTTTATCAAAGCTCAAAACACATGATATTACAACCTCATAATAAATTTAACTTATCATCCCCATGAATCACATGTGGATATCAAAAAAAATTCATAAAATACCCTATTTGGGAACTCCAACCCTAATTACCATGTTGTATTTCTAAATTCCGAATTCACCTTCAAGAAAATATTTATGTATACAGATATTAAACCACTAAAACTCTAGAAAACACACATACCTTATATTTATTCATCAATAAATTACTCATTTAACCCATCAAAACTATGACATAACAATATCATCATCCCAATCACCAATCATCCCATGGTGCATTCTGGTAAAGATCTAGTCATTATGGACAAATCAAAGCCACAATAAATAAAACATTATAATTTCCTAAAAAAATATTTTTCTCAAAATAATAATGATACTCCTTCAATGATTTATAGTTTTCTTGAATGTTAAAACATAAATTGACAAAACATATATTTTATGTTCCATTAAATATTAAATGTCATAATGATAAAATTTTTAGTATTCTCAAAAAAGATTATACCTAAATTATGATTATGTATTCCCTAGAATCCATCCCCTGTCCAATATAATAATTTTACCACAACATGAACTCTAGTGAATTCCCAATACATCATCCTTGAATCATCAATTTGAATCACATTCGTAATTCTTTACTCAGAGATTCCCCAAGATTGTATTCAAACATGTTCATGGAAATTATCAAATAAAATAAAGCCACAAAATTTACATTTATCCAATGTAATCTAAGAGAAGAATGGAAAAAAAATTACTAGTCTTAAGATCTCTTGAAAATTATTATGTGAGGGTTACCCACCTGTTTTTGGCATTTCGTTACCCACCATAGGAGCATCCAAGTCAAAATATGAATTAAATTATTTTTTGATTACCAAAACCCTATTTCATACATTCCTCGACATAATGAATGGTATTTCTTTGAATCATCACATTATAGAGTTTTATTGATAATGGAATCCAAAACCCATTAATACTTCTTAAAAATGTTTCCCACATTTTTCATCATGTTTAAAATCATAACAAGGGTCCCCAGCCTCAATTATCAAGTTGTGCACTGACCATCATATTTGTCAAATTTAAACTACTCTGATAGTACAACACCCAAGGTGTACATCCTTCTAAAAAAGTAAATATATTTAATTTAATTCAGTATATATTTGTAAACTTCATACTCTCTCAATCTAAATAGGATGTTGTCAAGTTATTGGCTATCATTTTCACTAAACCTATAGTACATTGTATTGATATGGAAGGAGTTATTTTTCTCCTCCTAATACATGGTCACATCTAATCAGACAATGCATTCCAATGACCATTTATTGACACCAAGGCTCTTGAAAATGCATATAAAATTCCACACATGAGTAAATCAACTCACAAAACCTAGATAATTTACATTATAGCCTTCGTACTTGGGGACTACCTTTACATTACCTAAATCATTAATTTTAATTTATAATAAGATTCATAATTGAAGCTATCGATCCACACTCATATAGTGAATAACATTCCATACCATGTATTCCCACACAAAACTATAATTAACCAATCATTCCATAAATAGTGGGTGCACATCCTATTCAACCTAATTCAAGACACGACCCACATCATATTAGTCATTTATCCAAAATTATAATATACTATTTCTACATGGAATGGCATTCTTAACAATATTGTATCTCCATTGGAACACCTCGTAAAAATTAGAAACCTGCATGAAAAATTATTCATTAAATGAACTCCCACCTATTGATTCCATTTCATAAATTTATGCTTCAACCACACATCCATCAATGTGAAATCTGAGCACTCATAATTAATTAACATTTGGGTACACTACCAACCACCTCTTTAGCATGATTTATAGAAAGAGAAGACTCATATCTTATTGGTCACAAGTCCTTCACCATTTACATATAATGATCCTAAATCTTACAACTAAACTCGTTGAAAACTCATTAATGTGATTGTGATTCAATACAACCATTGGTACAATAAATCGTAAAACATACCTTCTCACTAGCTTGCTAAAGATGATATGAAAATTTCCAAGTTTTCATCTATGGATTAACTGCCTATATTATGAGGTAAATACTTCTCATGATCAATGTGACATTAACAACCATATGATTTTCCTGGGAGTTACTTTTCTAAAAAAGGAATATCTCTGTAAATAACATGATATATAACCACTAAAGATGGTTCATGGATGTATCTAAAATGATTTCACAATGTATCATTAAAAAATAGATAAACTAGATTTACATAAGTACTCTAGATGGGGGAACACTTTTTGGAACATGTGTGATGAGCTTAATGAACCATTGTTCCAAGAAACCCTTAATACTTTGTTATCTATTTTAAGGAGGTGACCAGTAAACCCAACCCTTAAGAACTCATTAATCTTTCACCAAGAATTCTTGTACTATCATATATCAATCTATAACTATAATCATATCAGTCATGCATTTCAATGACAGAAATGATTACCACTTGACATCAGAAATTTCATTAAACCACATTTAACTAAATGATAATGGGAATTATAATGACTACCACAATTATATCCCATAGAATAACATGCATAATTTTTTTAATTATTTTAGAAGACAATATGTTCTATTCAACTCACCATGTGATATCATATACATAATATTATCCTTGATCCATTTCATCTAAAATGATGTTTTATCAATATGAAAACATGTCATGTAAAATATGAGTAAGTAATAGATTACATGATCATCTCAATGAATGATAATTTCCTTGGCTCTATAACATGGGTAAATTGATTGATACACAATTCACACATTCCTAATCATATTTTTTCACGTCACTTGACCACCCACTCATCCTTTGTGTCATTTTAATAAACTATGGGTTTTACCTGAGTACAATTTTACATGATTTTTACCTATTTTTTAAACCCTATAAAATCATTTATCAATGATTATACCTTTAAGAGTGTAACTATAATATATAAAACCCCCAATTTACATAAGGAATCAACTCCAAATCACTATGTTTATTCCTAAAAATTCAAAATTCTCTACCACATTTATCTTATTTTCAAGGCAATGAAAATAGTACACTATGATCCATGGGGAATGAAAACGTACATTTTCCATCTAATCCTTACGGAATCAGAATAACTAGTCAGGTATAGGGGGTTTTGTTTCTTTCAAAACCACTAAAAGTTTTTTATTAAAAAATTACATCAACTCATACTTATTAATAATTATGAGGATCAGACATATGAATTCATGATAACATGTTAAAAAATTTAAAATTTTCTAGAATCTTTTTTTGTTAACAGATCATAGAAATATTAGTAAATTTTCTCATAATATATAGTTAATAATAATTATTTCATCCACATATGCTTCCAAACAGGATACGAAAAAATATGTAATTTCTAATCTTTTTAGGAAACCCATTTGGTTATAACTAGCTTTCAAATAAACAACGACTCACATATGTTGAGTTTTAAAAGAAATGAATGGTATTTATCATTTAAAATGTATTCGGGATATATGATCCCACCACAAAAATATATGTAATTGCATATAAGTGGTTTTATACACATTAATTTCAAATAAATATTATCATACATATATATACCCCCATGGGGTTAAGTATTAAATAGGATGTTCAAATATTAAAGACCTCTAAAGGATGCATTGTATCAACCAGGGATTACTTTTATGCATATTAATTCATAATTTATGTTTTCAATGCTCTAAAAATAATAATTATCATCCCATTTAACTGAAATCCATTAACATTTATTTTATTATTATTTTAACACACCCTAAAAGGGTTATCTTGGAGGCTTAAAATACCAAAATTCACATATATGGAATGATTAAATAATAAAAGGATTATTTATATAGATCATAATTTCAATTTTATAATGGTATAATCCATTAAAATATTCAATTGACATACAAGTTTACATGCATCCATAATCCTTAAAATGAATCTTTACAAACATTTCATTTCAATTTAAATTTAATGTTTCCATTCATGTTAATTCATTTTACAATTGAAATCTATTTCATTTCTTTAATTGAATATAATTAATTAAAAATATCTTCACCATAATTATATTTTGGAAAAATCCATATGCGATATTATTTATAAATTATTAAACCAAAAATAAATCAAAACAATATCAAGAAGTGGGCACATAAGAAAGAAATACATACATGGAAGGTTGACTATCAAACACGAATGGAATATATGGAACCATAAATATTAATTAGCTAAACATGGTATACTAATAAGGATGGTATATAATCACAATGGAATAGTATATAGATAATAATGATAATTAATTACCAAATTATTGTGTACCGATATGCGTGGAACAAAATTACATGAGCATGTTTTTCTGGTAATCATGACAAGGACATTTAAATCATTTGTTCCTATAATGGATCATGAATAGACCTCATCTCTTAAAATTATTATCTATGAAGTAATCCTCATAAATATAATTTAATAATAATGAAATCTAATCAGTTATGGTGAAATAATAATTTACTATAATTCAAAACATAATGAAAAATGGTCACATTCATATAAACTTAGTCTTTTCCTCATGTGCGGGTAGGATAAAACGATTCATGAGATATTTGAATAGTGCTAATATAACCCTTGTCTCATTTTTTACTATCCACAAATGATAATACAAATAAATAATAAGGGTTTTGATACCACTTGTAACACCCAATACCCAGTGAACTCATAATTAGATGAACTGATTTGGCTATAAGGCCTCAAATTTATCTCCCCATTTTCCAAAGGTAATTGACTAGCAGCATTGTAAAAAAGTGGTACAATGGCGATATTATAACCTCATAATTACATTTTTTCAAATTAATATTATAAGTGGCTATAAAATGAAAACTTAATAGTAATGGATTAATCAATTGAAAAACACCTAGAAAAATATGAATACAAAAAATATCCTGTATCAAATAAATGGATGACATCATGGTGTTATAAAAAACACTGGGATACATTGGGAGTATGTATGTATTAATACACAATGCATAATATAAAAAATACCAACATTCAAAAATATATCTCTTATAGTATTGAAAGTACAAGATCATTCCTCTTCTCACATATTATATCCTAGTAACGAATATCAAGCATCTATAGTTGGGTTCTCCTCTTTATCTCATTATACACCCATAAGGTATATTTGGGTAAAAATTGATGAATCAAAAAAGTTTTGTGTAAATCTTAGTAGGTCACCTCCAATGGTGTCTAGAACTATACATACTACGAATATATAATGAGCAGTGTGTGGGTATAACAAATAAAGTAATAAAATTAATAAGAATTGTTGGTTATGTGTCCTCATGGAAGACCCAACTCATAACACATAGTTTATCCTATGATGGAATATCTCTTATAATTTCATGTTTAGCATTTGTATTAATAATGCAATGAACTAATGTGAACAATCAAGGTATCTATATAAAAATATTGTTATATTTTGTTCATAATTTCCAAGGCATTAGATTATTATAAACAAGTTTGTGACAATAGGGATTTACCCTTGGTAGTTCACAAAAAGGGGGAGGTAATACCTAGTCCCTATTAAAATTTCCTTAGTATCCTTGCTGATTGACTTGAAAGGATACCAATGTAGTAACTAAGTTATTCTATAATATCAAATTGAATCTAAACATAATCATCGATGGAATTAAATTTATTTAATTCTATAAACATATGTTAATCCTTGGTGCTATGATAGGGCATTCGCACCAATAAGACAATGTCTTAATCCTGTTGTGGAAATTCATTTGGAATACACATCACTGAATCAATTTTAATCCCATGAGCATGTCCATGAAAACCCACTACACAATTTTATGTATCACATAAGGCATGCCACACCATTATAATTCAAGGTATGTGTCTATATCCAAGTAGGATATAATAAATTGATCGACTTATCATACTAATAATAATGTAAACGTTCACACATTGTAATCAATCAAAGACTATGTGGCATGGTTATACCATCAACTAATCATTTTAAAAAACATTCTTCAATTTAAAAAATCATTCCATCTTGCAATGAATAGTTGTTAAAGAACGTATAGTAGGTTTAGGATTCTTTTCTTTTTATCTGAACATTCAATTTAATTCAATTATGTCATTTCATTTATAATGTACAAGTCAGAAAACTAAAATATTTGGTTTAATTCCAAATCATGGAATAATGATCTGGGGCCTTTCAAAAGACACACCCAAAGGGGAGGGTAACATAGGGGTTTAAAACCACCAACCATGTTTTTTATGGTTCAATATAACCCATTCCATGAGATGGTAATGTTATTAAATCAATGTAACATTTTGAAGGAATCACATGTAATGTCAAGAATACTGAATGGTGATACAATAATATAAACATCATTAAATTTATTGAAAATGGATAGACCATATATATCTTCCTTATAAAGCCTCAACCATCCAATGTTATCTTTCTATATGTGTTGGAATGATAGAAATTAGAATAATATGATGAAATCCCAAGAAATAGGACATGTGATCATGCAAGGAAATATCAAAAAATAAGTTTAGTTAAGTAAATAAAATAATAAAGTGAACATTTAAACTAACTAAAGATGATATAACATTATTGACGATAATCAATTCCGACCTCATTCATGGGAGAACCCGCCTTGAACCATATGGATCGTGTGAAAAAATAATACCTTTAATCCATTGGATGAATTATCAACCTTTTCACCCATAAATTATGTTTTATTTCATATTTTCATTCTTTATTTTCTCTTCTATTTACACTTTTATCAAATAAACCCTAGGATTAAATCAAAAAACACGTCTCACTCTTATGAATGATTATTTTATGGTGTAAACCAATTATTTACACTTTAAAGGTCTTGAAAATCGGTATCTCCCTTATCTAATACATTTATGACTTAAAAAATTCATTAATGAAAATAAATGGATACATCTTGTATCCATTCACCCTTTAAGTTATTTTACTTTCCTAAAACCTTCACCCGGGTTTCTCCCAATCCCTGATACACTTAAAACCCCATCCCAAAAAAAAAATCAATGAGTTTTAACTCTTCTAATTAAATTATGAATCTGATTTTGGAATTTGATCCTTCAACAAAATTTAAATGTTACATTCCACAATAATTTAAAACCCACCTCAAAACACGAGATCATACTACAACATTCTTGGAATCTTGTGTATCCTTTTATTGATCACATGTTCATCAATCCGAGTGTGTTAAGGATTCAATTTACATTTCCATGTGTAGGATCGATTGGGTCTTCAATATTTAATATGATGGGATTGTTGGTTTCCAATGTATATTAGTGCTTTACCTTACATAATATTGTCATCATAGGTTTGTTATTACACACAGTTCCGTGATAAATACCTTATTATATGAGAATTATAAAATCAAAATGGAAAAAATTTCTATAAATTTCTAGATTAAAAAAATATGTTTCCTGTATTCAAAGAGATATTTGTAAAATATTATTCCAAAAAATATAATACTGTAAGAATTATCAATAAATATTAAACACTAATAAACATATGAAATTAAAATTTAAATTGAAATTGAATCCAATCAATAAATGTGTTTATTCATTCAATATAATAAAATTAAATCATTTTTAACTAATCAATTTCATAACTTATGTAATATGTTTCCTGAAAAATTCATAGAATTACAAAAATCGACACACACTGAATAAAAACTCAATTAATTTTTCACTAATAACATAATTTCCAAAAAAACATAGAAATTAGTATATTAATGATTTCTAAATGATATGGTAAAAGAATGGTACATTAAACTTTGCCATACATAAATACTTATTTTTCATTAAGAAATTATTTCATAAAATCCCATGGAAATAAATTCATTAATAAAATTGAAAATAAAAAATCCCCATAACTCGATGATTTCAAAATATTTTTTCACCCACATACATTCCCAAGTAAATATGGATGAGTTATCTATTTAAAAAAAAAATTTGTTAATGGTTGGTTTTCATATAAATGTAATGATTTAAAATACTTTTTAAATATTTAATCTTTCGTCCCCATGAATTTAATTGAACATCTACGCTTCTCTATTTCTCCATGTAAACATGCTAACATAAATAGATCATTGTAATAACACACAAAAAAAATAGTGGGTATCATTAAAAATTATAAGGATCAAATAATTAACCCACACATATGCTTTATAATAAATAATAAAAATCATAACCATTATTATGAGTTCACTTAATAACCCTTTTAATTGCAATTTTATGAGTTTAAACTCGATTAAAAATTTTCATAATCAAATAACACTATAAAATTTAAATCAAAAGTTACATCATAAGAATGATTTATAAATATGTAAGTGAAATTTACATCAAAAGATATAATCCATGTTTATGTATAAATGATTTAGTAATCAAATGATAAAAATAAACCTCAAATAAATTAACAATATAAAACCATTAATAATACAAATTTATTTTTAAAAAAAATAAATTAAAAAATGAATTTATATTTTTTTTATAGATGTATAGTAAGAATAAATTGATGGCATCCCCTACCATAAAATTATAAACATCATTAAATATATGGTTGGACAAACCTAAAAAATCATTATATAGTAATTGAATATATAATAGAGAAGTATAAAATGATGTTTATGTGTCGTATCTCAATTACATAAACCTTATTTCAAAAAAACAAGGATTTTTTAAAAAATATATATTTTATATTAAATTTTTTTTTTCTATATGGGTAATAGATAATAATTTTTTTTAATCTCAAATGGTACAATTTTTATATGAATATTAATAAAAATAAATGAATTTTTACACAAATTCCATGTTAAATCAAACTCTCATAATGAATGATGTTCTTTCACAAAGAGCATCATTTACGGGATGGGTTAAAATATTTTCAAATTCCATTACAAAATATCAAAAAATATAATGGGAGGGATAAAAAGTATCAGTATACATTAAATAAGTACAAAAATTTGTAAAATTTAATTCAACTACATTATTTATAAGAAGATTCCTCAATTGAAACTTAACCATGAACACCTTCCCTATCTTGTTTTTAGATGTTCCATTCTATTTTATCTGTTTTTTAATAATAAATGTTGAATTAATATGGTATTATATTCTAATAGTTAAAAATAATAATATAAAAAACTAATGATTGGGTTTAGAGGGAAATTGTTTTATATATTTTCACAGGGTAGCTCTTTCATATAATTGATTGACAATATTTTTATAAACATTCTGAATTACTTGGTATGTTATCCTTACAGTTAGTTCACTCTCTTAATGAAGTTGATGGACTCTCCATGTGGTTGATTATATTGTAACATGGGAAATTCATCCATTTTTGTGTTTCTGTAGGTTGGAATTATGGACATATCGTTTATTAGACTAAAACAATCTATCTACACTTTTCATTATGGTGGATTTCACTTATAGTATCTCTAAAAATTTTCAATACTAAGGGATACATTATAAAACACTAACATGGGTTCATTTATTTATTTATTTAATAAGAATAAAATATCCCTAGAATTGGTAGGATAAACCATAAATAACAATGAGAAAATAATTTATTATTATTAAAAAAAGAAAACTGAAAAATATGACCACAGGTTGACATCAATGAAGAAACAATTATTAACCCATTAATTAATGTTCAATAATTTACCATAGAGGGGATAGCCATGATATTCGGATACCATAACAATTAATGCATAAATATTTACCCATTAACTATGAAAATATTACTCTCTTCTACTACCTACTCCATGACCAAATTAACTTTCTCTCTGATTATAGTGAATGGTATAGGCCATTTTGTTTTTATTTTACATGAAAAAACATTCATCATTTAATTAAACAACAACACCTTTTACCTAACAGTATAGTCCCTATTTTGAATATTAGGTTCATGAAAATATTTTGTTCAATATTTGAAAAACAAAACGTTCTCTTATGATTACTATTGAATCTTCTTCATACAAATTAGCATTCGCAACCTTATACCACCAATATATTTGAACCAAAAATTCAAGGAATTCACCATCATAAATGACTTTTGTTGAATATCTATATGTACATAAAAATATTTTGTAAATATTTTCTAAATGATTTATTATTAACAATGTTCTAAAACATTAGCTATAATCCCTCATTTTCTTATCCTACATTAATGGCCAATACTTACATGAGTTACATGTGGTGTTATATAGATTTTACATTAATTATATATTTTTAAACTCAAATTATACACAATATTTATGGTTATATGTAGTACAATTTATTGTGCATATACAAATATTTTAACTGTATATATTTGAATCCAATACTCTTTTATTGTGTCAAATTATCAGTAATAATGAATTTGGGAACCTCAAATCTAAAAAAGATATAATTTTTAGTGAAAATCAACACAATAATATATAGTTTATTTGGGAGGGCCTTAACCTCAACATATTTGGAAACATAGCCTATAGCCACATTCAGATAATCATTTTCAAAGGATAGTAGGAAAGAAACTATAAAGTATAACCATGGTAGTAATAAATTATCAAATTCTATAATTTTCTTTCGGAAATCACTTATTTTTTTCCTTTATTTTCCATTCATTGGAATTTTTCAAATATAACGATAATCATTTTATCATATTTAAAAATTTTGATCCAATAAAAACCTACATGAATCAAAAAAATTTATTTTTCTTATCCCACAAAATTTTTATGATTAGGTAATGAATCATAACCCTCTAATATGGGTAATATTTTTTCCATAATGAAATTTCTTAAAAAAATCATTGGCACATATTATAAAGATAATTAGTTCAACTAAAAAATATTACAGAAAATCATAATTCAATTTTATTCACGGATTCATACTATGATCTTTTAGAATATCCCCTCTAGAATGGAAATCAAAAAATTCTTTATACAATAATATTTTTCTTAATAATGAGTGAATAAAATTAAGGAACAAAAAGATCACAACTAGCTTATTTACGAAGTCATGGACCAGATCATGAGTCAAAAGAAGGGATTTCAATGATTGGGTGATATTGGAGATGAATATGAAAGGGGAATACATACACAATAATAAATATATTATAATATTACTATATTCTTCATGTTATATATATATTTTTTTTCTTGTGTGAGATATCTATTACATGATCATTCCTTGTCCATAATTGATCAAGGGGTATTAAAGTTTTTTTAACATAATTTCACAACATGATTAATTCTATATAATCTAAAAATCAATATTTCTAGGAATTTATTTCTAATTATATTATTGATTATGTTTTATTAATTTTTGTGAAGATGATCAATAATAATAATATTTTGAATCCATTTTATTCATTGCATCTATTCTACTGATTATGAATATTAAGGAAGGATAAGTATATAAAAAATAATAATTTATTTTGAAAATGAACCCCGTGTACTTTCTTTTGTCACTAATTTTCCGAAATCATTCACATTAGAGATTGAGTTATGTTTTTGAGTAGATAAATTTCTCAAGAAGATATATTTTCAGCCAATTTAGTAGTATATTTTAATATTAGTTCACCTATGTTATATAATATAATTCATTCCATGTGCCACATAATTTATATTATCACCACAAAGTACATATATGATTCCTTAATATAACTATAGTGCCTAACACTAGAAACACCACTCACCCTCATATTCAATCCATTATTTTTTTCATCTCCATAATTCATTAATTCACTCATCACCATTTCCAATAGTTTAGTGACCAATAATTACCTATCAATACTACAAAACATCCTTGTGGTCTAACCCTTCTCACAAATATGTAGTGAGAGTATTAAATGTTTCCAACCAAGAAAATATTATGTTAGAGAAAAATAACATTGAAGTAAATAATTAAAATTTCAAGGAATTAAAATTTTCATTAATTGGTGGATTTTTTACTAAATACATTTAATTATTCTTTTTTATTTACACATGGATTAAATATAGTAACATAATTTCCATTTCACTATTAGAAATTCATTTTTTGGAACATTTATAGGGATATTTAATGTATTAATCTATTCAAAAAAATATTTTATTTCAAATTGAAAATCCATGTATTTGTATCAGACATGAAATTAACACATAATCATGGTTGACCATTATATTCTTCAATTTAAAACTGATGTATGGGTTAATTATTTATTATGTGAAATTATAAGAATTACCAGACATCAGGTTTTTTATTTCAATTATGGGACATTTATGTTAGTCTATTCACATGGAGAAAGTGTAAACATTATTCAATTTTTTAAATGAATGTTTTATGTTAGATTAGTTATATTTAAAATTTTTTTAATCATTAATGTTTTTAAAAATTAATCCTAACATTAGGGAACTAATTAGAGTTATTAAATCATTATTCATTACATAAGAAAACACATGGGGGAACAAATATAGAAAAATAATAACTTTGTGTGATTTTATATTATTCATTCAATAGAAGACTTTACTTCTGGTGAATTAGATGAATTAATTTCAATAGGAGAATATTTTATTTTTAAATGGGGTAATTTAGTGTGGCCTCATTTTGAATACATTTTTTTCACATAATTTATATCAAAATTTCGATGTTTTGATGAAATAATGTGTTTAATTGATAATAATTTTAAATATAATATTTTTTTGGGTTTTATAATTCCTAAAAATAATTTTGATAATTTTGATTATTTTAAGAAAATGATCTATTGATATTGATATAATTAAATTGCTCATAAAAACCTCCCAAAAAATTAAAATACGTTATTTAATTAAATAATAACAAATAACGATCAATGGATGTCTGATATTGGTGGAACTGGATTCTTTTTTCTACAAACATAGAATACATTACAATTGAAAAACTAAAGAGCATTCAAAATAGTGTAGGAACCATATAAAATGTTTGATTTATAATCCTTTTTTAAATTTATCTCCACAACATTACTTAATCTTAAATGAAAAATTATTATTTTTAAAGGAAAAAACTTGTTATTTACACTAACTCATTTATTAAATGATTCTTATTTCAGTTTTTTATCACTAAATTCATTCTCAATTACATTTTCTTCATCATTATACCAATCAGTCATCACATAAAATAAATCACTAATCCACATATAATCTACTACTTTTTGTTTATTATTTTATTTTACTGATCTTTTTTTCTTATCTTTTTCATAACATTACTGGGGGGATTTAACACATATGTCAACATTTTTGCTGTTAAATAGGGTAAAATAAATAATAATTTTACTTCTCCCATGGTACATGGTTAGTATTTGATTAGTTTTATGAAAATTAATAGTCACAAAAGTAGCATGTTAAGTTAATATTACAAAATAAAAAAAGGATGTGGAAAAAATATAGAACCTATTAGTCTATCAATATTGTTTCACATTACCCTTCAATAAGAGATATCATATCAACTCAATCCTTTTAGGGGAACTACTACTAGCTCTCATAAGTTCCATTCTTCATTATAAGAAACCTCTGAAACCTAAACCCAAATGTTGGGGACCTTCTTTCAGAAAAAAAAATATAACTCTAACAGAGCATAATAAATGGAAACCATGGATGGATAGTGAATCACCTCCCCAGCCAATTTAATATTTCCAAAGAAACATTATTTCTAATTTTCACATCGTCCCACATGATAATTACTTTTGGATATTTAAAAATATAGTTTCGGTATTTGCCTAAATATAAAACATTAAACCACATTGTGAAAATCCATTCCATAATATTTCAAACTGTGTTGTGGAGGTCATTATCAAATTACTATAAATTAGAAGACACATTTGTCCATGAATCATATCCATAAACTGAATTTTTACACAATTCCATTCTTCAAGGCTATAAATATCTCATATTTAGAAATTATAACATGAAATTTAAAAACAAGAAATTGAGTCCAATCATCATGGATTTAAACTAATCAGAATAGACCATATTCCTAGCCTTTACCACACACATTATATTGATCTACGAGGGATACATGTATTATGTTGTTCCCCATATACTCGTCAAAATAAAAAAATAGTTCCTCTTATATCATTAGAATCATTACCTTAAAATACATGAAATATTGAAAACTATTGAAAAACATTAATTTAATGGAGAAACCTACTATGTATAGTTTTTATCCCTCAAATATGATCCAGATTCATGGTTGAATCCTTAGTTTATAGATTCTAAACTCTACTAGAACACCCTAAAGTCGAAACATTACACCTTATTTTTAATAAATACTAGTGGATTTATTTCTCATAAATTTTTAAGTAATAAATCCAAGATATATTATCATAAGACCAACTGAAAGTTTTCAAAATTCATAGCCTCTCCTTATAAAACATGAGAAAACCCCATGTATAGTTTTCTTCATTACAAGATGTTGAAAATGCTCCATCTATTGTCATTGTCAAGAACTACTATGTTTTTTGGATGATATCCTAGTAATGAATTCTTTCTCACACTGAGAAATAATCACATGATCTTACAGGACTTGTAAAATTACTCTAATCCATGTGACTGGGAGAAAATATATTCAAAGGTAGAGATTCTTATCATGTTCTCATGATGTTAAAAAGCATAAAATCTATCCAACCTACATGACTCAAAAAATAAATTCATGTGGAATTTTGGTGAGATATAATGCATAACATGAGAGATAAATATATGTAAGAGTATTTGGGGTCCTTATTATACCATTAAATAAAACTACCCTGATCATGAACTACATGTGTATTGATTCCTATTTTCATGTGAAAAGTATAGATTCGTTACTCCCATACACCATAAATTTAATCAAGAAAGGATTATATTATCCATATCAATTTAGACATCTCCCCATCTACACCATGATTTCTCAATGAAAAATTATTAAGTTGAACCTTGATTCACTCCCCCTATATATGATTTTGATCTATACATAACATTACTTTATAGAAAAATTTGTGGTTGGATGAATATGTTTATTATATGATATGTAGACATTCATATATCTCAAATCCATGTCCTTTCAATTAATTTCATTACCAAAAATTATCCACTCCAATGTATATATAAGATCTTAGTATGGTCCTTAGACCTAGAATTAACCATCCATTGGACTATGTTAAAGGCACCCCCATTTTATAACTACATGACAGTTCATTCATATAATAATAAGATAAAAAATGACATTGACATCTATTATCATAGGCTTAGCTATAAACCCCAGTAGTCTTATTCATAATGATTATATTTTAAATCATTCCAAATGGATTTCTTCTAATAATCAAATTAATAAGTAAGACCACCACGCCCTGATACATTAATAATGATCTTGATTTTAAAAAAATTCATTTGATCTACATGTTCCTTGACTACTATCATATTAGACATATTGTGTGTCCTAGATCTGATATCTTTGGACTAGCTACATGTTCCAATCAATCCACATCGTACCTTGGACTTAATTTCATAGTTTTTTATTCTATATTGACACATGGAAAAAATTAAATAGTATTATTCATATGAATGTTGAAAAGTTTTCTCACAATATTTTTATCTTTTGGATTCTTATATCCAGAAAAAAACCAACACCTTTACATGTTTCAACCAAGTTCCAAGCCCCTATAAAATCAATAATAGAATGATGCTAAAGTTCCAAATGAATAACTCGAATCTACATGAATATCCACATGTTTGTGTTCCTTGAAAAATATGTTAAACTATATAGTTTAAATCATTACTTCTTGAAATTAAACATTATGAGATGTGAGTACTTTCCATTTAAAATTAATCTACATTGCATATGTCCTTTTTTAATAATATTAATCATCATGACACATGAGTCCTCATAACACAATGTTAATCATTATGACACCTATGTCTTTATTGTATTATCGTAAACTCCATGAAACCTATTATAAATAATTATTTTCATTATTAATAATACCTTATGAAACATAGGGATGTCTAGAGCATATATTCTGGAATAATGTTTATGACACTTTTACACACATTTGGATATCCTTTTTCAACAAATAAATATTTACATCCTAAGAGTATATGATTACCAAAAATCATTAATGGTTATTAATATTTAGTGTATCTATCTTTAATGGAGAACTATGTTTGTCTATTGAAACATTCATCTAATATGGATCTTCATTATGGCCTCCAATATAGCGTTACAACTAGATGCTTTTTTTAAACCTAATGAAAAATGTCAACAAATACCTATATGGGATAAAAATTCAATTCAACTCATCATTCGAATATGGTAAATAATAATCCCTTTTGAACAGTTAGAATATCATCACTCGTGATTCGAAAACCATGATTAATGATTTACAACATCACTATTCATTATTCCAAAGATGTTAGGGTGTTCTTATCCAATGAAAACTCGATCATGTTGTTTCTACATAGTTTCAGTTCAAGTAATGGTATACTAACTATATATTATATGTATATACATAGATATTTGAGACAATATATGTTAGAATATAAAACTCATTCGCATCAATTCTTACTATTACCATTATAGATATATTATTTCACACTACATTTAGTTTATTCATCATGACTATAAACTATGTCCACCCATATGGGATAGTCTATTCAATAATTATTCTCATCATTCCCTTTCAGTTTAACCATACCCTTGTTATATATAATATCACATAATGATTCCCAATCCCTATAACCATAAACTATGTGCACAGTAGTCAATGTTTCTTGACTGTAAACTCAAAAACTATTGGCCATTGTTGTGACACCATAAAATTTTCCCTTTAATTCTATAAATTGTAAAACCATAAAATTAATGTGATAGACTTATTAAAATTGTTTGTAAAAACCCTATTGAGTATGTATTATTAAAAATTCATGCCCCCCTCCCTAATACTTTCACTTTCAATGATTCAGTTAAATATTTTGTGTATAAATTGAAATGTCATAAAGTTTTGTAGGCCCACCATATAGAATTAGAAAATTGTAGCCCATTCCAAATGGACCCATTGGTTTGGGGAAATATTAGTGAAATTTTATTCCATAATTCTCAACCATGAATTTATGATTGGTACATATAGGCATAAATTTTAAGCCATCATAATTCTACCTGAATATTCCATCCTTTATAAATGTACAATATTTCAGAACTGTTTGAATCATTATAAACCTTATAGAGATATTTGTAATTAATATATCTATCTTCATATAAACCATTTTTTATTTATAAAGGCATGAACCTTATATGATTCTGTATATGAACCCCTTATATATCTTGCTAACCAAAGGTATGATTTCATCTATTGAGAAATGTACTCAAATCATAGTATTCCCTATCACCGTTATAAAAGAACCCATCATTTCAATATGTTCAATAATTATCCCTAATATAGGTATCGCATCTCATCATCACTTGTTCAAATTCATTAGGTTTTTATTGACATAATACACAATACATCAATTTTGGTGGACTTGATAACCATGGTAGTACATATTTTGGCATCATTCACACTCTACAAATAGTGATACAATATCTCAGACATTAAAATTTCATGGCCCTCATTGTTTGGCCCTATGTTATGTGACTCAAACGGACGAGCATTAGAATTGTAAAGTAAATTCAAATGTTCAAAAGGTAGAATATAATGACAATAGACTCCCCATTTAGGATGAGTTGTACTTAAACCCTTATATGAATATTTATTCCCTTGGCCCTTTCTGATAAAAGCTGTATAAATACTTTCTATAGTGATACATGGTAAAAATATTTTGATATAAAACAATATAATGTTTTAATCCAAAAAATATGACCTAAAATTACATGAACAATTACATGAAGTTATCTTGATGCAAGGCCTTAGGTTCTAAATTCATGTAGAGTCGATTTCTCCTATATTTTCGTTTCGACTGCCTCATCCTTTTCGGTCAAATTTGTCTATCGATAAACAATATATATGTTTTACCACCTTTAATTAACTTCATCTAACTAGGAAAATTTATATACACATATTCTAGTTAAAACACATGAAGTACATCTTGAGAAAAATAAATTAATCTACTCACTATTTATTCATATTTCATAACCTATATAATACAGAAAAGATTAAAATGAAATGTCAAAAAACATAGGTGAAAACATGAAAAGGGAAGACTGTGAAAAATCTGAATCTCAACCCACTAAGTTTCCTCTATTAAAGGATTAATAAAAATTTAGGTTTACGAAAAAAATAGAAAATTTGTGGGGTCTATTAAATGATCCAAAAAATTTCAATTTATTATTTCTAGGGACTTGATCTATGAGATTGTTTAAGGATCCCATAATCCCATTCAAATCATCTCAAATGATCAACATTAAACTGATAAATATATAACGTCAATGTATTGAAAACATCTACAAAATATAAATAAAATTCTTCACATTTCCACTTTCAAATACTAATCATTCTAACTCAAACCGTTCCATAATAAAATGGATAAATAAATTTAAGGGTGAATATATTTTTACGTATAATCTTCCATGATTCATGGTTATGTGGATTCCCTCCCATATCTTAATTTACCAACTCTACTTTATAGTGAAAATAATTTTTTATATATCTATTTCTCAGCTATTCCCAAGAAGAAAACATTACACTTTCAAATTGACTGACTCTATTTGATGATGAAATTATTTATGCCTATACTCATATATTATCCATTAATATAATGAATTCACTGATACCCAAGTGGGAATATTCTAGTGTACGATGTTAGTTTCTCTAAATATAATTGTTTGTGAGCCATCCCCAAAGATGAAAGAAATTTGAATAAAGTGTTTTTAATCCAAGATTTGTATTATAAATTTAAAATTCATTGATAAAATTGTTTCATGTTATCTTGATATTTCCACTAAGTGTTTCTCATGATCTTATAATATTAAAACTATAATAGAGATAGTTATATGAAATAGTGATGTTATTTTGTCTTCATTCATTGATCAAAGAGGTATTGGAGAATACAGAAGATAAATCCTATATTCATGGAATTAGTACATCCAAAATTCACTCTATAAAATCACATAGATATCCAATAGTCCTCTAGGATCCGTCGATGAGATTATTAACCTTACATTGACTTGGAAATTTTCCATCAATACTATTATTAAGACCCTATACCTTGGTAGATTCCCTTTTACCTCAATCTATACTTTTTTAATGAGAGTTTAGTTCTTTTCTATATCTCCATTGGAGATAACCTAGTCTTTTGAGTGGTGTATTATATATTAATCATTTTCAACAAATATGTGTTATTATTCTGATTCCACCTTTATAAAATGGTATTCACATTATAGTGAAACCATTTTGGGATAAGTATAAAATTTATTTAATTATAATTCCCAATGTTACTCAAGGGATTATTCTTATATCTCACATTATTAGAAAATATTAACTAAAAAATTATAGATAACATGATAATTGAAACTAAAAATTCCTAGGAACACAATTTAATGATAAATTAGATATAGTTTTATACATTATCTGGAAACATGATTCACATAAATCTACTCTTTTATATTAATATGATCATGATGACATGAAGTATGGTAGATGTTTTGATATTCATGGTTTAGTTAAATTTAATTATTTATTGATGAAATATATTCTTGGATTATATCCCATGGGAAAAATATTTGGTTATCCACTTTTTAGATTTCTCACATTGGGACAACACCATCCTTCAAATGTTTTAATTGTTAGACTTTGGGAGTGGATACTTATTTAAAACAATCACTCATATAAAAAATAATTACTCTAAATGATATTAGACAAAAATTATAATCTGGTGGATTATAGGGATAATTATTTTTAATAAAATTAATCTACCATTTTTATTTACATGTGGTATTCTTTGGTTGTTGGTAGCAGTATTGGTGGGATCAAAAGAAAATAAACACTTTTCAAATGCAAACACAATGTTTATTCGACTAACAAAAAATAAGATAAATCATTTTCAAAATATTGAATATAGTAATTTTTATAAATTATTACCCTCCATGACATTTTTAGAAAAATATTATAGTTTTGATAAGTGTGAGTGGTTTAAATTAGAATTATATTACAATATTTATGATAATTAATAAATATAAACAACTAGTATAAAAATGACATTAATGAGATTTTATTAAAAATAAATATTCATTATATAAATTAAAATGTATAAAAAATGTTATACAATGTTCATGTTATATGGTTTTATATATAATATTTAAATTTATTTATAAAATTTCATTTTATTTTATCATTCATTAACTTAACAATTAGAAAACATTGATTTTGTGGTAATTGTCAAAAGGGATAACATGGGTTATAAGTAAGAGATAAGGATTAATATATAACAAAAAAACCTATCAAATGATTATTATATTTTCTTATTTATACACCCAACTATCCTATATTCTAAAAATATCAACATGGAGTCACTTTTTTACTAAAAAATAGTTTATATTAACATTCTATTTAATGAAATTCTCCACTTAGTAATGAAAGGGTTCTAGTTCTCCACTCTTACTCATACATTTGAATTACATTATCATGGAATATACCATATACTAGACCATACTATATTCCTTAAACACATTTTATATATTCTGTTATTTTAAAACATCCATTCAAACAATTCAGAATGAGTAATTCAAAAATGTTTTCTCAATAAAGATGTATAAATCTTAGTTCAGTGTTTGAAATCTTTTCTCATATTCTGCCTCTTAATAATAAATTTAATAAATTATATAATAATTAATTACGTATATTAAATATTTTTCTTATGATAATGAAACAACCATTATCCAACATCATTCTCTCTTGAGGAAGGTGAAAACACCACTCGTGCTTTTGTATAGCTTACCGTCTCCACATAGCAAAGAAATTCATCTTTAATCGCCACATTACATTGATAGTTATAATTATATATCTAATAAAATTTTTTGTCAAATATGATATTCTCATTATTTAGAAACATTTAATTATTATTTTACTCCATATCATTCCATACATGGAAAAGTGAAAACAATGTTCCTATGTGTATATGGTCGATCGTGTCCAGAAATAGTATAATTAATTTATGTATCTCTATATTTTGTGTATGAATATATATATATATAATATTATGTTTATATCATGTCTAAAATTATTTTAAATATTAATCCTTTCAAAATATATAACGAAAAGAACTATCAAATTAGAACTTCTATAAAAAACAAGAGGGAACACTAAGAAATGATGATTTTAATACAACATAATTATTAAATGGATTTTCAAATTTATAATTGGATCATATATGATATTATAATAATTTAAATGATTTATTTATTGAATTATAATAATTTTAATTTTATTATATAAGAGGCTTGATTGCTTTCTATATAAGAGGAACATGGGGTAGATAATTATTTTACTATCTCATTGTTTATCAAGATTGTTTATGATAATGTTCATGATGATGATATTTTATGTCTTACCTATCGAAAATCCTATTAAGGGTCTCATAATATTGTTATTTTTTGATATTATATGTTTTAATTTCAAATTCCAATCCTTTTGAAATTTTGATACTAGAATAACATTTTTATCGAAATCCAAATTTATAACTCTATTATCTCAAAAATAGTTGTTCTTATTTATCAAATTTTTTTAGATACACTAAATAACTTTTTTTTATTTTATCTAATGAATTAAAAAAATTAATTTTCATATGTTTTAATTTTACAAATGGATCATGATAAATCATATATTTATTTTTCGAATGATTCAATTTTTACGTATTACAAAATATGTCAAAAGAATCACTATTTTAACATACAAAATATGAAATAATTTTCCCTCCATCATGAACACACATTTTATTAATGATTCCATGGAAATTTTAATTATTTAATTTTAGAAAAATGTTTCCCATAATATTTTGGGAAATTTTATACATTTAATAATTTTAAAAAAAATTAAAAGATAATTTTCTTTTTGAAATATTTGAAATAGTATTTTAATAAAAAATTTACTTAATATGATGACCATTACTGTTGAATTTTCTTTATAGGGGATATATTCCAATAATTTAATCCCGATTATTTTTTTAAATTCCTTATGAAAATGATATAATGATTTGGAAGAATCCAATTTATTTTTTATGGGATATATTATTAGGAAATGATGATATGTTCATGGAAAATGTTTACTTTCCAATGGTTATGATATATGTTTCATTATTTATTATCTTATGGACCACATATGAATGGATTATGATTACGTGATTGGATGAATGATATTTTATATATCTCTACTTGATTTTTTAATGATGGATATCACATGAGATAATTTGGATTTAATGGAGAGGAAACCCTTTTCAATAATGAACTTTTTAAAATATGATATTCTTGAGAGTTAATTGGGACTAATGATATGATGGAATTGGGAGTGAAACCATTCCACTATAATATTCTTGGTAGTCATCCATGACTATAGAAATCCTTTTGTATAATTATGTGAATCTCACAATATTATTTCTTATGCAATAGTATACTCTCTCAGAATTTTTCCTTTGATTCCTTTTTGTTTCTTGTCTTATAAACTCCTAATATTTTTTTAATGACACGTGATTTTTTTTTCTGTGATATTTTGTGTATGTTTTGAAAATGTTAATCTCATGTAACCATACCCTTATACTGATTTTATTCATAAATTATCTTTGACATATCAATATTTACCCTTACTGAGTGTTTGATCTCACCACTTCTTATGTTTCCTTTCCCCATGTTTTAAATAAATGTTTTATGTATGATCTGTGTATGATGGTTACTACTTAAGAATCTATTAGTTGGTGATGTTGTAGATATTTTATAAATTATGATTTTTTTCATGTGTCAAAACTAAGAAAATATTTAAAATTATAGTGTGGATTGTATTATTAAGTGATGAATATATATCTATTAATATAAAATGTCTGTATTTGAAAATTATTTGTTTGTATAGTTGATATCAAATAAGGACATAATATTTTTTAAAGGTAGATTGAGAAAAAATTAGTAAGAACCATAATGATTATGATATGTATAGGAGAATGTATTATGTTATTGTAAGTAACGATCTATGTTTTCCAATAAAAAATCATTATCTATTTACTTCAAGTAAATATTATTTTTGAGTAGAATTTTCTAGGATTTCTAACCCCAGAAATAGTATGTCATGTATAACTCAACAATAATACTAGGGAAAGGTGGGTTTTCCACTACAATATACCTATTTTTACACTCGAGGCCTATATGCTTTTGCTAAATCACATTTTATTTGTGACACAGTATTCAAGACCCTGCTTATTAATTAAGGTACATATATTGTTTTTCTATTAATTATCAATTTAATTTATTAATTAAGGCCTATTATGAATTCATGTGGGGGTCACAGAGGTCTCTGGGATGTTTAGGTATAGTCTGGATCCTTGAACCTTTGTTTTTAGTGAAACGAGGATGTCACATAGTTAGTTAAAACTATTTGGGTTGGGCCACATGGTCATGTGAAAGTTCTATAATTTTGGAATATTTTGAAAGATTTATTTTCACAATTACTGGATATGTATTGAAAACCATTTGGGTTAACCATGCTGTATACCTCAGGAATACAAAGAGCTAGGAATTGTTTCCGCACAGTTTGATAAACCGTGCAGGTAAACCATGTGACATAGATATTTTGAGTAAAATGATTGTATTCCATTGAAATTTTTTATTTTATGTTTTATTCTCTAATATATGTTTCATAATATGGGAACCAAGGGAGATAACCTTTTGAATCTAATTATCTTCTTTCAAATCCCTACTCTGTCTGACCTCTGAATTATGTGTCATTCATCCCTTTGGATCCACAATGATAATTACTCAATTTCATTTCATCCTTTCATTATTATTGTCAATATCAATTAAGATATTTTAATTTAAGAATATATAACCTAATATTCTATTTGTCATCAATTATTTATATTTCTTCCAAACTAGGATGAATGAGAACTTGATATTGGAAAAGTTATCTAGCACGAGCATGATATAGGTTGTCTCATGCCTTTTGCTAATTTTTGAACATTTAATATATGGAAGAGTGTTTTGCCTCGATTTTCAGTGTGTCACCTTGAATTATAATAGGACTTGGGTCTATCGAATTATTCATTAACTAATTTAATATGTGTTTCTGATCACGTATTAGGTAATATAACATGATTAAGTGCTACCCTATCTGTAAGTTCCCTTAGATGAAATGTTATAGTTGTTCGACCTAGGATTTCTATGAGGCATACCTTTGATTCTTATTTAGGGATTGTTAAAATGGAATTTTTTATTATTGGAATTTCCATGTTGTTAGTTGGATATTTTTGGTCTAGGGTACGCGATGGTTGACTATCACCATTGCCAGAGTAGGTTATTTTTGGTTTAAGCACATTAGGATTGATTTGCTCAGTCTTTTGACAATCCCATTTGAGTTTCTTATTGTTAAATCCATGTAAAAGTTTAATTTTAATGTGATTTCTTTATGAGAAATTTTACTACGTGAGTAAATGAATTTCCAAATCACTTTAGGTTTATCCTTTCATGACACACCATTTGGCGGTGAGTTATATTAGATGCTTTTGGGTTTTGACATTAGAATGCCTAATGAAATGTTTAAATAAATTTATTAATGAATTGGTAAATAGAATTTGGTGAAAAAATGTTTTAGTTTAGAATTTCATGGATAAGATCATCTGTCTTTTGTACCATGTTCCTTGAGTGAACCTTGGTTTTAGATTAAAATTACAGGGATTGGCTCAAAGGGTATATTTTGTTTATATTGTGAGTCAACCATGGACGCAATGGATGGGCTCATAGAGGTTGTACATAAATGCAGAGTGAATCAATAATCCATTGAGGGACACCATGGATGGGATCAAGTGGAATTTACCAGATTTCATGAGGTATATTTGGGGATTCCCTATTGGACTACCAAGGACGGGCTTAATTGGAATAGACTTATACTACACCAAGAGTTGTACTAGGTTCTTGGGAGGTTCTCTGATTCGGGATTGTGTGGTGTGAATGGATATCACTCCTAGTTTGATACATGAGTTCCAATATAGGAATGTCCTGGAAGGTTTGGGTTATAAATTGAAAATTGATTTGAAATGTTTTATGACATGTCTACCAATCAAAACCACATTCTTGGATTCTGTCATAACTTATTCTTGATTAGATGGTATTCTGAGGAATATTTTGGCTAATAGATATATTGGGGATGTTGGGATTATGCTAGATCTTGTGAATCATGAAATTAATATTATTAAATTGTTAAATTAATATTGAAAAGAAATTTAAATTGAACCTATTGCATGTCAGTTTTTTACTGTTGAGTACATTCTAGCATACTAGTTTTATTTTGAACTCTGCCTATTATATATATTCACTTAAAAATTGGAACAACACATAGGTGGTTTCCAATAGGTATTTAGTATCATACACTATTTGGGTCATGTTTATTGACCAAAACATATTATATTATTTCAATTGTGTATAAGGGAAAGCATCCCCCTCTAGGTACTTGATATGCTGCTTATGAGAAGGAGAGAATTAGAACAAGTTAAGGCTTGTGAGTGTTTTTAGATTATTTTTGGTCTTTTATTTATTTTTGGTAATTTTATTGTATATTAATTCAGTGTAACCTATTTTGGATGTTTTCTAGATCATGTAACATATTGATTCATATTATGTGTGAAATGACATCTAGTTATATGTGTTATCAGTATTCTATTGTTTACTTTTGTTATATGGTATTACATCTTCAACTATTCAATTGATATTGTAATCCACTATAGTACACTCTTCTGATGAGGGAATAGTCTTACCACTCTCACAAATAGTCCCTCACCACTAGTTGGCATCTTTTTCCATTTTTGAAGATGCACTTGAGTCCATGTGGAATATCGAGTTTGGGGCACTGTTTTGTGGAATCTAGGATCGGGACATTAGAAAGTGGTATTAGAGGAGTTTTTTTGTTTCATTAATATTTTTCAATAATAGAAATGGATTGGAAGGAAATTGAATTTTGTAATAAGTTGTTCCAATATGTAGAAACCACCTGTATATGGAAAATAAAAATTACCATGATTTGAGTAGTGAATTTTGGATTTTAAAATATTATAGTTGAATTGATTTCAGTGTTGGGTGACACACTCATATTGCACTCTTATTTTTATTATTATTGTGTGTTATATTATGTTACAAACTGATGAGGTGAGGGTATTCAATATCATGCATCGTACTATAACATGTTAGAAATTACATTCCATGCATTACTGCCTTTCCATGTAGATAGCATTGATGGTTTCATCCTACCTTGATAGATGTCGTGATAGATATGCATGATGTTGTGATTGGTATATTCAAGATATGTTCTAGTTTGGATTGTATGGATGCCAGTATTGGGTCCCTGAGGTTTATGGGCCCTAATAGATTGGAAATATGTTGATCATGTTTGAGCCTTAAATTAAATTGTGTTATGATGTGCTATATGTCGATGAAAATATGTCATTCGTGGGGAGTATGGGACCCCACATATCAAAATTTGGCATTCCATTGGTTTTACCTTACTAAAGGGGATATGATATATATGAAATGAATAGGAATTCAAGTGAAACTAAAAATTATTTAGATAGAGACCTATACCATACCCAACCAAGTAGTGGTATTTTGGTAGTCCCTTGTTTATGTGACCCCAAGACATGATCAATGACCCATGCAGAGGAGTGTATTCATATAGGAAGATTTTGACCGGTGTTGTTTTGAAAAATGTGATTTTTTGTTGAGAATCATAAAAAGATATTGAGCAGATGGATGCATTTGGAATTGATGATTCATTCAACAATGAAGGCCCCCATTTGTACGCCAAAAGGGTGGTGACAATCATACCATGGAGGTGGTAGGTGATGTGCTAATAATGGATCCTCCAGTCATGATAGTTATGGCACCGGCTATTATACATGACATATGTGTTGATGCATAGTTTTATGAAGGCATTATGATTTTCATTAAACACTTTCAGGGAGCACAAAATCCTGCCATGTATATGGCAGAGCTGATGTGATTGTTCTAGTAGTCACATCTACCCATGTTTTAGGGGGATTGTGGACCACTGGTTCCATAGTCATGGAAAGAGGGCATTCTATAAATATTCAAATAATTTAGATTTTCCTATAGAGAGGAGGGTAAAGATCATGATTTATATGATGAATTATTCATCAAAGACAGAGTGTATTGTTATTATTCAGGTGGAGCGTCCTCAGGATATGGTCAGGTGAGATTTTCAGACCATCTTATATGATTTTTACTATCTCGATACATTGAAAAACCATAGAGATGGAGAGATTATACATCTATAGTAGGGTTCCATTTCAATTTTTTAGTACTCTTCCCTTTCTACTGAACTATAGTGCCCTACACCTATTCTGATGGGTGATGATGTGTCAAAGGATAAGTGATTTGAGGAGGTTATCTGGTATTACATCTGATCACATATAAATGATTTCATGTAGAATATTGTATATTCTATTTTTAATTTGGACCAGATCACAGAGCATAACCTAAGGGAATCTAGAGGTGTGGTCTTGGGTGGTTCAACACCTAGATCCGATACTATAATGACTTTTAGTATGAAGAATCATTTGTATCATTCATATTGTGAAACTAGTAGTGAGAACGTATCATAGGGGAGCCATGTGAGGTCTTACTACTGTGGTGGGATGGGGAATATGATTCCACAATATCTATTGGACCTAGTGGAGTACCGATCTTGAAGAAAAATGGGACATCTACAACCGTTCTATAGGAAGTTTCCAATAGCTCCTAGTGAGATTGGTTCTGCACTGAATCCACATTTATGAGGGGGTCCGTGGCTTCTCAATAAACTTGGAGCTCGAGTGCATCAAGTGGTTCAGGTTGAGATTTTGGTTGTACCTATGGTAGCCAGACCCTAGGATTACAATGATTTCAAGGTTGATCTGCTAAGTGTTTCTATGAATTTTTGTAGGTTTGTTGTACAAATGAAGCCTATCATGTGTAATAAACCCAGTAAGAGTCAGATCCTAGACCTTCTGCTGTAAGATGTACTATTCTAGTATCCTCTATTTTAGATGTGTCACTTTTCTATATAGGGACTTCATAGAGTTTCATATATGTTATTTTTGTTGATAGCCTTGTGCTTTGTGTTTTTTCTTATGATGGTGATATGATTCTAGACACTCTATTAGGGATGAGAACAGAAGATGCACATCAGTGAATAGAGTTCCCCCTTCAGATTGGTGGGTGTCACCTTATATGGGGCATTTATGTCCTCAATATGATAGGCTTCAATGTCATTAGGGGGATGCAATGGTTGGTTTCCTATCCGTACATTGTTAATTGAAAACAATACAGGGTGATATTTACATCACCATAGTGTGTAAGGTTTATATATAAAGTTGAATTGGATTTTGGGGTGAGCTGGGTTAGACCCAAGCATTTTAGGTTTGGTGGGATGACAACCCAGATTGCAAGTTAATATCTGGATGACCAGACAACTAATCAGATTGATTTCCCTATAGCATTTGATAATTTCTAGGATATCTTCATAGATTTAATTTCATTTTTTCCTCTTATAATAGAGGTATGGTTCTCTATATAGATTGTTCCAAGAGATACACTGGTATCTATTCATCCATTCATTATAGAAATGATAATTTTTCCAGTGCTCAAGAGGTGGTTAGAGGACTTATAGTCAAATGGGATCATTCGACCCAGTACTAATCAATGGAATTTTTCTGTCCATTTTTGCAAAATTGTTGGACAATACCCTTTGGCTATGTGAAGATTATCTTGAATTGAACCAGTTGATGATTAAGAATCAGTATCCTCTACTTTGGATAGATGATATCTTCAATCATCACTGGGAAGATTGGGTTTTCAGAAATATTTATTTGAGATCCATTTATCATCATTTCTTTATTATACCATAACACATAACTCTCATATATTTCAGAGAAGTTATGGTCTATATGATTTCATGGTAATGTCATTCAGTCTCATGAACACACCATCGTTCTTTATAGAACTAATGAACCAAGTGTTCCATACTTATCTTGACTTCATTTTTTTCATTGATGACATCTCTGTGTATTCTCATAATCAACTTGTCTATTCCCAACATCATGATATCATTTTGAGTACACAGAGAGAGAATTAGATAAATTCTATCCTCAAAACGTTTCACTTCTATATGGATCATATTCTCTTCGAGGGTTATATCAGCAAGAAGAAAAGTGTATTAGTAGAACCAAGAAGGTTAGAGTAGTAGATAATGAAAATTAGCCTAAGAACATCATCTAGGTGTACTGTTTCTTAAGGATGTATTGTTAATATAAGAATTTCATACCAGAATTATCATGATTAGAAGTCCCATTGATGGGCTTGACTAGAAATGGTGTGAAATATGTAAAGACAGTTTCTTATGAGACACTCATTCAATATCTGAATTGTTAATTGACTTCAATGTCGATACTAATTTTTATGGAGTTAATAAAGAGTAACAAAGTTTACTTTGATGCATAATTTATTAGGTTAGGATTAGATCATATTAAAATGGCTAAATTCAATGTATACAGGTGTCAATAGTTGAGGATACATGTGGGGAATTACCTGATGCATGATCTTGAGATGGCTTTGGTTGTTCAGGAATTGTACTATTGGAGACATTACTTACTTGGAGGGAGTTTTGTGGTGTTTACGGACCACAAATGGAACAAGAACATATTTACATAGTGTGATTTGATTCTGAGGCAGTGAAGGTGGGTGGAATAACTTCCACTTTTTGATTATGATGTAACCTACACAACCTGTAAGATAAATTCTGTGGCTGATATACTGGGTCAGAGGACTCATATTTTCTTAGTGCTGCAAGCCAGTAGTGAGTGGTCACTTTTGGAGTTGTTCATTGAGATGCACTTCGATTAGCACAATAGTCAGGGGTAAATGTCTCTATAATCCATAGTTGTTACTTCTACCCTACTAAATAGTGTGAGGATGGGGTTGTTATCATATTCAGAAGGCCTATTTCACTACCACAAAAACAGTTTTTCGCAGCGCCCCCCTTTATCAGCGCCTGTTTAGTAGCGCTGATAAAGGGGGGCCTTTATCAGCGCTTTTTTTAGCGCTGATAAAGGGTCGGCTACAAAAAAAATTAAAAATATAATAATATAATAATATATAAATATAGTTATATTGTTATATAAATATAATATATGGTTTTTAAATATATTTTAGATTAGTATAAATATACATTTACACTTATTATACATAGTATATAAGATATTTAGTGAAAATGACTTCTTAAAAAATTAAAAAAATATTTTTAATTCATATTTTGATAATCATTATGGAGTAATAGTCATTTAATAACAATTTGAGGACTAAAAAAATTAAAAAAAATTAAAAAAAGATCCAAAATATGTTGAAAACGCATCTCAAACATCAAATGGCCATAACTTTTGATCCGGGTGTCCGTTTGAGATCTACCACATATAAAATCGAAGCCTGCGACAAGCTCTACATCGCTGTGGCTCGAGGGGACCCCATTCAAGTGACTATCGAGGCCAAAAGAGGCCCAGATGGCCTCCAAAACTGAGTTTTTAGTCGGGGTACCCCGATTTTTTAACATTTTGTGTATTTTCACCCACGTTTAAGGCGGTATTATTGGATTTTTTTAGGTGGGGTATGAATTTATTCCAAGGTATTACATTAATATTGATATTATGTCTTTGAAATTTCAACATTTTTTATAATGCACTGCTATTTATAATCAAATATATAACAATATATTCATATTTTTTAAATATTCACACCTAAAAATTTAATTATAAATATAAATAATAAAATATATTTACATATAAAATATATTATATTTATCTGAACAACAACTAACATCCATTTTATTTAAAATACAATGAATATTTATATACCTATATATAAATCTAACTATATATATATATTAATCTAACTATATATATATATATATTAATCTAAATATATATATATTAATCTAACTATATATATATTAATCTAATAACTATATATATATTAATATACCTACATAAATATATATTTGTATTACTATAAATATATATATTAATATCACCATAAATATATATATTAACATAACTATATATATGTTAATATAACTATATATATGTTAATATAACTATATATATATTAATATAAATATATATTACTATACGAATAAATATAACTATATATATATATATATATATTAATACCACTATATATATATATATATTAATATTACTATATATATTATAATATAACTATATATATATATTATAATATAACTATATATATATATTATAGTATAACTATATATGAATATATATGAATATAAATATATTTTACTATACGAATAAATATAACTAAATATATAAATATATATATATATATATGGATATCATGAATTTGAAAGCAAATCAAAATAGAGTAGTGGTAAGGGCTTAGGCGCGCAGGGGGGGAGGTCTCGAGTTGAAATCTTGGTAGAGGCAGTAGTGCGCGCGCATGGGGAATATTGGAGCAAGCGCTGTTAAAGGGTGGAGGGGGTCCGTTGGTTATGTAGGGTGTTGTATAGGGGCCGAAAAGCGCTGTAAAAGGGGGGGGGGGTTCAAGCGCTATAAAAGCCCCCCCCCCGACTGGCAGTATTTTTTAAATTTTTTAAATATTTTTTAACTTTTATCAGCGCTTTTTTAAAAGTGCTGATAAATGGGTCCTTTATCAGCGCTAAAACGAAAGCGCTGCTAAAGGAGGCACTGATATAGGACCCCTTTATCAGCGCTAAAAAAGGGCTGATAAAGGGGTCCTATATCAGCGTTTTTTTAGTGCTGATAAAGGGGTCCTATATCAGCGCTTTTCGAAGCACTGATAAAGGGGACCCCCCCCCCCCTTTATCTACGCTGGCTTTATCATCTCTTTTCTAGCGCTGATAAAGCCCATTTTTAGCGCTAATAAGGGCCGTGTTTGTAGTAGTGTTTCTATGGAAGAGAATCATAGGTGAGTACCCTCCTCCTAGTTAGATAGTATGCGACGGTTATGTTCTACAATTACATGGTTCGGTATGGGTTTGGGAAAAAATGTATGAAGTGTTGAGGTTGTATTTTTGTGCCTCTATATGGGAATTCCATCCTAGTGTCACCAACACATAAAGAATTTACATTTTCAATATTGGGGATTGGGTATGAAAATATATGCAACTAGTTTGGTAAGGAGATGTTACACCTATCATCTGGTTAAAGCGAAACACCAGCAAGAAACCAGACCTTTATAGTAGCAACCCATTCATAAATGGTAATCGAATGACATCATGATGGATTTCTTGATGGGTTTAATAAGGTCTCTTCAATCTAATTTTGTGGATTGGTTTATTTTTGATAGGCTCAAAAATTTATCACATTTCATATTGATGAAGGAATTCATTTTGGTTGATGAACATGGGTGGTTGTAAATCTGTGAGAATTTCTGACTAAATGGGGTCTTTTTTGAGTCAATAAGGTTTCCTTCTGACTTTTCCATTCCTTATTGTTTTGAAAATCACAAAAACATTATCATAAGCAAAATATCATTCACTCTTTGTTTTACATGATAAGGGAAGTTTTCCATTCCCAAGGAAATTTATCCTTACCATGTTTTTCATTGTTCATTAATTTGTATAAATGTAAAATTCGGTTTCATATCTAAAACATTAGAATCATATAATATATTTATATAAATCATTCGGTTTTCTAGATCCTAATTCAGATTCCGAATTCTCAGAATTCATACTTCAAACTCTTATGAGTTTGGACTCTGAGCTCTCTAAATTCAGTCTCAGAACTCTTAAGAGTTCAAACACTGAATGGTACTGAATTTAGGCTCCGAAATTCTATGAGTTCAGACTCCTAATTCTACTGAATTCAGGTTCTTACATTTTATGATATCCGACTCCGAATTATTTTGAATTCAGACTCCAAACTTTCTATGTTTAGACTCCAAATTCTACTGAATTTAGACTTTGAACATTCTAAGTTCAGGTTCAGAATTCATGTGAATTCAAATTCTATATTTCCTTGAAATCCAGACTCTAGAATTCTATAGAATTCAGGTTTTGAATTCCTTGGAAAATAGAATATCAATATCCTTGTATTACAGGTACCGAATTTGTTTTTGGTTAGACTCCTAACTTTTATTCCTTTCATTCTGAATAATAGAGTTTGGTTATGTAACCATTTTTTACTTACTCTTCATTTGGTTATAAAACGATGTCATGCATTCAGTTACTTACTAACCATTGTTTGGGTGACATGTGTATAGGTCCCTCCGAAATTCATGGATAAATATGACCTTTGATGAGGGAGCCGACCATTTGAGTAGTGCCTATAAATAGGAGCTTATTTGAAACAAGTCATAACTTTGATGAATTGTTCTATGACTCTAGATTTTACATGTTTTTGAAGTGATATCTAGAGAGACTCGCATTCTTTGTGTGTACTGAACACCTTTTTCAGACTTGCTTCCCGAAACTACGAATGTTGCTGAGTACATTTGAGGGCTTCTGGGGATAAGAAGACAGAGGTGTTGACTACCATAACGTTCAGGGACTTCCTTGCTGAGGAAGATAGAGGTGCCGACTAACTTAATGTTGGGGTCATGTGTTGATAGCAAGAAAAACTCTGATATTCATATCGATGGTTTACCTTGGTGTGGGTAAGACTTACTTTCTTAAAGTATTAATCAAGGGACTTTTATCCAGGGTTGTTGGATACCGTACTATTTGGGTTAAAAGATTTACTACATCTTACTTGTATTATTTCATTTTTTCTGCTGCATTATAATTGTTGAGGAAAGTATAACTATCTTATACTTCATTATACTTGTACTATGATTAGTAGTATTCTATATACTTTATGGAAGAATCTTTTTCCTTGTAATCTTTCGTTATGTTTCATTTCCGGAACCATATTTCCAAAACCTGAATTTCTAGAACCCCATTTCCGGAATCAAGCATGTTTGTAGAACATAGAGTTCATGTGAATTTTCCTTATTTAACTTTGTTAAACAGTACCATCTTTAAAAGTTATAAATAAATTTTTTAAAGTATACAATTCACCCCCTCTTATATATTGAGCATATACATATTTAGATACTAGAACTAGTATCTTCATTCATCATTTCAATCCTACAATTGGTATCAGAGAAGGTCTCAAAAATACATATATTCTCATTTAAGTTTTCTTTATTAGTTTTTTTATTGTTATATATTTTACTGGATGACGATATTTTTGTCATTGTTTACAAACCATTATTACTAACAAGTTTGTGTGGAATGATTCTCATTAAGATGACAGGAATAAATGTTTGTTCCATTGAAAAAATAAATCCAACTAGACCTTATTTTTATGATGGGAATGATTATGAATATTTGATAGATCATATGAAGACATTCATTATGAATACTGGACATGAAAAAAAATTTAATGCTTACTGGAGGTTATAAAATACCTGACAAGGAAGTTAATACTTTCACCAATCAAGAAAATCATGAATATCAACTAAATTATAAGGTATACAATACATTGTTTTGTTCTATGACTAGATATATATATATATATATATATCCAAATTTCATTGTGTGAGGAAAAAAATTTTACTTTGAAGAAGCATGAAGTTAATCATTTGGGTACTTCCAAAGTCACTGATAATAGAAGCGTCATGCTTAGAGCTAAATATCATGGTTTCTACTTTCTTTATGGAGAAACCATATGTATGGTGGAACAAATATTTATTACTATTGTTAATAGTTTACAATCTATGGGTGATAAATGATTATATGATGAATCTCTTTTGGAAAAAGTCATAGGCCTCATGCCCAATGAGTGGGAATCTAAGAGAACAACTATAGATGAAAGTTGAAAGGTTACTATGATTTCTCTTGATGAAAATTTTTGAACTCTTCTTCAACATGAGACTAAAAAAAAGAGATATGATGATTATATTATGAAGAAGAATGGGAATGGCATTGTTTCTTTTACAACAACTTTAAATCACATGAAATCCAAGAATCCTGTGAGAGTTACTAGATCGTAATCTAAGAATTTTGTTATCCAATCCAAATCTAGTAGAAGTGATTATTCAGAAAATTATTTATCCAATCTTGCTCGATGGATGAACATTATTGTTAGGTAGAAAAACTTTCAATCTAGATACAAGAAGAAAGAATGGAAGGATAAGAACGATTAAAAAGTCACTTGTTATTAATGCAAAAGAGCTAGACATGTAAGACTAGATTTTCCTATGATAAAGAGAAATGAAAGAAAGGTAAAGCATTCAGAGAGTGGCAGAATGAAGTACTAAAAAGAAAAATCTAAGAATGTTTTTAAAGCTAATGATACCTAGAGTGCCAGTGGTGTGGACTCTTCAGATGAATCATCAGATTACTAATTTTTTAGACATAAGATTCTTGGTTTAATATCCAAACTACCTATTGAAAATCAATATATAGTTGATAAGGTAATCTATTTTGAATCTATGTACAACGTATCATTGAATGCTAATTATATTGATAGTAAATATTATAACTCTTCAGATGAAGAATATTCTTCAAATGAAGATAATACTTTACCTACCTATGAAAAGGATTCTAGGTTTGTTATGCTTTATGTGAATGAGAATTCAAAACACAAGAAAAAGCATGATAAAGAAAATTATAGGAATTCAATTCTTACTATGGAAATATCAAATCATTCTTAATATAATTATAAAAAAAATTTATTTTGAATGTAATTCAAAAAATCATGTGGAAGTAAATTTGGATAAGGATAAACTTTCTAAGGATATAGAAAACGTAATTTCATAGAAAAATGTTTACGAGCCTAACTCTTGTTCAAAAACTAATGTTTTGGAAGACATGAACTTGATCATTAGACTTAAGTTAGAAATATTTTCCTTGTGTAATTCTTTTTCTAACATTTCCTTATGTAAGGAAAATTTTGATAAGATGCACTCACAAATCCAGCCTCTAAAGAATAGTTCTGGTTTTGGTTATTCTAGTTCAAAAATTATTTTTTGTAACAATTATTTTGTTCCTCAATGTGATCATTTCAGTAGTAAGTGTCAGTGTGGTGGGAATTGGTAAAAAAATTGTTCCTTAAAAAGAACCCAGTCTTTGGGATTTCATAATGCAATTTTTTTCAAAGAAAATTTCGATTCATAAGAGTTTTCATTCTAAAATTTTTGGATCCAAGAATTTTTGGGTTCTGAAAGTCAAAGACTCTCATTTTCAGGACATTAGAGAAGGTACCAATAGAAATACGTGGTACATGGATAGTGGATGTTCCTAGTATATGACTGGTAAAAAAACATTCTTTGAAAATATTATCAAGACGAAAGAAGGAAAAGTAACTTTCAGAGATAATCCAAATGTAGAAATTATTGGTATAGGTAACATTGTCCTTATTGGAAAATCTTTTATTTCAAATGTTTTATTTTTGAAGGGTCTTAAGCACAACCTCATTAGCATTAGTAAATTATGTGACGAAGGTTACCTTGTTAATTTTAGGAATGAAAAGTTCTTAGTACACAATTCCAAGGAAGAGTTTATTCTTTCTACCCATAGGCAAGATAATGTATACTTACTAAACATAGTAGACCATAAGAGCCATGACTTACCTTGCCTTAGTGTAATGGAAGACCATTCTCAGTAATGGGATTAAAGATTATGACACTATAACAATAGGAAACTATGAAAAATCTCTAAAAAAGACTAGTTAATGATCTACCAGAGATTTGATTTGATTATTAAAATTTTTTTAATCCTTGTCAATATGGAAATAAACATAAATCATGTTTTAAATCAGTCAGTGAAGTCTCAACTACTTATGTGTTACAGTTAGTGCATATGGATCTTTTTGTCCCAACCCAAACTGAAAGCATTAGAGGCAAGTATTATGTATTTGTCTTAGTTGATGATCACAATAGATTTATGTGGGTCTATTTTCTAGCAAAGAAATATGATTCTTTTTCTCATTTCAAAAGTTATAGAGCCCAAGTTAAAAATGAGAGAAACATTCCATTGATAACTATTCATAGTGATCATGGAGGAGAATTTCAAAATTTTCATTTTGAAACCTTTTGTCGTAGAAAAGGCATTACTCATAACTTCTCAACACCAAGAAAACCTCAACAAAATTGTGTTGTTGAATGAAGAAATAGAATTCTTCAAGAGATAACAAGAACCATGTTGAGTGAGTATTCTATAGCCAAACATGTTTCGACTGAGGCTGTATATACTACTTGTTATACAATAAATCTATTATTGATTAGACCTTTTTATAATAAAACTCCTTATGAGTTATGAAATGGTAGAAAACCTAGACTTTCCTACATCAAGATATTTCGTTGCAAGGTATTAATTCTGAATACTAAGGAGAATCTACACAAATTCTCACAAAAATTTGAGGAAGGAATTTTCTTAGGATACTCCAAAACTTCTAAGGCTTATATAATTTTCAATAAAAATACATGTACTGGTGGAGAAATTGGACATGTCGAATTTGATGAAACTGATCTTTTTGTTTTTTTAAACAACCTCATCCTATATCTTCAGATGTGTTTTCAAAAACTGATTACCACCCCCTAATAGAAGACCTTTCTTATAAGGAAAACGTTCAAGAGGATATTTTTGAAACATTTATCCCAGATGACTTCTTACCCTATGTTGATGAAATTTTTTTACAAATCCCAAATCAGTTGTTTCTAAAGAATCTTCCTAGTGACAGTATCATTGGTGATGTGATCAACCTGTAATGACTAGAAGTTATATATGAAATGAAGTAGAACATCTAGAATTTCATTCCCAATTAGGACCAAAAAGCACTGATGAATCTTTAGGTGATGATGATTGGATAAAAGTTATGCAAGATGAACTAAATTAATTCGAAAGGAATAAAGTCTAGACCTTGATTGAAAGACCTATGGAAACTTCTATTATGGGAGTCAAATGGGTTTTTAGAAATAAGTGTGATTAAAATGGAATCATAGTAAGAAATAATGCTAGGTTGGTTGCTAAAGGCTGTAAACAACAAGAAGGATTAGACTATGAATAAACCTATGCTCCAGTAGCTAGTCTTTAATCTATTCATATTTTACTTACCTTTGTAGAATTCTTCAACTTCAAACTTTTTCAAATTAATTTTAAATGTGCTTTATTTTTGGTTTGGTAGAAGAGGATGTTTTTGTTGAACAACCTCCTGGAATTGAAGATCTAAAACATCCTGAAAATGTTTACAAAATTACCAAAGCTTTGTTTGTACTTAAACAAGCCCCTCGAGCATGGTTTGATAGACTTATAGGATTTTTTCTTCCAAATATTTACATTAAGAGAAATGTATATCAAACATATTTATAAATATAGTTATGAAAAATGTTTTGATTGTTCAAATTTATGTTGATGACATTATATTTGGATCAACTCAGTAATCTTTAACTGATTCCTTTGCGGATCTAATGAAATCTAAGTTTGAAATGAGTATGATGGTGGAGTTAACATTTTTCCATGGTTTTCATATTTCTCAAAAACCATAAAGAATCTATATATTCAAAAATAGTTATATTAATGATCTTTTTAAAAATTACGGATATGACAACACAAAGAGTATAAGTAAATCCATTATTACCTCAAATTAACTTGATCTTGATGATGCTAGGAAACCAGTAGATCAAACATCATACTAGGGTATGATAGGAAGTTTACTTTACTTGATATATAGTCATCCATTCTTAATGTTTTTAGTATGCTTATGTTTAAGATATCAATACAATCTTAAGGAATCTCATTTAAAGGCAGTGAAAAAAATGACTACTTAAAGGGAACCATGGATTTAGGACTCTTTTATAATTCTGTAAATGATTTAGTTCTAAAATGTTTTTCAGATGCTGATTTTAGAGGATGTATAATGGATAGAAAATGTACATATGGATTGTGTCATCTCTAAGGAGATTCATTATTTTCTTGGTCATGCAAGAAGCAATACTCAGTAGCACTTTCCACTACTGAATCCAAATATGTAGAAGCTAGAAGTTATTGTCCTCAAGTGTTGTGGATGCAACACACACTCAAATACTATGGTATGAGTTTTACCAAAACAAAAAATTTTTGTGATAATACTACTGCCATTGCTTTAAGAAAAAACCAAACACATCACTCTTGTGCAAAACACTTTGGTATTAGGCATCACTTTCTTAGGGACCTCACACAAAAGGGGATATAATTCTTCAATTTATCGGAACACAAGATCAACATGTTGATATTTTCAAAAAACCATTACCTTCCAATAGATTTTAATACATTAAATGGAAGTTAAGAATGATAAATGTATGTTAATCCTCCTTTTTAATTTATTTTTCAAACCAATCTACTTACAGTAATAAAATCCTTTTCATAGGGGGAGTATATGTGTTTGTTAGATCTCAAAAATATTAAAAGTCTAAATTTTTCATAGTCTATTAATCATTCAATTTTTTTTTTCTAAATTTTCATAATGAAAATTTTCTAAATTTTCATAATGAATATTTTTGTGATATTATTATTGCAGATTTTATAAATTTTCGTAATGAAGATTTTCTAAATTTTCTAAATGAAAATTTTCGAAATTTCCGTAATGAAGGTTTTCTAAATTCTTGTAATGAAGATTTTATAAATTTTCATAATGAAGATTTGCAATGTTTTTCTTAATGAAGATTTTCTAAATTTTCAGAGTCAGTGTTTGAAAAGTTTCCATAATCGAATTTTTGGAATCTAATGTTCATCAATAAGAATTTTTCCACAATACGAACAAACATCCTAGAAATCTAAAAGGTATGATTATTTATTGAGTTTTCATAATCTTTTTTTACTTGTTGGTATTTTCATTTTGTTTTTTCAATTTTCAAGTTTGTCTTTTCCTTAAATACGATTGTTTTTCATAAAAACCACATAAGACCAGATCCTACCAAAATTTCCTTACGACTATCATTTCAACTGTCAGATATGATCAGAAAGTTTTTTAGCCATTGTATTTTATTTGGAAGATGAACTATCACCCCAATCACCTATATAAAGGACACCTGATGATTATCCCACATCGAAACTCAAGCCTTCAGATGTTTGCGTGCTGAAGCTCCACCCTTATACTTAACCCCATTCTAAATGTTTTAGATCTTTCTCAAATCTGAATGTCTGTTGAAGAATATTTTTAGAAAGGCATGTTAACTATCATGATAATCTGGGAGTGGAAATTTTATAGAGAATGGTTGGTGTATCCAAATTTATTTGAGAAGTATCATTCTATAATTTCAAAGAACAACAAACTGAATGGATGGTAGATTGTTTCCGTATCAAAGCCAATAGCTCATGATTTTGTATATCCATATTTTCTAATTGAATTTTATGAAAAATTAAGATTTTTACTTGAAGAAGGCAGATATATGTTCCCTTTGAAGAGCTATCGGAAGGATGCTACTATTCCATACACCAAGGCTGCTAGCATGGTTGGTATTCTGTATGAAGGAGAATCTGAGTTTTGTTCCCATGAGCTGCCTAATGATTAAGGAAGATTCAATATGGTTATGGCTATGGATGGTCTTAGAAATTTTGAAATGAAGTCTTTGAAGATTTCTCATCTGTCTACACATTTTCGAATTCTCAAATTATGGGTTCAAGGTTTCATAATTATGAGAAATGGTGACAAAGATACATTGAAGATGAGTGACATGTATATCTTAGATTTCATGTTAAATCTGTTGGACGAAAACATGGTTAATCATATTCTAATTACGATTGATAATATATAGAATGGAAATATGAAGGCTCATATCGTTATATATCCATCCATTCATTAGAAGCTGATTGATCGGTGCTCAATGTCATTCAAAATTCCATTCAGTTCAAAACCAAGGAATTGAAATTTCATGATGGTTAGTGATGATACCCTGAGAAGGATGAATGTTGTATTTTCCAAATAATCCAAATAATTTTATGATTTTCCGGAAGAAGAAGTTGAAGCCATACCGAAGAAAAAAAGAAGTGGCTGAGTTGTCCAAAAAGGGTGCAAGGAAGAGTAATGTTAAGGAAGTGGAAGAAAATGAAAAAACTCCATTGGCCATGGAAGTTCAGTTAGCACTCCCAAAGCCAAAAAAGAAAAAAGCTTATCCGGATGAGGTAGTAGCTAAGTGGAAGGAAGACAAGAAGAACATGAAAGAAGGGGAGCCCATGTTTGGTCTAGACCCTAATGATGAAAAATCTCTGAAGGAGAAGTCAGCTGAGTATCTAGAAAGGGAAGGGAAGAAAGAAACAAAAAAAGAAGGTGACTGATGCATATATTGTGCAATCCCTTCAGATGGATTCTGAGAAAGCTTCCGAAAACATTCCAGTACCACATTTATTTTTACTAGAAGATTTACCTGAATCACCAAGGAAGAAATTTGTGACTTCAGAAAAACACAAATAAGTAAAACATGTAGAAGAATTTGAAGAAGAATTAGAAATATGTGGTGACACCATAGAGTTGATTAAACATGTAGAATATTTCCATGAGAAAGAATGTCTATCCGAGAAGCTCTCGATATATACTTTTGAAGCAGAGTCATCAAAGCTGGCTACCCCTGGGAAATGTGAGAATGGTGAAGATGATAAGGTTGAAGAAGAAGTAAATAAGTTGTCTAAAGAATAAAGTTCTAATCTTGATTTCTTTACCCTGAGGATGCTGAGGCAAGAGCTGATAAAGAAAAGATAGATGAAGATAAAATTGTTTAGTTGTCTGATAGTGATCCTGAATCTCCATATGAAGAAGCCAATACAAGAACTGATAAGGTAAAATAGGTGGTTGTAGATACTCCTACTAAAGCTATTGTGAAGAAAAAGGAAGCTTGTGGATCTTCAAATAGGAAACTTGTGATCTAGAAAAAGAAACCTCACCGTGAAAAGTTTCTGATTCAGAATCATTATCCCTTGGACATGATTTCATAGTACAGTCTTTGAAAAAACAAGTTGGGACCATTTATATTTTTTCCAGCATTGACTCGAGATGTCAGATGCTTCAACCCACCTTGAACTAGAAATAGGATTCAGTATCCATGGTGATGGATAAGTGTGTTAAGCTTGAGGATTATTTCAAGAATTTCTCCATTATCTATGAAGACCATAAATGATCATGTAATAAGATAACCAGTTGGTCAAGGAAAACCATAGAGGAAATTATAAATCATGATGAGTTCCAAGATAGCTTCATGGAGTCATTTGACATCAGAGATAGTAAGACCAAGGATCTCACAAGTAGTTTTGAAAAAAAAAGATGAATCTAGAATAGAATTCTTGTATTCAAGAAGTGAAGAATTTTAATGGGAAACTGTATTCAGTTTCCCATAGTTGGAAGAGAGAAAGAGATCTCAGGATTGAGATTGAAGAGAAGCTAGTAAAGTATGAAGAATCCTTGAAGACTCAAGCTAATATTATTAAGGCTTGGGAAGAAAAGATAAAATCATTAGAAAAAAAAGAAGAGAATCAGGATCATATTGTTAAGTGCGCAGAGGAATACCTCAAAGAGCTCAAGAATCTGAAGACAATAGTGAAGAATATGATTCCCATAGAAAATGAAGGATAACCTTGTTTAAATCCATTCTTTTCTTCTACTCTAATTCTTTGTATAAATTTTTCCTATCATAATGAAATTTTTGGTTGCTAGTCTTTTTCATGTGTTGTAATAATTCTTCATGTAATATAATTTTTTTTCCATTCCCTATATTACTTTTTAGAAATCATAAAAGGGGGGAAAGGAAAAAAATATACTAAGTAAATAAGAAATGTCCCTATGTATGTGGGTGTTTAACTAAGGGGGAGTTTTCATCATGATGTGTCCGTATGAAATAAATTGTTATGTCTCATTATAGAAATCTAGAATACAATCCTTAGTGTTTCCAAAGCCTAAGGGGGAGTTAGTTGTATTCAACTTTACCCAGGTTTTAAGGGAGATAAGTTTTATTTAAGTCTTTATATTCTTTTTCTTAAGGATGTTTTTTTTCCAAAAAGGGGGGGATTTTTTAGTCAATAAGGTTTACTTATGAATTTTCCATTCCTTCTTGTTTTGAAAATCACAAACACCTTATCTTAAGGAAAATTTCATTTACACTATGTTTTACTTGTTAAGGGAAATTTTTCTTTCCCAAGGAAATTTATCCTTACCATGTTTTTCATGCTTAATTATTTTGTCTAAGTGTATAATTTGTTTTCATATATAAAACCATAGAATCATATAATACCTAGATATAGAGCATTATTTTTTCAAGATCCAATTTCCGATTCTGAATTCATTGAATTCAGACTCTGAACTCTTATGAGTCATGACTCTGAGTTCTCTAAATTCAGACTCTGAAATCTTATGAGTTCATAATCTGAATTCTACTAAATTTAGGATCTAAACAATTTTTATTTCAGACCTTGATTTTTACTAAATTCAGCCTCCAAACTCTTACTAGTTCTGAATTCAAATTCTTTTGAATTCAGACTCCTACCTTTCTATGTTTAGACTCCGAAATTTCTATGTTCTGGTTCCGAATTCTTGTGAATTCATATTCTAAATTTCATTGAACTTCATACTTCGTAATTCTATAGAATTCAGTTTCCAAGATCCATATAAAAAAGAATCTGAATATCATTGTATTATAGATACTGAATGTGTTTTTGGTTAGACTCTGAACATTTATTCCATACATTTCGAATAATTGAGTTTCGTTAAGTAACAATTTTTAATTAATCTTGATTTTATTATTAAATGATTTCGTGCATTCAGTTACTTACTAACCATTGTTTTATTGACATGTGTACAGGTCCCTCCAAAAATCACGAAAAATATGATTGTTGGAGTTGGGAGCCGACCATTGGAGCTGTGCCTATAAATAGGAGCTCATTTTAAATATCGAATAACTATGGTGAACTATTCTATGAATCTAGATATTACATTTTGCTTAAGTGATTTCTTGAGAGAGATTCTCATGCTTTGTTCTTACTCAATACCTTGTTCAAACTCTCTTCATGTGACTCCAAATGTTGCTCAGTACATTTGAGGGATTCCAGGGATAGGTAGATGATTGTGCTGACTTCCTTAAATTTTGAGGACTTCCTTGCTGAGGAAGATAGAGGTGTCAACGACCTTGATGTTGAGTGTTTTTCGGGATAATAAGATATAATCTGATCTTCATATCAAGGGCTTTCCCTATTGTGGGTAATAAAAACATTTTTGAAAGTATAAATCAAGGGACCTTTATCGAAGGATGTTGGATACCGTACACTTTGGGTTAAAAGATTCACTACTTGTTACTAGTATTGTTTCAAGCTATCCACTTAATTTTAATTTTTGATGAAAGTATAACTATCTTATATATCCTTATACTTGTACTCTAATAATTATGATTCTATACGCTTTAAGGTTGAATCATTTTCCTTGTAAACATTCGTTATGTTTGATTTCCAGAACCATATTTCCTGAACCTGAATTTTTGGAACCACATTTCAGGAATCAAGCATGCTTGTAGAACATAGAGTTATTGTGAATTTTCTTTGTTTAACGTATTTATATAGTTCCTTATTTAAAAGTTACAAAGTAATTTTTTAATGTATACAATTCACCCCCTCTTGTATATTGATCATCTACATCATTATATTTGGAAATAGGTATCATATTTCATCATTTAAATCCTACAGTCCTGCAATCTATCATTTTGTATAGGTATTCATGTTTTATTTCTGGTTTTTTTATTGGGCTACAGATAGATCTTAAAACATATGTTCTTATGAGGACTGATTACCATCCCCATAGGGATGGCCAGTCAGAGCACACAACTCAGGTGCGTAAGGAAATATTGTGTGATTGGGTCAAATATTCCATGTGTCCTTTGTATGGGAATTCCATCCTACATGTTTCAGTCATGAGTTGTTGAGTAATGAATTAAAACAATATCAATGAAACTACTCCATTTAAAGATTAACCTCCACGGTATGATAATGATATTGGAACTTGACCTGCAGCTGTAGATGATCAAATTATAACGATATTGGGATAGCTAAATCTGATTATTTCTAATAACATCACTTATATGGATAATCCTACTAATATACAACATGGTGTATCTATGTTAGACCATATCAACAATTAGAAACCTATTTTTTATTTGGACTATCAATCCATTTTGTAATTAAAAAATGTATTATTTCTTTAAAGAATATTTTTCATGCTATGACATGTATAAAAGGGGGAAGGTTTTTATTGATGTTTATCATCTCTCTGGGTATATAAATCAATGGATGTCAATGATTCAAAACACTATGATTGAAGAAGAAATATAAAACCTAGAGTTGAATGATTTTATATTACTCTTTATGGGAAAACATGTTCCACATTGGCAATGAGTTTATGAGGAGAGAAAATTAATATGTATAAGAAAAAACATTATGTGATAAATTTTAAAAAAATTAATTTCTATTTACATAGTTATCGTTAAATTTTTTGGAGTCCATAATTTATCAAAAAAATAAATGTTAATAATTTCTTTGATGGGATTAAACCTTTCCTTCAATGTGAAATTGTCTCCCAAAATTTTTCATCATATGAGGATATAGTATCATATTCTATAAGTATATAAAAATAATTCTCCATATAATTTATATTTGAAATAAATAAATTATGGAAGAGAAAAAATTGATAACAGGTAAAAGATAATGAAGGATATCACCACAAGGGATAATTTTTTATAGAAACACACTAGTACTTGATTGAAGGGAAAATGAGTTGTCTTCAAGTGTGTTCACAAGGTCCATCACACACATGAATGTAATGGTATGAATGAAAAAAATTAATTTTCATTGTTTAAAATTTTTTTAGATGGAAAAATATGAAAATTAATTCCCCATGAATCATCAAAACATACCCTCTAAGAATATATGGGATCAATGTTACGATTATGTTAAAACTAAAGAATAAGTGGAATGATTAAAATTGTTGTGTATTTTTATTCTATAATAATGTTGAATTAGTATTTTATCAGTGATTTTTTGGTTATATGAATATATAAAAAATTAATGAATGTTATGTATATGTTATTCATTAGTATTTTCAGCCATATATTGAATATTACCAATATCCAAGAAACTTATTTAGTTGAAAACACATGACTAATGGGTAAATAAAAATTAATTGGTACTTAATGTTTTGTTAGTAATGTTTTGATAGTATTATTAGTTGACTGATATTGAAGAAGAAAATATTATATTATTAACAACGTTATTAGTAATTAATGGTCTATTGAATGATGTAAATGTTATATTTTATGAATTTTATAATATTTTTTGTTATATATAACATATACAATAATCTAGTTTTTTAACTACGGAATGAAGAGGGTGTAAATTTTTTGAAGCATTGAATTTTTCATAACCTTTTCATTTTAGCTTTCGATATTAACTTGTTTACATAGAATCTATATAGTCATGGTATTTATATATCAGGAATATGATATTACGATCTACTCTATATTATTTTAAGAATCTAATGTTATGTTTATTTTGGAATACTTGTTGCCCTCCTTTAATATTTTTGGTCTCTAAATTTGGTTAGATGTATATTGGATGAGTTTTAAGGTTAAGTATTAATGGAATTATTTTAGACCAATGAATGGCATTAGTTTATCGATTTTGATATTGGCATAAGTTCAATCCATATTTAATAAGAATCTCTAATCAACATGGTTTTTATAAATATATAAAACAGATGAATAACTTGTGATTCATTTATGAATCTTATGATCCATTAAAATTTTATTTTATGTCTTCATGGATAAAAAATAAACTGGGAGATTCATTTCAGGAAGTAAGAAATGAAGTGTAATATGATAGAAGGACAACCAAAGGATGAAATTGTTCTTGAAGAAAAAGATATCAAGTTAGGGTATTTTGAGGTTCTCTCTATCATGATAGTAAAATAATCCCTCAACACTGGTACAATTATCTCTAAATGAAAATAATATCTAATAATTTACATTACCATCAATGATTTATGAATTTTTTTCTTTAATATTCTATTGAACATTCTCATTCTTATGATCAGTGACCTATGTCCCTCTTTATAATTATTATTTATTTTACTCCATGTTAAAATTTTCACATCCTAGTAATTTATTTCTTATATGGAATCCTAGTTATGTGTTATTGTAAATGAACATCATGAATACTTTTCTCTCATGTCAAGAGGGTGTTTTCTTGACACCTCTTAAAATGTTGGTTTAAAATTGTTTAATTTTCAATTAAATTAAAACACTTTTTCTTAGAACATGTTCAAATTTTGAGTATGAGTCCTTCATCGGAGAAAAACATACCACCATGATAAATTATTATATAAATTTCCTTTTAAATAAATTCAATATCTTTGATATCTTTTGATACACATATCCTCTTGCCTTAAAGAATGGAAAAATATTATATCATTATATCATCATTTCTATATTAGAGGGTATGAATAAGACTAAATAAATTATTAAAAATATATGTATTATAAATTAATAAATAAATTCATTAGCTATGAATTTATTATATATAAAAATAAATTTCATCGAAATGAAAAAGAATCATTTTTCTAAAAAACTATATATTTTTCTAAAAGTTGTTTGATCCTATTTTCCAAACATATTTTAAAATAAATTTCATACCAATTTAAAAAAAATTATTTTAGAAAACAGTTTTTCTTGAAATTATAATGTCAAAACATTTAGAGAGTAATTTATTTTATAATTTTATAGAAACACTAATATTTTTATGAATAATGAAAATACTGGTAATATTGGAAGCGTATTTTTTGTAAAATATTTCATAAAGGTAAATTTTATTTAAATTATTTAAAATGTAAAGTAATTTCAATTATATTATAATTAATCTATTTTTTCATGTAATTAATTACATATGAAATTTTAATTTAAAAATGATTTATCCGTATTAAAATGATTTCCTTGGAAGACTGTTTTTTAATCATGTTTGTTGGATGAATTTAAAAATAAATTATGTTCTAAAATTAAATTGAATTTTTAAAAATGATTTCCATGTTATTAATAAAAATGATAAAAATCACATAATAATATGATCTTAATTTTTTGACACAATTAATATCAATAATATTAAAAATTAGTTACTAGAGATATGTTTGAAATGAAATTATCGAGGGTTAAACAAAGATGATGAGGGTTATAATGACCTAAAAATTGTATAATTAATTTTGAATAGGCATTATTTCCTAATATATCATATATGATTCTTTATTTATATATTTTGGAGCATACTGGAGTGAAAAAAATGAGGGTATCATTTAATTTTTTTTTTTTAAATCCATGTGTTTCATCTCCCATTCTTATAAAAGGAATCCCCATATCTCGTATTTTTAAAACTCCCAAACCCATTTTTATCCCCAGATAAGAAAATAAAATCTTTCTTAAATCCCTCCCCACATATCAGAATCATTTATTTATCATAAATCCAACTTATTATAGATTTTGGAATAATTCTAAATTGGTCAACTGCATAAGAGGTACTGTTTTAAACCATGTGTTTTCATCTTACATATTTTTATAACTCCATAAAATAATATCCAAATTTGATAAAATAGTAAAAAAATAATAATATATACTGATTTATTATTTTTTTATTTCATTATTCTATATCCATCTAATCTTATATAAAGTTGGAAAACAAATCATCGATCATGTTTACGGAAGACAGTGTCCTTAAAAATTGATGTAATTCATTTTCCATCACTACTTCTTAAATATAGATATAATAATTAATTTAAAATATGATTATGATATTTACAGAATTAATATAGGTTTTTAATTATAGTGTCACATATAACTTCTTACCATCCCATACATTAAAAATTAATAATGTCTCTCATGCATACGTACGGACGACTGCCTCCATTTAGCGATGAGAAATGTTTCCCATTTTAATTTGACATGGAAGGTAATTATGATATATTTAATGAATATACTATAAATATTTTATATAAAACTTTTTAAAAAATATTAAATTTTTTTGACCTTCTTTACATTCTATCTATTAGAAAAACATAAAATGTGTAAATGTGTACGTACGACCTACTCCCTGAATAGTGTAACTCATTTTTCAATATCTAAATATTAGGGAATATTATAAATAAATATATAATGATTATATATAATATTTATAACATGGATAACAATATTTAAATGTAGATACTATTATCAAAGAGAATGCACCATAATTACAATAACACAACATACAGGAAAAAAGAAATTTTATCAAGCGAAACAATGATTTTTACAAGGAATACTCAATAAATGGGTCATAAAATACAATTGGTGAATCATATATGGCATTAAATATATTATTCCTATTAATAAAAAGATTTATTATAAATATAAATTTATCATATAGTAATTATAGACATGTGTGAATTAAATCTTACATGGGGTGAGGGTTTCTTGTCTCACTTTTACATCTGTGAGATATATTTCTTATTCACCAGTTATATATTTTTTAATGTAGATATACTTCCAATTTCATATTTTATATAAATAATAAATTTATATTTAAGGTATTTATGGTTTTAATTGATGAAATATATTTCATTTGGTAAATGATTCAATGGTTAACAAATTTTTAAGGGTTTAATTCAGATTCACATAATTATTTTGGATTGTTTATGTTTAAGCTTTTGTAGGGGGAATTAATTGATATTACAATGTTTTGCATGTTATAATTTCTTATCCAATTGTTAGTCATTAATTTTTAATCAAATATTAGTATTTTATCCTTTTGTTACTTTTAAATATTTAGAAAATAATTTTAATTAATGAATAATTTCTTTCTTTCTTCAATTAAAAATCCATTTTCTGTTATGTCCCTCTATTATGATAATATATTCAAATATATATTTTATAATTTAAAAAATATTAGAAAAAATTTAACCATTTTTAATTTTTTTTCAAAATAAATTCAAATGAATAATACCATCATTATCTAAATTAGGTACTTTTTGACTTCTAAAAAATATGTTAGAGGAATGTTGTTTTAACATAATCCGCATTAAATGAATTTTCCACCATCATGGACAATAATTTATTTGAAGATTCCTTTACATGTTCACAAATTTCCTTTCTACGAAAATTTGGCCCAAAATATTATTGAAAATATTCATTATTAATCGTTTATTTCAAAGTAAAAAACGGTAATTTCCTCAGCTTTGTTTTAAATTATCTTTTTTAGTATTTTTATCTTTAAAGGATGGTAGTCCCAATTTTACTTTATGATCCATTAGTAGTATGTTGTAATAATACCATACATATTATACATCTAGATTAATTATGATCACATTGACTGGGATTTTCTATTTTATATCATTCTCTATGGTAACCTTAGTGGTCTATTATTATGTTTATTTATTGGGTTAAGAATTAATTTTTTTATAGTTTTCTAATATTTTTTTTATGATTTTAATTTATTGGGTAATTTATTAGTATTTAGTTTTCTTATTCTTGAATATGAATTTTTATGTAAATTATGGTTCTCTCAATCCATATAATGAATTTTTTAGGCTTAGTAAGTTACTAGAAGGTCCCGCTATAGCCCCTCGATAAATCGATCTATCTTTGGAGACAAACTACCTTGGGTTAATAGCTAAGGAATTTCCAATTTATGTAAGATGTCTTAGAAGGAGGTCCTAATGATATTTTTATTTTGTTCGACGTTATGTATTAACTAATTATGAGATTTGTTATTGATATATATCTAATTATTCTATTAGTGGGAATATTAAGGGATATGTACTAATCATAAGTAACTATTTATATATCATTATTTTGATCAGCAGTTCTTCATTCCATATTATTTTTCATATTATTTTTATTGATTTAATTGAATTTTTTGTTTATTAAAATTGACATATTGACTTTACGTTATTTGTAAATCATATATTTTCTTGTATAGATTCCCTTAATGAGAAATATAGATGCACACATCCATAAGGTTCATTTTCCCATGACTCCAAAAAGTGTATTATGATTGACATATAGGTATATCCCAAAGGATATAATTTTTTTTCTAAAAGAATATTTAATGTTTTATTTGATGTTTTTTTATTGTAATTTTCAGTCCAGAATGTATCTAGTTTTCCAAGCCTACTGACCTTTTCAGTCCTTCAGGATGTTATTCATTATATATAGTTCAAATTTTATAATGTATAAATGGACATTAGGCTACTAGTGTTATGGAATTTAAGACTAAATCATTATGTATGTATTCAAACAAATGGAAGTAAATATTAGATAACGGAGATGGTTTGAGATTATTATGGTTATGATTGTTTAATTCGTTTTCACCCTATACGTGAAGATGATTTCAAAGATTCATTGAGTATGAATGATCCTTTTATTTCATCACTAATGATGATTGAAGGATATCTAATGATCATGGACATATTAAGGTTAGAAATGGGACTCATAATTAAACGTACATCTTCAATCCTATCCCAAATGATTTATACACCATTAATACTAGATAAAATCTAGTAATCTCAAAGATATGTTTCATTGATGTAAATTAAGATAGAGGCTATGAAAAACGGGATGTTTCTGGAATTATATATTGATGAAAAAGGCGTACTAAAATTTAGTAAAAGGATATAAATTATATATATTCTATAGATAAATAAGGAGATGGTAGATCAAGATCATATATCTTTTTTCTCTATACATCTTAGAAGGACTAAAATATATAGATATATTCTACATCATTATTGGTGGGATAATACAAAAAAGGGGAATGTTATTTTCAATACAATGTGATTGGATTTTCAAAATGTAAATATGGTGAAAAAAACATTATAAAGGGGTATTACATCCACTACCCATACTTCTATTGATGTGGAGGGACATCAATTTGTATGTTGGTATTGGACTTCCTATGAATTAAAAATGAAAAAAATGATATATGGGATATCATTGATATATTGAAAAAATTGTCACATTTCATTTACAGAAGAGTGTATTTTTACTTATATTTATTATATAACTACTATATTTAAGTAATAACACTTTATGGAGTACTTCCAGATATTATTTCATTATAATAACCATAATAAACGTCTATGTTCCACCGGATCCTTCAAAAGGCTATGAATTTATAATAAAACCTAATTTAAGCTAATCACCCACATACTGATGGTAATTAAAAGTAGAATATTCAAACATTTAAATTCATTATAAGGCTTAGATCACTTGATATTAAAGGGATTTGGTACCAAAATATTCTATTTTTTATTTAACCTCTAACTGTAGTTTATAATAATGTATTCAAATGGAACATTTTTAAGCTCTATATGAAAAATGTGTATAACTCCAACATATTAGGATGAAGTTGGAGAAAGGAAACAAATGAGACTATAAATTATGAAGGATACTATAGAAATGATATTTTTGATTTGGAATCACATCTTGTTTGCTCAGTGTCAACAGAAATGTAATGATAAAACATGTTATAATGACATTGAATTTCCTATTAAGGATTATGTTTCTCTCAAGATATCACCATAAAAATGATTTTTGGTATATAGAATGAAGGGGATGTTGTATCTATGTTAAATTAGACTATTTGAGATTCTAGAGTGTGAGGTTATGTTTTCTTATTGATTATAACTATATTTGAATCATTCAAATGCTCATGAGGTATTTATTTTGTCTCTATTGGTAAATTATATGTCTAACCCAAAAAATATATATTTTATATTAATTGTGTTGCATTAGAACCTAATGTGTCTTATGAAATGGAATCAATCCAATTTCATGACATAAAGTAATAAGTGATGAGGAAAAATGCAACATTATATTTGAAGGTCCTATAGATAAATCATATCTTTGAAAAAGAATCCTTGGAACATGAAGAAGTGATAAAGGAAAAATATACCTATTTCTTTTTGGGATAGATTTTATCATAGGGGTTGAAATTTCTTTGGGGGACAATGTAATAGACCGAATATTCCATCTAGGATTTGTAAAACAGATTTCTTTAATAATGGTTATTTTATTACATGATAAAGTGGAATTATACAGAGACACTATTATAAAAATTATATTACATGTCCTACAATAATATTGATTATTGTAGATGATACTAATATGGGGATAAATAAATTATTAATATAATAAACATAGTGATATACATTATAGGATCAAACTGCTCTATGATTATCACTCTATTAATAAAAACAGTTTAATGAAAAATAAGAACTAGGAATTTACGTGATAATATAATAGGAATTGTAAGAGAAATTTACATTGGGGTATTAAATATTGATGATTGGTGATATTTAAAGTATGTAATTATAAATTTTACCATTTTTATATTATTGGGGAATTATTAATAATGGACCATTGTTTAATATGAACATTATTAAATATGGCCATTGGTCATTATTATTGTTCATCAATAAGAACGTTCTCCAAAAATATCATTGGTCAATATGCCTATTGGTAATTATTAACATTGGTAATATAGCTGGTATAAAGTAACCATCATGATTAGATTGTTTTATGTGTAATGATACAAGTTAATTTAATATAGAATAAATATTCAATGGCCTTAACTATAAGTATCATGTCTTTTGAGTATTATTTACTAGAACTTTGGAGGAAGGTAGTCTAACTTGTGTTCTCACTTCACCAATCCAAAATAGATCTTTATTAAGTATTTCTAAATAAAAAATAACTACGTGAGAAGTTCTAGTTATTAGATATCAACACTACATAATTGATACCTGGGAAAATAAATTAAACAATCACTATCACATGCATTTCCATTAGAGTGTATTCAATTGTAATAAGGGGACATGTATCTATTCAATATTAATATAAACTTTTACTTTATTTTCTAGAAATCAAATATTTATTTCTTTAATTCCTTATTCATTATTATTTTACTTAATAAAATATACATGAATATTTTATAACGTTGATAAATATATTTTTTAATACAAATAAATGATAATTTTATTTTGGGAAAATCTAAAAACCTTCACAATTCATGATTTATGAATATGATTTATTCCAATTAAATGGTCATTAAAAAAATATTTATTAAAGTATAAATGAAATTATAATATTATAATTTATTATTTTTTTATAAGTTCTAAAATTTTAAGAATTTCATACAAAGTTTTTTTTCAAAAAATAATGCTTTTATATAAAAGAAAATAATTTCCTATTTAGAAAATTATCGTTGATAAATTAAAAATTATATTCTAAATACAAACATGAATAATAAAAACTCATTTATGGGATTTTTAGTTTGTTTAATTAATTCATATATATATATTAATTATGTAAATATTAATTAAATTGAATTTGTGATCAAAATTATGTTAATTTTTTAATATTATGTTTTTAATGAAATTAGATCAATTTATAAACATATAAAAGATATTAGAATGTCTAAAATGAAGATTATGAATTAAAAACCAATACATTACATAAAATTACACATTCCATGTCTAACGTATTATTAAAAAAAATTGTTCATAATAGATAAACCTATGAAAAATAACCTAAATTAATAAAACTATGAGAAAAAGTATTTGTAACCCAATTGTCATTATTTTTATATAACCTGTAATTCCAAGACCCTTATATACAAAAATTTAATCAATTCCTCAAATTTTACTATAACCAACCAATCATTACCCATAGTCCTCAACACTAGATATACAATAAGAATTAAAGTATTATCATTCCCCCTCTCTAAAATCCCTCCAAGGTGACTCTGAGGTCCTAAGGATTCACTCTCAATGATTTAGGAAGTCACTTCCAGAGTTAAGAGAAATCAAATCTTTTTCCTTTCCATTCATGCATCATTATTGTGGTATGTATTTAAATTATTGATTTAAGTTGTTTTCATGGACATTTTTTATCCCTTCACATCAAAAATAATGATTTATCAGTGTGATACCTTCAGTATATCATATTAGTGACTTTAAATAATCCTGATTATATACTAATCATTATATCATATTACGACCATGAAATTTTGTCTTATATATGAAATATCCATATAAATAAAATAGTCAACCAATTTCTTTATTCATGAGTATTCACTAGGATATAAAAATAAATATTTTTTTTGGGGACATCTAAATATGTCACCCACATTGCTTTATCAATGGTTAAAAATTTATTTCATGTTCATTCTGGTAATCAATTATGAATTTAATGACCTTTACATGAATCCCATTTATTATTTCTACATCTTATTATAGAACTATTTTGATATGATATATTTTGAACTCAGGAATTTGGAAAAAATGAATTGTGAACCCTAATATTTCTCAAAAGATTTGGGTAAATATGTAATATGTAGAGATGAAATGCTTTTCAATACCCTGTTAAATATCATTTGTAATTTTGTTTTATATCACCATGTTGACAATCCTTGGGGATATGATTATGGGTGCCTAATTTTTATATTTTATGCACATTTCCATTTTATGATTCATGATCATTCTATTATGATATTAATCAAGTTCTTATGGACATTCCCTATTATTAGGGCTCATTATCACAGTTTAATATTTCTTTTAATATTCTGTTAATATTATTTATGCCCTCCCCTATATTTTATTGAATGTCTCTAGATTTAATAAGAGTAACCTATAATGATTTTACGTATAATTCATTAAATTTAATGATATAATCATTTGTGTCTTCTGTGTAATATGTTTCTAATTTTTGAGAAACTAAATCATAAAATATCCTTTCTAAAATTCAATTTTTACCCATTTGTGATGATTTAATATATTAAAAACACTGGTTATTGTTACCCCAGTTAATAAATATCATAATAATTATATTATTATAATTATATATGATACTAGTTAATAAATGTATTGAGCACGCTAGGTCCAATGATGATGCCTTTGAAGCATCCCATGCACATAGTTAAACAATTAAATTATAGAAATATGGGGAAATATTCCCCCCCTGATTTTGGTACACTAACATGGGAAAGGCATGGAATTATTCCATTACTGAATATCCCCTATTATCCACACTCTCTCTCTATTCTCTCGAACACTATATCCATATAAATATCATTTAGATATTTTCTTCTATAATCCATTCATTATTCATTTAATTTTTTATCCATTGGGGGCATTGGGATTGTGTTCATGACAATAAATAAAATCATAAAATTAATTATTTTTCATTAATGTTTAGATCTTGGAGTCTCTAAATTTTCATTTTAGAAGACACTTTTTATTTTGAGTTTTCAATCTTCTTACAATTTGATCAATTTAAAAATATTTTATAAAAAATTATCTTCTAATATTCTGGCAGGTGACATAAATACTTTAGGATCATAATATTGAATATGATATGGATAGTTATGAGTAATAGTTTTAAATATTATTATGATTGTTTTTATTGTTATTATATTTATTATTGTCGTGTATCAGTGATAAGATTATTGAGTCTTTAAATTTTTAATGATTTAAATATAATATAAGCTATTAATAAAAATATATTTTGATGTGAAATCAAAAGAAACATGTATATATTATGTCATTTCTTGGATATTTTTCAAACTATTATTTTGATTAATAAAATTATTATTATATTAATTATTATGTATTCTTAATGATGGAATTTTTTAGACTATGTATGGTCATTTATTTTAATGTTATTTTAATTATTATGGTTATATTCATTGATATTAAACACTAAAGAATTGTTTATATAGAATCATTGGTTAGATAAAATTTAGAGAGTGTTTTCTACATTTACAAAAATAATATTTATTTATATAAAAATTTAAAAGTATTTTTTAATATTTTAAATGGTATTTTTAAATTAAAGGCATAAAATGAGTTTTATTTACGATATTCTTTAATAGAAATGAATTTTATATTTATTGGATAATATTTGTAAACAATGTCATGTATTTTTATAAACTGAAATGACGGTGTTATATCAAATGAAATGTTTATAATTTTTTATAAATATTTTTTGTAATGTATATTTTAATAATTTATATAATTAAAAATGGTCTCTATTAAATGAAATGTTTTTTTTATGAATTTAATATGTTTTTTAAAAAAAAATCATAATGTAAGAATTTAATTAATGTTTATTTATTATATTTACCAATTTAAAAAATATATTACTTTGGAACCTTAATTTATATCTCCAATAATTTCCTTACCATATAGAATAAAAATGAGACTACTTTAATGCATTATCTATTATGTGACAATAAAAATATATTTATAAATGTTTGAATGTATAAGGTTCACTTCATCGAATTCACTTTAATTTTGAATATAAATTTCATAGCAGTTTGATTATAATTTAGATGGTTCGTTCAGTTTTCTTAATTGGTTATTTTTCATATGAATTTTTTCATTTTATAGTTTGTGAGGAATTACTAGTCCCATATTGATGGGGAGTTTTTTATTGGTTTAAGTATCCATATATTGGAGCCTTAATTTTGGATATGTTAAAGAGATACTTTTTTGGGGTAATTAGAAAGGTAGTTAATTTTAATTAGGATGTTTTCAAGATCCCTTTGATTCTTGACCCCATGGAGATAATTCGTGGTCTTATAAGGGACGTGATGAGGGGATTGGAAATTTTTATTTTTTTATAAATGGACATCATTCCTCTATAAGTTCAATATTCTATTTTTATTAGTTTCTGGGGAGAGTGAGTTAATTCATTAATTCATTTTTACTATTTTTTCTTCATTATGTAAGTAGTTTAATTCATTTTGGATAATATTGTGAATTTAATTTAGTGTTTTATTGTATATTTTAAGGTCGTTTTGGTGTCAAATCATGATTTTTTGGAATTATCAAGACTGAGTGGTTAGGATTTTGGATATTTTTTGAACTAATGTTTTATCTTGGGTTAGGTTATAAATAATCTTGGTATTATATTTTAAATGATATATTATTATTTTTACCTAATTTATATTCATTTATTTTATCATAGATTATCATAGTTGGAATACCCCCTATATATGAACCAAATGTAGTATTAAAAATGATGTAGAATCGGTGTTAGAGAGATGAATTTCTTATAGAATACTATTATGAAAGGTCCTAATAATTATATAGATTAATTTTATCATATGGGGTTCTTTGTGGTAAGAATATGGTAATGACAATAATTGATACGTTTTGGATGAGAAGAATATCTTACTACAGTCCAGTGGGATCCATACACATGGGATATTTTTCAATGCACATTTAGTAGAGTAATTTTTTCTTTGATAGTGTTACCACTTATTTTTCTACTAATGTACTTAGAAAAAATATTGGGATTCATTAATGGAATGAAAGTCTTCAATTTATTTATTTATTTTTTTGTATTCATTCTCTCAAGGGTGATGTGGGAAACCATTAAAGGCCCAAAGTCTTAACTGAAATTTAAATGACAAGTAGGTCGTAGAGGAAATGATCTAGAATAGTCAATGTAGACCATCTCCCACCTATTAAATTTCATGATACTTATACTCCACCTTCATAAGGCTGGTGGGCTAACTGTCTTGTGTCGAGCTGCAAAGTCCTGGTACCAATGAAAATACCATACCCTCTCAATATTCAAATTCTAGTTTTCTTTGATATAGTTAACATTCCTAATATTATATGTGATATCATGTTATTTAAATTTTTATTGGTACCTTATTGGTTTACATGTTAAAAATATTTTCATAGAATTGTTTTTTTTCAATATTTAATGGATTGCAACTAATTGATTTTTTGTGGTGAAATTTTTATTATGATTACTAATATATAATCATTATTCATTGTTTGGAATTCATTTACGGAATGTGATTACCTATGATATTTTTTTTTCAGATATTTTCATGTGTTAAGATGATTGATTGGAAATATGATAGTATGAAATGTGGTATTCTAATGAGTTATTTGATGTCATATTTTTGTTTTGTGATATGTGATTTTGGATATCATGTATTTTTACATCCAATTTGTTGGAATGAATTTTTATGTCATCAAATTGAGTAGGAGGTTGTGGTATCAGTATTTTGTGTTATGTGTGTGATATAACTATGATAAAAAATCTAACAAGTAAGGTATCATTATTAAATATTCATATTGATCAATTTTTATAGGTTTAATTCACCTGAAAAAGTAATTATATATAAATCTACATTGATCACATTTATTTAAGAGGGCCATGGGTACTAATAAAAACTACATAGTTAGTTCACCCACCCCAACACATGAACAAGGTATATATTTTTCTGCATGAGTTAAATATATCCATTATAGTTTTCATTGTATAGGTAAAAACATATTGTGGTGGATATGACTCATGTTGAGGGATATAATTTTATTTCAGGATCCATAAGATATTATTTCATTTTTTCAAGAGGATATTATACATCGTTGAATTTTATATATCATTCAGTGTGACCAAAATCATTTAATTATTTAATTTTATTTGTCCATAAATATGATTATTACATGTTTTGATTATATTATTAAATTTATACATATTTTTTATATTTCATATTTATTACCATATTGAGTACTAGGGAACATTTGTGTAAATTCATTGAATTTTCAAGTCTTTTATTTAAGAATCTAAGGTTTTGGAAATGTCAGGAGTGATATTGAACTGAAATAGTGGATGATAATAGGTATTTAATGTGAACATTTTATTACAATTTAAATAAACCCATAACAAAAGTTATTACATATTTATTTGTTGAAGAGTGTTATATATATTTTTCCTATGAAGATATTATAACCTAGTAATTGCATTGTAGTTTAAATCATTGTGGAATTATGTGTTAAATTTTTTCATAATGTCTTCAGTTGGAAGACTATTTTTTCATCATGTTTGTTGGATGAATTTAAAATTTAATTAGGTCCTAAAATTTAATTGAATTTTTAAAAATGACTTCCATGTTATTAATAAAAATGATAAATATTATATAATAATATGATCTTATTTTTTTGACACAATTAATATCAATAATATTAAAAACTAGTTACTGCAGATATGTTTGAAATGGAATTATCGATGGTTAAACAAAGATGATGAGGGTTATAATGACCTAAAAAATTGTATAATTAATTTTGAACAGAACAGATTTCCTAATATATCATCTATGATTCTATAATTATATATTTTGGAGCATAGTGGAGTGCAAAAAATCTAGGTATCATTTTTTTAAAAAAATACATGTGTTTCATCTCCCATTCTTATACAAGGAATCCCCATATCTCAACTTTTTAAAACTCCCAAACCCATTTTTATCCATATACAAGAAAAAAAAATCTTTTTTAAATCCCTCCCCACATATTAGAATCATTTATTCATCATAAATCCAACCTATTGGAGCTTTAGGAATAATTCTAAATTGGTCAACTGCATAAGAGGTAGTGTTTTGAACCATGTGGTTTCATTTTACATATTTTTATAACTCATTAAAATAATATCCAAATTTGATGACATAGTAAAAAAAATTATATTATATACTGATTTATTATTATTTTTATTTCAATAATCTATATCCATCTCATCTTTTATAAAATTGGAAAACAAATCATCAATCATGTTTACCGAAGACAGTGTCATTAAAATTTGATGTAATTCATTTTCTATCACCGCTTCTTAAATATAGATATAATAATTAATTTAAAATATGAGTATGATATTTAAGGAATTAATATATGTTTTTAATTATAGTGTCACATATAAATTCTTACCATCCAATACATTAAAAATTAATAATGTCTCTCATGCATACGTACGGACGACTGCCTCCATTTAGTGATGAGAAATGCTTCCCATTTTACTTTGACGTGGAAGGTAATTATGATATATTTAATGATTATACTATAAATAGTTTATATTATATTTTTTAAAAAATATTAAAAAAAATTTAACCTCCTTTACATTTTATCTATTGGAAAAACAAAAAACGTGTTAATGCGTACGTACGACCTACCGCCTCCCTGAATAGTGTAACTCATTTTTCAATATCTAAATATTAGGGGATATTATAAATAAATATATAATGATTATATATAATATTTATACCACGGATAACAATATTTAAATGTAGATACTATGATCAAAGAGATTGCACCATAATTACAATAACACAACATACACAAAAAATGAAATTTTATCAAGTGAAATAATGATTTTTACAAGGAATAATCAATAAATGGGTCATAAAATACAATAGGTGAATCATATATGGTATTAAATATATTATTACTTTTCATACATAGATTTATAATAAATATAAATTTATTATATATGAATTATAGACATGTGTGAATTAAATTGGACGTGGTGTGAGGGTTTCTTGTCTCACTTTTACATCTGCGAGACATATTTATTATTCACCAGTTATTTATTTTTAATATGTATATACTTCCCATGTCATATTTTATATAAAAAAAAGTTTATATTTATGGTTTTGTGGTTTTAGTTGATGAAATTTATTTCATTTGGTATATGATTCAAAGGTTAACAAATTTTTAAGGGTTTAATTCAGAATCGCATATTTATTATGGATTGTTTATGTTTAAGCTTCTGTACGGGGAATTAATTGATATTACAATGTTTTTCATGTTATATTTTCTTATCCAATTGTTATTCATTAATTTTTTATCTAATATTAGTATTTTATCATTTTGTTACTTTTAAAGATTTAGAAAATAATTTTAATTAAAGAATAATTTCTTTCTATCTTCAATCACAAATACTTTTTCTTTTATGTCCATGTATTATGATAATATATTAAATAATATATTTTATAATATAAAAAAATTTAGAAAAAATTTACCCATTTTTAGTTTTTTCAAAATAAATTCAAATGAATATTGTCATCATTATCTAAATGATGAACTTTTTGACTTCCAAAAAATATGTTAGAGGAATATTTTTTTGAACATACTCAGAATGAAAAGAATTTCCCACCATTATGGAAAAAAATCTATTTAAAGAATCCTTTACATGTTCACAAGTTTCTTTTCTATGAAAATTTGGACAAAGATATTATTTAAAATTTTCGTTATTAAAAGTTTATTTCAAAGTAAAAAATGGTATTTTCCTCAAGATTGTTTAAATTAATTTTTTTAGTATTTCTATCCATAAAGGATGGTAGTCCCAATTTATATTATGATCCATTAGTAGTATGTTGTAATAATACCATACGTATTATAAATCTAGATTAATTATGATCACTTTGACTGGGACTTTCTATTTTATATGAATCTCTGTGGTAACCTTAGTGGTATATTATTATCTTTATTTATTGGGTTAAGAATTAGTTTTTTTATAGTTTTCTAATATTATTTTTTTTTGATTTTTAATTATTGGGAAATTTATTAGTATCTAGTTTTCTTATTCTTAAATATTAATTTTTATGTAAATTATGGTTCTCTCCATTCATATAAGGAATTTTTTAGGCTTAGTAAGCTACAAGAAGGGACCACTATAGCCCCTCGATAAATCGATTTATCTATGGAGACGAACTAGATTGGGTTTATAGCTAAGGCATTTCCCATTTATGTATGATGTCTTGGAAGGTGGTCCTAATGATATTTTTATTATGTTCGACGTTATGTATTAACTCATTATGATATTATTTATTGATATATATCTAATTATTCTATTAGTGGGAATATCAATGGATATGTACTAATCATAAGTAACTATTTATATGTCATTATTTTGATCAGCAGTTCTTCATTCGATATTATTTTTCATATTATGGTTATTGATTAAATTAAAATTTTTCATTATTTAAATTTACATATTGAATTTACATTATTTTTAAATCATATATTTTCTTTTATAGATTCCCTTAATGAGCATTAGAGATGCGTACATCAATAAGGTTCATTTTCCGATGATTCCAAAAGGTGTAACGAGATTGATATATCGGGATATCCCAAAGGTAATAAATTTTTTTCTCAAAGATTATTGTTTTTTTTAATGTTTTTTTATTATAATATTCATTCCAGTATGTATCTAGTTTTCCAAGCCTACTAACCTTTTCAGTCCTTCAGGATGTTCTTATTTATATATAGTTCCAATTTTATAATGTATACACATACAATAGGCTACTAGGGTTATAGAATTTAAGACCAAATCCTTGTGTATGTATTCAAACAAATGGAACTAAATATTAGATAAAGGAGATGGTTCGAGATTATTATGTTTATGATTTTTTACTTCATTTTCACCAAATAAGTTAAGATGATGTTAAAGATCCATTGAGTATGAATGATCCTTTTATTTCATCACTGATGGTGATTGATGGATATCTAATGACCATAGACCTATTAAGGTTTGAAATGGGACTCATAATTTAATGTACATCATCAATCCTATCCAAAATTATTTATGCACCATTAATACTAGAGAAAATCTAGTAATCTCAAAGATATGTTCCATTTATGTAAAAGAAGATAGAGGCTATGAAAATTGGGATGTTTTGGGAATTATATATTGATGAAAAAGGTGTTCTAAAATTTAGTAAAAGGATATAAATTATATATTTTCTATTGATAAATAAGGAGATGGTAGATCAAGATAGTATTACTTTTTTCTCTATACATCCTAGAAGGACTAAAATATATAGATATATTCTACATCATTATTGGTGTGATAATACAAAAATGGAGAATGTTGTATACCCTACAAGGTGATTAGATTTTCAAAATGTAAATATGGTGAAAAAAACATTAGAAAGGGGTATTACATCCACTACCCATACTTATATTTAGGTGGAGGAACATCAATATGTATATTGGTATTGGACATGCTATGAATTAAAAAGGAAAAAATGATATAGGATATGATTGATATATTGAAAAAATTATCACATTTCATTTCCATAAGATTGTATTTTTATTTAGATTTATTATATAACTACTATATTTAAGTATTGACACATTATGGAGTACTTCTAGATATTGTTTCATTGTAATAAGCATGATAAAATTCTATGTTCCACCGGTCCCATAAAAAGGCTATGAATATATAATAAAACCAAATTAAAGCTAATCACCCTCATACTGATGGTAATTAAAAGTGTAATATTCAAACATTTAAATTCATTATAAGGCCAACATCACTTGATTTTTAAGGGATTTGGTACCAACATATTCTATTTTTTGATTTATCATATAATAATAGTTTATAATAATGTAATCATATGGGACATTTTTAAGCTCTATATGACAAATGTGTATAACTCCAACATATTGGGATGAAGTTGGATAAAGGATACAACTGGGACTATAAATTATCACAGATACTATAGAAAGGATATTTTTGATTTGGAATCACATCGTAGTAGCTCAGTGTCAACAAAACTGTTATGCTAAAAAATGTTGTAATGAAATTGAATTTCCTATTGAAGATTATGTTTCTCTCAAGATATCACTATAAAAATGATTTTTGGTATATAGAATTAAGGGGATGTTGTATCCAAGTTAAATTGGACCATTTGAGATTCTAGAGTGTGAGGGTGTGTTTTCTTATTGATTATAACTGTATCTGAACCATTCAAATTCTCATGATGTATTTATTTTGTCTCTATTGGTAAATTATATGTCTAACCCAAAAAAAATATATTTGATATTAATTTTGTTGTATTAGAACCTAAGGTGTCTTATGAAGTGGAATCAATCCAATTTCTTGACACAAAGGAATACGTGATGGGGAACAATGCAACATTACATTTGATGGTCCTATAGATAAATCATATGTTTGAAAAAGAATCTTTGGAACCTAAAGAAGTGATAATGGAAAGATATCCCTATTTCTTTTTGGGATAGAGTTAAACGCAGGGGTTGAAACTTCTTAGGGGGACAATGTAATATAGTGAAATTCCCCCTAATATTTGTAAAATATATTTCTTTAATAATGGTTATTTTATTACATGATATAGTGGAATTATACAGACACTATTATAAAAATAATATTACATGTCCTACTATAATATTGATTATTTTAGATGATACTACTATAGGGATATAAAAATTATTAATATAATAAACATAGTGATATACATTATAGGATCAAACTGTTATATGATTATCACTCTATTAATAAAAACAGTTCAAAGAAAAATAAAAACTAGGAATTTAAGTTATAATATAATATGAACTGTAATAGATATTTACAATGGGGTATTAAATGTTGATTTTTGGTGCTATTTAAAGTATGTAATTAAAAAATTTACCAATTTTATATTATTGGTGAATTATTAATAATTTACCATTGCTTGATATGAACTTTATTAAATATGGCCATTGGTCATTATTATCGTTCATCAAGAAGAACGTTCTCCAAAAAGACCATGGGTCAATATACCTATTAGTAATAATTACCATTTGTAATATAGCTGGTATAAAGTAACCATCATGATTAGATTGTTTTAAGTGTAATGATATGAGTTAATTTAATATAGAATAAATATTCAATGGACTTAACTAGAAGTATCATGTCTTTTGAGTATTATTTACTAGAACTTTAGAGGAAGGTACTGTAACTTGGGTTATCACTTGACCAATCCAAAAGATATCTTTATTAATTATTTCTAAAAAATAACTACATGAGAAGTTTGAGTTATTAGAGATCAACATTACATAAATGATAGCTAGGGAAACACATTAAATTATCACTATCATATGAATTTTCCATAGAGTGTATTCTATTGTAATAAGGGGACATGTATCTATTCCATATTAATATAAAAGTGTACTTATTTTTTAGAAATCAAATATTTATTTCATTAATTATTTATTCATTGTTATTTTATTTAATAAAATACACATGAATATATTATAACTTTGATAAATATATTTTTTTAATATAAATAATTGATAATTTTATTTTGGGAAAATCTATAAACATTCATAATTCAAGATTTATGAATATGATTTATTGCAATTAAATAGTCTTTTGAAAAATATATATCAAAATATAAATGAAATTATAATATTATAATTTCTTATTTGTTTTATATGTTCTAAAATTTTTAAAATTTCATACAATTTTTCTTTCAAAAAATAATACTTTTATATAAAAGAAAAAAATTTCATATTTAGAAAATTATTATTCATAAAATAAAAATTATATTCTAAATGAGAACATGAATAATAAAAACTCATTTATGGGATTTTTATTTTGTTTAATTAATTCATATATATATATATAATAATTATGTAAATATTAATTAAATTGAATTCATGAACACAACTGTGTTAATTTTTTAATATTATGTTTTTAATGAATTTAGATCAATTTATAAACATATAAAAGATATTCCAATGTCTAAAATAAAAATTATGATTTAAAAACCCATACATTCAATAAAATTACACATTCCATGTCTAATGTATTATTTATAAATTGCTCATAATAGATAAACCTGTTAAAAATAAACTAAACTAATAAAACTATGAGAAAAAGTATATGTAACCCAATTGTCGTTCATTTTACAAAACCTGGAATTCCAAGACACTTATATAAAAAAATTTAAACAATTCCTCAAATTTCACTATAAACAACCAATCATTACCCACAATCCACAACACTAGATATACAGTAAGAATGAAATTATTCTCATTCCCCCTCTCTTAAATCCCCCTAAGGTGTCTCTGTGGTCCTAAGGATTCCCTCTCTATGATTTAGGATGTCACTTATAGAGTTTAGAGAAATCAAATATTTTTCCTTTCCATTCAAGCACCATTATTGTGGTATGTATTTAAATTATTGGTTTAATTTTTTTTCATGGACATTTTTTATCCCATCACATGAAAAATAATGTTTTATCAGTGTGATACCTTCAGTACATCATATTAGTGACTTTAAATAATCCAGATTACATAATAATCATTATATCATATTAATATCATGAAATTTTTCCTTTTATATGAAATATTCATATACATAAAATAGACAACCTATTTCTCTATTCATGAGTATTCACTAGGATATAAAAATAATTAATTTTTTGGGTACCTCTAAATATGTATCCCACATTCCTTTATCAATGGTTAAAAATTGAGGCCATGTTCATTTTGGTAATCAATTATGAATTTAATGACCTTTACATGAATCCCCTTAATTTTTTCTTCATCTTATTATATAAATATTTTGATACGATCTGTTTGGAACTCAAGAATTTGGAAAAAATGAATGGTGAACCCTAATATTTCTCAAATGATTTTTTTAAATTTGTAATCTCTAGAGATGAAATATTTTCCAATAATCTATTAAATATAATTGGTAACTATGTTTTATATCACAATGTTGAAAATCCTTGGTGATATAATTATGGATGCCTAATTTTTATGTTGTATGCACATTTCCATTTTAGGATTCATGATCATTCTATTATGATATTAATCACGTTCTTATGGACATTCCCTATTATTATGCCTCATTATCACAGTCTTAATATTTCTATTAATATTCTGTTAATATGATTTATTCTCTACCCTATATTTTATTGAATGTCCCTAGATTTAATAAGAGTAACCTATAATGATTTTATGTGTAATCCATTAAATTTTATGAGATAAACATTTGTGTATTCTTTTTAATATGTTCCTAATTTTTGAGAAACTAAAACATAAAATATCCTTTTTGTAATTCATTTTTACCCTTTTGTGATGATTCATTATATTAAAAACACTTGTTATCGTAACCCCAGTGATAAAATATCTTAATAATTATATTATTTTTATTATATATAATACTACTGAATAAATGGTTTGAGCACACTAGGTCCAATTATGATTCCTTTGAATAATCCCATGAACATAGTTAAAAAAATAAATTATAGAAATATGGAGAAATAGTCCATCCACCCAGATTTTGGTATACTAACATGGGAAAGGCAAAGAATGATTCCATTACCCAATATCCCATATTTTCCACACACTCCCTCTATTCTCTCAAACACTATATCCATAAAAATGTCATTTAGTTATTTTCTTCTATAAACATTTCATTATTCGTATAATTTTTTATCCATTGGCGGTATTAGGATTTTGTTCATGATTATAATGAAAATCTTAAATTTAATTATTGTTCATTAATGTTTAGTTCTTGGAGTCTCAACATTTCCATTTTAGAAGACACTTTTTATTTTGTGTTTTTAATCTTCTTACAATTTGATCAATTTAAAAATATTTTATAAAAAAATTATCTTCTAATCTTCTTGCAGGTGACATAAATACATTAAGATCGTCATATTGAATATGAGATGGCTAGTTATGAGTAATAGTTTTAAATATTATTATGATTGTTCTTATTATTATTTTATTTATTATTTTTGAGTATCAATGATGGGATTATAGATTCTTTAAATTTTTAATGATTTAAATATAATATAAGCTCTTCATAAAAATATATATTGATCTGAAATCAAAGAAACCTGTATATATTATGTCATTTCTTGGATACTTTTCAAAATATTATTTTCATTAATAAAATTATTATTATATAAATTTTTATGGATACTCAATGATGTAATTTTTAAGACTATGTATGGTCATTTATTTTAATGTTATTTTAATTATTATGATTATATTCATTGATATTAGACACTAAATAATTATTTATATAGAATCATTTGTTAGATAAACATTAAAGAGTGTTGTCTAAATTTACTAAAATAATGTTTATGTATATAAAAAATTAAATGGATTTTTAATATTTTAAATTGTATTTTTAAATTAGAGGCTTAAAATGAGTTTTATTTACATTATTCTTTAATAGAATTGAATTTTCTATTTTTTAGATAATTCTTGTAAACAATGCCATGTTTTTTTGTAAACCAAAATGGCCGTGTTAAATCAAATGAAATGTTTATAATTTTTTATAAATATTTTTTTGTAATGTATATTTTATGATTTTATATAATTAAAAATGGTCTCTATTAAATGGAATGAATTTTTTATGAATTTAATATGTGGTTTTTCAAAATTTTAATAATTTAAGAATTTAATTAAGGTGTATTTATTAGATTAACCAATTTAAAAAATATATTACTTTGGAACCTAAATTTATATTTCCAATAAAATCGTTAACTTATAGAATAAAAATGAGATTGTTTTAATGCATTATCTATTGTGTTAAAATAAAAATATATTTTTAAATGTTTGAATGTATAAGGTTCACTACACCGAATTAACTTTAATTTGGAATATAAATTTCATAGCAGTTTAATTATAATTGATATGGTTCGTCCACTTTTCTTATTTGGTTATTTTTCATATGCATTCTTTTATTTTATAGTTTGTTTGGAATTACTAGTCCCATATTGATGGGGAGTTTTTTATTTGTTTAAGTATCAGGATATTGGAGCCTTAATTTTGGATATGTTAAAGAGATACTTTTTTTTTGCGTAATTGGAAAGGTAGTTAATTTTCATTAGTGTGTTTTTCATATCCCTTTGATTCTTAAACCCATGGAGATAATTCGTGGACTTATAAGGGACATGATGAAGGGATTTTATAATTTCATTTTCTATAAGTGGGCATCATTACTCTAGAAGGTCAATATTATATTTTTATTAGTTTTTGGGGAGAGTGAGTTAATTCATTGATTCATTTTTTTCTATATTTTTCTTCATTATGTAAGTATTTTAATTCATTTTGGATAATATATTGAATTTAATTTAGTGTTTTATAGTATATTTTAAGGTGGTTTTAGTGTGAAATCATGATTTTTGGAATGATCAAGACTGATTGGTTTTGATTATGGATATTTTTTGAACTAATGGTTTATCTTGGGATAGGTTATAAATAATCATGGTATTATATTTTTAATGATATATTATTCTTTTTAACTCATTTATATTCATTTCTTTTATCATATATTGTCATATTTGGAATACCCCCTATATTTGAACCAAATGTAGTATTAAAAATGATGTAGAATTTGAGTTAAAGAGATGAATTTCTTATAGAATAATATTTTACATGGTCCTAATAATTATATAGAGTAATTGTCTCATATGTGGTTCTTTGTGGCAATAGAACGGTCATCAAAATAATTGATACACTTTAGTTGAGAAAAATATATTACTACATTCGAGTGGGATCCATACCCATGGGATATTTTTCAATGTACGTTGGGTCGATTAATTTTTTTTCTTTGATAGTGTTACCACTTATATATCTACTAAGGTACTTAGAAAAAATATGGGGATTTATTAATGGAATGAATGCCTTAAATTTATTTATTTATTTATTTTGTAATCATTATCTCAAGGGTGATGTGGGAAACCATTCAAGGCCCAAAGTCTTAACTAAAATTCACAGGACAAGAATGTCTTAGAGGAAATGATCTAGAAATGACAATGTAGACCTTCACCTACCTATTAAATATCATGATATTTGTACTCCACCTTCATAAGTCTGGTCGGATAACTGTCCTCTGTCGAGCTGCACAGTCTTGGTACCAATGAAAATACAATACCCTCTCAATAATACAATTCTAGTTTTATTTGATATAGTTAATATTTCTAATCATATATGAGATATCATGTTATTTCCATTTTTATTTGTACCCAATTAGGTTACATGTTATTAATATTTTCATTGAATTCTTTTTTTAATATTTAATGGATTGGAACTAATTGATTTGTTGTGGTGAAATTTGTATTGTGATTAATAATATATAATCATTATTCATTGTTTGGAATTCATTTAATGAAAGTGATTCTATATGATATTTTGTTTTTAAATATTGGCATGTGTTAAGATGATTGATGGGAAATATGATAGTATGATATGTTGGATTCTAATGAGTTATTGGAGGTCATATTTTTGGTTTGTGATATGTGATTTTGGATATCATGTATTTTTAAATCCAATTTGTTGGTATGAATTATTAGGTCATCAAATTGAGTGAGATGTTGTGGTCTTAGTATTTTTTGTTATGTGTGTGAGATAACTGTGATAATAAATAAAACAAGAAAGGTATCATTTTTAAATCTTCATATTGATCATTTTTTTTGCTTTAATTCACTTGAAAACGTAATTATATATTAATCTACATTGATCATATTCATTTAAGAGTGTCATGGGTACCAATAAACACTACATAGTTACTTGACTCACCCCTACACATGAACAAGGTATATTTTTTTACGCATGAGTTAAATATATCCATTATAGTTTCATTTGTATAGGGAAAAACATATTATGGAGAAGACGAATCATGTTGAGGGATTTCATTATACTTCAGTTCTATAAAATATTATTTTATTTGTTCAAGTGGATATTATACATCGTGGAATTTTATATATCATTTAGTGTGACAAAAGTCGTTTAATTATTTAATTTAATTTATTCATAAATGTGATTATTACATGTTTTGATTATATTATTAAATTTAGGAATATTTTTTTTATTTAATATATATTAACATATTGAGTACTAAGGAAGAAGTGTGTAAATTAATTGAATTTTGTAGTCTTATATTTATGATTCTATGGTTTTGGAAATGTCAAGAGTGATATTGAACTGAAATAGTGGATGATAATAGGTATTTAATGTGAACATTATATTAAAATTGAAATAAACACATAAAAAATTATAACATATTTATTTGTTGAAGAGTGTTATATAGATGTTTCATATCACGATATTATAACCTATTCATTTCACTGTAGTTTAAATCAATATGGAATGATGTGTTAAATTTTTTCATAGTGTCTTTAGTTGGAATAATTTAAAAGTAAATTATGTTCTAAAATTAAATTAAATTTTTAAAAATAATTTCCATGTTTTTAATAAAAATGATAAAAATGATATAATAATATGATCTTAATTTTTTGAAACAATTAATATCAATAATATTAAAAATTAGTTACTGTAGATATGTTTGAAATGGCATTATCGAGGGTTAAACAAATATGATGAGGGTTATAATGACCTAAAAAGTTGTATAATTAATTTTGAAAAGACATTATTTTCCTAATTTATCAACTATGATTCTATAATTATATATTTTGGATCATAGTGGAGTGCAAAAAATATTGGAATCATTTTTGTTTTAAAAAATTCCTTGTGTTTCATCTCCCATTCTTATACAAGGAATCCCCATATCTCATCTTTTTAAAACTCCCAAACCTATTTTTACCCCTAGATAAGAAAAAAAATAATTCTTAAATCCCTCCCCACATATTAGAATCATTTTGTCATAATAAATCCAAACTATTGGAGCTTAGGAATATTTCTAAATTGGCCAACCGCATAAGAGGTAGTGTTTTAAACCGTGTGTTTTCATTTTACATATTTTTTTAACTACTTAAAATAATATCCAAATTTGATAACATAGTAAAAAAAATTATAATATATACTGACTTAGTATTATTCTATTTCAATAATCTATATCCTTCTCATCTTCTATAAAATTGTAAAACAAATCATCGATCATGTGTACGGAAGACAGTGTCCTTAAAAATTGATGAAATTCATTTTCCATCACAACTTCTTAAAGATAGATATAATAATTAATATAAAACATGACTATGATATTTATGGAATTAGTATAGTTTTTTAATTATAGTGTCACATTTAACTTCTTACCATCCAATACATTTAAAATTAATATTGTCTCTCATGCATACGTACAGACGACTACCTCCATTTAGCGATGAGAAATGTTTCCCATTTTAATTTGACATGGAAGGTAATTATGATATATTTAATGAATATACTATAAATATTTTATATAATATTTTTTAAAAAATATTAATTTTTTTTACCTTCTTTACAATCTATATATTGGAAAAACATAAAATGTGTTAATTTGTACGTACGGCCTACCGCCTCCCTGAATAGTGTAACTCATTTTTCAATATCTAAATATTAGGGAATATTATAAATAAATATATAATTATTATATATAATATTTATAACATGGATAAGATTATTTAAATGTTGATACTATGATCATAGATAATGCACCATAATTACAATAACACAACATACACGAAAAAAGAAATTGTATCAAGTAAAACAATGATTTTTACAATGAATACTCAATAAATGGGTCATAGAATACAAAGTTGAATCATATATGGTATTAAATATATTATTACTATTCATACATATATTTATAATAAATATAAATGTATTATATAGGAATTATAGACATGGGTGAATTAAATTGGACATGGGGTGAGGGTTTCTTATCTCACTTTAACATTTGTGATACATATTTCTTATTCACCAGTTATTTATTTTTTAATGTGTATATACTTCCCATTTCATATTTTATATAAAATATAAATTTATATTTACGATATTTATGGTTTTAATTGATTAAATTTATTTCATTTGGTATATGATTCAAAGGTTAACGAATTTTTAAGGGTTTAATTCAGAATCACATTATTATTTTGAATTGTTTATGTTTAAGCTTCTGTAGGGGGAATTACTTGATATTATAATGTTTTGCATGTTATATTTTCTTATCCAATTGTTAGTCATTAATTTTAAATCTAATATTAGAATTTTATCCTTTTTTTACTTTTAAATATTTATAAAATGATTTTAATTAATGAATAATTTATTTCTTTCTTCAATCAATTTTTTTTCTGTTATGTCCCTGTATTTTGAGAATATATTCAAAAATATTTTTAATAATATAAAAAAAATAATAAAAAATTTACCCATTTTTTATTTTTTCAAAATAAATTCAATTAAATAATGTCATCATTATCTAAATTAGTTATGTTTTGACTTCCAAAAAATATGCTAGAGGAATAATTTATTAACATACTCAGCATGAAAATAATTTCCCACCATCATGTGAAAAATTTTATTTGAAGAATCCTTTACATGTTCACACCTTTCTTTTCAAAGAAAATTTGGTTCAAAATATTATGGAAAACATTCGTTATTAAAAGTTTATTTCAAATTAAAAAATGGTATTTTCCTCAGGATTTTTTTAAATTAATTTTTTTAGTATTTCTACCCATAAACGATGGTAGTCCCAATTTTACTTTATGATCCATTAGTAGTTTTTGTAATATACCATACGTATTATATGTCTAGATTAATTATGATCACTTTGACTGGGATTTTCTATTTTATATCATTCTCTGTGGTAACCTTGGTGGTATATTGTTATGTTCATTTATTGGGTTAAGAATTAGTTTTTTTATAGTTTTCTAATATTATTGTTTTTATGATTTTTATTTATTGGGGGATTTATTAGTATTTAGTTTTCATGTTATTCAATATAATTTTTATGTACATTATGGTCCTCCCCAATCATATAATGAATTTTTTAGGCTTTGTATGTTACTAGAAGGGACTACTATAGCCCCTAGATAAATCGATTTATCTCTGGAGACAAACTACCATGGGTTAATAGCTATGGAATTTCCCATTTATATAAGATGTATTGGAAGGAGTTCATAATGACAGGTTTATTATGTTTGACCTTATGTATTAACTCATTATGAGATTTATTATTGATATATATCTAATTATTCTATTAGTGGGAATATTAATGAATATGTACCAATCTTAATTTACTATTTATAGGTCATTATTTTGATCAGCAGTTCTTCATTCCATATAATTTTTCATATTATGGTTATTGATTAAAATGATTATTTTTAGTTATTTAAATTTATATATTGAATTTACTTTATTTTTAAATCATATATTTTCTTGTATATATTCCTTTAATGAGAATTAGAGATACATACATCCATAAGGTTTATTTTACCATGATTCCAAAAACTGTATTATGATTGATATATAGGGATATCCCAAAGTGAATAATTTTTTTTCTCATGGAAGATTTAATGTTTTATTTAATGTTTTATGATTGTAATATGAATTTATGTATGTAGCTATTTTTCCAAGCCTACTAACCTATTCAGTCATTTAGGATGTTATTCTTTATATATAGTTCTAATTTTATAATGTATACACTAACATTAGGCTACTCGTGTTATGGAATTTAAGACCAAATCATAATGTATGTATTCAAACAAATGGAACTAAATATTAGATAAAGGAGATGGTTTGAGATTATTATGGTTATGATTGATTCATTCAATTTCACCCTATAAGTGAAGATGATGTCAAAGATTCGTTGACTATAAATGATCCTTTTATTTCATCACTGATGATTATTGAAGGATATCTAATGATGATGTACCTATTAAGGTTAGAAATCGGACTCATAATTAAATGTACATCTTTAATCCTAACCGAAATGATTTATGCACCATTAATAATATATAAAATCTAGTAATATCAAATAGATGATCCTTTGATGTAAAAAAAGATAGAGGCTATGAAAAATGGGATGTTTCTGGAATTATATATTGATGAAAAGGGGGTACTAAAATTTATTAAAAGGATATAAATTTTATATATTCTATAGATAAATAATAATATGTTAGATCAAGATCATATATATTTTTTCTCTATACATCCTAGAAGGAATAAAATATATAGATATATTCTACATCATTATTGGTGGGATAATACGAAAATAGAGAATGTTGTTTACACTACAAGGTGATTGTATTTTCAAAATGTAAATGTGGTGAAAAACATTATAAAGGGATATTACATCCACTACCCATACTTATATTGATGTGGAGGAACATCAATAAATATAATGGTATTGAACATCCAATGAATTAAAAAGGGAAAAAATGATATATGGGATATCATTGGTATATTGAAAAAATAATCACATTTTTTAAGAACCTAGATCTTCGTTTCAGGTATGTCTTGCCTTTTTCGAGAGTTTTGGTAAAAATTATGTTTTTGGAAATTTTTTATGTACACGCCGTGTACTTTTTGAGTACACGCTGTGTACTCTTTTCCCGCTCGAAGCTGTGTACTAGCCATGTCCGGGCCACACACACGGTGTGTAGGGGTGATGTGGAGGCCGATTTTGGCAGAGTACGGAAAGACCTAGTACATGTCATATAATGTAAATGTAGACGACGTGTACATTGTTTTTTTTATTAAATGGACTGGGGACGAGCCTGATCGCCATAAACATCTTCTTCTAGGTTCTGGTTCGACCGATAGATGTCGTACAGCCGCAAAAAAAATTTCGGATACTCGAGCCTATATTTGTTGTCTGATTTGACGATCGTCTATTGCATTGGAACCGCAACCGTGAGTTCTTCTTTCTTCTTGAGATCCATTCCATGATTCTCTATCCTTCTCATGTTATCGTGGTTTGATCAATTTGGACGTTTTCTTAGATCGATGATGTTCAAGGGAGAATGAGTCATCAAGGTTCAAGTATATTGATCTCCTAGGATCGAGGTAGGTGGTTTGTGCCTTACCATTTAAAGTCCTTGAGTTATATGTGCAAATTCCACCAATACCCATGAATGGGGAATTGCGTGATTACCTTTTTACCCCTATTGTTTTCCTGCCTTTATTTTATGTTGGTGTAGAGGTAATTTCTTCATGTTATAGGATAATTTGTTGTTCTTGGATGTTTTTCCATGCTTTTTCTATTATTGACCATTGGGTCTTCGTTTCCTTGGATATTACACCTGTTTCCATGACTTGTGTCTATAGGATGGAGTGTTTTCGTATAACATGATTTTTGGCATGTATACTGTTAGCCAAATAGCTCTATAGGTGTACTATGGTTAGCCAAGTAGCTCTATTGGTGTACTTTGGCCATATAGAATTATTATACACTGATCGGCACGAGACTGAGAAAACCCGGTGCTATAGACTATAAGGGATAGACCTAGTGAGCTTCTCAATGAGTCTTAGACATTATAGACTATAAGAGGGTAGAATGAGAGAGCTTCCTCAGAGAGTCTTGGAAATTAGTCTACATGGGATGGACCGAGTGAGCTCCCGAAGGGTCTTGGATTTTTTATATATACTAGATGAGGGTAGACTGAGTGAGCTTCCTCCGAGAGTCTTACCTAGTTTGAATTATCTTTAAGAACCTTCCCAATCTAGAGGAGGAACTTACTGAGTGAGGTTCCTCAGAGAGTCTATGGTATACCTGAGGCAATAGGAGGAATTGACCAAGGTTGATTCCTCAGAGAGTCTCTATACCTTGGGGCTATGAGGGTTAGACCGTGTTATCTTCCTTAGAGATTCCCTGACTACCCTAGACTATAAGTGGAATTGACCGAGTGTGCTTCCCCAAAGAGTCTCATAAATTTATATGACCAAACCAGAGGGGTTAGGATGAGTGCACTACCCAGAGGTTTGTGGTACATCTTAGATAGAACCAGAGAGGGTGGCTGCGAGTACTTCCTAGAGGGTTTCCTGGTTGTTATCTATTTGCTTCGCTGCTATTGTTGGTAGTGGATTGATTAATATTATGTATCATCTTTCTTTACTGCTTACTATTTACTACCTACTACTTTGTTCTTGCTGTTTACTGCTTATTGTACTTTTACCTACCACGTACTCACTGACTGTTAGGAACATATATTCGGGTGAATGCATACTGGGATTTAGTTTCACACCATATTTGGGTCATGCTTTTGGGCCCAAACAGACTATGTTGATGTAGTTGTAGACAAGGGTATGCGCCCTTCGACTTCTGGTACTTTATTTCTTGGAGCAGGAGAGCATGGGACCAAGCTTTGGTTTGTGATGCTAAGGAGCTGTTTTATTTTTCTTTTGTACTTGTTTGGGTACTGTGATGTCTTCCAGCATTGTGACTTGTTTGTCTGCTTTCCTAGATATTTATCACGCATCATTTCATATATACATATGTGCTCCAGTTTGTTGATCTAGTCATCCGCTATTTATATTTTTGGTTATTACTGCTTCTGATATTGCATTTTTATTCTTCTTCCACTATGTACTTTTCCAATGAGGGCATTGTTTCCCCACTTTCACACCCAAGGCCCTCACTACTAGTCGGCAGCCTCTGGCGTTTGGGGAAACGCGCTTGAGGCCATGTGACCAACCGGGTACGGGGCACCTCTGGGTGGCTTCCGGAACTGGGAAATTACAAAGTGGTATCAAAGGAGGTCCTTTTCTCTTGGTTTACAGTTTGGAGACTTTAGCCAGGGATTGGATGGATTTGGTACTTGGTAATAAGCTAATCCCGATAGTAGCTAACCCTTTTACAGGGAAAAGCCATACTACCTCTTTTATGAGAATTTTCTAGTTTTGAGATTTTACAGTTGATATGATTTCACCTAGAGTGATTCACATGATTTGTGTTGTTATTGTTTTGATATTACGGTTCTATTTCTGTCACAACCCGATGAGATTAGGGTATTCCATCTCATGAATCATGTAAGCACGTGATAGAAATCACATGCCATGCTTTTTTTCCGTGCCATCTAGGGTGCATTAGCAATTGCATGTTGTTATGATAGACTCTATGTAGATTATGTATGATGTTCTGATAGATGCTTGATAGAATCCCTACTATTGTGATAGTGAAATTTATTGTGTTGTACTTTGCTTAAATGAACACCAAATTTTTATTCTTGAGGTGTTATGGGACCTCTTGAATCGGATGTTGGTGGATCATGATCCTGGATTTCCTTATATATGACTGTATTGGATGCCAAGCTTTCAATCGTGGGGAGTATGGGCACTCACGGGTCAGAATTCGGCATGTCCTTGCTATGTTTTCAGTGTTTTATAGGCTTCTGTGCAGTTTCATTGCTACTTCCTCGAAAAAACCAGAATACATGGTGTGTACTTTCTGGATACACGCCATGTAGTTTTCAGGCTGTGTCACTGACCATGTGAGCAGAAACACGGTGTCGTGAAAATAACTTCAGGAACAAGTCGTGTATGGTACGTGCATGCTGTGTAGTTTACAGTCATGTACCCAGTCTTTTCACTAACAACACGGGCTAGGGAAGCTCGAGTAGAACACGTTGTGTTGGTAAAGAACACAACGTGTAGTTTTGTCCCAGGTACCCGGCCATGTCACGAACAACACAGGTCAGTGTTATCTTCTCCTATACACACCCTGTTTGTTCGGAACCTACCGTGTAAGGGTCAGCCGTGTAGACTATCGTGTATCTAACAACACGGGCCTCCTAGACCTTGTCCAGTACATGTCATGTCCCTAGGGAACATGCCATGTAGTCTGGGGTTAGTTTGGACCATGTGGGTTAGCCGTGTAAGGAGAATCATGCAGGGGTTTAGATTCCAAGTACACGCCATGTGTGGGAACAACACGCCGTGTAGTTTGGGGTGTTACATGACCAGTAGTGGAAAGAGTACATACCAATGTTAATTGAAAAAGAAGACATGATGTGTAGTTATTATTCACACTGTGTAGTATTGTTTTGTAAAACATGATAGTTTCTTTCAGTTTTTCCTGTTTTGTATTCCTGTGTTTTCAATCCTTGTTAATCCTGATCTAATGTGTGCTTTTGATCTTTCAGAGCTATGCCTCCGAGATGTCCTCCGGTCATACGTCAGTTTCTAGATGGTGACCAGACACCGAAAATGGCGGATCAGGGACCTCCTATTGATCCTCCTACTGTGACATCCTTGGAACCAGTAGATATACCTGTTGTAGTCATCGATACGCGGTTCAGGGAGGACTTCCTAAGGATGTTGAAGAATTTTCAGGGAGTGCCGCCTCCTTCCCCGTCGATGGATGAGTTGATGAGGGTTTTTCACCAGCAGAATCCTCCTACTTTCTCAGGGGATGGAGGACCCCAGGCTAGAGAGTCGTGGTTTGAGGTCACCTTAACTATCTTCGATCAACTAGAGATAAATTCTGAGAAAAGAGTAAATCTGTCTATTTATATGCTCCGGGACACTGCCAAGAGGTGGTGGGAGGTGATCTCACAGTAAGGGAACTAGCAGTGAATGTCTTTGGATGTGTTTCGATGCTCCTTCTATTACTACTTCTATCCAGAGACCCTAAGGGATGATCCAGCGTAGAATTTTATGAGTCTGCAGCAGGGTACTCTTTCTGTCCTGGAGTACTCATCCTGTTTTACTGAGCATCAGTGTTTCACACCAATCCCATTAGGTGATGAGTTGTTCCTTGCTATGATGTTTGAGGACGGTCCCTGGCAGGTGATCCACTTCTAGGTGACTATCTTCCAGTTTACTTCTATATCCTCCATCATCAACCAGCCACTGATTACTGAGCGCAATCTGAGGGATTTTGGAGTAGTGAGCTAGGGAAATTTGACACCCAGAGCTGGTGTTGCTCCTAAGGACAGTAGGAAGCGTCAAATAGAGTCTTCTCAATGAGATCGTGGTTCACGGGATGCATCTTCTGGAAGCTAGGTTGTATACTACCAGTGTGGTAGGAGTGGGAATACTAGGCCTCAGTGCCATATGGATCTAATGGAGTGTTGGTCTTATGGAAAGATGGTCCATCTTCAGTGATTTTGTCAGATCTTCTCACCTTCAGCTAATGGTAGGGGTTCCTCTATGACCTCATGCTCTAGAGATGCTTCACTAGATTCCCACCAGTCCGGGAATTGGAGTTCTTCCAGCCATTCGGGCCGAGGTGGAGGTCGCAGCCATGGTGGTCAGTCACCAGGTCATCAACGACAGTACACTGGATCAGCTCAGAGCAGTCAGCCAGGGGCGCATGGCCGTGGTGCAGGCCAATCTTTCGTCGTGGAGTAGACCTATCCGGAGCAGGATCTTGACGCTTCTACAGTTCGATGTACGATCTTAGTAGTCTCTTTTTTATCATCATCTCTTTTCGATACTGGTGCATCACATAGCTTTATCTCTATTGCGGTTGTGGAGAGCCTTGGGAACTGTATCTTTTCATCTACCGACTTGTTGACTCTTGACACGCCAATGGGAATGAGGAAATATAGCGTACGTCAGTTCAGAGAGTGCCCTATTGAGGTTTCAGGGTGTAACTTCTTATGGGACATCTATATCCTCGAGATGTCGGGCTAGGAATTCATTGTTGGGATGGACTGGTTGGTTCCTTTCTAGGCAGTCGCCGATTTCTATCACTGCAGGGTGAGTTTCTTATCACCAGAGGGCATACCTTTTCTTCCTAGAGGTGAGTGGGATGTCCAGGCGGGTAGAGCTGGACCTGAGCATCATGGGCTAGGAGGAGTTACAGCCCAGATTTCCAGTCTTTATCTGTATGACTAGGGGGATTCACAGTTAGACTATCTCCCAGTGTATGATCATTTCAAATATATTTTTCCAGTGGAATTTTCAGGTTTTCCTCCAGAGCGTGAGGTTGACTTCTTGATTGAGCTCATGCTAGGAGCGACACTGGTTTCCATTCCTCCTTATCGGATGGCTACAACTGAATTGTGGGATCTAAATAAGTAGTTGTAGGAGTTGCAGGAAAAGGGTTTCATCTGACCTAGTACTTATCCTTGGGGTTTTCCTGTCCTGTTTGCGAAAATGAATACAACACCCTTCAGCTTTGTGTGGATTATCAAAATCTGAACCAGTTGACGGTCAAGAACCTATATCCCTTTCCTAGGATTTATGACCTCTTTGATTATCTTCGAGGAGATTGGGTGTTCTCGAAGATCGACCTGAGGTCCGGTTATCATCAGTTGCGCATTAGACCATCTGATATACCTCTTACAGCCTTCAGGAGAAGGTATGGTCTATACGAGTATGCGGTCATGTCGTTCGGTCTCACGAACATGCCTATGGTTTTCATGGCACTGATGAACTGAGTGTTCCATCCGTACTTAGACTCCTTCGTGGTGGTTTTCATGGATGTCATCTTGGTGTACTCTCACACTCAACATGACCATGCCACACATCTTGAGATCGTTTTGAGTACACTGGGAGAGAATCAGTTATATGCTTAGCTCTCGAAATTCCACTTTTGGATGAATCAGATTCACCTCTTGGGTCATGTTATCTCAGAGACAATAGTTTCAGTGGACCCAAAGAAAGTGAGTGCTCTAGTTTTTTGGGAGCAGCCGAATAACGTCTTTGAGGTGCGGATTTTTCTAGGGATGGCTGGATACTACAAGTGTTTTATCAAGACTTTTTGCACCGAGCAGCACCATTGAAAGGTCTATCCAAGAAAGGGGTGAGGTTTTTATGGTCAGATGTTTTTGAGTCAGCCTTTTAGGAGCTGAAGGGGAGGTTGACATTAGCACTGATACTAGTATTTCCGGTGCCAGGCAAGGTCTATACTGTTTACTGTGATGGTTTAGGTATCGGGCTAGGAGCTGTGCTTATGCAGGCAGATGGGTCATTGCTTACGGGTCTCGACAGTTAAGGCCACACGAGAGGAACTACCCAAAGCACGATATGGAGTGGGAATCAGTTGTTCACACCTTATATTTTTGGAGACACTAACTTCTAGGATAGAACATTGTTGTTTTCACCATCCACAAGAGTATCAAGTATATCTTCACTCAGTGTGATATGAATCTGAGACAGTGTAGGTGGGTCGAGTATCTTCAGTCTTTCGACTTTGAGCTTGCCGATACGATGGGAAAGGGAAATGCAATGGAGGATGCTTTGAGCAGGAGAACTCAGATTTATCCAGTTCAAGAGGCCAGCAGTGAGTGGAAACTTATGGATATGTTCTCTAAGATTCATATGGATGTGCACGACAAGAAGGGACATACATTGCTTTCATCTGTGGTTGTTACCTCTACACTTCTTGATCCTGTGCGGATGAGGCAGCTATCTGATTCAGAGGCCTTAGTACTATGGGAGAGTGTGTCAAGAGGCGACCCTCTTCTTGGATGGATAGTGAGTGAGGATGAGAACTTGCGTTTCCAGGGACACGTATGGGTGCCAGCAGACATACACGAGGAGCTGATGTGGGATTTTCATTCCTCAGTTTGGGTAGTTCATCCTGGCATCACCAAGATGTTTCATGACCCACACTGCCGGTACTAGTTGCCAGGTATGAAGAGATATGTAGCTGGTTTTGTCAGGATATGTTCTACTTGTCAGTAGGTGAAAGTAGAGCATCAATGACCAGCAGGGATTTTGAAGCAGTTACCCATTATCGAGAGGAAGTGGTACGATGTTCCAATGGAATTCGTGACCGGGTTACCGAGGTCCCCTCGGGGGAGTGATGATGTTTGAGTTATCATCAACAGGCCTATGAAGTTAGCACACTTCTTTCTGATCAAGGAGACCTTCAGTTTTGATGATCTGGGACGACTGTACATACAAGATATCGTACGTCTACATGGAGTTCCACAATCAATTATTTCAGACATGTATGCATGATTTACCTCTTGGTTCTGGCTGGGACTTCAGAAGGCTTTGGGTATACAGGTACTTTTGAGTACAACATACCATCCCCAAACTGATGGCCTATCTGGGCGCATGATCCAGGTGATTTAGGATATGCTCCAAGCTTGCTGTCTAGACATTGGATGTTCTTGGGAGATTCTTATACCTCTTATGGATTTCTCCTACAACAATAGTTTTCAGGAGACCATTCAGATGGAACCTTACGAGGCTTTGTACGGTAGGCCATGCTGATCACCATTATGCTAGATGAAGGCAGGAGAGGCAGCTTTGCTGGGACATTGTCTTGTTCTGGATGTTTCAGAAAGGAAAGATATGATTCAGAAGCATATGGCTATAGAAAAGTCTCGACAGAATTCTTATGATGATCAGTGGAGATGACCCCTAGTGTTCGAGGTCAGAGATCAGGTTTTTCTGCGTGTCGCACCGAGGTTGGGACACAAGAGGATTCAGAGACAGGGTAAGCTTTCACTGTGGTACGTCAGGCCGTTTGAGGTGTTGGATAGAGTTGGGCCTATTGCCTATCGGTTGTAGCTACCTCATGGGTATCGGGCTATGCATGACGTCTTCCATGTCTCTCAGCTCCGAAATTACTTTTCAGACCTGTCTCATGTCTTCCAACCAGAGGAGGTTGAGCTCGAAGAGGATGCATTGTTTGAGGAGGATCCAATCCGGATTGTCGATCAAAGTTCGAAGGTTCTCCGTGGGCGGTCTGTTTCTTTAGTACGGGTACTTTGGCAGCATGTGCGAGATCAGGATGAGTCCTGGGAGAGTGAGGCCGATTTTCAATCATAGTGGTCGGAGCTGTTCGGGGTTTCCCCTTCTACGCCTCGCTGGGGAAATTCAGGGATGAATTTCTTTATGTGGGGAAGTTTGTAAGAACTCTTATATTTGTTGTAGGTATTTCTTTCCTTTTTAGAGGGTTTTTGAGAAAAATGATGTTTCTGGAAATTTATGAAGTACACGTCGTGTACTTTCTGAGTACAAGCCATGTACTCTTTTCCCACTCAAAGTTGTGTATTGGCCATGTCCGGGCCACACACATGGTGTGTAGGGGTGATGTGGAGGCCGATTTTGGTGGAGTACGGAAAGACCTAGTACACACCATGTACTCTAAAAGTACACGCCGTGTACTTTATTTTTTTCATTAAACGGACCAGGGTCGCACCTGATCACCTTAAACGTCTTCTTCTAGATCTGGTTCGACCGAGAGATGCTGTACAGACGTGAAAATTCATCGGATTCCCGAGCCTCCATCTGTTGTCCGATTCGACCGTCATCGATTGTGTTGGAACCACAACACTGAGTTCTTCTTTCTTCTTGAGTTTAATTCCTTGATTCTCCCTCCTTCTCATGTTATCATGGTTTGAGATTTTTATACGTTTTCTCATATCTATGAAGTTCCAGGGGGAATCAGTCATCGTGGTTCAATTATATCGATCTCCTATGATCGAGGTAGGTGGTTTGGGCCTTACCGTTCAATGTCCTTGAGTTCTATGTGAAAATTCCACCAATACTCGTGAACGGGGTATTGCGTGATTACATTTTTACCCATATTGTTTTCCTACCTTGCTTGTATGCTGGTGTAGAGGTATTTTTTTCATGTAATAGGATAATTTGTTGTTATTAGATGTTTTTCCATGCTTGTTCTGTTATTGAACTTTGGGTCTTTGTTGCCTTGGATATTACACCTGTTTACACGACTTGTGTCTATAGGATGGATTGTTTTTGTATAACATGCTTGTTGCCTTGTAGACTGTTATCCAAGTTGCTCTATAGGTGTACATTGGTTATCTAAGTAGCTCTGTAGTTTTACATTGGCCTTATATCATTATTATGCACTGACTGACATGGGACTAAGAGAACCTGGTGCTATAGACTATAAGGGATAGACCGAGTGAGCTTCCCAATGAGTCTTAGACATTATAGACTACATGAGGGTAGACCGAGAGGACTTCCTCGGAGATTCTTGTACAATAGACTGCAGGGGATGGACCGAGTGAGCTCCTAGAGAGTCTTGGATTATTTATATATAGAATACAAGTGGGTAGACCGAGTGTGCTTCCTTAGAGAGTCATACCTTGTTTGAATTCTCATTAAGAACCATCCCAGGCTTGAGGAGGAGTTGACCAATTGAGCTTCCTCAGAGAGTCTATAGTATACCTGAGGTTATAAGAGGAATGGATTGAGATAGCTTCCCCAGAGAGTCACTAGGCCTTGGGGCTAAGAGGGTTAGACCATGTTATCTTCCTCAAAGAGTCCCTTACTATCCTAGACTATAAGGGTAATTGACCAAGTGTGCTTCCCCAGAGAGTCTCATAAATTGGTATGAACAAACCAGAGGGGTTAGGTTGAGTGCACTGCCCAGAGGGTTGTGGTACTTATTGGATAGGACCAGAGGGGATGGCTGTGAGTACTTCCCATAGGGTTTCCTGAATGTTAGCTATTTTCTTCACTCCTGTTGTGGGTTGTGTATTGATTACGGTTATGTATCATCCGGCTTTACAGCTTACTATTTAATGCCTACTACGTTTCTGTTTCTTTTACTGCTTATTGTACTTTTACCTATCATATACTCACTGACTATTAGGCACAGATCTTCAGGTGAATGCCTACTGGGATTTAGTCACTCACCCTATTTGGGTCATGCTTTTGGGCCCAAACAGACTATGTTGTTGTAGGTATAGACAAGGGAAAGTTCCCTTCGACTTCTGGTACATGATTGCGTGGAGAAGGAGAGCATGGGACCAAGATTTTTCTTCCAATGCTGAGGAGCTATTTTATTGTTCTTTTGTACTTGTTTGGGTTATGTGGTGTGTTCCAGCATTGTGACTTGTTTGGATGATTTCTTAGATATGTATCATGCACCATTTCATATATACATATGTGCTCCAGTTTTTTGATCTAGTCTTCCGCTGTTTATATTGTTGGTTATTACTGATTCCTCTATTACATGTTTATTCTTCTTCCACTGCGTACTTTTCCAATGAGGGCATATTTTCACCACTATCACACCTAAGGCCCTCACTGCTAGTCAGCAGCCTCTGGAGTTTGGGGAAATGTGCTTGAGGCAATGTGACCAACCGGCTAAGGGGCACCTCTAGGTGGATTTCGGAACCGAGACATTACACATTTCATTTCCATAAAAGTGTGTTTTTACATATATTTTATATATAAATACTATATTTAATTAGGGACACATTATGGAGTACTTCATGATATTGTTTCATTATAATAACCACGATAAACTATTATATTCAACCGGATCCTTCAAAAGGCTATAAATATATAATATAAACTAATTAAATCTAATCACCATCATACTGATGGTAATTAAAAGTGGAATATTCAAACATTTAAATTTATTATAAGGCCTAGATCACTTTATTTTTAAGGGATTTGGTACCAACATATTCTATTTTTTGATTTACCCTATAACTGTAGTTTATTATCTTGTATTCAAATGGAACATTTTGAAGCTCTATATGAAAAATTTGTATAACTCCAACATATTGGGATGATGTTAGAGAAAGGAAACAATTGGGACTATAAATTATGAAGGACACTATAGAAAGGATATTTTTGATTTGGAATCGCATATTGGTAGCTTAGTGTCAACAAAAATGTTATGATAAAACATGTTGTAATGACATTTAATTTCATATTGAGGATTATATTTCTCTCAAGATATCACCATAAAAATATTTTTTGGAATATAAAATGAATGGGATGTTGTATGCAAGTTAAATTGGACCATTTTAGAATCTAGAGTCTGAGGGTGTGTTTTCTTATTGATTATAACTATATCTGAATCGTTCAAATTCTCGTGATGTATTTATTTTGTCTCTATTGGTAAATTATATGTTTAAGACAATATTTTTTTGATATTAATTGAGTTGTATTAGAACCAACTGTGTCTTATGAAGTGGAATCAATCCAATTTAATGACATAAAGGAATAAGTGATGAGGAAAAAATGGAACATTACATTTAAAGGTCCTATATATAAATCATAGGTTTGAAAAAGAATCTTTGGAACATAAAGAAGTGATAAAGGAAAAATGTACCTATTACTTTTTGGGATAGAGTTAAATGTAGGGGTATAAAATTATTATGGGGATAATGTAATAGACTGAAAAATCCCTCTAATATTTGTCAAACAGATTTCTTTAATAATGGTCATTATATTACATGATACAGTGGAATTATACAGAGACACTATTATAAAAATTATATAACATGTCCTCCAATAATATTGATTATTGTAGATGATACTACTATAGGGCTATAAAAATTTTTAATAGAATAAACATAGTGATATATATTATAGGATCAAACTTCTCTATGATTATCACTCTATTAATAAAAATAATTTAAATAAAAATAATAACTAAGAATTGACGTGATAATATAATATGAATTGTAATAGAAATTCACAATGGGGTATTAAATGTTGATGTTTGGTGCTATTTGAAGTATGTAATTATAAATTTTACCATTTGTATATTATTATTGAATTATTCAAAATGGACCATTGTTTAATATGAAAATTATTAAATATGGCCATTGGTCATTATTATCATTCCTCAATAAAAACATTCTCCATAAGACCATTGGTCAATATGCCTATTGGTAATTATTACCATTGGTAATATAGCTGGTATAAAGTAACCATCATGATTAGATTTTTTATGTGTAATGATACGAGTTAACTTAATATAGAATAAATATTCAATGGCCCTAACTAGAAGTATCATGTCTTTTGAGTATTATTTACTAGAACTTTGGTGGAAGGTAGTTTAACTTGGGTTCTCACTTTACCAATCCAAAAGATATCATTATTAAGTATTTATAAATAAAAAATAACTACATGAGAAGTTCGATTTATTAGAGATCAACAATACATAAATGATAGCTGAGAAAAAACATTAAACCATCACTATCAAATGCATTTCCCATAGAGTGTATTCTATTGTAATAAGGGGACATGTATCTATTCCATATTAATATAAAACTGCACTTTATTTTTTAGAAATCAAAAATTTATTTCTTCAATTCCTTATTCATTTATATATTATTTAATAAAATACACATGAATATATTATAACTTTGATAAATATATTTTTGAATATAAATAAATCTTAATTTTTTTTGGGAAAATCTATAAACATTCATAATTTAGGATTTTTGAATATGATTTATTCCAATTTAATAGTCTTTAAAAAATATTTCTTAAAATATAAATGAAATTATAATATTATAATTTCTTATTTTTTTTATAAGTTCTAAAATTTTCAAAATATCATACAATTTTTTTTCAAAAATTAATTCTTTTATATAAAAGATAAAAAATTTATATTTAGAAAATTATCATTGATAAAATAAAAATTATATTCAAAATAAAAACATGAATAATAAAAACATGTTTATGGGATTTTTAGTTTTTTTAATTAATTCATATATATATATATATAATAATTATGTAAATATCAATTTAATTGAATTCATGAACACAAATATGTTAATTTTTTAATATTATGTTTTTAATAAAATTAAATCAATTTATCAACATATAAAAGATATTCCAATGTCTAAAATGAATATTATGATTTAAAAACCAATGCATTCCATAAAAGTACACATTCAATGTCTAACTTATTATTAAAAAAATTGTTCACAATAGATAAACCTATTAAAAATAACCTTACTTAATAAAACAATGGGAAAAAGTATGTGTAACCCAATTGTAATTATTTTTATATAAAGTGGAATTCCAAGACACTTGTATAAATAATTTAAACAATTCCTCAAATGTCACTATAAACAACAAATCATTACCCAGAGTCCTCAACAATAGATATACAATAACAATGAAATTATTCTCATTACCCCTCTCTAAAATCCCTCCAAGGTGTCTCTGAGGTCCTAATGATTTCCTCTCTATGATTTAGGAAGTCACCTCCAGAGTTAAGATAAATCAAATATTTTTCCTTTCCATTCATGTACCATTATTGTGGTATGTATTTAAATTATTGATTTAAGTTGTTTTAATGCATATTTTTTATCCCATCACATCAAAAATAATGTTTTATCAGTGTGATACCTTTAGTACATAATATTAGTCACTTTAAATAATCCTGATTATATACTAATAATTATATCATATTAAGGTCATGAAATTTTGTATGTTATATTAAATATTCATATACATAAAATAGTCAACCTATTTCTCTATTCATGAGTATTCACTAAGATATAAAAATAAATAATTTTTTTGGGACATCTAAATATGAAACCCACATTCCATTATCAATGGTTCAAAATTGAATTCATGTTCATTTTAGTAATAAATAATGAATTTAATGACCTTTACATGAAGCCCATTCATTTTTTCAACATCTTATTATAGAAATATTTTGATATGATCTGTTTGGAACTCAATAATTTGGAAAAAATGAATGGTGAACACTAATATTTCTCAAATGGTTTTGGTAAATATGTAATCTCTAGCAATGAAATGATTTTAAATACCCTGTTAAATATCATTGGTAATTATGTTTTATATCACCATGTTGACAATCCTTGATGATATGATTATGGATGCCTAATTTTTATGTTGTATGAACATTTCCGTTTTATGATTCATGATCATTCTATTATGATATTAATCACGTTCTTATGGCCATTCTTTATTATTAGGCCTCACTATCACAATCTTAAAATTTCTTTTAATATTCTGTTAATCTGATTTATGCCCTCCCCTATATTTTATTGAATGTACCCAGATTTAATAAGAGTAACCTATAATGATTTTATGTATAATCCATTAAATTTAATGAGAGAAACATTTCTGTCTTCTGTTTAATATGTTTGTAATTTTTGATAAACTAAAACATAAAATATCCTTTATGTAATTCTTTTTGTTACCCATTTGTGATGATTTAATATATTTAAAACACTGGTTATCATAACCCCAATCATGAAATATCATAATAATTATAATATTATTATTATATATAATACTAGTGAATAAATGGATTGAGCAGACTAGGTCAAATGATGATGCCTTTCAAGCATCCCATGCACATAGTTAAAAAAATAAATTATAGAAATACCGGGAAATAGTCCCTCCTGAGTTTGGTACACTAACATGGGAATGAAATAAAATGATTCCATTACCCAATATCCCATATTTTCCACACTCTCTCTCTAATCTCTCGAACACTATATCCATACAAATCTCATTTAGATATTTTCTTATATAAACATTTCATTATTCATTTAAATTTTTATCCATTGGTGGCATTGGGATTGTGTTCATGACTATAATGAAAATCATAAATTTTATTATTGTCCATTAATGTTTAGATCTTGGAGTCTCTACATTTCCATTTTCGAAGACAGTTTTTAATTTGAGTTTTTAATCTTCTTACAATTTGATCACTTTAAAAATATTTTATACAAAAATTATCTTATAATATTCTGGTAGGTGACATAAATACTTTAGGATCGTAATATTGAATATGAGATGGATAGTTATGAGTGTTAGTTTTAAATATTATTATGGTTGTTCTTATTATTATTATATTTATTATTGTCAAGTATCAATGATATGATTATAGAGTCTTTAAATTTTAATGATTTAAATATAATATAAGCTATTAATAAAAATAAATATTGATTTGAAATCAAAGAAACTTGTATATATTATGTCATTTCATGGATATTTCTCAAACTATTATTTTGATTAATAAAAATATTATTATATTAATTATTATTGATTCTCAATGATGGAATTTTTAAGATTATGTATGGTCGTTTATTTTAATGTTATTTTAATTATTTTGATTATATTCATTGATATTAGACACTATAGAATTTTTTATATAGAATCATTTGTTAGACAGACTTTAAATATTGTTTTCCACATTTACTAAAATAATGTTTATGTGTATAAAAATTTAAATGTATTTTTTAATATTTTAAATGCTATTTTTAAATTAGAGGCTTAAAATGTGTTTTATTTACATTATTCTTTTATAGAAAAGAATTTTCTATTTTTTGGATAATTCTTGTAAACAATGTCATGTTTTTTGATAAACTGAATTTATGGTGTTATATCAAATGAAATGTTTATAATTTTTTATAAATATATTTTTGTAATGTATATTTTATGAATTTATAAAATCAAAAATGGTCTCTATTAAATGAAATGGTTTTTTATGAATTTAATATGTGTTTTTTCAAAATTTTGATAATGTAATAATTTAATAAAGTTGTATTTATTATAGTAACCAATTTAAGAAATATATTACTTGAATCCTTAATTTATATCTCCAATAAAATCCTTAACTTATAGAATAAAAATGAGATTGTTTTAATGCATTATCTATTATGTAGCAATATAAATATATTTATAAATGATTGAATATATAACGTTCACTACACCGAATTCACCTTAATTTGGAATATAAATTTCATAGCAGTTTGATTATAATTGAGATTGTTCATTCATTTTTCATAATTGGTCATTTTTCATATGTGTTCTTTCATTTTATAGTTTTTTTGGAATTACTAGTCCCATATTGATGGTGTAATGACCTGCCAATTATCATTGTCTTGAGAGCTCACCGAGTCATTACTCAGCCTTAACTAACATCCCCAAGATGCCAAACGTTGGCAATAAATGCTGAAGGGCATCCAATACAAGTGGGGGATGATTTACCCTTTAATAAATCAACCCATACATTAACCATTCACTATATGATGAATGAACAATGAAAGACCAAACAAAAAATTCATTTATATTAAACCACATCAGACTACACAACAGTGGAAGACTAAACCTAACATCAAAGTACACATCAGAAAGAGAAGAACACAAGACTCCCAAAAGACACCATGGCTCAGTGTTCCACAAGTTCTATGCTCCACAGCATCCCCCAAACATCACCACAAGCCACTAGTAATTAGATGTTTTACCTTTACCAGTGTCTCAGAATAAAACATTTGTAAAATCACCAAAGTTCCAAAGCAGAGGTGAGTATAAAACTCAGTAGGTCTTCCCCAATTATTTCCTTACTCGTGACACTAGGATAGAAGAGTAAGATACATTTATATAAAAACTGTTTATACAAAACATTTTCACCAAAGGAGATTATAACTAAATATAAACATGTTTTCAAAAACCATCCATGCTCATAAGTATCTAAGTGCAACTTAAACCAGCTTTTCAAACATGTTATTTTCCCAAAAAAAATTACCAAACAGATTTCCAAACCATTTCACAAACATCCCATTTTTTCATTTCCAACCATTTCACAAACATCCCACTTTGGAATTTCCAACCATTTCACAAACCCGTGAAATCAAACATGCATGAATCATTATGAAAGTTCCATACTCATGAGTGGTCTCTCCTCGATCTACCAAGTCATCACAAGTTAATTATTCCCGTGTTCCATTATACATTTTGCACCGAGCACAAGGTCCTATTTGAACCAAGCCTCGTACATATAGATACCATCTTCCATTACACCTTTGGCATCGAGCACAAGGTCCTATTTGAACTAAGCCTCGTACAATGCAATATGAACAAACACTTCACATTTCCCACAATCCTTCCAAACCATCATTTCAATAAAACACCTTTTATTGAAAACTATTTTCCATCCCAACCTAGTGTGTTCAACCATTTCAAAACATTTCAAAAAAACCATACTTTTATTGAAACCCAAAGAGTGAACTAATTTCATCATGCCATTTCAATACCAAACCATTTCAAAAAAAAACACCCCCTTTTATTGAAAACCCATATTTCCTCAAACCATTTACCATTCCAGAAAATCCGTAATTTAAAATAAACATTTTAAATTCAAGAAGACAAATCACTTTGCACAACAATTCATAATGATTTCACAATTTCATCAAAACCATAAATCATCACTAGAGAATATTTATTCCCTGATTTTCACAATCAATTTCACTCAAACAAGCCAATTTGAAACTAATCAAACCAATTCTAACAAGAGGAGTTGAAAGTTAATCCACCTACCTCAACAACTTAGGCGAAAACCACCGACTGATGAAGAACGCCAAGAACGCCGGGTCAAAACACCACGAAACCTCCTTAGATTCCTTCCCCTATCACCAAAAGAACAAAACATAACCTAAAATTCATCCAATACCTTAGATATACCCACCTCGGGCGTAGATCTAAGGATCTAACAAGAGGGAAGAAGGATATCTAAGAAAACAAGACAAGAACGAGACTTACCGCGATCAACTGACCTCTAAACTCCAAGGAAACCCTCCAGATCGCTTCCTGGTAAGTGTTCTCCCACCTTCCCCAGAGAGAAATCCCATGTTAGGTCTGTCTAAGAGCGAAAAAAGTGGGTTAAATGATAAAACATATTAGATCTTAATAAATAGGATCTAAGTTGACTTCGTGCATGGTTAGTCTGCACAGTTAGTTAAACTGTGCGCTAACCGTGCGGTAGTCACTGCCAGAGAGGGGCTCTCCGCACGGCCTCCTCGCACGGTTTTCCCAAACCGTGTGCATTCCATGTGGTCTCATCTATCCAACATACCACCACCTGCACGACTTCCACACGGTTTGGAAAATCCTGTGTAGCCCGCGCGTCCCCACATTTTTCCCTTTTACGTTTTAAAAGTCTCCCAAACTTTCCCCAATCAACTCTCATATGATTCATGCACTAAAAAAGCATAAAACAAGGGTTACTTACCAGAAACTGGGGGTACTACATTCTCCCCATCATTGGTCTTTCTGTCCTCAGAAAGTAGAAAACCCTCGCTTGACTGAAATAGTTCTTGCCACCGCTCCTTCATATCTTTCTCTCATTCCCAAGTCTCTTCCTAAATCTGACCACGTTGCCACAAAAACAGCACTAGACCTATGCTTTTTCCATGAAAGTATTTATCCTGTCTATCCACAATCCACATCGGGATATGTACCAATGAAGCATCCAGCTCTAGGTCAACATGATCCCATCTGATCACATGGTCAGGATCGGGTTGATACTTCTTTAACTAAGATACATGGAACACATTATGCACTAAACTGAACCGTGGTGGTAATGCCAACCAATATTCCACCTCTCTAACTCGTTCCAGTATCTCAAAAGGGTTTATATATCAAGGAGATAACTTTCCCTGCTTCCCAAAACGACATTGTTCAAGTCTTGGAGAGAACCTCAAGAAGATATGATCACTCACGGAAAAAGACAATGGTCTTCGGCGATGATCCGCATAAGATTTCTAACGACTCTGAGCCATCTCCACCCTCTTTTTAATCAACTGGATCTTCTCAGTTTTTTCTTGGACAAGGAACAGCCCAACTATTGAAGTCTCACATGTTTCTACCCAAAAAAGTGGAGAACGACAAGGACACCCATACAATGCTTCAAATGGAGCCTTGCATATCGAGGCTTGATAACTGTTATTGTATGAGAACACCACTAAGGTTATATACTCCACCCATGATCCACCAAAATCCATTACACAATCCTGCAACATGTCTTCCAACATTTGTATCACCCGCACAGATTTCCCATCTGTCTGAGGATGATACATAGTACTCATCGTTAACTGAATCCTTAGGGATTGTTGTAATGATTTCCAGAAATGAGATGTGAACCTCAAATCTCTATCTAAGATGATAGACACTGGTACCCCATGCCTCATTACCACTTCTCATATATATATTTTTGAAAGAACTTCCACTGTATGGGTTTCACGATTTGGGATGAAATGGGCCGACTTGGTTAGACGATACACTATCACCCAAATGGCATCATGTTTCCGGACCATTATTGGAAGACATGTAAAAAAATCTATTGCTATCTGATCCCATTTCCACATACGGATAGGTAAATATTGTAACATACCGGCTAGCCACTGATGCACTGCTTTAACATGCTGACAAGTTATACACCGTGAGACAAACTCGGCCACCTTCCTTTTCATGCCGCTCCACCAGAACTGCACCTACAACGCCTTATACATATTTTTTGTACCAGGATTTACATACCATATGGAATGGTGGTAAGAATGAAGGAGTTGCTTCTGAGTAGTTAATGGTACAACCATCCGATCCAAAAACCATAAAACTGAACTCTCTTCCAGCTTCCATCCCTCAGTGGTCTCCCCACCATTGAGTTTTGAACTCATTGAAACACAATCTACATCAGATGTATGTGCCTCCTTTACTATCTCAACCAAATCAAGAACAAGAATAGCTGAAAAGAAAACCACAACATCACCTCAGTTTTCACATTTCACATTCATGTTGGCTAAGAACGACATCAACTGCCATTAGTCTGAAGCTTCTTTTTCCAACTGAGCAAATGACTTTCTACTCAATGCATCCACCACTGAATTCCCTTTTCCTGGTGTGTACATCAATTTAAAGTCAAACATCTGGAGATACTCCATCAATCTCCTCTTCCTCAGATTCAAGTCTTGTTGTGAGAAAATGTGTTTTAGGATTTTGTGATCCGTAAACACAGTAAATTTCTCACCGAAGAGATAATGTCTCCATGTTTTCAAATCATGGACGAATGCAGCCAACTCCAAATCATGTGTTGAGTAATTCTCCTCATGAAAGCTGAACTACCTTGAACCATAAGCAACAACATGGTCTCCTTGAATGAGTACACATCCCAACCCTATTATCAAAGCATCAAAATACACCACATACCCTTGTCCTGATTCAGGCAAAATGAAGATGGGTGCTGATGTAAGGATAACATTCAACTCTTGAAAAGATCTCTGAAATTCCTCAATCCATTGAAATGGAGCATTCTTCGTTGTCAATGATGTCATAGGGTATGCTAGTCATGAGAAGTAATGAACAAAGAGTCAGTAATAACTAGCTAGACTAAGAAAACATCATATTTCAAAGACATTCTTCGGAGGTTTCCAAGAAAGAATAGCTTCTATCTTTTATAAATCCACTGAAACACCTTTTTCAGAAACAACATGTCCTATAAAACGTACCTCTTGTATCCAAAAATCACACTTTGATAATTTGGCATACAACTGATGGTCTCTCAAGATATCCAACACTATCACCAAGTGTTTCTCATGCTCAACCATTGTTCTTGAGTACACCAATATGTCATCTACAAACACCACAACAAAAGAATACAAATATCGTTGAAATATCAGATTCATCAGAGCCATGAAGACCGCTGGTTCATTTTTAAGACCAAAAGGTATGACTACATATTCGTAGTGGCCATATATGCTTCTGAAGGCTGTATTCGGAATATCCTCCTTCTGAACTCACAATTGGTGATATCCTGATCGTAAGTCAATCTTGACGAACCACTGATCTCCCCTTAATTGAGCAAATAGGTCATCAATGCATGGATGTGGATATCTATTCTTTATCATAAATTGGTTAAGTATATGATAATCCACACGTAGACTCATAGTTCCATCTTCTTTCATTACAAACAGAACTGCTGCTGCCCATGGAGACATGCTTGGCTGAATATGTCACGACCCATCCTCAGGGCCCATGCCGTGACAACCCCAAGATTGCCTTCCATAGGCCAGGGGTTTACGACTAGCACCAAAGGCATAAATACAGATAACTAGGAAGGAATTGCATTTATAAAAACATAAACACATCCAACCAGAGTACAAGCGGAATTAATACACTAAGTACAAAAGAAAGTGCTGAAAAGTAAAATGTCTCGAATACAAACCCATCTAAAATGTACAACTACAACTGATCGAAAATACAATAGAAAAGACCAACAACTGGAAAAATAGAAGCAACTCCTAGTTCATAGACCTCGGATCCTACCTGAAAGGTAGGTACAGATAGCGCAGCTCTTGGATCGTCGACCACAGATCCTACCTAAAGGGTAGGTACAGATAGCCTCATCAACGCTCTCACCCGTCAAGCTCCTCCAAGTACCGTCTCGTCGTGAAGTCCACCTCCGGATACTGACTCGTCGTGAGGTCCACCTCCGGGTACCATCAGTCCTCGAACACTCGGCCACCGTCAGTGCTGTTCGTCGTCTGCATCCAACACAACGAGGTTCCGGCATAGCCCGTGCAGGGGTGAGTATAACGATACCCATTAGAGACCCCGAGACCCTCACTGTCTCACAAAATCCAACAATGATTACCACAAATAAGGATCTAAACAGATAACTCTTACTTAGGTATAAGCCCATACTTATACCTAAGTTATCAAGTAGCCCATCTCAATCATGAGGTATCACACAGATATGAAATCAATGGATAACCACAACTTAAGTATATGCCCATACATATACCTTAGATAAAAAGTAACCCATCTCAATCATGATAAATCCAAAAAGGTCAATGACTCTTCTCAAACCAGGATTTTCATTAATGATACCAAAACCACAACTCTTGGAGAACTCCTCCTCGGTCGAGTACAGAAGCCCTGTCATGACTCCGAGATGCTACTCACTTTCCTTAGACTGCTGAGGTACTCCTCTTGTTGAGTACCACTGGTTCGCACCCAAACACAGTAGTGCTCCCCGCCAGGGGTCTGCTGCCCAAACACAGTAGCGGTTCCCCTAATAGCCTACAAAAGTACTACTCCTTCCGAGTACTGCGGGTCTGCTGCCAACTACTAGGTGCTCCATCCACAGTGGGTCTGCCGCCAAATACCGGGTGCTCCATCCACTGGGGTAGTCGACTCACTCCAAGTTGAATCGGTCAAGCAGTCATCAAGTCCACTACTACTAGGTCTCTGCACTCTGCACGATTATCTCTGGTAGGATCCGATCCACGAGCTACAAGTTGATACTCCAAGTATCACAAATTCCCACAAATAAGTATCACAAGGGACTTCTTTGTCACAGGGGTCTCAATGCAACAGACGGTGCATCAATCAGATGTCTGGTCTGTGAATTATTAGCCTTTTCGTCCCGGGGGCCCGGTTGGTTTTGTGTACGAACAATCCCGACCGTATCTCAACTATACCTTGAACTCTCTTAGGGTATACTCATAGGGACCGTTTCTCAACATGATTACCAACACCACCGACGGTTCGTCAAACGGACATCTGATCAGAAAGTTATCTGTTTTTCCGTTCCAGGGGCCCGGTTGGATTTCAGGTACAATCCAACCCGGCCATACTCCAAGTGCGTCCAAATCTCAGGAGAAGTATGCCAAATGATCCATCTTATCAAGAGGAATCCATCAAAGTTTATGGCATGTCATTCGGACGTTGGGATCTCAGGTTATAAGTGTTTCCGCTCTGAGGGCCCGGTTCGTTTCGTGTTTGAACCAACCCAGTCATACACAAAGTTCGCCGAAACCTTGATTGTAATATACCAAAATGACATTCGGGATCCAAGTAATCCTATGAAATTGATGATGTGTCGATTGGAGGTCTGTAGCCTAAGATATGGACGTTTAAACGAATCTGTTTGAAAAAAAGGGGGTTTTGGCCCAGTCCGACCCGGCCCAATATCCCCTGGGTCGGCCCGAACCGGGTCCAGGTGTGGCCCATTTGGGCATGGCCCGGCCCAGCTGGGCGCGGCCCGGTCCTCCTGGGCGCTGCCCGACCCACGTTTGGGCGCGGCCTATGGCCCGGCTCCGAAGCCGGCAGTGGCTCGGCTCGCGGTTGAGCGGGATGCGAAGGGGGGGGGGGCACCCCGTTGTTTCCGAAACGGAGGACCCTAAGGGGTCCGCCCTGTGTGCTGGTCGGGGGTTTCAACCACCCTTTTTTTCGGAAAACGGACGTCCATTATGGCCAGCCGATTTAACTGCCACGGCACCCATGAGGGTCCTGCCTCCTAGAGCGTCGGCGGCCGGCCGAGACAGGCCGCCCCTGCTGGTGACCACTGCAGTCTTAGGCCATGGCTCCCGTCTGACTGGCGCAGCGCGATGACGCCGCGCCCCTCTACCGCGGCCCGCTCCGGGTCACGGCCTCCTTCATTCTCACCGGCGTGGCGTGATGGCTCTGCACACCTTTGCCGCAGCCCGCTCTGCCCGCGATCCTCTTCTTTCCCGCGTGGTGCAACCGCACCGCGCCGCCTTCGCCGCAATGATCAATGAGGATCAACAAGAAAAGGGGAAGAGGATCAGTTGTGTTTTTGCGGTCCAATCTCCTCTCGTTATGTCAATATCAAGTGGCCAAAATAATCAATGAAGAACGTCAAATTAAACTTGAATGAATATAACCCCAACCTCAAAGGAGGTTCACAGTAGAAAACCATTGTTGATGATGGCGGCGTTCCCGTCATCATCGGTATCTCCTCCCTTGTCACGGTGGAGGAAGAGGATGAAGAATATCTGGACCACCAAGATGATGTTCTTCATCGGAGTCTTGGCGTTCTTCAACAAAGGTGATGATGTTCTTCAAGGTATTTAGAGTTCTATCCCCAAAATCCTCACACAACCAGCCAACAAAATAAAATAAGACCTCCCCTTATTTTATTATTTTTCCAAGCATTTCAAATTTCCAAAATTCAAACACATCATTCAATTAATTAAATTAGTTTGTGTTGGCATTAAATTAATGTGAGTAGAGGAGAATTCCCCCAATTAATGGAGAATTTAAACAAAGATAAGATGAGTTACACAACATAAGAGGGGGGGTTAGAAGAGTTAGGGAATGAGAAGGGTTGGGCTCTTGTGGGCCCACCCCACCTTTATCCTCTCATGGGTAGTTAGTAACTAGTGGGTCCCACCCCAACTCCCACTCCTAGGATAAAACCACTTAAGTTACAAATAATATTTATACCACAAATTTTATTCAATTCATTATTAATCCCCAAAATTTATCAACTCCACCCGAGAAAAAGTACCTCTAGTAATGGTCCTCCTAAGAAAATACCGGAACTGGGAGTTCATCGGTGCCTTCAGATTTCAATTCCTAGCACCGGTTCAAAAGATATAAAAACACGCACCTTCATTCACTGAATGCACCCTAGCTAAACTTCGTAAATTGATTCTGGGCACTCCAGGCCTCGAAATTAGGTGTCGTCAAAAAATGCATACTCGTAAAATCCCAAAGAATTTAAGAAAAAAATTTCCTTGAATTTTATGGGTCTTTACATTACTCCCACCTCAGGGCTTTACATCCTCGTAAAGCTATAACACAAACTAGGGAAACTAAACGAGGTACCGGGCATGCAACTGAGCCTCCCGCTCAGAAGTGCTTTCCTTGAGGTTCCCGTGCTACCAGAAAAAGTGCACATGAGGAATCGACTGTCCCCGTAGGACCCGCTGTTATCGATCCTCAACCACTACTGGAACCCTGAGAATATTTCCCCGTCATCGATGTCTAGCTATCCATGGTCAATGGTGACGCATAGGTCATGTATAAATCTCCTCAATTGAGATATGTGGAATATGTCGTGCACCCAGTGCAACTGTGGTAGAAAGGTCCAGTGGTAAACCACCTCACCTACCCTACTGAGGACCTAGAAGGGTCAGATGAACCTAGGAGATAACTTCCCGCCTCGGCCAAATCTCCTTATACCTTGTCGAGGTGAGACCCGTAAGAAGATGTGGTCGCCATCCTCGAACTCAAGTGGTCTCCTAAAAGCTCTACGAGAAGTGGTGCCACAACTCTAGAGAATTCTGGCACAAAGGTAAGTTTGTCCATCTCCTGAGTGATCGAATGCACCCTATTATGCATGATTCTGTCCTGTGCTGCCTGGGTTTTCCTTTTCACTGACCATGGAAAACCCCAAACCAATGTTGTAGATAAACCACAACCTTTTTTCCTAAAAATGTCAATCCGTATATGAACTATGGTTTCCCAGTCCATACCCAAACTAACGTCGTAAGGCCTCGACGCTGTCACCAAGAGGTTCCAACTGAAACTCTCACCTCAAGGGTTATATCACACCATCGGCATAAGTGTGATTATCGAGTCTCCTCCTAGAGGTTTCTTCATACATGAGGGTCAAGTCAACAGCTTAACATGAAACTCTAGGTTTGGGACAAGATTCATGGAAGGGAGGAATGATCGGTACCTATGTGTATTGATACGGCAGCTAGTAGTAGACACAGACCAAACCTCAAATCATTCTTAGATCCCTTGGGTCACACTCCTTGACCGCATGCAGTTATTATCTTCCCCTGTCCTACAGCTCCCTGAGCCTGGCGGAGACTATAAAAGTTGGTGGTTGTAACATGTTGAAGCGTACACCACCACATGATGCACTCCTAGCTCTGCTTCCATGTCTGCTACTCTGCAGATTCATCTTTCCTAAACACTTTCTCATCTTGAAACGTTTTACACGCCCAAGTCTCTGAGACTGGTGCCAGTTCCATGCTCTTCCACTGCTAATATTCTCTATTTGTATCTGTTCATCCAATGAACATTCAACCAAAAACGTTTTCTCTGGCATCCTAACATAGGTAGGAATGCATATAGGATAAGGTGTAGGCTCATATATCCTTAAACACACCACGCTAAGTGGTTTGAGCTCTATAGCACTGATCGAATCGTATTCATCGAGTACCTGGAATGATCGGTATGCCTCGATGAATACTCAGCTACCGACACGTCGTTCTTCCATAGCTGTATAAGCTCTAGAAAAACTGTCAGCCACTTCCTCAAGCCAATACACAGCCGCCTGAGAGTCGGGCTCACATCAGAACTTGAGGGAATCTGATGTTGGAACATGTGTATGGCAGTAATCCTACATATGTCACCTACCGGTACCACCGGTTGTAACTACTGGCCAACAGGTAGTGATATATAGCTATCACACTACCCGAAGGTAAAATCATAGGCATTAGTTCACATACTGAAGCCTCATCGCTATGCGGACCATCCTCACGGTAACTCACTGGAAAATACTAGTAGCCAAGTCCACCATCCACTGTACTGGTGTCTATGTTAGGCGGAAAACTCTAGCAATCACCTCCAGCCAATCCTCTGTTGTCTGGGAATCTACCTCACCTCATAACCTCGGAGGCCTCTACTACTGGAACTCGTGCAACGTGCTCTGTCAGCGTGCACCATCTGCTAGAATGGATAGTGGAATCCTCTGCCCAAAAGGTGGTGGTGGTGCTGGTACACCACCCGAGGGTGCCAATATAGTAAAAATAGCCCTACACCAGAGCCTCGTCGCTCGGTGGGTCATCCTCATGTACTATCTCAGAACAACAACTAACTGTCTGCGTGGAGAAATCCTAAAAAGATGAGACACGGTAAACGATTTATACCTGGTGAGATGACCTGGTTTTAGCTGACTTTAAAACATTTGGAAACACACATGCAATCAGTGTTTTCGTGCACACAGATGGAAATCAGTAGTCAGGATCCTGGTGTATGGATACGTCGGCCGCCACACCAACACTGGACTCCCTGAACTGAAGACCACAATCGGTACTCATAACACTATTGATTCATATAATAGAATTATCAGAGTCCGGGGTTCTGTGGTAGAACCGACTCCTCTGATACCAATTTGTCATGACCCGTCCTTAGGGCCTGTGCCGTGACTACCCCAAGCCTGCCTTCTATAGGCCAACGGTTGGTGACTAGAACCAAATGAGTAAATCCAGATAACTGGGAAGACATTGCCTTTATAAAAACATAAACACATCCAACTAGAGTATAAGAAAAAGTAATACACTAAGTACAAAAGAAAGTGATGAAAAGTAAAAGGGCCAGAATTCAAATCCAACTGAAAAGTACAGCTACAAGTGAACGAAAATACAAAATAAAAGACAAACAGCTGGAAAAATAGAAGCATCTACTGGGTCGGCCACCTCAGATCCTACCTGAAGGGTAGGTACAGATAGCACGGCTCATGGAGCATCAACCACGAATCCTACCTGAAAGGTAGGTAGAGATAGCCTCCTTAATTCTCTCACTCGTCAACATCCTCTGAGTACCGTCTCATCATGAAGTCCACCTCTGGATACTGACTCCTCGTGTGGTCTACCTTCGGGTACCGTTCATCCCTCGAACACTTGGCCTCCATCTGCGATGTCCATCATCTACATCCAATACAACAAGGTGTGGGCATAGCCCGTGCAGGGGTGAGTATAACTATACTCAGTAGGGACCTCGAGACCCTAATGGTCTCACTAAATCTAACAAGGATAACCAGAAAGAATGATCTAAATAGATAACCCTTACTTAGGTATAAGCCCATTCTTTTACCTACGTTATCAAGTAGCCCATCTCAATCATGTGGTATCACACAGATATGAAATCAAAGGATAACCACTACTTCAGTATATGCCCATACATATACCTAAGTTAACAAGTAACCCATCTCAATCATGAGGAATCCACAAAGGTCAATGACTCAGCTCAAACCGGGATTTTCATTAATAATACCAAAACCACAACTGCTGGAGAAATCCTCCTCTATCGAGTATAGTAGCCCTGTCATGACTCCGAGGCACTACTCACTAACCTTATACTACTGAGGTACACCTCTGGTCAAGTACCACAGATCCACACCCAGACACAGTAGTGCTCCTCGCCAGGGGTCTGTCGCCCAAACACAGTATCGGTTCCCCTAAAAGCCTATAGAGGTACTACTATAGCCGAGTACCACGGGCCTGCTACCAACTACCAATTGTTCTGTCCAACATGGGTCTTCCACCAAATACCGGGAGCTCTGTCCATTGGGCTAGTCAACTCACTCCAAGTCGAATCGTTCAACCAGTCATCAAGTCCACAGCTACTAGGTCTCTGCACTCCGCACACTCTTCTCCGGGAGGATCCGATGCACGAGCTACAGGTTGATCCTCCAAGTATCACAATGTCCCACAAAGAAGTATCACAAAGGACCACCTCATCATAGGGGTCTCAACGCAAAATACGGTGTGTCAATCGGACACCCGGTCTGTGAGTTATTAGCCTTTTCGTCCTGGGGGTCGGGTTGGTTTTGTGTACGAACCAACCCGACCGTATCTCAATTGTACCCTGAACTCTCATAGGGTATACTCATAGGGACCGTTTCTCAACATGATTACCAAAGCTACTGACAGTTCGTCAAACGGACGTCCGGTCTGAAAGTTATCGTCTTTTCCGTTCTAGGGGCCCGGTTGGATTTTGGGTACAATCCAACCCGACCATACTCCAACTATGTCCAAACCTCAGGAGAAGTATGCCGAAAGATCCTTATTTTCAAGATGAATCCAACAAAGTCAAAGACATGTGATTCAGACGTCTGGAGCTCAGGTTATAAGTGTTTCCGCTCAGAGGGCCCGGTTGGTTTCGTGTTCGAACCAACCCGTCCATACCAAAAGTTCACCGAAACATTGAGTGTAATATACCGAAACGATCGTCTCGATCCAAAGAACCATACGCAACCGACGATGCATCGATCAGATGTTCGTATCCCACGATATGTGCCTTTAAACGAATCAGTCTGAAAAAATAGGGGGTTTGGGCCCAGTCCGACTCGGCCCAATACCCCTTGGGTCGGCCCGAACCGGGTCCAGGTCCGGCCCATTTGGGCGTCGCCCGACACACGGCGGGGTGCGGCCTGCAGCCCGGCTCGGAAGCTAGCTGCGGCTCGGCTCGCGGCCGAGCGGGGTGCGAAGGGAGGGGGGCGCCCCCTGTTTCCAAAACGGCGGACCCTAAGGGGTCCGCACTGTGTGCTGGTCGAGGGTTTCAACCCCCCGTTTTTTTCTAGAAAACGGCCAACCATTATCGTCGGCTGGTGGAACCGTTGCGGGACCTACGAGGGTCCCGCCTCCTGGAGCTATGGCGGCCGACCGAGCCCGGCCACCCCGGCTAGTGACCGTCGCTTCCTTAGGCCATGGATCCCGTCCGACCGGCATGGCGTGAGGGCGTCGTGCCCCGACTGCGGCCCCCTCAATGTTTTGGCACGGAGCTGCGGCACTGTGCCCCTCCGCCGCGGCCACCATCGGTCTCACCGGCACGGCGTGACGGCGCCGCGCACCTTCGTTGCTGCCCGCTCCGACCGCGGTCCTCTTCATTCCCGCACGGTGCAATGACACTGCGCCGCCTTCGCTGTAATGATCAAAGAGGATTAACAAGAAAAGGGTAGGAGGATCATTCGTGTTTGTGCGGTCCAATATCCTCTCGTTATGTCTATATCAAGAGGCCAAAATAATCAATAAAGTACGTCAAATTAAACATGAACAAAGATAACCCCTACCTCAAAGGAATTTCACGGTTGACTAGCACCGCAGATGATGGCGTTGTTCCTGTCATCGTTGGTATCTCCTCCCTTGTCGCAGAGGAGGAAGAGGATGAAGAATGTCAGGACCGCCAAGTCGACATTCTTCGTTGGAGTCTTGGCGTTCTTCAACAAAGGTGATGAATTTATCAAGGGACTTAGATATCTCTCTCAAAAATCCTTACACAACCAACCAACAAAATAAAATAAGGCCCCCCCTCATTTTATTATTTTCCCATGCATTTCAAATTTTTAAAATTCAAACACATCATTCAATTAATTAAATTTGTGTGTTTTGGAATTAAATTAATGTGAGGAGAGGAGAAGTCACCCAATTAATGGGGAAGTTAAACCAAGATAAGATGAATTAGACAACTTAAGATGGGAGGTTTAGAGGAGTTAGGGAATGATAAGGCTTGGGCTCATGTGGGCCCCACCACACCTTTATCCTCTCATGGGTAGTTAGTAACTAGTGGGTCCAATCCCAAATCCCACTCCTAGGATAAAACCACTTAAGTTAGGAATAAAAGATGTACCATAAATGTTATTCAATTCTTTATTAATCCCCAAAATTGAACAACTCCACCCAAGCAAACGCACCTTTGGTAAAAGTCCTCTTATGAAAATACTGGCGCTACGAGTTTATCGGTGCCATTAGATTTCAATTCTGAGCACCCTTTCAAATGATAGAAAAACCTGCTCATTCGTTCACTGAACGTACCTCAGCTAAACTTCAGAAATTGATTCCAGGCACACCGGGCCTTGGAATCAGGTGCCGTCAGAAACTGAGTACTCGTAAATTCCCAAAGAATTTAAGAAAAAATTTTCCTTGAAATTTGAGGATCTTTACAGAATAAAACCTTTACTTTCCATTTCTTAAAACTTCACTTTCAATTCCTTTAACTCCGTTGGTTCCATCCTAAAATAAGGAAGTGAGATAGGAATGGTCCCCAGAAGGAGATCAATTGTAAACTCCACTTCTCTCACAGGTGGTAACACTAAGATGTTTTGAGGAAAAACATCAGGAAATTGTTCCACGACAGCTGGAAAACTATTTTCCTTAGTCTCCTCCATTGAGGCCAGATTTATCACTACCAATTGGTGAGAGATCATTCCCACCATTGGTTCCATCAATGTATTTTCACTTTTATTGTCCATCCTCTGTCCTCTGAAGAGATGTTCAATGTCGTCCTCAGTCATGAAACCTACTGTTCTCCTATAACAGATGATGTGATCCATAAAACTTTCAACCAATACATACACAGGATTAAATCATTGAAATTCATATCCAACATGGAGAAGTCCCATTTCAGCTCAACTCCATCAACAGTTATAGAACATGCTCCACACACGAAGGATTGACATTCTCTTTCACCAAGAGGAGTTTGCAGTTTCAAGGCAGAAGGCATCATTTATAGTTTTAAACATAGCAAGTCAACAACATGATAAGAAATGAAATAATGTGATACACCAGTATCAAACAACACTTGCATGAGTGTAGAATTCAAAATAATCATACCTCTCACTGTAGATGGTCCAGCCTGATCATCCACAATCATCTGCTCAGATCCATATAATTGTTTCGTTGCTGCACTATTCTCTTTGTTGCCTTGCTGAGACAACCTTGGTTGAGGAGTCATGGTATTTTGAGAATCACCTTGGCTAGATCTGTTATGATGATGAGACTGATTATGCTGTCCTCGTCATGTCGAAGCATATGATGCTTGCGACGCCTGAGAAGTGTCCCAAATACCTGATCGTGGAGCACTGTGACAATATCGCTGAAGATTCCCCATCTTGTTGCAATTGTGGCATGCTCTCTGTGGTGTTGTACATTCTTGTTTCATGTGGTCAGTCAAACCACATTGAAAGAAACCTACTTTGCTCTGGGGTCGTGGAGAAAGGATGATTGATCCCATCGTCTAGTTCTGATTTTCTCTCCCACTGTAGAAGTCGGTGTCCCTCTTCTGCTTGTTCCCCGCATTAGAGTTCCCACCTATTCCCGTGGGTATCATCGTACTTCCTCCCCCCTTTGATCCTGAGATATCACGTTCATAAATTGTTGGTCTATTCACTATCTCTGTATAATCCGTAATACAGAGCACCGCAATCTTCGAACGAATCTCCTGCCTTTGTACCGATTCAAAGATGTGTGCCTTCAGCGATGCACTTGCAGCAACTTCTGGTGAAAAGTGCACTAAATTCAGGAATTTAGCGGAATACACCGTGACAGAGAGATTCTCCTACTTCAGACTGAAAAAGTTTGTCGTCCTCTGCATCATGAACGTGTGAGGATCGAATTGTTTGTTAAAAAATTCTTCAAAATCCTCCCATGTAAGGTCTTCATCCAATTTAGCATGCACTACTAAATCCCACCAATGACATGAAAGATCCTCGATCATATACGTCACCATATTTACGTTCAGCTCTACTGGTGTGACGATGAAATCGAATATATGATTCATCCTGCTTATCCACACTTCTTCCTTCTCTAGTTCAGCATCACCCCTTATGTTCGGTGGATTTTGCTTCATGAACTAGATGGTATGAGCCACATGTCGTGGATAACTCCTCCGGTTCCCCGTATCCACTACATGAAAATCCTGGACAATACTCTTAACCAGCTCTTGGTTCACATGTGGTTCAGGTGAAACAACATTCTCCACAGCTTCATTAGGTTGGTTTTGATGATGCCTACCAGGTGCCATTTTCTAAACCAACAACAAACTTTGTCAATCTCACTCTCTAGAAACTGTTGTCTTAGCATTTCAAATTCTATCACATCAACTATCACAAAATTTTTGTCAAACAACCTTTTTCCATGTTAAACCATTTTTGAAAACATTAAACATACTTTTTGAAAATCAATCCATGTTCAAAATACACCAAATATCCTCTTTTGAAAATCATTCATTTGAAAATCAATTTCTGCATTTTTTAAAAATTAGAATCTTTTACCAAATCCCTACTCATATGTCACAATGATATATGCAATCCTAGTGGGAAGTTATTCCTCTACAATGCATGTCATGCTCATCTCATTGGCTAAACCCATGAAAATGAGATTTCCAAAATTCAAAAAGTGTATCCAAAACACTTGTGTACCCAACACCATGGTAACTTGAAGTTAAGCATAAAAGGGTTAGCTACGTCATTTTATGCTATACATTTCCTATTCTGACAGTCCTACTCCTATCTAATATGACCACCCAAGGAATAGACAATAAGGAAGTTCAACTCCAAGATGAAGATCATTGATGACTACTTGTTTGGAAAGGACCGAACACACTGATACCATTTTTAATGACCGGCCAATTATCATTGGCTCGATATCTCAAATAGTCATTATTCGGCCTTAAGCGACATCCCCAAGATGCCAAAGGATAGTAATAAATGATGAAGGGTTTCAAATACAAGGGGGGACGATTTAACCTTTATGAAATCAACCCATACATTAACCATTCACAATATGATGCATGAACAATGAAAGGCCAAACAACACCTTCATTTAGATTAAACCACATCAGAGTACAAAAAAAGGAAGGCTAAACCAAACATCAAAGTACACCATAGAAAGAGAACAACACAAGACTCCAAAAAGACACCATGACTCTGTGTTCCACAAGCTCCAAGATCCACAGCATCTCCCAAACATCACCACAATCCACTAGTATTGAGATGTTTTACCTTTACCTGTGTTTCAGAATACAACATCTGCAAATGCACCAAAGTGCCAAAGCAGGGGTGAGTATAAAACTCGATAGGTCTTACCCAATGACATCCCTACTCATGCCACTAGGATAGAAGAGTTAGCTTAATTTATATAAAAACAGTTTATATAAAACATTTTCACCAAATCAGTTTATAATTAAATATAAACAAGTTTTACAAAACCATCCATGCTCAAAAGTATCAAAGTGAAACATAAACCATATTTTCCAACATGTTATCTTTCCAGAAAAATAACAAAACAAATTTCCAAACCACTTCACAAACATCCAATTTTTTCATTTCCAACCATTTCACAAACATCCCATTTTGACATTTCCAACCATTTCACAAACCCGTAAAATCAACCATGCATGCATCTTTATGACAGTTCCATACTCATGAGTGGTCTCTCATCGATCTAACAAGTCTTCACAACGTAATTATTCTCATGTTCCATTACACCATTGGCAATGAGAACAGGGTCCTATTTCAACCAAGCCTCGTACATATAGTTACCATGTGCCATTACACCTTTGGCACCGAGCACAAGGTCCTATTTCAACCAAGACTCGTACAATGCAATATGAACACACACACTTCACATTTACCAAAATCCTTCCAAACCATACTTTCAATAAAAAACCTTTTATTGAAAAATATTTTCCATCACAACCAATTGTGTTCAACCATTTCAAACCATTTCAATAAAATCGTACTTTTATTGAAAACCATAGAGTGAACTAATTTCATCTAGCCATTTCAATACCAAACCATTTCAATAAAACACCACTTTTTATTGAAAACCCATCTTTCATCAAACCATTTACCATTCCCTCAAATCCATAATTTAAAATCAAAATTTTAAAATCAAGAAGCCAAATCACATTGCAGAATAATTCACAATGATTTCACAATTTCATCAAAACCATAAATCGTCGCTAAAGAAGATTTATTCCATGATTTTCACAATACATTTAATTCAAACAAGACAATTTGAAACTAACCCAACCAATTCTAACAAGAGGAGTCGATAGTGAAGCCACCTACCTCGAAAACATAGGCGAAAACCACCGACGAACGAAGAACGCCAAGAACACCGGGTCAAAACACCACGAATCCTCTTTAGATTCCTTCCCCTATCAACAAAAAGACCAAAACCCAAATTCAAAGTCATCCAATACCTTATATCTACCCACCTCATGGGTAGATATAAGGATCCAACACGTGGAAAGAAGGAGATCTAAGAAAACAAGACAAGAATGAGACTTACTACGATCAACCGACCTCTAAATGCCAAGGCAACCCTCCGGATCACTTCCAAAATGCCTGGTAAGTGTTCTCCCACCTTCCTCAGAGTGAAATCCAGAGTTAGGGCTGTATGGGAGCAAAAACGATATGGTTAAATGATAAAACAGATTACATCATAATAAATAGGATCTAAGTTGACTTCATGCATGGTTAGTCATCACGGTTAGTTAAATTGTGCGGTAGTCACTTCTAGAGAGGGGCTCTCCGTACGAACTCCTTTCAAGGTCTCCCCAAACCATGTGCACACTGTGCAGTCTCCTCTGTCCAACAGACCACCACTTGCATGGCTTCCGCATGGTTTGGAAAACCGTGCGCAGCCTGTGCGTCCCAACATTTTCCACTTTTACGCTTTAAAAGTCTCCCAAACATTCCCCAATCATCTCCCATATCCTTCATGCACTTAAAAAGCATAAAACAAGGGTTACTTACTAGAAAATAGGGGTACTACAGATGGGGAGTTTCTTATTGGATTAATTATTAGGATATATGAGCCTTAATTTTGGATATGTTAAAGAGATACTTTTTGTTTGTGTAATTAGAAAGGTAGTTAATTTTCACTAGGGTGTTTTCATGATCCCTTTGATTCGTGACCCCATGGAGATAATTCATGGACTTATAAGGCAAATGATAAGGGGATTGTAATTTTTTATTATTTTTATAAATGGGGATCGTTACTCTATAAGGACTATATTCTATTTTTATTAGTTTTGGGGGGGAGTGAGTTAATTTATTAATTCATTTTTACTATGTTTTCTTCATTATGCAAGTAGTTTAATTCATTTTGGATAATATTGTGAATTTAATTTAGTGTTTTATTGTATATTGTAAGGTGGTTTTAGGGTGAAATCGTGATTTTTGATATGATCAAGACATAGTGGTTTTGATTTTGGATATTTTTTGAACTAATGTTTTATATTGGGTTAGGTTATAAATAATCACGGTATTATACTTTAAATGATATATTATTCTTTTTACATCATTTATATTAATTTATTTTATCATAGATTACCATAGTTGGAATACCCACTATATATAAACGAAATGTAGTATTAAAAAAGATGTGGAATCTGGGTTAGAGGGATAAATTTCATAAAGAATACTATTTTCCAAGGTCCTAATAATTATATAGAGTAATTTTCTCATATGGGGTTTTTGTGGTAAGAATATGGTCATAAAAATAATTGATAAGTTTTTGTTGAGAAGAATATCTTACAATAGTCGTGTGGGAACCATAACCATGAGATATTTTTCAATGTACGTTGAGTAGAGTAATTTTTTCTTTGATAGTGTTACCACTTATTTTCTACTAAGGTACTTAGAAAAAATATTAGGATTCATTAATGGCCTAAAGGAATTTAATTAATTAATTTATTTTTTTGGAATCAATCTCTCAAGGGTGATGTGGGAAACCATTAAAGGCCCAAAGAATTAACTTTAGATTACATGAAAAGAAGGCCTTAGAGGAAATGATCCAGAAAAGACAACGTATACCTTCGCATACCTATTAAATTTCATGATATTTTTATTATAACATAATAAGGCGGGTTGGCTAACTGTCATGTGCCATACTACATAGTCCTGGTACCAATGAAAATACCATACCCTCTCAATATTCCTATTCTAGTGTTATTTGATATAGTTAACGTTCCTACTCTTATATGTGATATCATGTTATTTCCATTTTTATCGGTTCCCTATTTGGTTACATGTTATTAATATTTTCATAGAATTGTTTTTTTCAATATTTAATGGATTCAAACTAATTGATTTTTTGTGGTGAAATTTGTATTATGATTACTAATATATAGTCATTATTAATTGTATGGAATTAATTTATGGAATGTGATTCCATATGAAATTTTGTGTTTAGATATTGGCATGTGTTAAGATGATTTATGGGAAATATGATAGTATGATATGTGGGATTCTAATGATTTATGGGAGGTCATATTTTTGGTTTGAGATATATGATTTTGGATATCATATATTTTTACATCCAATTTTTTGGTATGAATTTTTATGTCATAAAATTTAGTGAGAAGTTGTGGTCTCGGTATTTTGAGTTATATGTGCAAGATAACTATGATAAAAAATACAAAAAGTATGGTATCATTATTAAATCTTCATATTGATCATTTTTATAGGTTTAATTGACTTTAAAAAGTAATTATATATAAATCTACATTGATCACATTAATTTAAGAGTGTCATGGGTACTAATTAAAACTGTATAGTTAGTAAATCACCCCTACACATGAACAATGTATATTTTTTTACGTATGTGTTAAATATATCCATTATATTTTTCTTTGTATATGTAAAAACATATTGGGGTGAAGATGACTCATGTTGAAGGATTTAATTGTATTTAAGGTTCAATAAGATATTATTTCATTTGTTCAAGAGGATATTATACATCGTTGAATTTTATATATCATTCAGTGTGACAAAAATTGTTTAATTATGTAATTTTATTTATTCATAAATATAATTATTGCATGTTTTGATTATATTATTAAATTTATGAATATTTTTTAGATTTCATATTTATTACCATATTGAGTACTAGGGAAAAGTGTGTAAATTCATTGAATTTTCTAGTCTTATATTTAAGATTCTAGGGTTTTGGAAATGTCAGGAGTGAAATTGAACTGAAATAGCAGATGATAATAGGTATTTAATGTGAACATTCTATTACAATAGAAATAAACTCATAACAAAAATTATTACATATTTATTTGTTGATGAGTGTTATATAGATGTCGCATATCAAGATATTATAACAGAGTCATTGCACTGTAGTTTAAATCATTATGGAATGATGTGTTAAATTTTTTCATAATGTCTTCAGTTAGAAGACTGTTTTTTCATCGTGTTTGTTGGATGAATTTTAAATTAAATGATGTCCTAAAATTAAATTGAATTCTGAAAAATGATTTTCATGTTATTAATAAAAATGATAAATATTATATAATAATATGATCTTAATTTTTTGACACAATTAATATCAATAATATTAAAAATTAGTTATTGCAGATATGTTTGAAATGGCATTATCAAGGGATAAAAAAAGATGATGAGGGTTATAATGACCTAAAAAATTGTATAATTAATTATTAAAAGAAATTATTTCCTAATATATCATCTATGATTTTATAATTATATATCTTGGATCATATTGGTGTGCAAAAAATCTGGGTATCATTTTTGTTTTAAAAAATTACATGTCTTTCATCTCCCATTCAGATAGAAGGAATACCCATATATCATCTTTTTAAAACTCCCAAACCCATTTTTATCCCTATATAAGAAAAAAAATCTTTCTTAATTCCCTCCCCACATAATATAATCATTTCTTCATCATAAATCAAACCTATTGGAGCTTTAGGAATAATTCTAAATTGGTCAACCGAATAAGAGGTAGTGTTTGAAACCATGTCTTTTCATTTTACATATTTTATAACTCCTTAAAATAATATCCAAATTTGGTAACATAGTAAAATAATTATGATATATACTGAGTTATTATTATTTTATTTCAATAATCTATATCCTTCTCATCTTCTATAAAATTGGAAAACAAATCATGGATCATGATTACGGAAGACACTGTCCTTGCAAATTGATGTAATTCATTTTCCATCACTTCTTCTTAAAGATAGATATAATACTTAATTTAAAATATGAGTATGATATTTATGGAATTAATATAGGTTTTTAATTAGAGTGACATATATAAATTATTAACATCCAATACATTAAAAATTAATAATGTCTCCCATTCATACGTAAGGATGACTGCCTCCATTTAGCGATGAGAAATGTTTCCCATTTTAATTTATCATGGAAGGTAATTATGATATATTTAATGAATATACTATAAATATTTTATATAATATTTTTTGTAAAAATATTAATTTTTTTGACCTTCTTTACATTTTATATATTGGAAAAACATAAAAATTGTTAATGCATATGTACGACCTACCGCCTCCCTAAATAGTGTAACTCATTTTTCAATATCTAAATATTAGGGAATATTATAAATAAATATATAATGATTATATATATTATTTATAATATGGATAACATTATTTAAATGAAGATACTATGATCAAAGAGAATGCACCATAATTATAATAACACAACATGCACGAAACAGAAATTTTATCAAGCGAAACAATGATTTCTACAAGGAATACTCAATAAATGGGTCATAAAATACAATTGGTGAATCATATATGGTATTAAATATTTTATTACTATTCATACATTGATTTATAATAAATCTAAATTTATTATATAGGAATTATATACATTTGTTAATTAAATTGGACATGGGGTGAGGGTTTCTTGTCTCACTTTTACATCTGTGAGACATATTTCTTATTCACCAGTTATTTATTTTTTAATGTGTATATACTTTGAAATTTATATTTTATATAAATAATAAATTTATATTTACAATATTTATGGTTTTAATTGATGAAATTTATTTCATTTGGTTTATGATTTAAAGGTTAACAAATTTTTAAGGGTTTAATTCAGAATCACATAATTATTTTGGATTGTTTATGTTTAAGCTTTTGTAGGGGGAATTAATTGATATTACAATGTTTTACACGTTATATTTTCTTATCCAATTGTTAGTCATTAATTTCTAATCTAATATTAGTATTTTAACCTTTTGTTATTTTTAATGATTTAGAAAATAATTTTAATTAATGATTAATTTCTTTCTTTATTCAATCACAAATCCTTTTTCTGTTATGTCCCTATACTATTAGAATATATTCAAATATATTTTTTATAATATAAAAAAAATTGAAAATTTTTACCCATTTTTATTTTTATAAAAATAAATTATAATGAATGATGTCAACATTATCAAAAATAGGTACTTTTTGACTTCCAAAAAATATTTTATAGGATTGTTTTTTTAACATAATGAGCATGAAAAGAATTTCCCACCATCATGGAAAAAAATTTATTTAAAGAATATTTTAAATGTTCACATGTTTATATTCAACGAAAATATGGTCGAATATATTATGGAAAATACTCGTTATTAAAACATTATTTCAAATTAAAAAACGGTATTTTCCTCAGGGTTGTTTTAAATTAATTTTTTTAGTATTTCTTTCCATAAAGGATGGTGGTCCCAATTTTACTTTATGATCCATTAGTAGTATGTTGTAATAATACCCTACGTATTATACATATAGAATAATTATGATCACTTCGACTGGGATTTTATATTTTATATCATTCTTTGTGGTAACCTTTGTGTTCTATTATTATGATTATTTATTTTGTTAAGAATTTGTTTTTTTATAGTTGTTTAATATTATTGTTTTTTTATGATTTTTATTTATTGGGGAATTTATTAGTATTTAGTTTTCTTGTTCATCAATATAATTTTTATGTAAATTATGGTTCTCTCCATTCATATAAGGAATTTTTTAGGCTTAGTAAGTTACTATAAGGGCCCACTATAGCCCCTCGAAAAATTGATTTATCTTTGGAGACAAACTACCTTGGGTTAATATCTTAGGCATTTCCCATTTATGTAAGATGTCTTGGAAGGAGGTCCTAATGATAGGTTTATTATTTTCGACGTTATGTATTAAATAATTATGAGATATATTATTGATATATATCTAATTATTCTATTAGTGGTAATATTAATGGATATTTACTGATCTTAATTAACTATTTATATGTCATTATTTTGATCTGCAGTTCTTTATTCCATATTATTTTTTATATTAAGTTTATTGATTAAATTGAATTTTTTTAGTTATTTAAATTTAAAAATTGAATTTATATTATTTGTAAATCATATATTTTCTTGTATAGATTCCCTTAATGAGCATTATAGATGCATATATCTATAAGGTTCATTTTCCCATGATTCCAAAAAGTGTATTGTGATTGATATATAGGGATATCCCAAAGGATATAATTTTTTTCACAAAGAAGATTTAATTTTTTATTTAATGTTTTTTGATATTAATATGCATTTCAGTATGTATCTAGTTTTCCAAGCCTACTAACCTATTCAGTCCTTTAGGACGTTATTCTTTATATATAGTTCCAATTTTATAGTTTATACACTGACATTAGGCTACTGGTGTTATGTAATTTTAGACCAAATCATTATGTATGTATTCAAACAAATGGAAATAAATATTATATAAATGAGATGATTTGAGATTATTATGGTTATGATTGTTTAATTCATTTTCACCCTATAAGTGAAGATGATGTCAAAGATTCATTGAGTATGAATGATCCTTTTATTTCATCACTGATGGCGATTAAAGTATATCTAATTATCATGGACCGATTAAGTTTAGAAATGGGACTCATAAAGACATCATCAATCCTTTCCCAAATGATTTATGAACCATTAATATTATAGAATATCTAGAAATCTCAAAGAAATTTACCTTTCATGTAAAAGAAGATAGAGGCTATGAAAAATTGGATGATTCTGGAATTATATATTGATGAAAAAGTTTTACTAAAATTTAGTAAAAGGATATAAATTCTATATATTCTATAGATAAATAAGTAGATGGTAGATCAAGATCGTATATCAATTTTCTCTATACATCCTAGAAGGACTAAAATATATAGATATATTCTACATCATTATTGGTGGGATAATATGAAAATGGAGAATGTTGTTTACACTACAAGGTTATTATATTTTCAAAATGTAAATATGGTGAAAAAAAATTATAAAGGGGTTTTACATCCACTACCCACACTTATATTGATATGGAGGAACATAAATATTTATATTGGTATTGGACTTCCTATGAATTAAAAATGAAAAAATGATATATGGGATATCATCGATATATTGAATTATTTATCACATTTCATTTCCATAAGAGTGTATTTTTACTTATATTTCTTATATAACTACTATATTTAAGTAGTGACACTTTCTGGAGTACATCCAGATATTATTTCATTATAATAACCACGATAAACTTCTATGTTCCACCAGATCCTTCAAAAGTCTAAGAATATATAATAAAACCTAATTAAATCTAATCACCCTCATACTGATGGTAATTAAAAGTGGAATATTCCAACATTTATATTCATTATAAGGCCTAGATCACTTGATTTTTATGGGATTTGGTACCAAAATATTATATTTTTTTGATTTATTCTATAAATGTAGTTTATAATCATGTATTCAAATGGCACATTTTGAAGCTCTATATGAAAAATGCGTATAACTCCAACATATTGGGATGATGTTGGATAAAGGAAACAATTTGGACTATAAATTAGGAAGGATAATGTAGAAAGGATATTTGTGATTTGGAATCACATCTTGGTTTCTTAGTGTCAACAAAAATGTTATGCTAAAACATGTTGTAATGACATTGAATCTCCTGTTGAGGATTATTTTTCCCTGATGATATCACCATAAAAATGATTTTTGGTATATAGAATGAAGGGGATGTTGTATCCATGTTAAACTGGACAATTTTAGATTCTAGAGTGTGAGGGTGTGTTTTCTTATTGATAATAACTATATTTGAATCTTTCAAATGCTCATGATGTATTTATTTTGTCTCTATTGGTAAATTATATGTCTAACCAAAAAAAATATATTTGATATTAATTGTGTTGTATTAGAACCAAATGTGTCTTATGAAGTGGAATCAATTAAATTTCTTTACATAATGGAATAAGTGATGAGGAATAATGCAACATTACATTTGAAGGTCCTATAGATAAATAATATGTTTGAAAAATAATCTTTGGAACCTGAAGAAGTGGTAAAGTATAAAATATCCCTATTTCATTTTGGGTAGAATTAAACGTAGGGGTTGAAATTTCTTAGCTGGATAATCTAATAGACTGAAAATCCCCTCTAAGATTTGTAAAACAAGTTTCTTTAATAATGGTTATTTTATTACATGATAGAGTGGAATTATACGGAGACGCTATTATAAAAATTATATTACATGTCCTATAATAATATTGATTATTGTAGATGATACTACTATAGAGATATAAAAAAATTTAATATAATAAACATAGTGATATACATTATAGGATCAAACTGCTCTATGATTATCACTCTATTAATAAAAACAGTTTAATGAAAAATAAAAACTAGGAATTTACGTGATACTATAATATGAATTGTAATAGAAATTTACAATGGGGTATTAAATGTTGATGTTTGGTGATACTTAAAGTATGTAATTATAAATTTTACAATTTTTATATTATTGATGAATTATTAATAATGGACCATTGTTTAATATAAACATTATTAAATATGGCCATTGATCATTATTATCGTTCATCTATAAGAATGTTCTCCAAAAAGACCATTGGTCCATATCCTATTGGTAATTATTACCATTGGTAATATAGCTGGTATAATGTAACCATCATGATTAGATTGTTTTCAGTGTAATGATACGTGTTAATTTAATATAGAATAAATATTTAATGGCTTTAACTACAAGTATCATGTCTTTTGCGTATTATTTACTAGATCTTTGGAGGAGGGTACTGTAACTTGGGTATTCACTTGACCAATCCAAAAGAGATCTTTATTAAGTTTTTCTAAATAAAATATAACTAAGTGAGAAGTTCTAGTTATTGGAGATCAACATTACATAAATGATAGCTGGGAAAACACATAAAACTATCACTATCACATGCATATCCCAGAGAGTGTATTCTATTGTAACAAGGGAACATGTATCTATTCTATATTAATATAAAAGTGTACCTTATTTTATAGAAATAAAATATTTATTTCTTTAATTCCTTATTCATTATTATTTTATTTAATAAAATACACATGAATATATTATAACTTTGATAAATATATTTTTTAATACAAATAATTGATAATTTTATTTTGGGAAAATCTATATATTTTTATAATTCAGAATTTCTGAATATGATTTATTCCATTTAAATGGTATTTATAAATATATTTATTAAAATATAAATGAAATTATAATATCATAATTTCTTATTTTTTTATTTTCTAAAATTTTCAAAATTTAATACAAATTATTTTTCAAAAAATAATTCTTTTATATAAAAGAAAAAAATTTCATATTTAGGAAATTATTATTGATAAAATAAAAATTATATTCTAAATACGAACATGAATAATAAAAACACATTTATGGGATTTTTAGTTTTTTTAATTAATTCATATATATATAGATAATAATTATGTAGACCTTAATTTAATTGATTTCATGAACACAAATATGTTAATTTTTTAATATTATGTTTTTAATGCATTTAGATCAATTTATAAACATATAAATGATATTCCAATGTCTAGAATGAAAATTATGATTTAAAAACCAATACATTCCATAAAAGTACACATTCCATGTGTAACATATTTTTTAAAAAATTGTTAATAATAGATAAACCTATTAAAAATAACCTAAATTAATAAAACTCTTCGAAAAAGTATGTGTAACCCAATTGTCATTATTTTTACATAACCTAGAATTCAAAGACACTTATATAAAAAATTATAAACAATTCCTCCAATTTCACTATAAACAACCAATCATTACCCACAGTCCTCAACAGTAGATATACAATAAGAATTAAATTATTCTCATTCCCCCTCTCTAAAATCCCTCGAAGGTGTCTCTAAGGTCCTAAGGATTCCCTCTCTATGATTTAGGAATTCACTTCTAGAGTTAATAGAAATCAAATCTATTTTCATTTCCATTCATGCACCATTATTGTGGTATGTATTTAAATTATTGATTTAAGTTGTTTTCATGGACATTTTTCATCCCATCACATCAAAAATAATGTTTTATCAGTGTGATACTGTTAGTACATCATATTAGTGACTTTAATTAATCCTAATTATATAATGATCATTATATCATATTAAGATCATGATATTTTTTCTTTTATATGATATATTCATATACATAAAATAGTCAACCTATTTCTGTATTCATGAGTATTCACTAGGATATAAAAATAATTAATTTCTTGGGGACATCTAAATATGTAACCCACATTCCTTTATAAATGGCTAAAAATAGAAGTCATGTTCATTCTGGTAATCAATTATGAATTTAATGACCATTACGTGAATCCCATTCATTTTTTCTATATCTTATTATCGAACTATTTTGATATGATCTATTTGGAACTCAAGAATTTAGAAATAATTAATTATGAACCCTAGTATTTCTCAAATGATTTAGGTAAATATGTAATCTCTAGAGATGAAATGTTTTTCATTACCCTGTCAAATATCATTGGTAATTATGTTTTATATCCCCATGTTGACAATCCTTGATGATATGATTATGGATGCCTAATTTTTATGTTGTATGCACATTTCCATTTTATGATTCATGATCATTCTATTATGATATTAATCACGTTCTTGTGGCCATTCCCTATAATTAGGCCTCATTATCACAGTCTTAATATTTCTTTTATTATACTATTAATATGATTTATGATCTCCGCTATATTTTATTGAATGTACTTAGATTTAATATGAGTAACCTATATGATTTTATGTATAATCCATTAAATTTAATGAGATAAATATTTGTGTCTTCTGTTTAATATGGTCCTAATTTTTGGGATACTAAAACATAAAATATCCTTTCTATAATTCATTTTTTACCCAGTTGTGATGATTTAATATATTAAAAACACCGGTTATCATAACCCCAGTCATGAAATATCATAATAACTGTATTATTTTTATTATATATAATACTACTAAATAAATGGATGGAGCACACTAGGTCCAATGATGATGCCTTTGAAGCATCCCATGCACATAGTTAAAAAAATAAATTATAGAAATATGGGGAAATATTCCCTCCACCCTGATTTTGGTACACTAACATGGGAAAGGCATAGAATGATTCCATTACCCAATATCCTCTATTTTCCTCACTCTCTATCTATTCTCTCGAACACTATATCCATATAAATCTCATTTAGATATTTTCTTCTATAAACATTTCATTATTCATTTAATTTTTTATCCATTGGTGGCATTGGGATTGTGTTCATGACTATAACGAAAGTCTTAAATTTAATTATTGTTATTTAACATTTAGATCTTGGTGTCTCTACATTTCCATTTTAAAAGACACCTTTTATTTTTTGTTTTTAATCTTCTTACAATTTGATCAATTTAAAAATATTTTATAAAAAAATTATTTCTAATCTTCTGGTAGGTGACATAAATACTTTAGGATCATAATATTGTATATGAGATGGATAGTTATGAGTATTAGTTTTAAATATTATTATGATTGTTCTTATTATTATTATATTTATTATTGTCGAGTATCAATTATAGGATTATTGTGTCTTTAAATTTTTAATGATTTAAATATAATATAAGATATTAATAAAAATTTATATTGATGTGAAATCAAAGAAACATGTATATATTATGTCATTTCATGGATATTTTTCAAACAACTATTTTGATTAATAAAAATATTATTATATTAATTATTATGGATTCTAAATGATAGAATTTTTAAGACTGTGAATGGTAATTTATTTTAATGTTATTTTAATTATTATGATTATATTCATTGATATTAGACATTACAGAATTGTTTATATAGAATCAATTGTTAGATAATATTTAAAGAGTGTTGTTTACATTTACTAAAATAATGTTTATGTATATAAAAAATTAATTTTATTTTTTATTATATTAAAATGTATTTTTAAATTAAATTCTAAAAATGAGTTGTATTTACATTATTCTTTAATAGAAAAGAATTTCCTATTTTTGGATAATTCTTTTAAACGATGTCATGTTTTTTTTAAAAACTAAAATGACGGTGTTATATCAAATGAAATGTTTATATTTTTTTATAAATATTTTTTTAATATATATTTTATGAATTTATATAATTAAAAATGGTCTCTATTAAATTAAATGACTTTTTTATTAATTTAATAAGTGTTTTTCAAAATTATAAAAATGTAAGAATTTAATTAAGGTGTATTTATTAGATTAACCTATTTAAAAAATATATTACTTTGGAACGCTAATTTTTATCTCAATTAAAATCCTAACCATATAGAATAAAAATGAGATTTTTTTAATTCATTATCTATTATGTAATAATAAAAATATATTTATCAATGGTTGAATGTATAAGGTTCACTACACCAAATTTACTTTAATTTGGAATATAAATTTTATACCAGTTTGATTATAATTGAGATGGTTCGTTCAGTTTCCTTAATTTGTTATTTTTCATTTGTGTTCTTTCATTTTATAGGTTGTTTGAAATTACTAGTCCCATGTTGATGGGGAGTTTCTTATTGGTTTAAGTATCAGGATATTGGATCCTTAATTTTGGATATGTTAAAGAGATACTTTTTTGTTTGGGTAATTGGAAAGGTAGTTAATTTTCATTAGGGTGTTCTCAATATCCCTTTGATTCTTGACCCCATGGAGATAATTCGTGGAATTATAAGAGACATGATGAGGGGATTTTAAATTTTTTTTTTATAAATGGGAATCATTCCTCTAGAAGGTCAATATTCTATTTTTTTAGTATTTGGGTAGATTGAGTTAATTCATTGATTCATTTTTACTATTTGTTCTTCATTATGTAAGTATTTTAATTCATTTTGGAAAATCTTTTGAATTTAATTTAGCGTTTTATTGAATATTTTAAGGTGGTTTTATTGTGAAATCATTATTTTTGTAATGATTAAGACAAAGTGGTTTTGATTTTGGATATTTTTATAACTAATGTTTTATCTTGGGTTTGGTTATAAATAGTCATGGTATTATATTTTAAATGATATATTATTCTTTTTACATCATTTATATTCATTTATTTTGTCATATATTATCATAGTTGGAATACCACCTATATAAGAACCAAATGCAGTATTAAAAATGATGTATAATCTCAGTTAGGAGATGAATTTCTTATACAATACTATTTTACAAGGTCCTAATAATTAGATAGTGTAATTGTCTCATATGGGGTTCTTTGTGGAATGAATCAGTCATGAAAATAATTGATATGTTTTAGTTGAGAAGAATATCTTACTATAGTCGAGTGGGATCTATACCCATGTGATATTTTTCAATGAATGTTGAGTAGAGTAATTTTTTACTTTGATAGTGTTACCACTTATTTTTCTTCTACAGTACTTAGAAAAAATATTGGGAATCATTAATGGCCTTAAGGCCTTCAATTTATTTATTTATTTTTTTGTAATCATTCTCTCAAGGGTGATGTGGGAAACCATTCAAGGCCAAAAGTCTTAACCGAAAATTACATTACAAGAAGGTATTAGAGGGAATGATCTAGAAAAGACAACGTAGACCTTCACCTACCTATTAAATTTCATAATATTTGTACTCCACCTTCATATGGCTGGTCGGCTAACTATCATGTGCCGATCTGCATAGTCCTCGTACTAATGAAAATACCATACCCTCTCAATATTCCAATTCTATTTTTCTTTGATATAGTCAACGTTCCTACTCTTATATGTGATATCATGTTATTTCCATTTTTATTTTTACCCTATTTGGTTACACGTTATTAAAATTTTCGAAGAATTTTTTTTTAATATTTAATGGATTTGAACTAATTGATTTGTTGTGGTGAAATTTTTATTATGATTACTAAAATATAATCATTATTCATTGGTTGGAATTAATTTAAGGAATGTAATTCCATATGACATTTTGTGTTTAGATATTGGTATGTGTTAAGATGATTGATGGGAAATATGATAGTATGATATGTGGGATTCTAATGAGTTATTGGAGGTCGTATTTTTTGTTTTTGATATGTGATTTTGGATATCATGTATTTTTAAATCCAATTTTTTGGTATGAATTTTTAAGTCATCAAATTGAGTGAGATGTTGTGGTATCAGTTTTTTTTATTATGTTTGCGAGATAACTATGATAAAAAATCAAACAAGTAAGTTATCATTATTAAATCATCATATTGTTCATTTTTTATTGGTTTAATTTACCTGAAAAAGTAATTATATTTAAATCTACATTGATCACATTCATTTAAGAGTGTCATGGGTACTAATAGACACTACATTGTTAGGTGACATACCCCTATACATGAACAAGGTTTATTTTTTTATGCATGAGTTAAATATATATATTATAGTTTTCATTGTATAGGTAAAAACATATTGCTGTGAAGATAACTCATATTGAAGGATTCCATTGTATTTCAGGTTCCATGAGATATTATTTCATTTGTTCAAGAGGATATTAAACTTCGTTGAATTTTATATATCATTCAGTGTGACAAAAAATGTTTAATTATGTAATTTTATTTATTCATAAATATTATTATTACATGTTTTGATTATATTATTAAAATTATGCAGATTTTTTATATTTCATATGTATTACCATATTGAGTACTAGGGAACAAGTGTGTAAATTTATTGAATTTTCTAGTCTTATATTTATGATTCTATGGTTTTGGAAATGTCAGGACTGATATTGAATTGAAATAGTGGATGATAATCGTTATTTAATGTGAACATTCTATTACAATAGAAATAAACTCATAAAAAAATTATTACATATTTATTTTTTGAAGAGTGATATATAGATGTTTCATATCAAGATATTATAACCTAGTCATTGCACTATAGTTTAAATAATTATAAGATGATGTGTTAAATTTTTTCATAATGTCTTCAGTTGGAAGAATATTTTATCATCATGTATGTTGGATGAATTTAAAATTAAATTATGTCCTAAAATTAAATTGAAATTTTAAAATTGATTTCCATGTTATTTATGAAAATGATAAATATTATATATTTATATGATCTATATTTTTTGACACAATTAATATTAATAATATTAAAAAGTAGTTACTACAGATATGTTTGAAATGGCATTATCCAGGGTTAAACAAAGATGATGAGGGTTATAATGACCTAAAAAATAGTATAATTAATTTTGAACAGAAATTATTTCCTAATATATCATCTATTATTCTATGATTATATATTTTGGATCGTATTGGAGTGCAAAAAATGTGGGTATGATTTTTGTTTTAAAATATTCCATGTGTTTTATCTCCCATTCTTATACAAGGAATCCCCATATCTCGTCTTTTTAAAACTCCAAAACCCATTTTTATCCCTAGATAAGAAAAAAATATTTCTTAAATCCCTACCCAGATAATAGAATCATTTCTTCATCATAAATCCAACCTATTGGAGCATTATTAATAATTTTAAATTAGTCAACCGCATAAGAGGTAGTGTATTAAACCATGTGTTTTCATTTTAAATATTTTTATAACTCCTTAAAATTATATCAAAATTTGATAATATAGTAAAAAAATTATAATATAAACTGATTTATTATTTTTTATTTTCAATAATCTATATACTTCTCATCTCCTATAAAGATGGAAAACAAATCACCAATCATGTTTACGGAAGATAGTGTCCTTGCAAATTAATGTAATTCATTTTCTATCACGGTTTCTTAAAGATAGATATAATAATTAATTTGAAATATGTGTATGATATTTACGGAATTAATATAGGTTTTTAATTATAGTGTCACATATAACTTCTTACCATCCAATACATTAAAAATTAATAATGTCTCTCATGTATATGTACGGAAGACTGCCTCCATTTAGCGATGAGAAATGTTTCCCATTTTAATTTGACATGGAAGGTAATTATGATATATTTAATGAATATTATATAAATATTTTATATAATATTTTTTAAAAAAATTTAAAGTTTTTTGACCTTGTTTACATTCTATTTGTTGGAAAAACATAAAAAGTGTTAATGCGTACGTACGACCTATCGCCTCCCTCGATAGTGTAACTCATATTTCAATATCCAAATATTAGGGAACATTATAAATAAATATATAACGATTATATATAATATTTATAGCATGGATAACATTATTAAAATTTAGATACTATGATCAAATATAATTCACCATAATTACAATAACACAACATGCAAGAAAAAAAAAATTTATCAAGTGAAATAATGATTTTTACAAGGAATTATCAATAAATGGGTCATAAAAAAAATTGGTGAATCATATATGGTATTCAATATATCATTACTATTCATACATAGATTTATAATAAATCTAAATATATTATATAGGAATTATAGACATGTGTGAATTAAATTGGACATGGGGTGAGGGTTTCTTGTCTCACTTTTACATCTGTGAGAAATATTTCTTATTCACCAGTTATTTATTTTTTAATGTGTATATACTTCCCATTTCATAATTTATATAAAAAATAAATTTATATTTACAATATTTATGGTTTTTATTGATGAAATTTATTTCATTTGGTATATAATTCAATGGTTAATAATTTTTTAAGGGTTTAATTCGGAATCCCATAATTATTTTGGATTGTTTATGTTTAAGCTTTGATAGAGGGAATTAATTGATATTACAATGTTTTTCATGTTATAGTTTATTATCTAATTGTTAGTAATTAATTTTTAATCTAATATTAGTATTTTAACCTTTTTCTACTTTTAAATATTTAGAAAATAAAATAAATTAATGAATAATTTCTTTCTTTCCTCAATCAGAAATCCTTTTTCTATTATGTCTCTGTATTCTGAGAATATATTCAAAAATATTTTTTATAATATAAAAAAAAATTAGAAAAATTTTACACATTTTTAATTTTTTCAAAATAAACTCAAATAAATAATTTCATCATTATCTAAATTAGGTACTCTTTGACTTCCAAAAAATATGTTAGAGGAATATTCTTTTAACAAACTCAGCATGAATATAATTTCCCACCATCATGGAAAAAAAATTATTTGAAGAATCCATTACATGTTAAAAAGTTTCTTTTCAACTAAAATTTGGTCCAAAATATTATGGAAAATATTCGTTATTAAAATTTTATTTCAGAGTAAAAAATGGTATTTTCCTCAAGATTGTTAAAAATTACTTTTTTTGGTATTTCTATCCATAAAGGATGGTTTTCCCAGTTTTACTTTATGATCCATTAGTAGTATGTTGTAATAATACCATACGTATTATAAATCTAGATTCATTATGATCACTTTGACTGGGATTTTCTATTTTATATCATTCTATGTGGTAACCTTGGTGCTCTATTATTATGTTTATTTATTGTGTTAGGAATTAGTTTTTTTATTGTTTTCTAATATTATTGTTTTTATGATTTTTATTTATTGGGGAATTTATTAGTATTTAGTTTTCTTATTATTAAATATAATTTTTATGTAAATTATGGTTCTCTCCATTCATATAAGGAATTTTTTAGGCTTAGTAAGTTACTAGAAGGGCCCACTATAGCCCCTCGATAAATTGATTTATCTCTGGAGACAAACTACCTTGGGTTAATAGCTAATGCATTTCCCATTTATGTAAGATGTCTTGGAAGGAGGTCCCAATGATAGGTTTATTATGTTCGACGTTATGCATTAACTCTTTATGAGATTTTTTATTGATATATATCTAATTATTCTATTAGTGGGAATATCAATGGATATGTACTAATCTTAAGTAACTATTTATATGTCATTATTTTGATCAGCAGTTCTTTATTCGATATTATTTTTCATATTATGGTTATTGATTAAATTGATTTTTTATAGTTATTTAAATTTACATATTGAATTTACTTTATTTTTAAATCATATATTTTCTTGTATAGATTCCCTTAATGAGTATTAGAGATTCATGCATCGATAAGGTTCATTTTCCCATGATTCCAAAAAGTGTATTATGATGGATATATAGGGATATCCCAGAGGAAATAATTTTTTTCTCAAAGAAGATTTAATGTTTTATTTAATGCTTTTTGATTGTAATATGCATTCCAGTATGTATCTATTTTTTCAAGCCTACTAACCTATTCAGTCCTACAGGATGTTATTCTTTATATATAGTTCCAATTTAATAATGTATACACTGACAATATGCTACTAGTGTTATTGAATTTAAGACCAAATAATTATTTATGTATTCAAACAAATGGAACTAAATATTAGATAAAGGATATGGTTTGACATTATTATGGTTATGATTGTTTAATTCATTTTCGCCCTATAAGTGAATATGATGTCAAAGATTCATTGAGTATGAATGATCCTTTTATTTCATCACTGATGGCGATTGAAGTATATCTAATTATCATGGACCTATTATGTTTAGAAATGGGACTCATAAATACATCTTCAATCCTTTCCCAAATGATTTATGATCCATTATTACTATATAATATCTAGTAATCTCAAAGTGATTTTCCTTTGATGTAAAAGAAGATTGAGTCTTTGAAAATTGGGATGTTTTTGGAATTATACATTGATGAAAAATGTGTACTAAAATTTAGTAAAATGATATAAATTATATATATTCTATAGATAAATAAGGAGATGGTAAACCAAGATCGTATATCTTTTTTCTCTATACATCCTATAAGGGAAAATATATACAGATATATTCTACATCATTATAGGTGTGATAATACGAAAATGGGGAATGTTGTTTACACTATAATGTGATTGAATTTTCAAAATGTAAATATGGTGAAAAAAACTTTATAAAGGGGTATTACATCCACTACCCACACTTATACTGATATGGAGGAACATCAATATGTATATTGGTATTGGACATCCTATGAATTAAAAAGGAAAAAAAAGATATTTGGGATATCATCGATATATTGAAAAAATTATCACATTTCAATTCCATAAGAGTGTATTTTTACTTAGATTTCTTATATAACTACTATATTTAATTAGTGACACTTTATGGAGTGCTTCCAGATATTTTTTCATTATAATAACCACTATAAACTTATATGTTCCACAAGATCCTTAAAAAGTCTATGAATATATAATAAAACCTAATTAAAACTAATCACCCTCATACTGATGGTAATTAAAAGTGGAATATTCCAACATTTAAATTCATTATAAGGCCTACATCACTTGATTTTTAAGGGATTTGGTACCAACATTTTCTATTTTTTGAATAATCCTATAACTATGTTTTATAATCATGTATTCAAATGGAACATTTTGAACTATATATGAAAAATGTATATAACTCCAACATATTGTGATGAAGTTGGAGAAAGGAAAAAATTGGGACTATAAATTATAAAGGATACTACAGAAAGGATATTTGTGATTTGGAATCACATATTGGTTTCTCAGTGTCAACAAAACTTTTATGCTAAAACATGTTGTAATGACATTGAATTTCCTGTTGAGGATTATGTTTCTCTCAAGATATCACCATAAAAATGATTTTTGGTATATAGAATGAAGGGGATGTTGCATCCAAGTTAAATTGGACCATTTGAGATTCTAGAGTGTGAGGGTGTGTTTTCTTATTGATTATAACTATATCTGAATCTTTCAAATACTCATGATGTATTTATTTGGTCTCTATTGGTAAATTATATGTCTAACCCAAAAAATATATATTTGATATTAATTGTGTTGTATTAGAACCTAATTTTTCTTATGAAGTGGAATCAATCCAATTTCTTAACATAAAGGAATAAGTGATTAGGAATAATGCAACATTACATTTGAAGGTCCTATAGATAAATCATATGTTTGAAAAAAACTTCAGAACTTGAAGAAGTGATAAAGGAAAAATATCCCTATTTATTTTTGTGATATAGTTAAATTTCAGGGTTGAAATTTCTTAGGGAAAAATTTAATAGACTTAAAATTACATCTAAGATTTGCAAAACAGTTTTCTTTAATAATGGTTATTTTTTTACATGATATAGTGAAATTATATAAAGACACTATTATAAAAATTATATTACATGTCCTACAATAACATTGATTATTGTAGATGATACTACTATGGGGATATAAAAATTATTAATAGAATAAACATAGTGATATACATTATAGGATCAGAGTACTCTATGATTATCACTCTATTATTAAAAACTGTTTAAAGAAAAATTAAAACTTGGAATTTATGTGATAATATAATATGAACTGAAATATAAATTTACAATGGGGTATTAAATGTTGATGTATGGTTCTATTTAATGTATGTAATTATATGTTTTACCATTTGTATATTATTGGTGAATTATTAATAATGGACCATTCTTTAATATGAACATTATTAAATATGGCCATTGGTCATTATTATCGTTCATCAATAAGAATGTTCTCCAAAAAGACCATTGGTCAATATGCCTATGGGTAATTTTTACCATTGGTAATATAGCTGGTATAAATTAACCATTATAATTATATTGTTTAATGTGTAATGATAAAAGTTAATTTAATATTGAATAAATATTTAATAGCCTTAACTAGAAGTATCATGTCTTTTGAGTATTATTTACTAGACATTGGAGGAAGGTTCTGTAACTTGGTTTATCACTTGACCAATCCAAATGTGTTCTTTATTATGTATTTACTAAGTGAGAGGTTCGATTTATTAGATATCAACACTACATAAATGATAGCTAGGAAAACACATTAAACTATCACTATCACATTCATTTCCTATAGAGAGTATTCTATTGTAATATGGGGAAATGTATTTATTCCATATAAATATAAAATTGTACATTATTTTTTAGAAACCAAATATTTATTTCTTTAATTCCTTATTCCTTATTATTTTATTTAATAAAATACACATGAATATATTATAACTTTGATATATATTTTTTTTAATACAAATAAATGATAATTTTATTTTGGGAAAATCTATTAACTTTCATAATTCAGGATTTTTGAATATGGTTTATTCCATTTAAATAGTATTTTAAAAAATATTTATTAAAATATAAATGAAATTATTATATTATAATTTTTTTATTTGTTTTATAAGTTCTAAAATTTTCAAAATTTCATACAAATGTTTTTTCAAAAAATAATACTTTTATATAAAATAAAAAAATTTCATATTTAAAAAATAATCATTCATAAAATAAAAATTATATTCTAAATATGAACATGAATAATAAAAACTCATTTATGGGATTTCTAGCTTGTTTAATTAATTCATATATATATATATATAATTATGTAAACATTAATTAAATTGAATTCGTGAACACAAATATTTTTATTTTTTAATATTATGTTTTTAATGCATTTAGATCAATTTAGAAACATATAAAAGATATTCCAATCACTAAAATGAAAATTTATATTTAAAAACTAATAAATTCCATAAAAGTAGACATTTTATGACTAACGTATTATTAAAAAAAATTATTCATAATAGATAAACCTATTAAAAATAACCTAAGTTAATAAAACAATGATAAAAAGTATGTGTAACCCAAATTATTATTAGTTTTACATAACCTAGAAATCCAAGACACTTATATAAACAAAATTAAACAATTCCTCCAATTTCACTAGAAACAACCAATCATTACACACAGTCCTGAACTCTAGATATACAATAAGAATGAAATTATTCTTATTCCCCCTCTCTAAAATCCATCTAAGTTGTCACTGAGGTCCTAAGGATTCCCTATCTATGATTTATGAAGTCACATCCAGAGGTAAGAGAAATCAAATCTTTTTTCCTTTCCATTCATACACCATTATTGTGGTATGTATTTAAATTATTGATTTAAGTTGTTTTCATGGACATTTTTTATCCCATCACATCAAAAATAATGTTTTATCAGTGTGATACCTTCAGTACATCATTTTAGTTACTTTAAATAATCATGATTATATACTAATCATTATATCATATTAAGATCATGAAATTTTGTCTTTAATTTGAAATATTCATATACATAAAATATTCATCCTATTTCTCTATTCATGAGTATTAACTAGGATATAAAAATAATTAATTTTTTGGGGACATCTAAATATGTAACCCACATTCCTTTACCAATGGCTAAAAATTGACGTCATGTTCATTCTGGTAATCAATTATGAATTTAATGACCTTCACATGAATCCCATTCATTTTTTCTACATATTATTATAGAACTATTTTGATATGATCTATTTGGAACTCAAGAATTTGGAAAAATATTAATGGTGAACCCTAATATTTCTCAAATGATTTGGGAAAATACCTAATCTCTAGAGATGAAATGTTTTTCAATACCCTGTTAAAGATCATTAGTAATTATGTTTTATATCGCCATGTTGACAATCCTTAGTGATATGATTATAGATGCCTAATTTTTATGTTGTATGCACATTTCTGTTTTATGATTCATGATCATTCTATTATGATATTAATCACGTTCTTATGGCCATTCCTTATTATTAGGCCTCATTATCACAGTCTAAATATTTCTTATAATATTTGTTACTATGATTTATTCTCTACCCTCTATTTTATTGAATTTCCCTAGATTTAATAACTGTAACATATAATGATTTTATGTATAATCCATTAAATTTAATTAGAGAAACAATTTTGTCTTTTGTGTAATATGTTCCTAATTTTTGAAAAACTAAAACATAAAATTTCTTTTCTGTAATTCATTTTTTAACCATTTGTGATGACTTAATATTGTAAAAACACTGCTTATCATAACCCTAGTCATGAAATATCATAATAATGAAATTATTTTTATTATATATAATACTAGTGAATAAATGGATTGAGCACACTGGGTCCAATGATGTTGCCTTCAAAGCATCCCATGCACATAGTAAAAAAACAAATTTTTAAAATATGGGGAAATAGTCACGTTGCCCTGATTTTGGTACACTAACGTGGTAAAGGCATAGAATGATTCCATTACCCAATATCCCTTATTTTCCACACTCAATCTCTATTCTCTCGAACACTATATCCATATAAATCTCATTTAAATATTTTCTTCTATAAACATTTCATTATTCATTTAATTTTTTATCCATTGGTGGAATTGGGATTGTGTTCATTACTATAACGAAAATCTGAAATTTATTTATTGTTCATTAATGTTTAGATCTTATAGTCTCTACATTCCATTTTAGAAGACAGTTTTTATTTTGTGTTTTTAATCTTCTTACAATTTGATCAATTTTAAAATATTTTATAAAAAAATTATCTTCTAATCTTATGGTACGTGACATAAATACTTTATGATCGTAATATTGAATATGAGATGGATAGTTATGAGTATTAGTTTTAAATATTATTATGATTGTTCTTATTATTATTATATTTATTATTTTCAAGTATCAATGATAGGATTATAGAGTCTTCAAATATTTAATGATTTAAATATAATGTAAGCTATTAATAAAAATATATATTGATGTCAAATCAAAGAAACATGTATATATTATGTCATTTATTGGATATTTTTCAAACTATTATTTTGATTAATAAAAATATTATTATATTAATTATTATGGATTCTCATAGATGGAATTTTTAAGACTATGTATGGTCATTTATTTTAATTTTATATTAATTATTATGATTATATTCATTGATATTAGCCACTAAAGAATTGTTTATATAGAATCATTTGTTATATAAACTTTAAATTGTGTTGTTTACATTTACTAAAATAATGATTATGTATATAAAAAATTAAATGTATTTTTTAATATTATAAATGGTATTTTTAAATTAGAGGCCTAAAATGAGTTTTGTTTACATTATTCTTTAATAGAAATGAATTTTATATTTTTTGGATAATTATTTTAAACAATTTCATGTTTTTTATAAACTGAAATAACGGTGTTATATCAAATGAAATGTTTATAATTTTTTAAAAATATTTTTTTGTAATGTATATTTTATGAATTTGTATAATTAAAAATTATATATATTAATGAAATGATTTTTTATGAATTTAATATGTGCTTTTCACAATTTTAATAATGTAATAATTTAATTAAGGTGTATTTATTAGATTAACCATTTTAAAAAATATATTAATTTGTAACCATAATTTATATCTCCAATAAAATCCTAACCTTATAGAATAAAAATGAGATTGTTTTAATGAATTATCTATTAGGTAACAATAAAAATATATTTATCAATGATTGAATGTATAAGGTTCACTACACCAAATTCACATTAACTTGGAATATATCATTCATAGCAGTTTGACTATAATTGAGGTGGTTCGTTTCCTTTTCTTAATCGGTTATTTTTCATAAGTGTTCTTTCATTTTATAGGTTGTTTGGAATTACTATTCCCATATTGATGGGGAGTTTCTTATTGGTTTAAGTATCGGGATATTGGAGACTTAATTTTGGATATGTTAAAGAGATACTTTTTAGTTTGGGTAATTGGAAAGGTAGTTAATTTTCATTACGGTATTTTCAAGATCCCTTCGATTCTTGACCCCACGAAGATAATTCATGGACTTATAAGGTACATGATGAGGGGATTGTAAATTTTTAATTTTTTATAAATTGGCATCATTTCTCTAGAAGGTCAATATTCTATTTTTATTAGTTTTTGGGGAGAGTGAGTTAATTCATTGATTCATTTTTACTATTTGTTCTTAATTATGTAAGTAGTTTAATTAATTTTGGATAATATTGTGATAATAATTTTGTGTTTTATTGTATATTTTAAGGTGGTTTTAGTGTGAAATCATGATTTTTGTAATGATCAATACTGAGTGGTTTTGATTTTGGATATTTTTTAAACTAATGTTTTATCTTCGGTTTGGTTATAAATAATCGTGGTATTATATTTTAAATGACATATTTTTCTTTTTAACACATTTATATTCATTTATTTTATCATCGATTATCATAGTTGGAATACCCCTATATAAGAAACAAATCTAGTATTAAAATTGATGTATAATCTGGGTTAGAGAGATGAATTTCTTATATAACACTATTTTACAATGTCCTAATAATTATATAGAGTAATTTTCTCATATGAGGTTCTTTGTGGTAAGAATACGGTCATGAAAGTAATTGATACGTTTTGGTTGAGAAGAATATATTACTATAGTCGAGTGAGATCCATACCCATGGGATATTTTTCAATACACGTTGAGTAGAGTAATATTTTTCTTTGATAGTGTTAGCACTTATTTTTATAATAAGGTACTTAGAAAAAATATTGGGATTCATTAATGGCATGAAGTCCTTTAATTGATTGATTTATTTTTTTTGTAATAATTCTCACAAGGGTGATGTGGGAAACCATTCAAGGCCCAAAGGCTTAACTGAAAATTACATGACAAGAAGGTCTTAGAGGAAATGATCTAGAAAAGACAACGTAGACCTTGACCTACCAGTTAAATTTCATTATATTTGTACTTCACCTTCATAAGGCTGGTCGGCTAACTGTCATGTTCCGAGCCGCACAGTCCTGGTTCCAATGAAAATACCATACCCTCTCTATATTCCAATTCTTGTATTATTTGATATAGTTAACATTACTACTTTATATGTGATATAATGTTATTTACATTTTTATTTGTACCCTATTGGGTTACATGTTATTAATATTTTCATAGATTTTTTTTTCAATATTTAATGGATTGGAACTAATTCATTTGTTGTGGTGAAATTGGTATTATGATTACTAATATATATTCATTATTCATTGTTTGGAATTCATTTAAGGAAAGTGATTCCATATGATATTTTGTGTTTAGATATTGGCATATGTTAAGATGATTTATGGGAAATATGATAGTATGATATGTGGGATTCTAATGAGTTATTGGTGGTCATATTTTTTGTTTGTGATATGTGATTTTTGATATAATGTATTTTTACATCCAATTTGTTGGTACGAATTTTTATGCCATAAAATTGAGTGAGAAGTTGTGGTGTCCGTATTTGGAGTTATATGTGCGAGATAACTATAATTAAAAATCAAACAATTAAGGTATCATTATTAAATCTTCATATTGATCATTTTTATTGGTTTAATTCACTTTAAAAAGTAATTATATATAAATCTACATTGATCACATTCATTTAAAAGTTTCATGGGTACTAATAAAAACTAAATAGTTAGTTGACTCACCCCTATACATGAACAATGTATATTTTTTTATGCATGAGTTAAATATATCCATTATAGTTTTCTTTGTATAGGAAAAAACATATTGTGGTGAAGATGACTCATGTTGAGGGATTTCGTTGTATTTCAGGTTCTATAAGATATTATTTCATTTGTTCAAGAGGATATTATACATTCTCGAATTTTATATATCATTCACTGTGACAAAAATTGTTTAATTATGTAATTTTATTTATTCATAAATATGATTATTACATGTTTTGATTATATTATTATATTTATGAATATTTTTTATATTTAATATTTATTACCATATTGAGTACTAGGGAACAAGTGTGTAAATTCATTTAATGTTCTAGTCTTATATTTATGATTATAAGGTTTTGGAAATGTCAGGAGTGAAATTGAACTGAAATAGTGGATGATAATATGTATTTAATGTGAACATTCTATTACAATAGAAATAAACTCATAACAAAAATTATTATGTATTTATTTGTTGAAGAGTGTTATATAAATGTGGCATATCAAGATATTATAACTGAGTCATTCCATTGTAGTTTAAATCATTATAGAATGATGTGTTAAATTTTTTCATAATGTCCTCAGTTGGAAGACTGTTTTTTCATCACGTTTGCTGGATGAATTTAAAATTAAATTATGTCCTAAAATTAAATTGAATTTTGAAAAATTATTTCCATGTTATTAATAAAAATTATAAAATATAATAATATGATCTTAATTTTTTGACGCAATTAATATCAATAATATTAAAAATTAGTTACTGTAGATATGTTTGAAATGGCATTATCGAGGGTTAAAAAAAGATGATGAGGGTTATAATGACCTAAAAAATTGTAAAATTAATTTTGAACACACACTATTTCCTAATATATCATCCATGATTCTATAATTATATATTTTGGATCATAGTGGAGTGAAAAAATTGGGGGTATCATTTTTGTTTTAAAAAATACCATGTGTTTCATGTCATATTCTTATACAATGAATCCTTCTATCTCGTCTTTTTAAAACTCAAAAACTCATTTTTATCCCTAGATAAGTAAATAAAATCTTTCTTAAATCCCTCCCCACATATTAGAATCATTTCGTCATCATAAATCCAACCTATTGGAGCTTCAGGAAGAATTCTAAATTGGTCAACCATATAAGAGGTAGTGTTTTAAACCATGTGTTTTCATTATACATATTTTTATAACTCCTTAAAATAATATCCAAATTTGATAACATAGTAAAAAATTTATAATATATACTGATTTATTATATTTTATTCCAATAATATATATCCTTATCATCTTCTATAAAATTGGAAAACAAATCATCGTTCATGTTTAAAGAAGACAGTGTCCTTGCAAATTGATGTAATTCATCTTACATCACTTCTTCTTAAAGATATATATAATAATTAATTTAAAATATTAGTATGATATTAACATAATTAATATAGGTTTTTAATTATAGTTTTATATATAAGTTCTGACCATCCAATACATTAAAAATTAATAATGTCTCTCATGCATACGTACGGACGACTGCCTCCATTTAGAGATGAGAAATGTTTCCCATTTTAATTTGACATAGAAGGTAATTATGAAATATTTAATGAATCAACTATAATTATTTTATATAATATTTTTTAAAAAATATTAATTTTTTTGACCTTATTTATATTCTATCTTTTGGAAAAACATAAAAAGTGTTAATTCGTACGTACGACCTACCGCCTCCCTAAACAGTGTAACTCATATTTCAATATCTAAATATTAGGGAATATTATAAATAAATATATAATGATTATATATAATATTTATAACATGGATAAAATTATTTAAATATAGATACTATGGTCAAAGAGAATGCACCATAATTACAATAACACAACATACACAAAAAAAGAAATTTTATCAAGCGAAACAATGATTTTTAGAAGGAATTCCCAATAAATGGGTCATTAAATACAATAGGTGAATCATATATGATATTATATATATTATTACTATTCATAAATATATTTATAATAAATCTAAATTTATTATATAGGAATTATAGACATGTGTGAATGAAATTGGACATGGGGCGAGGGTTTCTTGTCTCACTCTTACATCTATGAGACATATTTCCTATTCACCAGTTCTTTATTTTTTAGTGTGTATATACTTCCCATTTCATATTTTATATAAAAAATAAATTTATATTTATGATATTTATGGTTTTAATTGATGAAGTTTATTTCATTTGGTATATGATTCAAAGGTAAACAAATTTTTAAGGGTTTAATTCAGAATCAAATAAATATTTTGGATTGTTAATGTTTAAGCTTCTATAGGGGGAATTAATTGATATTACAATTTTTTCATGTTATATTTTATTATCCAATTTTTATTCATTAATTTTTAATCTAATATTAGTACTTCTCATTTTGTTACATTTAAATATTTAGAAAATAATTTTAATTAATGAATAATTTGTTTCGTTCTTCAATCAAAAATCCTTTTCTTGTTATGTCCCTGTATTATGAGAATATATTAAAAAATATTGTTTATAATATAAAAAAAATTTAGAAAAAATTTACCCATTTTTAATTATTTCAAAATAAATTCAAATGAAAAATGTCATCATTATCTAAATTAGGTACTCTTTGACTTCCAAAAATAGGTTAGAGGAATATTTTTTTAACATACTTATCATGAAAAGAATTTCCCACCATCATGGACAAAAATTTATTTGAAGAATCCTTTACATGTTATTAAGTTTCTTTTCAACGAAAATTTGGTAAAAAATATTATAAGAAATTTTCGTTATTAAAAGTTTATTTCAAAGTAAAAAATGGTATTTTCCTCAGTATTTTTTTAAATTAATTTTTTTAGTATTTCCATCCATAAAGGATGGTAGTCCCAATTTTACATTATGATCCATTAGTAATATGTTCTAATAATACCATATGTGTTATACATCTAGATTAATTATGATCACTTTGACTGGGATTTTCTATTTTAAATCATTATCTGTGGTAACTGTGGTGGTCTATTATTATGTTTATTTATTGGGATACGAATTAGTATTTTTATAGTTTTTAATATTATTGTATTTTTTGATTTTTATTTATTGGGTAATTTTTTAGTATTTAGCGTTCTTGTTCTTCAATATAATTTTTATGTAAATTTTAGTTCTCTATATTTGTATAAGGATTTTTTTATGCTTAGTATGTTACTAGAATGGCCCACTATAGCCCCTCAATAATTCAATTTATCTCTGGAGACAAACTACCTTGGGTTAATAGCTGTGGAATTTCACATTTATATAATATTTCTTGGAATGAGGTACTAATAATAGGTTTATTATGTTCGACGTTATGTATTAACTCATTATGAGATTTGTTATTGATATATATTTAATTATTCTATTAGTGGTAATATCAATGGATATGTACTAATCTTAAGTAACTATTTATATTTCATTATTTTTATCAGAAGTTCTTCATTCCATATTATTTTTCATATTATTGTTATTGATTAAATTTATTTTTTCATTGATTTAAATTTACTTATTGAATTTACATTATTAGTAATCATACATTTTCTTGTATAGATTCCCTTAATGAGCATTAGAGATGCATACATCCATAAGGTTCATTTCCCCATGATTCAAAAAAGTGAATTATTATTTATATATAGGGATAACCCAAATGGAATATTTTTTTCTCAAAGAAGATTTAATGTTTTATTTAATGTTTCTTGATTGGGATATGAATTCTAGTATGTATCTGGTTTTCCAATCCTACTAACCTATCCAGTCCTTCAGGATGTTATTATTTATATATAGTTCTAATTTAATAATGTATACACTGACATTAGGCTACTAGTGTTATGTAATTCAAGACCAAATCATTATGTATGTATTAAAACAAATGGAACTAAATATTAGTTAAAGGAGATGGTTTAAGATTATTGTTTTTATGATTGTTTAATTCATTTTCACCCTATAAGTGAAAATGATGTCAATTATTCAATGAGTATGAATGATCCTTTTATTTCATCACTGATTATGATTGAAGGATATCTAATGAGCATGGACCTATTAAGAATAGAAATGGGACTCATAATTAAATGTAAATATTCAATCATATCCCAAATCATTTTTGCACCATTAATACTAAAGAAAATATTGTAATCTCAAAGAGGTTTTCCTTTGATGTAAAAGAAGACAAAGGAATTGAAAAATGGGATGTTTTTGGAATTATATATTGATGAAATAGGTGTAATAAAATTTAGTAAAAGGGTATAAATTATATATATTCTATAGATAAATAAGGAGATGATATATCAATATCGTATATCTTTTTTCTCTATAAAACCTAGAAGGACTAAAATATATATATATATATATTCTACGTCATTATTGGTGGGATAATATGAAAATGAAGAATGTTGTTTGCACTACAATGTGATTGGATTTTCAAAATGTAAATATGGTGAAAAAACATTATAAAGGGGTATTACATCCACTACCCATACTTATATTGACGTGGAGGAACATCAATATGTATATTAGTATTGGACTTCCTATGAATTCAAAAGGAAAAAAATGATATATGTGATATCATCGATATATTGAAAACATTATCCCATTTCATTTCCGTAAGATTGTATTTTTACTTAGATTTCTTATATAACTACTACATTTAAGTAGTGACACTTAATGGAGTCCTTCCAGATATTGTTTCATTATAATAACCACGATAAACTTCTATGTTCCACCGAATCTTTCAAAAGGCTATGAATATATAATAAAGCCCAATTAAATCTAATCACCCTCATACTGATGGTAATTAAAAGTGGAATATTGAAACATTTAAATTCATTATAAGGACAAGATCACATGATTTTTAAGGGATTTGGTACCAACAAATTCTATTTTTTGATTTATCCTATAACAGTAGTTTATAATCATTTATTAAAATGGCACATTTTGAAGCTCTATATGAAAAATGTATATAACTCCAACATATTGGGATGAAGTTTTAGAAATGATACAATTGGGACTATAAATTATGAAAGATACTGTAGAAAGGATATTTGTGATTTAGAATCACATCTTGGTTTTTCAATGTCAAAAAAATGTTATGCTAAAATAGGTTGTAATGACATTGAATTTCATGTTAGGGATTATGTTTCACTCAAGATATCACCATAAAATTGATTTTTGGTATATAGAATGAAGGGGATGTTGTATCCAAGTTAAATTGGACCATTTGAGATTCTAGAGTGTGCGGGTGAGTTTTCATTTTGATTATTACTATATCTAAATGTTTCAAATTCTCATGATGTATTTATTTGGTCTCTATTGGTAAATTATATGTCTAACCCAAAAAAATATATTTGATATTAATTGTGTTGTATTAGAACATAATTTTTCTTATGAAGTGGAATCGATCAAATTTCTTGACATAAAGGAATAAGTGATGAGGAACAATGCAACATTACATTTGAAGGTCCTATAGATAAATCATATGTTTGAAAAAGAATCATTGGAACCTAAAGAAGTGATAATTGAAAAATATCACTATTTATTTTTGGGATAGAGTTAAACATAAGGGTTTCAATTTCATAGGGGGAAAATTTAGTAAACTGAAAATTCCCTCTAAGATTTGTAAAAAAATTCTTTCATAATGGTTATTTTATTACATGATATAGTGGAATTATATGGAGACACTACTATAAAAATTAAATTACATGTCCTACAATAATATTGATTATGGTAGATGATACTACTATAGGGATATAAAAATTATTAATAGAATAAACATAGTGATATACATTATAGGATCAAGCTGCTCTATGATTATCAATCTATTAATAAAAATAGTTTAAAGAAAAATAAAAACTACTAATTTAAGTGATAGTATAATATGAATTGTAATAGAAATTTACAATGGGGTATTAAATATTGATTTTTTGGTTCTATTTAAAGTATTTAATTATAAGTTTTACCATTTGTATATTATTGGTGAATTATTAATAATGGACTACTATTTAATATGACATTATTAAATTTGGCCATTAGCCATTATTATCGTTCATCAATAAGAACGTCCTCCAAAAAGACCGTTGGTCAATATGCCTATTGGTAATTTTTACCATTGGTAACATAGTTGGTATAAAGTAACCATCATGGTTAGATTTTTTGAAGTGTAATGATACAAGTTAATTTAATATAGAACAAATATTCAATGGCCTTAACAAGAAGTATCATGTCTTTTGAGTATTATTTACTAGAACTTTGGATGAAGGTAGTGTAACTTCGGTTATCACTTGACCAATCCAAAAGAGATCTTTATTAAGTATTTCTAAATAAAAAATAACTACGTGAGAAGTTCGAGTTATTAGAGCTCATCACTACATAAATGATAGTTAGTAATACACATTAAACTATCATTATCACATGAATTTCCCATAGAGTATATTCTATTGTAATAAGGGGACATGTATCTATTCCATATTAATATATAAGTGTAATTTATTTTTTAGAAATCAAATATTTATTTCTTTAATTCCTTATTCATTGTTATTTTATTTAATAAAAGAAACATGAATATATTATAACTTTGATAAATATATTTCTTAATACAAATAAATGATAATTTTATTTTGGGAAAATATATAAAAATTCATATTTTAGTATTTCTGAATATTATTTATTCTAATTAAATAGTCTTTAAAAAAATATTTATTAAAATATAAATGTAATTATTATATTATAATTTCTTATTTGTTTAATATGTTCTAAAATTTTCAAATTTTCATACAATTTTTTTTCTAAAAAAAATGCTTTTATATAAAAGAAAAAAAATTTATACTTAGAAAATTATCATTGGTAAAATAAAAATTATATTCTAAATACGAACATGAATAATGAAAACAAGTTTATGGGATTTTTAGTTTGTTTAATTAATTCATATATATATATATATAATAATTATGTAAATATTAATTAAAATGAATTTGTGAACACAAATTTGTTAGTTGTTTAATATTATATTTTTATTGCAATTAAATCAAGTTATAAACATATAAAAGATATTCCAATGTCTAAAATGAAGTTTATGATTTCAAAATCAATACATTCCATAAATGTACACATTCCATATCTAAGGTATTATTAAAAATATTCATAATAGATAAACCTATTAAAAATAACCTAAATTAATAAAACTATGAGAAAAAGTATGTGTTACCCAATTTTCATTATTTTTATATAAACTGGAATTCCAAGACACTTATATAAAAAAATTTAAACAATTCCTCAACTTTCACTATAAACATCCAATCATTACCCACAGTCCTCAACAATAGATATACAATAAGAATGAAATTATTCTCATTCCCCGTCTCTAAAATCCCTCCAAGGTGTGTCTGAGGTCCTAAGGATTCCCTCTATGATTTAGTAAGTCACATCCAGAGTGAAGAGAATTCAAATCTTTTTCCTTTACATTAACACACCATTATTGTGGTATATAATTAAATTATTGATTTAAGTTGTTTTCATGGAAATATTTTATCCCACCACATCAAAAATAATGTATTATCAGTGTGATACCTTTAGTACATCATATTAGTTACATTAAATAATCTTCATTATATACGAATCATTATATCATATTAAGATCATGAAATTTTTTCTTTTATATGAAATATTAATATACATAAAATAGTCAGCCTATTTATTTATTCATAACTATTCACTAGGATATGAAAATAATTAATTTTTTGGGGACATCAAAATATGTAACCCACATTCCTTTATCAATGGTTAAAAATTGAAGTCATGTTCATTCTGGTCATCAATTATGAATTTAATGACCATTACATGAATCCCATTCATTTTTTCTATATCTCATTATAGAACTATTTTGATATGATCTATTTGGAACTCAATAATTTGGAAAAAATTAATGGTGAACCCTAACATTTCTCAACTGATTTGGGTAAATATGTAATCTCTAGAGATGAACTATTTTTCATTACCCTATTAAATATCATTGGTAATTATGTTTTACATAACCATGATGACAATCTGTGGTGATATGATTATGGATGCCTAATTTTTATGTTGTATGCACATTTCCGTTTTATGATTCATGATCATTCTGTTATGATATTAATCACGTTCTTATGGCCATTCCATATTATTCGGCCTCATTTTCATAGTCTTAATATTTGTTTCATTATTCTGTTAATATGATTTATTCTCTCTCCTATATTTTATTGAATGTCCCTAGATTTAATAAGAGTAACCTATAATGATATTATTTATAATACATTAAATTTGTTGAGGGAAACATATGTGTCTTCTGTGTAATATGTTCCTAATTTTTTAGAAACTAAAACATAAAATATCCTTTCTGTAATTCATTTTTTACCCAGTGGTGATGATATGATATATTAAAAACACTAGTGAATAACTTCTTTCATATGAACTAATTCATAATGTGAATTATTTTGGGTAGACCTTTTGAATAACTTCTTTCATATGAATTAATTCCCAATTTTAAAAATTTACACCCCTATAACCGATATTCACAATATTTTGACATGGAAAGAAATTGCTTTTACCCAAGTGTTGACATGTCATGAAATAATATAACACCCCCAATAACTATCTTTCAACACATCTTAATATTTCACAGACGTAGATTACACCATGTGAAATATTTTATTAATTATTTTTTAAGTGGTTTAACAAGATTTTCTTTAGCAAAATTGAAATAGATTATGAATTTTTAGATGACATGAAATGAAAATTCATGTTGTTTAATTATAACACATAACTATTCAAAAACTCTTCTCTAACATCGTAAAACCCTATGAATCGACTTTTAATTTTCATTGATGCATCATGCACCTCTACCATGGATTGAATCCTCGGAGCACCTCTGCCTTGGACCAAATATCCTCTACACACTTCTATCTTGGATAGAAAAAACATTGATGAACCTAGGTCTTATGTTAAATCACTTTTTCACACCATCATCTTTTCTATAAGACCCTCTCTGCACCTCCCATGTATGGGTTTTCATCCTGTTTAGATCTACCTCTTTCTTTCACTCCACTTTCCTGATAAAAAAATGTTGTTTATCCACTATTATATCTACAGCTAGATTTTTTGAATCTAGAACTATGAAACTTTTATTCATATATAGATTTTTAAAATCTACTTAATATACCTTTATGTTTAGATCTATATTTAAAAGATCTTGTTACATTTAATAGAGGATTTAGGTTTCAGATCTAGATAGAATTAATCATTGTATTATCTGCTGATCTGATTCAAATTGGGATCATCTATTGGTTATAATTCATTATCAACAGTTTGGTAGTTGGTGGTATAAAATTAAAATCTCATTATGTTATTACAATTGTGTAAATGTAATTATAGTATTTAAATTAAATGTTTATAAATACCGTTATTGTTTAAATTAATTAAATTTTGGAATTATTTATTTAATGGAAGTTGAAAATTCAGATTCTAGGAATCTAGTCCATGAATAATTAATTTTTAAATTAATTGTGGAGTAATTCATATTTTTGAACATGATTAATTAATTATAGAATTCGTAAACGGGGATGGTTAATTTATGAAATTGTTTAGATGGAGTAATTTATATTATGATTAATTTTTATAGATTATTGTGATTAAGATAATATTAACTGATTGTTTAATTATATAATTAAATAGTATGGTTTAATGTGATTAATTTCTCATAGAATTTATTAACGGAACATACAAATACATTAAATTGTATAATAATTTCATATGGTTGAATATGATAAATTAATTTTCTAATAAATAATTTGAGATGACAAGGAAAATTAATTAAAGAAATAATTGAATGGGGTGAATGTGATTAATTAGTTTTCAATAAATTATTGATATTTTAATTATAAAACTAATAGGTGCATTAATTGAAGGGAATGAATGAGAATAATTAATTTTAGAATTAATTATTTTAATAGACGCGAGTAATTAATTAGTGAAATAATTATAGGGAATAACATGATTAAATAATTGGGGAATTAATTAATGAAACAGATGTGAGAAATTAACTATTGGTAATGAATATTATTAATTAATTTGGGAAATAATTACTGAAATGGTTTTCAACAAATAATTGGTGAATTAATTTAGGGGATTGAGATAGATTAATTAATAAGGGTTTAATTAGTGTAATTGATTTGGATTAATTATTTGATGAATTAATTAACAGAGGTAATGTTATTATTTCTATGTTGGATTATTTAATTGATGATTTAATTAAAGGGGATTGATGTGATGGTGAAATGGTATAAATTAGATTAATTAATTAGTAAATTAATTATTGTGGGTTGTTAGGATATTGAATTGATTATATTGGATAATTAATTGTTGTATTAATTATGGTATAATTATATTTTTATATTGGATAATTAATTGAGGAATTAATAACGGGATATTGGGATTGGTGATTCATGATTATTAATTATAGATTTCATTGTGAGTAATTTTGATTATAAATGAGATAACTAATTGTGGGATTAATTGTGGGATTTTATGTTATGGATATTGATTATTTAATGGTTGTGTTAATTAATGGAATTCACGAACTCAATTGACTAGGATATTATTTAATGGGATTTTTATAGTATGCTAATTTTTTAATTACTAATTAAATTTATGTGAATAGTTGGTTGTCAAAACAACTAGAGGAAATGACGTCATTTATTAATTTTTGATGTAATTAATGTTATTGGTGAGATTAGCTAATTCTTGAATTAACAAATCAATAAGAAGTTGTTAGTTAATTTTTGAATTAATAAATGTAAGGGATGTTATTAATTAATTGGTGAATTAATTAATGGTTCATATATGTTTAATTAATTTTTTAATTAATAAAAATGAATTGTAATTATTAACTAAATATTGATTTAGATTATATAGATAAATAAATTCATGATTTAATTAATTGAATTTGTTGTGAATAATTTTTATAAGAGGATTAATGTTATTTAACATTTGTTGATAATTATAGTGATATACATGAATGTATAAAATGCATGGTTGAATGGAGTAATTATTTCTGTAATTAATTATGCGATTTGGGTTATAAAATTTGAAGAAATTAACTAGGGAACTAATTTTTGAATATTTATTCCATGAAATGAATAATTAAATAGTGAGTTTATTATGAGATATTTAATAAGTGAATTTGATTAATTAATTGGTGAATTAATTATTGGAAGTTGATTTTGTGGAAATATAAATTAATTGTCGAATTAATTAATTAACATGAATTCATTAATTTATGAATTAATTAATGGTTAATAAATGGGGTGATATACATTATGATATAGAAAAATGAGAGTATACATGATTAGTTTTTAAATTGGGATAGGCATGATAATCTACACGAGTGATAAAACTATTAATATGATTGAGTAATGGGGATGTAGACATGACGATCTACACCAATGAGATATGGGCATAGTAGAGAATTGGGTTTCTAGACATGAAGTTCTATGACCATGTTGAAAATTCATGATTGTGAAATAATTTTCTTGAAATGATATTCTATTCCCATGGTATATATGTAGAATGGATATTGGGGAGATAGACATGGCATTTTATACCCAAAACATCATCAGTGGACTATGGTTCGATATTATCATAATAATGATAAATAAATGAAATTAGTTATGAGACTAGTTTAATTTAAGTTGAGTGTCAATTGAATATGTAACGTGCTTCAGAACAGGTGTGGGAAAAAGAATTTTGTGTCCTAAAAAACTGGGGGTTATGTGTTAAAATAAAGTATAATTGAATAAATATTAATTCATTACAATATTACTTTTATTTTATTCTTTATAAAACTACATACACTATTATTCAATGAATTTGTTTTTTATGCCATTTGGGGTTACCAATTGAGTTGTACTCACACCCTACTCAAGTTGTTTGATCGGTACCCAAGTTGATTTCTTGTTTATTGGTCATGTTAAAAGAAAAGGTCTTTTATTATAGGGATGTTTTGGATGTATCATAGATGAGGTTAAAAGATGCATTTACGGACCCTAATGGGAGTTTTCTATGTATTTACTTTTGGGTTTTCCTTTTATGCTTTCCATGTATTTATCTCGGAACTTCTACTATTTAGTTTTGATTTTTTATTTTCAGTTTTGGTCATCTAGTGATATTGGTTTTTTCTATGGTTATATATATTCTTTAACTATTGTTTATTTATTTCCTCTAGAATATTAATCTAATTAATGAAAAAAATATGGTATGGTCTCCCTATGATCAATAATATACTTTTTTTTCTAGCTGACTGTCTCTTGCGTTTGAGTAGAAATGCCTGAGGTCCTGTGGTGAACTAGCTCGGGACATTGGTGTATGACACCTAGGATGGGATGTTACATTGACCCTATGATTTCCATGGATAATATTTTAAATGATTTTGTTATATTTATTTTATATTTTATAGATATGTTTTTAACACAAAAATGGTGTTTGATAAATGAAGAACATGTTCGTGGAAATGGTCATCACATTGCAACCAATTTAATCACATCTATGTTTATTGGATTTCATATTATTTCATAAATAAATTATTTTTCAATTTAATTCAAATTGAATATGATATTAGTGGATTAATTTAAAGTAATTTGGGTTGATTTGGTTGATAATCATCAATGGAAACACGTAAAATTCATAGAGTAAATATTTAAATGACATTTTAAAGATTGAAGATTATGTTAGTGGACACAAAACTAGTGAAGAAAATTGTTATATCTAAAAATGAAAGAGGAACTATGATCTTGGGAGAATAATATTTAAAATATAGATTTATCGAATAATATTTATGTATTGTGAGTTTACCCTTATTATTTTATGTTATCCATTTCTATAGAAATTATTGTAAGATGTTTTCAGACAATAATTTTTATTTTTATTTTTTCAAAATTGTATGTGATGAGACAATTAGAGGGAGTGTCCCTGGTAATGGTACTTTTACCTTCTAAAATATTATAATAAAAATTGGTGATATTGATTTTGGTATATTGTACAGTCATTAATGTATTCTCCTAGAATGTTTCTCATTGTAGTGGGCCCTCTAGAATCCCCAATTCACTGTATATTATTTTATTGGATGTTTGGGTGGTTTGCCTAATATTAATAGGGTTTATACGATTTATTTCCATCATGAGAATAAAATCTATTTAGAATTGAAGAAAATGTTTTTCACTATAATTAAACAACTTATTTGGTACTGTTCGAGATGTAATGCTAACAATAAGCTGTATGAGAAACCAATACATAATCTGGGAAAATCTGTTGAAGAAATTTGGGAGATATAGAGGATGTAATAAATAAAAAAGATTAACATTATTTATTAAATGTAATTATAAAATATTTAGGAAAAAAATGATATCAAATATAAGGACTCTTAAACATGATGTTTTCTCTTATATTATTAATGGAGTATATTTGAGTGATGTTATGGATCATCCAATGACTAATATTGATATGAAATCAATCAATTCCAATGAAAATTAAAAATACACACATTCAATTAAATTTTAAAATAAAATTTATTTATATGTCTGGGTTTTTACATCTACCAAAGAAATAAAAAATAGATTATCCAACATCTACGAAGGTGACAAAAAAGTGAATTGGGAATCTTATAAGTTTGAAAAAAATTAAAAAGTTGAATATGAGTTTCAACAAAAACAAATTATAGTTTCTTTAACCCAAATATTTATATTTTTTATCCATTCAAGGAATGGGTAATAAAATGATGTGTTCATATATCGTGGAAAAATTATTTTATTTATTTTCAGCTTTATTAAATATAATAGTTTTATCCCTTGAAGAATGTAATATTATATTGATGACCCTTGATAATATTAAAAGAAACATGATGTCCTCTGATAAATGTCTGTTGTTCAAATGATAATTTTCCAACTGATCAATGGAGATAGAACACATGGATATATGTAATCATGATATAAATGATTGTGTAAAGAGATAATAGGATATTAGTGTGAATTTCAATCACATTTAGAATGAAAATACAAGTGTGGTAAAAGAGGGTTAGAGAAAAAGATCTCATTTACATGGTTTAATGGTGTAAAATTCAGGTATATTGATGTGAGGTGGCCCTAAAAATTCATGGTTAATATAATATTAAACACTAAAAAAATCCAATGAAATAATTTTCCTTTTAAATGAATCTTCACATCTAAATATATATTCAAGAATATTTTTTATTGAACGATATTAGCGAGAAAGTTAGAGACTGATGACAATACATTATTTGAAAATATGAAACAAAATTCAAATAAAATTTCAAAAATTAAATGTTAGAAATCATCAACAAATATTGAAAAAAAAATCAAGGAAGAAAATAAATTATATCACATTTTTGATCTCAAATGATAAATCGATAAATATCTGGATGGGAATTATCTACAATGTATGAAGAATATAATTGTTGGTGGATTACTGAAATATAATTCAATATATGTTGAAAAAAATGAAACTTAAATAATAATATATGATATGTTTTTGTAATATTAAGGGGCATATCAAGAAACATGCATAATGGTTTTTTATTTAAATATTACAATGGAAGGACATGTTATGGTTTCCAAAGACCTTGGTGATCAACTAAATGAATGAATAAAACGTTTTAGTGCCTCAAATAATTAGTATTATATCATATAGGGAAACATGAAAGGGAAATGAATTCATGTAGTTTAAATATTTAATTTTAGTTTGGAAATCTCATTGATGAGGAACTAATTAAAAATGTTTAAGGAATAACTACAAATATAAAGAAGGTGTAAAACACCAATGGCCTAAAAAATTGGTAAATGTAGAATTATCTATGAGTATAAATCATTGAAAAATATAGGAACTATTAATGGGATAATGTGAGGAATATACATAGAGATAACAAAAAATATATTAGAGATAAAAAAATCTAAGGAGAAAGTTGAAGGCCAGAAACATATTGAGAGATGCTAATACATTTTTCTCCATAATGAATTGTTCATTATTTTTTTATATTTGGTCACACATTATCTTATCATGAAGTGAATTAATACTAAATGAATGTATAAGAACTTGAATTTCAATAAAGAAGGGGAAAATATATCGTATTCCATAGAGAAGGAATGATTTCTAGGGATATTTTTTTATCTTCTATCTTTATCAATATATAATTTCATTTACAAAATATTGAGTGAAACCACTCTTTTTGGAATGGAAAAAATGTTCTATTAGATCCCCAAATAAATAAATTTAAAAATAAATTATTTAAACTGTAATAAATGTGATATCATCACACTGATGGTAATAATAAATGCAGATAGACTATTATAGTAAAAATATCCCTTGATGAATTAACATTAAAAATCCCATAGATAATTAATTTTGGTTTTTCTTCTAACAACACTGGGAATATGAACCTATTAATGATTATGATGGTTAAAGATAATGGCATGTCCCAATTCATAAATGACAACAAAATTATGATCAATGAATGTGATATAATAGGACCTTTTATATATGAGTAAAAAACAAAAGGACATTTTCTTGATTGAAATAAATATAATCTACTATAAATGATCTAGATATTTGACTCTGGACAAAAAATCAAATTAAAACAAATTTTATTTCTTATTTATTGAAAAATTGAAAATTCGTTAATGACGGTTTTTCAGAAAATGGGAATTTTTATCTTGTAGAGAAATTTGTAAAATCAATTCATCTCTTAGTGGAATAAATTGACATATTATTGCATCATAATGTCAATAATATACACTAAAAATAATAGATAATATAACAATGATAACATCTATAAAATATATTCCAAATATGTAGTGTAATTGATAGAATAAATTAGTTGTGTGTATAAAAGGGGAGGTACTGATAAATCACAACTATGAAAAAATTAAATCAACTTTATTAGACTGGATGCATTCTGATGGGTAAAGTCCAATCAAATATCCTGAAAAAAATACTTTAATGATACTTGATAATGTTTTTTGATTATTATAGTTCAATGGATTGTAACATTTTCTTGTATAGTCAGAATTAATAATGGAGTGCCTTAATAATCTTGCTAGGTGGGCTAAAAATCAAATAAAAAGGTAAAAAAAGTTTCATATCACAAAATAGAATATAATTCATTTCTATTTATTGTGAGAACTATTTATAGAATCCCAAAATCAAAATTGTAGTATCATCACTATGGAAAGTACAAGAAAATAGTGTTGGGGAATGATGGAACTGGATAGTGAACAATATGGAAAAGATGTTTCTCATGAAAAGTGGTACCTCAATGAAATATTTGAATACTACAGTGAATGTTTATTTATACACATATAACCAAAAATTTATATGTTTTGAATTGGAATAATCATTGCATGGGAATTCTCATTGAAGAAATTTGACATTGTAATAGAATATAGTGTATGTAAGAAAGTTATATATATATAATATTTAAGTAATTCATCGGATGTATAGAGATATAGTTTATAAAATGATATTCTAAGTATATTATTACACAAGTTTAACAATAAATTACTTATATAATATACTATGTTAAATAATAATAGTATTTATGTTATGATTATCATAGAAAATGAATAAATTAAATATATAAATCCATATTTTTGTAAATAGTATAATGAATAAGATGTGGTTCACTCAAATTATGGTCTCCCTTCAAGTTCAACATACGATTTTAAATAAAAATTTGATCAACATAATTAAGAGGTTACTACAAATGGATAACAAATTAATCAAATGATAAACTAACGAGATGATATTGATGAATTGCATATAATTGGAAAAAAATATTCTCCAACAAAAATATTTAAGGAGGTAAATAAAGGGAACACTACTTTATTATCACAGGTGGATTCAATATCATTTAGGTAAGGTGAAAATATGATTTATGGGTTAAATTATTGAATGTACAGTTTGAATAAAATGTTAAACATTAGATATGATAGCTAGTGAAAACACTGGATACTCCCAATATCATTTGAATATAATTGATATTCTAAAAAAAATATGAAAAACATGGAAAATCATTCATTGATAATTTCATAATTTTGATAGCTACTTTTGAATAACATAAAGGAATATATATTGAATATAATTTTATAGTAGTGGTGTTTCATATTATAATAAGACTCTTCATGGATCTGGAAATTAAATTAGAACTCAATATTTATTAAAAATCTATAAATATGACATTAAATAATGGAGTACTCAATAAGAAGGATTATATTGAAAAAACAGTGGTTATAAAAATTATAGAGAATGTAAAATATGTGTATTAATGGAAGAAATGGTTTTTGTATATTGAAGTTGTAACTTCAAATATATTATTCATGATTTAAATGTTACTTGAGAATGCTGGAATTTAGGACAGGTGGTGTTGGTCACAAAATTTATATTAATTCATCAAATGAATGGTAGTTAATGGTACTTTTCTATGATGATGTTTCTATATTCTGTGGAATATATCATAGATCAGTGGATAAATTTTAATTTTTTAGATGCTAAGAGATAATTATTCCTATAATATGGGAGATTATATACTTTTACAGTATGAAAGAAAATCAAACAGTTGCATACACATTTTAATCTCAAAAAAATGTACAAGATAATTATTGGAGAAGTTTGAGATGCAATAGATTAAAAAAAATTCAACACAAAGTGTCATCATAAAAAATAAATAAATCCTAAACAAGGTGATTTCAGAATAAATGGATGTTTGGGATCCAGTTGTATATGATAAGAACAAGGTTATACATTATCTATATTATATTTTTTTAGTCACACAATTTCTAATTATAGTGTTGGGGGAACATTTTACTATAATAGAGAGGGTCAAGAGATATATTAATGATTCTATATATTTTGGTTTGGTTATTTATAATGGGAATAACTATGAATTGATATCTTATTTTGATATTTATAGGGCTAACTCTATTATTGAAAGAAAAAGAATGATTTGTGAAAAATTCATCATGAGAACAAACTGTATTAATTTATTAATCAAGATGCCTTATAATTTCCTTTTTAATGAGTTTAAAGAATAATATATTTTAGTTATGATATTTTATAAAAAAACTACAAATAAAGAAACAAATGTGGAATCATAATAATGAATATATTTCAAGAAATTAGTCATATGTTTACAAATTTACCTCTGAAATGACTAATATAAAATTATATAAAATTATCCATTTTAATTTCTTAAATATAGATATTAAATACCTTCTATAAAAATTATAATAGTCAATTTATGTTATCTTAGGCCTTATAAAACCCTTTAAATCGTTGTATAAAATTTTTAAATGTTTCTAAAAATTATCAAAATATATTAAAACTGTTTTATGATATATTAAGGTACATTCATGTATTTGAAACAAAATTGGATATTTTATGCTTTCCACTCCATTTTAATTCCATCCTTATCATTATAATTCAGAACCCATTTTCATTGTGATTTTCATTCCATGAAACAAGTAAAAATTTGGGCGCAATGACACTTTGAATATTCTAGAAAAAACTCAAAAGAATTAAAAGAGAAATTCTTAAATAGAGTAACATTCATCCATCCGATGAAAACAAAATGTAGAATATCATCAAGAAAAGATCACTACAGTCCCACCTCCATACCCTACCCGCACACACATGATATACCACAACCACACATCTCATCCGTAGACACCTCGACCACTACAAAAAAATATATCCACGCCCACAGAAACATGGGCCTCATCCCGAAGATGCGTGGGAAACAACATGCCCGCGCACACCAAGGCCAACCACCACAACTACCCAACCCAATGAATCTTGGGCTATAATGGACTTTATGATATCACATCATATCTGAAGAGTCTTGGGATACTTGACAAAGGGAGAAAAAAGTGCTAATATCCATCCACTCATATGAGTGTTGAGAAAAACACCCTCCACCATGAAATGGCGGTGTACGACATGATGTGCTCAACTTCGGTGGGTCATGAATAAGAAACCAAAAAAATAAATTATACATATAGGAAAAAAGAACCCATTCCAACCTATGGGTTCCAAAACCAGCCCATATACAAACACCCTAGTTACTATTCATTCATAAGAAGCACCATAGCCCCAAACATGTCACAACTCATTCTAGGAAAACAATTCCCCCTTGAACTTATTCTTGTTCTCATCTTCAAGTGATTCTATTTAAATAATTCCTCAGTACCGAGCAACTAACTGGCCTAACCACAATCCAAGGATGGGAAAACAACCAAACAGTAATGCAATAATTCACACTCGGTTCTGTTGTAAGGTCACAACAACCAAAGGGATCTGTGATATCCCTCAATGTACTAGAACCAAAAAAATCTCCAACATATTGACACACATTTTCGTAGATCCACAAATCAATGAGTGAATAATAAGGGATCCAATCCCCCACCCAATTCACCTCACAAGTATCAACCGTAAACATCACTAGAATAGATAATGGGAGTTTTTTAAATATAAATATGCCATTCATTTAGTACCATCTTTCAGTTTGGTTAACTGGGGTGACCACACAGAGTTTCATATTCCTTAGGCATCCATTTAATCAACAAAGATAACACAATTTACAGGTTTCGATGTTACATCCATTCACTCACATAAATATCTCGAAAATAGAGGTTCATTAGTGCACAAGAAGGGACCACCAACAACCATTCTTTTTAGAGGACATAAACCCATACAATTCACAACATATAAGTAAAGGTAAAGGAGTACAGCAACATTCTCAAACACAACCCTTCATTCCTTCGAACCATTTATTATCTTTGTTACGGTTTGGATTCATCCATCAATGTAGGAACATTATCATACCCACCCTGCATGATTCATAGTAAAGGGAGACAAAAGAAAAACCCCTACCTGGATTATCAACAACAGAAGTTTCTCTCCTAGATCCAACAACTGGGGATGCGCGACTTGTAGGATAGGAACTCAGAGGACTCCATGAATTAGCGGTAATGGCACTCGCACAGGCGCACCACTAGCCTTGGGAAAGGGGATACAAAATGCACCATGGGAAGAAGGAAACTAGCCAAGAAGACGAAGGAAATAATTCTACTGCCAAAGAAGATGAGATCCAAGAGTTACGACAAATGAAAAATCATAAGAGGATTTAAAGGTGGATCGTGGGTTCACCATGATAATGGACGGTTAAAGATGAGGGGATTAAATATTATTTAATAATTCACATTGGAGGGTAGTCCATAATAGCTATGTGCTAAAGGATTTCATTTAAAGAGAGGAAAATAGGTCTGTTGAGGGTCTCCCCACTCCTAGGGAATTATAATGTTTTTATGGCTCTAAAAAGACTTTGAACCACATTAAAAAGGTAAAAAGACATAAATGTGGTGTTATAGGAATAATGGGGATGGAAATCCCGACACCCCTCTGTGGCCGATTGTTGAGATCGATCTGTGAAGCAGATCGACTATAGCTGATCTCGTGAAGCATATCCAGTGAAGATGATCCCATGAAGCTGATCCGTGAAGCTGATAGGGTGAAGTTGATCTTGTGATGCTAATTTATTGATGTTGATCCCATGAATCTAATCCCGTGAGGTCGATCCTATGAAATATATTGGGTGAAACCGATTGGGTAAAACCAATCTCTGTAACCGATTGGGTGAAGCAGATCTGTGAAACCGATTGGGTGAAACTAATCTATGAAACCGATATGGAGAATCCAATTTTAATGAAATTTATTGGGTGAAACTGATCTATAAAACTGATTGGAAGAAATAGATCTGTGAAACCAATTGCATGAAACTGATATCTAAAACCTTTTCGGTGAAACTGATCTATGAAACTAATTGGGTGAAACCGATCTGTGAATCCGATTGGGTGAATGCGACCTCTGAAAGCGATTGGGTGGAACTGACCTGTGAAACTGATTGGGTGAATCCAATCTATAAACCGATAAGGTGAAAATAGTCTGTCAAACCTTTTGGGTGAAACCAATATGTGAAACTGATTGGGTTAAAACGATCTGTGAAACTGATTGGGTGAAACAGATATGTAAAAATGATGGGGTGAAACCGATCTATGAATCAGATTGGGTGAAATGGACAGGATGAAAAAGATTGGGTGAAATCGATTTGTGAAACCGATTGGGAGAAAATGATTTATGAAACTGATTGGGAAAAACCAATATGTGAATCCTATTGGGTGAAATCGATATGTGAAATAGATTGGGGGAAACTGATCTATGAAACCAGTTGGGTAAAACCAATCTGTGAAACCAATTGGGTGAAACTGATCTCTGAAACCCATTGGGTTAAACTGATCTCTGAAACTGAATGGGTGAAACTGATCTATGAGACTGATCAGTGAGACTGATCACATGAATCTGATTTGTGAAGCTGACCTATGAAGCTGATATGTGAACCTAATCAATGAAGCTAATCTGTGAAGTTGATCTGTGTAGCTAATCTGTGAAGCTAATCTGTGAAGCTGATCAGTGAAACTGATCTGTGAAGATAATATGTGAAGCTGATTAGTGAATCTGATCTGTGAAGATGATCAGTGGAACAGATCTGTGAAATAGATGGATGGAACTGATTTGTGAGTCCAGGACACCCCAACACTTATAATTTGGAAAATTAATGGACCATGAGGGTCTGGTCCATTACATCAGATACCTCTCAAAATTATTATCGCCCTTGAGAATACAAGAGTAACCCATACAACAACTCTAGAAGATACCTGTCAGGGAAAAACACCACAAACATCCATACAATCCCCAATGATTTATATTTTCATGACACATGGATCGAGAATTTCCTTCCTATATGTCAAGATATTGTCCTCTTTGGGCATCACGGACATTCCCGCGTGGGTTTAGTCTCATCCTTCTTAATGCTTCAAGATTAGGGATGAGGTCCTCGCTTCCCCATAGATCAAGGCATTTCATAATCATTCACAAGGTAACGAAATAAAACATCTCATAAACCAACATGGTCATCATTATATCATAGCATGTCACAAAAAAAGAACAACATGGAAGGCTCAGAATAGAAACTCAAAATCGCTTTGGGTACTTGGTGCACATTTGAGCTTCTCACTCCCTTGTACTCTTCTTAAGGACATTGTGCCTCCACAACACGCAATTCTAAGGGATGGTTCATCCATGATGCACTTTCTCCTTTGGATCCTCATTCCTCACTAGTTTCTCAATGAACATAGCATCTCCACCTATATCCAACTCTCCTTAGTCAATGAAATGGGAGTAATCATGTATATATCGAGGATGATGGGAGATATGGAAAATGTCATGGATCCTTTCCAACTGAGGTGCCAATTCCAGCTGATATGACACCTCACCAACTCACCCCTACACTTCGAAAACCTCAATTAACCAAGAAGATAAATTTCCCCCCTTTCTGATCCTTCATTTTCTGTGTCGAGGGGAAACCTTCAAGAACACATGGTCTCCAACCTCAAACTCCAAGGGCCTCCTCCTACAATCGGCATATGATTTTTTCCGGTCCTGGGCTACCATAATCCTCACATGCACAAGCAGAACCTTCTCTATTGTTCTATACACATCCTCTAGGCTCGTAACACTATCCTCGCCAACCTCGGTCCAGAACACGGGCAAACTAAATGACCTCTCGTACAAGGATTCAAACGGTGCCATGCCAATAGTTTAGTTGTAGCTATAATAGTAGGAATTCTATACATAGGGAAAATTCTATTCCCATGTTCCCCCAATGTCTAAAACACATGCCTATAGAATATCCTCTAATGCTTGGATGGTTCTCTATCTATGCCCATTTGTCTGGGGGTGGAATGTTGTGCCAATATGTAGCTGAGTGCCGAAATCATACTACAATCCCCTACATACTCATTAGGTAAACCATGAATCCCTTTCCAAGAATATAGCCCTCATAAATCCATGCAACTTCACCACCTCATCCACGTATCTATGTTCTAAGGCATCCACCACACTCGACTCCATGATTTCAATGAAGTTAGCTGATTTCGTCTGCTATTCTACCAATACCCAGATAGAATCACAACCTCCATGTACCCTGGGTATTATTTTGACAAAATATTTTGAGATGTCATCCCAATTCCACTCGAGGACATCTAAAGGCTACAAGAAACCTCCTGGGATGCAGTTTTCAGCCTTCACCTTCTGACATACCAGTCACCTTTCCGTGAACCTTTCCCCTTCCCTTTTCACCCTGAGCCACCAAAACTATTCCCTTAGGCCTTAGTAAATCATGGAAACTCCAGGGTGTACCGCTATGAATGAGTTATGGAACTCACGAAGTACTCCCTCATGTTTTGCCTCTAGAACAAACAACATCCCTTGGAAAAGCATCTGGTCCTGCCCATCCTCTGACCACCCATCAATAGAATTTCCTTGGCTAACCTGATCGCACATCAATTCCCTCTCTATGTCTCCCCACTGAGAACCCCCCACCGGCCGCAATAGATAGTACTGCACTGTCATCTCAAATAGACAATCTCTACCTCCCCACACACTTTCATCTAGGTTTTGGGAAGCCAACTCCTCCATTTCCTTCCAAGCATCCACAGATTTTAGAACAAATTTCCTCCATGACTTCCTACACAAAAAATCAGCCACATAGTTCCCTTAACGTTCAGTGTAATAGATCATAGAGTTGTAGTCCTGAATAAACTCCACCCACCTTCATTTTCACATGTTTATGTCCCACAGGGTAATGATATGACTCAAACTCTTGAGATACATGAATACCAAAAAGTGCTCTTGGATTAGGTAATACTTCCACAACATTAACTCGAACACTACTGCAATAAGCTCTAGGTCATGGGAGGCATAGTTATGCTCATGAGAACATCACTACCTAGACCCATAAGATATCACTCCATACTGCTGCATTAGCACTCACCCTAGGCCAAGTCCATAAGCATCACCTAATTCCTCATACAACACACCTTCCTCAGGAAACATGAGCACTAGAGAGCTGACCAACCATTCCTTTAGATAACTAAACGATGCCTGACACTACTCACTCCATATAAAGGCCTGGTTCATTCAGGTCAATGTTGTCAAAGCAGCTACTACTCCAGAGAATTCAGGTACGAACCTCTGATAATAGCCTAACATACCCAAAAAAACTATGAATCATTGTCACATTCAAGGGTGCTTCCCAAGAAACAACTGCTTAATCCTTTGACAGATCAACCACTACCCCTTGTTAAGACACCATGTGTCTAAGAAAATTCACTTCTCATGTCAAGAAGATGCACTTGGACAATTTATCATACATATGGTGATGTGAAATGATCTCTAGGACTATCCGAAGGTTATTAGTATGTTCCTCCTCTTATCATGAGTAGATCAAAATGTCATCAATAAACATAATGATGAACTAATCCAGAAACTCAAGGAAAACTATGTTCATGAGCCCCATGAACATAGCAGGTGTGTTTGTAATAGAAAAATACATGTCTAAAAAATCAAAGTGCCCAATACTACACCTCAAAGCAGTCTTCAAGATATCAATGTTCTTTACCCATAACTGGTGATACTAAGCCTGCAGATCGATCTCAGAGAACCAAATTCTCCCCTCAGTAGGACCAAGAGATCGTCTATCCTCGGGAGATGGTAATGGTTCTTGATAGTTACCTGATTGAGTCTCTGGTAGTCTATATATTGACTGAGACCACCATCTAACTTATTCACAAAGAAGATCGAAGCACCCCATGGAGGCATGTTGGGTCAGAAAATCCCTTCTTCATCAGAACATCAATCTGAATCTGCAACTCCCGGAACTCAGAAGGCACCATATAATATGGATCCATGGAAATCATATGGGCATTGTTTCTAAAGTCTATCTTGAACTCAACATTATGTCGAGGGGGAGTAGAGTCACAACCTCCTTGGAAAAAATGTTCAGGAACACTCTAACAACTATCAGAACATGTATCATCTCAACATCAATTGATTCTGTTGAAATCTCGGCCAGCATAGGAAGAAGAGGCTCCACATACCATGTCCCCACATAAAAACTATTTTCGCCAACAAAATCCACACATTGGCCATCCTCATTAGAGAACATGACTCTTATTTGGATGCAATTGATAATAGTGTGCAAAGAAAATAGCCAGTTGATGATAGGATGTCATCATATTGATGCATTTGCAATGGAAGGATATCCCCACTAGACTGATGCGGCCCCAACATCAGTCTACATCCTCAAAAAACATAAAACACATTGGTATGACCCCCCAACTGGTGTACTCAGCACCAGGGGCATGGTGAGTCTCTCTATGTATAGGGCCAAGGCATGGGCTAGATCGGGTATAAAAAAGGAGGTCAAAGATCCTGAATCAAATAAGGTTCAGGAAACAGTGATAAACAAGATGATCGTACCACGAATGACTTCTGGCCCAAATGGAACTACGTCCTATATGGTGTCAAACATTCCATGCTGATATCCCTTGCCACTTAACTCTTGGATGCCTCCCTGACCACTCCCTGGTCAAGGTCCTTGAGGGTCACCATAGGTTCGACCTCCTCCTACCAAAAATGCTTTTGGAGGAGCGGTAGCTCACTTTCCTTGTTTTTTATGATGAAAAGGTCCTATATGGAAAATACTGCTGCTAAGGTGGGCACTGAACCTGCCCACCCATCATATACTAAACTCAATCTGAGCACAAATTCCAAAGGTTCCCTTGGTTTCCACAGATGATGAATCTCATTCTGGGGCCTGCGAGGAATGTTCGGGGACTGGGTGATAGAAACTGGAATTGTTGGGGCCTGCTCCCCAAAGGATGAAACCTAGAAGGCCCTAATTCTGGAAGTCTATTGCTGACGGCCTTCCCCTATGATGATCCCAAATGGATCCCCTCTTGCGGTATACCTCCCAGCATGTGCACCGTTTCTACCACTTCAACCTTCTTCTGGACCTCCATGTATGACACTAGCGTGATGGGAGTAATAGCATACTGAAGGGAAGGTCAGAGTGCCTACTCTAAATGTCTCACTCGCCACTCCTCATCTGAAAAAATTATGGATAAAAATAAAGGAGTTACTTGATCATGATATCCAACTCCCATACTAACTTTCTCCCCTACTGAGGGGGGGGGGGGGGTAGCTCCAACCTCTTCTCTACCTTCATCGTGGAAGAGAGTAATTTCGCCCATAATTCCTTCTTGATGTCAGTCCACGAAACATCAACCTCCACGTTCTCCCCAAGATAGAGATTCCACCATTAATGCGCTGCTTCCAAAATCTTGCTTACAGAAAAAGGAACCCAACACTCAGTTAGAACCCAGATTAATCTGAAAGCTATCACTAGATCCTCGAGCCATCTCTTTGTCTATATGTCTGAGATGCTGCCCTCATACATCCCGAGAGTCTACCGCTTAAAGGAACGAAGTGTTCTATTCCACTGGTCATCCTCCTCCTCTCGATCATCCATATATTGATCATCTAAAATATCATCTTGGGCCTCAATCACCCCCACTACCCATGGTCATCATCCAGGATCCATAGCTACAATGTTAATAAGTAAGTCCTAAGCACGAGTATTGTAGAAAAAATCTTATACATATTTCTTAGAATTTTATTTTTATTATTTATTTTAAATTCTCAAAACACCTAGAACGCACAACAACACAAGTGATTATGACGCATGTACCATTCCTAGGGTCTCTACCCTGAAATCCGTGTAGGCTCACATTGTCATTCGGTCTGTCCCTGAGTCATTGTATCGGGTGATGGGGGGCCCTAAAATCTTGTGTCCTAGCCAGTTTTCTCGGGCATATTTCATGAACCCGGATTTTCTAACACTGTTGACCTACCATCCCATGAAATACTCACTATTTATAACCCCATGATCCATCCTATATCTCAACCACCTCCCTCTAATACCATTCTTTCATGACCCTCCATCACCAAAATGGGGGATGATACAATGTATTGAGAAACACTTCCTTAATCAAGTTGGAGGAGAGATAATGACCCCTGAAACATGCCTTCAATAGGTGCTGGAGTGGTGACTAGAACCATGTTTATAGAGTCACACACAAAATGGAAGGAATTGCCCTTTTTATTTGATAGGATTGGTATATATGGTTGTAAATCCCAAACAACACCAAAATTGTTGGTAGAGGTAAAGACAAAACAAACCATTCCCATTTTCATGGTCCAAAGGTATGTGCTATAAAAGTACAAGAAAACACCGAAGGAATGTACCAAAGAAAATAAAAACAACAACGAAGACTACCCAAAAGTCCGAACTAGTAGGGTCTGACACGGTCCTTGAAGTCCTCCTAGATACCTGAAAGAATTTTTCTATATGTAGGGTGAGTATACAGGTATACTCAGTAGGGAAAACCAAAAGCCATAATGCACAATTGGGGAGGCATAATAATGACCCATGAAACCGGATATATCACTGAACCTAACAATGAAACTATCCACCCAATCAAAACCATGGAACACCCCAAGTAACTCATGTCAAGTAAAGTAATAGTAAAACACTTCGATGTTTTGGTACCCCGCGCCACTCTCCCACTCATTATTGAAGACATCCTACACGTGAGACATCCCCCTCCATTCTCCCCACAGTCCCACTTCCATACCCCACCCACACACACATGGGTACCACAATCACACATCCCACCCGTAGACACCTGGGCCACAACAACCAAATGTTACCACTCCCGTAGACACCTGGTCCTCATCATGAAGACGCTTGGAAAATATCCTTCCTACACACACTTGGGCCAACCACCACAACTACCTGGCCTGAAGTATCATGGGATTTAATGGACCTAAAGCCATCAAAACCTACCGAAAGAGTCTTGGGATACTCGTAAAATGGAGTAGAAAAGTAGCTAGTCACCAGCCACTCATAAAAGTGTTGGGAAAAAACCCTCCCCCGTGAAATGGGGGTGTTTTCCACGAAGTGATCAACCTGGGGTGGGTGTGAATAAGAAACATAAAAACTAAATTATACATATATATAACAAGCACTCATCCCAAACTAGGGGTTCCAAAACCATCCCATATACAAACACCCTCATTACTATTCATTCATAAGAAGCACCACAACCACAATCATGTCACAACTCATTCCCGAAAAACAATTCCCTATTGTACCCATTCTTGTATTCATCTTCAAGTGATTCTATTTATATAATTCTACACTACTAGAAAATTTACATGCATAGCCACAAGCCAAGGAAGGAAAAATAGCCAAGTAGTAATGCAAGCATTCACACCCAGTTCTCTGGTAAGGTCACAACCACGAGAGGGATCTGTGAGATCCCTTAAAGTACTGGGAAAAAACCATGCCCCAAGAAATGTCCCCATGCGGCCTTAGGTACACAAAAACATTAGTTTACAATACGAGATCCCATCCCCACCCACATAACCTCACAACCAACAACTGTAAACATCACCAGAATAGTGTGAGGTAGTTTTTTAAATTTAAATATTCCAATGATTTAGTTTTTTATTTTTGTTAGATAAACTGGGGAGACCACACAATGTTTCATATTCATTGGGAATCCATTTAATCATCCGAGTATATGTGATTTACCAGTTTCTGTGTCACAACCATTAAATCAAAATAATTATCTTGAAAACAGGGGTTCATTAGTGAACATGATGGGACAACCAACGTCCATAATTTTAAGTGAACATATTCTCACGTAATTCACAACATAAAAGTAAAGATAAAGAAGTACTGTAGCATCCTCCAACACACCCATTCATTCCTTAAAACCATATATTATCTTCATTAAGGTTTGGTTTCATCCATACACATAGTAACATTATCCTACCCACCCCGCATGATACACAATAAATAGAGACTAAGGGAAAACCCAACTTGGATGATCAACGATCGAATTTTTTATCTTGGTGCCAAAAACTAGGGATGCACGAAAAGTAGGGGAGGAACTTGGAGGGCACTAAGAATGAACAGGAAAGGCTCCTGCATAGGTGCACCACTAGCCTTAGGAATGGGGAAACCAAACACACCACGGAAAAAAGGAAACCAACCAAGAAGAAGAAGGAAATAATTCTAGTGCGATAAAATGGTGGGATCCATCTTTTACGGTAAATGAACAATCCAAAGTGGTTTTAAAGGGTGGTTTTCGTTTCACCATGAGTTTGGACTATTAAACACGATGGTATTAATTATTATTTAATAATTCACATTGTTGGGGTGGCCATAGCAGTTGTGCGCTAGAGGATTTCATCTAATGAGTGGAAAACAGGTCTGTTGATGGTCTCCCCACTCCTAGGGGATTTAAAACATTGTTTATGGAACCAAAATAGCTTTGAACCTCTTTAAATAGATTAAAAGACATAAAGGTCGCATTATAAGAAAAATTTGGAAGGAATCCCCGACACCCGTTTGTGGCCGATTAGGAAGACTGATATGTGAAATCGTACGATGGAGATGATCGGGTGAAGTTGGTCTTCTAAAGCTGATCCCGTGAAGTTGATCCCATGAAGCTGATTAGTGAAGCTGATTGGGTGAAGATGATCCTGTGAAGGTGATCCTGTGAAGCTGATCTCATGAAGATGATCTTGTGAAACTGATTAGGTGAAACTGATCTATGATACTAATTGAGAGAAACTGATCTCTAAAACTGATTTGGTGAAACCAATCTGTGAAACAGATTGGGTGAAACCGATCTGTGACACTAATTGGGTGAAACCGATCAGTTAAACTGATTGGGTGAATGTTATCTGTGAAACCGATTGGATGAAAGAGGTCTGTGAAACCAATTAGGTGAAACAAATCTGTGAAACTGGCAGGGTGAAACCAAGCTATGAAACGGATTGGTTGAAACCAATCTATGAAACCGATTGTGTGAAACTGATCTATGAAATAAATTGGGTGGAAGTAATCTGTGAAACCAATTGGGTGAAACTGATATGCGAATCTGATTGGGTGAAAACGGTCTATGAAACTTATTGGGTGAAACAACTCTCTGAAACCAATTATGTGAAACCGATATGTGAAGCTGATAGGGTGAAACCGATTCGTGAAACTGATTTGGTGAAACTGATTGCATGGAAATGAATGGGTGAAACAGATTTGTGAAACCTATTGCGTGAAACCAATCAATGAAACTGATTGGGAGAAATTGTTCCTTAAAACTGATTGGGTGAAACCAATCTGGGAAACAGGTCGGGTGAAACCAATCTGTGAAAGTGATCGGGTGAAACCGATCTGTGAAACAAATTGGGTGTAACCGATCTGTGAAACTGATCACATGAAGTTGATCTATGAAGCTGACATGTGAAGATGAGTTGTGAAGCTGATCAATGAAGTTGGTTATTGAAACTCAGCAGTGATGCTGATGTGTGAAGCAGATCAGTGGAGCTGATCCATAAAACTGATCTATGCAGCTAATTAGTGAAGCTGACCGGTGAAGCCAATTAGTGAAGTTGATTTGTGAATCTGATTAGTGAAACTGAGATGTGAAACAGATGGGTGGAATTTATCTATGAGTCTAAGACACCCCAACACATAGAATTTGGAAAAGCAATGTACCAGGAGGTTCTGGGAAATTTCAAGTTCCCTAGGTCCTGAAAACATCCTCAGATCATTTTATACATCTTTTTTAAACAATATAAAATAGTATATTATAATATATAAGTATGAATTTTTTTAAATCAGTCTCACTCCCTAGCATTAATTCATGGGAAATTATTTTCTTAACCAAATGGTGAATCAATCTAGATTCATTGGATAGTTTCAACATATCAGTTTTTGTAATTTATCATTCAATGTGTTTATTAAAATCCCCAATAAAAGGTGTTCACACATCCTTCCTCATTAAATTAATAATAAAAAATAGGGATTACACAATTATAAACTTATCCAATGAGTGATTGATCTTTCCCAAAAAAATATTACAATCCATGTGAAGAGTTTGATTGGGTCTAAAATTATAGTGAAAGTTTACTTGAAAAATTATTATGATATGTTCAATTGTTATTTATTATGAGATTCCTTGGGTGATTTGGTCTATTATTAGGGTTATTTTACAACCAATTCATATTCTAATAAACACCAAGGTTTATGATATCTATCAGGGGTAATATATTTAGACCCCTTAAGATATATTGTGATATTCACTAAGGAGGTCTTCTCACTTTGATAATATTTTTCAAAAATCAGGATGCTCTTAGTAAGAATCTAAACTAAGGTATTTTATATAGTACAACGAAACCATTTACATTTTGGTATGGAGCTATGGGAATCATAATTATTTTTTATATATGATATGATTTTGATTATCAATTTTTGATGAAACTGGATTCATGGGAAAAAGGAGATTCTGAATTATTATACTATCCGGAGTAGTCAATAATTTAGTGTACCCAATAGTACTATATATATCACTAAAAAATCAATAGGAATTCATTTCAAACTCATTAAATATCATCATTGACTATCTAAAAGTATCTTTTTAATAGATTAACTCAGTAAACCATTGCCTACTAGAATAATTCATATTCATTATATTGATTGTATGTCTAAATCAATAACCTAGAGAATGAAAAATTGTAAGAGAATTTTTCTCTTCTTAAGTTATATAATCACACAAGATAATAGTTTTATAACATCCACATTAGTAAATGTGTTATATGTTAGAAGGGATACCATGTTTTTTATTTGAAATATTTCACTCATCCTCAATATAGTTATCCTAAACTAACATTTGGATGGTAGTTATCATTATAAATTCTTGGATATATTAGAAAACTCGATTGAAGTGGAAGAAATAAATTACAACCGGATGGGTTAAATCAGGTAGTGTTAGAATAATAAACTACTATGAATGTTGATCTCAGGGAACTCTCTCTAGGATAAATTTATAAAAAAAATTATTTGAATATACTATCATCTATCATGATATGTGCTATATGGGTATTGATATATGGAATACCCTCGAAGGTTCTATTTTCACTATTTATGATATTTCATTGTGTATTACATATTTGGGAGACATTTAATTATGAAAATATAATTAGTTCGGAGTCCCTCTCTTCTTATTAGGGTGTCCAATCCAAAATTACACCTTCAAACAGGAAAGTGAAATTCAAGATTGTTTTGAATCTATGCACTAAAAATATCAATGCTACAATTTCTCCAAAATATAGTTAGTTATAGAACCTAATATGTGTGTCTTCACTTCATTATATATTGGCATTCTCATCAAGCATGATAATTTACTGAAAATAAATGTGAAGAAACGAATTGATTAAAGGGTTGTTAGTCATTAGGGAAATGATGTATATATATATTATCATTAACATCCTTATCTTGCATATTTATAACTATAATATCTCCATTAATGAATACGTGTAAAGAAGAAATATATAACTCACCTCAAAATGAATGTGGTGTGTGATTTCTATGTAGTATATAGTGCTCCACTTGTTCACATAACATTTATGGGAAAGATTAATATAATTTACCATTCATGGAATCAATGGGGAAAATTTCATGTATATATTTTCATCCCTCTACCATGATGTATGATTACCAATTAAAACATGTGTTATTATTAACTTATATTCCAAGATTATTCTCTTCACGATCGACATGGATTATATATATGAAACACCTAAAAATTAATTTCCTATCATTTTTTGGTATACTCACCCCGCTAAAAAAGTATTATCACCACATACAAATATTTTGTAACCATTTTTGATGATTTATTCAACAAGATGTTTTGTTAATGTTGATCCCTAAATGGATTGGTTGTAACACCCTATTTCAATATAGATATTTTTAATTAATTTTAAGGTCATTTTATTTTATGTTTTTTTATGCTGATATTTTATTTTTTTTCTAAAAATTATCCATTGTGTGATGTTACCATGTGGTTATCATGAGGTTTTGTAAACCATGTAGGTGAAACATACATGAGTGCATTAGTTTTCTAGGGGGCCTTGAAACATATATTTCATCTATGAATAGTTAGAATGATTGGTTTAGATTAAATTCTACACATACCATTACATATGAGCATTCTTGAGTTAATTATATCATTTTGTGGTAGGTAATTCATGGGAAATGAATGTTTTGGATCAAACTCTCTGAGTCCTTAGTGGAATCGTAAAGTTAATTTTTTATTTTTTATTGGATCATGATTATGGTAAATTTAGTACATACATTTCAAGGAAACTATTTATATTTTATTGAAATTAGGAAATTCAATCTAATTTATTATCCCAATCAATACCCAACTATATTTCATAGCAGCGTGGGCCTCCCCAAATCAATTAATAGTGATTTTCTATTTCTCCATTCTAAAATTAATGTGGGTAACACCATATTTTTTTCTCATAGAATCCCATGATTAAAATAAATGCATATTACATCATTTTAGATTAATATTAAGAATATTACAAAAGTATATTCCTAAGGATCATAATAGATTAGTGTCTTTTGAAACATAAAATCATAATATTTTATCCTAGTGAAAGATCACCAAAATATCTGATTATGAGCTTTCCCAATATAATTCCTACATAATATCTTTATTTGTAAACTCGAGAATAGAAATATATGAAATGGGTGAGCTCAGATGCTCAGTATGGATAAAAAGGGAGAAATATAAGAATAAAATGAGAATAAGGGTAAGAGAATATGATCATAACATTATAAAAACATTCCTTATATAGTAAAGATCATAAACCTGATCATGGATTAAATATTTTTGATCCATAAAACATGAATCATATGGTAATACAGATAATAATCCTTCAAATAATAACATAGAAATACGACATAATTTTTTAAGATGAAACATTAGGATTTAAATATGATTTCCATGGTAGTAAAGGCTTAATTTCAAGGCCATATTAGTAGAATATTTTATGACCCAACCCATCAGGGATGTCGTGGTTCACTCCCATGACCATCTTAGTAGTCTATGTTCACTCCCAATACCATCTTATCAGAAATGTTCTTTACAAAACCATGTTCACTCCCCATTATAGCCATGTCAATCTAATTAGATATAAATATTTACACAATTCGTTTGAGAGAGATATAGGTCCCACCCATTTGAGGATGAAATCATACGTATGTGGGATATAAGATCATAAAAAATAGTATCATAATCCATGAATTGAAATGGGTGTCGTAAACATGTCATCATATCATAACTTCTAAAATAGATACTCTAATCAAAATCATATCCTAAAATCATAAATTGGGAAGATATATAGGTTTCCTAAGAATATTACTCATGAAAGGGAAACAATTTTCAAAATAATAAATTATGAGAAATAGAAAAGTTTTTTATAAACATATATCTAGTGAAATGTAAGTGGGATTCATAATAATAATGCCACTAAAATATAAACCATTATAAGAAAAAATATCAATTGAACCCATGAATCATATACCCAATAAGGCATGAGTAACAAAAATGGATGTCATATTATATAGAAAATAATCTTAAAATATATTTTAAAAATAGTTCATATAGAATATATCCTTTCCACTTTGAAAAATACTTTTAAAACACAAACCCTTTTGAAACCCATTTTCATAGAGAATAAACATGTAAAATTATAAAGGAAGTGAGAGAACATTATAAACACCATTTTACTTGAAAATACATAAAAAAGATTAAAAAAATTTTAAATCCTTTTTATTTGAAAATACATTGAAAACATATAATAAAATATTGAAAACCTATTTATTTTAAAATACATTAAAAGAAAAAAACTAATTCATGAAAAAAATTAAAACACATTTTAAATAAAAAAAAATTTATTTTTTTTTTAAACATTGTTTTGGAAGAACATTTATTTTTTGTGGAATAGGTATATATGGTCATATACTAATGATATCTATTCTTCATTTTATATCCCTTACTATGATTATTTTTTCATATCCCATGTTTTAAGATGTTTTTCAAAAAATTTATGGTTTTGAATGGGAAAAGGATAATACAATATTAATGATGTGAAGACTTTTTGTGAATATAATTCATGTATTTTTAATTAAAAACATGTATATTATGAATAAATGGATATTTTTTAGTAGAATCCACTTTGTATTCTTATGGGTTGATATGTACAAATTATGTCATAAGATCATAAAACTATAAACATGAAATATATTTTGGTAATGTAAAGATGTTAATTAGAAAGTAATTTACAAGATTATGTAATGGTTATGGCCGATCCCATAAAGTGATGGTAATTCAGACTCATATTATAGAATCTCAATGAAGGAAAAAAGGTAATACCGATAACCAATGGGAAAAAATTATAATTTCATGTAATAGGTTATGTTTTATTTAAATTATATCCATATAAAGGTGTTATAAGATTTGGTTTTAAGGGATAATTGATCCCCAGGAATAGGTTACCAATTTAAATTATATAATGTTTTAGTGTTGTGGTTTACAGAATAGAAATTTCATTATTCCCCTCTAAAGTGAATTTTGTATTCCAATCTATTTGTTAATGAAGTATATATGATAACCAACAATGGTTCTCACCTATAAAGACATATAAATATAACATGATATGTATTACTATGATGATACTATCTATATTCATGACATTGGATATAATGTGTTGATGAATCAGATAAGTCTACTAGTAAATGTAATTTTGAGATATCAAAAGTCCTGGGAAACAATATATGAATTAGAGGATTTTATGAAGTAGAACCACCTTATTATTGAATAATTTAATATCTATGAAATTTTTTAAGTTTTTTTGTAGGAGTGAAGAATATAATAACATTAACATTAAAATAAAAGTATGTTCAATAGCGTATAAAACATGAAACATTGAGCTATGTCAAACCATGAAAATATATTCTTAAACAGAACTGTTATAACCTTGACATTTAATTTGTGGTTATTAATAGTAATTACCACATTATGAAATATATATGTGAATTTCATACATAAAAAAATATTTATTTATTCATATCAAATAAGCACTAAATTTTTAGAAGTGTAAATTTATTCTTCAGAAAATAAATTTTCTTGAAATATGATTTGTATTGCTTTTTGTGAGAAACCAATATAATAAGTTATTTAAATTTTACATAATTTATTTTATAAAATTTAATTTATTTTTGAATTAATTATATTACTATAATATGATGTTGATTTTTTTGTTTTTTTAAATTATTATTTTTCCAATTAATAGTGAAAAATATTTTTTTATTGGGAACTACACTTTTGTTTCATTCATTTAAAATGATCAATTTATTTAAGAAATTGTGTAAAATAAAAACTAGATCACATATATTATAAATAACCCTTTTTTGTTCATTATGAAAAATTTTATGCTATAATTCTATATAAAATTATTTCATAATTAAAAAGGCATTTCACTAAAGAACATTTTTTCATTGTGTTTTGATCATTTATCTTATATTATTCTCTGAAAATTGTTATAATTTAATCATGAAAATTTGATAACATATTTGGAATTATGTGGTAAAAAATTGGTAAATATTTCTCTTTTATTTTGTTTCATTATAAATATTCACCATAGTGAATATTTTTCACCATGATAAGATTAACTTGGGTAATTTGGTATAAAAATATTTTGATAAGGACTAAAAATTACCGAAACACCTACCAGAAATTTTTTATAATGAGTAAATCTCATACATATGGCTTAAAATTTCTAATATAGGATGTTTTCCCCGTTTATCCATAATTGGGACCTTTATCATATTTAATTTAGAGATAAAGAAAAAAATAACATTGACTAATTTAATATCTATAATATTTTTTGATAGGGTTAAATACAACATATATTAGATTATAAATAATAAATTTAAATTTAAATTATTTGTTTATCATAATGGTTTATTTATAATTATCAGTTATAAAATATTTCCCTTAAAGGATTGTTCATTTTCAAGACCACATTTATTTAGTTAGTGAAAAATAAAATAAATGATTTTTTGATCACTAAAACATATATTATTTGAAATAATTTCCATTTTGAAAAATTAGATAAATTTAAAATTTTAGTAATTTTATAAATTATTAAATTATAATTCATAATTTTTCATTATTTATTTAATGGATAATTAATTATTAGTATTATAAATCACTTTAAAGATATTTAATAATAAATAATATTTAATTAAATGACATAAAATTCATATAAATATAAGAATCATATAACTTAATATGATTTTTTTTACACATCTACAATTGTCTATTTTTTTATTAATTTTTTCATTTTATTGAAATATTATTAAACATTAAATTATGAAAAATTAATATTATGGAAATTTTAAAAAGGGTAAACGTGGTGTTAAAACTAAAATATAATGGTGAAAAACTATAAAAAACTGCTAAAAGTTTTATTTAATGATAGTATATAGACATATAATCATCTATTATTCTATTTTTATCTGTTTTGAGACATTTTCTAAAAAAAATAATTTATTTTAATTTAATACATGAAGTAATTGCTATAATTCCCCTAGTTGTTTTCAATTCATGATGTGTTCTGTACCTCCTAGTTAAAAAAAGAACAACCCAAATCCATCTCTTATGTTGAAATGTAATGAGTTGGAGTAGGATCTTGATTTTTCAACATTTGAATGAATGGTTAGGAATGTGGTTTCATTGGAGAAATTGCTTCTTAGGATTTATATTTATTTGGGTTTAGTTCATTAGAATCATCGAAATGATGTTCCTGAGACTTGGGAATTGTGTTCTTCAGTTAAACAAGTGTATCCATTTTTTTCTGATGAAGCATTAAGTAGACCTTACGGGGATGGAAAGTTTTCATGGTTGGTATAATTGTCACATATGTGATTCAATGTTGTAGTATTTATTTTTTTAATTTTTTCATTCATTTATCCCATGGGTCTGCCATGAATTATTAGTGATAACAAAGAATTCATACATGAATGTGGGTTGTGAATGGTTGAAACATGTTTCACGTAATACTTCTTCCCTTTCCAATGAAACAATGTTCCCCATTAGATTTTTATACAGTGGTGAACTGAACGTTCGGTGTACATTTTGTCAGAATGTGTGGGATAAATGTGCAACCTTCCCATCTTGGATGTTGAGTGGTGTAGGGTTGATGTCATTTTTTGAAAACCGTGCAACCAACACATTTGACATGTCAAATTCATTAAAATTTGGTAATTGAATTTTCAATACTCTTTCATTTAAACCCAAAACCACCACCATCATCCCTATTCAGGATTTTAATCCATGTGACCACCCTCCAATATTTCCTTAAGCATTGGAACTGTAATCTTTGCATAGTTTTTCCCAGTATTTTTCATGGAAACATCAATTATATCCATTTCCTCTGAATTACCCCTGTTCTTATGGTTCTTCTCCCCACATTCAAGTGTTTAATTTTCTAGATGGTTGTTTGATCTATAGAGGGTTTGATCTTTTATTTTTGTGTGAGATAATTATTTTTTTGGTTCAATAGTGCATTTTTAGGATCTTGTGGTGTTTCACTTGTGTTTTCACACCATTTTTCTAGATTTTAAAAGCATGAGGTAGGTGTTTCCATGTTTGTACATTATTAAATTATTCTTATATTCATTCTTGAGTGCTTAAAAATTTTATATGGATTAATTGTGTGGTGAAAAACATGTTTTGGAAAAGGATTATCATACATATGTGAAAAAATATGGTTTTCAAATATATATTAGTTTTATTTCATGTGTGCTTCTTTGGGGAGTTTGTTAAATATAGTTTAATACATGTATGTATGGTGAAATATTTTTTTTCAGTAGATTTAAAGGATCAAATGTGTTTAATAAGGGGTGTCTATGTGATATGACTTCTATTGAATATTGGATTCTTGGGGTTTCACCTTAATTATGCCTTGAAATTGTGAATAATATTATGACAATGGATTAGTTGTTGGTATGAACATGAAAGGGGATTTTTCCATGGAGTGTTATTGGATTTATAAGGTATTATTTTAATTTTGTTTCAAGAATGGCTTCCATAAACTATTCATGTAGTGTGAAATGTATTTAAAAATGGTATTTTATTGAAATTATAAATTTCAATGTGTGATTATGATTCTCTATATGAAATCGAGAATGTGTTGATCTTTGTAATATGGGATATCAAACATGAGAAGATAGATAATTTTGGCTATCTTGGTAGGAAAACTAGAACTGGTACACTAGTTGATTCAAAACTGGATAAGCCCTAGAGTCGTCTAGACGGATTGATGATTACGGAACTAACTAAACATGTGGTACGATTGGAGAACACTAGAACATATGACGAATTCCCATCTAGTGGATCATGTAATAGAACACTTTTTTTGAGAACACTAGCCATTTGGATGCTTTCTACACTACTAGATCATGCACAAGGATGATTTTTGTTGTTTAGTAGTGTATTTTCATAACTAAGGTATGAGGTTTCTCCAGTCATGATACTTCTAGTTACCTGTAGGGATTTATTGATGGTTTTCTCATATTACATGATTCTTCTGTGAAATGGTGGTATCCATCGAAATATGGTAGAACTTATGTATATTTTTATTTCCTTATTGATTCTTTATGAGAAGGGTTTTTATTGAATTTTTTTTTGAGATGTATCCATTAAAATGTTTTCTTAAATATGTTTAAAATGTTTTTATAAAATACGAATGTTAATTTATCTTATAATGTTATTGAATGAAATATTTTTTTCATGTGGAATAATTATTGGATTTGGATTGAACCCTGTATATCCCTTTTAGTGTATGTAGACTTTTGTATGTATGACCCGGGTAAAGGAATGATGTATCAGAGTGATAGAAGATTTAGTCATTGGAGTCGAATTCTCATAAGTATTGGTGGTTATTGATTGAGGGTGATGAATCCATGGTCACATGGATATTTAATTAGGATAGTTTGGTTGTTCCCATTATTTTTGTTACATTTTTTTGTTAAACATTATGACCATTGAATCTGAAAAAGTTATACCTTCTTCATTATGGTTATTAGTTACTATGAATATTCTTTATATTAGTTGTTTATACTTATTAAAATGGGTGAAATCATTCCCAAATAATATTATTGATACCCAGGAATAGATTTCCAGCCTGTTAGGATTGGTAATACCCTTCTGTCTATGCTAGGAATTAGTCCATGTGTTTGATTGGATGGAATCCCAATTGGGTTAGTGACGCTAAAATTATTTTGGGCTCTTCTTATCACCCTAAAACTGATGGATAGTCCAAAAGAACAATTGAAACTTTATAAGACATGATAATTTCATTATCAGAAGACATTCAAGGTATTTTGGAAGATTATTTACCATTGGAGGAGACTAACTAAAACAAGGACTTCTATTAAAGTATTCAAATAGAACAATATGAAGATTTATATAGAAGGATTTATCATAGTCCAACATTTTGAGATGAAGTTGGTGAAATAAATCATGTGGGCCCAAAACCTGTTATGTAGACAGTGGTGAAGGTAATGACTATTCCACCCATATTAATATAAATCAATGTAGGGAAAAGATATATGAATATAAAAGAAGGAAATAATTCAAATTTCATGTGGGAGATCGTATTTTCCTTACAGTATCTCCCTAAAGGATTTTTAAAGGGTTTTGTATGAAAGGAAAAATTATCCCCATTTATGTTGGAATTTTTGAAATTCTAGATTGAATTGGAGCTATGGTATAGCATATGGAAATGAAACCTAGCCTCTATAAATTACATGATGTGTTATATATCACTTTATTGAGTAAGTATATGCTATACCGAACACATTTTCTCACCTATGAGGAGATAGAATTAGAACCTGATTTATCATACCATGAAGTTCCTCACCAAATTCTAGACACTATAAAACATGTGTTAAGGAATTATATGACTCAGTTGGTAAAGGTACTTTTGAGAAATTAGAAGTTATAATAAATTATGTGGGATGTAAAATACATTATGATGAATAACTTCCCAAATAAGTTCATCAAGTGATATTCTATAAATTTTGAAGTTTAATTTTTTTGAAAGAAGGAAAAATGTGACACCAGAGCCATGATTATTACAATATATTCTTTTTAAAGAAACATCATCATAATAAACATGGTATTACTGTACAAATATAAATAAAACCTAATTTTTTAAATTTTTTAAATTAATTTTTCTTATAGTAAAATAAATTTTTATGTCATGATAACAAAATTAACTTATTAAGTATTTTTATGTCTTTTCATAAATGATTAATTTTCAATCAATAGGTAAAAATAACGAATTTTAAAATATTATCATTTCCTTTAATTAAAAACTTAATTATGAAATCACATTATATATTTTGATTTTATCTCACAGTGACATATAATCCATTTTGATTTAGAGTAATCTTAATTGAAATAAAATTGCATGTTTTTGATATAAGAAAATTTTTATGCTAAAAATTCATTTTCTATAGTCTTTTTTTCAATGAATTTTATGAATTTATATTAACATAACATTATGCCACATATAGACATTGAATCATAGGAAATAGATATAATATTTGGAATTATGAGGTTCAAATTTTAAAACATTTCCCTTTAATTTTAAGAATTTTGATTTGTAACTTTGGTAAAAAAATTTACATTGATAAATGATAAAATGGGAAATTTTTTATAATAATAGTTGGAAAAAGTTAATTAAATTCAACTAAAACCATTCTATTATCCTATTTAGGGAATTAATTTCATTTTTTACATCTATGTTTTAAAAAATTCAAAATTATGTTCAATATTTCATTACTTTTAACCTCTATATTATTTTACTATGTGATAATGAAAATATAGAATCATTTATTATATTAATAAATGTTATCTTTTTTGATAGGGACAAAAAAATTTGTTAAGATATAATTTTATTTTAAATATGATTGATTTCCTATCCTTTTAATTTTTATTAAAATTGTTATAAAATGAATATTTAGCTTAAACACTTACATAACACTAATAGAACAAATATTTTTAATTATTTTACACTAAATATCAACGTTTTTAATCCTCCCAATGTATTATTTTAAAGTAAATTGTCAAATGTTTTGTTTTAATAGTATTTTTAACATAATAGGAAAAATAGAATATTTTGGAATTAAACAATTTTAATTTATTTAAAAGTTTTGGCCATTAATCTTTCTAAATTAATATAAATTTCAAAATTCTTATTTTTTAGGATTCTATGTTTAATGGGATTTATTTTATCCTTATGGACCCAAAGATCAATCCATCATTTGGAATCTCAAATCTATCTCACAATGCAGGCATCGAAAACTGTGCACGGAACTGGGGAACATTATTTTTGGGGCCACATCTCATAAATTTCCAAATATAACGAGCTGATAATTTACATAGAGCAAGAATAAATTCTAAGGAACAACTTTAATAAATATGTTTGTGTGTTATCCATTCATTCTTAGGGCCAAAAATGTAATGGATCACGGTACATTAGAATTCAAATTGTCGGTTTGGCAGAATTTACGATACCGAGTAATGCGGACATAACTACATAATTACATTTCCAATGAAACAATAATTTCGTGAGTTGATAGAGGATAAATTTTATAATAACATTAAATAAGTACCATTTCAAAAATTTGGTCATTAAGAAGGCCTACCACATGAATGCATTCAGTTGAAGGATTTTCGAGTCAAATATTTCACCTCGTTGCCTATAAAAATTTACCCTCTCTTCATTCCAAAGGGTAGGTAAAGTAGTTGTCATTTTTTGTAGGATTATATTTTTTCTGCATTGGTAGTATATTTTTAAATTTTTAAATTATATTAGTATTCTTCTTCATACCACATTCATCAATTTTTACTTTTATGTGATTCTCCCACCATATTCTCTACTAACTCCATGAGAATGGGAAACTAACCTCAATGTTTGTTCAAGGAAGAGAATGATGGTTGATTGAGTTTCATTGTGCTTCAATTTAAATCTCTTTATTTAATTCAGTTAATTTTAGTGGTGGTTAAATTGATTTTGGTGTGTGATTTCCCCATTTTTTCTTCACCAAGTTCTTCTACTCATTCACAATTTATCCTTCACTTTACAGTTTATGTCATGCATATGATGGGGTATGTCTTGTGTAGAGATGATCAGAAAAGATATCTCCTAGATGGATTTAGGAAGATTATTTACCCAAATTCAGAGATATCAGTGTTGGGGAAATAACTTTTCGAATGATAGGGTGTTGTGTGATTGATCTTGATCAATACATTGAATTGATATTGAGAATATTTTAATAAAAAATGATATCAACCATTATGATACACCCAATAAATGTCTTCATTATTTCTTTTTAACATCATTTTTTTCATTGCATATATATATATTCATATTTTATGCAGATTTCAAACTCATATTTATATTATATATTAGTTATAAAATAAATAGTGACAATAGATTTTTGGGGTTGTGTAAGTTTCATCTTGAAGACCAACCCTGGGAGTGCACTATATTGCATGATTATGTAAATAATATTCTGATCGAGGATCAACAAAAAATTCCCATGCATCAAATTTTCACCATTTCTGGGGAGGTGCAACACTTGCACACATTATTTTTCAAAAAAAAACAAAAATTTCATAAATTTTAAAAAATAAAAGAAAACTTCTTTGTTTATGATGTATTTCAATGGTGATTATTTTTCATGGACTAATGAATATAAATTGAAACAAGAAGATAAAATTAAAAAATATTATTTGCAAGAACTTAATGAAGTGATACAAAAACAGAAGAGAAATGCTGAGAGGTTATGGGAATATATTCATTCACTACGGGAGCAACCCGAACCTGATCCTAATCCAAAACCTGAACCAAAACAAGTGGTGGAAGAGATTTCACTGATCATTTTTTATATTAAAGAACATGAGGAGGGTGAGAAGAATATTTTAAATGAAAAAAATAATATCATTAAATACTCATCAATTTCTCGAGGAGGTCCCTGATGTCCACATTCCAATGGATTCACTTATTGGGGATCAACATTTTTTGGAAGAATCCTAGAATATCATTGTTTAATATAACCTGAAACTTGATGTTCCCAACATTGATATTGAACAATTAGAGCCTTGTGACCTCTATCATGTTATGGAAGACAATGTAGAAGATGCACCTTGTGAGATGGAGTTTCCAATGGCCTTTTCAGAAGAGATCAATTTCCATGCCAACATACATGAAAGGAAAGAATTCATGATTGTTTCATCGTGTTTTAATCTTACTCAATGTGAATTATTTTCTAACATCTCCTTTCCTGAAATTTATATCACAACACAAATTGAGCAGACATTGGATGCTAAATAAGAGACTACCCAAGTTGCGTCGATTGAAGAAGAGGAGATGGATAATCAAGTGGTGCAACTACCCCCTCTGAGAAAAATTTGATACTATATAGAGGAGGACACCATTAAAGTTATCAGAGAGCACCCCTATTTTCATTTCCCTCCCAATCGAGAACTCAAATTCTATCATTCTTATTTCTTATGGTTTTGGAGATTTATTATTTTATTTGGGTTCTCCATTCTTGGTGTATACTGATGGACACTATAAAAAGTCATATGTGATGTTTTATCTCAAAAATACAACACCCACCTTCATATTGGGGATAACACACTGCAACTGCCTTACTAGGGGCAGTAGAAACATAGCTACAACTTGGGGGTCCAACTAAGAATTATCCTTTTTCTATCCTCTTTCTCTATCTTTTTATTTATTTTTCTTAAATGTTTTCATTTATTTCTTGTAGCTTTAATGTGGTAGCAGTTCAGAGATTAACTCAAGGATGGAACTAAAAAATAAATCAGGTTGTGTCTTTCCTTTTTTTTTATTTGCTACCCAATTTAATTCATGCCTGAAAATTGTCCCTTGAAATGATTAAATCTACAAAGATTGTAGTAAATGGAATAAGTGTGGGGATTTATTTCAACTGTTTTTTGGAATTTTGTGTGTTGTTTCATTTTATTTTTCATGTTGGTTTTTTTAAATTTTTATTGATTTTGTAAGAACCCGATTCATATTTTTGAGATACGAGTTTCTTCCTTTCTCCATTCCTTTAGTGTTTTTGAGAAAATATAGACAAATGGGAAAAATCCCAAATTTGGAAAGTACACGCCGTGTATTTTTTCCACACGTTGTGTACTTTAGGCCATGTGGGATGGGTACACGGGGCGTGTGGCCATACCAGGGATGAAGGGTGTAAGAACTGACTACACATCGTGTAGTAGTCCTTTACATTCTATGTAGTCAGTCGGCATGCCGGAATAGGAAGTCGGTGGAGCAACCGCCAGCTTGGCGATAGTACACACCGTGTAGTCGGGAGTACATGCCGTGTACTCATGTCGGCAAGTGAATAGTGTCTCGCTGGTTGGAAGCCGCCAGAGGAACAGTTTAAAAAATTGTAAGTACACGCTGTGTACTTTGTTTTTTTCACTTAAAATGGGCAGTAGCCTCCTCTATTCACGGGGAAGGCTTAGAACCGTAGGATGGAACGGGAGGGGACGGTCGAACCTTTGAAGATCCCCCAAGTGTTCGTCTAGAATCCGTTTCTACCTCGGATGATCTCGTTAGAACCGCGTAGATCTATGACGCTCTCTGACGTTTCAAAATGCGTCGATCACGTATAATGTTCGTTGGAGATAAAGGGAGGTGTCTTGGTGTTTATTTTTCCAACTATCGTGTGTTTTGTGCGATTTTGTGCCATGAACCCATGTTGGGGTGTCGTGTGGCTGAGTCCATTGCAATATTAAACACCTAGAATTGAATAGGTGATTAATTATGAGAATAAAATGTTCGTTGGGATCATTGTTTGGATCCGGAACCACCCAGGGGGTGTGTTCCACTGTTTAGCCATTTGGCCAGGATACCCGAGGGTATGCCTTTAATGTAGTAATTGTATAATTTAATTGAGAGGAATTGCTTGTTAATTCTTGTTTACATATTGGGCATGGCCCGGTTACCTGTTTAGCCTAAGGGCGTTGTTGTGTTTAGCCTATGAGCACTGTACTATTTAGACTAAGGGTGTGACTGTATTAGCCTGAGGGAAACTTTCTATTTTTCCTGAGGGCAACCTTTCGTGCCTGAGAGCTTGACTTTTGTGCCTGAGGGCGACACTTCCTACGCCAGAGGGAAATTTCTGTTACACCTGAGGGCAATACATACAGGATGGATTTTGTATAGCCTGAGGGCGTGGTTCACTCTATTAGCCTGAGGGAAAGATACTGGTTGTCCTGGGTGCTTAGTCCTATTGAGAACCGAATGATACTAAATTAAAAGGATTAAATAATTATGTAAATGGAAATATAACTGGTAAGTTAGTCACTTTTGAGTACTTCTTGGTTTATTGCATTATACTACTTCACACTTGCAGCATGTTTACACATAGTTGAGCACAGGCCTTTGGTGGATGCCTACTGAGATATATTTCTCACACCCTGTTAGGGTCATGCTTTTCGGCCCAAACAGATTATGTTTCTACAGGTGTGGATAAGGGCAAGAGTCCATACACGGGTACTTGACTGTTGCTAATGAGTAGGAGGGCATGGGATCAAGGCTAGGCTCGCGATGCCATTGCCATCTATTTTTCGTGTTTTGTTGTACTCAGCTTTTTGTTGTACTGTATTGATGTATAACATGTTCTAGTTGTTTTCTTAGAACTTGATACAAGTAGCATCATTACTTATATACAGTTTTTTATATCTACTGCAGTTGTTTATTTCAGTTGTGTATGGTTTACTGCTTTCCTTGTTGTTGTATGTTTAATTTTGTATTCCGTAGCGCTAAAATTTGACAAATGAGGGCATAGTTTCCCACTATCAGACCCGGGCCATCGCTGGTAGTCGTCATCCTCTGGCATTTGGGGAAATGCGCTTGAGGTCATGTGGCGAACCAGGGTTCGGGGAACCCGTAGAGTGGAACCCAGAACTGGGACGTTACAAAGTGGTATCAGAGGGGTTTTTTCATTGACATACTATTTGGAGTCGTAGTCAGGGATATGTTGAATGGTATTTGGTAAAAATTTGTGCCCAGGAATAGCTAACCCGTGTACAAGGAAAATCCCTTCTACCTCATATTTTTCAATTTTCTGATTTTGCAAATTTTACAGTTGATATGTTTTCACCGTTGGGTGACACAATTGAGATTGTGCTGTTATAATTTATTTGTGGGTTCTATTTAGTTGCAACCTGATGAGATGAGGGTATGCCATCTCATGCATCATATAGGCACATTCTAGATATCACATTCCATGCATAGTTTCTATGCCATGTAGTTGCATTAGGAATTTCATGTTGTTGTGATAGTTGTTTTGCTAGAAAAGCATGTTGTTGTGATAGCTTCTTGATAAATCCCTGCTTTGTGATAAGGTATTTTCTTGTGTGATCCTGTTTCTAGAATGGACTCCAGACTCTGGTTTTTGGGGTGTATGGGCCCCCATTTACTGGAATTTCGAGGATCAATGACAGTTTATTTTGTGATTACATAGATAAGATTCCAAAATTTGATTCGTGGGGAGTATGGGCCCTCACGGGTCAAAATTTGACACATAGGTGTATTTTTTTGGTATTTATCTGGGTTCCGGGGATGTTTCTGAGGCATACTGTCCGGAAACCCAGTATACAAACCATTTAGTATTTTAAACACGCCGTGTATGGCCTTCTATTCAGGAAGAAAAATGTACTTTTTGAGTACACGACGTGTACACAGAGTATACACCGTGTAGTCTCTTCCCGTGTCACAAACCGTGTAGGCGGCAACACGGGTTAAGGGAAGGCATGGGTAAAATACGTCATGTACCAATTGTACACGCCTTGTAGTTTTGACTTGGAGTCCGGCTGTGTAACTAACAACACGGGTTAGTGAACTCCTTTACAAAACACGTCGTGTCGATGATGAACACGCCGCGTAGCGTGACCTGGGGACTCAGCCATGTAACTAACAACACGCGTCAGTGTCACCTCTCCTTGAACACGACATGTACCTATGGGACACACCGTGTAGTATTATCCGAGGACAGACCGTGTGGTGTTAGCTGTGAGACTGGTAAATGGTGTAGTGTACACGCCGTGTGCGGGTGTAACACATCGTGTAGTTTCAAGCCTAGTAGCCGGCCGTGTCACAAATGACACAGGAAGTTGGAAATAACACCATACACGCCATGTAGATATTATACACGCTGTTTATTTTTGTTCAAACAGGAGCCATGTGGGTAAGCCGTGTAGAAGGACCGAGCAGGGGATGGGAAGCCAAGTACACGTCGTGTAGTCAGAATACACACCCTGTAGTCTTGTTTTGAAAATCGTGAAATGCCATCTTCCTCTTGTTCCTTTGTGGTTCCTTTGTTTTTGGTCTTTGATAATTTTGAATCTAAGGAATGTTTTTGACCTTGTAGTTTAATGCCACCTAGACGACTGCATGTTGTTCTTTATGAGAGTGGCAACGAGAATACTCCAGAGATGGTGGGCCTTGGGCTACCAGTTGATCCTCCAGTAGAGCCATATGTGGAACTAGCTGTTATATTGGACACGGGCGCGGAGGCGCAGTTCCGTGAAGGATTATTGTAGTTTATGCAGACGTTTCAAGGACCACCGCCAGCTGCCACATTTATGGTTGAGCTGACGCATATATTCCAGCAGCAGCATCCGCCAATGTTTTCAAGAGATGGCGTACCACAGGCTGCAAAGTCTTGGTTGGGGTCGATGTAGACTATTTTCGAGCATCTTGAGACGCCTCCAGAGTGGAGGGTCAAGATCGTGTCATACATGCTTCGTGATTCTTCCAAGAGGTGGTGGGATGTTACCACCCAGTCATTTCATCACAGAGACATGGTGTGGGAGGATTTTTAGGTAGTCTTCTATGACTTCTTCTTCCTAGAGACGCTGAGGGAAGATAGATCTCGAGAGTTCATGAATCTGTATCAGGGCTCTATATCGGTGATGGACTATGTTTCTCGCTTAACTGAGCTTCAGAAATTTGCACCCGTGATAGTGGGTGATGATACACTGAGGACCAGGCGTTTTTAGGATGATCTTCATTATGAAATCTGGGCACTGTTTAATGTTTTCAGGATGCACACTATACATGCTATTGTGAATCAGGAACTGGTTACTGAGAGGAACTAGTGGGAATCTAGTGGTGTGGGCTAGGATTGTTCAGCACTAGTTACTGGTACTATTTCTATTAGCAAGAGGAAGAGACAAATGGACTTCTCTCAGGGCGGCAGTACGAGCAAGGCAGCTTCTTCAGGTGGCCCGATCAGGTGCTTCCAGTGTGGCAGAGAGGGGAAAAAGAGACCGCAGTGTCCACGAGACCCAATGGAGTGTCGATCTTGCGGCAAGATGGTTCACCTTCAATGCTTTTACAAGGCGTTTTTACAAGTGGCTAGTGGGAGGGGTTCTGTGCAAACTCCACGTGCGGGAGAAGGACCAGTGGCTTCTTACCAGTTGGGGAACTGGAATACGTCAGGGTGTGCAGGTAGAGATGGTGTTCGTGGTCGTGGTAGCCAGACATCAAGATCTCATAGGTAGCAGGGCAGGACAGCTCAGGGTAGCTTGGCTGTGTCACAGGGCTACAACACTGAGCTGGCATATGCAGTGCAACAGACCGAGCAGGAGAAGGATCCCTGACCTTCTACAGTCAGAGGTACTATTTTAGTAGCTTCTATTTTATCTTCAGTACTTTTCGATACGAGTGCTACACATAGTTTCATATCCGTACCCGTGGTGGAGAGCCTTGGGCTCTGTGTTTCTACTTCTTCTAATATCATGATGCTAGACACCTCATTGGGGACTAGAACGGCTGGTGTGCATCAGTGCATGGAGTGACCCCTTGAGGTTGGTGGGTGTCACTTTCTTTGGGACCTCTATGTCTTAGAGATGACCACATATGACATCATTCTCGAGATGGACTGGTTGGTTCCCTTTCATTACTTTGTAGATTGCTATCGTCGTAGGGTGAGTTTCACTTCACCTGATGGAGGAGAGTTTCTATTCAAGGGTGAATGGGATGTTCAGGCGAGTCGAGTTGGACCAAAGCATCATGGGTGAGGTGGAGTCACATCCCAGATTGCGAGCTTATATTTGGATGACCAGGAGACTTGTCAGATGGATTACCATCCAGTGGTTGATCGTTTTAGGGATGTCTTCCCAAACGACTTTTCAGGTCTACATCCGGAGAGAGAGGTGTATTTCTCTATTTAACTTGTGCCAGGAGAAGCACCAGTGTCCATTCCTCCTTATAGGATGGCCACGCCTGAGTTGAAGGAGCTCAATAGACAGTTAAAGGAGTTACAGGAAAGGGGGTTTAACTGACCCAGTACTTCTCCATGGGGTTCTCCGGTCCTTTTTGCGAAGAAGGCGGATGGTACCCTCAGACTCTGTGTGGATTATCAGAAGTTGAACCAGTTGGCGGTTAAGAACCGATATCCCTTGTCAAGGATTGATGATCCTTTTTATCAACTTCATGGAGCACGAGTGTTCTCAAAGATTGACTTGAGATCATGATATAATCATTTATGCGTTAGACCATCTGATATACCTCTCACAGCTTTCAAGAGGAGGTATGGTCTATACGAGTATACAGTTATGCCGTTCGGACTCACGAACACCCCATCAGTTTTTATGGATCTGATGAATCGCGTGTTCCATGCTTATCTGGAATCTTTTGCGGTAGTATTCGTGGATGACATCTTAGGGTACTCTCGCACTCGACACGACCATGCCACCCATCATGAGATCGTATTGAGTACACTGAGAGAGGTCGTGCACGTATCTCCTCAGCTCAGTTACATAGAAGAGGTCATGCACTCGGTGCAACTGAGGTGGAAGGGCCAGGAGATAATCCACCTCTCCTATCCTGCTGAGAACCTGAAATGGGTCAATTAAGCGCAGAGATAACCTGTCACCCTGACCAAATCTCTGTAATCCACGTCGAGGTGAGACCCGTAAGAAAAGTTGGCCGCCATCCTTGAACTCCAGTGGTCCCCGCCTCCTATCAGCATATGACTTTTGTCTGCTCTATGCAGTCCTCATCTGCTTCATGATGATCTGCACCTTCTCTGTCGTAGCCTGAACCATCTCTGGTCCTACTAGTGCTGACTCCCCAGAGTCAGTCTAGCACATAGGTGATCTACAAGGTCGGCCGTACAATGACTAGTATTGTGCCATCCCGATAGTGGAGTGGTATATGTTGTTGTATGAAAACTCCACCAAGGGAAGGTGATCCTCCCAACTGCAACCAAAGTCAAGGATGCATGCACGGAGCATATCCTTGAGTGTCTGAATGGTCCTCTCTGTCTGGCCATCCGTCTGAGGATGACAGGCAGTGCTCAATTTTAGCTGCGTCCCAAACGCCTCCTAGAACCCCTTCCAAATCCGGGAAGTAAAGAGAGCGTCTCGATCGGAGACTATAGATGATGTCACACCATGAATCCATATGATCTCCTCAATGTAGAGGTGTCCCAAGCCCTCCACTAAGCCCTTCTCTTTGATAGGTATGAAGTGGGCCGACTTGGTGAGTCGGTCAACGATCACCCAGATAGAGTCGTGTCCTCTGGAAGTATGTGGAAGTCCTGTCACGAAATCCATGGATATCCCATCCCACTTCCACTCCGGGGCCTCTAAGGGTTGTACTAAGTCTGCTGGTACCTAGTGCTCCGCCTTCACCTGCTGGGAGGTGAGACATCGTGAAACTAACTCAGCCACAACCTTCTTCATACCCGGCCACCAGTGTTGTCGTCTGATATCCTAGTTAATCTTCGCTACTCCTGGATGTACCGCCAAAGGGGAAGTGTGAAACTCTCTCATCACCTCCTCCTGTAATGCAACGGGTATTATGGTATGTCCCCTGAAAAGGATGACGTGCTCTACTCCTACAGAAAATCCATCAGGTGCCTATCCTTTGGATATTTGTGCACGTCGCGTCTCAGAATCAACATCCCAATGTTGTGCCTCTCGGACCCGCTGAAGTAGTGGAGGAGTGACTGTGAGTTACTGTAGAAAGTCTGCTCCATCTCTATCCATGAAAGATATCTACAACGCATCTAGTTGCTCTGTCGCCTCTCTAAGTAGCTAAATGCATGTCCTCCCGTTGAGAGAATCAGCTACTACGTTCTCATTCCCAGGATTATAGAATATCTCAAAGTCATAGTCTCGGAGGAACTCAATCCATCTCCACTATCTCAGGTTTAGGTCATTCTGCGAGAAGATATACCTAAGACTCTGGTAGTCAGAGTAGATTGTAAAGCGTTCGCCCATTTGATAGTGATGCCACATCTTCAAGGCGAAGACCACTACTTCTAACTCCAGGTCAGGGGTAGCGTAGTTCTACTCGTGCTGCCTCCAATTTCATGAACCATAAGCGATCACTTCTTTCTCCAGCATTAGGACACACCCGAGTTCGGTCCCTGATGCATCACAGTAAACTACGTACCCTACACCCTCCTCCGGTAGTCTCAAGACGGGTACACTGGTCAATATCAGTCTCTGCACCTCGAAGCTCTGCTGACATCTATCTGACCACACAAAGGGTTTCCCCTTATTCATCAAAGTTGAATGCGGTGTTGCAACTCTGGAGAAGTCTAGCACAAATCTCCAATATTACACAGCCAGAACTAGGAAACTTCACACCTCTGTCACACTCCTGGGTGTCTCCCAAGCAAGTATTGCCTCGATATTCGCAGGATCCACTGCAAATCCCTCCACAGAGATGACTTTCCCCAAGAATTGGACCTCTCGAATCCATAACTAACACTTCGAGAGCTTACCATAAATCTGGTGCTCTCAGAGTGTGTCCAGTACAACCAGCAAGTGGTAGGCATGTTCCTCCTCAGTGGTCGAGTAAATCAATATGACATCGATGAAGACTACGACAAATTGATCGAGGTAAGGCTATAAGATCTTGTTTATAAGACTCATGAACATTTCTGGAGCATTGGTTACGCCGAAAGTCATAACCAAGAACTCTTAGTGGACATATCTACAACTAATGGTCGTCTTCTGCACATCCTAAAAACAATCATCACATTATTTTGTCTAGATAAACTTAACACCCTTCCGATTTAGCTTAGTCATTGGACTAGATAACTGTGAAAAATTTATAACAAACCTTCGATAATAGTCTGCCAAACCAAGGAAGCTATGAATCTCAGTTACATTTGTGGGTATTTTCAATTCTTCAACAACCATTATTTTTGCAGGATCAATAGTTATTCCATTTTTTGAAACAATGTGACCAAGGAAAGAAATTTTTTGCAACCAAAACTCACACTTGCTGAATTTCCCATACAATTTCTTTTTTTTTTAAGGTTTGAAAAATAACGCTTAAATGTATTTCATGATCCTATTTACTTTTAGAAAACACCAAAATATCATCAATGAAAAAAACCACAAACTTATCCAAGAACTCATGGAAAATTATATTCATTATGTCCATGAATACAGCAGGTGTATTGGTTAGGCCAAAAGGAATTACTACAAATTCATAATGGCCATCTCTTGTATGAAATGCGGTCTTCGGAATATCTGCTTCCTTTACCTTCAACAGATGGTACCTTGATCTCAGGTCAATCTTTGAAAAATATTGATCTCCCTAGAGCTGATCAAACAAATCATCGATATGAGGCAAAGGATATATGTTCTTAATAGTGATGTTATTCAAGGCTCTATAATGAATGCAAAGTCTCATAGAACCATCTTTCTTTTTAACAAATACAATAGGAGCACCACATGGTGATGTGGTAGGTCGAATGAAACCTTTCTCTAATAAATCTTGCAATTGCTCCTTCAACTCTAAATGTTCAGTTTGAGCCATTCGATAAGAGGGTTTTGAAATTGGATTAGCATCGGGAATTAAGTCTACAGTAAACTCAACTTCTCGATCTGGTATTATTCCAGGAAACTCATCAGGAAAAACATTAGGATACTCATTTACCACTGGCACATCATTAATCTGAACAGTTCCCTTGTTTTCAACAATATGTGCAAGGTAACATTCATTTCCATCTTTTACAAGTTTCTCAGCCTCTTGATATGTTATCAACAGTAAGGGTTCATTGTTGTACACAAACTGAAAGTCTTTCTGAAAAGAAACTTATTTAGTTCTATATTCAACCTTAGCATGGTAAATAGAGAGCCAATCCATTCCCAAGATAACATCAAACTCAACTAGAGGTAAAACAATAAGGTTTTCCAGTAGGTGCTTTCCACATATAAGGATAGGAAGATTCTTATAAATTCTTTTTGCCTCAACATTTTCCCCAGGTGTTTTTACCAAAAGTTCAGGAGTCATTTCTTGAGATGGTATTCCCATTTTACTGGAAAAGTTTTCAGAGATGAAAGAATGTGTAGAACTTGAATCAAACAACACATTGGAATAATCTGAAAAAACAAAAAAAAAGTACCTAATACAACTTCATTTGATGTCCCGACATCTGCTAATGTAGTTGCAATGGATTTCACCAACCCTTTCTACTTGTAGTCTAACTGCTTCCCATCACTCAAGCTCTTTTTCAGACACTCATTTTCATAGTGACCCATCTCATTGCACTAAAATCATTTCACAAACTGTAAATCAAATTTGGTCTTACCTTCATCCTGATCTTTTTCAGTGCAATCCCGAGCCTTATGTCCCATATTACCACATCGGTATCACTTTCCAGAATTCAAAAGACATTCCCCAGAACGCCTTTTACCACATTTATCACAAACTAGAAACTTAGTTTTCTTACCATCAGACCTCATTGAAGAATTCTTCCCTTTCTCCATCCACTTCGGTCTCTTCTTCTATTGGTTGTTATATAACACTTGATCATTGGAAAACTCCATTTCCACCTTGTCAGCACATCGAACAAGCTTTTCATAACTCTTGAACTTTCGAGAATCTAAAACCCTTCGATATTTTGGCTTTAATACTGATTAAAAATTATTGATTTTACTATCAAGGTCTCAGATAAAATTTGGAGCATACCTTGCTAATCGAGTGAACCATTCTTCATAGGTAGCCACTGAGTCTTCCTCTTTCCTCAATTCAAAGAATTTTTTTTCCATCCTAAGTCGAACAGCCTTAGGAAAATACTTCTCAAGAAGCATACCTTTGAATTCATCCCAGTCGAGAGCATCAATCTCATCAGCATCCCTGATATTTTTAACCATCGACCACCACTAATCTGCTTCACCCTCCAAAAGGTAAATAGCAAGACTAACATTTTGATTTTCTGAACACCCCATGATATCGAAAATCTTCTCCAGTGCTTTAATCCACCCTTCAGCTAGCACAGGGTCAGATGATCCTCTGAATGATGGGGGATGTTGCCTCATGAAATGTTCCACCACTGACATGTTCCTCTGCGGTTGATCTGGACGATCTCGTGCATAGATACCACCACCATTTATCGCTTGATTCAACTGCGCCATTAATGCAAAAAACTATTCATTTCCAATTACGACCATCTCAGGATGCTGATTCGGAAGGTTATTTCCTTCTGTATGCCTTCATAGCACTACTTCCATATTTCCTCTACGGAAAAACATTCTCAACAAACATATATTAGATGAAGCAACATGGTAATCTTCAAATGCTATATCATTTCAATTTGACCATAAAAAAAATATTTTTGGATAATAATTTAATAGAGTTATAGCTCCTAAAGTTATCTAAACTGACCTCTGATACCAACCATAAGGCCTCGGCCTTAAACATTACTTAATCATGAGTTACTTCAAGAATACACGTTGAGGATCTTTTCAGGTTTAGATTTCTAGATAATTAGATCATAAAACATGAATTACATTCCATATTTAAACAAAGTGGTCACCTAAAAGATAGTACTAATTTTTCTCATCAACAAAAACATGTTTAAAATAAAACATGGATTCTTTCTTGACACTTCCTTGACACTATCATCACATCATGTTCCTTTCCCTTGACCAATGAAAAACATTTCAAAAACTTGGGATGAGCATAAAAAGCTCAGTAAGGGATATAAAAGTATGAAATGAAAACCTCAGTCCATGTATGAAATCATACTTTACCCATAAAACATACGCATGTTAAAATAACTCATCAAATCATGAATAAATCATAGAAATCATAAGACATACAGGTAACTTGAGGCATTCATAACATTCTTACGTAGGGAGTAACCCTCTGGGTTGCGTTTGGAATACCTATCACAGTATATTCCCTAAATCTCTTCGAAGAAACCTTAACGTTTAACTCCTTCGCGTTACCCAATGCATTGGAGAGCTATATCGGGCTTACCCGCCCTTAGTTTATCACGGAACCACCCGTCTTCATAATAATTCCCAAGAACCATAACATAATCGTACCACATAAAACATGCATAAAGGAAACATAACATTTCCACTTTTCTATCACAAGATATCAATACAACACCTTGATATAAAAACATTATGAAAACCATTTCCAATACCAAAATAAAATAAAAGTAAAACATGGTATTTATTTTTCATTTAAAAAAGTATGGCTTGTAGAGGAAGCTGAAACTCAAATGATGGTCATGGCAGCGGAGAAGTCGTTGTCATCGCATATGTACGACAAAAAAACATTCCCTTTATCGTTTAGTAAAACAGTTCGTATAAAAAAATTATTTTTGAATAGAAATAAAATTCAACAGGTTTTATACACCGTATAAAAGAAATTTGTGTATAAAACAAAATCTGCCTCAATGAAAGGAGATTGAGACGACGTCCCATACATTGGGTCCGACTTGACTCGATCGTTCTTTAACGTCCTAAATAATAAATTTGAGTTAATTTATACTTGCTTAAGAACCTTTTTCAAGTTCATTATTCATTTTATATCACTTATTACCATTTTATGAACATTATGTAATCATTTAAGTTAATAACGGTTGTTTTGTCGATATTTGGTACTTGACTCAAAAGTGAACATCTTATATTTTAAAGTTCTTCACGTAGTCAAATATCCATTATCTCAAGAATTATATTAATGATGTAGATATCATATATGTCATATATATCTAGTATATACATGAATTTACCGTATTAAATTACATTTAGAGGTATGAAATGAAATACAACGTTCATGGAGACGGTAAGCCGTATGTACGCATGAACGCTACTTTCATTTCTATGTCATATTAATCGAATTAAAACTTAATGAGAGATATGTATATTTTAATTCCAGAATCATATTAATCATTTAGATGTAACATAAATCATATATATCCATTATATAGATGTACTTATACTAGTACATTACATTTGGGGATAAGAAATGAAATGTACCGTTCATGGAGACGGTAAGTCGTATGTACGCATAAACGCTACTTTCATTTCTATCTCATACTTTTAATGGAATGAAATAATAATGATTTAAAGTTATATTATAATTCCAGTATAACATAATATATAATAACTTTAACTCCATCTGTTATATGTCCCACATATGGCACTAACGAATCAAATCACTTTGTGGGTGCGGTAGTCTGCACTTCCTAAAATGAAGATATCGTGTTTACCCATAATGGAAACCATAATGGTATTAAATAAATGAAAAATACAGAAGCTTAAGTAAAAAATAAACATATTATATATCATATATAAATATAGTGACATCTTAATGGCCACCTTTGAAGGTGTTATATGAGTGTTGAACAATCATCGTTTTGTGAGGTAGAAATTTACCATCCACAGAAACAGTATGTTCTTTAACCATTAGATTTAGGTGTGTGTAAGTGTATCTCAAATCCTTCGCAGAACATCATCATAGTATATTGAAGATACTGTTTTTGTTACAAAATAATGGAATAAAAAGATTTTATGGTGTTGGAGAAGCAAAATAAAACATAACAACACAAGAGAAAACACTACCTTTAAAACGGGTAACTCTTTTTGATTTGAGCTCAAAGGCTTCCTTGGGAAGACATCATCCCAATGTGAGGCTTCTAGGAGTAAGAGAGGGATGTGGAGAGACAAAATGGACAGGGGTTGGCTGAGCCAAAGGCCTGAGGGGTGTGGGTGAGTTGGTAGAGTAGGGGGCCTTTTATAAGAGGAGAGGAGGGGCACTCTTGGAACGTTATAAAAGGTTACTTTATTATAAAATTATTTTCCGATTTTAAAGGTCCAAAAATTATATATTTCAAGGATAAGGTGATAAGAGTTATAAATCCACCATCCAATAGGTTTTTTACATGTTTAGGTCTTAGATTTTACATTATCGTTTCATTTTATTTAAATCGTTAAATAATGAGGTAATCGTTGCATCATCATGGTGTCATACATAATTTATTTTATTTAGTGTCTAAAGATTATAAAACAAATATCATGATGTAGAAAATATTTTTAGATTTCTAATGACTATTTATAGTAAAAAATATGACTTTTATAACCCCATTTAAATTTTTTTTTGGCAAAACAACTCATGTTTGTGACATTTTAATTTTAACATTAAATAAAAAGTTATTAATGTCATTTTCCTAACAAAGTGGCTTCATGGGGTCCCCAAGTTTACCCATGGATTTTATCATTCAGAAATGACACATTCAATAAGGGTAGGACATGTGTCAAGGTCATTTCATATTATTAAAACATTATTTTTACCTTAAATTACACCAATTACCTCTAATCGCGATTAAAAACATAAAAGTTACTATTCACCAAAAAAAAATTAATCCCATTGAACCAAAATTTACTTCCTAAAGACAACCATCTATGTCGAAATTTTGAAAATCAAAACATAGAGGTGGTAAAATTTCATTTAAACGATAAATCAGTTTTTTATGTACCACTTAGTGGTTTCACTATTCAACAAAAATTGATGTTTTTCAGAAAAATACCAAAACTTCACCCTAAGCATTATTTGATATTCCGAATTCAAAAATGATGTCCATTTTATAAAATTCAAAACATATAAGTTACATTATTTAATTTAATAATTAATTTCCACTGTCAGAGAAAATAGCGTGTTTTTATGAAATAATAAGTATCAAAAGATTGACACTAGTTTAAGTCCAATTTCAAAGGGAAATTAATTTCAATGACCAAAATTGGATTAAATGGTAAAAATATATTCTAATTTAACTTTAAAACCAATTAAAAATATAATCTAATCATAAAAATAAATTAGATTAAAAATAGGTTTTGAAGTAAAATACAACATTTTTCACTATTCATTAAAAAAATGAACTTTATCGGAAAAATACCAAAAATTTACACAAAGTAAATTTTGATGTCCCGATTCTAAATAAGAGTTTTATTTGGTCCAATAGAATGTATAAGAGTGACCAAAACTATATTTAAATATGGTTCTCCATAAAATGGTGATATTTTGACCTTTTAGTGAATATTAGAGTATCTATGCCTAAAATTGAATTTTTTTTCTTATTTTAAGCCTTTATCTTTTATTGGATATATGTAAAAACATTTAAAAAAACATATATAATCATATTCTAGTTATTTCTATTCATTCCCTCCAATACAATGGCTACGTGTTAACTACCATTTAAAATAATATTATTTTATTACTAGTGTGCAACGTAAGATTTCAAAGAAACTCTTTGTTGCGTATCAAGTACGATATCGAACATAAGAACCCATTTAAAGTAAAATTAATATTTAATTCGTAACAATTAATAAATATGAAAATTCTTTATTCTTTATTTACCTGGGATGTTACATTATGTGAGGCCTATAGTTCCCCATTTTGAGTTCATCCTGGAAGTACTATGATGTATAAGGATATGCGGGAGTATTACTGGTCAGATGGAATGAAAAGATATATTTCTGATTTTACTGTGAAGTGTTTAAATTTTCAATAGGTTAAAGCAAAGCGGAAGTTATCGAAAGGTATGCTTCAGTCATTACCGGTTCTAGAGTGGAAATGGGAAAATATATCCATGGAATTAGTTGTGGGATTACCAAAGACATCTCAAGGTAATAATGCATTCTGGGTTATAGTTGATCGATTGCCTAAATCTGCTCATTTCCTTCCTATTTGAGATACTTTGTCTCTATATAAACTTTCTTGGTTGTATGTTAAAGAGATAGTCAGGTTGCATGGATTTCCCCTCTCCATTGTATCTGATCGTGATCCTAGGTTTACATCTAACATTAGGAAAGGCCTTCAGAAGTCACTGGGTACTAAATTAAATTTTAGTATAGATTTTCATCTGCATTCAAATGGGAAGTCAAAACGAAAAATTCTGACCATGGAGGATATGATTCATGCTCACACGATATATTACCTGGGATGTTGGGACCAACATCTTTCTTCAGTTGAATTTTATTATAACAATAGTTTTCATTCCAGTATACAGATGGCTCCGTTTGAGGAATTATATGGTAAAAGATGTAGAAATCCAGATTTCTGGGATGAAGTAGGGGAAAGGAAGATGATGGGACCAGAATTGGTATAACAGATAGCTGTAAAAGTTTAGTTGATTCAGAAGCACATGAGAACTGCTCGGAGCAGGCAGAAAAGTTATGCGGATAATCGGATGAAGTATCTATCCTTCGAGGTAGGTGATCATGTTTTTCTAAAAGTTTCTCCATGGAAAAGTGTGATGTGTTTTGGAAATAAGGGAAAGTTGAGTATGAGGTTCATTGGACCTTATGACATCCTAGAGAAAGTTCGATTAGTTGCATATAGAGTGGATTTACCTCTATGTTTGTCCCAGGTACACAATGATTTTCATGTTTTGATGTTGAGAAAGTATATGCCAGATCCATCTCATGTTTTGAGCCCAGAGGTAGTTCCGTTGATAGAAAATATAACTTATGAAGAACAACCAGTATAGATTCTTGACCAAAGAGATCATGTGTTGTGAAATAAGGCAATTTATCAGGTGATGGTTTAATATAAAAACCATATGGTTGAAGAGGCAATATGGGAATCTGAAAATGCTATGCGGGATAAATACCCCCAATTATTTTGATAAGTGCATAAAATTGAGAGGATGGAATTCCCAAAAGGGTGGAAGGATGTAACATACTAGTTAAATAAAGAATAAGACATTTTCATATTTATTAATATTTTAGAATTAAATATTAATTTTACTTTAAAGGGGTTGCAATGTTCGATAGTGTACCCGATACACAACAATGAGTTTCATTGAAATCTTACCTTTCACACTAATAATATAATAATTTATATTAAATGGTAGTTAACACGTAGTCATTGTATTAGTGGGAATGAATAGAAATAACTAAAATATAATTATGTATTTTTTTTAAATGTTTTTACATTTATCCAAAAAATGATAAAAGCTTAAAATAGGTAAACAATTCAATTTTAGGCCTAGATACACTAATATTCACTAAAAGGACGATTTAAAGCCTTTTGATAGAGAACCCTCTTTAAAAATATTTTTGGTCACTCTTATACATTCTATTGGACCAAATAAAATCCTTCTTTAGAATCATGACATCAAAATTTACTTTGTGTATGTTTTTTTTATTTTTCCGATAAAGTTTATTTTTAATGAATAAGTGAAAAATGTTGTATGTTAATTCAAAATATCATTTTAATATAATTTATTTATATTATTATATTACCATTTGAATTGGTTTTAAATTTCAATTAGAAAATATTTTTACCATTTTATCCAATGGTGGTCATTTGAATTAATTTCACTTGGAAATTGGACTTAAACTAGTGTCAATATTTTGATATATATTGTTTCTTAAAAACAAGCTATTTTTTACAATGGGAATTAAGTATTAAATTAATTAATTCAACTTATAAGTTTTGAATTTTTTAAAATATAAATCGTTTTTTAATCCAAAATATCAAATATTGCTTAGGGTGAATTTTTGGTATTTTTCTGAAAAACATCAATTTTTGATTTATAGTGAAACCACTATGTGGTAGTTAAAAAACTAATTTTTCATTTAAATGAAACATTACAAGTTCTGTGAATTGAATTTCAAAAATCCAACATACATGTTTGTCATTATTATGTAAAATTTGGTTCAATGCGATAAAAATATTTTTTTGGTGAATATTAACTTTTAAGTTTTATTAATCGCGATTAAAGGTAATTTGTGTAATTTAAGGTAAGAATAAGGTTATAATAATATGATATCACTTTTTCACTATTACTATTCTTATTGGATGAGTCATGGATGACCAAGAAAATCTATTGGTCAATTTGTGGGACCCCATGGAGCCACTTCGGTAAGATAATGACATTAATACCTTTTATTTAAAGTTAAAATAAAAATGTCACAAACATGTATTGTTTTACTAAACAAAAATATACTTGGAAATATATACGCTATATATTGGACTATAAATATTAAATATAAATAAAAAATTATTTCCTACATCATGGTAAATTTTTTATAATTTTTACACATTAAATAAATAAATTTATTTACGACACCATGATGAGGCAGTGATTACCTCATTAATAAAAAATTTAAATAAAATTAAAAGAGAAGAAAAAATATAAGTCATAAACATGTCTAAAACCTATTTTATGGTTTTATTTCAAACCCTTATAACCTTATCCTCGAAATATATCATTGTGGGTCCTTTAAAATACGAAAATCATTTCATTATAAAGTAACATTTCATGACCTTCCAAGAGTGCCCCTACTCCCTCTTATAAAAGGCCCCCACCTATACTCCCTTACCCATACCTTTCAACCCTTGTTTCATCCAAACTCTACTCCTATTGTCCCTTTATATCCCTATCTTCATCCTAGAAGCATTAACTTAGGCGGAAAGCTCTTCAAGAAACCCTTTTGGTTCAATCCAAAGGGAGTTACCCGATTTAAAGTTAATGTCTTCTCTTATGTTCTTTTGTTTTATTTTGCTTCTCCAACCCCCTAAAATATTTTTATTCCTTTATTTTGTATCAAAAAAGTATCTCAAATATACTAGGATGCTGTTATGAGAGTATTTGAGCTACAATTACACACACCTCTGTCTAATGGTTAATGAACATACTGTTTCTGTGGATGGAGAATTACTGCCTCACGAAACGATTATTGTTCAATCTTCTCTTAACATCCTTCATGGTGGCCATTAAGATTTAACTATATTTATATATGATATATATTATATTTTTGTTTTCTGTATGCTTCTATATTTTTCATTTATGGCATACCATTATGGATTCCATAATGGATAAAAACAATAATTTCATTTTAGGAAGTGTGGACTACCGCCCCCTCAAAGTGATTCGAATTGTTAATGCCATATGTGGGATGTATAAAGGATGGAGTAAATAATATTATATATGATATTATACTGTAATTATAATGTACCTTTATATCAATATAATTTCATTCAATTAAATATGAAATAGAAATGAAAGTAGCATTCATGCATATGTACGGCTTACCGTCTCCATGAACGACACATTTATTTCTTACCTCTAAGTGATATGTAATATTATAAATACATGTATATTTTGGATATATATGATATATATTACATATAAATAATTAATATAATTCGAGATATAATGAAACTTTGACCACATGAACAACATGTAATTGTAAGCAGCCCATTTTTGACTAAAGTACCCAATATCAACAAAATAAACATTATTAACTTAAATGATTACATAATGTTTAAAACATGGAAATAAGTTATATAAATGGAATAATAAACTTGCAAAAGGTTCTTAAGAAATTAGAAGTTAACATTAGTTTATTATTCATTATATTAAAGAACGATCTAGTAATGTCAGACACAAGGTAAGGGACTTCATCTCAATCTCTTTTCATTGGGGAATATTTTGTTCTTATACAAGACTTTCTATTATAATCTGTATAAACACCTTTGAATTTTCATTCAAAGGTAATATTTTTCTATGATGCATTTTACTAAATGAAAAAAAGGAAAGTTTTTTTTAACGTACATGGTTACAACATCATTTTCTACCGCTGTGAGTACTACTTTATTTTTGGCTTCTTTAACAAGTCGTAATGTTTTTTAAAAGAAAATAAATACCATATACAATTTTATGTATTTTGGTAATGATAATGGATTTGATAATGGATTTTTTATGTCAATTTATTTAAGTGATATATTGTGAATGAAATGTTGAAATGTTTTCTTTCTTTTATATTTGTTTTATGTCTTATGATTTTATAATGGTACATGGACATTTGATGGGTGGTTACATGATAAACCAAATGATAGGTGGTGTCGTGAATACCTTGACGGGTGGTTACATTATGACCTCCAATGAATTGGGTATGGATGTCGGCCGTATGGCTATTCCATTTAGTGACATGTGTGGAAGTTGACCATATGGTTATTCTATTTAAGTATGCTTATGTCTCAAGATACCTTTATATGTTATTTGTTATTTATATGGGTTTTATGGTAATATTTTGGTTACAAAAGGGTATGTAATGATATTTTATTCAGTGAAGAGTATTTACTACTTCATAAAGGTGAAACGTATTACTTTGATAAATTATTTTTGGTTTACTTGATGTTTTCAAGAAACCTAACAATTTTAAATCTTTGTGTATCCCTTACTGAGCTTTTTATACTCACCCCATGTCTTTGAAAGGTTTTTCATGGGACATAATGTGGAATAGGGTCAAGGATGGGATCAAGGAAAAGTCATGTTGTCTTAAACATGGAACTAGACATGACTCTTTTTTTCAAGAGTTCATGTTTTGTTAAAAAAATGGAAACTATGTAGAAGTTTCTAGTTTGTAATCTTATTAGATGTAATAGTTATGTCTTCATTCTCTAAAACTCTAAACCTGAAAAGATCCTCAATGTGAATTATTCTTTTAATTCAATATAAAGTAATGTTTTAAGGTTGGGTCCTTATAGTTGGTATTATCGGTCGGTTTAGAAAACATTAGGAGTTAGAAAATTGTTAAATTCATGTACATAAATTAATTTATGGTGTGATTGAAATGATATAGCATTTAAAGATTAAAATGATGCTTCACCTAAGATATTTCTGTGTTCAGAATGGTTTTCCATAGAGGAAACTAGGTTTCTATGTTGGGATGACATCAGGAGGAAGACGACCTTCCAAATCACCAACTAGAGATTGTCGGAATCAGAACTGAACAGTTTGTTGTAGTGATAGCACAGTTGACTCAGGATATAAATGGTGGTGGTATCCATGCACGAGATCAGCCAGATCAACCGCAGAGGAACATGTCAGTGATGGAACATTTCCTAAGGCAACATCCCCTATCATTCAAAGGATCATCTGACCTTGTGCTTGCATAATGGTGGATTAAAGTAGTGTAGAAGATTTTTGAGGTCATGGGGTGTTCAGAACATCAAAAGGATAGTCGTGTTGTTTTCCGTTTTGAAGGTGAAGCTTATCGGTGGTGGTTGATGGTGAAAAATATCAGGGATAGTGAGGAGATTGATGATCTTCACTGGGATTAATTCAAAGGTATGTTTCTTGAGAAATATTTTCCTAAGGTGGTTCATCTTGGGATGGAAAAATAATTCCTAGAATTGAGGAAGGAGGATGAATCAGTGGCTGCTTATGTAGAAAAGTTCACTCTACTAGAAATGTATGCTCCGAATTTCATACGAGATCTTGATAGTAAAATCAACCGTGTTTACTCATGGTTAAAGACAAAGTATCGAAGGTCTTTATCTTATCGTGAGTTCAAGATTTATGAAAATCTGGTTCGATGTGTGCAGAAGGTGGAAATGTAGTTCGCCGATGATCATGTGTTCTTTGACAAACAACAGAATAAGAGGTCTTGTTGGAAGGCAAAGAGAATGAATTCATCAATGAAGCCTGGTGGTAAGAAAACCAAATATCCATCCTATGAGAAGTGTGGTAAAATGCATCCTGAAGAATGTTTATCCAAGTATGGAAAGTGCTTTCAGTGTGGTAAGGCTGGTCGGATTGCTCATAACTATACGGAAGATTATCAAGCAGGAAATGAAAAGCCAGCAGTAAGATGTTTTAAGTATAATGAAATGGGTCAATATGAAAATTAGTGGCTAATGAAGATCTCAACTGAGGGAAAGCAGCCAGACTACAAGCAGAAAGGGATGGTGAAATCCATTTCGACTTCTTTAGCAGTTGTTGGGCCATCAAATTAAGTAGTTTCAGGTATACTATTTATTTTTTCAGATTATGCCAATGTTTTTTTTTATTCAGGGTATACACATTATTTCATTTATGAGAAGTTTTCTAGTAAATTGGGAATTCCATATCAAGATACGAATCATGAACATATGGTAAAAACACCTGAAGGAAACTGTCACGAACCAGCCTGAGTCGACCCTGAACCGGTCACCTAGGCCAGCCCGCGACAAGTCCCGAGAGGCGTTCCTGATCCTCCCGGGATGGTGACAAGCACCAAGGCCATAAATAGAGTACACAAGGGAACGGTTTCGCCCATATATAGACAATCAAACAAACAGTAGAAATAAACGGACAGCCCAAAATGAATTTATATAACAATTGAACTAAATATTATTTGTACAAGAAACTAAAATTAGAACAAAACCAACAACTCAACTGAACAATCCTGATGAAAAAATAAATCCATGTGACACTTCTAGTCACTCTCCAACACAATTATAAAAAGTCTCCCAAGGTGATCGAACTAAAGATGAAACCTGCAAAAGGGCTAAAAAAAGAAGAAGACTATTGGCGTGAGTATTAAAACTCAGTAGGTTAGCCCGGTATTCTATTCCCAATGCACATTCCTTTAAAATAAATGAAACATCAATTTATAGTTTGAAATTAAAGATATGAAAGTATGGTTTTCAAATGAGGTTCCATGCTATAATAATTATCAGACAAAAACATGCATGTTTAATAAACAAAAATGCAAGTAACAATTATTTTCAAAGAGGTGAAACATCAAAATGAAAATAGTTTTCAAGAGGTATGCTTTAAAGAATTATAACATTCAAATAAATAACACATACTACTGAATTTACCAACCAAACACACCGTATGCCGATGGTGAGTACAAAATAGCCAATGAGCACTAGTCACAGGAATACCCCTAGGCACTAGTTAGTTGTGAGCCCCAGGTACCTTGTATCTCGGTGAAAGTAAGCATAATAAATATTTGTTCTCGTGCACAATACACTAGTAGGGAACATACCCATAAACTAGTGGTCCTCAATCATCATCATCATCATAGTTTAGTTAGTGTTGTCATCGTCAAACTTGCTACGTGAAACAGGGGCCAACCCCCACAGAATCACTAGCATACTAGTACACGTCCGCCCACCTAGATACCCGGGATTCCCTTTAGTGCTCAATCAAGTTACACATATTATCAAACACACATTTCACATCCACATTCCATTCCAGAACCATAAAAACACAAACATCCCATAATCATTCTTCACATTTCTTACACTAATCACCAACCGCTAAATATTTGGGTAAAACAATTTCATGAAGTGTATTGAGGCTTTGCACATAAAACTCTTTCAAAAACACTCTTTAAATTATAAACACACATCATAACCAAACCGAATAATATTTGGCAGCCCAATAAACATTTAATAAAATCATTTAAAAGACCATAAAACAATCCCAATTTCACAACTTGTTATATACAAGTAAAACACTCCTTCATTTCTAGGAAATGCCAAACGGGCCTTTAAACATTTTCTCAAAACTAACCTTTGATGAAAGTATGCATTTTAATTTTATTAAGGATCTGTATAAAAATCATTTACGGAAGCAAGCCTCATTCATAAATCTCTTATAATACTCAGGTTACATATTCAAAACACAACCATTTTCGTAAAGATGTGAAACGGTCCATTTTTTTGGCAACTCCGGCCAAAATATGTTGTAAATCAAAACCCACTTGTTTGTAAAAACAAATCCAAATTGGAAATCAATATAAGTACCCAAAAATACCATTTATAATTCTTCTAATTCCTTTATAAATCCAATCAAATAACTTTAAAATCACACATCAAACATAAAAGCCAACCGGGCAATTTACCGAACACATGCCATGCCCTTTTTAAACAAAACAATTTATTTTATATACATGAAAAGGAATAAAACACCAATTGAATGTCATATTTTCATTCAAGATACTGTAACATGTTAAAAATACCATAAACCAGATTATAAACCTCACAAAATATTTTCAATGATAATGGAACATTTAAACAAACACTTGTTGATTACTTTCATGACAAAACAACACTACCTTTCACATAACAGTGATTAAACAATGAATTTTCCCACCAAGAAAATTAAAAAAAGATTTAAAACAACAATATAAATTTATATCAGTATAGGATAATATTAAAATGATGAAACTTCTATGATAAAAGCATGTGCAAGGGATATCCTACCTCAAATCTTTGGCGTAATTGAAACGCACACCCGAAATCACCCGCCGCGGGTTTATAAACCCTAAAAATATAAATACCAGACCTTAACCAACATAAAACCCATCAAAAAACATTTTATAACAAAACCCTAGGTCGATCAAGACTAGGGTACAATATAAATCAAATAAATAATGAAAGGAGGGGGAAGAGGAAGGAGAAGGGAGAAGGAATCTCACCTTTCACCCTAGAAAACTCTTCGTCTTCCATTAGATCTGCAACCCTAGAGGGAAGGGAATGGCTTGAAAATTCATGTAGATACACCTATGATCTGGACGAACCAGGGAAAGAAAATTGGTGGCCAAAAGAGTACGAGTTGATTAATTTATGAATGATACAATTTACCTTGTCAAATCTGGACGATTTGAGGTATCCTGAGACGTTTCGCCCTCTTACGCGACCCATATGAGCTCCAAAGAGGCAAAAACGATATTGGGGGTGAGGATAGGGATATTGGCTTCGGGTGAGAGGTTGAATCACCGAAAAAGATTAAAAATGAAAAAGATATAAATGAAACAAATTATTTTTTTTGAAAACAGGAAATGGGCCCATGGGATGGCCCAATACCTAAATGAGTGACCCAAATTCACCCGACTTACGAAATTTCTAATGGGTCCAAAAGGATAAATAAATTTTAATATATCAGTATAGGACAAGTGGTGTGTTGATTGGGTGAAAAAGGATGAAAAAAATGAGTTATAAAAGAAACAAAATCAGTTTTTAAAACTGGGAATGGGCCGGATCAATACAAAGACAGAAAAAAACCGTGTGTGACAATTCTCCCCACCATTAATGCTTTCCGCCCCCAGAAATCCATAACACATTCCAGCTAAAAAAAACAACACATAAGGATTCCAGAATGTACTCCCCACCATTAAGAATCAACTATCCCTAGAAATGTTCTTAGGATGAAAATCCAAGAGACCCATGGTGGGTCTCCCCACCATTAAAAACCAACTAGCAATGAATAGACAAGAATTGAACATGAGAAAGAGTTGGGACTCACTCACACAAGCTCAAAAAAACCCTCCTACAAAAACCTAATATACCAAGTTAATAGAGTTACAACATTAACATATAAACCACCCACTCCCAAATGGATGGGACAATAACTTGGTCGACATATTCAACACAATTCTGGACCCCCATCACTTGGGGATGGGATGGAAGGGGACCCAATAATTTGGCCAATGAAACCACAAAAAAAAACAAATAAACTACCCAAAACTCTCCACCTATGAATTGGTAACACCAAGACTACACCTGATTTTTACAGGCGGTCCACACAAGGAGATTGATTGAAAACCCACATCCATGAAGGAATAACCATAGCCACTGTGTGAGGGGTTAAGTCCACCACGCTTGTTGAGACAAAGGGAAATTCATAGAAATGAGGAACCAAAACATTGACATAGTAACTAACATACCTAAACAAAGGAGTAAGGATCTTAATCTAGCACTCCACACCTCTGTTGATTTCCTGACTGCGTGAGAAGCTTCACTCCGAGGCCTATGGCTGGAGCCCTGATTCTTGAAGCATTTGATGCACCGTAGTCAGGTGATAAGGGTCACACCACTCAAAAAAAATCCACACTTTATCACCAAACAAAAACCTTCATCTAAATAGGAACTCATAGATACATATCAAAATTCCTTATCACTCCAAATGAGGGGCATAATAGACGAGGAATTAGACGAAACACACCAACATCACCGAAAACAACTGCTCTGTCCAAAAGAATTATCATGACCTAGAAGCACTTTTAATAGATCCCAAACTACTCTATATTCCAACAAACAGGTTGAGGCATCATCAAAAGAGGTGGATTTAACATCTGAAATGAATCCTTAGGTTGATCAGTAGGAAATTTTTCCAACGGAGAACTATCCCTGGCCACATCACAACATCAAACACATCTTTAGAAACCCAATGAAAATTTCTCCAAAACCAAGACACCAACAAGATATCATCTCAAGATACAACAAGAGTATGAATTGTAGATCACAACGAAGCTTACTGAATAAACAACTCTTCTACAACATAGAAAAAAAACGGGCCACATAACCATTGGTTTATAAAAAGACTACATTTTTCAACTCAAAACACTTTTGAAAAACAAACTAACATGGTGGGTTTCAACATTCACGAATGGTGTTTCATCAAGTCTCACCCACATGCACATTTCCATGCCACCCCAGGCACCCAAGAACCATACCATATATTTCATCCTTCCAGATATAAATAAAACCATGCATGTGAGCACTCATGAAAACATCAAAGGCTAAAATAAAACAACATCATTCCAAAAATCATGTACCTTCAAAAGGAACACCAACCACCAAGTGAAAACCCCTTTTCATATTTCGCAAAAAAAACCACAATTCATTAAGAACCATTTTCTTAAAAACCTACCCCTTTTCATTTAAAAAAAACTTTTTAAATAACCAAGCCACTCCAAACAACCCCTTCCCATCAATGTATATTTTTATAATCTGAGGTCCATTGAGACCAATACTGTTTGTAGTAAAACACCAACCGATCAAAAACAATTGCCAAAACTAATTTATCCAATTCAAAAACTTTTTAACATCTTAAAATATCCCATTTAAAAAAAATATTCAGAATCACTTTAAAATTATTCACAATTTCAAAACATTTTATTTCAATAAGCCACAATTTTAGATTATGGATAATCCAATCCCTTTAAATCATTTTTGCTTCACCCAATTTTTTTTACAAAAACACAACCTTCCAAAACCATTATTATATTTAATTATTGAAACCCCATTTTTTCACTTTTAAAAATCTAATCCTTACATTAAAACCCATTTCCACAATTCTCACACAAGGATTTTAAAAAAAAAATCATAATTCAAGAAAGGTTCAAGAGACCCATAAAAGGGAACTAGTGTCAGTGGGTGACTTGACCATATGGTTGGCGGCCATATGCCAAACACAACACCAACACAGAGAGACTTATTAGGACCATTCCCCAGCTCCACATGGCTTGCCAGGACCTGTGAGCTCACAGAGGTCATTAGTCAAACTCCCCTTGTCATATCCCAACACCAAAAAAAATCAACCAGAACAAAGGACACTAATAAAACTGGACTCCCTTGGAAACCTGAGGATTGGAACAAGAAAGAGTTCGCGACGCTCTTCATGAACTTACCCCCCAAGTTCCAACAATCCTACTCCATCTACCTTTACATCCCCAAAATAACAAGGGAACTCTAAAAAGAAAGGTCCGCTAAGAGCCAACCTCCTTTGATACCATTTTGTCACGAACCAGCCTGAGTCGACCTTGAACCGGTCACCCAGGCCAGCCCGCGACAAGTCCCGAGAGGCGTTCCCGATCCTCCCGGGATGGTGACAAGAACCAAGGGAATCAATAGAGTACACAAGGGAACGATTTCGCCCATATATAGACAATAAAACAAACAGCGGAAATAAACGGACAGCCCAAAATGAATTTATATAAAAATTGAACTAAATATTATTTGTACAAGAAACTAAAATTAGAACAAAACCAAAAACTCAAATGAACAATCCCGATGAAAAAATAACTCCATGTGACACTTCTGGTCACTCTCCAACACAATTATAAAAAGTCACCCAAGGTGATCGAACTAAAGATGAAACCTGCACAAGGGCTAAAAAAAGAAGAAGACTATAGGCGTGAGTATTAAAACTCAGTAGGTTAGCCCGGTATACTATTCCCAATGCACATTCCTTTAAAATAAATGAAACATAAATTTATATTTTGAAATTCAAGATATGAAAGTATGGTTTTCAAATGAGGTTCCATGCTATAATAATTATCAGACAAAAACATGCATGTTTAATAAACAAAAATACAAGTAACAATTATTTTCAATGAGATGAAACATCAAAATGAAAATAGTTTTCAAGAGGGATGCTTTAAAGAATTTTAACATTCAAATAAATAACACATACTACTGAATTTACCAACCAAACACACCGTATGCTGACGGTGAGTACAAAATAGCCAATGAGCACTAGTCACAGGAATACCCCTAGGCACTAGTTAGTTGTGAGCCCCAGGTACCTCGTATCTCAGTGAAAGTGACCATAATAAATATCTGTTCTCGTGCACAAGCCACTAGTAGGGAACATACACATAACCTAGTGGTCCCCAATCATCATCATCATCATAGTTTAGTTAGTGTTGTCATCGTCAAACTTGCTACGTGAAACAGGGGCCAACCCCCACAGAATCACTAGCATACTAGTACACGTTCGCCCACCTAGATACCCGGGATTCCCTTTAGTGCTCAATCAAGTTACACATATTATCAAATACACATTTCACATCCACATCCCATTCCAAAACCATAAAAACACAAACATCCCATAATCATTCTTCACATTTCTTACACTAATCACCAACCGCTAAATATTTGGGTAAAACAATTTCATGAAGTGTATTGAGGCTTTGCACATAAAACTCTTTCAAAAACACTCTTTAAATTATAAACACACATCATAAACAAACCAAATAATATTTTTCAGCCCAATAAACATTTAATAAAATCATTTAATGGACCATAAAACAATCCCAATTTCCCAACTTGTTATATACAAGTAAAACACTCCTTCATTTCTAGGAAATGCCAAACGGGCCTTTAAACATTTTCTCAAAACTAACCTTTGATGAAGGTATGAATTTTAATTTTATTAAGGATCTGTATAAACATCATTTACATCAGCAGGACTCATTCATAAATCTCTTATAATACTCAGGTTACATATTCAAAACACAACCATTTTCGTAAAGATGTGAAATGGTCCATTTTTTTGGCAACTCCGGCCAAAATATGTTATAAATCAAAACCCACTTGTTTGTAAAAACAAATCCAAATTGGAAATCAGTATAAGTACCCAAAAATACCATTTATAATTTTCCAATTCCTTTATAAATCCAATCAAATAACTTTAAAATCACACATCACACATAAAAGCCAACCTGGCAATTTACCGAACACATGTCATGCCCTTTTTAAACAAAATAATTTATTTTATATACATGAAAAGGAATAAAACACCAATTGAATGTCATATTTTCATTCAAGATACTGTAAAATGTTAAAAATACCATAAACCAGATTATAAACCTCATAAAATATTTTCAAAGATAATGGAACATTTAAACAAACACTTGTTGATTACTTTCATGACAAAACAACACTACCTTTCACATAACAGTGATTAAACAATGACTTCGCACACCAAGAAAATTATAAAAAGGATTTAAAACAATAATATAAATTTATATCAGTATAGGATAATATTAAAATGATGAAACGTCTATGATAAAAGCATGTGCAAGGGATATCCTACCTCAAATCTTTGGCGTAATTGAAACACACACCCGAAATCACTCGTTGCGGATTTATAAACCCTAAAGCTATAAATACCAGACCTAAAAAAACATAAAACCCATCAAAAAACATTTTATAACAAAAACCTAGGTCGATCAAAACTAGGGTACAATATAAATCAAATAAATAATGAAAGGAGAGGGAAGAGGTAGGAGAAAGGAGAAGGAATCTCACCTTTCACCCTAGAAAACTCTTCGTCTTCCATTAGATATGCAACCCTATAGGGAAGGTAATGTCTTGAAAATTCATGGAGATACTCCTAACATCTGTGCAAACCAGGGAAAGTAAATTGGTGGCCAAAAGAGTACAAATTGATTAATTTATGAATGATACAATTTACCTTGTCAAATCTGGACGATTTGAGGTATCCTGAGACCTTTTGCCATCTTACGCGACCAATATGAGCTCCAAAGAGGCAAAAACGATATTGGGGGTGAAGATAGGGATATTGGCTTCGGGTGGGAGGAGGAATCACCGAAAAAGATTAAAAAATGAAAATGATATAAATGAAACAAATTATTTTTAAAAAAACAGGAAATGGGCCCATGGGATGGCCCAATACCTAAATAAGTGACCCAAATTCACCCTACTTATGAATTTCAAATGGGTCCAAAAGGATAACTGAATATTAATATATCAGTATAGGACAAGTGGGAAGTTGATTGGGTGAAAAAGGATGAAAAACAAAAGAGATATAAAAGAAACAAATTCAGTTTTTAAAATTGGGAATGGGCCGGATCAATACAAAGACAGAAAAAAAAACCGTGTGTGACAGAAACATTGAGACAAAAAGATATTATAATAAACTTACTATCCTTGTGTGTGGAAAGAATATACATAAAAACCTTATTGTTTTTCCTCTAGTAGAGTTTGATGTTATTTTTGGTAGGGATTAGATTTCAGTTTATCATGCTAAGATTGACTTCAGAGCAAAAGTGGTTTGTTTTAGAATGATTTTTTGTTTGTGTACAGTAATTAACCCTTGTGCATGAAAATATATCAGGAAGTTGAGAAACTAGTAAAAGATGTAAATGAATGTTACCTTGCACATATTGTGGAAAATAAAGGAACTATTCAGATTAATGATGTGCTAGTGTTAAATGAGTATGTTGATGTTTTTCCTGATGAGTCGCCTAGTATTATTCAGGATTGGTAAGTTGAATTTACTTTTGACTTAGTTCCTAATTCGAATCAAATTTCAAAACCCCCTTATCGAATAGCTCAAGTTGAAATTTTAGAGTTAATGAAGAAAATGCAGGAGTTATTAGATAAAGGTTTCATTCGACCTAATACATCACCATGGTGTGCTCCTGTCTTGTTTGTTAAAAGGTAATATGGTTCAATGAGACTTTTCATTAATTACAGAGCATTGAATAACATCACTATTAAGAACAAGTATCATTTTCCTCATATCGATGATTTTTTTGATCAACTTGAGGGAGCTCAGTATTTTTTGAAGATTGACTTGAGGTCGGGGTACCATCAGTTGAAAGTAAGAGAAGAATACGTTCTGAAGACTGCATTTCATACCATATATGGCCATTATGAATTTTTAGTTATGCCTTTTGGGTCAACCAATGCACCTGCTGTATTCATGGATCTAATCAATAGAATTTTCTATGAGTTCTTGGATATGTTTGTGGTTGTTTTCATTGATGATATTTGGGTTTTTTCTAAAATTAAAGATGATCATGAAAGTCATTCAAGGGTTATCTTGAAAACCTTAAAAGAAAAGAAACATTTTGGAAATTTCCGCAAGAGTGGGTTTTGGTTACAATAAATTTCTTTCCTTGGTCACATTGTTTCAAAAAATGGTTTAACGATTGATCCTACTAAAGCAAAAGTTGTTGAAGAATGACCAAGACCCACATATATAACTGAGATCCATAGTTTTCTTGTTTTTTCAGGATATTACCAGAGGTTTGTGGAAACTTTTTCATTGTAATCCAGTCCAATGACTAAGTTAACTCAAAAAGGTGTTATGTACATCTGGACAATAGAATGTGATGATTGTTTTTAGGAATTGAAAATAATATTAGTGAATGCTCCAGTTTTGGAACTTCCTTACAGAAATGGTGAGTTTGTTATCTACAGTGATACTTCATTGAAGTGACTTTTTTTTGTCCTTATACATAATGATTAGATAATTGCTTATGCTTCACATCAGTTGAAAACTCATGAGTTAAATTACCCTACACATGATTTGGAATTGGCTGCTGTTGTTTTTTCTCAAAAAATCTGGAGGCATCATTTGTATGGGGTAAAGTGTGAAATATATACTAACAAAAAAAGTTTAAAGTATATATTCACTCAGAAATAATTGAACATGAGATAGAGGAGATGGCTGGAATTAATCAAGGATTACGATCGTACAATTCATTACCATCATGGAAAAGAAAATAATGTGGCTGATGCTTTGAGTCAAAAAAGTAGTGCTTCATTAACAATGATATGTTTGGAACTAGATCCTTTGTTTTTTGATTTTATGAACTTTGGCATAAAATTTGTTGGTTTAGGAAGTTCTTCTATTTTTTTTCAGGTGTCAGTGAGGTCAAATTTATCAGACAGAATTAAGCAAGCACAGAAGAAAGATAGTGGGTAGCAGAAAAAGGTAGAACTGGTATAGAAGGGTAATTTTCCTGAATTTAACATTTTTAATGATTGTGTTTTGAGGTTTGGGAAGAGATTATGTGTGCCTTGTGATTCACAGTTGAAGAATGAGTTGTTATGTGAGTCACATAGTTCCCCATTTTCAGCTCATCCTAGCAGTACTAAGATGTACAGAGATCTGCGGGAGTATTACTGGTGGGGTGGAATGAAATGAGATATTTATGATTTTACTGTGAAGTGTTTAACTTGTCAACAAGTTAAAGTAGAGCGACATTTACCTAAAGGGATGCTTCAGTCATTACCGGTTCTAGATTAGAAATGGGAAAATATATCCATGGACTTCGTTGTGGGATTACCAAAGACATCTCAAGGTTATAATGCAGTCTCAGTTATAGTAGATCAATTGACTAAATATGCTCATTTCCTTCCTATTCAAGATACTTTGTCTCTCTATCAACTTGCTCGGTTGTATGTTAAATAGATATTCAGGTTGCATGGAGTTCCCCTCTCCATTGTATCTGATCGTGATCCCAGGTTTACTTATATCTTTTGAAATGACCTTCAGAAGTCGTTGGGTACTAAATTAAATTTCAGTACAGATTTTCATCCACAATCAGATGGGCAATCAGAAGGAACAATTCTGACCACGAAGGATGTGTTACGTGCTTGCACGATGGATTACTAGGGATTTTGGGACCAACATCTTTCTTTGGTTGAATTTTCATATAATAATAGATTTCATTCCAGTATAAAGATGGCTCCGTTTGAGATATTATATGGTAAATGATGTCGAACTCTAGATTTTGGGATGAATTAGGGGGAAGGAAGCTGATGGGATCAGAATTGGTGAAAGAGATAGAAAAAAAAATTAGTTGATTTAGAAGCACATGAGATCAACTTAGTGCAGACAGAAAAGTTATGCGGATAGCTGGAGGAAGGATCTATCTTTCGAGGTAGGTGATCATGTTTTTCTCAAAGACACATCGTGGAAAAGTGTGATGTCTTTTGGCAAGAAGGGAAAGTTGAGTCCGATGTTCATTGGACCTTATGAAATCCTAGAGAAAGTTGGATCAGTTTTATACAGAGTGGCTTTACCTCCATGTTAGGCCCATGTACACAATGATTTTCATGTTTCGATGTTGAGAAAGTATATGCTAGATCCATCTCATGTTTAGAGCTGAGAGGTAGTTTAGGTGAAATAGAATCGCTCTTATGAAGAATAACTAGTACAGAATCTTGACTGATGAGAGAAAGTGTTGCGAAATAAGGTAATTTATCATGTGAAGGTTTTATCAAAAAACCATAAAGTTGAAGAGGCAATGTGGGAATCTGAAAATGCTATGAGGGATAAATACCACAACTTATTTTGATAAGTGAATAAAATTGTGAGGATGAAATTCCTAAATGGGGGGAAGGATGTAACATCCGAGGTCAATAATGAATAATACATTTTCATATTTATTAATATTTGAGAATCAAATATTAATTTTTAATTTAAAGTGGTTGCAATGATCGATAGAGTACGTGATACGCAACATCAAGTTTCTTTGAAATCTTACGTTGCACACTAATAATATAATATTATTATTTTAAATGGTAGTTAACACATAGTTGTTGTATGGGTGGGAATGAATATAAATAACTAAAATATTATTTTATAGTTTTTTAAAATATTTTTACATTTATCCAATAAAAGATAAAGTCTTAAAATAAGTAAACAATTCAATTTTAGGCATATATACTCTAATATTCACTAAAAGGTCGATTTAACACCTTTTGATGGAGAATCCTATTTAATAATAGTTTTGGTCACTCTTATACATTCTATTAGACCAAATAAAATCCTTTTTTAGAATATGGACATCAAAATCTAATTTGTATATGTTTTTGTTATTTTTTCGATAAAGTTCATTTTTAATGAATAAGTGAAAAATGTTGTATTTTAATTCAAAACCTCATTTTAATATAATTTATTTATATGATTATATTATCTTTTGAATTGGTTTTAAAGTGAAATTAGAATATATTTTTCCATTTAATCTAATGGTGGTCGTTGGAATTAATTTCACTTTGAAATTGGACTTAAACTCGTGTCAATCTTTTGATATATATTGTTTCTTAAAAACAAGCTATTTTTTGACAATGGGAATTAATTATTAAATTAATTTAAGAAACTTATATGTATTGAGTTTTTTAAAATATAAATCATTTTTGAATTCGGAATATCTAATATATCTTAGGGTTAATTTTTGGTTTTTTTCTGAAAAACATCAATTTTTGATGAATAGTGAAACCACTAAGTGGTAGTTAAAAAAATGATTTTTCATTTAAATGAAACTTTACCACTTCTATGAATTGAATTTCAAAAATCCTACATACATGGTTGTAATTTGTAAGTAAAATTTTGTTCAATGGTATTAAAATAATTTTTCGGTGAACACTAACTATTAAGTTTTATTAATCGCGATTAAAGGTAATTAGTGTAATTTATGGTAAGAATAAGGTTATAATAATATGAAATCAATTTTTCACTTATACTATACATATTTGATGAGTCATGGCCGAATAAGACAATCCATGGGTCAATTTATGGGATCCCATGGTTCCACTTGGGTAAGATAATGACATTAATACCTTTTATATAACGTTAAAATAAAAATGTCACAAACATGTATTATTTTAATAAAACAATTTTTACTTGGAGTTATATAAGTTATATTTTTGACTATAAATATTAATCATAAAGATAAAAATATTTCCTACATCATGGTAGTTTTTTTATAATTTTTAGACATGAAAGAAAATAAATTTATTTATGACACCATGATGATGCAGCTATTAACTCATTAATAAACCATTTAAATAAAATGAAAAGATAAGGTAAAATATAAGACAAAAACATGTGTAAAACAAATTTTATGGGTGGATTTCAAACTCGTATCACCTTATCCCATAAATATATTATTTTAGAACTTTTAAAATACGAAAATAATTTCATAATAAAGTAACATTTCATGACCTTCCAAGAGTGCCCCTCTTCCCTCTTATAAAAGGCCCCCACCTCTACTCCCTTACCCACGCCTCTCAACCCCTTGGCTCGTCCAAAACCTGCTCATATTGTCTCTACATGTCCCTATCTTCATCCTAGAATTTTTACCGTAGGTAGAAAGCTCTTTAAAAAACCCTTTTGGTTCAAACCAAAGGGAGTTACCCGATTTAAAGGTAATGTCTTCTCTTATGTTCTTTTGTTTTATTTTTCTTCTCCAACCACCTAAACTATTTTTATTCCTTTATTTTGTAACAACACCAGTATCTTAAATATACTAGGATGTTTTTATGAGAATTAATTGAGCTAAAATTACACACACCTCCGTCTAAGGGTTAATGAACATACTATTTCTGTGGATGGCGAATTACTACCTAATGAAACGATGATTGTTCAATCCTCTCTTAACACCCTTCATGGTGGCCATTAATATGTAACTTTATTTATATATGATATATATTATTTTTATGTTTTCCTTATTCTTCTGTATTTTTCATTTATATCATACCTTTTTTGTTTCCATAATGGATAAACACAATAATTTCATTTTTGGAAGTGCGGACTACCGCCCCGTCAAAGTGATTTGAATCATTAATGCCATATGTGGGATGTATAAAGGATGGAGTATATAATATTATATATTATATTATTCTGGAATTATAATTTAACTTTATATAATTATTATTTTATTCCATTAAATACGAAATAGAAATGAAAGTGGCGTTCGTGCGTGCGTACGGCTTACCGTCTCCATGAATGGTGCATTTCATTTCTTACATCTAAATGTTATGTACTATTATAAATACATGTGTATGCTGGATATATATGATATATATGATATTAAAATCATGAATATCATTCTGGATATATTGAAACTTTGACCACATAAACAACATGTAATTTTAAGAATTCCATTTTTGACATAAGTACTAAATATCGACAAAACGAACATTATTAACTTAAATGATTAAATAATGTTTATAACATGGAAATAAGTGATATAAAAGGAATAATAAACATGGAAAAGGTTATTTAGAAAGTATAAATTAACATTAGTTTATTATTTAGGAGATTAAAGAACGATCAAGTCAAGTCATACATAAGGTAAGGGACTTCGTCTCACTCTCCTTCCATTGGGGCATTACAAGACATTCTATTATACAATGTATAAACACCATTGAATTTTCATTCGAAGGGAATATTTTTCTAAAAATAGTTTTACTAAATGAAAAAAATGAATTTTTCTTTTATCGTACGCGGTGACAACGACCTTTTCCACTGTCGTGAGAACTACTTTATGATTGGCTTCATTAACAAGCCGTAATGTTTTTTAAAAGAAAATAAATACCATATACTATTTTATGTATTTTTTTAATGAAAATGGATTTGATAATGGATTTGTTATGTCAATTTATTTAAGTGATATATTTTTATTGAAATGTGGAGATGTTTTCTTTTCTTTTATATTTTTTTATGTCTTATGATTTTATAATGGTACATGGACATTTGACGGGTGGTTATGTGATAAACCAAATGACAGGTGGTTCCGTGAATACAAGGATGGATGGTTATGTTATAACCTCCAGTGCATTGGGTATGGAAGTCAGCCGTATGGCTATTCCATTTAGTGACAGGTGTGGAAGTTGACCGTATGGTTATTCCATTTAAGTATGTTTATGTACCAAGTTACCTTTATATGTTATGTGTTTTTATATGGGTTTTATGGTAATATTTTGGTTACAAAATGGTAAGTAATGATCTTTTATTCAGTGAAGAGTATTTACTTCTTCATAAAGGTGAAAATTATTAATTTGATAAAGTATTCATCGTTTACTTGATGTTTTCAAGAAAGCGAACAGTTTTCCTTCGTTGTGTATCACTTACTGAGCTTTTTATGCTCACCCCAAGTTTTTGAAATGTTTTTCACAGGACATAATGTTGAATAGGATCATGGATGGGATCATGGAAGAGTCCTGCTGTATTAAACATGGAACTAGACATGACTATTTTTTTCATGAGTTCATGTTTTGTAAAAAATGGAAACTGTGTAGAAGTGTCTACTTTGTAATCTTATGAGATGTAATAGTTATGTCCTAATTCTCTGAACCACTAAACCTGAAAGTATCCTCAATGTGAATTATTCATTTAATTCATGATTAAGTAATGTTTTAAGGTAGGGTCCTTATAATAAAAACCCATTAAAATTATCCATGGAATAGATTTGACTCTAAATCTATCCTTATAATATAGTGATCATAATTAAATTTTGGAGAACCATGGGAATCCCACTGATTAATCAAATAGATCATGAATCCCTATAAGTGGGTACCGGTTCAAAATTATAACATAATTCAACCAACATTGATATATATAAAATTAAAAAATACCATCACCAATTTTAATGAAACAAATAGATTCACCCAATAGATATGTACTCTAGAATAAAAATCCCATTACCTCTAGGTCCTCAATTTATACCCTTATCATATTCAACTCATTCAGTGTCATATTATAAGATAGTAATGATATGGGATCTACACCCAATACTTGGTTGATTTTAAATTTATATCACAATTAAGTGTAAACATAAATAAATCCTATATAAATCAATCCTAAATTTTTTTAACCATGTTAGGAAAGACAATATTTTTTTTTCAACCACAAATCCCACAATGGTACTATCCAACTTGGATGTAATCACACTATGATTCCAATTTTTGTATCCTATATGACTTGTATATATATTTTATTCTATAAAAAATTTTATTTATATTTCACTATTGAATTAAATAACACCCATATAGAGTAATATATAGTCTATTATTTAAATAATTTCTTTCAATAAATGTTTTTAATCATATCAAGCACAATAATTTCTAACCATAGAAAATCCAAAAAAAAGATCATAATCACTCAACATCATGGAACAACCTAAATATGTTCTAATTATAATTTATATCTTCCTTGAGAAAAAACTAATGGTTAGATATTCTATGATAAAATATTATTTCACACCAATAAAAAATAAAATTATAGATAATTTTGTTTTGAAAAATATTTTACATTGTAAAATTGATGATCCCTTGTAATAATAATTTGGTTTCTCAATTATAATAAAAAAGATAACTTGAATCTATATCACAAAACAACCCTCTAAATACCCATCATCCTAGTGAATTCAGGTATGTATATTTTTCCTATCCCAATGTACCTTGACAAATACCATGTTCGATTGGCTATAATTTACATTATCACCACTCTGTTACAGTCCGATATACTCTGATATCGGATTTTATTCTTGACAAAAGTATCATTGTAAATACCCCAACCCATGTATACCAATATCAGTGGTTACTTTATTACAATAGTATAATATAAGAGTAATCGCATATCAAAGGATTAAATAGATTATTAGTTTTGGTAAACTATATACATTCTTGAACCTTACATTAAAATTTAAAATAAAAAATAAAACAAAATGAATCAATTAAGAAAACCATTATTATCTTATATTAAAACTTCATATCAATCTTAATAAAATTCATTCAGTCAATTGAAAAAATAAATAATACATATGAAATAGGTGGTCTAAGATTCTCAGTATGGGTAATCATATATTATATGCTATAATAAATAATTATAAACCTTATGGGAAGGAAAATAATAGAAATAAATTACATTTAATCATTAACTTGATAATAATATGAATGGAATAAAAGATAATCAAATAATTCCATATAAATATTCACATGAACAAGAAAACATAAACCTGGATATTCTAATAATTTAATAATCACATGGAAATAAATAAATAATCTCATAATGATGGTATGAATAATTTTAGATATCCAAAACATTCCATTAAGGCTTCTACCAAGACACCATACAGAAAAAAGGTAAAACTAATGCTAATACCGAAACTAGTTTGTCTTATGAGATATAATGTTGCATCATGTGGCTATAAAAGGCCCTAGAAATCACTTACATTGTCCAATAAATTACTCATGTAAAAGGGGTGGTAAATAATCAACATATAATTTTTTTTGAATTTATTATAAAAAATGTAAATAACATCATCCATTAACTAAAAATAGTCAAAAACCATCAACTGTAATATGGTGAATGGTATCAAAATAGTACATACTTTGTCAAAAAACAAATAGCCACACTACAACAGAATCTCCATTTAGTGTCAGTTTTTTTGCGTTTATCAGCGTTTTAAACCGCCGATACATTGTGTGGTGGCGGTTTATAGAAACCACCGCCTAATAGGGCGTCACTAATCTATTAGCGGAGGTTATTTACATTTAGTGGCGGTTTCAGGAATGTTTCGTCGCTGCCTCATTTCATAGCTGTTTTTCTGATTTTAGCGGTGGTTTTATGAGCCCTGGATATCACTTTATTCACCGCGGTTATAACCGCTGAGAATGAACTCAAATTCCAGTGGCCGTAAAACCGCCGCTAAAGTCACAGGAACCGCCGCGTAATGAGGCAGCCACGATGCTCCTATTTAGTGGCAGTTATATCTTCCACTAAACGTAAATTTTATTTTACGTTTAGTGGTGCTTTTCACCGTTTAGAGGTGGTGTAAACCACCGCCAATATATATTTCACGGCGGTTAAAACTTCCACGAAAAGCTGCCCAGAATAAAAATAATAATTCTTTTCTTCTGCTGCACCACTACCCTGAAAAAAAATAAAACCATAAAAAACCATCCCTGGCCTCCCACCAATGACCAAGAGCTGAATATCCAGAATAAATCACAACATCCAAAAAACATGTTTTTCTCTCGATGAGAAATAATATACAACTTTAATATTTAAAAATAGAATAAAAATATGAAACCCTGGAAAATAAGACTTCCTATTAGAGAATGTATTATTAACACAGTAGTCAGATATCTATCAAAGGTTCCAAAACATTCATCATACTCAGGTATATAATATCCTAAATAGTAAATACTAAGAAGATAAAACTCCATTGATTCAACATTGTAACATCCCAAACTGGATTCCACTAAATCTTATAACTTCACTTTCTTAGGATAGATCATCCATAGTGATTCCACTCTACTTATAAAAATTGATAATTAATTAATTAGTAGTTATATTAGTACCAACCCATTTATATAATGATTTTTTTTGGTTTTGTGGCCTTGAAACGAACCTTAATAATTATAATAAATTTGAACTGATGAAATAGCTTAAATAACACATTAGAAATATATTGTTATAAAAAACCCTATTTTGGGAATATTTTTAGAGTTACATTGGGATATAACTTTTATAGGAATGTGGATATTTGCAGTGAGCCTTAGTTGACATCTTTTTATGTTGGAATATCGGTTAGGTGGGAGATTCTAGTGACCTTTTAGGAATAAACCCCTAATTTAGAGTTGATTCCTCGTGTTATATGAGGGGTTAACCTAGTCTTTCTAGCATCCTTGGAGATTTTAACCATCATTGGATGCATATTTTTAGTTTTTTGTCATAGAATTTTTTTTTAATGTATTTTGGGATTGAGCAGGACTCTAGTTGTGTAATGAATACCCAAGTTGGTAGGTGATCAAGAGATAAGTAAAACGTCTAGGTGTATGAGCATCTTTAATGCTTGAGATTAGAGGGACTGGACTGCCAGTCTAATTTTATTTAGTTTATTTAGTTGTGTGAGTTTAATTTCAAAGGTGTATGACTCAAGAAGTCATCATCCATGTTAAATGGTCATGTAGGATAACATGACCCTTGGGTTTGATTTTTTGAGTAGGCTAGAAAATACAAAGAATGCACAGTGTCATTGGTCCTATGAATTAATGAAATGGGTGTTCCCATTTCATTGATGTAAAATCAATTTAGTATTCATTATCATATAAATTTCCAATTTAACTAAGGTTTGGTGGAGAGAGTTGTGTGGTGTTTTGTGAAAAAATTTCTAATCTCTGAGAGTTTGAGGGATGAAATCGCAGGTAACACCTTGAGGGGTATTATCCCATAACTACTTGGTTTAAGGTTGTGGGATCTAAAAAGGTTGTGTTAACTGATCAATCCCTGAGGGAGGTTACCTAGGTATTAACTATGTTGTGGTGAGTGATGTAGACCAGAGTTTTTAGTAGAAAAGCTATGTTATACTAGTTCTATGGATGACTATGTAAGAGGATCGAGTTTTATAACATCATCAATATGGGTTAAAGTTCATGATGTAGTTATTGATGTTGATTGAATGTGTATACATGGAATGAGGATTGAATAATCCATGTCATTATGAATAGAACATTTCTATTTATTATTAATTGGATGATGTAAATCTATGTGGTAGGAAGTGAACCACATGTTGTTCAAGGATGGAATATTAGTTCCAGATGAGGCTTCAGCGTATGCCAAGGATGGATTGTCGTGATGGAACATGGTATAATTATGTTGACTCACATCCAGAAACCATGTTTAGTGGTGGACAGAGTTTTTTTCATGGGAATTAGATTCCTATTTTTATTAAAATGATGAATATTAAAATCCTATGGTGGGGAGAATCACACAGGTCGTGGAAAATGAAACCTTTGGGAGAGTGGTTGTAGAAAGAATAGTTATGAATGGTCAAAATGAATTTCAGAAGTCTGTGAGCTATAAAATTCATGTTTTCCAGAAATGGAGGAGGTGTTGAATTTAAGACATAGATATGAGTTTGAATCAGGTTTGGAAATTATATTTAGACTCAGGATGCATGTGAAATCTAGGAAATGTGATAGATTGATATCACATATTTTCTTGTAACGTAGCATGATGTTGAAACAGTTGGTTGAGTATGCACCCATTAAATCACACCCTGAGTCAGTTTTGGAATTCAGTGGGCTCATCTCAATTTTCATGATATAACTTTTCATTTTATGTTAATATGATTTAGTTTTCAAATAAAGGCACTGGCCATCAATTTGGATGTCCTCTAAGCAGGTCAACATAAAGCGTTATGACTGGAATTTCAGTGAAAAAGTGCATGTTGTGAGCTAATATTTCTTTGTGTAAGATGTATTAATAATGAAGCGTGTGTCTTGGTTATGACCCTTTAGATTAATTTTTTAGGACTAGATTAACCGTGATGGTTGATTTGTAAATGGAGGTAGCAGTTTTCATGTGGCACCACTTCATAAGGAGTTTTCAAGTGAGATCAAGTGATATTTTTCTTAAATAAATCAATAAAAGCTCGAGCATGTCAATGTGAAACTAGAAGTGATGTATTGTAGTATAGTGACATTGGATTAGTGTTTTGAGAATTACTATGGTAGGAAGACACCATGGACCTATAAATCATGTGATGCTCGCTTTAAGTAGTTTTCATTGTTAATGTGTCGGAGTGGTGTCACTTGTTTTAATGTTTCTGGATTAAATTCAGATGGCAAAGAAACCTAGGGACAGGTGATGAGAGGTGGGTTGGGGGTCTTATTAAATTGGACATCCTCTAGATGTGGGTGTTGGTCAAATTCAATACGATCATTACATGGAGTCATGGGATTATAACTATGGTTTCTTATGAGAATGTTTGGATAGAAGTGTTTTGTACCAGACCTATGACATCTCCCTATAAGGCCTAGTGTTGGTAAAGAAGAAAGTTCTGTAATTCAAGAAATTAAAGATTCATGACTGGATATCTTGTAATGAATTGAGGTATGTTTGGTTATATGATTTTTAGAACTTATACTCCATGGGTGTTTGGTTTGAAATTGATTTTTGAAACTTCATATTCTAACTCTAGAGAGAAGGTTGGGTTTATAACAAATCCTCATGATGTAATTCTAGACATTGTTAGACCATCCTGTATGGTTAAGGGATTATTTTAAATGTTTCATTTTTCTGTAATTATAGCTTGGGGATGAGTTGTCCTATAGTGGGGAGTATGTAAAAATCCACTTTTTGGACCATCCTAATATTGAAGTATTTGTTAGAAGTTATTCTCTTAAAATTCATGTCTTTATAAGACATACCAATTGTGCGTCTAGTCAACATTCATCTTTGAGATTATATTTTAATTTATTAAGTTTTCTTGCCTAAAATCATGGACTTATGCTAATATATCACCCCCTTCAGTCACACCTATATCTTAGTGAACCACCCTTGATTTAGAATTTTCCATGGCCGATAAATTTCATATCCTTAATCCCAGGAATTAGTTTGATGAATTTATGACCCTCATTAAAATGTTCTCACTCTAAATGGTTAATTAATTAATCACTCATTCCATAGACCATGTCATACCTATGGATGAGTCTTGACCTATTAAACAAGTATCCCATTAGGTTCACATTGTTCATAGTTTCCTTTTTAGATATGTAGTGTATTTAGGAGTATTAAAACCTAGGAAGCTACCCAAATAAATTTAATTTAGTTTTGACCTTAGATGTCACAAATGAATTAAGAAACCTTCTCAGGACATTTTAGAAAAGATAGAGCATGTTTAGATACTTTTGATGCTTAAATCAGACATTTTCAACAATGGGCCTCACCAAAGTGTCCACAACACTATCCCCTTAATCGCTATGAAATGACCCAATTTGATTAACACATCAACAATAGGTTTAACTCCAAGTCATCCAAAATCTTGACTACCAATTCAAACACAGACCTAAATGGAATGATCTATACAACATTCGAGAAATGAAGACATAAAAATAAATATCAGAAATCAATAAAATGAATAAAAAGAAACAAGAGAAATCAAGGAAATTTTAGGACATGAAAATGAGTGGTGGAAACTATGTGTCACAAATGTTACATATATATTGGTACACCTTAAAAGTCCATAATATACTAATGTAAAGATAATTGTCACTCTCGACGTCAAAAACCCATAATAGGTGACATTGGAAAAATCGAGTCTCCACTCACAAGATATATACCTTGTATAGATTGGGAATCATTTTGATCATCTGAAAATTTGAAAGGAAAAAAATTAAGGCTGAAAACTTTCAAAGGGGGAACTATGAAAAATCAAAGTTTTCCCTCTACGTCCTTTACAATTCACTTCTATGGGAAATATTAGGGATAAATTCAAAAGACATAAACCTACTAGAAATCACCTCTCAACCCTAGAAAACGTCATGGTATACCCTATAGGACCATCAACTAGGAATATGTAAGATAACACTTATGTTCCTTGAATATGATAGTGCATATTATTTTAACAGAATGCAAAAATATGCAATAAGAGATGCAACATAAAGTGATGTCATTGAACACACCAAAACAAAACCAAACCGCTGCCGTAATCCCCATGTGACCTCAAGTTCACCACCATCCTCTATTAACCCATAGATGTTCCCACATCCAATGAAACCCTTTAACATCCATGAGACACACAAAAATATTTTTTGAATCATCACTTTCCTTTCAAACCAAACTCATCCGTTTCATATAATTTCCAAAGGACCAACAATTATCTTTAAAAACTAAGAGATCTTTCCAAACAACACTTTAACCATACTATAAAAATCACCATGATCCACATAACAAATGCCAAACACCAACCATTAAATTAAATAAAACATTAATAAGGTAAAGAACCATCCAAATCATCCAATTTCACTATGAAAGACCAATTAACATTTAACCACACACATTAGGCATAAGCAAACATAGGGATAATTTAAGATTCACTTTCAAAGCTATATTTAACAAATCATATCACCAATAAAACACCATAATTATTTAACCAAGTACTTTAACAAGGTGTAAATAATTTTTTAAAAATTATTTAGTAACATCCAAGGATAATATGGATTGAATTAGAAAGAAAAGGTAGGGAAATTCCCACTACTTGAGTGTGAATGCAATGAAACATCAAAAGGAGGGTCGATGCGGGGTCGCGGGTCGCGCAGGTATGGCCAAGACCTAAAAGGAATCCAGGAAATAGATAAGGGGAAACGAGAAAGGGCGAAATGGGAAAAAAACCCTAAAAATTACAATGTATTTGAAGAGGAGGTCACTGTGTGGTAATGGGTCGTCAGGGAAGGGGTCGTCGGGGTCATGGGGTCGCGCGGGGTCGTCGGGGGTCACGGGCGGTCGCCAAGGTCGCGGGGTCGCGCGGGGTTGCGGGGGGTCAGGGGAACAAGGGGGGTCAGGGTAGGCGGAAGGGTTGGCAGTGAAAAAACATATGCAGGGTTTCACGGTGGTTTATAATAAACCACCACGAAACTATTTTAGTGAAAGGTTTCGTGGCGGTTTTGTGAACCGCCGCCACAAAACTGCCGCTAAAACCTAATTTTGGTGTAGTGCCATAAAATATGGAATATGGAATCAAAATAATTCAACCTTAATGAATATTATGGTTCCAAAAAGGTGTTGATGTAGATGAAAATAAATTAAATGATATCATTTAAAATTTATTATGGAAGAAACCCCTTTTAACATTGAAACCCACCATTATTTAAAATAGCATACAAATATAAAATAAAATACTTTCATTGAAGATAACCCTTTTAACCTATAAAGTAATATTCCAAACATTAATGTCCCATGATGGTGATGAAAATATGTTCAAGTAGTATAAGTTACAAAAAAAATTCCATCCATAATTTTATCAGAAAAGTATCAATGAATCTTGTATAAAAATGACAAAATATACCAATCAAACAATTTTTTAAAAATATAAAACGTACTTAAAATGACATTAAAATATCATATTAGAATATTAAAAACATTTTTTGAAATAATTATATAAAACATGTACATGGAATAAATATATATTTCTAAGTAAAACATTAATAAGATAATTTTATAAAAGAACACCTCTTAAAAATATGACATCATTGAATTTGGAGTTAATAAAATTAGTATATTATTAGTATTAAATATAAATCCTCATGAAAAAATTTGAAAAATAACATAAGGAAATTATAATTAATTTCATAGATAATATTACAACGACTAAATCAATGAAGTACATTTTTAACCCAATGAATGGAATTTGAGTTAAGAATTACATTACCTCATAGTTCCCATTAGTTTTGGGTACAAAAACATCATGTATAATAGTTTAAAAAGTTATTAAATTATTATAGAACTATATTAATATATTTAATATCGTATATGATCCTTATTTATCTTCTTACCACATTTTCTTTAAAAATATTTCATTATATTAATTGGTTTCAGTGTGTCTGTTACACAGTTTCATGAAATGTTTACTTGTGTAAATTTATGGATGTTCTTTCAAAATGGAAATAGAAATACATGATTCAAATTAAATGTAATTAATTCACATATAGAATATTAAATGTTCCCACCTTTTATTTTTCTTTCATACATGGCAGTGATTCCTTTGATTAACTGCTATTGATAAATATTTAGTAATTTTTGGAAGCTTTTCCGACCATCAAAAACTAGTGTCATTTTATTCAATTTTAGGTATATATATTAGTCCAATAGCATGGAATGAGTTATATAATACTTATTAAAATCTTATTTAACAATAATAATACATTATTTACTAAAATTTAAGGATGTAATAGAAAATTAAAAATCATAATCCTTGGAAATCCTTAACCTCCATAATTTGGTAAATGTTTTCATTTCCTTATATTAAAAAAGATAAGAAAAATAATGAACCTAATATATTAGATTATAAAAATAAAAATATATTTTATAAATGATAATGTATTTATTATGATCTTATGTATGAATGAGGTGAGTATATGTTAAAAGAAGAAATTAAATTAACAGAAGTGGTTTGATAAATTTACTTCCTGATTATCCCCTCTATGAAGGACCTATTAATAAACATGGAATTAGTATTTAGGAAAGACCATAAGTAATAGGACATAGTGATATTGCTATAAAGATTTAATGGAATATATTTCAATATATTAATGGTTTGTTAGGAGAAATATGATGGTCAGGTGAGGTATTATATACTCAAGGAAGGTGGTTTTAGGTGATTAAATAATGATTTGTTTATATTTAAAGCCAACAAAATTTGAGTTGAATTAATTAAAATGAATTTAGATGATAATTAATGGTTTTGAGGTTGTTCAAGGTTTATAAAAATATCAAACAACAATTTAATAGTTTTTTATTTTAGTTATTATAATCGTTTACCTTTTAACATTGATACACTAAATTATTTTACATATATTGCGGAAAATCATTTTTTTCCATAGTAATTTTTTTATGCCTCAAAAAATTTATCTAAAAACATAATTTGGACCTCCATATTGAAAATATTGAATTTATTTTAAAATATTGTTTTTCTAAAAATGGTTAAAAACAATTCAATGGTGATACACATATAACTTGTAGAAATATTTTTTTTATAGTATAAAATCCTGGTTCTTAAAATTAATAAGCATGTGTTTCTAAATGAAAAAAAAATTATATATAACGCCATTAGATTAGTTAACTATACTCAACAATGATGGTCAATAAATTATAAATCATGATCATATAATAATTATTTTTCAAGAGTTATGGTTTTTTTTAAAAACAATGATTCATCTTTTTGGAAAAAAAATCAAATTCTTTTGCAAAAATCTAAACAAATATTTACCAAACATAATATCGAATTTATGAGTCCAAAAAATGAAGCTTATTTTTTAAAATTTATTTTATATATTTTTTGAAATTATTTATATTTATTTTCACATATAAATAAATCAAAATCACTTTTTTATGATAATATATTTTTCAAAAATTAAATGACCACTAATCAATATGAGTTAATTTTCTATGATTAACTTAATTTTTATAAAATATAAACGACATAATTATTTAATAATATAGTTATTATTATTCAAACCTACTAATTTAATAGATAGTTTTTTATGGTCATGATAAAATAATAATATTGGGTATTTTTTTAGGCATGGTGTTCTGTGCAACGTAAACTATCTGACATAGTGTTATTTTAAAATATCAGGGAGTTAAATTCTCTCATACTTAAATAAATTGAATCTTGGAAATTTAAACATTTTATTGGTAATAATGGAGCTATAATTTTAAAATACTGTTGTGGTTATCCCTCAACCTAAAAGGGTTAATAAAACATCCTTTAAAAAAGAGGTAATGTAAAATGATAGGTCCCCATAATAGTATTTTTTCATATATGAGAACTTTATTGGGACGTGAAATAATGGGAATAGAAATGAAATCTATCAATCAATCTATAATGGAGTTTAATAGAGAATAAGGTCATTGGAAATCTAACTATCAATAAACTGTAAATCTATGATGGGTTAAAAGGCTATTGGTTTCTCGGTATGAAAATTAAATAAATATTTTATTATTCAAAATTATTTTTATAAAGATGATGAATACATTTATAACCTGGAGTGATATCATAAGCGAATATATTTACATTATAGGTGGAGTTTCATCTTTTAAATAATTTCCACCACAAAGTCATCATTTTCTCCAAAAGACAATTCAAACTTTTTTCCTCAAAAAATTTCTATATATCAAATTTCTGTTAATCCTTTTGGGTTTTTAAAATGAAATTATCCTTTATCTTTCAAAAAATTTAAATAAAGAACATTATTTTATACTAATAAAAACAATACATAGGCTAATAGTAGGTGATTCAATCTTTTCTCTCTTCGATTGTGGATTCAAGCCTCATGACCTTCATAGATGTGACAAGTTTTTTCCTAACATACTCATTGTTATTTTTCTAAAAATATATTTATATAACTATTAAAACATTAAAAACCCATAATTGTTATCTCATAAATTTTATTTTTCATTAATAAAAATATATTAACCTATGTTGCATTATTATTTATTAAAGTCATTGGTAATACATTGAAAAAGTCCATTGTAATGTAATCCCTTAATCCATGAAATGAATATAAAAAAATGGATTTTTTTTATGTTTGAATCACTAAAATTCACTTTTAATGGATCATAAGTTCCAAAAAGAAGAAAAAAATTTCTGTTTATCTCAAACTGTTTTCAAAAACCAATATAGTTTACACAAGTTATCTAATATTAATAAATATATTAATCTTCAAAATCTCATCCAATGTTTAACTTAAACCCATTCTTAAATGATCAACCATATAACACTACCCAAATATCAATTTCCCAAGAATTATTATTAAGGATATAGAATTTCTAAAATAAACTGATAATAATTCTCCCAAACAACATGTAGAATATCTTAATCATCACACACCAAACATGTGAATACCTGCATCATGTATTCATCTGAGATATGGTAATATCCTATATTACTATAAATCCTTAATAAAAACATGCATTCTTTCTTATTTAATTTGAAAAATATAGTTTATTGGATATTTTCCAAAAATTCAAAAATGTTGTTAGCTATATCAATGGAAGAATAAACAATATTTTTAATAACTCATTAATCAGTTCTAGGGTTTTAAGTAATATCCATTTCACTTCTTCCATATAAATTTTATCTTCATCCCAACATCATTTTCTCAATATCAATAACATATTAAAGGTTATATTTTCTTAAATCTTGTGTTTTACAAGAAATTCACCTTGACACTAAATCATTTTTATTGGTATCATTTGATACATTCTATCAAATCCTTTATGATATAAAACTGTTATAAAATCCTTAAATGTTTTAAGAATATCATTAATAGAATACTTTTATAACATATATACTACATCCAAGTACACAAGCACAACACTCATTCAACCTCATCAGTATCAATAGCATATTCTTTACCATTATCATTGAGCTTATTCTGAGGAATATTCCCTTTACCCTCTAGGGATTCATTTGTGTAGTGCTCTATCTCCCTACAGTTGAAAGATTTTACATTTACATATTCTTTCTTTCACTAAAATTCACAGTCCTGGTTGAATTGATCTTAATACTTGAAACAAAATATCACCCCCTTCAATAAAATATTTATGTGTTTATTTTCACAATTATCACATGTGGGAAAATTAATCATTCCGTTAATCCCATTATCTATATTTAACTATTACATCCTCTAAATTTATTTCATACCAATGTATCTATAATAAATGGAAAAATATTTATCTATCTTGATAAAACATGATACTATATAATAATATGATGAGAATGATTGGAAAAATAATTCCCTTCAATGAACTGGAATAATCCCATCAATAAGAAGATTAATCTTAAACATTGTATTAGGTAGGAAGTGAATGGAATGCCTTTCTATCCCTAAAAAATTTTTCTTTATATTTAAAAAAAAGTGTATCCCCTTATTTTCACTCTATATCAATTTTTGTAGATATCAAAAATATTTTACAGGGAAAAGTTCTTTAAAAACATTCATTCTTTGTTTTATGCTTCCTCCTCCTCCTTATGGTTTTGAATCAACTTCCACCATTGATCAAATTCCTCAGATAGAAAATAAAAACTCATGATAACCTCATCCCTTTCATTAATTCTTTATGATACAAATATATTTTCAAAGGAACATATCAATTACTCATCTAAAAATGGATTCACAATCCCACTGAATGATAGATGATGTAATCTCATGAAGCAGTATAACATTGTTACACTGTGTTGTGGATCAGGCTACACCATATGGGTGTGGATGTTGTTCTTAACATTATTCAGCTATCCCAGTCTAGTTATATGTTATTCATCATGAGTTTCATCTCCAAATCCAACATTATTATCATTCCTAGGAGGGAAATCAATACATGGATTATGTGAAATTATATGGCTCCAATTACATCTACTAGGAACCATTTCTAAATATGGCCATACAATATATTATATTATAATATTTTGAAACATAATGAAGAATCTCAAACAATACTTAGTGAAAATAAAAAATTTAGGTATGACTAATAACTAAATCATAATTTTTCTTGAATTTGGTGTATTTCAAAATTCTATCATAGTGCTTCACTCGCTAATTTTTTTCTTATATCTTTTTCCAAAGGTTTCTACTAAACTTACTATAATACCAACAATATATACCCCTCTCCTATTAGTATATAGTGAGTGATTACTTAATTACATTAAAATAATATAAAGGAAATCACATCAAGAAGGACATAATAATTTAATAGTTTTAGAAAACTAGATACATATTTGAACAATAAATTAAAATTAAAATAAAAAATAAAAAATAGATAATACTTTTAGAAAACCATTTTCTCCTATATTAACCATACATATAAATCATGAAAAACTTATTTGAATCTTGGGACAAAATAAAACATAAAAATGGATGAGATCATATACTCAATATGAGTAGGACTCATAAAACATATCATAAATAATATTTCAAGGTAAATAATCTAATCACAAGACAATTAATCCATATCATGAGCATTATTTGAAAGGAATAAAATATGATCCAAGAATGTCATATAAATGATCACTTGAACTTAAAAATGTAGATACATATATTTTACTAATTTAATAATCACATGAAAATCAATAACTAATATCATAATTATGAAATTTATAATGTTTTATATCTAAACCATACCATCAAGGCTTCATCCAAGACACTAAACATAAATGGATATTACATAAGCCAATACCCAAACTAGTTTGTCTCATGAGACCAACTGATTCATCGGGGGGATATTGTGGGACCTTTCAATCACATAATAAATCTAATAAAATCATAATATTAGAGGGGTGAAACATAATCAACATCTAAATCTATATTGAAACTATAAAAAAAATGTGGATTACATTCCCCATTCTATAAACATAATAACAAAACATCCAGAGTATTATAGTGAATTGTATCAAAATAGTACATTCCAAGACAATGTAATCAACAAAAATTAAATATTTAATATGTTATCATAATAGGTCAACCAAAATTAAACATAATATTCAAAAAAACATTCCAAAAAAGATGAAAATATTGAAAATGATATCATTAAAAAGGTCTAGAGGAAAATACCATTTTTCACTTTAATAATCATATAGGTTTAAAACACCATGAAATTATTAAAGATAAATTTTTATATTAATATAACCTTGTAATCATGTAACATAATATTCAAAAATTATCGATTTATTATTTCCTAAAAATACTATCTTTCCATATAAGTTAAAAAATATTTATTCCAAATTTTTTTCATAAAAGTATCAAATAACCTTTTTTAGAAAATAATGAAATATACTTTCAAACCATTTTTAAAAAATTAAATCATAAATAAAAAATACATTAAAAATTCATAGTAGAATAGTAAAAACATTTTTTCAAACAATTATATAAAACTTTTATAGGTAATAAAAGTTGTGTTTTATGTAAAATATTAATAAGATAACTTTTTAAAAGAATGTCTATTACAAATATCGTATTATTGAAGTTATCATTTATCAAATAGATCGATTTTGTGTATCCACTATAAATCCACATTAAACTAGTATAAATTTAAAATAAGGTAATGAAATTTCATTTCAAACATAATCATATCATGCCAAAATCAATGGAGTATAACTTTAACCTAATGAATAGAATTTGAGTTATGAAATCCCTTACCTCATGATTCCCCTTAGATTTTCATATATAAACAACATTTATAATGTGTTAAATAATATCATTACATAATTAAATAAGCCCAAATGACCTGAAGGTCTTCTTTTTTATTGATTATTTATAACCCCCCTTTCAAAGGATGACGGGGAACCCTTACAAGGCCCGTAAGCTCGGATATTTCATGGCATGTAGTCTTAGGAGATTACATGACCCGATGGTCTTAGGGTATTCAACTTGACTATCCAAAAGGAAATTCCCCTTCCCAGCATCTGCATCATGATAGTAGCTCTCCACCCTCGCATGGCCCTCTATCTTGGATTGTCGTGCAAGCACATGCTAGTCCCGATTGCATAGCCATACCATCTCATTCTGAAAAATCCATTTGGCTCTACTCTGTTGAGTTTACCTACTCGAAATCATCTTTTAGGGCTGCTCCTTTTTTATAATATCTTATATGATCCTTTTATAACATCCTACCACATGTTCATTAATAATATTTCATTACATTAAATGTTTTTGGTCTGTTCATTTTGTGGCTTCATTCATGGTTTACTTTTGTATCACTATTGATGTTCTAATAAAATCATAATAAAACACCATAAATGATATGAAATAGTACTAATTCATATAAAAATTTTCAATTTTTCCCATATATAATTTTTCTTTTGGAAATAGATATGATTAATAAGTTAAAATGTTAATGGAAATGTTTATTTTTTCCATTTTTCAGACCATCAAGAACTAGTTCGATATTATTAATATTATATATATATATATATATTAGTTCCCAGAAAATAAATAAGTTATAATATACCTATTGAAATTTCAATTAACTAGAATAATACTTTTATGATTGTACCTGATTTTGTAAGTGGGAAATGAAAAATCATTATCTATGTAGACATTTAACCATTATAATTTGGACAATGGTTTTGTTTCATTGAATAAGAGGACATAAGGAGATGGGTGGAAATAAGATAATACATTAGTGATATAAAATTATAGTATATACATCAAACTAGAGTTATTATTATTTTATGGATTAATTATGTGAGAAGAAGGTAGTAGAAGATAAGAAACTAGGAGAGGTGGTTTGAGAATTTATCCTCTTGAATATCTCCTCCTTGAAGGTCCTCTTAGGGAACATGCAATCGGTCTTTGAGTGAGACCGTAGGACATTTTATATAGGGATAGTGGGTAGGGCAGGTCGTGAAAGAGAATTTATGTTCTCTAATTTAACAACCTGATATATGAAGATTTTTTTCTAATTAATCTAATCTTTTCGATATTTTTCATTTCCCTCCACCAAATCGATTTTTTTTCATTTCCAAAAAGTCGCTTTAAGGATAAGAAGGAAACCAAAAATTCCAAACACAATGATTTATTCAATTCAAATTACTACATTCCAAAAAAATTCATCATCATTTTGATTCCTTTGAACCTCGAGTCAAGTTCCTGCCTTGAGTCAAAAACCTATCACATCGAACTTCCATTCCATTCACCTCCTAATAATCACCATACTAAGGAGAGCCACTAGAATCCTCATCACCATCATCTTAAACTTCACGGATGTCTCACGAAGTTTTATGTTATCATCATCAATATCATTCACACTGATTCGTTCTAGTTCCACTATCATCGTCACTATCATTCACACATTTTTGAGTTCCTAAGATAACATTTGTTACACGTAAGACCATGTTTTACAAAAATACAATATACTTCTACTATTATTGTGTAAATTTTTTTTATTGTAACCTAGTCATTAGAAAGGTGGTTTTGAATAATATTAATTAAATTATTGAAATATTGTTTGTCAATTTATATAAAAATAATTATTTGGTGAACAAATAACTTTAAACCAAAATAATACCCATTTTAAAATATAGGAAATATTTTGCAAGAAAAAAAATTATTCAATTAAACACTTTTTACCCTAATAAATTAATTTAACCACTTTTTATAAATGATTTTAATGATATATATATATATATTAATTCTTAATGTTTATCTTATGTGTTATCTATACAATAGATAAGAATAAATACAATATTATGCATAATGATATATATTCTTTCTAAAAGTTAATTTTAACTCCTTTTAATAGAGAAACTATTTTAAATATAAATTTTTAAACTATATTAAATGTTATTTCAAAAAAGAAACATCATTATTTAAATAATAAGAAAAAAATTTACTTTATACGTATTTTCCATACATTGTGAGAATATTCACTTCTTCATGAATAGTGAAAACAATGGATTTTAATTAAAAATGGAATTTCCATCTAATTTATTTTATATTTAAATTATATTTTAAATTTGTAATAAATTATATTTATATAATTTATACATATATGAATTCAATTTATGTAATTTTTACAAATTTTTTGTTGAAATTGGATATAAAAATATTTCAAAATTTTGAACATTTTCACTTTAAAACCACATTATCTCATCCCTTATGAAATATTATTTTTAAATTAATTTCTTCCAATTCTATGTTTATAATTTGGAAAAATTGATTCAATAATTGCAATCATAATAATTTATAATATCTATTAAGTTAAAAATATATTCTTTTCAAAATGATTTGTTAATATAATTATAATAAATCACAATGATTAAGGTAAACATGAGTTTACTTAGTGGTTAATATTTATCATAAGGGGAAAAATAACCGAGAAACATATTAAAAATCCAATTTCTAGAAAAATTTAGACCATATACTTCCCATTCTAGAAAAATGTTCCATCATTGGTGGCTCATGATGTAACGCTCCGACCCTAGTTACCCAGAGTCGGTGCATTATTACATACCATTGGAATAATCACAAGAGATCATGTCTTTAAAGATTCATTAGTTTAGTAGCCTTGGAATTACTAGATATATAAAAATGTTTTACATTATACCATGAAATAAAAAAACATTATTACCCTTTGAACACACTCTTAACCCTTAACATATCCTTGTTGGTCAAACATAATATACATCTTCACATCCTGGAAAATGGAAAACATAAGAAAGGGGTGAGCTCAGATGATCAATAAGAATAACAAGATAGTAGAAACATTCATAACAAGAATAAACATTTAATGCAATATATAAGAATAAAACAAAAGCCTTTTAAACAAAAACATCAGTATAATATGGAAAATATAAATCAAATAATTCCATTTACTTATTCACATGGATATTATACGCTTCGAATAATCACATGTTATATCAATAGCTAATTTCATAATGATATAACGCATAATGTCGGACATTATAACCACATAGTCAAGGCCTCGTTCCAAGAATATAAATTAGATTTTTTCAACGCCTTATGACAATACACTAGTTTATCTCATGAGACCTACCGATGTATTGAGGAGCTATAGTGGGCTCCACCCATCACTTACTAAGTCAAATGCATTACCCATATAAAAATGGTGAAACATAATCTAAACGTTCATATTAAAACTTTCATAAGATATGTCAACAATTCAACCAAAAACTGTGAATGGTATAAAAATACCACACCATAGTCCAACATAACTCATTAAATACAATATGGAGGATTTTATTATAATAAATCAACCTAAATCAAGAATAAAATACAATGAAGGATATTTAAATAGATGTAAATAATCAGTAAAACTATTTGAGGGAAATGACCCCTTTTTCATGGAAATATTTAAAAGTATCACTATTTATCAAGAAGCTATTTAAAAAAGATTTTTGAATCAAAGTGTCTCATTCCACATTGAATCTTTTAAAAGGAATTTTAATTTTAAAACAATTGAGTCAAAATAAATAAATCCATAAACCATGTTTAAAACATGGAAATTAAAGAGAAATATTTAGAAGAATAAATATTTAAAACATTTAAAACAATATTTTAATTAAAGAGTTCATAACCAAATGAAATACGATTGAATAAAAACAGTATCATTAATCAAAAAAATTAATATCATGAGAATAATGGGATTCATGATATTATATGTCAAATTATAAGGCCCCATCCTTAAACCTTACTTAATATTGAGTTACTTCAAGAATACACGTTGAGGATCTTTTCAGGTTTAGAGTTTTAGAGAATTAGATCATAAAACATGCATTACATTCCACATTTAAACAAAGTGGTTACATAAAAGATAGTACTCATTTTTCCCATCAACATAAACATATTTAAAATAAAACATGGATTCCTTCTTGACACTTCCATAAAACTATGATCACATCATTTACCTTTCCCTTGACCTGTGAAAAACATTTCAAAAACTTGGGATGAGCATAAAAAGCTCAGTAAGGGATATAAAAGTATGAACTGAAAACATTATTCCATGCATGAAATCATACTTTACTCATAAAACATAATCACATACATCATCAAATCATGAATAAATCATATAAATCATAATACATAAAGGTAACATGAGACATTCATATCATTCTTACGTAGGGAGTAACCCTCATGGTTACGTTTGGAATACCCATCACAGTATATTCCCTAAATCATTTCGGATAAAACTTAACGTTTAACTCCTTCTCGTTACCTAATGCATTGGAGAGCTATATCGGGCTCACCCACCCTTAGTTTATCGCGGAACCACCCATCTTTATAACAATTCCCATGAACCCTAACATAATCGTATCACATAAACCATGCATAAAGGAAACATAAAATTTCCACTTTTGAATCACAAGATATCAATACAACACATTGATATAAAAACATTATGAAAACCATTTTCAATACCAAAATAAAAGAAATGTAAAACATGGTATTTATTTTTCATTCAAAAAAAGTTATGGCTTGTAGAGGAAGCCGAAAATCAAATAATGGTCACGACGGTAGAGAAGTCATTGTCGCCGCATACATACGACAAAAAAAACATTCCCTTTTGTCATTTAGTAAACTATTCATATAAAAAGATTCCTTTTGTATAAAATTAAAATTCAAAGGATTTTATAAACTGTATAAAATAAAGTTGTGTATAAAACAAAATATTCCTCAATGAAAGGAGATTGAGATAATGTCCCTTACAAAGATGGTATCCTTGGATTAAGGATAAATCAATTACATAATTATGTGTGACAAACAAGTACACCAAATATAAGTGGATATTAAGTTTAAAACAATCATAGGTCATTCAAACATATTCATAGAACGACATATTCAAGGAGTACAAGTTTATCTCAAAGAATCAAAATTGGGTTAAGAAGTTCCCTTGCAAAAATTCGACAGCCTAACGGCGTCATATCAAACATCAGAAAATGAGTTAATGAGAGATAAAAAGGGAATCTCATCACTTGGACATAAAATTTACATCAATAAAGATATAGAAGAACATATCCCAACATTATAATATGTAAATTAAAAGACCCAACAAATGAAGTCTTTTAAAAAGAGGAGGGTGAAAAGTTCCCTTACTGACTTGGGTATCTTTCGAAACATTCACCCCATGAAAGAAGGAAAATACTAAATTGATGTAAATACTCATAAATGAAAGTATATTACAAAATTAGTAGAATAATGTGAAGTACATATACCACTGAAAGGAAATGGTGGCAAATGTAGCATAAATCTCACGGGAATAATAGTGCGATGAAAAAAATCCTTTACGAAAACTGGGCAGCCTAACTGCGCCACTTAAAATTTCCAAAAAATGGATTGATGAGATAAAATAGGGTCTCTCATCATATTAACATAAAACATACATAAATAGGAATATAAAATAACATCCCCCAACATAACAAATAATAGATTAAAAGAAGTGACATAATGGAGAGTATTTAAAAAGAAAGATAGAGGTTGGATCTCTTACGAAAATTCGGCAGCCTAACGGTGCCACAAAAAACATCCAAAAAGGATTTATGATAGAAAATATGGTCTCTTCATCATATGAACATAAAAATTACAGTAATAGTAATATAAACTAACATCCTAATCATAAGAAAGATGAGCTTAAAAAGAATGACATAAAAGAGTGTACTTTAAAAGAAAGAGAGGGGTAGGATCCCTTACCTCGTATCTGACTTGACTCGATCATTATTTAATCTCTTGAATAATAAACCTGAGTTAATTTATACTTGCTTAAGAACCTTTTTAAAGTTCATTATTACTTTTATATCACTTATTACTATGTCATGAACACTATGTAATTATTTAAGTTAATAACGGTCGTTTTAACGATCATTGCTACTTGAGTCAAAAATAAACTCTTTATAATTACATGTTTGTTCATGGGGTAAAATATCCATTATAACCAGAATTATATTCATTATTTATATTTCATATATATCATATATATCAATTTTATAGATTAATTTATAATATTAGATAACATTTAGAGGTACGAAATGAAATGCACCGTTAATAGAGACGATAATCTGTACGTACGCATGAACGATACTTCCACTTCTATTTTATATTTAATGAAATTGAAGCATAATTATACATAATAGTATTATAATTCCAGTATGGTATCTTATATAATATCATTAAATCTATCCTTCATATTTACCACATATGGTATTAACGAATCAAATCACTTTGAGGGGGCAGTGGTCCGCACTTCCTAAAATGAAGATATCGCGTTTACCCATAATGGAAACCATAAAGGTATGACATAAATGAAAAATACATAAGATTAAGGGAAACATAAACATATTATATATCATATATAAATATATTCACATCTTATTGGACACATTTGAAGGTGTTAAAAAAATATTGAACAATCATCGTTTCGTGATGCAGAAATTCACCATCCACAGAAATAGCATGTTCATTAACCATTAGATGTAGGTGTGTGTAAGTGTAGCTCGAATCCTTCTTATAAAAACATACTAGTATATGGAAGATACTAGTTTTGTTAAAAAATAAATGAATAAAAAGAGTTTAGGGGGTTGTAGAAGCAAAATAAAACAAAATAGCACAAGTGAAGACGTTACCTTAAAATCGGGTAACTCCATTTGGTTTGAACGAAAAGGGTTTCTTGAAGAGCTTTCTGGCTAAGTTAAGACTTCTAGGATGAGGAGAGATATTTTTATAGACAAACTTATCATATATTGTCCGATAAAAAGGCTTGAGATGTGTGGGTAAGGAGGTAGAGGTGGGGGCCTTTTAAAAGAGGTGAGGAGGGGCACTCTTGGAAAGGTATAAAATGTTACTTTATTTTCAAATGTGTTTCGGATTTTAAAGGTCCTTCATTGATGTATTTCGATGATAAGGTGATAAGAGTTCTAAATCCACCCATCCAATAGGTTTTTTACATGTGTAGGTCTTAGATATTACATTATCGTTTCATTTTATTTAAATCGTTAAATAATGAGGTAATCACTGCATCATCATGATGTCATAAATAATTTAATTTATTTAATGTCTAAAATTTAAAAAAAAAATACAATGATTCAGGAAATCTTTTTATATTTTTCAATGACTATTTATATTCAAAAATATGACTTGTATAACCCCATATAAAAATTGTTTTAGTAAAACAATACATGTTTGTGTCATTTTTACTTTTACTTTAAATAAAAGGTATAAATGTCATTATCTTACCCAAGTGGCTCCATGGGGTCCCAAAAATCGACCCATGGGTATTCTTGGTCGGAAATTACTCATAAAATAGGGTTAGGACAAGTTTAAAGATATTTTCATTTTATTATAATATCATTTTTACATTTAATCACACTAATTGCCTTTAATTGCGATTAATAAAACTTAAAAATTACTTTTCATCAAAAATTATTTTCATCCCATTGAACCAAATTTATTTAATAATGAAAATCATTTATATTGTATTTTTTAAATTCAAATAACATAAGTGTTAATGTTCCATTTAAATGAAATATCAGTTTTTGTAACTACCACTTTGTTGTTTCACTATTCATAAAAAATTAAGGTTTTTCAGAAAAATACCAAAACTTCTCCCTAAGATATATTTGAAATTATGAATTCAAAAATGAATTATTTTTTTACCAAATTCATAAAATATAAGTTGCATTAATTAATTTTATAATAAAATTCCGCTGTCAAATCAAATTTGGTGTTTTTAAGAAACAATATCTATCAAAAGATTGACACTCGTTTATGTCCAATCTCAAAGTGATATTAATTAGAATGACCACCATTGGATTAAATGGTAAAAATATATTCTAATTTAACTTTAAAACCAATTAAAAAGATAATATAATCATATAAATAAATTATATTAAAAAGTGGTTTTGAATTAAAATACAACATTTTTCACTATTCATTAAAAATGAACTTTATTGGAAAAATACCAAACATTTACAAAAAGTAAATTTTGTTGTCTTGATTATAAAGAATAATTTTTTTTGATAAATATAACACATAAAATTTTCAAAAATTGGATTTAAAAGAGGTTCGCAACCAAAAGGCGGTTAATCAACCTTTTAAAGAATATTAGAATGTTTACGCTTAAAATTGGATTCATTCGCATTTTTCATCATCTAACATTTATTGTAAAAAGTAAAAATATTTGAAAAACATATATAATCATTTTTTAGTTAGTTCTGTTCATTCCTGTCATTAAAACGGCTAGGTGTTAACTACTATTTAAAATAAAATTTTTTTATAATTAGAGTGCAACGAAATATTTCAAAGGTACTCGTTGTTGCGTATTGGGTAAGCCATCAAGCATAGTGTTACCTTTAAATTAATCTTAACATTTTATTCACAAATAGGGATAAATATAAAAATTTGATATTCTTTATTTACCTGGGGTGTTACATCCTTCCCCCCTTTTGGGAAATGCGTCCTCGCAATTTTAAAATTAGGCTCGGAAACATCATTGAAAGTCCCACATCAGAACAAGAGTCGGTAAAACACTCACTTTAAAAGAAAGAACGAGAAGTACAGAGGTCACCTGAGTTAACCCATACTATGACTCCATGTAGGAAAACATGGATATGGAAGAAAAAGAAAAGGATCATGTTCTGAGGGAGAGTGATAGGAAACATGTTTAGGATAAATTTAACCACAAGAAAATCACAAACTTGTGGAGGGTTGAACGGTATTTGATTCCCCTATAGGAAACGTTAATAGAAAAATTTTTTGTTTTAAGGTAATTTTCATTGAGGAATTTATTTTTGATCTTAAGGAAACATACTTACTTTTCATGTTGACTTTCAACTTTTACTAGATTTCTTACACAAACTCGTACTTTCTGCAAACGACGAGTATTTAGGAATACTTGTTCGCATTAAGAGTAATATAATTAATTTCTTTAGAGTCACCTAATCCAAAAAAGAGAACTATATATTTCCCATGTCTTTAGACCCTTACCAAAACCAAAAATTTTGAACAAGATCAGATAAACTAGAAAAGGATAACCCTTTATAAAAAGAAAATTTATTCATAATCTCCAAAAAATTTCCAACAAAACCCAAAGTTCAATGAGGACCATTCGATAAACAATTTGTCCATAAAATTCTTCAAAGTAAACCAAACTAAGATCAAAACCCAATTATTTTAAGGATTTAGTCACATAGTCTTCCAAGGTAAAAAATAACACTTATCTCTAAATAACATCAGTTACTCTAAAAGTCTCATATTGTAAAGTAATTAACCTAATCACATATCCTCATTGATAGTTACTAATTTCAATAGATAACCCAAAATTAACATACTCCTAATTCATAAAATCATCTAACTAAAAAGAATTAGTCAAACTAACCAGGGACTTCTTATAGTCCAGTGGTAGGCGATAAATAACAGTTGCACTTTGGTTGTGGGTTCGCTTCCCGCAGCTTTGTCCGACGTGACGGGTTGTCACACAGCCTGCGTGTTGTCCTTTTTATAAAACTTCAAAAATAACCCTTACATGTTTTAACCACAATAGTTTCCTTATACCTATCATTTTCATCCAAATTCCTTACGATCTCAACATTTTAATTGTAGAAGTCTTATTTCACCACCATAAAAAAAACGATTCCCAAAATGAATAACAACATACCTTGATCATAGCATCCACTCAGTTTCATCGTCATCTTATTCACATAGGTAGAAGTACCATGAATTAAAACAATGATTTATAGATCCTTAAAAATCATATGCTTCCTATATCCAAATACACCTGGTACAACATGGGTTATATGGGTGTTCACAGAAAAACTGTTTTCGAAAACAATCATTTATAACATAAAATTCCAAAACATCTGAAAAAAACATGATTTCTATAAAATAGTCGAACATAATTTGAGTTGAACCTTTCTAATATTTGTCATTTGAAAATACCCTAATTATGTGATGAGAGAATATATATTAAAATCAAATATAAATAGGTTGTGCAAGGGTCTCCTTCCTCAGCACCATTTTTAAAATCATAATATGCTTCAAATTCTTGTTATAAGTTAAAATATTTGAAAATACCTTGATAATATTTACCTTTCTTGAAAATATGATAATATTCTGAAAATAGTATTTGTCTAAATACAACCCATGATCCACGATGAAAACGAGGTATATTGGAGGTGTTTGATATCTCAAACAACTGCTTGCAAGAGAGTTTTATGCTAGAAAAAGTTTCACAATCCTCAGAACATGACTTTTCAATAATTATTGCAAGCATGTCATCAAGAAGTGATAGGATTGTCATTTGAGATCCTCCTCCTTCCATTCGTAACTGACTTTACTTGTCCGGAAAAATGTTATAAAACAAGGATTTAACTGAAATAATTGATATATGGACTAACCATGTGTCCAAAAAAACTCTTAATCCCTAAAGTTGTCTAAACTGACCTCTGATACCAACTATAAGGCTCTAGCCTTAAACCTTACTTAATCTTGAGATACTTCAAAAATACATGTTGAGGATCTTTTCAGGTTTAGAGTTTTAGAGAATTAGATCATAAAACATGCATTACATTCCACATTTAAACAAAGTGGTTATATAAAACATTGCACTCATTTTTCCCATCAACAGAAACATATTTAAAATAAAACATGGATTCTTTCTTGACACTTCCTTCACACTATCATCACATCATGTACCTTTCCCTTGACATGTGAAAAACATTTCAAAAACTTGGGATGAGCATTAAAAGATTAGTAAGGGATATAAAAGTACGAAATGAAAACATTAGTCCATTCATGAAATCATACTTTACTCAAAAAACATAATCACATACCTCATCAAATCATGAATAAATCATAAAAATCATAAGACATAAAGGTAACTTGAGGCATTCATAACATTCTTACATAGAGAGTAACCCTCATGGTCACGTTTGGAATACCCATCATAGTATATTCCCTAAATATCTTCGGAGAAACCTTAACATTTAACTCCTTCGTGTTACCCAATGAATTGGAGAGATATATCGGGCTCACCCGCCTTTAGTTTATCGTGGAACCACCCGTCTTTATAACAATTCCCAAGAACCCTAACATAATCGTATCATATAAAACATGCATAAAGGAAACATAACATTTCCACTTTTCAATTATAAGATATCAATACAACACATTGATATAAAAACATTATGAAAACCATTTTCAATACCAAAATAAAAGAAAATTAAAACATGGTATTTATTTTTCATTCAAAAAAAAGTTATGGCTTATAGAGGAAGCCGAAACTAAAATAATGGCCACGGCGGCGGAGAAGTCATTGTCGCCGCATACGTACGACGAAAAACATTCCCTTTTGTTGTTTAATAAACGCTTAATATAAAAAGATTCATTTTTAATAAATGTAAAACTCAAAGGGTTTTATACACCGTATAAAAGAAAGTTGTGTATAAAAAATATGCCTCAATGAAAGGAGATTGAGATGATGTCCCTTACAAAGACGGTATCCTTGGATAAGGATAAATCAATTACATAATTATGTGTGACAAAAAAATACCCAAAATATAAGTGGATATTAAGTGTAAAACAATCATAGGTCATTCAAACATATTCATAGAATGACATATTCAAGGAGTACATGTTTATCACAAATAATCAAAATTTTGTTAAGAAGTTCCATTGGAAAAATTCGACATCCTAATGACGTCACTTCAAACCACAGAAAATGAGTTGATGAGAGATAAAAAGGGTATCTCATCACTTGGACATAAAATGTACATCTATAAGGATATAGAAGAACATATCCCAACATTAAAATATCTAAATTAAAAGATCCAACAAATGATGTCTTTTAAAAAGAGGAGGGTGAAAAGTTCCCTTACCGACTTGGGTATCTTTCGAAACATTCACCCCATTAAAGAAGGACAATACAAGAATGATGTAAATACTCATAAATGAATTTATATTACCCAAAGAGTAGAATAATGGGTAGTACATATACCACTGAAATAAAATGGTGGAAAATGTAGCATAAATCTCATGGTAATAAAAGTGAGATGAAAAAATCCCTTATGAAAACTCGGCAGCCTAACGACGCCACTTAAAACATCCAAAAAATGGATTGATGAGATCAAATAAGGTCTCTCATAATATTAACATAAAATTTACAGCATGACAAATATAAAATAGAATCCCCCAACATAACAAAGTGAAGCTTAATATAAGTGACATAAAGGATAGTACTTAAAAAGAAAGAGAGAGGTTGGATCTCTTACGAAAATTCGGCAGCCTAACGGCGCCACTCAAAACACCCAAAATGGATCGATGAGAGAAAAATAGGGGCTCTTCATCATATGAACATAAAAATTACAGTAAAATTAATATAAAATAATATCCCAATCATAGGAAATATGAGCTTAAAAGGAATGACATAAAAGAGTGTACTTAAAAAGAAAGAGAGGGGTAGGATCCCTTACCTCGTATCAGACTTCAGTCGAACGTTCTTTAATCTCCTGAATAATAAATGTGAGTAAATTTCTACTTTCTTAAATTTTTTTTTAAATTTCATTATTCCTATTATATCACTTATTACCATGTCATGAACATTATGTAATTATTTATGTTAATAACGGTCGTTTTAACGATCATTACTACTTGAGTCAAAAATACACTTTTTATAATTACAATTTTGTTCATGGGGAAAAATATCGATTATATCCAGAATTATATTCATTATTTATATATCATATATATCATATATATCCATTTTATACATGCATTTATAAAATAACATAACATTTAGAGGTAAGAAATGAAATGCACTGTTCATGGAGACGGTAAGTCGTACATACGCATGAATGCTACTTCCATTTCTATTTCTTATTTAATTGAATTAAAACATAATGATACATAATAGTATTATAATTCCAGTATGGTATCATATATAATATCATTAAATCTATCCTTTATACATACCACATATGGTATTAACTAATCAAATCACTTTGAGGGGGTGGTAGTCTGCATTTCATAAAATGTAGATATCGTGTTTACCCATAATGGAAACCATAAAGGTATGCCATAAATGAAAAATACATAAGCTTAAAGAAAACATAAAAATATTATATATCATATATAAATATAGTGACATATTAATGGCCACCTTTGAAGGTGTTAAAAGAATAATGAACAATCCTCGTTTCGTGAGGCAGAAATTCACCATCCACAGAAACATTATGTTCTTTAACCATTAGATGCTGGTGTCTGTAAGTGTAGCTCAAATCCTTTTTATAAAAACATCCTAGTATATGGAAGATACTGGTTTTGTTAAAAAATAAATTAATAAAAAGAGTTTAGGGGGTTGGAGAAGAAAAATAAAACAAAATAGCACAAGTGAAGACGTTACCTTAAAATCAGGTAACTTCTTTTGGTTTGAACCAAACGGGTTTATTGAAGAGCTTTATGCCTAAGTTAAGGCTTATCGGATTAGGAGAGGGATGTGGAGAGACAAAATGATCAGATATTGGCCGAGACAAAGGCTTGAGATATGTGGGTAAAGAGGTAGAGGTGGGGGCCTTTTATAAGAGTAGAAGAGAGGCACTCTTGGAAAGTTATAAAATGTTACTTTATTTCCAAATGTGTTTCGGATTTTAAAGGTCCCACAATGATTAATTTCTAGGATAAGGTTATAAGAGTTCTAAATCCACCCATACAATAGGTTTTTGACATGTTTCGGTCTTAGATTATATATTATCTTCTAATTTTATTAAAATCGTTAAATAATGAGGTAATCGCGGCATCATCATGATGTCATAAATAATTTAATGTATTTAATGTCTAAAAATAATAAAAAAAATACTATGATTTATGAAATATTTTTATATTTCCAATGAATATTTATAGTAAAAAAAATGACATGTATAACCCCATGTAAATTTGTTTAGTAAAACAATACATGTTTGTGTCATTTTTTCTTTTACTTTAAATAAAAGGCATAAATATCATTATCTTACCTAAATGGCACCATGTGGTCCCAAAAATGTACCCATGGGTTTTCTTGGTCTTCCATGACTCATCCAATAGGTTTAGGACAAGTGTCAAGATATTTTCATTTATTATAATATCATTTTTACCTTAAATCACGCTAATTACGTTTAATCGTGATTAATAAAACATAAAAGTTACTTTTCATCAAAAATTATTTTCATCCCATTGAACCACATTTTACTTTATAATGAAAATAATTTATATTGGATTTTTTAAATTCAAATCAGAGAAGTGGTAAAGTTCCATTTAAACGAAAAATTAGTTTTTGTAACTACCACTTTGTAGTTTCACTATTCATAAAAAATTAAGGTTTTTCAGAAAAATACCAAAAATTCACCCTAAGATATATTTTATATTATGAATTCAAAAATGATGTATTTTTTACCAAATTCATAACATATAAGTTGCATTAATTAATTTTATAATTAAATTCCGCTGTCAAATCAAATAGAGTGTTTTTAAGAAACAATATCTATCAAAATATTGCCACACGTTTATGTCTAATCTCGAAGTGATATTAATTCCAATGACCACCATTGGATTAAATGGTAAAATATATTCTAATTTCACTTTAAAACCGATTAAAAATATAATCTAATAATATAATTATATTTGATTAAAAAGAGGTTTTCAATTAAAATACAACATTTTTCACTGTTCATTAAAAAATGAACTTTATTGGACAAATACCAAAAATTTAAACAATGTAAATTTTGATGTCCCGATTATAAAGAAGAATTTTATTTTGTAATATATAACACATAAAATTGTCAAAAAGTGGATTTAAAAGTGGTTCTCCATCAAAAGGCAGTAATCGACCTTTTAAAGAATATTAGAATGTTTACGCTTAAAATTAGATTCATTCACATTTTTAATCCTCTAACATTTATTGTAAAAATTAAAAATATTTGAAAAACATATATAATAATTTTGTAGTTAGTTCTGTTCATTCCCATCACTACAACGGCTAGGTGTTAACTACCATTTAAAATAAAATTATTTTATTATTAGAGTGCAACGTAAGATTTCAAAGAAACTTGTTGTTGCGTATTGGATAAGCCATCGAGCATAGCATTCCCTTTAAATTAATATTAAAATTTTATTCAAAAATAGGGTTAAATATAAAAATTTCATATTCTTTATTTACATGTGGTGTTACACAAAGTATAGTATATACACTATATAAAATTGAATTGGTGCATAACAACAAAGAAGTATCGATGGAATGTAAATTGAGAAAAAATAACTTATAAAGACCATACCCTTAAAATAAGGATAAATCAAAGAAATAAATATGTGTGAAAATATAAATACTCTCAATATTATTGGATATTCAGTGTAAATCAATCATATTACATTCACACATATTCTTATAAAAACCAAATGAATGGCATTGTTGTTTAACTCAATGAATGAAAATTGAGTTAATATTACCCTTATGAAGTTCATATGAATTTCTTGAGAATTTATAAATGGATTGATTATGTGTAAAAAAATTATATCCACACAAAGATGAGTGTAAATTACAACATAAATAAATAAATTGTTATGTCACACATAATAATTGATTAAAATAATCAATGAAATGTGCGTAAAACACAATGACAGGAAATTGAAATTAGAAATTCCCTTAATGATTTGTTTACATACGAAACATACACCCCATGAAAGAAGGATAATAAAATGAACATTTTAAATACCCATAAATTATATTATATTATACAAATAATATAATCATGGGAAGTAAATACACCACACAAAACGAAATTGTGGAAAATATAACATGAATCTAACGGGAATAAAAGTGAGAAGAAAACCTCTTAACTTGTACATTTCCATCGTAAAGGGTACATTAAACTGTTGTATAATAGTTAAATCAATGTTATTAAATTATAAAAGAACCACATACCAAAATAAGATATCATATACGGTCTTCTAATATTGTTTTGTTAATAATATTTCAGTAGTATCATTATTTCAGGTGTTAACTGATTTGTTTTCCTTTATATGTTTAGTAACATAAGCCATGTTTGTTATGGATAGGATGTATTTTATTCCTATCCATATTGATATTAAGTTCTTAAACATTATTTTTAATCATAAAATTAAAATTATTATTGAATGGTTATAATGGGGTATGACTCTCATCGCGTTCGTGGAGACGGTAATCTGTACGTACACACAAGTGAAAATATCATTTTATTGATTGTGAAATAGTATGTAATTGGATGTTATATCATATATAAAAAATAAATAACATGTAAATTTTTTTATTTACATCAATTATACTCATTATTATACCCATCCAAATAAAAAATTGTTGAATAACAAACTACACCACGACGTGGAGACGATAAGTCGTACGTACACACGTATGGTGACATTGTCATTCATTGGACGGATAGAATAATTAAAGTAGTTTCACCATATTAATTATACCGTCATAGTATGTATAAGGTAATGGAGATATTATTTTGGTATGGAAACAACAAAGAAAAGGGAAGTGTATAAAGATAATAAATTTGAAAGAGGTGATGAAATTATTACCTCTTTTCCGGGTGCTTCCTTTTGTTTTGATCAAAAAGGGATCCTTATGTAGGCTTTTTGATCAATGTAAGGCCTCTAGGTTGACTTTAGGGTTGTTGGGAGGATAATTGAGTAGGTTTTTGCTGAGAAAAACGGCTTTGGATGAGTGAAAGTACGATAAGAGGAAGTTCCCTTTTATAAGAGAGGTGAGGGTCACTTTTGGAAATTCTTGAAATATTATTTTATTTTAAAAAAATGTTCAGTTTATAATGGGTAAAAATGTATTTATCTCAAGGATAAGGTGTGTAAAGGTCTAAATATACTCAACTAATTAGTTTTAGACATGTTTAGGTCACCATATTAACCTTATCTTTTAGATTTAACTCTCAGTTAAATAGTTTAATTTTTACCATGTCTGCTTATATTTTTATATTACATAGTTAATAAACATACAATAAAACTCCTAGAAAACCACAAATGGTTCATTAATCACACATCTATAATTATATATGTCTTTTGGGAAAAACATCGTTTTTTAGGACTATTATATTTTTTAATAAAATAATATTTGTTTTATAAACTCAATTATTTAAATTTTGGGACTATTTAGTATTTGGATTTTGTTAAAGCCATATCAACTTGATTAATTCGAAATAAATTCATTAAATCAACACCAATATGTCATTTTAACCTTTTATATTATTCTAAGGCATCAAAAGTCTCAATTTACTTTTATTTAAATATTTATAATATCAATTATTTTAATCATTCATTAATTAGGTAATTACTTCATCATCATTATGTAATAGTTAAATTTATATTTTTTAATGTCTAAAAATTGTAAATAAAATTCCATTATGTAGGAAATAGTTTTTTCTTTCTAATTAATACTTATAGTCGAATTTACCTTATGTATAACCCTATATTAGAAATCGTTTAGTTATTCAACTTTGAATTTTATACTTTTAATTCTTCTTTAAATAAAATAATAAAAAATGATATAATCAAATCCAACTGGATCAAAAAGTATCATATTTTTTACTAAGGTATATTTTGGTCAATGTATAATTATCCAATATAATTAGGACTTGAGTTAGGATAATTATAATATCATTTTACCTCATATTACCCTATTTACTTTTAACCGTGGTAAATAAAATTCAAAAGTTACTACTCACCAAAAATTATTTTCATCCTATTGAACCAAATTTTACATACTGATATCAACCATGTCTCTCAGAATTTATATTTTCAGTTCATAGAAATTGTAAAATTTTGTTTTATGAAAATTTGAAAATGTGCAGAGAAGGTGGGTAAAAGGCATTAAAAAGATCAATAAATTTTATACATTAAATCTTATTATAAAATGACTCCAACGAATTCAATTTGACTTATATAGGTTTTATTTATCTATAGAAAAATTAAAATAAATTAAAATAAAATTAATAATTACTTCAATTAAAGTCATTTTTATACTATAACACAATCTTTTTAACTATTCATCAAAAATTGAATGTTTTCAGAAAAATACAAAAAAATCACCCTAAGATTATTTTGATATTCCAAATTCAAAAATTATGCCTATTTAACCAAATTTAAAAAATTTAATTTTTATTAACTAATTTAAATTTTTTTCCAGTTATCAAAATAAGAAAGCGGGTTTTTGAGAACTAAAAACTATCAAAAGACTGAAAGGTTTTTATGTCCAATTTAAATGTAAAATTACTTCCAATGACCAACATTGGATTATATGATAAAAATATAATCTAGTTATACTTCAAAACCATTCAAATGTATAATTTAACACGATAAATTATTTTTATTTAAAAAGTTGTTTTTAATTAAAATTTAGTATTCTTAACTATTCCTCAAAATAAGAAAGTTATCAGAAAACAAACTAAAAATTATCCAAACTATATTTTTATGTCTAGATTCTAATGAAAAAGTTTATTTTTTCAAATTTAATATATAATAGTTTCAAATATTGGATTTAAAAAGTGTTCTCCATCAAAAGGTGGTAAAATTTCATTTTTGAAGAAATACTTATTTTATCTAAAAAAAATTGAATTTATTATTTTATTATGTTTATGAAACACATAATATTGATGCTAAAATTATATGGAGTATATAAAATTAAAAATTCAATTAATACTATTCATAACAAATTTTTGAACAGCTAGTTTGATAAGTCAGGGTGTGCTCAAACACGGTGTTCCATGTAGAACCAGATACTGAATTAATTTAAAGAAAATAACTTAATTTGAAATCTTGGGGTGTTAAATTCTTACACCCTTTTAAAAAGTGTTCCCTAGAAATATTAAAATTGGGCATGGTAACTTCTTTGAAAGTACCACATCGGAAAAATAGTAAATAAAACTATCACTTAAAAAGAAATAAATAGATGTACAAAGGTCACCTGAGGTAACCCATACTAGGGATCAATGTAGGTAAACATGGGTATGAAAGATAAATTATGTGTCAATTTCTAATGGAGGGTGATAGGAAACACGATCAAGATAAAGTTAACAATAAGAAGCCTCCAACATGTGATGGGTTAAACATTCATTAGTTACCGAGTAGGAAAATTAAACGAACACTATTTTTTTGTCTTATATTCCTTTTCATAATGTTGAGGAATTTATTTCTGAGATTGACTAAGAAAATAAGTATATATACATACATTACAAGTAAAGTTTCATCCATTAATAAATTTCTATCAAAAACTCATATTTTTTCCAAATGATGAGTATTCTTGATTACTTGGTCAGACCTAAAGCGCTAGAATCACCTTATAGAGAATACCATAATCCAAAAAAATATGAACTATATATTTCCATTTTTCTAGACATTAACCAAAACAATTGTGAGTAAAATATTAGATGATATCCAAAAGGGATAATCCTTTGGTGAAAAAAATATTACTCTTAATATCCAAAATTATACAAAAAATACCCAAAGATCAACAAAGACCATTCAATAAACAATTTACATAAAATTATTCAATATAATAAAAACTAATATTGAAACCAAAAATTTAGAAGGATTTGATTATATATTCATCCACTATAAATATTATTATTTATCTCCAAATAACCAAGAGTGCAGCAAATTCATAACCAAGAGTTCACCAAAGCCCATTGTCGTGTACTTGGATAACCCCCATCAAGCCTGAAACTCCTTGTTGGAGTTTTCACTCTTTGTTACATCTATTCTAGAGCTACCTCTACCTGTTCGTATCCAAACAGAGATGTATTTCATGTAAAAAACACAAAAAATCTACATTACCAAAATTCTAGGAAGTTCTTATATACTAATCCTTAATGTCAATCTTAGAGTAATGATCTCTAATCAGAGTTTTTCTAAATCTAGCTTCCACGGTTTGTAAAAAACATCTTCAAATATCAACTATAACACCCTGACACTGGTTACCCATAGTCAGTGCATTATTACATAACATTTTAACGATCACAAGAGATCAAGTCACGCAATACTGATTAGTTTAGAAGCCTTGTAATTACTCGATACATAAATATTTTTTACATTACACCATGAAATAAAAAACAACATTATTTCCCCTTTGAACACACTCATAACCCATAGCTTATCCCAGTATGTCAAACATAATATACTTATTCACATCCTAGAAAAAATAAAACATATGAAAGGGGTGAGGTTAGATGATCATTAATGATAACAATATAGTGGAAACATTCATAAATAAGCATAAACATTTAAGGCAATGTATAAGACTATAACACAAGCCTTTTAAACATAAACATCAGTATAATATGGAAAATATAAATCATATAATGAAATCTAATTATTCACATGGATATTCTACTAGTCGAATAATAACATGTAATAGCAATAACACATTTCATAGTGATGGAATGCATAATTACCAACATCATAACCACGTATTCAAGGCCTTGTACTAGGACTACAAATAATATTTTTTAAGGCCTTGTTCTGAGACACTAATTTGTCTCTTGAGACCTACCGATGGATTGAGGATATATAGCGGGCTACACCCATCACTAATTATGTCCAATTCATTCCTCAAATTAAATAGTGAATCATAATATTAGCATTTTATTAAAAATAGTATACAAAATTTCATTAATTTAACCACAATCCAATAATGGTATAAAAATAGCCCGTCCACTATCAAACATAACTCATTCAATACAATATAGAATATTCTATTATAATAAATCAACCTCAATCATGACTAAAATATAATGAAGTATACCGACATAGATGAAAATAATTTTTAAAACTATTTTAGATAAATATCTTCTTTTTCATGGAAACATTTAAAAGTCTCACTATTTATCAAGAAGTTGTTTAAATCAATTTTTTATATCAAAGTGTCCCATTCCACTTTGAAACATTTAAAATTAATTTTAATTTTAAAACATTAAAATCCAAATAGATAAATCTATAAAACCATTTTTAACACAAGGACATTAAAGAGAAGGATTTTGAAGAATAAATTTTTAAAAAATTTAAAACAATATTTTAGTTAAAGAGTTCCAATCCAAATGAAAGACGCTTAAAACCAAATAGAAGCATTAATCAGAAAAATTTAATATCTTTAGAAAAAAGGGATTCATGGTATAATATGTCAAAGGATATTATATACACCATATAAAAGTGAATTGGTGCATAACAACAATGAAGTCTCAATGGGATGTAAATTTGGACAAAATCCCTTATAAAGACCATATCATTAGATTAAGGATAAATAAAAGGCCTAATTATGTATGAAAAATATAAATAGAATAAATATTATTGGATATTCAGTGTTAATCAATCATATGACATTCACACATAATCTTATAAAAACAAAACCAATGACCTGGATGTTTAACTCAATGAATGAAAATTGAGTTAATATTACCCTTTTCATGTTCATATCAATGACTTGATAATTTATAAATAGAGTTATTATGTGTATCGAAATTATATCCAAACACAGGGGACTGTAAATTTCTACATAAATAAATAAATACTGATTTCACACATAATCTTGGAGTAAAATAATCAATGAAGTGTGCGTGAAACCCAATGAGGGGAAATTGAAATTAGAATTTTCAATGCTGATTTGATAACTTACGAAACATACACCCCATGAAAGATGGATAATAAAATGAATCTGTAAATATCCATAAATAAAGGTATATTACACTGTGAATACAATCAATGGTAGTATATACACAACATAAAAGGAAATAGTGGCAAATATATCATGTATCTCATGAGAATAAAAGGGAGACGAAAACCATTACCAAGTACGTTTCCTTAGTCAAGGGTACGTTAACCTCATGTGTAATAGTTAAATAATTTTTATTAAATTATACAAGAACCACATACCTAAATATAATATCATAATTTATCTTCTAATATTTCTTTGTCAATAATATTTCAGTTGTATCATAGTTTCGTGTGTCAACTAATTCATTTTCATTTATATGTTTTGTTATGTAAGTCATTTTAGTTATGAATTGGATGTATTAGATTCATATCTAGAATTATATTATGTTCTTAAAAATTATTTGTAATCATAAAATGATAACTATTGTTGAATGGTTACAATGGTGAATGGATCTCATCACGTTCGTGGATATTGTAATCTGTATGTACGCATGAGCGACAATATCATTTTATTTATGGTGAAATTATATGTAATTGAAAGTTATATAATATATAGAGATTCATTAACATGTTATATTTACTATTTACATCAATTATACTCATTATTATACACATCCCAATAATTAAGAGTTATATAACAAACTACACTATGATGTGGAGACGGTAAGCCCCACATATGCAGGTATGGTGACTTTGTCATTCATAGGATTGATAGAATAATGACAATGGTTATAACTTATTAATAATAACATCACAATATTTATAAGGTAATGGATTTCTTATTTTGGTATGAAAAAAGCAAATAAATAGGATGTATATGATGAAAAGAACTTTGGAAGAGGTGACGGATTTATTACCTCTTCTTCAGGTGCTTTCTTTTGATTTGACCTAAACGGATCCATAGGATGGCATTCTGATCAATATAAGGCCACTTTATTGAATTTAGGGTTGTTGGGAGGATATTGGAGCTAGGTTTGGTCGATCCAAATGGTTTGGGGTTGTGAAATTAAGAGAAGGGGAAGTACCCTTTTATAAGAGAGGTGATGGTCACTTTAGGAATAACTTGAAATATTATTTTATTATCAAATTATATTCGGTATATAATGGCTCCAAATGGATTTATTTCGAGTATAAGGTGGTTATTGGTCTAAATACTCTCAACCAATACGTTTTGAACAAGTTTAAGTCACCAAATTAACCTTATATTTTTTATTTAACTCTTAGTTAAATAATTTAACTTTTACCTTGTCTTCTTGTATTTTTATATTAAATGGTTAATAAAGATACTATAAAATCCCAAAAAAACCTCAAGTGGCTCATTAATGACATATATATCATTATACACATCCTTTGGCAGATCCATATATTTGTAGCACTGTTATATAATTTAATAAAATAGTATTTGGTTTAAAAACTCAATTATGTCATTTTTGACACTATTAAGTATTTTTTAAAAGACATATCAACTTGATAACATCGAAAAAAAAATTCATTAAATAGATATTAACATGTCATTAAACCTTTAAAATTATTTTAATTCATAAAAATTCTCAATTTAAATTTATTTTAATATTTATAATATCAATTATTTTTATCATTCATTATTTTGGTAATTACTACCTCATCATTGTGTGACAACTAAATTTATTTATTTAATGTCTAAAAATTATAAATAAAATACAATGATGTATTAAATATTTTTATCTTTCTAAATAATATTTAGAGTTAAATTTATCTTATATATAACCCTATATTAGAAATTCTTTAGTTATTAAACATTTAATTTTACAATTTTAACTCTTCTTTAAATAAAATAATAATAAATGTAATAATCTAATACATGTGGATCAAAAAGGATCATATTTTTTTCCTATGGTTGATTTTGGTCGAAATATACTTATCCAAAAGAATCAGAACATATATTAGCGTAATTATAATATCATTTTTCCTTTAATTACCCTATTTACTTTTAACAGTGGTAAATAAAATTCAAAATTTACTATTCACTAAAAAAAATTTCATCCTCTTGAACCATATTTTAAATACATATATCCATCATGTCTCTTATATTTTTGAAATTCAATACACAGAAGTGGTAAAATTATGTTTTATTCATATTTGCAAATGTGCCTAGAAGGTGGGTAAAAGGCGTTAAAAACATCAATATAATTTTATACATCTAATCCTATTATAAAATGAAACTAGTGAATTAAATTAAACTTATATAGGTATTATGTATCTATTTTTACATTAAAATAATTTTTTTAAAAAATAATAACTATTTAAACAATAGTTAGTTTTAAACCATAACGTTGTGCATTTCACTATTCATCCAAAATGTTATGTTTCGAGAAAAATAACAAAAAATCATCTTAAGATAATTTTGATATTCCATATTAAAAAATGATGTATATTTAACAAAATTCAAAAAAATTAAGTAGTTTTAATTAATTTAAAAAATATTCTCATTGTCATAACCCGAAAGTGGGTTTTTGAGAAGTAAAAACTATCAAAAGATTAATATGTGTTTATGTCAAATTTTAATGTAAAATTAAATCCAATTACCAAAAATGGTTTAAATGATAAAAATATAATCAAATTATACTTCAAAACAATTCAAATGTAAAAGTTATCAATATATATTATTTTTGATTGAATAGTTATTTCTAATTAAAAAATAGTATTTTTCATGATTCATCAAAATATGAATGTTATCAGAAAGGCACCAAAAATTTATCCAAGAATAATTTTTATGCCCTTTTTATAAAGAAAAAGTTTAATTTGTGAAATTGATTATATAAAAATTTCAAATATTGGATTTAAAATGGTTTTTACATTAAAAGGTGGTAAAATTTCATTTTTGAAAAATACTTCTTTTATCTGAAAAAATGATTGTGTTCTTATATTATGTCTAAGAAACACATAATATGGATGTTAAAATTATATTGATTATATAAAATTATAATTTCAATTATCAATTTTCATAACATATATTTGATTGGAAAATTTGGTATGTCATGGTGCGCTCGAACTCGGTGTTGCATGTAGCGCAAGATATTAAATTACTTAAAACAAAATAACATACTATGAAATATAGGGATGTTACACAAGATATAAGTAATGCCTCTCAATAGTGTTTAAATTTTGGTATTTACTTGAATTTCACTCATACACTATAATATGGAACTCACCTACCTTAGTTAATAACACCTATAAAGCCCTTTTACTTAGATAACCCTACCAAAATAAGTTACCAACATCCCTCATCTCATCCTAGAAACTAAAATATGGACATAAAGAAAACCATGTTTTTCCTATGGTGGTATTCAAAAGAAATTACCCAATGAAGTTGTAGCATCATTTAACAAGAACTTTTTTTATATCTTTCTCTACTCAATAATAATAATTATTCCCCCATTATATAATAACAAATGTATCTAAAATATAATGCGATTTTTTATGTTATGGTTTCAACCTAAAAATACACACACTTCTATCCAATGTGATAAATAATGATTATTTGAGTTTAAGGAGGACTCCCGCCTCACAAACTGATGTCATTAGTTCTTCCAGTTGCCAACTTTCAGGGTTGGAAATAATGATGGAATAACTATTTTTATATTATATATGTATATATATTATTTCTCATTTATGTATGATTATTTAGTAATTATTTAATTCATATCTTCATTATATCCTTTTTTTGGGAATATGATGACTTCATTTGTGGATGTGTGGACTACTGCCTCCCCAATGTGATGTGATTCATTCACACATTACATGGACTGTTTTAGAGATGGGTTTATTAAAAATAAATTATATATATGAAATAATTATTATACTCTAACTATAATATATTTAAATATATTTCATTTACTTACTATATTTCAATATGAAATGATAATTGAAACAACATTCATGCATACATATGACCTATCGTCTACATGAAAATGAATTCTTTTTTCATATGTCTACTTCTTATGGATTATTATAAATACATATATAATAAATATATATGATATGTTTATCATATTAATCATTCATGAAATAAGTTAATCATGATCTTTGTAATAGGATCTAGAATAACAATTAAAAAATATATGAAAAACAATGTGGTTATTACCTAAAATGTAACTTTCACATAAAATTGTTTATAAACAAGTAATATAATGTCATAATAAAATAATAAATGGTGTTATTTATGTGAATATTATTTTATTGAAGATATACTATAAAAATATATTTATTATAAATGATTTTGAATGCGTACAAATAATGTAAATACATAAGGTGACGGTTTTCCAATCTCACATTAATTTATGTGAGATATATGCTATATTAACCACATATTTTTGTTGTGTGGTGTGTAAAATTCCCTATTACATGTTATATCATGTATTTAATTTATTTAATGATAAAAATTCTTTTATTTGATATTATTATTTCATAGACCTCATTATTCAAAATTTACTCAAGTAGTATGGGGATTTTTAGTCTCACTCTTCTTTCTACGATACTTATTCCATATTTACCACTCGTTTATTTTTTGTGGGGTATATACATACCATGAATGTATTATATAATTATTACCCATAAATTAATGTATATTTACTCATTCATGTTATTATCCCTATTTAATGATGTTTATGGTTAAAAAATTACCAAATCGATCGAATAATGTTTTCTCAAATTGTCTTCGTTGAGGTGTATGACATGTTATACCCATGTATTCTTCTAAAAGGTGTATATAGAGAATTTTTTCATGATATATCATTAATATCATTATTTACATGATTTTATAAAAATATTTTAATTTATTTATATCGTGGAGATTTTTATTTGATATTGCCAAAGTGGTAAGAGTTTATTGCTACAATATCCTCATTATATGGATTGTTTATAATAATGCTTCCATTTATGAAATATTATGATCCATGTCTCTATAAATTTCATTAAAATTCATATTTTTTGGTTATTTAATAATATATTAATTTATTGGTACGATTTTATAGTCTTTGGTACTTAATATAGTTAATAAACGGTTTTGTTAATAAAAAACCACATTATTTTTCTTCTATCAAAAAATTGTTTTATCGAAATCCATGTTTTAAAAAATGATTTGAATAATCATATTAAATATTATATTCATATCATTTTCAAGAAAAAATGTTTTTAAAAAAATTTCAGGATGTGTATTAAATTTTTATGAAAGAATACTTTTAATGTTTTCATAGATATTTTAAAAGAAAAATTATTTCAAAAATGTTTTATGTTAAAGAAAATTTTAAAAAACATTAAAATATTCTTCTATAATTTTAAAAACATATTTTCAAAGATATACGTTCTAAAAAATATTTTATGTTCTATTATTATTTAGAATTATTTTTAAATATTTATTTATAATTTTTCAAATTTAACTTCAATGAAAAATGGTTTCAAAAATGTCTTATTTTTTAAAATTATATTAAATGATTTTAAAATATTACATTATTTGTTTTCAAAGAAATTTTAAAAGAAATAATTTTTCAAAATTTTCTACATTTTATAAAGATTTTTTGTAATAATATATTATATTTTCCTCAGGAAATGTTTTAAATTATTTATAAAGCTTACATCATAACATTTTAAAGTGGTTTTCAATGAAAATAATTATGAATATGTTTAATCTCTAAAAAATTATTTTCAAGGAAAGCTTACATTCATTAAGAGACACAACAAATTATATTTAAAAATACTTTCCCATATATCAGGATATCCTTTGTTATAGTTTACAATTTAAGGTGGACATTATCTAAGATCACGATTCTTATTATTCATTTCAAATTTTTTATGTTTGGAAAGTTATTTATGAAACTCATTTATATTGCATGGGTTATACCATGAAAAAATGATTTTAAAACCCACTTCGTTTAATGGGTAATTATATGATGAAATGATTGTGAATCCTATATATATTCTATTGGTTATGATATGATAATGTGTTTATTGTACCCATTTCATTTCATGTGTAATGTTATGATATTTATTAAACACATTAATTTATATGGGTCATGATATGATGAATGTTTTATTATCATATGAAACACTTTTGTATGATTTAACTATGTAATGGTAGACACCTATACCACCATCCAATGCATTGGGTAATCATTTATAACTAATAAGTTTGATATGTATTGAATATAGAGTAAAGTCAATTTTTTAATGGAATTGGTCTGTTTTGACTGTCTTGGGAGAGATCCTTGACTACTAAGATGGTCATGGGAATGAACCATGCCTTCTAAGATGGTTTTGGAATTGAATCCAATCCACTAATATGACATTCTTATTAAGATTCATCTACTATAGAAAACATTTTATATACTTATTTTTCTTATAAAATTCCTTGTTATATTCCTATGTTATTCTTTTATGTCTTATGGTCTTCATTTCTTTGTGATTCATGTTTTAAAAAATGACAATATTTATGAAATGATTCATTTTTAGAATCATTGATATATAAGGAATGGTATTATAATTTTATGATCATATTTTTAATACCCTTATGCTCATTTTATGTATAAATATCTCCCTTGATTACCCATACTGAGCATCTATGCTCACCCCTTTGTTCTTTTTCATTTTGATAGTTTGTGAAGAAAGGTTTTATATAGGAGTACTAATGGGGTATATTTAAGGGACATTTTTAAGATATTTTAATAAGATATAAGATTATGTTTCCATGATTGAAAATACATTGAACTATTATCATCCTCAGTAATCCAATGTTATATGTACAGAATATTCGTCTAAAATGATTTAATATCCATGTACGTTAAACCTTGGTCACTATAGTTGGCATTAAAGGAATGTTTTAGTCATCCATTTTAATCTAGGATGGGAAATATTTAGTGAGATCCCAAAGGATATTTCTAATGATATTTTTAGGTATGTATCTATGGATAATCCTAAAGTGTCACATATTTAAAAGTATTCATCCTGATTTAGGGGTCATATAAGTAATTTTTCAAGATTATGTGGTTTTTTTAAATGATAATTGTTCCTCACAATATTCTTTCTGGCCTTAATCTAAATAGGTAAACATAAGTAATTAGGTTTACAGTTATTTTTTCAGATATATAAATTATGGGAATTATAAAAATCTATGTACAATGTGGAAATATCATGAAGAGAATCAGGAAGGTGGTACGTGTATTGGTTAAAATGTTGAAGTTAAAGAGACAAAGAACATGTGAAATGTTGGAATGTTATAATAATATTGTTTACATTAAAAATAAAAAAGAATTATTAGATTGAGGTTTAGGAACCTTAATACATGATTCTTATTTCATGTTCTAGGAAAGAAGTATTAAAGAATCAGATGATGAATATTAGGTAATAGTTTAAGAATAATGTTGGATGATTGAGGTGTATTTTTATTAGAGTTCAATTATTATGTTATATGAGTCATAAAATATAAATGCATTTTGTGTATAAGTTTTATAATTAAGGATTTTAAAGGATATGTTGAATAGGTCTGATGACATAGAAAAGTGATTTAATGTAATGGTGAAATTTTTATTAACAGAATGTAACCCTTAATGTGTTACAAATGTTGTGAATATTGTGTTTATCATGGATAAAGAGATGATTGATATGGATAGAGTAAATTAGATTGTACTATTTTCCAGAGAACTTGTTATTGATTTGTTGAAAAATTGGTTAATGCAATCAAGTATTATGTTTAAAAATTATTGTATTCATGGAATATTTTACATACTATTTTGAATAAGAATGAATGCAAGGATTTTAGGTAATTCAGGTTATTAAAATGTTTAAAGAGAATACATGATTAAGGTATTCACATGCGTGTAAATGAAAAATAAGAGATTCCTTATGATAATTAGGGCATCAATTTTAAGATCATTTTATAAAATATAGGAACATTATTTATAATGTCTTTGATTTTCCAGCTTTTAGAGGGTTAAAACATTATCCATTTATGTAAGTGTTTAAGTATAACATTGGATGAGGTTTTAAAGATTAAATTGCAGCTTCAACATATAAATATATATCCATATTGGATAACTAGTGTTAACTTTTAACTAGTTATAGAAAGAAATACTATTATGGATATTTTGATCCATTGGTTTTTCAGGCATAGTAGTTTCACCTTCATTCCTTTGAGTAACAGATGAAGTAAAAATCTAGAAAGGAATAACCAAATGGTGAGATTATCGATATAAATAAGAATGACATAATATATGTATATTTATTTTTGTTTTTATATAGTAAAATAATTCCTCATATCTATAAAAGGGATATTGAAAATTATTTAACTTGATATCGTCATTTCAATGGAATCCAGGGACATATAAATCATCACAAATTAAAGATTTTGAGGCCCTTAACATTACAATGATCATTAAATTTATTTTGATTAATGATCTTTATAACAAACTATTATTATTTGTGTTTTTCTCCCTTATCCAATATTCACATTGCACCTATGGTCACCTATGTGGGAACCTATTTATGAGAAACTTTGGTTTACGATTTAGGCTACAACGTTCCTAATTAAAGGATGTTTTTTTATTCATTTTTATAAAGTGAAATTCTATGAAATGATAATTCAAGTATTATGAATTTGATATCCGAAATGAATTTTGAGGGTGGAATTCATTTTATGGGGGTAGAATGTAACACCCTCGTAATTTCTAATTTTTTTTGAATTAATTTAATCTTTTTTGTATTTTATATTTCACAGAACACTAAATGTAGTCTAAGATATATTACTAAACTATGTTAAGTTTATGTTTCTCACAAACCCATGTAATTCTTATGATATATTAAATAATTAGATTAGCATTTAGTACACACAACACTATTTTTGTCCCATGTTACACACATTTATTAGTTTATTCAATTTTTTATGTTATACTCAAGACCTTATTTTTTAATCTAAAATATGATATTAATAATTGTATTAAATTATAATTATAAGTGTCACCTAGTAATTGGAATGAATTCTATGAATACGATTAATTAAATTATGAAAATATAGTTTATACATTAATATAACAATAATTATTTTGTGAACAACTAACAAGAAATTAATATAAAACCCTTTATAAAATATAGGAAATATTTTGCTGAAAAACTATATTTATTAATTTAAACATGTATTGCCTTAATAAATTAATTAATCAACTTTTTATATTTTATTTCAATGAAATATTTAAATATATATTCTTTTAATTAAATTATTTAATGTTATTTTTATGTGTTTTCTAAATAATTGATAAGAATAAATCAAAATTTACTTATAATGATATATATTATATCTAGATTGTAATTTAACATACATTAAATTGCACACATATTTTAATTATAATTTTTTAATGTTTTATAAATTTTACTGGACAAATAATTTTAATTTTTAAAATATTAACATAAAAATTTACTATGATCGAATTTTTCGTATTTTCTGAGAAGTTTCATTTTTTATGAATAATAAAAAATAATAAATTTTAAATAAGAACAACATTTTTAATTAATTTATATAGTTAAATTATATATTATATTAGTTTTAAAGTTTATATAGATAATATATTTATATATATTAATAAAATATAGGTCGTTTGAATAAATTTCACATTAAAATTGGATATCAAAAAATTTCAAACTTTTGAACAATGTCATTTTCAAACTTGTTGTCTTACCACATCATTGATATTAATTATAAGTTAATTTCTTCCACTTATTTGTTTATAATTTTAAAAAAAATGGATTTAATATTTCTGATAATAATAATTTATAATTTCAAATAATTTCTACATCCTTTTTTACAAAACTTATTAGTGAAAGTAATTAATGTGATTAAGGTAAAAACGAGTTTTCTTAGTGGTTTTTTTTAACTTATGAGGCCAAATAACCTATAAAATTGTTGAGAACCCATTTTATTGTAATATTTAAACCATATGATACCTTATATATAAAATAGAATATTATTGGAGGCACATGATATAAAGGAGACCTCTCAATAGTGTTTACCTTTTTATATTTACTAGAATGTCACTCCTCCTCTACTGTAAAAAGTCACTCAATTCCCTCGATTTCTCACATATATAAAGACCTTTATCTCAGAAACATATACTCACATATGTTCCAATCATTCCACCTATAATTCTATAAGCCTAATATTTGTAAAAAAGAAAACCAATTTAGTCATTTTGTGTTAACTAAATTGAATTACTCAAAGAAACGGTTGCATCCTTCAATAAGACTTTTACTTTATTTTTTTCTCAATAATTAAATTATTTATATATAATTATAATATAATAACCTATGTATAAAAAATATTCTCATATGTTTTTATTTTACTTTTTCTACCTACACCTACACACACTTCCATCAAATGGTATACACAATCATCATTTGTGTGTACATCAGACTACCTCCTCATAAACCAATGTCATTTTTCTCCAATTAACAGCTTTCAAGGCACGAAATAATGATTTAATTGATATTTTATATGATATTTATGATTTTTATGATGTTTTTAGGTTTATTAAATCATTATATAACACATAACATCTTAATTTCCATTTTGTAGGAATGTGATAACATCATTTGTGGATGTGGGGACTACTGGCTCCTTAAAGCGATGTGATTCGTTCACACATTACCTTAAATGTATTAGTGTTTGTTTTAGTGAAAATATAAGATATATATGATATAAAAATTATAATTTAACTATAATATATATATATATATGTTATTTAATTTCATTCTTTTAATACGACGAGAAAACAGAAACAATGTTCATGCATACATACGACCTATTATCTCTATGATCGGTGTATTTCATTTCATATTTATATGTTTTATATATTATTATATAAAATTAATATTGAATATATTTGATATTTATAAATTTTTATATATTTTAGAAATGAGTATCTCATGATTTAATTAGGGGAACCAAGAAGTAAAAGTCAAAAACATATATGAAAAAAGCGGTTATTACCAAAAACATAACATTAGCATGATTTTTTTAATAAATGGTTAATATAAAGTTGTTATAAAATAATATAAGGTATTTTATATAATAATATGGTTATTTGTTAGATTTATAATAATATTATATCAATTATATAAGATTTTTATGCATGCAATTATTAATTTAAGACTTTGGGTAAGTGTTTTATTTTCTCACTTTTATTACTGTTAGATATATGATATATTCACCTCTTATTATTTTTTATGGAATCTATACTTCCATATGACATTTTATATCATGAATTTAATTTATTTCATGATAGAAAAAGTTTAAATTTCTATTATACACTCATGGATATCAAGATTAAAATTTTACTCAATAAGTTAGGGGAAATCTAGACCCACAATTATTTCTTTGAGACTTATGTCATATTCATCACTCATTTATTTTGTTTTTGGTATATACCAACCACTAATGTATTATATTTTTATTATCCTTAAATATATGGGTATTCATATATCCATTTTATAATCTCTCTTTCATGGGGTTAGGGCTATAAAGTTACCAAATTAGTGGAGTATTTCTATCTCAATTTTCCTTCTTGGAGACGTGTGTCATATTATGCACCTATATTATTCAAAGAGGTTTATATTATACCATTTTATATGTTATATATTTCATATAATTATTTTAATGATATAATAATGTTATTTTAATTTCATTCTCTAAGGGGTATTATGATTCAACGTTACCAAATAGGTAATAGATTATCGCTACAGTCTTATCGTTATTAGGATTGTTTATGATTATTATTCAATTGATCATATATTTTAATAAGTATTTCAATAAATATAAGGAATTTTCGTCCCCTATGATTATTTGATTATAAATACTTTTATTGGTACCATTGTTTCACTCTCTATTACTTAATATAATTTAGAAATTAACTTTATGAAACTATGACTTTATTTTTCTTCGGTTAGAAAAAATGTTTTATTCAAAAACAATGTTTTCAAGAAAAAATAAATGAAATTTTACGATCATTTTCATTGAAAAGGGGATCAAACAATTTTATCATCATTTATTGTATTGAATTATTTTAAAAACATCCTCTAAGATATTTTAAAGCTGTTTTAAAATAAATTTGTTTTCAAAAGCTTTTATGTTAAAGAAGTGTTTTAAATGATTTTAAAAGATTAATTTATATAGTTTCAATAATATTTTCCTAAAAAAAGTTTTTTAAATAAAATTATGTTCATTAAGTATTTTATATTATATTCTAATTTTAGATTTTAATTTTTTAATGCAATTTTCAAGGAAAATTTTATTCAAAAACATTTTATGTTTAAAATGTGTTTTGAATAATTTTCAAAGATTACTTTATAATTTTTCAAATATATTTTAAAATTAAAAGGTTTACCAAATTTTTTATGATATAAAAGGATTTTTTCAATGAATTAATGATATTTTCCTCATGAAATTTCTTAATTGATTTTGAAATCTTACATCAGATGTATTCAATGTGGATTTAAAAGAAAGGGATTTTGATATTTTTTATGTTTAAAAAAATGATTTTCAAAGAAATGCTATCATCATTAAGAAATTATCCAACTAATATATCTCAATACTTATCTATATAAGATTAAATCATTTTATATAGTTTATTATTTTCTAGGAAAATGATCCATGGACATCATTCATATACTTTTATTGAGTGTTTTATTTTTAATATGAAAATTTATTTATGATACTCGTTTATCTTCCTTAGATTATACCCCGGTAAAAAACCTATTAAAAATCATTTATTTTTTAGGTTATTCGATGATGAAATAATTTTGAAAATTGTCTATTTTCCATAGGTTATGATATGATAAAATTTTTATGATTTCCATTTCATTTCATGGGGTTTGTTATGATATATTTGAAACCAATATCATTTTATGGGTCTTGATACGATGATTTTTTTTACTTTTGTAACACATATTAATGATTTCATTATGAGATGTGTGGGACCAATGTTTCCCTCTGACTCGTTGGGTAAATATTTCTATCTCATGACATCGACATTACTAGAATGGGGTGTGAAGTCAGTTTAATAAAGGACTTTTTCAACTAAGGTTGTCTTAGTGGTGATCCTACAGTACTAAGATGGTCGTGGGAGTTAACCTTTACTACAATTATGGATTGGGGAATGAAAAGTTCCACTAATATAGTTTTTTCATTAATCCTTTTCTGGATTGAAAATCATTTAATAGGCTTATGTGTCTACCACAATTCTATATATTATTAATAATTTTTGATTTCATGGATTATTCACTTTATTGTTTTATGATTAATGTCTTATTAACTTCAAATATTTATTTCATGATTCATTTTTGTGATCTTTGACATGTAGGTTATGATATTATAATGTTATCATAATCTTCTTGTACCATTATTCTCATTTTATGATTACATATCTTCCTTTTTTTCTCTTACTGAGCATTTGAAATCACCCATTTCTTTAGTTTCCTTTACCCATGTTATAAAGAATGGTTTTATGTATGGTTTTTCTTAGAGAATATCATGATGGGAGATTTTTACGGTCTTTTTATAAGAAATATGATTGTTTTTTCATGTTTCCAAATAAACAGAACTATTATGGTCCTTGGGAATGTACTTTGGTAATATGAAGAATATTCATTATATGTGATGTAATATTCAAGCATGTGATGTTATAGTTGGTGTCCTAGAACCAACTATTTGTAGTTTTTTTCCATGAATAGATAATATATTTATTATTAAACACCTTATTACATATTTTTCATTGTTCTTCATGACTATAATTTTGTAATGTCATAGAGTATTTATCGGCTTAATAGGGTCATTTCAGTTTACCACAATGATAAGAACCTTTAAGTTATATGATAATACCCATAAATATAGTTATTCAGTTGGATGACATAATATTATGTGGTACATAGTATACAGACCATCAGTTGTGAGTACTCGTAAGAGGATGAGAATTCATCTCATGAATTCCCACTTGGTAATCTTTAAGATGGGATATTATGAGAACAGAACAACCAGTAAGAATTCCCCATGTCTTTTGAAATTAGATATTCCAATCTAAAATCATGAGTAAAGATCCTAAGACATTAAAATTATCATTAATACATCTCACGACTCATTCACATTGATTTTCGGATGAAACCCATCATTCTATATGTTGGTGGGAAGTGGGGTACATTTGGTGCGTCACGAATGACATGTTGTTGATGGATAATTTGAGCAAGGATTTGTACCATTAATTTATGTAATTTGATATATAGGACCATTTATTAAAACATAACTATCACCCTAAATTCCATATCCATAGTGTAATGACGAGTTTATTTAAGGAAGTCAAAGTTTGACATATCAAGTATATATGTAACACCTGAATGCTTTTTTTGAAATATATTCTGTAAATAATATAATTTTTTAGTATCTTAAATTGCACGCAATCGTGACATTAAACAAAACAAAAGATTTCCTTACTATAAAATTATCATTATATCCTAGTTGTTAGGTTAAAGTATATAAGTATACCAAACTTATGAAAATTTATTATGAATTCATTGGTTATAAATTAATTGTGAAAAATATATATCAATTAGATATTTTTATTTTTGAGTGAATTACTTTTGGTAATGAAATTAATGAGAAACATATATGTTATATGCATAATAAAATATTTTATATATGCATCAAATGGATATTTTATTCACAAGGTATGAGTAAATCCTCTTTGATGTATAAAAAACTATATTTTTTTAAGGGTCATTATACAAAATTGAATAGTGAAGCCCTTTAAAATAAATGTTTTACACATTAATAATTTATATATGAAAACATGAACATGTTCTTTTCGATTGGGATATAAAATTTTAATTTGGATTAATCTTTTATTTTTTCTAATTAGTTTCATGTTTTGATGAAAATAAAATTACAATACAATTTATTTGGTAACTACTTTTTTCATATAAATAATTTATTTGGTTAAATTATAATATTGAATTTATTTAAAGTATAAATTTAATATATTTTAAACAATTAACATAATTTACATCATTATCATAAATTTTACATTGAATTCAGATGTAAAAAATATCAATCTTTTGCAATGTTTTTTCTTTAAAAATGAGTTCTCTCTTTCTGACCATGGGATTAATTTTAATATAATTAATGTAACTTTTATGTATAAAATTTTGAAAAATTGATTCAATATTTTGAATTATAGGGTTCAAATTATGTTAATAGGTAAATTTTATTTTTTTAGCAATTATGAATAGTAAATTTAGTAATAGTTTTTACCACGATTAAGCGTAAATCGGTTAATTAAAGGTACAAATAATATAATAAAATTACCTTAACACCTATAAAATTCATATTGTTAGATTAAATTGGACCATTATTTTCTTTGGTTTGAAATGTAATCACTTAATAGACACTTTCCCATGAATATGACATTAATATTATAAAAATCAATGAATGTGACAAAATGTCACACTCTCTTTTTATAGAAGTATATTTATTATAATATAAGGATAAGTAGGATATAAAATCTACTATAGGTGGTATCTTGAAAGGTAAAATAATTACCTAAATCATATAAATTTATTTATAAATTTTATTCATTAATTAATTATTAGTAAGGATGACATAATACAGATACAACCATTATTTTATTAATAGAAATATCAAACAAATGATTTCAGAAATATTAAGTGAAATTTAATTTTAACTAATTATTATTATCTACAATATTTATATGATATTATGAGATTTTTTTAGAATATTCAACTCTTTTATTGAAGTTATTGTCTTTTTGTATTTTATTTAAAATCAAATAAATTAATTGTTATAAAATTGACACTATTGATATTTTAAAGAAATAACATTTTATTAAATTATTTAAAAATCATTAAAATAGGTGAAAATTAAAACAATAATATTATAAGTTGTAAATTTTCTTAAAATATTCATTTATGGTCAACTTACACAATATAATTAAAAATTTATAACAACTAAATATTTACAATGTTAGTACCACAATTAAAATTAAATAGATTGAATAAGGATAAATAAAATTATAAAGTTTAAAATGAAATAAAAACATATCTAAAGATTATTTTATGAGATTATTTCTCCCCATATTAATATTATATTATAAATAATCCACATTTTATCCATTTTAATATAAAAATTAATTTTTATTAATTTAATAGTTTCGGTATTTCCAAAGGTGCCCCTCCACTCCCATTCAAAATGACACCTCTCTTTATCTTTTAATCACACATATAAAGCCCTTTTTCTTAACAAAAAACATTCCATTTACTCTCTTAACTTCCTTAACATCATCCTAGAGGCTACACATTGGCCTTAAATCTTTCTTAGGGTTACATTTTGTGCAAATCAAAATGAGATACTTTAAAACAGGTAATTTTTTTTCACCTCTTCAAAATTTATTTTCATCATCTAATCCCTCTTATTATGTTGTTTCAATAATAAGTAAATAAATCCATTAAAATTTACATGTTGATATTTTATTTCAGTTATAGTACAATATTATAACTCCTTGTATCCATACTGTGAATAACCATATCACCATGCGTGTGTACGTATGGTTTACCATCTCCATGCTATGGTGTAATTTTTTATTCAAAAATACTTTATTTGGATGGGTATAATGATGAGTATAATGTATGTAAATATTTAAAATAAAATTATTATTATTATTTATAGTTAATATGACATCCAATTCCATACCATTTAACCATTAATTTAATGATATCGTCGCTTGTGTATCGGTACGGCCTACCGTCTCCACGATGTGATGCAATTCATTATACATGATCATCATTAAACCATGATTATATAAAAGAATGGAATGAATAAATTTTATATATATTATGATAATATCATTTTTTTTAAATGTATTACTATATCTTAATAATTGGAACATGAACATATCTGAAAAAACATTCATAGGAACATAAATCAATTAATATCCAAATAACGTGTGATAATGATATGTTACTAAACAATAGATGATAATATAACCATATATGATATGATAAAAATTATTATGATTCTAAAATATGTCAATAACATTATTTATAAAAAATATAGAGGATGATTGGATATATATGAAGGATATCTTACCGAATGTAAGGGATACATTTTCAATCTCATTATTATCTAAGAATGATTATACATAACTATTTACTGGGATATATTTATCATACACATCCATGTTCCATAAATATGTAATAATAGTTCTATTCTTATATAATTTTTAAATTCAATTTTACCTAGTGGGGAATTTTTAATAAAATATATGAAAGTAATATTTTTTCATTATTCGATATGATGTACTTTTTTTACTTTTCCGGCCAATGTTTAATGGAGAATTTTTTTTAACATATATGACATGAATGGATTATTAGGCATTAATAATTAATTATATCCATGAATATTAGTTTAAAATATTTCATGTTTAATTTAAATTAAATTCTTTTCTTTTATTATTGCAAGGAATTATGAGAAAAGAAAATATTTTTTAAGATGAAATGATATTTTTTCCTAAAGAATTAATTTCAAGTATTTTATCAATATTATTTTCCATCAATGATGACATAGGGTTATGTTTATCTCCTTATAATTACTTTGAATTTATTGTGTTTATGATGGAATTACATTTATGGAATCCATTATTTTTATATGGGTTATGATGGAATGTTGTTTAAGAAATGCATTTTTCTTCTTTGTCATATGTTATGATGAATGGTTAATGTTTTTTTTGAAGATTTAAGAGTGATTTAATTACGAGATGTGAAGGACCTATATCTCCCTTCAATTCATTTGGTAAAGATTTATATTTAATGAGATAAATAAGACAGGAACAACAAGTAAATCTGGTTCAGTAAAACAGGGATGGAATGGTATGTAAACTCATTTCAGTAATGGACATTATCTGTTATGATGGACATAGAAATGAGCCTTGAATAAATGATTTTATTTGATTATGTGATTTCCAAAAGACATCATGTTTTATTTTTAGACTCTTGTAACTATGTTGATTAATTCTTATAAACTTTTATCCCATTACATGATATCACAATCGTTCATATGCAGGATAAGACTTTAAAATGTTATGTTCTTATGTATTATGATTATGATAATATTGATATTTACCTTATTTACCCTTACTGAGCATTTTATCAAACCCTTTCATATGTTTCTTTCCCCTAGGCCACGAAGAATGTTATTAAGTATGATATGTCAAAAATTATTTTAGTTATGAAGAATGAAGTAGGGTACTATGTAGATGTTTAATGAACCAGTTGATTATGTTTCCTATTTTCTAATTAAACTATTCTTATATGGTCCTATAATTTCTTTAATATATGTTTTAATGAATCTACATTAATTTTGAAGTAATATCAATTTATGTAAAGTATTAGTTGTTATAGTTGGTATTAGAGTAATGATATAATAAACCATTAGAAACTAGGATGAGAAAGACTTTTTAAGAACCCAAAGGATATTTCCATGTATAGTTTATAATCTTAGTGTTTTATAAATGACCATGAATAACCAAGGATTAAACCTAAAGTGTCCTAAATTGAAATTTTATTCTTGATTATGTGGTTTTCTCATTATGATTAGTGTTACTCACAATATGATTCTTGGTTTCAGTTAATCGACAGAACCTAAAGGAATCATGTTAGTGCTGAATGTGATATGGAATGAAATGATTGTCCTCCTTAGAAAACAAATGTTATAGGAGATGGAATGAGAAATATTTTAGCTATTATCATATAAAATTCTTAATATATGAATCATGTAGGACATCCAAATGAGCAATAGAAGGAATATCATTCTATGGAGTCCTTCTTGAGGTAGGGTCCACCTTCTTTCAGTGGGTATTCAGATCTATTTGTATCTTAACAATGTATTAGTACCATTGAAAATATATTATCATTTATACAATGTTATAAACATGATTAATTCATCTTATATGTATATCATTTGGATGGTGAAGCTGAAAAATAGTGGATTCTTGTCAAGAATATGAGGAAAATAGATGAAATTGATTCAATGGAAGGAGAAGAGTTCAAAAACTTATTTTTCAATATATAAATTACTTGTATTTTTTTTAACAATGGTGGAGAAGGTGTTCCTTATAATTATACAAAAGGATGATGATTGTGATGGTACTATGAAGAAAATTTTACCAGACGTTCATGGTATGCTTCTGGAATTATTATCCAACATGAGAGTAAAATTAATCGATTCATTAGTGACTTAAAACCAAGTATTCAAAGGGGATTGGACATAAGTGACTTTAATATATATGAGGAAATTTTTTGATGTTCTCTCAAGATAGATATGGAGATTGGAGTAACCCATCAGTTATATGGATTTGATATAAAGAGAAAATTGGAATTCAATGGAATTTCTAAATGCCACAATGAAAAGTAGATGAGACTCCCCTTAAGCTCAGAGTGTGGAAGAAAACATGGAGTAAACTATCTTAAAGGTACTAGTAAATGTTTCATTTGTAGAAAATAAGTTCACTGGGTTATTTAATTCTAAAGTGATGGAAAAATATTTCTAACAATGAAAACATAGAAAAGGCTACACAGAATGGACCTCCAACACTTCAAGGCTATAAGTAAAATGAAATGTTGAATTATGCCAATAAATTACATACTCCATGGGTTATTAATGATGATCTATGTTAGAAAATTGTTAAGGACAAATAAAAAGTAATGTCACATGCAATCACTATCAATGATGTTGTGTGTGATAATGAAGTGGTGAATGATACACTTACCATCTACGCTAATGTAGAAAATGTTTTATTTGATTCTAGATCAACCCACTATTTTATTTCTGAAAAATTTTATAAGGGTATAACCATATTACCTCAACAATTAGATGTTGAGTTATCTATGAAAACTCTAAATGGCCCAATTATTACATCAAATGTTTATAATTTTTATCTGGTTTGTGTTTGTGTGAATATACTTCTTGAGAATCATGTTATCCTTCCTATAGTGGAATTTTATGTAATTTTTACAATTCATTGGCTTTCTCTATTCTGATATTATACTAATTTCCAATGAATGGATGTCACATTTTTTATTCTCGATAAATCTATGATTATCTATCGATTTATTGATTAATATAACCTTCAGTTGAAATTAATTTCATATTACAGGTCATTATTCCTATCAATGAAGTTTTTTTTGCCTCAAATTGTTGGTGAGAATCTCTTGATACCGAATACACCCATTGTATGAGAGTTTGATGATTTATTTCTTGAGGAATTTCTAAGACATCCACTAAATCATGATATTGATTTTTCAATAGACCTCATATCAGGGGAGATGCCAATTTCAAACACACCTTATAGAATTTCACCAACTAATTTTCATAAATTGAAGAAAAAACTCCAAGATAATCTTAATAAGGGATTCAAATGACAAAGTGTGTCAACTTTTAAAGAACCATTTCAATTTGTTAAGAATAATGATGGATCACTGAGGCTCTATATTGATTATCAATAACATAACAAGATCAATATCAATAAAAATATCCTCTTCCAGCATTGATGTCTTATTCAACCAACTACATAGAGCCCAATACTTTTTCGAGATTGATCTTATTTCCAGATATCATCAATGAAGGGTTAAGAAGGAGGATATAACAAATACATAATTCCATGCACAGTATAGACACTATGAATTTATAGTGATTCCTTTTGTTCTAAATAATTACCTTCCTATCTTCATGGATATAATGAATAGATTCTTTAGGGAAAATACCAATCAGTTTGTCGTAGTATTTATAGATTATATTCTTGTCTATATGAAGGGAGAGTAAGAACATAAAGACCAATTGAGAATTGTAAAGATATCCTTGAGAAAGCATAATCTTTATGAAAAATTTACCATGGGTGAATTTTGGCTTCCAAAAGATTCATTATTGGGCCACATAATCTCAAGCTATAGTATATCTATGGATCCATTAAAAACAAAAAAATTGAATTTTTTCTAATACCAAAAATGATTACTGAGATTGGAATTTTTCATGGTTTGGATGGATATTATCGATGTTTTGTGAAAGACATTTCATGAATATCTAATCCACTCACCAAGTTGAATTGGAAATAAGTTTAGTTTATATGGATGGAGGAATGTGAATATAATTTATAGGAGATAAAAATAATGTTATCCAATGCACATGTGCTCATACTTCCATATAGTGGTGAATGTTTTGTGATCTACAGAGATTAGTACAAGAAGGGGTTGGGATTTGTTCTCAAGAAAATTAATATGGTTATATCTTATGGGTCATGAGAGTAGAAAATTCATTATCAAAATTACCCAACACATGATTTGGAGTTATCTATGGTAATAATTTCATTAATTATATGGAGGCATTAACTTTATGGTGAAATTTTTGATATTTATACTGATTATAATAGTTTATAGTATATTTTCACACAAAATGATATGAATATGCACCAAATAATATTGTTGGAGTTGATTAATGATTATGAATTTTCAATACATTACCACCTTAGGAAATCAAACAAGGTGGAAGATACTATGAGTCGACAACACCATGCTAGTCTAACTGTGGTGAGCATCACCAAAGAGAAAATATTTATAGATTATCAATGGATGGATCATGAAATTTTAAAGGATGGGGATAAATATTATCTTTCTCAATTGAATTTTCATCCATCTATACAAGTGATGATCCAGAAGGAATATAAGACATATGTACTGCTACAAAAAAGGTGATAAATGTTCCTGAATTCAACCTTGATTGTGATGAAATAATAAGGGTCAGGAATGAGGCATGTATTTCTCCCATACCATTATTAAATAAGGATATATTGGATGAGGCTCATAGTTCTCCATTATCTATTCACTCAAGAAGAAAAAAGATGTATAGGGACCTAAAAGAGTGTTTCTGGTGGGATTTCATGAAAATATATGTTGGGGAATATGAATCTCGATGTTTGGTTTATCAGCAAGTTATGGCTAAGAGGCAGATGTCTAAGGGGATGTTACAACCATTACCCAAATCAGAATGGAAATGGAAAAACATCATAATAGACATTGTCATTAGGCATCCCCAAACTTCCAAAGTCTATAATTCTATCTGGGTTATAGTTGATCACCTTATAGTTTTATCACACTTAGTTTTTATTAGAGAGGATTTCTATCTTGATCAGCTTTCGAAGATATATGTAAAGGTAGTGGTAAGATTTTATGAAGTTCCAACATAAAATATATCTTATTAGGATGTGAGGTTTAACTAAAATTTATGGAAAATTATTCAGCATGATCTTCATACAGATTTATGTTTAAACAATTCTTATCATCCCTAGATAGGCTATCAGTAGGAGTAGACAATTCAAACTCGGAAAGACATGTTGAGAACATTATCTATAGATTTAAAAGGTGGATGGGATCAACACATACCTTTGGTCGAATTTTAATACAACAATATCATTCAATAGAGTATTCATATGGATCATTATTAATCCCTCTATAGAAAAAACTGTAGAAATCCAAATTTTTGGGATGGTATTTGGTAATGAAATATATTAGGGCCTGATATTGTTGATGAAATGGTAGAAAATGTTAGATATATTAAACAACACATTAGATCATATCAATTTAAAAAAAATTAAACTGATAACCAATTATATAACCTAGATTTTTAAGAAGGCGGTAAGTTGTTTCTACGAAAATCTCCCTATAAGAGAGTAATGAGATTTGGAAAGAAGGGAAATATGAGCCCTAGGTATATCGATACATTTAAAATTCTGGATCATGTACGGTAGGTAGCTTACTGATTAGTACTTTCACTTAGTATCTATAATGTTCATGATGTGTTTTATAAATATCTCCAAAGAAATTACATACCTTATCGTTCACATGTACTAAACCTACAAGTCGTACCACTGCAGCATGATCTTTCTTATGAATAACAACTGATAGAGATGTTGGATATTAGGGAAAATGTTTTACTAAACAAGACCACTAACGTGGTTAATGTTTTATGGAAGAACTAGCAATTTTAAGAAGCTATGGGTGAACTTCAGGGTCTGATGAAGGAGGGGTATCATTGTCTTTTTGTTTATAATTGGAGAATTTCAATGGAAAGTTCTATTTAAGGGGGGTAGAATGTAACACCCTGATGTTTTTATGAAATATATTCATTAAAAAATATTAATTCTTTAGTAGCTTTAATTTCACACAATAAGGAATTTACAAAAACCAAAAACCTCCCTTAGTAAAAAATTACTATTATATCCTAGCTATTAGGTTAGCTGGAATTAGTACAACTACTTTATGAAAATACAATGTGAATTCATTGGAAATAAATTATTTATCAAAGATATTAATCGGTTATATATTTTTATTTTTGTGTGATATAACATTCATAAGGAAATGAATGATATATATATTTCATATACAAAATAAAATCTTTTTGATATTTGTACAATAAATATTTTAGTTATATGGTGTGAACAAACCAAATTGATGTATGAAAACCTATATTTTTTAAAAGGGTAATTTTGCACCTTTGAAATGAGAACCCTTATTAAATTAAATATTCGACACAATAATAATTTTTATATGAAAACATAAAAATGAAATTTTGTAGTGGTGTATTAAAATTTACTTTTCATTATTTTCTGATATTTTCAAATAACTATCATGTTTTGATTAATAGATAAAATTCCATAACATTTATAAGAAAACCACTTTTTTAATCGAAATAGTTTATATGGTTATGTTATAATATTGAATGTTTTTTAAATATTAATATAGTATATTTTTAACATTTAATATAATTCATTTCATTAGAATTAATTTTACATTGAATCTAGATGTAAAAACATTTCAATCTTTTGCAATGTTTTTGCTCTTAAAACTCATTATCTCTTTCCAACAACACGATTAATTCTAATATAATTACTGTGAATTCTGTGTTTACAATTTTTTGAAAATTGGAGTCCATATTTAGAATAAATGGGATAGAATTATGTTATTAGGTTACCTTTTATTTTTTTGGGCATTATAAATTATAGCTTTAGTTAAAAAAATTACTGCGGTTATTGGTAAATTGGGTAATTAAAGGTAACAATTATATTATAAAATTACATTAACAACTATATAAATATTATTTGATGATTAAATTTGAAATTTATTATTGATTTTTATAATTTTAATCACTTAATGGAAAGTTCCCTTGAATATGACATTAAAATAATTAAAATCATTAAATGTGACAAAATACAACACTCTCTTTATAAATAGGTATATTAATTCTAATATAGGGATAATAAGGATTTAAAATATACTCTAGATTTCCTATAGACATCTAATATAATTACCTACATAATTTAAATTTATTTATAATTTTCATAAATTAAATAATTACCACTAAGGTTGACATAATAGTGACGCTGAAATTGTTTTCTTAATTGAAATATCAAATTAATGAATTCAAAAATATTAAATGAAATGTAATCAGAATTAATTATGGTTCTCTACGAATTTTATATGATATTATGACATTTTTTTATTATATTAAATTATTATATTCAAAGTTATCTTCTTTGTGTATTTTATTTAAAATAAATAAAATGAATAGTGTAAAAATTAACACTTTTGATATTTTATAAAAATAATATTTTAATAATTTGTTTAAAAATTATATAAATATTTAAAAATTACAAAGATAAAATTATGAGGTATAAAATTTCATTAAATATTCATTTATAGTCAATTGATACCATATAAGTAAATATTTAAAATAATTAATTATTTATAATTTTATTACCAAAATTATAATTCAATATATCAAATATAGATAAATCAAAATAATAAGGATTAATGTAAAATAAAAACCTGTATAAAATTTATTGGTCGAGATTATTTTGACCCATCCATATCTTATTTTTTTAAAAATCCACATTGGAGCCATTTAAATTTAAAAATTAATTTATATTAATTTAATTGTTTTGGTATTTCCAAAGGTGCCCCTCCCCTCTCTTATAAAAGGGCACCTCTTATTCTATTTTAATCACAAATATAATGCCATTTTTATTGGAAAAAGCTATCCCATTTCTTCTATCAAATTCCCTAACATCATCTTAGGGGCGACACATTGGGCATAAATCCATCCTAAGGATAGATTTTGTGAAAATAAAAAAGAGATACTCGAAAAAGATTAAATGGTTTTACCACTTCTTTCAAAATTATTTTCTTCTTATACTTCCTCTTATAATTTATTTTTCCATAAAAATTTAATAAATCTAGTATCTTATAGATATTTATATTCTATTATAATTATTTTTCAACCTTATACGTCCTTTTATCCATCCTATGAATAATGATTTCTGCAATCATCTGTATGTATGGATTACTATCTCCATGTTGTGGTGTAATTTGTTAATGAACAATACATTTTTTGGATGAGTATAATCATTAGTATAATGGATTTAAATAATTAATATAACATTATAATTATTCATTACAATTAATATACTATCCAATTATATACCATTTATTCATTAAGTGAATGATATCATCGCTCATGCATATATACGGCCTATCATCTCCACGATGTAATGCGATTAATTCTACATTATACTTATTATACAAAGATTATATACATGAATTGAATGAATAAATATGATATATATTATAATAGTATCATTATTTAAATTATGTAACTTTATCCTATGAATTGGAACATAAACTTATCTGAAAAAACATTCAGAAGAACTTAATGCAATTAAAATCTGAATAACAACTAATAATGAAATGTTACTAAAAAATAGATGATAATATAATCATCTATGAAATCTTAAAAATTATTATTATTACGAAATAAGAAATTAAATTTATTTATATCATTATAAATGAGTTTTCGATACACAAGAATGATATCATACATAAGGTAAAGGATAATTTTTCAATCTCTTTATTATATGAGATTGTTTATACATAATTACTTCCTGGGGGTATATTTATCATCCACATCCATGTTCCATAAATATGTAATACTATTTTTACCCTATAATTGGTTAAATTAAATTTTACCCATTTGAGAATTTTTAATAAATGATGCAAAAGAAAAAAATTGTTATTCAAAATAAGGAAATTTTTTAACTTTTCTGGAAAAAGTTCGAGGAGAATATTTTTTTCTTATGCATCTTTAATGGATTATTTTGATTTCACAATTCCTTATTTCCATGAAGACTCCTTTATAATATTTCAAGTGTATTTTATATTTCATTATTTTTAATTAAAATTATCTGTCATTTAGAGAAAATAATTTGTTTTTTAATAATAAAGAATATTTTCCTTAAGAATTAATTTCACGTATTTTATCAAAATTATTTTCCATATAAAATGACATAGGGTTATGTTTCTATCTATATTATTAATTTTATTTGATTATGTCTATGATGGAATTATTTTTTTGAAATCCATTTATGTAATATGGATTATGGTGGAATGATGTTTAAGAAACCTATTTTTTGTTCCTTGTATTATGTAATGATGAATGGTTTATATTATTGTGGAACATGTAAGAGTGATTTCATTATGATATTAGTGGGACTTATAATCCCATCCAATTAATTAGTTAATGATTTATGTCTTGCGAGATAGACATGATTGGAAAGTCAAGTAAATCAGGTTCAATAATATCAGGAAGGAACAACAAGTAATCCCGAATCAATAATGGAATTTTTCCACAATAATGGTCTTGGAAATGATCCTTGACTGATATGAAATGATTTTCTATAGTTATGTTGATGTCAAAAAATTTAATGTTTAATGTTTTCACATTTTGGGATTATTTCCATTAATTCTTATGAACATTTATCCCATGACATGATAACATCATCTTCCATACATAGGATAATACTTGAAAATGTTATCTTATTATGTCTTTTGCTATGATATGATTGATATTTCCCATGTTTACCATTACATAACATTTTATCACACCCTTTCATATATTTCTTATCCCCAAGTCATGAAGAAGGGTATTACGTAACATATATCAAAATGGATTCTAGTTATGAAGAAATAAGTTGAATACAATGTAGATGTTTTATTTACCAGTTGTTTATGACTCTCATTTTCAAAAGAAATTATACATAAATAGTCCTCTCATTTATTTATTATATGTTGTAATGAATTTAATTAAATTTTTATGTTATATCAATGTCTGAAAATTATGAGTAATTATAATATAAATTGATGAAACTATCATTAAACCTACTTGATGATATATTGTGACAAAGTTATTATATTACAAAATGAGAATTTGAATATGGATGGCATCATTGTGACTTTAAGGTATTTCTCTTGGGTGACTTGACCTGGTCCTAGACATTAATCTTAGAGTTTAGGCAAGATCATATAATGCCAATGAGAAATAATCCTAGTGAGTGACTGATGAAGCTCACATTTTCATACATTTTATACTATTAATCATTGTTTATAATACCGCTATACTATTATTTTATGGGTACTTTTCCGGTTTTTAGGTTTGAGTGGTATTTCAAGCTCAAATTAATAAAATGGTTGGATCTGGATTTTTGACAGATTTTTGGGATAAGTGTATTTTTGTCATAAAATTAAAATTATTTTTTCACATTGTGCTATTATTTTTTTGTTGGAATACCTTATTTATTTCCTACAACATTATCTTCAATAGGAAAGGTTTATTTGAGCATTTAGAGTCCCAACAAAATAATTTAATTTGGGAAATTTGTGGTGTGGAAAATGTGCACTCCACTGACATAACAAAAGAATAAATCATTGAAAACCCCTCCAAATGAACATATTCTACAATTAAATGAAAGTGGAATAAATAATATGCCTCCTTGAGAAGTTTAAAGTCAAAATAATTTCATTAAGGTATTATTATAAAGGATGAAACATGTGAAAGATGAAACATCTCACTAGGCAGAAATGGTTCCATTGAGAAATAAATTATTAACATATGAAGAGAGCGTCCAAAATGTATAATTTTTTGTGAATATATTATAAATAAAGTTTGGAAAACTGTTTTTAAGGCTCTAACACGTGAATATACCGTTATGAGGGTCTTAATAGTTTGGGAATATAAAGATGTGGAATCTGATGTGACACATGGACAGATTAAATATCTTGAAGTAAAATGGTCATAAACACTTAATCTAGTGATTAATAATGATGAAATTTTGAGGGTGAATGTAAGAGATATTATGAAATTATATTCATGAAAAAAAATGATACAAATTATGATAATTAATAGATAATATATTTAGAAATATGTGGAGTTGATTTTTGGAGAGAAGTCTTTCACCCCATCTCCCTATAAATATGTAGCCTCACCCCTTCTCAAAGCATTGGAACTTCTGTGTTGCCATTTTCTATTGTTTTTTAGTTTCATTAAATTGTAATAGTATAATGAATTTCTAATATTTTTTTTCTATTCTTAATCTCATTAAAAAAAATTTATCTTCGGTATTTAAAACCCATTCATCTCAACTACGATCTCTTATCCTCATGATCATGAGTAACTAACATGACGAATATCTCGGGGGGATCAATCCAGTGTCGAACCCAAGAAAATTAAAATAAATTTTTATTGATTCCTATTTTATTAGAGTTATGTAAAGGGGGATCTTAGTTGATATGGCACCTGTGTGTCCCCACTTGCCACATGCGACTTAACTTTCTATTCTATAACACTTTCCCTTGATCAATGAGGTGGATGTATCGTCTATCTATGATCGTTGAGTGTACTATTTATTCACAACCATATATTTAAGAATATATTATCATATACTATGGATTGTTTTATTAATTAAATTTGAAACTAAAAATGAGACAATGAAGGTTCAATCTAGGTGATTCTCTCAGGAATATCTTCTTTCTTTCTGATATCATTTTGTCTGCATTCATTTTTTCCAAATTATGTATTTCATATTTACATTTCATTACCTTGAATCCTCGTTTCACAAACATCATTATCATTGAGTTTTATATAATAAATAAAAAATATATATAAAAATTGAATTATAAGTACTGATTGTTTTACCATAAAATCTCCTTGATGGAATGACCTAGGTCATCCAATATGCAGCACTTAGTTATAAATATTTTTGAGAGCATGCAAGACAACACTTCATAAAAATTTGCGCCATTTTTGGGGATCTACATAGTCTTAAATCACTATTTTTATTAATATTATATAAATAATTTTTATTTAATTAAAAAAAATTATAGATTTAAAAAAAATCATTATTCATAATGCCTTTTAATTCAATTTATTATTCCGGGACTAAACAATCTCAGGTTTCAAAATAATGTTTTAATTATCTTGATGCTTAGTTTCAAAGGACTAGTGATAAAGTGAAAAACATGAAGAGCCAAATAGAATTTATTGTTGAATATGTACGCACATCCCAATAGCAACTTTAACCTATGTCGGAACCTGAACCTGAACAAGTGGTGGAAGAGATTGCACAAATCATTTTTTTAAAGAACCTAAGGAGGGTGAGAATGAACTTATAAAGGAACTAATCACATAATCCCACACACAACCATTGCACGAGGAGTCCAAAAATTACACATTCCAGCTAAGGCATTAATGGGAGATCAACATTTTTTGGAGGATTCCAGGAATAGCTTTACCGATGATAACATGAAACATGATCTTCCAATCCTTGATAATGAAATATCAGAAAATTTCTACCTATCTCTTTATTTAGAAGATAATGGAAGATATGCAATTGCATAGATTGAGTTGCATATGTTCATGCCTAAAGAGATCAATTACAAAGCTGAATTACATGAAAGGAAAATTTTCTTTTTTAGTTTTTCAGGTTTTAATTGTATTGAAGATAAAATAAATTCTAACTTCATAGTTTTTGAACATTCTAATACAACACAAATAGAGCTGACTATGGATGTTAAAAAAGTGACTACCCAAGTAGAGATGATTGAAAAAGAAGATTTGGACAAACATTTTGTGGTGAGACTAAATCCTTAATAAAAAATTTCATACCATATAGAGGAGGAAACCATGGAAGATCACATGGGGCAGCCATATCTTATATTCCCTCCCACTCTTGAACTAAAATTATATATTTCAACTTTCTTGAGGGCTGAGAACTTTCTTATATTCTTTGGGGTTTTATACATTCATTATTTACTCATTTGCAATGGAAAAATTCACATGTGGTGGTTTATCTCAAAGAAACCACACACACCATCTGATTGGGGATAATCCACTAGAACTTCCTGACGTGGGGTAGTTAAATCTTAACACCCATATAGGGCTTTAAACCATGTTCTATCATCTTTTCGTATTCTCTTATTTTATTTATTTATTTTACTTGTGATTTATTTTATTTTATTATTTCTAGTTCTATTAGAAACAGCTAAGAGCTTAACTCAATGCATACACATCAAAAATAATATTAGGTTTTATCTTTCCTTCCCTTAAACTTTCTAATCTTATATTTATATTTCATTGAGTTGAAATAAGGGGTATTAAAATTTAAGTGTGGGTGGAGTGTCAATTTTATAAGTTTTTCTTTTGTGTTTTTCATTTTGGTTTATCATATTTTTACGATTCTAAAGATTTAATTAATATTCATTTCACTTTTCACACATCAATTGATTTTGAAATATTTAAAATTATTTTCAAAATAATGGATCTTAAATTATTGTTGAAGTGAAGACCTTTTCCATGAATTTTATTGTCATAATTTTTTTAAGAGTTTTCCCAATTTTTGAAATCCATGGCCATGAAATGCTGACTCAGATTATTTTTCTAGTCTTGTGAGGTATTCTAAACCACTTTGACATATTCTTCATATTAACCATACTTTCTTGAGGGAAATTTGAATTTTTTTTGATAACCAGAATTTCTGATTTTTCTCTTTTGAATATTAGGATTTCATGGAATGTATTTATAATGACTGAGGAATCTCTTTGGTTGGCCGCATTTTATCTTGTGACCTACCATTATATATATTCTTCATAATCTCTAAAATTCCATGAATTTCCTTATATGATTAATCCACATTACAAGTCTATTATTCCTTACAAACACACACTTTTAGTATTTTTGTATGGATATTTCATGTTTGAGTGTGTGGCAAGGGACATTAATGTGCGTTCATTGGGATTTGTATAATTTTTGTGTGGTGAGTGGTGTGTTTCCACATTATGGGCAATGGATAATAATAAAATTGGATGTGTGTCATCATTTCACTGTGCTTTATTTGTTTCATCCATTTCTCCTTCAAAAAAATGTAAAAATGGAGATGAACTTGAATTCCTAATTTTAAATTCTTTTTTGACTCAAGTATCTCTTAAAAATCAAAGTAATTAATTTTCATTCATTCATTTAATTCAATTTTTAGCTCATCCTCCATGAAAACTTAATAAAAATGAAAATAAATATGTGCCTTTATAGAGCATAAAAAATGTGAGAGAACATAAATGATATGATTCTTTATAATCACTTCTTATCTCATATACCATTCCATGAAAGTGGGTGGTCTTGTTTTAACATTTTCAATCAGGACTGACTGAGTAATTTCTTGGGTTCTCACTTTAATTGATCGTGCATCGTACTTAAGAGTCCAGCCTACTCTTTCTGTCTTGAAACTTTTTCAATCGTTTTCCCTCCAACCCTAAGCCACGGAATCATTAGAACCATTAATTAAATCCTTCATGATTGAATTAATTTTCATGTTTCACACTGTTGGGAAATAAAAATTTTCACAAGTCAATGGTGATACATCCAATTTCAATGTTTGAGTATAACTCTAGATTCAATTTCTCTAGAGTGAAGAGTGATAGAAAATTTAATGTGAGGTATGTTGTGATAGGGCCTTGGATTGACTTATGTGGTTGAATAAATTTGAATGACTGAAATGAAAATGGGAGAGAATTGTTTCTCATATATGATATATGATGGAATTCTATTTTTGATAAGATCCTTGATATTTTCTCATTTTTTAATTGTTATGTGGAATATGATTTGGATGTAAAATGATTTCCTAGGAGTGTAATGTATAAATGTGGGGGAGTGATGAATCTCACATTTTCATACATTTTATATTATAAATTATTGTGTATGATCCCATCACATTATTATTTTATTGGTAATTGTCATGTTTTTAGGTTTAAGGGGTATTTTGAGCTCAAATAAAAAAAATTAAATCTGGATGTTTGATAGATTTTTAAGATGGGGGTATTTTGGGCATAAATTTTACATTATTTTTCAAAATTGTATTATTATTTTTTTAAATACCTACTGTATTTACTAAACAATTCTTCAGGTGTAAAGGCTGATTCGAGCATTTAGATGAACAAAAACTCATTTAATTTGAGAAATTTATTGGGAAAACAGAGTAGACCCCACCGACATTATGGAAGCATAACTTGATGAAAACAAATACAAAAGAATTTATTCCAGATTAAAATGAAATAAGATTCAATTAGTTGTTTCGTTGATGATTTCTAGTGAAACTACTATCATTAAGGCAGTATATGAATTGTTGAACCATGGGAAAGATAAAACAACTCACCAGGTTGAAATGGTTCCATTGATAAATTAATCCATAACATCGGAATAGTGAATCCAAACTGTCTCATATTTTTTGGAGCGGTTGGAAATCAAGTGAGGAACAACCATTATTAAGGCACCAACAATTGAATATACAATTTGGAGGGTTATAATGGTATGGTAATGTGAATATATGGAATCTTATGTGACTGATGGACATATTAGATGTGTCTGATTAAAATGGTCATAACCCCTTCATCCGGTGCTCAATAATGATGAAACGTTTAGGTTTAACGTAAGGGGTATTATGGAACAATTTTCCTGAATACAAATGTTAATATTCATCCGATTAGTGGAGAATATATGACGAAATATTTGGAGAATATTTTTGGAGTGATTTCCTTCACCCCCCCCCCCCCTGCTCCCTATAAATATGTATCCTCACCCCTCCTCAATGTATTGGAACTTCTATGTGGACATTTTCTGTTGTTTCATAGTTTCATTCCATTATAATAGTTTTATGAATTTTTAAAATATATTTCAATTTTTCATCTCATTCCAATTTTTTTCTTTTGTATTTCAAGCTTATTCTTCTCCACTCTGATCTCTTATACTCGTGATCATGAGTAAGTAACCCGACGAACTTATCACATGATTAATCCAGTGTTGAACCCATTTCATTGAACGTTCATGTTCATTTTTTTAATTTTTTGGAGTTAGGTCAAGGGGGAACTTAGTGGGTGAGGTGCCTTTGTGTCTCCACTTGTCACCCAAGACATAACGTTCTCTTCTATAACATTTTCCCTTGATCGAGTAAGTGGATGTATAGTCTCTCAGCAATCATTGAGTATACTTTAGAAACACCACCATATATAGAAGATGATATTCATGAATACTATAGAGTGTTTTTATTAATTAAAATTTAAACTAATAATCAGACGATGAAGGTTCAATCTGGGTGATTCTCTCAAGAATATCTCCTTTCTTCCTAACATAATTTTTTCTTCATTAATTCTGTCTACATTATTCATTACATATTTTCTTTTCATTATCATTTATCCACATTTCTCAAACATCAATTTCTTTGAGTTTTATTTCATAAATAAAAAATATAAAAAATTTAATTATAAGTAGTTACTGGTTGAACTCAAAAGATCCTCATGATAATGACCTAGGTCAACCCATATGTTGCACTTAGTAATAAATATTTTTGAGAGCACACATGAAAACGCTTAATCAGTCACACACTAAGTGTTTCTGGTGGTCTCGATTAAATTTTATTGGAATTTGATTATTGAAATTAATATTATTCTCAAGTCTACTGAATAATTTTAATCAACATAAAATTATTTCATATATTAAATAAATATTTATTCACCAGATTTTGAATAAAATATATTTATCTATTTTATAGTATATTTAATGATTATTAATTTACTAGTTTTTAAATAAAAATATTATGTTAATAGAATAAATTATTTTATTTTGGTGTTCAATAAATTGAAGAGCAGTTTGAACGGGGAAAAGTCGTGTCCTTTGATAAATTAATTATATAAAAGTCAGTGGATAATGTTTAACTAGTTGGTGAAAGAAATAATAAAAATATTATTGTCATTATGGGTCATGTAATATCATTTATAGTCCCATTTTTCACAAGTTGTCACATGAAAAATAATGGTTTTGTTATTTTTACTATGTGGCATGGGTTTTCTTTAATAGTTATAATTTAATTTAATTGTTTTTTGTAGTAAAATATTGTAACTGAAACCCCATGTCAATTAATATGAAAGTTTGTCTATTGTTCTAAATCCTAGTGAATTGACAATTGTTGAGCCAAAGATTTTATCTCTCAACACCTCTCATATCTCCCTCTCAAGAATGATATAATTTATTCAAGACCAAATAATGAGAGATCAAGAACGATAAATGAAATAGATTTTTGTTATTGTGCTAGCACCCAAAGAATGAGTGTCATTGTTTGAAACCCATTAGACTACATGTGGATCACCACTATAGGGATTCTACTTTTGATCCTCCTGAATGTAACGATGGTAATCAGGAAGGGTCATTCTGGATGGACAAAGATCGTCAATGAAGAAAGTACCAAAGACCCAGGTAAGTAATTTATTTTGAAATAAATAAATTATTTATAAATATGATGTAAAAGATCCAGTTTCTCAGATATTGATATTTTACTTTCTTTGTCCTGATTTTTTATTTAAATCCATGGATACTATAATTCATCATCGAATTGATATTGAATTGGTCATCGATTATAGAAAAAGAAAAATTGCGCCACACCCAACCCCACACATCCACTGCTCTTGGATCCTTTACGTGGCATCAGTGTTGGCTCATCATTGTTTATAATTAATTAAATAATTCAGTGATGATTTATTATTTAGTAATTTAGTTTCTCAATTCAGTTTTAATTATTCTTGTAATATAAATATCATGATATATTCTTCCTCTTTTCATTACATATAGATCTAACAAGAACAAATAATTTTTTTGATTAAAATCAAATCATGAATCTCATAAGGAGTCACTAATGGTTCTATCTAGGTAAATGACAATACACACAATGTGTGCAGAATTACACACTATGGAATCTTCCATACACATTGTGTAGTCTGGATTACACACCATGTATTTGTGTTCATTGCACCATGAGAAATTCGAAAATTACTCAAGAAATGTGTATTTATTATATGTGGTTTAGTTAATTCTTACACCATGTGTTGACCAGGAAAAATAGGCACACATTTCCTGAATTACACGCCATGTGGGCCACTGGAAAAAGTGTTTACTCCCTTCGGGTTAGTGGACAAGCAATGTATCTCAAACACAGATAATCTGACCAGTTACCATGTAACATGGAAACAACATAGAGTGTCGCCCACTGGACACAACATGTACTCTGAGATTTCTGATGTACATCTCTCACACTAAGTCCCTAGGCATGTACTTCAGATAAGATGGGGAAGATAGCATACACCATGTAGTCGAAACTACATGTCGTTTAATTTACCAAATTACATATAATTAAAACATTAATTTTTTTGTAATTTTTAAAACTACACATCAAGTACAAATATACTACACTTTTTTACACTATGCCTTAAATCATAACACGTGGATGAAAAACATCATGTCATTCATGTAATCATATGTAGAGTACACATTGAGATAGTAGGCATTAAATCATATTATGTATATGTTATGAGAGTAAAACAATTTATGAATATAAGAAATGTTGGGTAGATTCGAAGAGGTATTCATCATGTTACCTCCAAGGTACATTTTTCTGAAAGGTTAATTTTAAATAAATTTATCTTGTTTAAAATTTATGGAATGGAATCTCAAGGAAATTCATAAAAGGATTAATATAAAAGGAGGGAATAATTAAATATAATAATTAATCAATTAGATCATGATTTATCTTAATAACAATGATTAATTATTTGAATTTAAGTTTTATAAAATTCATAATTCTTTGCATTTATGTGGATGATCATGAGTAATTACGAACCTTTGTATGTTAGTGGTTTCCTTTTAATTTATTTTAAGTTAAATTTTTGGCAATTATGTCATCTCTCCTCACTAATATGTAGGTCATGAATTCCCATGGTTTATTTTATGAAAACCCCTTTTTACCCATCGCCTATATGTGAGTTAAAAATCATATGTAATGTATGGAGCTCCCATGATTGTGGAGGTGGTTCAGGTAATGAGATGTAGTAAAACCAATCCAAGGATATACAAATGTGGAAAGGTTGAATGATATTGACACGAAACATAAATGTTTAAAGGTGTTTCTCCCCTAGGTCAGTAGTTATTTTATCAACCACTAGATTAACTAACCATTAGAATCACTCATGATCAAGCCCTTTTTTTTATTTCTGTCAGTTTCATGTTTTTTCATTATGGATGTGTTTTTGAGACTACATAATTAATGAATTGACAATAATTAAATATGGAACTAAAATAAACCAAGATTAGGTGTAACTATTGTCATGACATGGTTAATCACTTATGTAAGTTCCACTTAATATTAAAAATAAATTTATAAAGACTATAACTCAATTTATGCATAAGAGATAAAAATCCACCAATAAATAATTAAGCGAGACTATGCCTTACTTTACAGGATTGAGGGAAATAATACATAAAACTATGTGTTTCAACAACCCTTGTTGGGACACATACTTTTATATAAGAAGCTCTTTGGAATGTTTTGGGTATACATAACAATTTTACCTCAAGAGGAGAAGCCCTTCCTAGACGTGGTGTAAATTTAGAGGCAAGTGTTGAGGAAATATAAGTCAGGATATTATGATTGGGGAGTCCACTCAATGGATCAAGGATCTAGAAGCCCAAAATTCGCAAAAATCAACCTACCTAAATACCTTCAATAGCTTGAGAAACCCATGTTAGGGTTATCCAAAAGGGAATATAGATCCTTTCCACTATATTGTACTAGAAACTAGATATTATAATTTTAATAGTGAGGGCCATTTAGACCTAAAACAATACTAGGAAACTTAATAAAATAATAATATTATTTCCCATAAATTGTAATAATGAAAGTAAAAAATTATATTGTATTTTAATTTTAGAGTAAAACATGAAAAGCTCGTCAACCACATTTTCCCTGCGATCAAAACTGGATGAATACAACATCCTCACTGATAGTAACATCTATGAATGTTTTATATGCCTTCAAGTAATTCTACTCCATGAATAGAATTATTGTGTGATGGATCCATCATAACTTGATATGCCTACCCAGGAGGAGAGTGATAAAGAGTTTATGGTTTATGATAAACATATTAATGATGTGATTGACATTTAATGTTTGATGTTATCATCAATGTCTGTGAAAACAAGAAGTATCACAAAATCATTGATGCTTATAGTATTCTTGGGTACATCTATGGTCTTTATTAGGAGAGATCAAGATAAGAATGATCTGAAATCTCCAAGTCACTCTTTCATAGTAATCTTGAAGAGAGCGCCTTAGCTGGGTCTCACTTTGTCAAGATCATTGGCTACATTGAGCGCCAAGAGGTTCTTGGGTTTAAACTCCCTAGAGAACGGGGAACTAATTTTATTCTCAAAACACCACCACAGAGATTCCCCATTTTTTTAGTGAATTTAAATATGAAAAAAAATTGATATGTCTCTATCATATCTTGTTTTCCTCCTTCACCTAGTGGACAAAGACATTAATTGAGAAAATCCTTTTTTCCTTATGGTGAATATGAGGAAATTGAAGGAGAAGATATTTATTCCCAAACCTTATTACTTTCCTTCCAAGAAAAGGATGATCAAGAGAGAGGTAAGGGAACATTAAGCTATGTGTTTCGCATGTGAAAATAGATAATGAAGTAATTTCACATGACTCACACCACATCCAATATTGGAATCCCCAGCTATGTAATTTAAATGATAAATGCTTGAAAAAATTACATAATTATGGATATTCAGAATTTATTGAACTAAAACCACATGGTGTATGTCATGAATGTTTATAAGGTAAGATAATGAAATCCTCATTTAGTGGTAAAGGTTGAGAGTGCTAAAGATCTTCTTGAAATAGTTTATACCGATGTATGTGGACCATTTCCAGTTAAAGCAAGTGGTGGGACTCATACACCATAAATATTACATAAGATTTTATTAGATATGGATATATTTACTTAATGAGGTATATGTCAGATTCCTTTAATACATTCAAGGAATACAAGAATGAAGTTGATAACCATATTGTTTAAAATATTAAGGAACTCCTCTTAGAATGATATGGATAATATATTAATCATTACTTCATTAATTACATATGGGAGTTTTGTAACCTATCCCAAATCACTACTCCTTACACTCCTTAGTGGAATGGATTAATTGAAGGAGGAATCGAACATTTTTATACATGGTGAGATCAATGATTAGTTTTGAAAGTCTTCAATTATCCTTTATGGGATATGCATTACAAACAGCATAACACTAACTAAAATAAGTACAAACTAAATCAAAAAACGGTATTCTATATGAGTTGGGGAGTGTATGAAAATACATGTAATCTAATTTACATGTTTTGGGATGGGAAGCATTTTTTAAGGCATCTTCAAGTAACAAACATTCATCCTAAGTCACAAAGTGTACCGTTATATAATACCCCATGTTAATAAGGGGATATTACCTATACAACCCATCAAAAAAGTTTATATTGGAATTAAATTCCATATAACATGATAAGGATCACATCTACAAAAGATATAGTGTGAGCGAGATAGACATCAATGAAGTTGAGGCTCATGGCACCAAAGAGTTGGCACATGAGCATATTCTGCAAACCCTAGTCTAATAAAATCTATTCCAGCAACACAATAACTATGCAGGAGTTAAACAGAGGTTAGATAAATGTAATGGTATAGTTTTCTAGTTACCATACAAGGTGAATAGTTATTGGTTGATAATAATGATCATCTAACTGAAAATTAAGTAGTTATTGGAATAGATATGGTCATGTGGGAAAACCCATGAATTCTAAAATGATTTCCATGTACCAAAACCTAGTCTAGATTTTGGTAGATACTCTAGTAGATGTTATTCATGATGGTTAAAAATGGATATTTAAGAAAAAAAGACATGGATGGATGATTGAGAACTTATAGGGTGTGACATGTGTCAAAAGGGTCTTAATAGTGACAAGGAATTGACTACGCTAAAAACTTTTCCCTAGTTTCAATACTGAAATTAATTATAATTCTATAGGTCATTTAATTTTACCCGGATTATGATATTTGGATAATGGATGTCAAAACATCCTTCCATAATAGGAAATTTCAATATGATGTCTACATGACACAACCTGAAGGGATTGGGACTCCAAAGGATTCCAATAAGATATGCAGGTTTTAAAAACCATTTATGGATTAAAGAAAGAATACAAATCTTGAAAATTAATTTTGATGAATCCATAATGGAATTTGGTTTTATAAAGAATGACCGTGATCCTTGTGTCTACAAATTGTTTAGTGAGGGTGGAGCCATTTTTTGAATAGTATATACTGATGACATATTGCTTATTGGAAATTTGATACTCATCTTAAAGTCTATTAAGGAATGGTTGAACGAAGGCTTCTCCTCAAAGTACACGGGAAAGGTAGAATATATTGATTGGGATCAAGATTCATCATGATATATCCAAGTGAATATTGGGACTATGTCAAAGTACATACATTGATAAGATACTGAAGAGAGTTAGTATTGAACAATCCAACATGGGATTGTTTCCTACATCACATGGCATTCATCATTCCATGAAAAGTATTCCTCACACACATGAGGAAATAATGAGAATGAAAAGGATTCTATATGAATCATCGATTGGGTTATTCATGTATGATATGATATTTAATAGTCTAGATATCGCATACGCATTGAGTGTGGTTGGAAGATATCAAGCTAATACATGTGACCTCCAAAGGATGGCAGTCAAAACTGTAATTATGTATCAAAGAAGTTCTACGGATATGTTCCTAGTTTATAAAGAGATTTGGAACTAGTGATCAAAGGATATGATGATTCTAGGTTCCCGATTGATCAAGGCGATATTAAGTCACAAATGGGATACATCTTCACATTTATTGGAGCTTTTTTGAACTATAAGTGTTCAAAGATGGGTTTGGTTGAAGATTCTACTATAGATTCCAAGTGTATTGTAGCTTCTGAGGTAGAAAAAGAAGAATTTTTTATTTGGAGCATCATCCAAGAGATGGATGTGGCTCTTGGTATTAAAGATCCCATCACAATATATTCTGATAATACTATATTGATGGATCTCTCAAAATATCCAAGGTCACATTAGGAAACGAAGAACATACTTCCGAAGTATTTCTCTAGTAGGATTCTTATTAGATATGTGAAGTTGAAGTGATCAATTTTTTCACAGAAGAAAACACGGCACCCCCCTTGACTAAATGAATGAATCAACAGAAACATGGTCATCATGTGAGATCTATAAGACTAAAAGTCATAAGCAGTTGGCTCTAGTCCAAGTGGGAGTTTTTTTGGATTTGGTTTCATTGAACCAAATGTTTTTACATTGGTTACAAGAATTTATATTGTATTTAAAAATTAATCATCTTATTACATATTGTTCATTGTTATTTATGAAAATAATGTAATAATTACCTAGGGTATTTTTAGCATTAAAATATTCATTGTAGTTCCCCTCTATAATAAGAACCATGATGTCCTATGAAAATATTCTTAAATATAGTTCTACTATAGGATGACATACTATAATGCGACACATTGTATAAAATTTGTTAGGTGCGAGTACTCATAAGAATATGAGACTTTTCTCATGATTTTATTACTTGGTAATCTCTAGGATGGGAGATTTTGATAACATACCTGCCATTATGAATTTAACATGTTTTGGTGTAAATAAATATTCATATCAACAAGTGTGTGTAATGGTCCGTTGACTTTAAGATTATCATTAGTAAATTTCATGACTCACGCACATTGATTTATTGATTAAAACATTTATACCATATGTTGGTGGAAAGTAGGGTATGTTGGGTTCATATTTAATTAAATTTTATTAATGGATATCTAAAGGATTGATTTCTCCCTTCAATTTATGGAATTAGATATCTCATCCCTTTTATTGAATTAGAACTATCACCCTAAATTCCAGGGCCATGATGTAATGACGAGCTTATTTCAGGAAGTCCAAGAATGACATATAAATCATATAGGTTGACGATACTATAATGAAGCCATATTGATTAGATATGTGAAAAATGTATTGTATTAAAATTTCGGTTATAATATGTCGATGTTGTCATTGTGAATTTAATTTCTTTCTTTTGGTTTCCTTGTCCCATTTCTAAACAACAAATCTTGGACTTTAGGAAAACATTTCTAATTCCAAAGTTAAAGAATCTTATAGGGCCACACATTAAGTTTTTCTAGTTGTCTTGATTAATTATATTTGAATTTAATTAATGGAATAAGTATTATTTTCAAGACCAAGGAATTATTTTATTTCAATTAAAATAATCGCAAAATTTAAATAAATATTTATTCACTAAATTGTGAATAAAATTTATTTATTTATTTTATTGAACATTTAATAAATAATTATTTAATAGTTTTAAAATGATAAAAAATTTATTTAATAGAATATGACAACTGAAATGGAAAGGGAAGTCTCTTCTGATTCATGCAAGGAGAAGCAAGATAGTTCTGATTCAGAAAGCGTAGATGCAAAGACACTACTAAAAAGGATACAATCAAGTCCCCTATGTAGGGGGGGGATCAAGAGGTCAGAGACGTGGTCGAGGAAGGACTGGATTGCAGATAATCTCAGAAGAGAAGAGGATTCTAGCAGAGTGATTGAAGAAAAAGATATACATCTTGTTTTTTCCTTGAACACAATACATTGTATACCTACACTATCTCGGGTTTACGTTATTTGCTTTCTTTTAATAAAAGAGGCATATCGTCGATCTTTCTCAACAAAAAATTGTAATAGGAGTTTGAATATACCAAGAATATGTCTGTTGATAAATTAATTATTTAAAATTCAGAAAAAATGTTTATCGAGTTTGTGAAAGAAAAAATAATATTATTATTATCATTATGTGGCATGGGATCTCATTCATGGTTCTATTTTCCACAAGTTAGTGCACCCAAAATAATGAAGTTTTCATTATTATTATGTTGAATGGGTTTTCTCTAATAGATATAGTTGAATTTAATCACTATTTTCACAATTAAATATTGTAACTGAAACCCCATGTCGATTAATAGGTTGGTACATCTATTTTTCCAAACCACAATGAGTTGATATTTTTTATCCAATATTTTTCTCTCTTGACTACTCTTATCTCCCCCTCTCAATAATGAGATAAGTTATTCAAGACTGATCAATAAACGATCAAGAATGATTGGCGTAAGAAATTTGCTTCACTATTCTATAACTTGAAGAAAGAGTGGCCTTTTTTGGAGACCATTGAAGTATATGTGGATCCCCACTCGAGGGACTCTACTTTGGATGCACATGATTGTAATGAAGTAAATCCTGAAGGGTGGTTCCTGATGATCAAGGATCATCAATTAATAAAGTGTAGAAGACACATGTATTTAATTTCTTCAAAAATTAACAAATTAATTATAAACATGATGTGAAAGATACTCTTTCTCAGATATAGATCCTTTCATATTAGTGTCAAAATATTTGATTTAATTCCATTGATATTGGTTTTCATCTTCATATTTATCGTAGGTTGGAAATAAATTACGTGAAATGAAAATTTAGGTCCCACCCAACGCCATTGTTCCACTTCATTCAGATCCTTCCTGTAAATCTAGGTTCACTATATTAAAGTATTCTAAGTATAAATGGGGTGGTTATTGGTGGTATTTATACTTTAGTAGGAGTGTTTTTAAGTGATTAAATAATTATTATTTTATATTTAAATCCTACCACATTGTGCTGGAATTAAATCCCATGAATTTGGTTGATAATTAATGAGGTAAAGTATAGTTAGGGTATACAAAAAAATTAGACAACCATTTAATGTTGTATTTCTTAGGTATTTTATGGTTTTAACTTTAAAAATAGTTTTTCTAATAGGTTAAAATAAATGTTTTTAATATTACTAGCATGTGTTATTAAATGTAATTTTCTTTATTATTTCTTTCCATAAATAAATTTTATTCAATAATAATGCTTAATAAATTTTAAATAATGATCATATACTAATTATTTCATAATATTAAAATAAGTTTTTAAAAACATTATTTTCACATTTTAACCTAGTAATAAACATTTTAAGAAAATTACCAAATAAATATCCTTAGTTAATTTTGAGGTGATGAGTTCAGAAATGAATTTTATTTTGTAAAATATTTTTATAAAACTTATAAAAATTAATTATATTTTTCCTCATATAAATAAATGAAATTAACTTTTTGAAGAAAAAATACATATTAAAAATAAATCAAATTTATAAAAAAAACTTTTGTTCCTTTCCTATTAATAAATAATTATTTTATTGATTATGAAATTAATATTTATTTCATAATATAGTTTTTCTTATCCACAGACAACGATTTAATGACTAGTTTATAAATGTAATGATAAAATAAAAATATTTTAGAGTTCGTTTATGGTTGGTGTTATATGTATCATAAGCTATTGAACATAGTCCTATTTCATAATCAAGGGGTGTTACAATAACCCACTACCATGTTAAGATGACCACCTACAATATCTCTATAAGAACATCACTTTTTCTATATATGATATCCTTCTTTGATTCCTTGTCACAATCAGGTTGAAATGTCCCACCCTAGCACACCCTTACTACCAGGGAGACACATTACCTAACCACAATCAAAACTCATTATTTACTGAAGGAAACAAACTATTAGTGAGGGTTTTATACTATAACTTGGGGAGACAATTCATTACATAAAATTATAATTAATAAAAAAATAGATAGTAACCATAATTCTCACTATCCAATCCCATTTTTGGTATTTACTATAAAAACCTACTTTTTGGGTGTTGTTGAAACCTACACAAATACCAAACCATCAAAAAAAATAAAACAAGGATAAAAGATCAAATTACAAATAATGGTTTAACACTATCCTCATTTAAATTCAATACATTTAAATCATTTCATCATGAAAACAAAATTGAGTCAAGTATTGTCTTGGGTCACAAGAAGACTAAACCTATATTACTGGCCAAATTGTTATGAATCATAAAATCGATGAGGTTTTTAAGATAATTTTGTGGTATAGGGAATACCATTGGTAATTAATTTAGGATATTTTATGCTTTTAGTTAGATAATTTTTAATAAAAATGACTAAAATCTATGTATGGTTTTAAAAACAATTTTACGTAAAATAACTTAATTAAATTTTTTAATGGATAAAAAGAGGAATATCTTTTTTAGTGAATTAAAAGGAGTTTATCATTACAATTTCACTACAAAATTGGTCAATATTGTATTTCATTGAAATTTTTTATGTCTTTCATTAATTATTTGGTTGAGATTAACTAAAATCTCAACTACCCTCCAAGACTTTATATCGATCTTTGTAGAACCTGAACTTGAAATAACAAACATATAGTCGAGGTTCAGACATTTCGAACGGTATAAGTGCATTAAAATATGATTTAATCTCAAATTATTATAAAATAAAATAATTATTATTTTATCCAATAAGAACATCACAATTAAATCCCTCAAAATCTCAAATGGATTTATTATATATTAAGATCCTTTTAATCACATGAGTCTAAACAATGAATTATAATATAAGATAATGAATTATATAAGTAAATTAAATGAATTATAACCCATTTTAAACCAATATACTAGAAATTAAATATTCTTTACCACCTTTAAAATGTGTATATATCTCTCTCAAGGAACTTTTTCCATTTAGTTTTTCATCGAGAGGAGAAAAAAGATTTAGTGGAACTCCACCATCATCCATGATCTCATTATGAGTATAGGGGCATCCAGAACATCTAGGATAAAAAATTAACTATTTTATAAATCAAATTTTTTTAATAATTGTCCCCCTAGAAAAAAATTAAAATTATGTTCCCATAGATCCCATTTATAGGCAATGTGGAATGTGGTTTTGGGAACCCTATTTTTTATATACCAATTATGACACATTTTTTTGAATTGTAAATGGGAATACCATGACTTTGAAAAACCTAAATGGCCTTTGGAAGTCCTCTTGAATGTCTCTTTCTAAATGCTTTCCCATTATATATCTATAAGTGGATATACTTTGAAAAATCTTGGTTGTACTACTATCTTTGAAAACATTCAGTTTTCTAGACATATCACTTCGGTTGGGTCAAATGACAAAGTAATTAGGGTTTCTTATCTTCTAAAAATATTTAAAAGATAATGTTTTCTATTAAAAAAATTATTTTTCCCCAATTTAATTAACATATTCTTATCCTTGGGAGAAATAATGGACATATTTTATCAGTATTCCATGAATTTGGCCGATTTTGTTCCCACTTCATCATGTTCCCTCCAAAGCACCTCCACTGAATTATAATAATTATAACAAGTGAAATTTCCCTTTTTAATAGTGATTAAATTAACTAATTTAATAAAAAATGAAGTTAATGTTTTATTAAATTCCTAATTTTCAATGAAAAATATTTTAACAATGTATTTTTTGGGTGGAATAAAATAGAAATATCAATGTGATCAAACCCCCACTCCTAAACATTTGCACACTTGGGAAAACCCATATTTTAGAAACAACATGCTTGAATAGATTCCCTATATCATGAAGATATATCATTAATATTAAATTCATTTCAGTATAGAATTGTGAGTAAAGTATGATCAATTTAATGTAGATATTCCCTATATCAAATAATTAATCTAAATATTCTTAGTAATGTGTGCCATGTAAATCATGTCATAATAAAAATTAAAAGTGATATATGGTACTAGTATTGGAAATTAAATCAAAATTGAAACATGTCACTAATTCTCCACATGTGTTTTTTATAACACTTTCATGAAATTCATGAAAATTTTAATCCAATAAATATTGATTATTTTAGAAAAATTCTATATAACTGATTCTTTCCACTAAACCTACACGAAATACATTACAATAAAAATTCAAGCCCCACTCACATATTTTTACCTAGTATTATTACATAATAACCAGACCAAGATATACCCAAATGTTTTACATTTCATCACTACCATCATTATTTATTTCTTTAGTTTTTTTCTTTTAAGATTATACAATGTTAGATAATAAGTACACCCCACTAGATCAATCGAGTACTATAATGTAATAAATTGGATAAGGAATTAGTATAATTGAAAATCAAGTTGGAAATATGATAAACATTATCCTAACATATATATACCTTCAATTGAGTATGAAATATCACACTTCATAGTTGCGTGTAACGATGTGTATAGATTCCAAATGGCCTAATTAACCCATAAAACCCTAACAAAAATTGAAATGATATATCAAAGTTTTTACAATGAAATAATCATTTAAAAAACAATTTTACATAAAATCACCCTTTTAATTATTCTCAAACTCACATTCCAAAAGTGAAACATATTTTCTTTAAATGTTTAAATAACATGAAAGATGGAAATTTCACACACATTTTCAATTAATTCCATTTTTATATGAGAATTTATATGAATATCCAGCACAAAAGTTAGAGAAAATTGAATAGTTATATAGAAAAAGAAGAACAAAACATAAAAATACCATGTAAAAAGACAAAATAGAAAAAATACGAAAGATAATAAAAACAAAATAAACATGGGAATGTATCTACGCCACTTAAAATTTATAGTGACCTTAATGTAAAAAAAGAGAGGGTATAATGTAATGACAAATACTAATGGATTTCACAAATAGATTTATTCATAAAGGTGTAGTTCTTCATCTAGAGACTCTGTATGGGTTTCATGGATGTGATTAAGGTACTTCCCATTGATAATTAATTATTGTTGGTTTCATTAACTTTTTACATATAAAACCACAAAAGGATAGAAATTAGTTATATAATATAGTTCAATATAATAGGAATGAAACATAACATGGAGAAAGTTCATGCATACATTATAAACGAGGAACTTATTCCTATAGTTGAATTGATGATAAAGGATGAGGTGGTCATGGGATTCCTAGGTTCACTTTTTATAGATCATGGAATTTTTAAATTAATCTATTTGTATTTCCTTAAGATTTTAAATCTAGAAATACCTTTTATAACATTTATCATAAATACTATAATTTATTCATATACTTTACCAATAGGATCGGCAGGCAATCTATGTTCAGATAAAAAAATTCCTTCAAATATTGTGCTGAAAACGTAAGTTGACAATGTGTGTTTTAAAGGTAGTATGGTAAGCCCACAAAGAATCATCATGTCTAAGACTCCAGCCATTTCCATTATGTCAGTATGTTTTTCATTAAAAAATTTATTTTACCTCTCTAATTAAAATATCATCTTTCCAATTTTTTCGGTGATATCTATGTAGACTTGATATGTGTCCCTATATAAACACAATGGTTCTTTCATTGTGTGATTTTTGAATTAAGAACCTTGGTCACTGATTATGATCCTAGGAAATCAAACCATATTTAATATTTGATCTCTCAAAAATTCTGTAACATACTTTGATTCATATGTACTTTTGGATCATTCATATACTCATTTATACTTATAATCCATTTTCATTATAATGTACATGTTTCCAAATAGATTTTTAAACATCCCCCTCAATTAAATACCCCAATCATTAAAAATGTAATGAATGAAAAATAGTTGTTGTGAAATTTATTTTCATTAAGAGATACTTTAAATATTTTTATAATAAATAAATGATCCAAAAAACCATTTTAATTCCAAAAAATTTGTTTACAAAACATACTAGAATCAAGGACCTTTTGAGCATTTCATTGGGGACCGAAGATCCCCCCACCAGCAATAGTGTGACAGAACTTGAGGATATTCTGAAAATCACTATTATGAATAATAATACATTGTAATTTATAATTATATGTTCACACAATGTATTAATAATCCATAATGTACAAATGGAACCCATTTTTCAAACACTCATCGGCGTTCTTATGTAAATCAACAAAAATACAAGATACTACCAAGTAAATTAAAATATCATTATACCAACGAATAACATCTGAACTCAATACAGTTTATCATAAAGAAGAATATAATTTTTAGGAATATAATAGGATAATTTCATTTCAAAATATATAATTATCCTACTAATATAACCAGTTACCACATTCTCCACTTATCTTTTATCCCTAATTTCTAAATTGAATTCCTAAAGGAATAGAATCCCATGAATGGGATGCGGTCCAGCTTCTAATTTCATCCAGATAAATATAATGGTTTCATGTTTAGAGAATAAAATTATCTTAGACCCTAAAATGGTTGACAATAATTTATTAAAGGAAAACATATTGGAAACTAATTCATTTTTAGTTTTGGTGTAATTTTCTTAGCTGGGGTCTAATGTGCGTAAGGAATATAAAATGACTTGTGGATCTTCATCAAAACGTTGTGATAATATTTCCCCAATATCATAGTTATAATCATAACACATGATCTAAAATTTTAAAAAAATATCTATGTGTTTTAATTAGCAATGCTGAAATGGCACTCCATTTAAATTTTTAAAAGCATCCTTATTGTTTTTATCAAACAAATTTTTTTAACTTTTCATAGTTACCAGGATGGGGTTAAATATTACTAATTTCATGAATAAAGTAACAAATAAATTCTATGAGAATAAGAAATAAATAAAATATCAAACATTTTTAAGTAATGGTGGGGAAGAAATAACATCAAATTTTGATTTACCAATGTGTGTAATATTTATAGAAATTATTTTTCTAAGAACAATCCCCTATAACATCATGAGATATATTTTATAATAATTTAATAAAATTTTCATTTCAATAAACAATAAAGGAAATATTCTAAACTTCTCATCAAAATAGGTACCATATAAAGTGAAATTATCCACAAATATATATGTGTGTAATTCTATATATAATCTATGAAATACTAACTAAAAATTGTTGGATAGTACATTGTGCATGTAATTGAAAAACATTCATCCTAGTATATGTAAATGTGAAAAAGGGGAAAGTGAAATGTGATTTCTACTAATATTAATAACAAATATGGATTTAAAAATATCCAGAATACTCATCTAGGAGATAATAATGGGGATTACTTACTAACCTATCACACTTTTCTTAAAATAAAAGACAATGGGAAATAGACACTCTTCGTGTTATGGTTTAGTCGGTGATAGTATATACAGACACACTGGATTTTATGCACAAATTTTTATACCAATTCAATATTTTCATTTTTTTTTCCATTGAGACATTTTTTAGGAAGAACCTAGACTAGACTCCATTAGCTATCAGAGTAGGGTAAATGATTCAAGAATCTAATAATTTTGTTACATCATTTTTAATAACATTAAGGTGGTTTAGTTTTAGTCAATGTTTAGAATAAATCACCCATTTATCTTCATTAATTTTATAATATATGACGCAAGAAAATTGATATCCAATATTAGGAAGGTCAATGATTGTACATCCCAATGATTTTTTATATTTTCTCAAACATCTAAGAAATCGCAATTCATTCTATGGGGGGGAGTGAACTAAAAATGATGATAGGAATATTTTTTCATTCTCAAGGTATGAATTTTTTTACATTTTAAGTAGTTTTTTAATATATTATTCATAGGTATTTTGGATTTATTAGAGGGAACAAAAAAAGAGTTTAAATATTCCCTTCTAAATACTCAATGGTAACATCCTTAGATGAGAAGTAAGCTTTAACATGGTTAGAAATATCATTGATGGTCATTTTTTCCTAAGTACTCAACAAATAATTTAATAAGGAAAATTCCTGAAATTTTTCTATCCCACTACAAAATTAAATAAAATAATCATTACATTTTGTTTATTTTAATGATGAGGAGATAATATTCATTAGGTAAATACATTTTTTTAATATTATTAACTAAATTAAATGAATACTATTTTAAGGTGTAATTCATTGAATGAAGGATGATAAAGTGGAAAATGTCACCACCAAAATCTAAGAAAAATTTACCATTGGGGACATTAATTAGTGTATTGGTGGGTATTTGAGAAAGGATTACTTGATATAATTACGGCATGTATATTCATCATAACATCTTCTATTTTAATCACATAAAAAATTTACATTAAAAATTGAACTTGTAACCATCATATAAAAATTTTATAACATGCAAATAGGGTGAGAGGTTCTCTAATTTTCTAGATGAATGACTATTTCCATGGGCTTTATTTTCCTACATTTTAATGAAGATAAAATGGAGTTAGAAATTTCAATTCTTAATTCACCAAAATCTATAATAGAATAAAAAAAAATCCTTTTATGGTGCATAGTATTGACATAATTCTAGGATAATTTAATTTGGTTGGAAGTGGTGGGTCTATCAATTATAATATGTTCCTCCCTAATATTACCTTTACATCTCCTAAAAGTCACCTTCTGTGTATATGATTATTCATTACAGTCATTTTATATCATGGAATTTTCCTCATGGAATCAATAAGGGGAATATTAAACCACACTTTTTTAAATGTTTCCCTGATTTACATATCATGTTTAGTTTATTTCGGGATACTTTATTGGTTTATCATTTATTTTAATAGAAGATGATTTTTTGGCTAAATGGATCTTCAAAATACAATCTCTGTATTTGTTTATATTTTTATCAGTACAAGGATTTTCCACATTTGGATAATTTTTCATGGGATATAATGGATCTAATAAAAGGTTTATTTATCATTTATGTTAGTTACCACAACAAATGGGGATTGAGTATACATTTACATTATCCCTTGGGTGGAGTAGGGGTTGATAAGGTTGTTTAGCCAAACCTTGACTTTGGATTTCCCCTACTGAGTTAGAAAGTATCCATAATATTGTTTATAGGTTTGTTATAATGGATTGGTTTGTTTATCAAAATTGGATATTATTTGCTTTATTTTATTTCAAGGGTTCTTATAGGATTGTCTTGGGTTTTTTAGAGTGTTGTTTGAAAAGCATTTATGGTGGTTGAGTAGTTTTGGTTACTAGTTGAGGATGATTAACCTATCCAGGGTGGATCCATGTTAGTTGAAATTGGTTAGAATAACCCATTTCCAAATAGTCTTCATTAGCTATTCATATGGATATGGGTGGGTGGTATGGTTCATAACTTATTAGTGGTTTATATTGATGGCCAAGGAAAATATTCTAAAAGGTCTCTGAATGGTCTCACAATTAATGCCATTGGTCAAAAGAGTGGGTTTCGATTGTATAAATATCATATTAAATATGAGTAGGAGGTTGATGTATCAATTGATAAATGAAAAATTTACCTAATAATGGTACATACCACATCAAAAATCATGCCTAACTTCTTCTTAAACTCATAACATTTCACTTAAAGGACCCCTCAAATGGGTAAACTGGACCTCGAACAAAATTGTTTAATGTTATACACCTTGTTTTCTTTGAGGGGCCTTGAAATGTTTTGGGTATTTTCAACTACAAAACCTCATATTTATATACCAATAATATTTTTTTCAGTAGAAATTAATTTTTATAAATGCATTGTATTACTAGTTTATCACATATTTGTTGTTGTGGGTAGCATGAAACAAAACATGTAAATTATTCTCATTACTCTTGAAGTATTTACCCATGAGACTTCCCTATACCCCAAATTTCATTTTTCATATATATATTTTGAGAGGATGAGATGTATTTTTATTAAAGAATGAATTTCATTCCTACCCAGCCTCTAGTAGGTGATTGAACATAGTATAAACAGATTTTATAGTGTCTTAAAAAGAAAATAGATATCCCTAAGTATTAAAAATTACCCATCTACAATTTAATGATTTAATATTGAGTTTAAAGTTTTAAATTACATGAAATTATAATTTGGTTATCCTCCATCATGTCCATGAAAATTTTTTAATAATTTAATTATATTATATTATAGTTCAATGTTTTACTCTTATTCTTGTGTTTGAAAATATGTAGTTTGAATGTCAACATCATGTGATGTAAGTACATTTAATGACCAATTATTTAAATAATAATTATTCATATTATTTCAGTCTTGAATTTTTTTCAGTATAATAATATTTTTTGAAGATTTTCTATGTTTTCTGTTTTCTCTTTCCAAGGATCATTTTGTTCTTCTTAGTGTTAATGGTACAAGTTCCTCTCAAGTTTGTGTTCAAATATAACTAGTTAAACAATAAAATATTTAATCATTAAAAAATTCTATAAAAAATATAATTTATAACCAAATTTTATTTTAAAATGTTGTGTAGTACAATAAATACCCAAATAGTTACAAAATATATTATATTATTAAAAAAAATATACTCTACGAAATGAAGCACCCCAAAAAATGTTTCTAAAATTTGACTTTATTGTCATGAAACTTCAAATCAATTTTGTTTTTAAGATGATTTTATAGTACTTTATAGAACCTAATTCATCTATAAAGGAAAATTGAATTTTTTTTAATTTTTTGTTTTTTTAAAAAAATAACTAAAATGTGCGGGTGGTTGTGAAAACTATTGTTACTAAATAACAGAATTAAAGAGTTTAATAGTTGATGATTGGATAACAGTTTTTATAGAAATATAAGGAGGTGATCAATACAAGTAAACTAAATTAAACCTCATGTTCATTCACCCCTTATAGAGATATCAATGAATAGATTAATAATTTATAACTCCGCAATTATATATCCTTAACCCGTAGTTGAACATGGAAATGGGGTGCCCGAGGTTCCCTTTTACAAGCACTGTGGATGGTGGTTTTGGATACTATGTTTATAAATACCACTGTTTTATTGGATTTGGACTGAAAATGACCATATATTGACATTGAAAAAATTGAGAAGTTGTTAACAAGCATATATTCACTTTCTATGTAATATTTTATGTCCATTGTACAACTATATTGTAAGATATTTTTAAAATACCGAGCTATACTCTTGAATTCAATAAGAAAAATTCTAGAAAAATTAGTTCATTAGAGACACTATATAGATGAATTTGTATTGAGTTTATTCTATGAAGTCCAATCACAAGGATATTTTTGTTCAAATAAAATATTTTAAACCATTTTTATACAATGATTCCATGAAATGTGTGAAATAGTAGAAATATGTTCCTGGGATTTCTTGTAGTTTGGAAAATTTTTATCAAACATAATCTTGGGCACTCCAAATCACCTCCTCCTACAATTCAATAATAAAAACAAGTGAAATTTACCATTTTTAAATTCATAAAAATTAAATTATTTATTCAAATTTTAAGATAAATTTTCAATTAAATTCATAATTTTCAATACGAAAAAAGATTAACAGGGTGATTTTAGGGTCGAATAAAATAGTTAATGTCACGACCCGCCTTCACTAAAAGGAGGGAAGGTTCAGTAGACTAACATGCCCTTCCTTCTTTAAGATGAAGGAGAGATAATGACCCCCTATACCCGCCTTCAATAGGTCCCGGAGTGGCGAATTGCACCAAGGGTATAGAATCACACACTAAATGGAAGGCATTACCCTTTTTCTGTTTTATAGGATCGGGAGATAATATGATGGAACCGAACAACACCAAAACTAATATAAAATTAAATCCAAAGGTAAACCATTCCCACTTTCATGTTTCCAAAGTAAAAGACACAGAGTACAAAAGTGACTACAAGGGTAAGTACCAAAGAAGGAAAAACAGCAACTGCAACTGCCCCAAGGATCCGAGCTAGTATGGTCCTGCGCGATCAACGTAGTCCTCCTGGAAACCTGAAGGCAGTTTTATATATGTAGGGTGAGCATAGAAGTACACTCAGTAGGGGAAACCAAAGACTCTCGTGCACAATTGGGGAAACATACTAATGTCCTGTGAGAAAAGGAGTAAACCAAACACCTATCAAGGTAAAATATCCACCCAAGCCTCACCAAGGCACACTCCCCAAATAAAGAAAGTCAAGTTATATATATAATAAGAACACATCGATGTTTGGTTAACCCACGCCACTTTCCCACTAGTTATTGAGACATCCTACGCATCGAACCAATCTCGTCATTCGGTCACCGCAATCCCACTGCCACACCCGCCCACACACACCTGGGCCACAACCACACGCAATCCCATAGTCGAATCCCGCCCGGAAACACCTGGGCCACAACTGTCACACGTAACCACGCCTACAAACACCTAGGCCAGAACAACCACAACTACGCCCAAGGAATCCTGGGCTAGAAGATCCACTGCCACGCCCGAAGACACTTGGGCCTCATCCCGAAGACACTTGGGAAACCACCTACTAAACACACCTGGACAACCACCACACTACCCTGCCCAAAGGTTCTTAGGCTAATAATGGACCTCAGGCCATCACAGCCTACCTGAAGATACATGGGCTATCTGGGAAAGGGAGCAGAAAATGAGCTAATAACGAGCCACTAATAATAGTGTTGGGAAAAACACCCTCCCCCATGAAATGGGGGTGTTTGTCACTACGTTCTCAACTTGCGTGGGGCACGAATAAGAAACACAAAACTAAAAATAAATATAAAGGTATCAAGCACTCACCCAAAGTATTGGTTTTTCTTCAGCCCACCGAAAGAGCACAAACAACACTATGGCCAAGTCCCAACTCATGCCAAACGAAAACCCATTTATCCCATCCTTGTTTTTATATTCAGTAGAAATATTTAATTATGTTCTGCACCTACTTGGGCAACTAGTAAACATAGGCACAAGTCCAGAAAAGTAAATAGTCAAGCATCAACCATAACACCCACACCTAGTTCTCTCATAAAGCGACATCAACGAAAGAGAACCCTAAATTACAGCCCCATGCCCAATATCCAGGAGCAAAAAGGGCTTCTCAACAACAGAGGATCCCACCCCAATTCTTGATATAAATAAGGTAACCACCCGGTCGTAAAACTCACAACCACCAAACCCATAACAACGGGGGATCTCATCCCCTCCCACATCTCCAGAAATCATTCCATAAAAGAAAACAACCAAACCACTACCACCAACACAAAGTAGGGCCATGCCTGTATTTTCATATTTATAAGATTTAACACACTCCATGATTTCAATTCTGTGTGTTATAACCCGGGGTTATCACAGAAGGGTTGATTCAGGTGCTTCCAATTTTCTTATTCGAGTACACGTACTTAACCAATTTACTTTTCATGATAGGAGTTCACAACCACAAATAAACCATTTAAAACATGACCAGGGGTTCATTAATTCACAGAGAAAGACCACCAACGGCCATGATTTTCAATAGGGGTAAGCCCGCACAATTCAGAAAAAAGATCATAATATAAAACAGCATCAACGATCATAGCCCCCCCTTTTATCTTTATAGAATCCATTCATTATCTTTATTTAGGTCTGGTTTATCCAATTCTACAGAATAAAAGCATGCCCACCCCGCATGATACACAAAAGAGAGAGGTGAAGGAGAAATTCCCTAATTGTTGATCGACGATCGAGCTTCGGCCGGGCGCGAAACATTACGCATAACGATGCGGCTCGCCCGATGCATGAAAATTAGCTGGTCTGGATGAAAGTACTCCTCACCGAGGGTGATCGAGAAAATAAGAAACACAGGGCGAACCCTTTAGTTATAAGGGTCGCGGACGGTTGAGATACGAATGCGAAACCGCATAAGGCGTGGGGTCGTGTGTTGAACACATAAACCCACATGTTATTAAAGGGTTTGGGTGGTTTAAACCGACGCACACACCAGGTTATTTCATTAATATTTAAATAAAACATTTAGGGCTTTTCTGGGCTTCTAAAACGAGTTTAAAGGGGTCAAAATAGGGTTTAAAACCCAATTTGCACAAAAAGGAGCACTACTGGAAAGAACCAGTGAGGGTTGGCCAGAGACACCGGTAGCTGAGAGCTACCAGTGGGTGAAAGCTAGCGGTAGCCGAGCTAGCAGTAGGCTGGAGCTACCGGTAGACCGAGCTACCAATAGACAGAGCTACCGGTAGGCTGCAGATACCGGTAGACCGAGATATCGGTAGATAGAGCTACCGGTAGGTTGCGGCTACCGGTAGACTGAGCTACCGGTATTCCTGCTACCGGTACGCTAAGGCTACCAGTAGGCCTACCATTATGCCAAACTTCACCAAGATTCCCAGACCAGAAAACAAAACACAAGATTTTCACAAAGTAATGGACCCCAAACACCCGGGCCATTACATCAGATACCTCTTAAACAATTCTCGTCCATAAGAATCAAACCAAACTAGAAGGAAATTGAGGGTCTTTACAACCAACTAGAAATATACCTCTTAGGAGTGAACCCATGCTAACTAAAAACACTACTCGGTCAAGAACCAAGCAACATACCATGCCAAACTGCCAAGGCATGTGGGTTGGGGAGTCTCCTCCCCCATGTCAAGATATTATCTGCTTTGGACGGCATTGACTCGCCCAAATGGGTTTAATTGCATCCACCCTAATGCGTCTTGATTAGGGGTCGGGTTCTCTCCTCCCACATAACTAGGGCTTTTCACACACATTCATAGAAAGAAAACCAGTACATTTCATATCCAAAAAGACAAAACATTCTACCACAATAGGTACAACAAAGAACAAAACTCAAAACAACTCTGGGTACATGGTACGCATCTGTGCTTCCCTCTCCCATGTACTCTTCTCAATCCCACCATGTCTCCACAGCACATGAACTAAGGGAATGGTTTTCCCACGAATCATCTTATCCTTGCGATCCTCGATCATCACTGGTCTCTCCCCAAAATTCATGTCGTCCTCGATGTCCAGCTCACCCCAATCAAGGACGTGCGAATCGTCATGTAGATACCAACGGAGCTGGGACACATGGAATACATCATGTATCCTCAGTAGCGGCAGTGGTAATGCTAGCTAATAAGCCACTTCGCCGACCCGCCGCAACACTTCGAAGGGTCCGATGAACCTGGGAGAAAGCTTACTCCCCTTGTCGAACCTCCGCTTCCCACGCCGAGGGGAGACCTTCAAGAACATGTGGTCTCCAACCTCAAACTCCAAGGGCCTTTTCCTAGTATTATAATATGACTTCTTTCGGTCCTGGGGCGCCTTCATCCTTTCTCATATGAGATGAACCTTCTATGTCCTGCACTACACCACTTCCGAGCCAAGGATGTCTTCCTCTCCTACTTCGGTCCAACACACAGGTGAACCGAATGGCCTACCGTACAAGGCTTCAAACGATGCCATACCAATGGCAGATTGGAAGAAATTATTGTAGGAAAACTCTACTAGGGGAAAGTATCGCAGCCATGATCTTCTTGAGTCTAGAACACATGCCCAAATCATATCCTCCAAGGTCTGGATGGTGCGCTCTATCTGTCCATCTGTCTGGGGATGGAAAGTAGTGCTATGATGCAACTGGGTTCCAAAAGCATGCTGAAATCCTCTCCAGACTCGCAAGGTAAACTGTGCATTCCTACTTGAGACGATAGACCTCGGAATCCCATGCAACCGCACCACCTCATCCACGTACCTTCGCGCCAAAGCATCCACTACACTCGACTCCCTGATCACCAGAATGTGAGCTGCTTTTGTCAACCTGTCCACTACCACCCAGATGGTGTCGTATCCCCATTGGACCTTAGGTAGTCCTGTGACGAAATCCATTGAGATGTCATCCCACATCCACTCGGGGACATCTAGAGGTTAAAGTCGGCCTCCTGGAACTCGGTGTTCATCCTTCACTTACTGACACACTAAGCACTTGGCCACAAACTCTACCACCGCTCGCTTAACTCCAGGCCACCGAAACTGCCTCTTCAGTCCCTGGTACATCTTGGAAACTCGTGGGTATACCTTCATGGGTGAGTTGTGTAACTCATTGAGAACCTTTCCACGCATCGCCTCTGGAACAAACAACCTTCCCTAGAAAAGCATCTGGTTCTGACCATCCTCCGTACATCCTTCCGGAGCATTGCCCTGGTCAACTCGGTCACGCATCACTTCGCACTCTGGGTCTCCCCAATGAGACTCCTCCACTTGCTGAAACAGAGATGACTGCATTGTCATCTGATATAGTCAGCCTCTACCACTATCCATCCTCGCATCCTGGTGTAAGGCAGCCAACTCCTCCATCGCCTTCCAGGCATCCGCCGACTCTCGGACCGCATCCTTCTGCGTTCTCCTGCTCAAGGAATCAGCCAATACATTTCCCTTGCCCTCAGTATAAGAGATATTGAAGTCATAATCTTGGAGGAACTCCACCCATATCCACTTTCGCAAGTTTATGTCCCGCTATGAGAAGATATACCTCAAGCTTTTGTGATCTATGAAGACCACAAAGCGTTCTCCGATGAGGTAGTTCCACCATAAATTTTGCGCAAAACCGGCCACTGCAAGCTCCAGGTCATGGGTGGCGTAATTATTCTCATGAGGGCGTAGCTGTCTGGACCCATAAGAGATCACCCCTTATCGCTGCATCAACACACATCTCAGGCTCTGTCCTGAAGCATCACAGAACACCTCATAGGCTGCCCCTTCTTTTGGAAATCTCAGCACTAGGGCACTAACCATCATATCCTTTTGATAGCTGAAGGATGACTCGAACTGCTCACTCCACACGAAAACCTGGTCTTTCTTGGACAGGGCTAACAAAGGGGCTGCTACACGAGAGAAGTTGGGTACGAACCTCTGATAGTAACCTACCAGCCCGGGGAAATTATGGACCTCTACCACATTCTTGGGTTCTACCCAAGGAACAACTACCTCAACCTTTTATGGGTCCACCGCTACCCCCTACTCAGACACCACATGCCCGAGGAAGTGCACTTTACATGTCAAGAACTTGCATTTTGACAACTTCACATAGAGGTGATGATGTTGGAGGACCTACAAAACTATCCTCAGGTGCTCTTCATGGTCCTATTTTGACCTCGAATAGATCAGGATATCGTCGATGTACACAACCACGAATCGATCCATGTAATCCCGGAAGATGGAGTTCATAAGCCCCATGAACACAGCTGGGGGGTTCGTAACACCGAAAGGCATGACTATGAACTAGAAGTGTCAATATCTGCACCTTAATTCCATCTTCAGGATGTCTCCCTCTTTCACTCTTAGCAGGTGATACCCAGACCGCAGGTCGATCTTTCAAAACCATCATGCCCCTTTCAGCAGGTCGAAAAGATTGTCTATCCTCGGAAAAGGGTAGCGATTCTTGATCGTCACCTAATTCAGCCTCCTATAGTCTATGCACAACCTGAGACCACCATCTTCCTTATTTGAGAATAATACTGGAGCACCACATGGTGATGAACTTAGACAAACATTACCCCTCTTCATCAGATCGTCAATTTGGATCCGCAACTCCTGTAGCTCTGAAGGTTCCATCCGGTAAGGATCCATCGATATCGGACGAGCGCTGGGCTGCAGGTCTATCCCGAACTCGATATCACGTCGAGGGGGTAGAGTCGTCACCTTCTCAGGGAAGACATCCATAAACCCACGGACGATCTCTGGCACTTCCACCATTTCAGCATCTACTGACACTACTGACAGCTCAACTTACAAGGAGAGGAGGGGTTCCTCTCGCCTATTGCCCTTCTGACTGCTCCGCTCACCAGTGAAGGTAACACGCCAGCTGCCCAAGTTTGAGAACATGACCATTCCTCGAAAATAGTCGATGACGTCACACACAGAGAATAGCCACGCGATGCCTAGGATGACATCGTATGGCTGTATCTGTAGCAGAAGAAGATCCCTAACCAACTGATGTGGCCTTATCATCAGTCTGCATCCCCGACAAACAAACAACAAGTCGGTCTGACCTCCGACTAGTGTTCTCAAAACCAGGGGCACTGGAAGTCTCTCAGAATCTATACCCAAGGCACGGGATAGACTAGGATCAATAAAGGAGTGCGAAGCTCCGGTATCGAACAAGGAAGAAGCGACGGTACTAAACAAACTGATCTTACCTCAAACAACCTCCGACCCTACTGGAACTGCTGCTTCCGCGGCATGTAACTGTCCACGCCAACCTCCTCTGCCCCTTGGTTGTTGGCCACCTCACTGACCACGCCCCGGTCGAGGTCCTTGAGGAGCGCCCTGAGGTCGGCCTTCTCCTCCTACGTCTACCCTCGGAGGAGCCGGAGCTCGCTGTCCCTGCTGCTGCTGCTGGAAAGGCCTGGCCGGAAGTTGCTGCTGGGGCAGGTGGTGGGGATGTCCACCACCACCTTACTGTACCCAGTCCGGGCACTGACTCTGGATATGTCCAGGGCTCCCACAGACGAATCACCGCAGTCCTGGGCCCGAAGGAAAAGGGCGAGGACCATGGGATCGAAACAGAAGTTGTTACGTCCTGCTCCCTGCTGGTCAGAACCTGGAGGATCCTGACGCTAGAGGCCTGGTGCTGACGGCCTTCCCCTTTGATGGTCTCAGCTAGATCCCCTCTCATGGAACTCCTCCTAGATCATGAATCCTCTCCACCACTTCGGGCTTCTTCTGGACCTCCAAGTACGTCATAAGGGTAAAGGGGGTAACAGCATACTGGAGGGAGGGTCGGAGTGCCTCCTCTAAATGTCTTTCCTGAGACTCCTCATTTGGAAAGAGGTCCGGAGAAAAATATAGGAGGTCCTTGAACTTGATCCTAGCTCCCTCACAGACATACTCCCCTGTTGGAGGGAGAGTATCTCCTGTCACTATTCTGCCTTCATCGTCGAGGAGAGATATTATGCCCTGAACTCCCTCTCGAAATCAGCTCATGCCACCTCAGCCTCTCTCCTCTCCCCCAGGTAAAGAATCCACCACTGACGTGCTGCTCCCCACATCTAGCAGATGGCCAGAGGAACCCAGTACTCGGTCGGGGCCCTAATCAGGCCGAAATCTATCACTAGATCCTCTAGCCAGCCCCACGTCTTCATTTCAGAGGTCTTTCCCTCATACTTCTTGAGGGTCTATCACTGTAGGGCCCTAAGAGTCCCCTGCAACTGGACATCCTCCTCTACCTGGTCAGCTCTCTGTCGATCGGCCAAGGTAGTCTGCGGGGCCTCGATCGCCTGTACCACACGCGGTCGCCTTCCAGGTTCCATAGCTGCAAGGTAAACAAAGAATGCCTAATCCCTAGTAGTGAAAAATTTTGTCTTTAAAACTTCTTAAACTTTTCATGTATTCTTAATTCCCAAAATACCCCAAAAACACGAGAAAACAAGACATTATGATGCATGTACCTTTCCTAGGCTCTCAACCCTGCAATCAGTGTGGCATCACTTGGTTGTTCGGCAGGTCCAGGGTCCTTGCGTCGGATCACGGGGGGCCCTAAAATCGCATGTCCTAGCCGTTCTTCCCTGGCCTAATTCACGCACCGAGGTCACCCAACACTATTTCCCTACCATCCCATGCAATCCTCACTATGCCTAACTCCAGAATCCATCCTATCTCTCAACCATCACCTCTGATACCATTCTGCCATGACCCGCCTTCACCAAAAGGAGGGAAGGGTCAGCAGACTGCCAGGCCCTTCCTTCTTTAAGTTGAAGGAGAGATAATGACCCCCAAAAACCACCTTCAATAGGTCCCGGAGTGTCAACTAGCACCAATGGTATATAATCACACACTAAATGGAAGGCTTTACCCTTTTCTGTTTTATAGGAATGAGAGATAAGATGATGGAACCCAACAACACGAAAACTAAAAGAAAAATAAATCCAAAGGTAAACCATTCCCACATGCATGTTTGAAAAGTAAAATCCACAAAGTTCAAAAGTGACTACAAGGGTAAGTCTCAAAGAAGGAAAAACAGCAACTGCAACTGCCCCAAAGATTTGAGCTAGTATGGTCCTGCGCGATCCCTGAAGTCCTCCTAGAAACCTAAAAGCAGTTTTATATACGTAGGGTGAGCATAAAAGTACACTCCGTATGGAAAACCAAAGACTTGCGTGCACAAGTGGGGGAACGTACTAAAGTCTCATGAGAAAAGGAGTAAACCAAACACCTATCAAGGTAAACTATCCACCCAAGCCTCACCAAGGAACACTCCCAGAATAACGCAAGTCAGGTAATATATATAATAAGAGCACATCGATGTTTGGGTACCATGCACCACTTTCCCACTGGTTATTGAGACATCCTACGCATCGAACCAATCCCTCCATTCTTTCACTGCAGTCCCACTGCCACACCCGCCTGCACACACCTGGGCCACAACCACACACAGTCCCACTGCCGAATCCCGCCCGCAAACACCTGGGCCACAATTGTCACACGTAACCACGCCTGCAAACACCTAGGCCAGAAAAACCATCACCATGCCCAAAGACACCTAGGCTAGAAGATCCACTGCCACGCATGAAGACACCAGGGCCTCATTCTGAGGACACTTGGGAAACCACCTGCCACACACACCTGTCCAACCACCCCACTACCCCGCCCGAAGGTTATTGGGCTAATAATGGACCTCAGGCCATCAGACCCTTCCTGATGATACTTGGGCTATCCGGGAAAGGGAGCAGAAAAGGAGCTAATAACCAGCCACTAATAATAGTGTGGGGAAAAACACCCTCCCCCATGAAATGGGGGTGTTTGGCACTAAGTGCTCAACATGGGTGGGGCACGAATAAGAAACAAAAAACTACAAATATATATATATAGGTAACAAGAAATCACCCAAATTTTAGGTTTTTCTTCAGCCCTCCTAAAGAGAAAAAATAGCACTACGTCCAAGTCACAACTCACACCAAACCAAAACCAATTTATCCAATCCTTGTTTTTATATTCAGTAGCAATATTTAATTATGTTCTGCACATACTTGGGAACTAGTAATCATAGGCACAAATCCAGGAAAGTAAACAGTCAAGCATCAACCATAACACCCACACCTGGTTCTCTCATAAAGCCACATCAACTAAATAGAACCCTAAGTTACAGCCCCATGCCCAATATCCGGGAGCAAAAAGGGCTTCTCAACAACAGAGAATCCCACCCCAATTCGTGATATAAACAAGGTAACCACCCGGTCATAAAACTCAAAACCACCGAACCCATAACAACATGGGATCCCATCCCCTCCCACATCTCCAGCAATGGGCCCGTAAAAGAAAACAACCAAACCACTACCACCAACACAAAGCAGGGCCATGCCTGTATTTTCATATTTATAATATTTAACACACTCTATGATTTCAATTCCGTGTGTTTTAAAAGGGGGTTGTCACAGAAGGGTTGATCTTGGTGATTCCAATTTACATAGCTGAATATACGTAATTAATGAATTTACTTTTCACGACAGGAGTTCACAACCACAAAGAATCCATTTAAAACATCACAAGAGGTTCATTAATGCACAGAGAATGACCACCAATGGCCATAATTTTCAGTAGCCATAATCCCGCACAATTTCGAAAGAAGATCATAATATCAAACAACATCAACGATCACAGCCCCCCCCCCTTCTTTCTTTATAGAATCCGTTCATTATCTTTATTTTGGTCTGGTTTATCCAATTCTAAAGAATAAAAGCATGTCCACCCTGCATGATACACAAAAGAGAGAGGCGAAGGAGAAATTCCCTAATTGTTGATTGATGATCGAGCATAGGTCAGGCGCGAAGCTTTATGCAAAACTATGTGGCTCGCCCGATGCACGAAAATCAGCTCGTCTGGACGAAAGTACTCCTCACCGACGGTGATCGAGAAAAGAAGAAACCCAGGGCGAACCCTTTAGTTATAAGGGCCACAGACGGTTGAGATAAGAACGTGAAACCAAGTAAGGCGTGGGGTTGTGGGTTGACCACACGACCCACACGTTATTAAAGGGTTTGGGTGGTTTAAACCGATGCACACACCATGTTATTTCCTTAATATTTAATTAAAACATTTAGGGAATTATTGGGATTTTAAAATGAGTTTAAAGGGGTCAAAATAGGGTATAAAACCCAATTTGCGTAAAAAGGAGTGCTACTGGAAAGAACCCGTGAGGGTAAACCAGAGCCACCGGTATCTGAGCTACCGGTGGATGTCAGCTACCAGTAGACTGAGCTACCGGTAGGCTGCAGCTACAGGTAGACCGAGCTACGGGTAGGCTGCAGCGACCAGTAGACCGAGCTACCGATAGACAGAGCTACTGGTAGGCTGCAGCTACCGGTAGACTGAGCTACCGGTAGACAGAGCTACTGGTAGGCTGCGTCTACCGGTAAACCGAGAAACCGGTAAGCCTGCTACCAGTAGGCTAAAGCTACTAGTAGGCCTTCCATTACGCCAAACTTCACCGAGATTCCCAGACCAGAAAACCCAATGCGAGATTTTTAAAAAGTAATGGAACCCAAAAACTCGGGCCATTATAGTTAATCATGAGGTGATTTGGTATCTTTGATACTATACATTAAATCCAATGATGTCATGTTGATATGACTCATATAAATAATTTTTGTCACCATTGATGAACTATGGATTCTATTACAACAGAATTACTTTCATCACAGAAACAAACTCCTTCACAATGACACACTAATTATATAACCTCTGTTAAGGAAAACTTTTACCAACCACTGAACTGCGTAAACCATTGATGAATAATTGTATAAACTGATACATTCCAAATATAATAAATGTTAAAAAACAAAGAGTGCAATTTACAAAAACCACTTCCAAATATTATATATAGATACTATAGTTCTATTATAATCCAATTAATAGAGGGTCCACCTACATAGAGACCACCAAAAATGACAAGAAAAATATTTAATTCATTTACCAATTCCCAGATAATGGAAAAGATACAAAAACATCTATAGTATGAGCCAATTCAATGGGAGAACATAACCACCATGATAAAAATATCATCATCATATTAAAATCCTTTCATAGTCTCAAGACAATGAAAATACCATAGCACAAGACCAATTATTTGGTCTAGCATGATGGATAAAAAAACCACACTAACTAGATACCTATTAAAAGAGAGATATGAACATGAAAAAAATAGAAGGAACATTAACAAACCCCATGGAAGATTGAATGGGGGGAAACTATCCTTAATCACTCTTGTTGACCAGTCCCATAATAATAAGACCCCATTGAGTCTCGCTAAATAAAGGGTCTCATCCTAGGGATCTAGTAACAAGGGCGGTGGAGTAAGGTGTATGTAGTTCCCAATAACACAAGAACCATAAAGATACCCAACTAATAAAGAGGCGTATAAATAAACCATACATAAAAGTAGAGTGGGATAAAATAACTTGATCACTATGATAAATAAATGAATGGTATACTTCCTTAGAGTGAATCACTAAGAGGGTAAACCCTAGGACTATAATTTTTTTTTATACACCAAGGTTCATGTGTATGGTTTGAATATTAAACTATATAGGACACCCCAAATGGTCCCCTGATATAATACAACATATATGTGATATTATTTACACTAAAATATCTATGAAATAATAATTAACATTCATTAAACATAGTTAATAATTGTGTTCCCACCATGACACCAAGATGACTGATAGTACCAGCTTCAGCAAATATCGATGAGAGGAAATAATAATCTTTAATTTATTTAATATATATCACTGTGGATCAACCACTAATACATCTATTCCATGCCACTAAAAGAATCACCTTGTTATTAAGTTATAGTAAATGTATCTGAAGCATGGGAATGATACACCATAATTATCATTGTAAGATTATAAATTACCTCCACATGATCCTTGGATTAAAGGGTTTTTGTTATCGTATTCGTCCCACTGACATTATCCTCTAAATAGTGAGTTGGAATGAATGTATATGTCTCTTAGAAAATCTAACCAATACTAGTCTAACATACTCTTAATAAAACACAGAGTATATCATGTAAAAACGTTTCTAAAATACTTTTATACATCCCTAAATCTTGATATATGTATCTTAAAAAAATATAGATAGGGGAAGAAAATAATAATCATAGAATCTCAATCCCTGTCACACATATCCCTTTACTACTAGTATCATCTCATGTGTATCATATTCTAGCATACCCTATATTAAATTTTACCACTCTTATCAAGGATAAAATACTCAATAGTCATCTCTTAGATAAAAACAAGGTGGAATATTACACACCTCCACACATGGCCACTCAACTCCACTTATGACACCAATTACAAGACCCTCTTATTTGTTTCTATTAGGTAATGACCATCTATTAGACAACCAAAAGAAGAATCATTCAATCAACCATAAGACGAATTTCTTGGAATATTTTATATTATGAAAATCTAATGAAAAGAAATTCCTCATGAGCTTAGCCTACCAGAAGTGGGAAGACATGGTGTCGTACTCAACTCATTACATCACACTATGAACAAACTCTGTAAAAAATATTAAAAAAACATTACATTAATGAAATAAATATGAAAAATAATGTTGAAAAAAAATATTATTTGGTTAAGACTTTTGTCCTATATCCATGTTATTACACTAAAACTCTTATATTTACTAGAAAGATAATTATTAAAAACTTTGTAGATATGGAACCAATATTAAAAAAAATAATTTTCATACAAAAAACACATCATAAAGTAGTCACACATTAACTTTATTGAGGTAATTGTTATATTTTATAATTTTCACAAAAATGATATTTGTAGCCAACCCACTGTTGATGTTTTTCAGTCTTTGATTCTCTATAGCTCTACCACCTCATTAATTACATTTGGTAAACCATTGTTGGCCTTTAATTTCCACTTAATAAAATACAATAAACATCTAGGGAAAATATGTTCATATTAATTATGTTGACTATCACTACCTTGATAAAACCAAAGTGAAATTATATATTAACACCATTACTATGATTAATATTGTCACTTTAAGAGGCTTCAAAACCCCAATATTGTCACACATAATGTCTAATTTTGTAATTCATTTGGAATTCTTAAACACTATAAAGAAACTCATCATCTTTCCATTGGAATGTTTTTTTTCTCCGTAATCAGCTTTTTACTAAATTCCAACTAAGGAACTATGTGTCCACATACATTCTAAGATAAAAATAATTGTGAACATGCCTACTATAATTTTATTACCTAAAATCTATAGTATATCTAACACATTCTCTTACAAAATTTCCTAGATGAAATAGAATTTCAAGACTATGTGATTAATTCATACATGAAATAATCGATATTGAATATGGTTAATTGCACTCTAAATTTTAAATGATCATGCTCCTCTTTCTAGTGACCTTCCATGATTTATCAAAAAGAATATTCACTAGAATAACTATATTAAGACGTCCATATATGTTATTTATTCTAATTCCATGGTAAAAAAGTAATCATTTGCTACATCAAAAACATAAAATTGATCATTTACACTAAGAGTATCCCAAAAACCTATGTTGATATTATATTTGTTTATATCCCAAGAAAAATATACATTTTTATATATTTTAAAAGGATCATATTCTCCAAAATATAGATTGAATCTTCCAATTTCATCAAGTATCATGTGATCAAACTTCATGGATTACCAATCATGCCTTTTGGTATATGATATAAACCAAATTACTACTCACACTATAAAAGAAATGTTTGAAAAAAAATATAAATTATTTCATACATTAATCTTATGATAACTGATACACACATTGATTTATCCATATAGTATTATTAATCTATTAATGTTGGCTCATGATCCTTGGATAAATTTATGTTTCTGTAAAAGGAGTTTTATACATTTTTAAAACCTATCATTTGGAAATTTTCAATGACATTATAGATGTATTATTTTTTAGATAAAACCAATATACCATCTTTCTAATCCCCCTCTATTCTCATACCCAATATTTTCTTGGCTTTTCCATGATCGTTTATTTCAAATCTCTTATACAATATACAATTTATATCATGAATCTATGATATCTATGGACCCACCAAAATTTTATATATATGTATATATCTATGTGTGTGTGTGTTTGGAGAATTATATTAGTTCCATCATCCCAAAACATGTGATAATATGAATGATCAAAATCACATTACATATAAACATACTTTCCCATGAATGTGTAAAACTTCTTGTTACTCTATTGGGTTACATGTTTCAAGCCATTGAGGCTTTTCTTAAACTTGTAAACAAGTCCCTCATACTGAAGGGCTAAAAACCCTTGGGAATAATTATATAGATATTGAAATCAAAATCACCATGAAGAAAGAAATTCTTGACATCCATTTTCAACAGGTGAATATCATCAAAATTAAATTGAATTAGTACTATCTAGATGCTAGTAAACATAATAAGAATTGATAAATTTTCATTGAAGTTGATTCCTTACATTTACTATAATACTTTTAACTTTAATCATGCCATGTATATTTCAATTCAATTAGATTAATACTTCAAATAGAAAACCCAAGTGTTCTATATTTTATATTTCCTTCCTATAGTTCAGTAAGCTAAAAGGTTTTGTTTATCTTCTAGGAATTTCTTTCTTTCTCTATAGATAACTGCCACTAATTTGGGTAATTGAGTATCACTGCCTCCTTCAATAATATTAATTCCACAACATCCATTTTAATTAAATATTAATATCATTTTCGAACCTCTAGACTTTTTTATTAACTCTATAATATCATCTTAAATCAATTTATGATTTAATCATTCGAGTTTTGTGATTTATGGTTCTTTAACATTCCTAACTTGATTTTCCATTGGTCCACTTTGGGGGATTCTCCTCAACTATAAAAAAACCATTGGAACTCAGTAAAATATTCCACAATACAATTTTATATTGATACTATGAGGATAGCAGGTATAAATAGAATTTTCAATCTTTTAGTTCTTCAATCAAGATCAACACATACATTAATCATTAGTTTATTCCCCTAAACGTTTTATTCTTGTTTGTTTTAATCATTTAATAAGTTATTTTCAATAAAGAGAATGTTTAATATTATTACTACTGGGATATTTCCCTTATCCCATATTTAGAAACCAATGTCTACATTTTTATATCCCATGAAAAAAATGCATTGGAATTTGCCGTAAAGTTTTCTACATACTTCTTATCAATACATGAATATACTAAACATATTAAGAAATTGATATGTATAACTTATAGTACCACACCAGACAATTTCTCTTATAGTATATGTTATCCCATAGTAGTCTATGGACATTTATTATGTTTGTATTTTTCAGTATTTATCATGTCAAGTCAATTGTCATAGGGAATTCCAAAATACAGACACATGCATCTTGTCATTTAAGTATTGTTCTATTACATTCTCTCTTGCATAAAATATTTCAATTGTGTTCAAGGTACTATCCTTTTTATCTTGATCCCATTTTTCTATCCAAAATCCATTAAGTATCTTCTGATATATTATCTACCATTACTTGATCTAAGTAACTTTAATTTATTTCAAATTTCTTATTATAACATGTATTTAACTGTATAAATTCATTAACTACATTAAAATTTTACATAAGGAAACAGACCCATACCATCCTAGTAACATCACCAATAAACATGGAAAAATGTGATCCACTATGAGATCAGATAATGGCCGATCCCCATAAATCTTAGTTAACTAATTTCATCTTTGGAGCTCTAGGATTTCAGTCATTCAATTTGAGTTAAACCTATTTTTCATTCCTGAACACATATTTCTCACAACATATAATTATTATATCCTCGATATTTCATATCTATTCTCTTTAAATAACCTTCATGTTCTTCTAATTAATGTGATTAAGCTTACAATTCCTAACCATTTTATTTTTTCAAGGATGAAATTCCAACCATTGAGAATCCAATGAAATTTGTAGACAAGTACTACATACAATCCTTATACTTTTAATTCCATAACCATAGATGCTTCAGTCAATTAGTAGGATCTATTTATGAAGTTCCTTTCACATCCTATATCATACCACTTTCCACAGATACAAGGTTCTTATAGTGACTGATAATGTTCCACAATTCATTTAATCATATGAAAAACCCATTCATCATCTAGATTTTTACAGTTCCTTTTTCAATAATTCCCAAGTAATTATCATCATCAAGATGAACTTTCCCAAAAATTGACGATATATAGTTGACCATAAACATATAATGATAAATTTAATAGAAGGATGCAAAATATTAAACCACCCATGAATCTGATATATTTTGAACACTACGAAGCATGTTGTTTCAATTATCTACAAAGACTATTAAATTTTAACTTATATTAGTTTTATTATTGATGACCTTATGTTGATTATTATAGTTCCTATCAATATATTAATTTTCCTCACAATTCTAGTAGGTGATACCTAAACCAATATGTTTTTCATGACTTCACCCCTAGACTTAATTTTTTTTCATGTAACATTCCTCTTTAAAGGTGAGTATCCCCTTACATTGACATTAAATTCACTCTTGGAAGTTAACTGGACATATTTTCTCTAGATTTTATAAGGAATAAATTTCATTGATATTAAAAAAGTAGATATATATTTCCATTAGAAATACTCAACTATGTAACCATACTATACCACGATTTTTATTGTAGAAAAGAAGGAGAATCATTCATATAAAATTTGTGAAAGTACCTTTAACTAAATAAAGATAACCATTGATCATTTTGACTTCATTCACATGTTCATACACTTAATTTCCTTAAAAATAGCCTCAGACCAAACAAGTGTCACATTATAAACAATTTATTTAATGAAATTATTTTTCAAAACATTTCCTCCAAGGTCACCATTAGTTCAACTATATTTGTATTATTTTAGATGTTGAAGGGTAAATTTCATTCCATTGACATCATCTTGAAACATAGTTATTTCTTATCCATGTTTTTCTTGGTCATTTATCCATAGCTTGTAAGGATCATCTTTACAAAGGAATGTTAAAGATCCTTTTGGATGATAAAATCCTCAATCTACTCTAGATAGGTTCTATAATCGGTTCCATCAAATTGACATATTTAAACTTTTCATTATGTAATTAACATATATCTTATGAAATATAATACAACTAAATCTAATATAACACTAAGGAAATATTTAATTATTAATGAATTGAATGTGAATTTCTATGCATTGATACCAATTTTTGGGGAAGGATTGTCTTTAAAACCTCCAAAGGATGAAACCATTAATTCACCAGAAGGTTACATGCTCTATAAATTACAATATATAAAAATAAAACCAATAAAATTCCACCTGATCTTGCTGAAATGGTACATGGTAAGACCTAAAACCCCACTCACCAATCCTAGTCACACTGCTCGCATATATTCCCAAAATAGATGAAAAAAAAAATTCAATAAAATAAATTAATTGGAAAAGTACAGTCGATACACATGATTATATTATTTGGAATTTTTTCTTATGTACATGGGAGAGAACTTAATAATATTTTATTTATTATAAAAATATGTATTATAAATATTATAACTAAAGTTTCAGCGTAATAGTAAGATTAAATATACAAGATACATATTAACAATTTTTCAAAACTCTACTTTATAGAGATAATCACCTAGTGGAAGAGGTTTCACCACCAAACAATGTTTTTAGTCATCCAAATATTGAAGTTGATCAATATTAAATTCCTTTTAGCTCAATTGCCTATACTATTTCATTTGGTAAACATATAAAATGATTTAACTTCCATTCAGTATAAGTTCAACACATTTAGTTAAATGTAACCACATACTGAAGACGTTTATTTTCACCACCTTCTTAGAGCTAAAGTGAACATCTAAATTTTCCCTTTTCAATAAGTGGAATATGATGAATAGGAGAGGCTTTACAATCCCAACATATTCCCCCCCCCCCCCTCAATTCTAACATTGTTTTTGAATTTCCATTTTATCATCAAGGAAAAATAATTTCCAAAATAAATGCACATGTAAAAAATTCCATGGGTTTAAAAGATCTCATCTATTTTCTCACACATTTCAAAACCCTCTATGTTATATATTGAGTCACCCACACCCAATTATCCATTCCATCATATCAAAAAACATAAAAATTCATATAATAAAAGGGATAATTATAAGAACAACATACCAATATCCAACTCAAAATAACTCAATGAAGTACATGGGTTATTTTTTTTTAATAAATTACATTTAAAAACTCTATAAAACACTTACATTAAGGATTTAGATTATAATAAGTCCATGAAAGAAAATAAAATTAAAATGGCGGTTAATATTACATTTGGATGACTAAATTAAACAATGATACTTTATTCAAAATATAGATAATATTTTTTGATCCAAACTCAACGAATAAAACTATGGGGAGTGGGTTTCCATCAAATACTAACCATTTGAAGTGAAAGGGGATTTTATAATGGATATAAATAAAATTAAAAATTATTAATGAATTTTATCCCCGTAGATAACCATAATACCAGGTGGATTTTATTAGGTACTTGATATCCCAATAGATACCCAGTCCCACACCCAATGCTGATCGGTGACCAATCGAGTGGGTTTTTCCAGCCCCATAGAAGCTTATAGGGGACCTGATGGTGTTTTATTCACTATTTCTGTAACACCACCCCTATTTTTCCTTGTCAACTACATAATAAAACTCTATATTTTATAATATTGAATAAAATCTTTCATGACTTATTATTCATGCACCCAAAAAATTAAATTTTGAATTGTGCCCCAAAACTATAGAGTTTTGAAAATGTCATAGGGAAATTCATCATTGTAAAAAATGTGAAACATTAAAAAAAATTACAATCATACCATATTATATTTAATATTACAGAAAATAAAATTATATAAGAAATAGTATTTATATAAATAAATGTGCTAAAAAATTAATTAAAAATGAATAAAGTATATATAAGATACTCTAACGGATGGCTTAAAAATATTATAATACTTATAGAAATAATGTTTAGGATGGTAATAAATTTTTTTAGGAACACTAAATTTAAATTTTAGACTCATTTTTATAAATAAGAATCAATAATTTTATTACAAGAATGGTCAAATTTTATATTTGGAGCCATTGGGGAGAGTTTTAATATAAATGTTGGGGAGGTCATTATATGACCATCACAGATAAGTGATCATTGAAATATGATATCCATAATTTGACTAATCAAATATATAAAATTTTATAATTTAGATAATTAATAAAACTATTCATTATAAATATTTTTTTAAAAAAATGTCTATACGCATAATTTATGACACACAAAATGTTTTAATTTTTTTGATAAATAATGTTTCTTACCTTTATTTCAAAAAAAAATTAGGTTTTTAGAAAACCTATTTAATTATTTAATTTCTTTTTATACTTATGATAATAAGTATAAAATATATTTTTAATTTCTAATAGATGTATTAAAATTATATAATGGCAGTAATATAAGTATTTTAATGACTTTTAAAAAACCCAAATAAAAAGAATAATTTGGGGAAAAAATTATAATACTATATATAAGTGAGAAGAATGTTATATTTTTGAGTTAATTATGTCATATAATATGATATGTAATGAAGAAAACAATTTTTATTTTAATAACATTATTTTATTACTAGATTTATAATGAAAGTGATTAGAAAAAATTTCAAAGACTACAAACAATTGTTTTAATTTATTATATATATGAATTTAATTTTTTATGATTTGGTTAGATAAATTTTTTTAAATATGTAATATATAGGAATAATATTTTTCCCATTAATAAAAATTAAATTACATAAAATAACAATTACCCAAGAACTTATGTAACTTCAAATAAAGTGCTTGTACAATATTAAGAAAAAAAAGATTTTAACATTATGACACTTGTAAATATATATATATATATATATAAGATTTTAAATTTTATTAAATAGTTTTTTGTTATAATTATAATTATTCCTAAATTGATATGATTGTTATAACTGAATTCGAAAATATATATATATATACATATTTTTAATCATTAATTTCAATATTTTCTTTAAAGACTTCTATAAATTGATTTTTTGATATTCTTTCTCAATCCATCACATGTAGAAATGAAATACTACCAATTTAAACTTTTTTTTAATCTCCAATGTTCTTTAATATTATTCATAATATTAAGAAGAAAAAAATTCTTATCACAATAACTCAATAAATGTAGAATATTTTTAAGATTAATTATGGTATGAGGTGCATTTTCATTAAATGTATTTAGATTATATATTTTCCCTTTTTAATAAAGGAAAATTAATCTTTTTATTGAAAATTATGTGTAAAAATAAGGTTCATTCATTACTATTTACTTCTTAAATATAATACTCACACAAATAATCACTTTCTTATGTGTCACTTTTCATTATTTTCATTATCTATTATACTTTCCATTTTTATATTTATGTATTAGCCACTTTATTAAAGGATTTTACAATAATATGTGTGGTGTTGATATTTATTTACCTCTATATTATGCCTTAATGGTATCATAAATAATCCCCATTTTATATATAAATTTAAATAATTATATAAAATGTTTTGGTTAAATAAATTTGTAATTAATAATATTATAAAATTAATAACTTAATAAATTAATATTATCTATCATTCTAAATTTAAGTATTTTATATTGGTGGGAAATCAATAATATTATATAAATAACATATGTATATAAATATATATTTACCCTCATTTGAAATCATCCCCATAGTCATCCATGTACTTATTTATATTTTTAATGGTGAAAAGTTAAAATATATAAAGTCAATAATTCATGATTGAATAAATCATTGATGCTATAATATGAAAAATAAAAAATACAATGGATTTGGAAATATTATCTTCAGGATAGCGGATCCCTCATACCATATTTAACAATGAATTTTGAAACTATGATGACATTGAATTCTGCAGAGATATAATTATGAACCATCGAGATAGTGGGACATCGATAACCATGAATACCATGGAAACATAACTTCAAATTTGGACTCTAATTTAATATTATATGAATTAAAATAAATATATGTGATTTGGTATTGAAAATTTGTAAACATATTTAAAATTTATAAAAAATAATGAAACTCAAAAAAAAATCCAAATAAGAAACATTTTATGTCAGAATCTTGAATGAATGTAATGAGGTCATTTCAAAATCACATTCCACGTATATGACATCCTTATAAATTAGGTATATTCCTAATATTTTATATATCATCATCTAAATTAAAATTAAGGAAATTAATCATATTTTCTTGGGTTTTACATTTCCTTTTACTATCTATTTTATAATTGATTCTTTCTTCAAAAATTATGAACTATATGAGGATATTTCACTGTATTTTTATTTTTCCATATTACAAGTTTTGTTTTTATTGTCCTTAAAACATTAAAATTTTAATTTATAGTTACCTATTAATTTTTATTATAACATATTTATTTAATATCAATAAATTCCTACTTATTTTTTATATAACTATGTTTTCTTTTTCTCATGGGTTACTATGTCATTCTGTTATTTTTATATATTTATTGGTATGCTTGGTTCTTATTATATCTTTGTATTTGTTAGTTATCCCCCAAAATTTTGTTCATAATATTTACATGAGGTTAATTTTTTTATTTTTATTATTATTCATTGATAAAATTATTTTATACAATAATTACCTTATAGTTATTATAGATTATATATGTTCATGGATGAGCCCCAAATTATATTTTCCACCAGTGCATTCAAAATTAATTTATTCTCTATTGAAATTATGTTCGGATTTACTAGGATCAATTTAAAATTATAAAAATAAGCCATGAATGAATTAGTAGATATATTAATATTATATAAATTATTTTATCATGATAATTATAATGAAGACCTGATTAAATATATGTCAATTTATATTCTTCTATTGAAATCAATTTTAGGAGTTATTAATGAGTTTTTTAGATTAGCAAACTTATTTACATTATTTAACCACTTACTGAGCTTCATTTGTTTCCCTATATTTTATTACTTATAAAAATATCCGGATTCATGAAAGAATATGAGAAATGAGAAAATAAATATCTCAGAAATGGTCATTATTCATAAAAGAAATAAATAAAATTTTTATGAATATGTTTTATAGAATAAATTATTTCTCTCTTAGTGAAACAAAATTGATTTTTATAATATAATTTTTAATTTATTGTTGTATTTTTTAATCTTCCAATACTACATATAACAACTATTTTTGTAGTAAAAAAATTCATAGTTATGAAAACCTTATTCGTATGTTTAAACCATTTGTTTTTAATATTATGTCTCATATTATCATATTAATATTGTTTGAACCCAATTTTAATTTAAAATATTAGTATATCCATATGTTCATGGAGATATTCTTGGTTATTTAGTTAGCTCTATTTTTCTAATCATATCTATATAGATAAAACTAGTTTATATCTGTAACATCCATGATCTGGTTCACCTCCATCATGATTGAACCAGGTCGCTGCATAGATCAAGTGCACATACCCATATTCAAAAGGATTCCATATGTCAGTGAGAGTCTATGTATAATATGGGGAGACTACACCCACTCTGTTCATGAAATCCATAAATCAAAGATCTAGTATTATCGAGAAATAGACACCACAATATAGCATCAGAGTAAAGATAAACATTTCATCTACATACCAGATATAAGTAAATTAAACCCATTCTTCTATAAGAAATATTTATTGTGAAATTTATAAAATTCATAAAATTATAGAAAATATCTCTCATGGCTATATCATAAAAAATCCCATACTAAATGTAAAAAAATTAATAGAGACATCCAAAAAACCAGTTTCAAGAACTATGTGGTCCCCATGGGTACCAAAATTCTAAAATAGTGTCGGGGTAAACTCATTAACTCCCCACTAATTATTTCACTCACAAAGTATGATAATTACAAGTGCATAAAAAACATGTAGTGATAACAAATAAAGAAAATAAAACTATATAAATAACCAATCTCGTTATAGAATTCTCAACCCCCAACCCTTATAAAACCAAACCCACTTTATCTTTTGTTGGAATGGGATGATACACCATTGGTACAAACACATTTTGATGATTAATAATATATCATTCATATTTTCCCTATTCATGGGGATAATCTATCACCAATCCAATATCAATGTTTGAGGATGAATCACCTAGAATTTTTTTTGTTACAAATCTAGGATGATTATATACCTCTAATACCCATCTTCGGTGTACTATTAATCTCCAAAACAACACTACAAGAGTTTATGAGACACTATTAATATCACCTACTTTAGTTGATTATATATTAACTTTAACCATCTCAAGGTGGATAATTGACCACAAACATCAATATATAGCTGGATGATGTACCGTAGATATCACACTATAGTTGGATGATATACCACCAATAAAAGACTCAATGTTGATGATTCTCTACTAGGAAAACTCCCATGGGTTGATGATAAATCATTATTACAAGTCATTATGTAAAAAATTCACCATCAGGACATTTCGCATAGGTAGATGATGTTCCCCTGATATAGATATTTGTGTAGAAGATATACCACCAGCCTATCAGGGGTAGAAAAAACATAATGACTAATGTGACACCCACAATTAAATATATATTTTATTGTATATTATTTGATATTATTTTTAGAAATTTAAAAATTTTGGTGAGTTTTATTTAAAATTTTGGGAATTCGTTAAAGTTTTCCTAATACATGATTTTTGCAAAACTTTTCTGAGAAATTGTGTGAGTACACTTAAATGGATGCATTTTTAATTTTTTTTATAATGCATGATAGGATATAATCGCTAGGGTGTGTTTTTGGGAGAACCTTGTCAGTCATTGTAGAAACTATGTGATGTTCCTTTCTATGGGAGCTCTTTGGCACACAACTTGTGCATGGTTGGGAAAAAATTATGATAATAATGTGAATGATTCTATAATGGGAAAGTAGGGTTCGACATCCATAGAACATGGTTTGGGAAAAAATTGTTTGAAGCAATACATGATGCCCAAATTTTATTTAATTGGGTCAAAGGACACTTTTTCCATTTTATCTTTTTCATCTCTTAGCACTCCCTCTCCCCTCTAAATCACTCAAATTAAACATAACCCAGGAGGTTCCATGGATCATTACCTTTTAAATTTGTGGCTTTAACATGTGTATTTATTGAAGTTCCATATTTTATAATCTTTAAATTGGTCTCATCCTCCCTTCCACTCTCATATTCTAGCATTTATTCTTCTCTTGGCCTTCTCCTACGAACTATAATGGGTTGTTTGGTCATGGTAAGCCTTAGGTATAGGTTCTAATATTTATTTTTGGGGTATATTACTTATTGAGAAGGTATTATTTCTTGGTTATGTTTTATCCACTACAGGTGATTCTGTTTATAAAGGTTAAAAAAATTGCTTATTCCCATGTTAGGTGTTTTTATCATTTTTATTTTATTGGAAGGGATTATTTTTCTTGAGCCTTTATAATTATTATTTTTTAATTTGAAATTAAATTTAAAAGATATATTTTGGTTAAAAAGTTTTTTAAAGGAAATTTTTTCTTATAATATAGTAATTAAATATGAATTTTATGTGATAATTGGAATGACATATTTTGAAAAAAAATTGTTTGGATGTCATGTGACATTTAAAGAGTGTTTGTCACGATTTAGGTCATAAATTAGTTTAAATGGTTTTTAGTAGAAATTTTTTATGTCTTTATTTTATTGATTCTATAAAAAATGGATATATATTTAAATGGGTTTTGATTTGTTTTCAATTGTGTAAATGTAATGATATTTTCTAAATGATATTAGAAATGTTTTAAGAAAGTGGGTGACATGGCTTGGCCTTCTGAACATTATGTTTTAAATTGATTATTTAGAAATATATAAATTTTTTAATTTTTGAGACTCTATTTGATCACTTAATGATTGCTTTTAAGATATTATTGGCTTTTGACCAGGTCTGGGGGTATAATTTATACTATATACATGATTATTTATTCATATGTACAGTTGTGAAAATGGTGCTGTTATGTGTGAGGTTGTTGGATATGAGGTTGAGTTATTCAGAAAATCATTATTCTTATTATACATGATTTTCGATTAATCACTTCCCTTTTATGTTTGTAATGGGAGTACTAGTAAACTAGTAGGCCTCAAAATTATAGTAATCCCTTTTATAGATTTCAAAACATAGGAAAGAACATGGTAAGATCGAGTGAGATGATGGGGTGTTTTAATGGACATGGAATGAATTATAGGTTCTCATGGTTTCTTTTTAGAAAATTATTATAATAGATATTGATGAGTTATACAAGGTTATTGAGACATGATAGGTTTAATATTGTTAGCCAAGGTTCCTTGTCACTAATTTATATACTATTTATATGAAACAAAAGATGATGAGCATGATGCTTAGACCATTTTCAAGATAACTTAGGTGATTTAATTTTGTATTTTAATTTTATCCCCTCCATATTCATTATTTATTAGGCCCATTGAATCATTTAGACACTTTTAACATGATTATTTATATGATGGTTCCTTTTATATTAATTTCATTTGGTTTATAGATCTATTTTAATCTCAAATTTATTATAAAATTATTTAGAATGTGTGGTTTTATTTTTTTAAAGAAATCAAAGAGTTTTTTATCAAAGGTAACATGATAAATGTTTTGGGAAAATAAAAATAAATAGAATTTTGTGGTATTAATTTTAATTTCCTCATAATTGGTTTAATTAAGTTTTTATAAGAAATATCATGATTTCTAGGTTGGATTAAAAACAATGTTTTAGGTCATATACACTAAATATATTTTTGAAAGGTTTTTTCACTAGGTTGGAAAAGGGTTTTGGTTCTAGGATTATTTTAATTATTAAAAAGTGGGTAAAGATTTTGTAAAGGATTTATGAAGGATATTTGGTTCTTAATTAAAGATTATTCTAAAAGTCCATTTTAAATATATATTTAGACTAGTATTGATGAAATTGACTCTATAATTTTAACAACATAAAAATCAATGATAAACTAATGGGTTATTTTATTCACACCTTGCCTACATCATTCTATGTATGGAGCTCCTATGTTTTCTTTTAGGTGCCCTGGATATAGTTTGGCCTTTGTAGAATTTTTATTCAATTTGGACGGTGATGGTCAGTTGGGACATGGTGATTAACTGAGGGTTACATGGAGGTGGTTATAATATTTTCAATTTTTCCATTTATTTATTTATTTTGGGACCACTCTTGTTTCAGCATTATAGGCATTGGACTTCTATTTTTATATTTTACACATATATTCATATGATTTTATGATAGGTTTATTATTTTTGGAATGTGTGGTTATGGGTTATTTTTTATTAATTCTACTATGAGGGAATTCAATTTACAACTTCCTCTTTATTTTATATCATAGTTTTTTAGGTGTCTATATCCATTATTTGTATATCTTATATAATATTTCTATAGTGTGATCTTGTATTGGTTAACTATTTTTTTGGGTGAAACTATTTCCTTTGTTTTTTCTCAGTATGATAGAACTTATTTTCAACTTGTGGGGATTGGTAACATCCTTCGATTCTTATAAAAATCTAGCTAGATTTATGTTTTAGGACATCCTTGATTGGTTCTCTACAAAAATGGTTTCAGACCCTGGGTTCCCATTAGGTTATATGTTCTTGAAGGATAGATCATGTAATTTGGGGAGTTGGTAGTTTTCTAAATTATGAATATCATCAAAACATGAGATGTAGGTATTGGAAGAGAGTCATAAACACTTTTTCCCCTAATCCTAGAAAAACTTTGGGAATTTTTGTTTTTGATCAATAATTTGTGGGTTTTTTATGTTACGTTATGTATTTTGAAATGATATTGTGGTATTTATACCCCCATTGAGTGTACTAGGGATTTTAGTGAGAAAATGGGAAGACAACCAGAGCTGTATAGATAGATCAAGCAATCTAGATAAATATGGTGAACCCGTGAGTAAGGATCTATAAGTTTGATTGTCTACTTATACATAGTTAGAACATGGTTCCCTAAACTCTGAATCCAAACCATGCTCGGTTCAACTTTCACCTTGTTTTTTTAGATCCCTTCTTTTATGAATTAATCTCGATGGTACCTAATATTGGATTAGGGATAATTAGGATTTTTATGGGTGGTTTATGTCTTTAGATAATGTTTTATATGTGTTTATGCCGATGTTTCTTCAAATGGTGCAATAAAAATGTGTGTTTTTTTGATTTTAATATATTTCAATGGAAATATAAACTTTTGTAGTGAGTAGATTTTCAAACCAATTTTATGAAATAATAATAAAGTTTTTATGGTTTTTATATTTTTAATACATAGATTCTATTATATTCCTATTTTCATTGGAAAGTTGGGATTTGAAAAAAAATAGTATTTTTGGAATTTTTCTCAGTCTTGATAAAAAGTGATATTGTTTTTTTGAAATAAAAACATGGTTTCAATTAAAACCATTTTTATTTGGTTAATTTCATAATAGTTTTTTGTAAAATTTTAAAATTAGTAGATGTGGTTTTAAATAAAAAGTATTTTTCATTTTAAGAAATTTGGTTTTTTGAAGGGATCTGGGTGTTTTGTGAATGTTTTATAAGTTTGATGACTTTATGTTTTTTTATTATTTAAATACAATTAAATTGTTTTAAAATTTGAACTAGTTTTTTTCAAATAATTATTTCCTATTAAATTTTATTTAAACCACCTTGATAAGGGATAGTGGCTTAAAAGGGAATAATTATTTTAAAGAGGGTTTTTTTGCATTTTCCCTAGTGGATTGTGGGTTTAATTGTTTCCCATTGTATGAATGGTGGCCTATTTTTTGTTTGGTTATATAAAATGAGGTGGTTAGGATCATATTTATGGTTTATTTTTTGGGTCACCGAGGTTCTTCCTAAGATAATGTAGGGTTCTCTATCCAAGGTTGATACCTTATGTTTATCCTTTTCCAATAATGATGTTTATATTCTAGTTTTTTTATTTTCCCAGACACTCTAGATAGTTCTAAAACTGAAATATTCACTTCCACAGGGCCTCTTAGGAATTAATCATATTTAATGGTAATTTCGATTCATTAAATGTTTTATAAGGGTTGATTCTTCTTTAGAAACATCGTTTGTTTAAAATTTAAATGTTTTTTGAAGTGGCTTTCACTTTTATGTTCCGAGATCATTGAGCCTAGAATGGATTGAGGTTTTTGGGATAATTTTTTATAATTCATGCATTCAAAATTATTTTGTGATCCCCTATTTATAAGTATTTGGTTTGGGTGCTGTTTATCACGTTATTCTTCTGGTTAAACTTGCGAGAGGTGGTGATCTTCTTGGTAATGGAGCTTATGATTCAGTGTCAATTTCTTTTCTTAAGGATTTCATGTGATTCATTCCATAGTAATATTCTAATTGGTTTGGATGTGGGTAAGTCAGGGGTGTGTGGTTTCGGTTACATGGATGGACAAGATTCCATTTTAGATTATACATTGGCTGGTATTAGTATTTATCTTGTTGTGAATGCCCTAAGATAGTGACCCAGGAATGAGGTCCTAGTCACCCCTTCCATTCAGTTATGTGACTTATGATTATAACCCATGTCATTTCTTGATGATTCATGTTTCCTATTGAGGTATCCTATCTTGTTTTGGTTATATAGGATGTGATATTTTGGATGGATTTTTTTCCATTGGTATTTTGATTATATTGTTTTACATTCATTGGGTCATCTTTTGGGTTAGGCCATTCTTGTAGATTTATATTGATTTTTTGGCATTTGAGTTTGGTTGGTAGCTTCTGAATTTTCTGTTTGTTGTGTCTTTAGGAGTCATGGTTACTTGTATGGTTCCCTATATTATGGTTTCCATGATATTTTATCAGTTGTTTACACTATTTTAGATGAATTCTAAACTGTGGGGAGACCTATAATAGGACTTCATGTTTTGGAAAATTTTATCCTGATTGGTGGTGTATTGGTAGTGCTTGGAGATGTTTGTGGGATGTTTGAGGATTATTTTTATTATATCAAGGAATAAATCATAAGATGTTTTATTTGAAATAGAACTAATATGAGTTTTACAATAACCTCCCATGTCATGTTTAATTGTATGACTTTTTTGTTCATATTTTCTTCAATTGTAATCAATGAATTTTTGGTAGTCAAAAATTTAATGGTGGGGTGATTTATGATGTAAAAATGTCACCATAACTTTTATTTTATAATATGTGATCTTATTTTTAGGTATTATATAATTTTTTTATATTCTATTTGAAATTTTAGAAATTATATAAATTTTCCTCGACACATTTTTTCCACATGCTATTTAGGGTAAAATATGTGGATACCCTTAAATGAGTGGATTTTTAGTTCTATATTTATCATACCTCATTATCTTGAATTGTTCATGTATGTTTTGGTGTAAACTATACAATTATTATGAGTAATCCTATGAGTTTTCTTTCTATGGATGTTTTTTAGTACATAGTTTAATAAACCATGTGACAAGAGTGTGTAGGTTTTTTTAATTAGATTGTGTTTTTCTACATGTTTTAGAAAATTGTGTGGCCACACCATGAGTTATTCCTAGATTTTATTTAATTTTACCAAATGACCCTTCTACCCATCGATAGTTTTTTGTATTTTCACCCTCCCTCTACCCTCTTTCTTGGATAAACAAAGAACACCCATGGAGGGTTCTTCTCTCCTACCCTATTATATTGGAGGCCCCTCTATACTAATTTCTCAAAGTTCCTTCTCCAGTAATCCCAATATTGGTCACATCCTCTCTTCTCATATTTTAATTATTTCATTTATTCTTTGATTATATATCTCCCATTAACCCTACTAGGTTGTTTAGTCGTGTATACAGTTTTCAGTATGTTCTGATGCTATGTTTTCCCTCATAGTGCTTATGGAGGATGTGTTCTTTCTTTATTGACTATTCATTACCCTAGTCAATTTATTTTAAAATGGTTTCAAAACAATTCATATCGGCCCATGGTAGGGTTTTTTCTATTTTTTCTTTATCTATAATTACATCATCTTTTTAAGGCTTTACAATTATATTTTGTCAATTTTAAAATATATTTGATAGTTATAATGGGTTTGAAAAGCATTATAAATGAAATTATTTCATGGAATAAAGTATTTAAATGTGAATTTCATTTGATAATGGGAATTGCATGATTTATAAAATTTTATTTAGATGTTTAGTGATTTTAAAGTGTGTTTAGACCTTCATCATTAAAGAGTTGGTTTAAATGTAGTTTTGGGAGAAATGATTTTATTTCCTTTGTGGTTTTTGATAAAAATCAATATATTTAAATTTATTTTTATGTGATTTAGAGGGTTTGATTTTAATGATATGTTTGATATGATATTGAAAATTTAAGGAAGTGGTAAAAGTGGCATGTAATTCTATTTCTTATATTTTGAAGGCCTTTTTACAACATTTTGAATTTTAAAAAAAATTATGAGACCCTCATTCATCCCCAGGTGATTGTTAGTATGATTGTGGTGAATTTTACCCTCAGGTAAGGGAATTAATTATATATGGTATATATTTATTTATTACTATTCAGTGTTAGGAAAATTAATTTGTTTCATTCCTAGTTATAGGATTTCATGAGTGGGTAATTTTCAAATGATTTATTATTGTTATATGTGACCTTTTATTACTCAGCTCTATTTTATGATTTTCATGGGAGTCCTCAATGACTAGAATGTTTTAGATGAGTGCAATCCCTTGTATAGAATGTGTTCTCTCGGAAAATATCTAGTTGTCCCAAGTGATTTTAAGTGATGTTTTTGTGGTCCTAGAACATATTAAAAGGGACCGAGGTTTTTTTGTATCCCATAAAATGAATGAGTTTGGTGAATTATATTAGACAACTGTAACATGGATGGTCTATTAATGTCAGTATATGTCCCTTTTTTCTAGTTCACAATCTATATACTTGAGTCCTAGGATTATTCCCATAATTATTAGAACCTTTTTATGATAAAAACACAATTCATTACATATTTTGATAGAATCCCCTACCTTATCATTATTTATTGGAACTATTTGTTCATTTATATGAGTTGGTATGATTGTTGATATAAGAATGAATTTTATTTTTTTCTATTTTCTATTATGGCCCTATATCACATTTAAAAATTATTGTGAAATGTTTTTTAAAAATTTTTTTTAAAGAAAACATTGATATTTTTTTAAAAGATTTTTTTTATAAATGATTGTGAAATTTTTAAGAAATGGTATGTTTGGGTATTTATTTAAATAGACTCTTTTCATAGTTTAAGTAAATTTTCAAAATAAATCCCTAGATTATTTTTTGGATTGAATTTATTATTTTATACCATATTAACCTCATTTATTTTACAATGGTTTTTTCCTTGGATTAGAAAATTTGTTTGGTTCCATCATTATCTTCTTCTTTTAGAAAAGGGGAAAAATTTTCAAAAGGATTTTTGGAATGAAACTTTTTAACAAAAGGGTATTTAAATACTCTATTTTTATATATTTTCATACTAGTATTGATGAAATGAAAATTTTAAAGTAAATTTCTTGAAATCATTCGTGAAAACCTTCTAGAAATGTAATTTACAACTTGTAGGCACCCCATCATTTTATATAACTAATTTGTTTTACATCATATTCTCTAGCTATAGTTTTGTATTTTTTTGGTTTGGGATAGGCTATGGTGGTTAGTTGAGACATGGTGAGTGATTGGTAGTTATGAGAAGGTGGTTGTAGTGGTTTGTATTTTTTTCCTTTGATTTTTCATTTTGGGACCTCTTATATATCATCCTTATAGGACTTGGTATTTTATATTTCTTATTCTGTATATGGATGTCTAACCATTTTTTTATATATTATATATACAATGTGTGGTTATTGGTTATTGTTTATTAATGCTGATATAAGTGAATCTAATTTACTACTTCCTCTTTATTATAACTCTTTTTTTTTGACAGAATGGATTACTTTTATATATATGGGTCAAACATGGTTTACATGGTGGGAAAAAATTTTGGTTAACAATAATTTACGGTGAAGTCATTACCAAGGATATTTTATCGATACCTTGGAACCTATTTCCATCCCATGAGGAACGGGAACACCCTTCAGGCCTTGTAGTGCATCAGTTAAGGCAATATTTTATGTCATATCGGGTTAGTTCCCAATAAATAACTAGAACTGGGGGGATGAGGTACCACAAATAAATTGACCCCATGGCGATGATGGATCACTAGTTTAGTTTTTGTGTATGAGACACCACAAATAAATAATTAATTTGAATGATTCATCACTCATAACTAACATATAAAATTTATAATCATTTAATGAAAAGGAATACACTCTCTTAATGGTACAAAATTAAAATTCCTTCCCTATCCAACTCCAATCCTATCACATTCCAATAATTATAACTACCATGGGTAGATCTAGGACACTAAAAAAAGTTCTTAAGGTAAAAAAATATCCAAAATCAACCATTCAAGGTTTACATCTACATTTCTGCAGTATTTACCTTTTAAAAATGGTCACCAGAGACCCTAGGTTCCACATACACCCTTTCCAATACCTTAATGGCCCTATCAGTTCTCAATCAGTCTAAAAAACAATATATCATTTTTAAATTTAAATTACTACTTCCACATACTATTAAAATGAATCATATTTCAAAATTTTATTTTTTTTAATAAAAACCAATTGGAAAGTGTGATTCCACATAAATCATCTTAGAAAAGTAAAACTATTTAAATATCACCAACTAATTAAAATTTAAATAAAATAAATCAAGAAACATAATGAAATTAAAAAATTAAGGCATAATAAGTGATATATGAATTTAATAGTAATGAAAATAAGGATTATATGTGAAAGGACTAGTATTAATACCCTTAGGTATCCAACATGATGATTAGCTCTCTAATCCGACAACATATAATGGATCTCCACCACGTTGGAAGAAAAGAATTTTAGCAGAGTGGTGTGGAACATGTTTTTTTAGGTATGAATGATGGATTCCTCATTAAATATTAATATTCAATAAGTTAAATTAATTTATTAATATAAAATATAAAAAATGGGATTGGGAATTCATTATAGAGATACCATAATGGTCATAGTGAAATATCACAACTAGGGTGATGTTACGACCCAACCATCTAAGTCACAAAGCAATAACATGCAACAAAGTTAAAGAAAAACACATAGACTCCCCTCCTTGTGGATAATCCTTTTGATCACAACATAATATCCTTACCTTGGGAAGAACTGTTAAACCCAAACCATGGTTTATCATGAAATATCCACCAACATCATGGATCAATTCTCTCTACCATAGTGACACACAATAGTTATGCCCACCTAATTTCAGCATGATATAAAGCCTCACAACATACCCTCCTTTGATTTAGCATGATACACTTCTCTAGAACCCTTTTCATGGTGCTACCCCCTACATTACGATGTGATGAGTTAGATGTAGCATAATATCAACCCAAATCTAAGTCCATTTCACCAAAACCAACACCTAGTCCCCCACTAACACCTCCAATATATCAAAAAATGTCAAGAGGCGTGATGAAAATTAAATATAATTAGTACGAAAAAAATATGTGGTGTGTTACAAAATCTCAAAAATATATTAAATCATTAATTCATCATATAATCAAGACTCCTTGATGACTGACATGGACCATTACTCTCCCATGTCAAACTATTGCTCCCATGCCTCCACCTAGACATTTTTTACTACCACTAAATATATACTAGATGACCTATATTATCATGTAGAGTCTTATCACTCTGATCCACAATCGGATCTAACCATTCCTCTCAAGATTCAACCTGATTTACCTTGACATCATCAGTGTTTATCATGTGAGAATCATTGAGATATTATCTCTATATTTGAGATACATGGAATCAATTAGTAGATAACATTGTACCTTTGAGGAATTAATAACCAATACACCGCCATATTGATTATCCTAAAAACCTCAAACACCCCTCAAAATGTTTTTCCAACATAAACTTCTGTTGAATATTATGGATTCACAATCAAGGAAAAACCAAAAGAAAACATAAACACCCACTTCAAACTCCATACGGTGATATATATAGTTGGTATAAGATCCATACCTAATCTGACCAAATTCTAACCACTTTTTGAACATATGGATACTTTATGATGTCGTATGCATTAGACTCATCATGATAACCACTAACTCTCTATCCTCTGGCTAGTTGAGCATTGATCGGAACAACCTATTGTACCAGTCCTTATATAGTTCCACTTGAATTGATTCCTAACAAACTATTATTATAGAAAATCCACATAAATGTGGGATAGATCTCCCATGAATCATGGAAATCAACAAATTCATTCCCAAAACACGCCCTATGATACTCAAATAGTACACTAAAACAAAACATTTTTATACGGTTGGTAGGAAATTATCATGTCCACATGTGTATCATAAGCTACTTGTAGGCCTTGCTAGAATTAGAATGTTAGAGAAGAATCATGATAAAAATGAAGTTATTTGGAGCATAATAAAGATTTTTTATCCATCAAAAATATATCCTTCATAAAATATCCAAATAAATGGTCTATGTGGATCATAATAAATATAAAACCTTAATCTATTGATCCATGGTAACCCGTACAACACCACTAAAATGATATAGACTCAGCAATCCCATCGTGAATTCTGTCATCATATCATCCCACTTATAGTGGGGAATGGATAATAACTGAAGAATACAAAAGGTAATTAATACATGATATTCACCTAATGACATGTGAAGTATCATAAAATGAACTATGTTTTGTACCTCATTATCATGAGCCGCTGATACTACATCTAAATTTCTTAAAACACATTGGTAATACATTGGTGAACCATCCCTATTGAGTCATGGGAATCCCACATATTCTCCTCTTGAAATATGATAATCACTACCACATGACCCCATATATAAAGGACTTCATTATAATTTAGGGTCCAATAAAGTTGCTACTCCCCACCATATATATTTTCCCTCGTAACCAAATAATGTAGATATTATAATTTACCCTTATTCATCAACTTATAGAGGTAGGATATAATATTCAATGTTTTAAGGTTTTCTTTTACAAGATATTCGAAACCAATGAGGTAAATCATATTGAATATGATCATAAACTTTCACTCACTACAAGATAAAAACACTTTATTTTTTATAATCATATAATTGGATATGATAATCCATCTTCCATGGGTGTGTTCCATATCAAAATCAAAATACTATAAGTATGTAACCCACCACCTCTACCGATGATTTATTTCCTGCTACAAGAATATTTAATTTTCTATATTATATTCAGTATACACCAATAACCTCTCACCAGAAGGTATTAAGTCCAACACCTCAATGTGTGTACTACTGTTGACATATCCAAATAAAATGTTCGGTAGTTCTTCTCATGTCGACTTAGCTACCTAGAAACCAATGTTACCACTCATTCATCATACATTTAAACATACCATACTCTATATTATTATGTATTTAAATATGATTCATAATTCATACTAATTGTGATAATTTTATGATCAATTTGGTTGTCAACATACCATTCATATCCTAAAAATACATCTCATGAGATTCTTACCATGTGAAATTCACCCCCTTCATTGTTAAGTTCCTTGTTGATAGAACCAAATGAAGTATGTACTAAATAATCACATGATAAAGACCTTTTGTGCCTAGAAAATATGAATCTAGAAAAAAATTAGTCCACTTCCAATAAACCACATCCTTGAGAATATCAGGATCAATTAATATATTTATCTCAGATACCATGTTCCCTAAGATTCTCATCTCACTAATCCTGGTATGATAATGTGGGAGATTAAATTGATGTCAATGAAGTCTTAGTATGCTTAAAATGATAACCAAATAGTGAACATGATCCTCCCTTGTATGAGAATATACAAAAATATAATCAATGAATAAAATCAAAAGGCATCCAAATATAGAGGGAAAACCTGATCAATAAGATCTATAAACAATATCGATGTGTTTTTCAGTCGAAATAGTGTCATAACATACTCGGATAATCCATGTATTATTCAATAATTATTATGAGGGTTATTATAAGGACTCTCCAAAAAATAATGACAGCCTGACTTTAATAAGTTATTGGAGAACCATGTGTACTATTTCAACTAATAAAAAAGATATATATTCATGAAATTGGATATTCGTTCTTAACTATGTCATAGTTTAACATCCATTTAGTCACACACAATCATAACAATTTTTTCAAATTCAGGGTGAACAATACATGAGAATGCCAAAGGGATGTTCTTGTGTTAATAAACCCCTTCACCTCCTAATCCTCTAGCTTGGACTTTATCACTTGAAAATCATTCAAATACATCCTGTAATGTAGAATGAATGTGTTATTTCGACTAGGAATAATCACAATCAAAAAACCGATCACCTTTATAGGTGAAAACCCCAATAAATATTTAGAAAACATGAACTGAAAATTGTTAACAATAGAAGGGAATACCACCTTGAATATCAAATCATATGTCAAAATGATGAATGAATGTTAGAATGAACGTTCTCATAGATTCCTATTGTTAGGTCCTAAATGGTTGACTTATATATCCCAGTCCCTAACATAGATATGGAGACCACCCTTTATGTATGTGAATAATAGCCACTGGTAATATAAGACATTGTGGGATTGATAATGATCCAACCAGTCCTTCCCAAGGATAAAAAATTAATTCATCAACAATACAAATAAATCCAAGAAAAACTTATATCCACTAATCCCTATAGATCACTCTTGACATCTCTAAATACCCTCAGATCATAACCCTATGGGAATATTAATATACATTAACCTATACAAATACTCTATAGGAAAACCCCAATTATTCAAATAGATAGGTGGATATAAATTTGTTTGATGCACATGTTTCCAATAAAATAGAGGATAATGTTGATGATATTATAATCATACCAGAAATTTTCGATCGCTTCCCACCCTACAGGGTAAGAGTTTTTCTAATGTAATGAAGCTAGACTGAGCCCCACCCCTAATCTCTGGATTCCTATATCCCTCAAGTGATATTTCCTAGTTGGTACTACTTCCCGCTTCTCATGGGCACCACAAACTCCTCCATAAACTAAATGTTCTTCGGATCCCCAACATCATAATTACTGTTTCTCTCATGTCCTTACTCCTAAACCATATATATGAAAATATTTGTTCCTGGTAGTTAAATATATTGAATATTTTCTAGTCAACCCCATTGGTAGTGATTGGTTGAGACTCACCCTATTTAAGGAAGAGACAAACACATTCCATCTACGATATTCTTACATACAATATTAAAAGAGTCCTCACACCTCTTGTTCCTACTACCCAAAGACCCACTCTCAACCATAGAAGAATAAACATGTTACCTGGATGAATTACTCTACAAATAGTTCTTCTATATAGATAGGATTATATTTATGACCTCAGAGAAAGATTTTAAATGAAATATTTTCACCTATGATCAAATCGAGTGCCTTGGGTAATCCTCAAAAAAGTAGACCCTAGTAGCCTCCTCGCCTACAAATATATGTGAAAATCAAACTTGATTAATAAAGTGGACAATATAATACATTTCTATAATACATCTAGAATTATATTTTTAAAATTTATATATCTACCAAGCCTTTCAGTAACTACTTAATAAATTTAACAAATCCTTCCAATAAATACCTATATGATGGTCTTTCTGAACAAAAATTCCCCACCATCACATCAGTGATCCTTAATGAATATTAGTAGAATAGTTTACCTACCATTTAGTGGCTTTCTAAATATGATAAAAAAATAGACTTTAGGGACTAAATATAGTACTCAACAGCCTATGGTCTTCCATCACTTGTAAAGAGTGGTGGATTATACAGTTATACCTCACTATAAAATTAAAACATTATCATCTAAATCCCTAGAACCCCAAATCTCATAGACTATACCACATGGATAATACTCTTTCAAAGCTAATGATTAATATGGTTAATGGAGAAACAAGAAGTTCTAACTCTAATTTAAGTGAATCATGATCATCCTTTCTCTCTGAGTGCACAATTAAAAGGATAAAAAATGACAAGTCATTATAATTTCAACCATGTGACTCACATAAAAATTAATTTACAACATTAGATATCATATTTATGGGGAAACAATAATGTCCACATATAAATTTACCATAAATAAACACCATATGATATAAAGGTATCATAAATCGACTCGTGTTTACCCTAACTAAGCCTCTCATGGGTGAGGTATATAACATCTGTTTTTACATCACCCAAATTTCCAAAAAAAAATACGAGCCACACATGGAATTACCCTAAACAGACACCCCATGATATAAGTCTCACATATGTCAACTCGAGTCTACCATAACCAAGATACTCAAGAAACATTTATAATATCATGTTGGTCTACATGACAAAAAACTTTATGTCAAATTAAAAATATAATATTGATGGTTTTGCTTTATAGATTTCCACAATGATGTTATATAGTAAATTTATATATATTTCATTTTTGTACTATTAAATAATGAAACCCTTCATCATATCCATAATATATATTTGGAATATAAATTACCAGAAACAATATGAGCGTTATGCTATCCCTATGTGTCAAGAATAATGTATCCATATTTGATCTATTGTCACCTCAAGAGAAGAGTAAAATTAATAAATATTAAATAAATACCCAAATCATCATAATCATAAAGAATCAAACAACTATAAAATCATAAACAAAGAACATCAATAACATAAAAAGTAACTTGGAAATACCTCATACATTGGTTAACTACACCCTCACACAAGATCTGTTCCAATATCTCACAAAGGAATTAATCATTTCTACCACATCCCAAATAGTAACACAAAAATAAATAAGACTCTAATACCATTTTTTTAACATCCTCGGTCTAATTCACCTCCACCAGGACAAAACCAGTACCTCAAGTTTATATCCTTATGTTCTTGAGGTTACTGACTAATGGAAAGGGTCTATGTGTAACATGGGTAAACTATTACCTCTCTAGTTCTGCAAACCATAAATTATAGTGGAACAAATATCAAGACCTAGTAATTATAATATAACAATAGTGTAAATATAAACAACTCAGTGATATACCTAATAGAAGTAAGAAACAACAATTGTGTTGTAACAAAATGAAAAACTGTGCATGTCATAAAAGTCATACAAATATAAATAGGATCTCCCATGGGAATATTGTAAAGACCCGTAAAATTCAAGGGAAATTTTTTTCTTAATTTTCTTTAGAATTTTACAAGAGCGCAGTTTCAGACGGCACCTGATTCCGAGGCCCGGAGTGCCCGGAATTAATTTCCGAAGTTTGGCTCGGGTACGTTCAGTGAACGAACGAGCGGGTTTTCCTAACTTTTGATCCGGTGCTCGGAATTGAAATCCGAGGGCACCGATGAACTCGCAGTGCCGATTTTCGCTTAAAGAGACCCTTTCGGGAGTTGCGTATGTTGCGGGTTGAAAGTTAGTTTTGGGGATTAAAAGATAAGTAAAATAAAATTGTGTGTGTATTTTATTTTATTCTAGGTGGTTAGACTCTCTCATGGGAAGTTGTTGGTGGGGCCCGCAACCACCCAACTTCCCATGTGTGGTTATGAGGGAGGTGGGGCCCACACGAACCCCCCACCTTTTCAAATTCCCTAACCCCTCTAAACCCCCTCTTTAATTTGTGACTCTCCCCTACATTAAAACTTGCCAACTTATCTTTCCATTTAATTTCTTGACAACTCAAGATTTTAATTAATGTAATAAATTCAACTTTTGAATTTTTGAAAGGTGGGCAAAGTGAAAATAAAATAAGGGTAGCTTATTTTATTTTGGGGGTTGCTGTGTTGTGTGGAGATTTGAGAGAGGAAGAGTTCTACACTTTGAAGAACTTCTTTTTCCTCCTTGAAGAACGCGAAGAACCTTCGAACATCGACGAAGAACGCCACGTACTCGGGAATCGTCTTTCGCGACGCCATACCCGCGACACCGACGACGTCTTCTTCCGCGTCATCTTTTCCCGCGACGAAATCGTCGTCAAAGAACTTCGAATCCTCGCTTCACGACATCGACGTCCTTCTTCCGTGACGCCGACCACCGCGACGCGTCTTCCGCGGGTCGTTGACGATCTTCGTTCTTGAAACCAGAGGTAGGGGATGATCTTTATTGATTATTTTTATTCCTTTCTTGAATCGTGGATTTTAGCATGACTTAACGTGTGACTTATTTTATTTAAGTTCCGTTTTTATTTCTTTAACGTGAGGGGGACCGGACCGCACGAACACGGCCGAATCCCCCTCCATCGTTCATGTTGTTCATGCTGGAGGAAACAAGTAACGTGGTGCCGTCGCACCACGCGGATGAACGTTCAGATATTTTCCGCAACGCCGTCGCGCTTCGTCGAGGAGAGATTTCAAGAACGCGACGCCGTCGCGCCGCGTTGGGAGGATTCTTGGCACGGAGAAAGGGGCGCGGTGCCGTCGCACCGCGCCGGACGACGAACACCGCGGCCGGTTCCGGGCCGTGGTGAGACGAGGAGACCGCGGCCGGTTCCGGGCCGCGGCGGAAGGAAAGACCGGCGGCCGTGCCGCCGGCGTCGGAAATCAAGGGCGGGACCGGAATTTCCCGGTCCCGTTAGTAAAAACCGGCCGGCCAGCGGGCCGGCCGGATATCATAAAAACCGGGGGTTTAAAACCCCCGGCCGGCTCTTCAAACCCCCCTCTTAAAGAGGGGGGCGGTTCATTTAAGGAGGGGGGGGCAACAGCCCCCCCGGTTTGACCAGCCGGCCCCCATTTGCGGGGGCCGTTTTTGGGCAAAGGCACGGCTCAAAGCCGTGCCGCCCTCACAAAGCAGGGGGGGCTTGATTGCCCCCCGCGTGACCCACGTGCGGCGCCCAGCGCCGCCGCCGCGGCCCGCCGCGGTCCGCCGCCGCCACGCGGCCCGCCGCCCGCCGCCGCCACGCGGCCCGCCAGCCGCCGCCGCCACGCGGCCCGCCAGCCGCCGCCGCCACGCGGCCCGCCAGCCGCCGCCGCCACGCGGCCCGCCAGCCGCCGCCGCCACGCGGCTCGCCAGCCGCCGCCGCCACGCGGCCCGCCGCCGCCGCCGCCACGCGGCCAGCCGCCGCCGCCGTCCGCCGCCGTCCGCCGCCGCCGTCCGCCGCCGCCGGCCGCCGCGCCGTCCAGAGGGGGGGGGTCGGGCCGGGTCGGCCCGGACCCGGACCCCCCGTTTCGGACCAGATTCGGTTTTTGGCTCATAACTTGAGCCTCGGACCTCCGAATGACGAACCGTCTGCGGCAACGCGATCCTTGGATCGAGACGGTCGTTTCGGTATATCACACTCAAGGTTTCGGTTTACTTTGAGTTCGGCCGGGTTGGTTCATTCACGAAACCAACCGGGCCTTCGGAGCGAAAACGCTCATATCTTGAGCTACGGACGTCCGATTGACGTGCCGTCAGTCGCGTAGTGTTCCTCTTAGTGAGACGGATCTTTTGGCATACTCCGCCCGAGGTTTGGACGCAGGTGGAGTACGGTCGGGTTGGTTTTGCCTTAAAAACCAACCGGGCCCCGGAGACGAAAACGCCATTATCTCTCAGACCGGGCGTCCGATCGACGCGCCGTCTGTTGCGTTGAGTTCCTTTTGACGATACGGAACTTTTGGATACATCAACTTCGGTCTTCGTGACAGTTGATGTATCAGCCTCTCGGCTCGTGGAGCGGATCCTCCGTACGAGCTTGCTGTGTGCGGGAACCCTAGTGCTGGCTGCGACTGTTCTACTGCTACGACTGCTACTGTGACTGCGACGACGACAGTACAGAGATCCTGTGTGGATTCGACGACGACAGTACAGAGATCCTGTGTGGATTCGACGACGACGACTACAGCACTCAGCGATCCTACATGGATCAGTGCTACAGGTTCTGTGTGAGCCCGATCCTGTGTGGGTCCTTGCGCTCAGCGGTTCTGTGTGAGCCAGCGCCTACAGGTTCTGTGTGAGCCCGATCCTGTGTGGGTCTTGCGGGGGTTAGTTACCTATCGATCCTTCGTGGGTCCGACGACTTAGATGGATCAGTGATCATCTTTATCGTCCCTGAAGAAGTATACCTGTGTGAGCTGAATCCTGTTACTTTCCTTTGTGGAATACGTATACTTTCCTGCGTGGACTGAGTTATACTTGGGCTCGGAGGTTGGAGCGTATTTGAATTGATGACTTAGGTATATGTATGGGCATATACCTAAGCAGTGTTGGTTGTTACTTCGTGATTGTACTTTGCTTCGTGGTTTATCCTTTGTGGATTTTGAGAGACCTTCAGGGGTCTCGGGGACCCTACTGAGTAGCTTATACTCACCCCTGCACGGGCTTCGCCCGCACTACGTTGTGTTGGTTGCAGACGACGGACAGCGTTGACCTTAGCTGAGGTTTGCGGAGCGGGACGGTACCCGGAGGTGGACCACTGGGCGGGACGAGCACGGAGCGGACGGTGGGACCCGTGGAGCAGAGGAGCTATCTGTACCCACCCTTCAGGTGGGATTTTCCAGTGGACAGCACGGAGTAGCGGCCTTTACTTTTCAGTTGCTGTTTTTCCCTTTTCGAGTTGTACTTTACTTTCAGTTTGGGTTTGTATTCTGGCCCATTTACTTTTCCGCACTTCAGTTGTACTCTGCTTGCTTAGTGTTTACTTTCCGCTTGTTTACTCTGTGGTGTGTGTTTACTTTTCAAAGGCAATGCCTTCCCAATTTGCTGGGATCTACGCCTTGGTGCTAGTCGCCAGCCCCTGGCCTATGGAAGGCGGGCTTGGGGTAGTCACGGCACGGACCCCGAGGGCGGGTCGTGACAAATTGGTATCAGAGGAGTTCGGTTCTACCGCGAACTCTGATCTTTTCTATGTGAAGCAATAATGTTTAGCGTATTGAGTGTGGTTATCAGTCCAGGGAGTCCAGTGTTGGTGCGGCGGCCGACGTATCCATACACCAGGACCCTGACTTCTGATTTCCGACTTAATGCACGGAAACATTGATTGCGTGTGTGTTTCAAAGTTTTCTTTGTGATTACTTAATTCAGCTCACCAGGTATACTGTTCTGACTATGGCACTCTTGATCTCCTTTTCAGGATGGCCCCACGACGACAGCCAGCTAGGGTTCCGATGGTCGAGCGAGACGACAGCCCACCGAGCGACGAGGCCTCGGTGCAGGGCCCTTTTCCAGTAGTGGCACCGGCGGTAGCTTTACCCGCCGAGCCCCCGATGCTTCCAGCAGCAGCCGCTGACGATGCACGTCGCCTCAGCGCACTGCATGAGTTTCAGCGACAGCGACCGCCCAGGTTTCGCGGGGAGACGGATCCCCAGGCAGCAGAGGACTGGCTGGAGGCAGTGGTTCGAGTGTTTAGGCTAGTGAGGACACCAGCAGACCTCATGGTGATCCTCGCTGCGAGCCTACTACACGCAGCAGCAGGACGATGGTGGAGCCTGATGCTCCAGGTGCACGATGAGGCATCTCTACTCTGGACGGACTTCGAGAGCCTCTTCCGCTCTGAGTTCGTCCCGGCCACCCTTCGAGCGGTGCGTATCCAGGAGCTTCTACAGCTGCGGCAGGGCAGCATGACGGTCGCCCAGTACTCGGCGAGATTTACCGATCTCTCGCGCTACTCGACCGACATGGTACGGGACCCATTCTTCCGGGCCCGGACCTTCGAGCAGGGTTTGAGACACGAGATCAGGGCATCGCTGATCTCCCTCAGCATACCGACTCAGACAGGAGTACTGGAGCGGGCTCTTCTGATCGAGAGCTTCCTTGCTGAGTCTACACCAGCACAGCGACCCACCGCAGGGCGGCACGTGGCAGAGTCATCTGCAGCAGGCAGTCGACGGATGACTCAGGGGTCCAGACAGACCAGACCTTCAGGCAGACGATCTCAGGGCACTGGCTCAGCAGTGCGGGGCACACAGCGCGGAGCCAGTCTTCCGAGAGGCAGGCAGTGCTACTCGTGCGGCGGACAGGGCCACATGGCTCGTGACTGCCCGACCCGCCGTGCCGAGGAGCAGCAGTCAGTAGATGGACCACCGAGGCAGAGGCAGAGGGTCGACCGTGGCGGTCCGCAGGGAGGAGGCGGACGAGGCAGAGGAGCTGGATGAGCAGCTGGTGGTGGCCGACGCTTTGAGGCTTTACCACCACCACCACCAGGAGGTCCACCCCGACCACAGGGAGCTGGCGGGCAGCGACAGGCACAGCTCCAGGCAGCAGAGGCCTACGACCACGGCGCACCCGAGATGATTCGAGGTACTATCTGTGTCTATTCCACCCTTGCTGCAGTTCTTATAGACACAGGAGCGAGTCATTCTTTCATAGCCGCTGCCCTTGTTCGGAGCTCGGAGATTCCGACAGAGCCGTTGGCTCGATCCTTACGGCTAGAGACTCCTACGGGAGCAGACTCGACGATCACGCACTGGTGCCGGCAGTGTGAGCTTACTCTAGGAGGCGAGAGCTTCGGCTGGGATCTTCTTGTAGCAGCGTCGAGGCCTTACGACGTCATCTTGGGCATGGATTGGCTGTCCACGGTCCATGCACAGATTGACTGTTTTAGGCGCAAGGTGCGATGTGTACGCACCGACGGGAGCAGGTTCACCTTCACCGGCGAGAAGGGAGCCTTAGCAGCACAGGATGGACTTCCGCGGAGGAGAGGACAGCCCATCACTCATCAGTTGGCTAGCCTTATCCTTGGAGCAGTTGACGTGCGGAGTCCTGGTTTTCCTGCAGTGGTGGATCAGTATGCGGACGTTTTTCCCGACGATGTTCCAGGGCTACCTCCTCGCAGAGAGGTAGACTTTTATATTGACTTGTACCCCGGGACAGCCCCGATATCCACTCCAGCATATCGGATGGCCCCCGCCGAGCTTCGAGAGCTACGGGTACAGTTGGAGGACTTGCAGGGCAAGGGATTCATCCGACCCAGTGTTTCACCCTGGGCTTCCCCGATATTGTTCGCCAAGAAGGCGGACGGAAGCTTGCGACTTTGTGTTGACTATCGTCGCCTGAACCAGGTGACAGTGAGGAACAAGTATCCGCTACCGAGGATTGATGACCTCTTTGATCAGCTCAAGGGAGCACGGTGGTTCTCGAAGATAGACCTCAGGTCAGGCTATCATCAGCTCAGAGTCAGAGACGAGGATGTGCAGAAGACGGCCTTCAGATGTCGGTATGGCCACTATGAGTTCTTGGTTATGCCTTTCGGTGTAACCAATGCTCCAGCAGTGTTCATGGCTCTCATGAACAGGATCTTTCAGCCATACCTCGATCGGTTTGTCGTGGTCTTCATCGACGACATTCTGATTTACTCTACGATAGAGGAGGAGCACGCCTATCACTTGCGAGTTGTTCTTGACACACTCCGAGAACACCAGCTTTATGGTAAGCTCTCGAAGTGCCAGTTCTGGATACGTGAGGTCCACTTTTTGGGACACGTCATCTCTGAGGCGGGAGTTGCAGTGGATCCCGCGAAGATTGAGGCTGTGTTAGCATGGGAGCCACCCAAGAGCGTGACTGAGGTTCGGAGTTTCTTGGGACTAGCTGGATACTATCGGAGATTCGTTCCAGACTTCTCTAGAGTTGCAGCATCACTCACAGCTTTGACGAAGAAGGGAAAACCCTTCGTGTGGTCAGACAGATGTCAGCAGAGCTTCCAGGAGCTGAGGCAGAGATTGACTAGCGCACCTATCTTGAGGTTGCCTGAGGAGGGAGTAGGGTACGTGGTCTACTGCGATGCATCAGGGACCGGACTCGGATGTGTTCTGATGCAGGAGCGGGCAGTGATCGCCTATGGATCACGACAGTTGAGGCCGCATGAGCAGAACTACGCTACCCATGACCTGGAGTTAGCAGCAGTGGTCTTCGCTCTGAAGACATGGCGACACTATCTGATGGGCGAGCGCTTTACAGTCTTTTCCGATCATCAGAGTCTCAGGTATATCTTCTCGCAGAAGGACCTGAACCTGAGACAGCGACGATGGCTCGAGTTCCTCCAGGACTATGACTTTGAGATAGTCTATACTCCAGGGAAGGGGAACGTAGTAGCCGATGCCCTCAGTAGGAGGACGGGCATTCAGCTACTTGAGGAGGCGACGGAGCAGCTGGCCTCTTTGCAGATATCCTTCGTGGATAGAGGTGGAGCAGTCTTTCTTCAGTCTCTCACAGTCACTCCTCCACTACTGCAGCGAGTCAAGGAGGCACAGCGTGGGGACGTTGACTGTGAGACGCGGCGTGCACTGATATCCTCGGGACAGGCACCTGATGGTTTCTCCCTTGGAGCAGAGCACGACATCCTTTTCAGAGGACGTACCATGGTACCAGCCGCATTGCGAGAGGAAGTGCTGAGGGAGTTTCACACTTCTCCTTTAGCGGTACATCCTGGAGTGGCGAAGATGTACCAGGACCTCAGACGACAGCATTGGTGGCCGGGTATGAAGAAGGCTGTAGCAGAGTTCGTTTCTCGATGCCTCACCTGTCAGCAGGTGAAGGCAGAGCATCAGGTACCAGCAGGCTTGGTACAGCCCTTGGAGGTTCCGGAGTGGAAGTGGGACAGCATATCTATGGACTTCGTGACTGGACTTCCACGTACTTCCAGAGGTCACGACTCCATCTGGGTGATTGTTGACCGACTCACAAAGTCGGCACACTTCTTACCCATCAGAGAGCAGGGCTCAGTAGAGAGCTTGGGACGTCTCTACGTTCAGGAGATTGTGCGGCTCCACGGCGTGCCATCATCTATCGTTTCCGATCGAGATGCCCGCTTTACTTCCCGGCTTTGGAAGGGGTTACAGGAGGCGTTCGGGACGCAGCTACGTCTGAGCACAGCCTTTCACCCTCAGACAGATGGTCAGACGGAGAGGACCATTCAGACTCTCGAGGACATGCTCCGCGCATGTGTCCTCGACTTTGGTCGTAGCTGGGAGGACCACCTACCCTTGGTGGAGTTTGCGTACAACAACAGCTACCACTCCACTATCGGGATGGCACCGTACGAGGCATTGTACGGCCGACCATGTAGATCTCCTTTGTGCTGGACAGACCCCGGGGAGTCAGCACTGGTGGGACCGGAGATGGTCCAGGCCACGACAGAGAAGGTCCAGGTCATCCAGGAGCGGATGAAGACAGCTCAGAGCCGGCAGAAGTCATACGCTGACAGGAGGCGGAGGCCACTGGAGTTCGAGGATGGCGACCACGTCTTCTTGCGGGTCTCGCCTCGACGTGGTATTCGGAGATTTGGCCGAGGCGGCAAGTTATCTCCGCGCTTCATCGGACCTTTCCAGATTCTCAGCAGGATTGGCGAGGTGGCTTATCGCCTGGCTCTACCACCTCAGTTGCACCGGGTGCACGACGTCTTTCACGTATCCCAGCTGAGGAGATACGTGCACGACCCGACGCACATCATTGACCATGGGGAGCTTGACGTTGACGATGGGGCGACTTTTACGGAGGTTCCGGTGGAGATAGAGGATCGACAGGAGCGGGTCCTACGTGGGCGATCGATTCCTCTTGTGCGCATCAGATGGCAGCACGGGAATCTCCAGGAGAGCACATGGGAGCGGGAGGCTCAGATGCGTGCTCAGTACCCTCATTTGTTTCCCTAGTTTTGATGTATCTTTACGGGGACGTAAAGCCCTGAGGTGGGAGTAATGTAAAGACCCGTAAAATTCAAGGGAAATTTTTTTCTTAATTTTCTTTAGAATTTTACAAGAGCGCAGTTTCAGACGGCACCTGATTCCGAGGCCCGGAGTGCCCGGAATTAATTTCCGAAGTTTGGCTCGGGTACGTTCAGTGAACGAACGAGCGGGTTTTCCTAACTTTTGATCCGGTGCTCGGAATTGAAATCCGAGGGCACCGATGAACTCGCAGTGCCGATTTTCGCTTAAAGAGACCCTTTCGGGAGTTGCGTATGTTGCGGGTTGAAAGTTAGTTTTGGGGATTAAAAGATAAGTAAAATAAAATTGTGTGTGTATTTTATTTTATTCTAGGTGGTTAGACTCTCTCATGGGAAGTTGTTGGTGGGGCCCGCAACCACCCAACTTCCCATGTGTGGTTATGAGGGAGGTGGGGCCCACACGAACCCCCCACCTTTTCAAATTCCCTAACCCCTCTAAACCCCCTCTTTAATTTGTGACTCTCCCCTACATTAAAACTTGCCAACTTATCTTTCCATTTAATTTCTTGACAACTCAAGATTTTAATTAATGTAATAAATTCAACTTTTGAATTTTTGAAAGGTGGGCAAAGTGAAAATAAAATAAGGGTAGCTTATTTTATTTTGGGGGTTGCTGTGTTGTGTGGAGATTTGAGAGAGGAAGAGTTCTACACTTTGAAGAACTTCTTTTTCCTCCTTGAAGAACGCGAAGAACCTTCGAACATCGACGAAGAACGCCACGTACTCGGGAATCGTCTTTCGCGACGCCATACCCGCGACACCGACGACGTCTTCTTCCGCGTCATCTTTTCCCGCGACGAAATCGTCGTCAAAGAACTTCGAATCCTCGCTTCACGACATCGACGTCCTTCTTCCGTGACGCCGACCACCGCGACGCGTCTTCCGCGGGTCGTTGACGATCTTCGTTCTTGAAACCAGAGGTAGGGGATGATCTTTATTGATTATTTTTATTCCTTTCTTGAATCGTGGATTTTAGCATGACTTAACGTGTGACTTATTTTATTTAAGTTCCGTTTTTATTTCTTTAACGTGAGGGGGACCGGACCGCACGAACACGGCCGAATCCCCCTCCATCGTTCATGTTGTTCATGCTGGAGGAAACAAGTAACGTGGTGCCGTCGCACCACGCGGATGAACGTTCAGATATTTTCCGCAACGCCGTCGCGCTTCGTCGAGGAGAGATTTCAAGAACGCGACGCCGTCGCGCCGCGTTGGGAGGATTCTTGGCACGGAGAAAGGGGCGCGGTGCCGTCGCACCGCGCCGGACGACGAACACCGCGGCCGGTTCCGGGCCGTGGTGAGACGAGGAGACCGCGGCCGGTTCCGGGCCGCGGCGGAAGGAAAGACCGGCGGCCGTGCCGCCGGCGTCGGAAATCAAGGGCGGGACCGGAATTTCCCGGTCCCGTTAGTAAAAACCGGCCGGCCAGCGGGCCGGCCGGATATCATAAAAACCGGGGGTTTAAAACCCCCGGCCGGCTCTTCAAACCCCCCTCTTAAAGAGGGGGGCGGTTCATTTAAGGAGGGGGGGGCAACAGCCCCCCCGGTTTGACCAGCCGGCCCCCATTTGCGGGGGCCGTTTTTGGGCAAAGGCACGGCTCAAAGCCGTGCCGCCCTCACAAAGCAGGGGGGGCTTGATTGCCCCCCGCGTGACCCACGTGCGGCGCCCAGCGCCGCCGCCGCGGCCCGCCGCGGTCCGCCGCCGCCACGCGGCCCGCCGCCCGCCGCCGCCACGCGGCCCGCCAGCCGCCGCCGCCACGCGGCCCGCCAGCCGCCGCCGCCACGCGGCCCGCCAGCCGCCGCCGCCACGCGGCCCGCCAGCCGCCGCCGCCACGCGGCTCGCCAGCCGCCGCCGCCACGCGGCCCGCCGCCGCCGCCGCCACGCGGCCAGCCGCCGCCGCCGTCCGCCGCCGTCCGCCGCCGCCGTCCGCCGCCGCCGGCCGCCGCGCCGTCCAGAGGGGGGGGGTCGGGCCGGGTCGGCCCGGACCCGGACCCCCCGTTTCGGACCAGATTCGGTTTTTGGCTCATAACTTGAGCCTCGGACCTCCGAATGACGAACCGTCTGCGGCAACGCGATCCTTGGATCGAGACGGTCGTTTCGGTATATCACACTCAAGGTTTCGGTTTACTTTGAGTTCGGCCGGGTTGGTTCATTCACGAAACCAACCGGGCCTTCGGAGCGAAAACGCTCATATCTTGAGCTACGGACGTCCGATTGACGTGCCGTCAGTCGCGTAGTGTTCCTCTTAGTGAGACGGATCTTTTGGCATACTCCGCCCGAGGTTTGGACGCAGGTGGAGTACGGTCGGGTTGGTTTTGCCTTAAAAACCAACCGGGCCCCGGAGACGAAAACGCCATTATCTCTCAGACCGGGCGTCCGATCGACGCGCCGTCTGTTGCGTTGAGTTCCTTTTGACGATACGGAACTTTTGGATACATCAACTTCGGTCTTCGTGACAGTTGATGTATCAGCCTCTCGGCTCGTGGAGCGGATCCTCCGTACGAGCTTGCTGTGTGCGGGAACCCTAGTGCTGGCTGCGACTGTTCTACTGCTACGACTGCTACTGTGACTGCGACGACGACAGTACAGAGATCCTGTGTGGATTCGACGACGACAGTACAGAGATCCTGTGTGGATTCGACGACGACGACTACAGCACTCAGCGATCCTACATGGATCAGTGCTACAGGTTCTGTGTGAGCCCGATCCTGTGTGGGTCCTTGCGCTCAGCGGTTCTGTGTGAGCCAGCGCCTACAGGTTCTGTGTGAGCCCGATCCTGTGTGGGTCTTGCGGGGGTTAGTTACCTATCGATCCTTCGTGGGTCCGACGACTTAGATGGATCAGTGATCATCTTTATCGTCCCTGAAGAAGTATACCTGTGTGAGCTGAATCCTGTTACTTTCCTTTGTGGAATACGTATACTTTCCTGCGTGGACTGAGTTATACTTGGGCTCGGAGGTTGGAGCGTATTTGAATTGATGACTTAGGTATATGTATGGGCATATACCTAAGCAGTGTTGGTTGTTACTTCGTGATTGTACTTTGCTTCGTGGTTTATCCTTTGTGGATTTTGAGAGACCTTCAGGGGTCTCGGGGACCCTACTGAGTAGCTTATACTCACCCCTGCACGGGCTTCGCCCGCACTACGTTGTGTTGGTTGCAGACGACGGACAGCGTTGACCTTAGCTGAGGTTTGCGGAGCGGGACGGTACCCGGAGGTGGACCACTGGGCGGGACGAGCACGGAGCGGACGGTGGGACCCGTGGAGCAGAGGAGCTATCTGTACCCACCCTTCAGGTGGGATTTTCCAGTGGACAGCACGGAGTAGCGGCCTTTACTTTTCAGTTGCTGTTTTTCCCTTTTCGAGTTGTACTTTACTTTCAGTTTGGGTTTGTATTCTGGCCCATTTACTTTTCCGCACTTCAGTTGTACTCTGCTTGCTTAGTGTTTACTTTCCGCTTGTTTACTCTGTGGTGTGTGTTTACTTTTCAAAGGCAATGCCTTCCCAATTTGCTGGGATCTACGCCTTGGTGCTAGTCGCCAGCCCCTGGCCTATGGAAGGCGGGCTTGGGGTAGTCACGGCACGGACCCCGAGGGCGGGTCGTGACAAATATCATGTACAACCAAAATCAAATTTAAATAAACAAATAGTGACATCCACTAAACTAGTTTTGAGTCATATATTGATCCTACCTCCAAAATACAATACCAGCTCCTAGTTTAACTATCCAACAAATTGTTCTTATCATTATCTACATTGTAATACATGGACTCTTTTGGGGTACCAAGGTTCCTGAGTAGAGTGTGAGTAAAACATTTTATTCCACCACAAACATTATCCCTAATAAAATTTAGAAACTAAATGACATTGTTGATATAGAATAATAATAAATTAGGGAAATAAAAAGGTGTAAAAAACAAATTACATTATGAAATATTCAATAGCTAAACATTTTGAAACTATACCTACTTAAACCAGTGCTAGAATGGGATGAAATACTCATTGTCTAAACACCCCTCTATAATGAATGAAACATAAATACACTTTTGAAAATCTCATATAACATTTTATCATAAATCTGTAAATAATTTATAATGATGTAGAAACTAGAAAAAAAAATTACCACTACTCTAGGTTGATGATATTTGACTCATACACATATCATGTGGATGATGCACCACTAATAAGACACTTCATATGAAAATGAGACTCACCCAAAATTAACTACTTTAATGGATAATATACCACCTCTAACCATCTATAGGTGGATTATTTTGCACCGAAATTAAACTCTATGGGGATAATGTACCACCAATATCACTCACTAATAGTATGATACCCCATTTATACTAGTATAAAAGTGTATGATGCACAACTAATATTACTCATATAGGTGGAAGATATACCATTTATATAAGTATCCAAGAAGATGATGCACCACCAATATATATATTTGGGTGGAAAAATATATCAAGGGTGGATAATAAAAAACCAAAAACAAGATCTAGGTGGATGAGTTAAAGATAATACAATAACCCCACGGTGAATAATGGACCAATAGTTTTTTATTAAGTGGATGAGATGCCACTAATAAATCATTAATGTGAATGACACATCCTTTATAACCAACAATTTTAATTTATAATCATTTAACATAAAATATTATGCTTTCTAAGACATTATCCCAATTATGTTCAGGTGTATATGCAATCTCACCTCTGTTATCTCATATTCAAATTGTAATCACTATTAAATGATGGTATAGGGCACAACATGAGACTCTTAAGTTTATAACATAACTAAAGTAACCCTTTGGGGATTTGAAGAACATTTTTATAACATTTCTCATAAGGAAAATGGTCATCGGAAACCATGGTATCAAAACAAATATTTAAGGACCCTTCACAACCCCAATATGACTTACTCAGCTCAAAAGAAATAATAATTAAAATTTATATATAAATTATTGATTTCACAAAAGGTTTTCACATCCTATATTTCTTGTAGTATATGGTACAATAATGAAAACTAATAAAAAGGTAAGGTACAACTATATTTTAATTTATATTCCATCATGTTGAATACTACTATCTAATTAAGGATTTAAATAATGAAAACTAACAAACCTAATAGTATCCCCAAATATTGAATAATTAACAATATATTAAGGATGATTATAAGAAGGTGTGATTTTTGAGAAAATGAATACTAGACTTGATTGTAGGGTTCCAATGTGATGATACGATCTCGTATCCATCCAAAACAATGGAACTCCAACACCATGGAAGAGATGAATAAGAGAAGTGATGTATATAACATGAAACTTTATAGATAATGAGAGATTCTATATTAATGTTTAATATTTAAACATTTAAATTAATTAATTTGTTTTATCCTAAAAAAATACATGGTATATGTTATGTAATGAAACCAATGGTCATGGTGAAACATTATTTATAAGGAAAGGTTATTAATTGGATATCCTCATCATAGAACAACACCTCACCCCAATGTAGTATAAAAAACATGACCTCCCTTATTATTAGAATGAATATTTCAGTCATGTTATAGTTCTCGTTTTCTGGGGAAAAACCAAGAAACTAGAACCATGGGTCTTCAAAACAAATTCACCCCATTCACAATAGAATTCTCTCAACTAAAGTAACACCCAAGAATCATGGTCTCCTTATTGCAATGTCACAAAAAAACTTTATGACATATCCTCCTATGAAATGGCACGATAACCTTAAACCTAAATCTTGTCATGATGTAACCCCCTATTTTGTAACATGATATGTAATTTGTAGTATAAAGTTTGACCAAACATGAAGGTAACTCCTTAAAATTGATCTTCTGGCCCCCACCAACACCTCAAAATTCACAAAAACATTGAAATACATTAGTTGTTGAAAAAATAAAACTAACATTATAACTTGAAAATATATAGGGTGCTACAATTGCTATGGGAGAACAATTTCACCAAATTAATAAACGTTGACTATATATCAGTATATACCATTTAAATGATTGGTATATTTTGATCACCCAAACCTATAACTATATAAATTTATAAATTTATACTATAAAAATGTGGTAATGAGTGTTTTCACCTTTATTCAACATATAAATATAAAAAATTCAAGTTATCCATCACATAAATTTAGCGAGGAAACTTTTTAACCAATAAAAATAATTTATATTCAAAATGAACACTATAACCCATATAACAAGTTCCATTTACACCATAATTAGAATTATCATATCCATCGTAATCATTTTTATGATAAATATCTCAAGGATTATGATCACCACTAACATTTTTGAAATTATCATCATTGTTGTGATAATAGAAATCCCTGACGTCATAATAAACATATAAATGTGAATTTAGTGGAAGATAACGAGTATAATTTTAATAAAATTATTCCACTATCTCAATATTATTTTTATCCACTAATGAGATCTCAAGAAGTGTAAAGAAAACAAGTCCAATAGAGTTCTTATAAATTTTTCATTTATATTTTTTTATTACTATTGTGACTCATATTCAAGTATTTCCATTTCATTTTTATGGTGGTAATAAATTCCTCTAGTATAACATTAGCTATAATGGTACAAAAGGAATTAATGCATGAAGACCAATATATCAATAGTAAAATAGTTTTTCCATGTTGACAGCAGACTCATCCATGATTCTACTTAGGGTTATAGAATTTTGGGATAAACCCATATCTATGATTCCATTAATACCACCATAAAAAAGTAATCATGGTCCCCCAAAATCTACCATTCAAAATATCACAATAGAAAACATAGCATCCTAATAACCCACTCCTTCCCCCAATTAAGTGTACCATAATTATGTAGTCAGTGCACCCTATCCATAACAAAAAATAAATCATTTACATGTTCAAACAAACGCAAAATTAAAATATAAAATTGAATAATAAGATAAATGGAAATTATGAAAAATGAGCACAAGGATTTGTTTGATTTACAAAATGAGTCTTATGTTCTTGGGACAAAAACCCCTTTTCAATAAATTTATCAAACTATAATATATATTATAAGGAAATATTACTATATAAAAGTAATCTACCCAACATATAACTCTCCACCTGATCACTTCTCTCCAAAATTTTCCACATAAATTATCTTAATGTCTTTATGGTCCCACATACTTTTATAGTAATTTTCAGTAATTCCAAAAGTAATACCATCTTCCCTAAAATTACATATGACTATAAATAACAACCTTGACAAGATTCCCAACCCAATAACCCTTTAAAATTACAAAAATTCTATAACATTAGAACTATATTATAACACCATCAAAATATGATATCTTTCAATTATCCCAATACAATTAGGGAAGATAAAAATACACTATCTATAGACTGAACTACTCCAACTTCTAGTGACCCTAATTCCAATAAACTGAATTCATTGAACCAAATTTCAGGGGAACTAAAATATATTTCACTCCCAATAATGTCCCAAATGAATAATTGTTTATGGGGACCACGACAAATCTATATACATTGAGAAACATCCTTCCTTATTCCTAGAACTTAGCGGTTCTATACCTTAATTCTTCTAATCAACCAATCTCTTCTGAGGCCTGGGGCTTCTTTGTACTTTATTGAACTATATTCTTGTTAAACAAAACTACTATATTTTATCCTACCACTATTTTATGTATCTCAAACTTGTTATCCTCCAGTAAATTTCCAATGAAACAACACTTCACACAGATATTCTATGTTTAAGTGTGGGAAAAAAATATTTTTAATCAACTAGATCACACTTTTGTTATCATTGAAAAGAAATCATTATTCCTAAAAATTTCCAAGATCCCTCAATAATGTCATAAAACAAATTATTTCATTGCGATTTTTTTTGTTATAGACATATACATAGATTATATAATGTTTAACATAAAAATATTTTTTATTCAGGATATCTATTTGGAATTTATTTTTCTAAATGTAAATGTGGAACTGGTCATTCTTTTTTTAGGTTCCTGAGACCCTCATTATGTTTGAGTCAATGAATCCTTATAATATATCATCCTCTCTAAAGGTAAATGGTTTATATCATAATCCATTATCATACTAAAAGATCCACTCCACAGATTCCTAGTTTACCTTTATAGTAATCTAAATGAATCAACTTACAATTCCCATTACATATGTTTGTATGAACAAATAAAAAAACTGTATACATCAATCTCATGACTTCTTGTGTACATGGAACATTATCGAGGTGTTGCCTTTATTTTTATAATGAAGATTCATATTATTTAGATAACATGAAGTATACCAAAATTGGAGTACATAATAGATAACAAAAATTCATCCCATATCTTATAATGGCTGATCGGATGTAGTCCCTTTGAGATAGAATTAATTTTTTGACATTCCTATCCAATTTTACTTTCATCCCAAAAATCTTATGCCCTTCCAAAATGATTCATTTTGAATCTCCATACAGGTAAATTTTTAGCTTCCATATTAATCCAATGTACATTCCAAATAATAATATTTCATTTACATATAAAATAAATATGATTAATGTGTCATCATCATATTGATTCTTGAAAGAAAAATGATCTACATTACAGTTGTTGGAACCTCATTCCTAAATAAATGAACTGATGTTCTTATTCAATTTTCATTGTTCTGTCATTATCCCTTAAAGACAAATATTTAATTTATATAAAAAATTATGGTTCATTTATTTTAGGAAACTCATTTTATTCGTCAAATATATTTCTTTATCCAACTCTCCTTGAAGAAAAGATGTATTTACATACATCTATTTGAGGTATATATCTTCTTTTTCAACAATAATCATCCCCATCCATATAGTTGTGTATTTAACTACTAGTGAGAATATTTATAAGAAATAGACACCTTTTTTAAATCCATTTTCTACTAGTATCACCTTATATCTATTATTTCAATTATCTTCGTCCTTCATCATATACTCCCAATTATTTCCTTTTTTCTCTTCTCTTTTGTAATTCAATTCCTATGTTACATTGAACATAAATGAATATATTTTTATCCTTAATTGACTTATACATTTTTTTCATCATTAGTGTTCCCACCTCCTTTTTGATATCTAAGTATCCCACATCCATTAGTAGAATAGAGGACATGTCAACCCCAAATATCTAAACCATATTTTTGGAATCTGGATGATCTCCTCAATTTTATTAGATGAACTATATTTCTCAACACAAATCTACCATCTAGTTCACAAACTTTGGGTACTATTAATTCTATATTGTTAAATTCAAGTGTTCCTACTTAATCTCTATTATCCTTGGATTTTCTGTGACCTATTCTTCTGGTCTCACTACTAAATATCTGATTCTTTTATCTGAGTTATCTAATAACAATATCATTCTGGAAATCATATGAATGGTCAAATTATAAATTGATATTGGACTTATCTGAAACCTTATTTTCCAAAAGAAAAAAAATCTTCCAAAGAAACACCTCATTCAGTTGAATATATTGGATCCAAATGACTTGAATCTTTTCCTCATCCAATAACGAGTAGATAAAATTACCATCATCATACCCGATGAAGAAACAAATGTTAGAATTTACCTCATGTTTTCCCCAATACTTATAATTAATATGAATATATTAAAAAAATTAAGACTCTATAGTGGATAACCTCAACCTGTTTACTAGACTATATATCCACTAGAATTTCCTTCCCTACTATCAATGTTTGTCTCCTACTGATGAGATGTGTAACATTTTTGAGTGCCTCACACCAAATTACCTTGGAAAATCTTGAGTGAAATCTCATACTTCAAAGATTATATATAAATATATGAATAATTATTTAAAATAATAAATAAGACTATGGATTTTTGGGAACTTTCTTCTCATGTCTTATCTTTTTTATTAGGTATTTCCAAAGTAGTATCTGGTGTACTAACCAGAAATTATGGAACATATGAACATCATATTTTAGCCACACACTATTTCTTCCAGGTCTACCAATTAGATAAAATACTGAAAAACATCATACTTATGCTTAAAAATATAAACCATTGATCTTATTATATAATTATATATATATTTTATAAATTAAAGTGATCCTCTGAGGGACTAAATAGGGTAAGGTCCCCAAACATCAATATGAACAAGTTCTAACATCCTTTCTCTTGGATTCCATCCATCTCGATTAAATGGTGACCTTTTTTCATTCCCCAAAATATGGCATTAACATATTATGATGTCTGTATAATCAAAATTTATTATGAAATTTATTGATAGAATCATTATATTATTATTAGTAAGATGTATATTTCAAAAATTCCTACCCTTTAGATTCTATGAAATTACAAAAAATGCATTTTCAATTGTGCTTCCATTCAGATACAAAATCCGATAATTTAATCCTTTTTCAACCACTATGGAACCTCAAGTAACATTAAATACTTTTTCTAGAACATTTATTCTTATACCATGCCTTACCAGTTATCTAACTAAAATTAGGTTCAACCGTAGGCCTAGGATATGTATGACATTATAATGTTTCAGGAATCCCAAATTCTTTATACAAATAATTATTTATAATTCTCTAATGATATTTATAACTTTATGAAAATATAAATATACTTTACTAAAACTTAAGGAAAAATAATTTTCAATGTATTTATATACTCCTGTGGAATGAAATGATGCACTTGAGATAATTAACCCTAAATCCCTAATATTTTTGACACTAAACAATCATTCATCACCTCTTTCTATCATGAAAAGGTTGTTTGATCTTTTTGAATTTGAAATTCGTATTGATATTTAACAATGAATCTTTTAGTCCTTCTATAATTTTATACTTTTTCAAAAATTCATCATATAGATCATAAACCAAGTAACAGTATTTGATTCTTCACATATAGATTATTTTTGGATAAATTATTCTGATAGACTTTGTTCTGTTGAGGTAAAAAACCACATCCCTCAACTTCAAAGGAATTACTAGATAATTATTCTATATCCCTATACATAATCTACACATTAAAGATAAGGTTATGGAAGTCATCAGTCACAAATTCTATTTTTCTAAACAATTCTCCATGATGAAAATCACACACCAACTCTTAGGTAGTGATGATAGTTATAAGAATATCAACACATAATCTGGGAACCTAACCATCTCCAATTTGAGCTTCCATTACATCATATTTAAATCATTCAAATGATTGGTGGTTATAATTCCTTCAAATAACCAAAATTTAAACATCCACTCCATCCTAAACACTTTGTTAGGTGATGTTGGTTTTTGTTATATATCATTCAGTTCCTTCATTACTTCTAGAAAAGTTTTATTTTCCTAAATATTTAAGGAAAAATTATGTTATAGATATATCCTCACCAATGATAGTACTCCCTTATCTAATAACTCTCATTATTTTTTTTATTAGAACTGGATTCACTATAGTCATTAAAACTTCCAAGTCCATATAAATCAGGCGAGCTTCTTTATAAGTCCTCTATAAGACCAAATATTTTCAATCAAATATATCAATTCTATATTTTATATCTTCCAATTCCATTACAGCAATTCATTATCTCCCATTTAATTTAATAACCTTGAGAAATAAAAAAATCTATTTTCTCTAAATGGTTTCCTCTAATGCCAATTGTTGGGAAACTCATATTTTTTAGTTGATAAAAACACAAAAAGAAGAAATGAAGATCCATTGAAAATTCACTCATATATTGGTATAATGGAAATCCAAAATTTTACTCCCCCCCCCCAATTTTTGTATACCGAAACTATGTATCCCATTAAACATATATACTCTAAAAATTTACCTTTCATAGGTTCATGTAAATAAAAAAATCCCAAACATACATAAAAATTAAAATAAATATAAATTGGGGAAAATATACACAATAATTCAAATAATTATGATAATGAATCTTTAATGTATGGGTGAAACACTATTTTTTCATTGTATTTATTAGAATATACAATATATTACGAAAAAATGTTTCTAGGGAAAATAAATCTATAAAATAATTTCTAATAATCTAAATCGATACACTATAGAATTATATAATAAAACCATCCTAATTACCTTGAAGGTCCCATATAATAATATATTAAGTTTTATCTAGTTTTTAATTGATACCTTCTCCCTTAAAAGAATGCAGCACGAACCTAGAACTTAATTACCTTATCCCTTCCCAGCTTGATTACTTACCCAAAGGCCCGTTAGTGTTTTTTGAACTTATGGACCATCTGCACTCCATCGAAAATTTATTAGATGGTAAGGATAGAAAATAATCCAACTTCCCAAAGAGAATATCTTATACTAGTGTCTTCACACTACACCAATACAACAACTAGTGACTATAATTCCAGTTTTCCGAATCCTTTGAATGAAACTTCTAGTCAAATGAAATACAATTCACTCACAAAAAAAGAATACTTCATTTTTAGTGTGATATTCAAAATGATAATATTTATAATATATATCCATTAATAAAAAAGATATATATAATTAAGTAAAAAAATAAAAATAAATTCAATAATTCAATATTTATAATAAAATTTTATTCGATCTTGTTATTGGTTAATGTTTTATTTTTTTAATATGAATAAAAAAAATTAAAATAAAGATCATGGCCGTCAATATTTAATATTTATTTTTAAATGTTACTATACTAAAACTAACAAAAAAAGGATATTTATATTTTAAACTTAAATTAATGTGTTACCTTTGTTTTTTATAAAACATTATGCCCCAGTTTACGAATATATTTCATTGTAGATTAAATTTTTTATTTATTTTAGAATGATCCTATATAAAAAATATATTAATATTAATAATGCATATTTAATATCATAAAATAATTCAAACATTATTAAAAATAATTTTCAAATAATCAGTTTGAAACTTATAACATGAAACTAATGCCATTGTAGTTGAATTGATCCAATAAGAAACCATCCATTTTTATTTAATATTTAGACAGTCGTTGCGGATTGTAATACAGTTAAGATTAGTATCACTTATATATCTTATGTACATATAAAATTTATACATGGAATCTCTCTACATTTCTACCAGTTCCATTAATCATTCTATATTAACATGTTTCTTATCTATAATGTTAAATTAATATTTCATTAAAAACATTATTTGTATTATGTATTATTTTGGAATATTTAAATGTTAAAAAATAAAATTACTCATATTACATCTATCACATAATCCCTTAATTTCTCTCTAACATGTATTTTGGTTATTCCTTGAATGAGAATAATATTACTTTATTTTACAATTTGTCTTATAAAAATGTTTCATTATTTAAAATTATTAATAAAAAACCTTATCATCATTTTAATAAACCATAATTTCAATTTTATTATTCTAAATTGTATACATATTTTTATGACCTCATCATCTATTACTAAAAAATATGGTAATGGAAAAATATTTGTAAACATAATAAATTAATGTAAACTAATCCTAGATTTCATTAATTACATTATATACAAGTACTTGATGTAATAAAAATAATAAATCATAAGAGAAATAATTATGTGGGAGAAGGTGTTGTGAAAACACTCAGTATAGTAGATGTAGGGATAATAACATAAGGGTTTCCGTGTATATAACATGATGGATGATAATATGGTATATGGATGAGAATAATAGTATGCTGATGATAGTTATGTAAAGAAATCATGAAATCGCAACTAGTTCCCTATATATTAGATGATGGATATGAAGAATATGGTGGTCGAATAAGAGTAGTACTATTACAAATTTATATGATAGTGGGTGAAAATAGATAATATGTATAACTAATAATTTTTGGGTATTGATAATATTCTGACAACATAAGTGGTGGAAAATGACTAGGTGATTGAAGTGACATGGTCTAGGGATGAACATGGGAAGTAGGGCTACTATATGTAGAAATTGGAAGAGAACAATTCGGTTATATAGTTATCCTAAACGTTGGACTATTGAATGTATATTTAGAGAATGAAATGTGACTCATTGATAAATATTTCTGACATGATATTTTAAAAGTTTAAATAACTTTAATATTTTTAAGGTAAATATATAAAAAATTGAAATATGTAACTAAAAAAATTTATTATCATAGGAATGATTTCATAACAACTTTAATGATTATATTCCTCTATTATACTCCATAGTTCCTATTTTATTGTCTGTTAAAATAACATTATTATTCATTGAAAAATATAAAATAAATAAATATTAAAAAAAATAACTGCAGGTAATAATAATGACACCCAATATTCTGAGAGTTAATATGGTGTAAAATAGTTAGTTTTTTCTTTTAATTTTGTGGTAAGATCCACCCCCAAAAATATGGTGATCTCTACCAAACTAATCCATATACAATAATCAATATTAAACATCTATTTTCTTATTTGACATCAGCTCTTAACATATCATTCCTTCACTCATCATGATTTTCCCTCTTTAGGGGTCCCTATAAAGATATATTCAACCTCTTCAAAATTTTATTAAATTTACTATTATAGTTATAATGATCTAAAAAGTTTTTTCTATGGTTAAAATTTATTATATTAGATATTCATTTTTTTCATGATCTACTAATTATGAGTACATTGAATATTTGATTAAAAATATTTCTATAATGGGTGGTTTTCTTGTGCAACTTATGTGATAAAATTGAATATTTATAATGATGATATTTATCATTTAATTATAATATAATAAGCACATAACTTATGGTTAAAAATTTATTCATTGTCCTATATAATTAATAAAGTAATAATTTAGTTAAAAAAATATTGATAGTAAAAATTTAATAGTATTATAGAAGAAAAATATATTTTAGAACATATAAATATCATATGTCTATGTGATAAATTCTCAAAAAAAAATTCTAGATCATAATCGATTATAATAATTTATTCATATTTATCATCATATAAAACATTTTTTTGATGGATATAAAAAGAATGAAATTTAATTTACATCCATGCCTTCATTGAGGGTATTTATTTGTATAATTACAATGAAAACAATAAATTACAGTTTTAAATGGACATTTATACAAGCCAATTTTTTTTACCTATGAATCTATAATATAAATATCATCAAAAAAATTTTCATATTTCAGGATATTCACCGTAAATATATAATTATTTATATATATGTCATATTATATAATTTGATCAATAAACTAGAATATTATCATAAATAATACACCTTATGGGTAATGAGTTAAAATCGGTTTCCCCCTACAAGTTCATAATATGATATATTTCATATTTTGGTTTCATGTATGATGAACCTTAAAAATAATTTGTTGATGAACATAATATTATACTATAATTTTATATTTTAAATAAATAATTATATATTTTGATATAAAATTTATAATAGTTTATAAATAATTCATTACAATCATGTGCCATATGTTTCAGACAAAATGAAAATTATATATCACCATAAAAACATAATTTATTGGTAAAATCATAACTTAAAATATATTAACCTTTCAAATTGAATAATTATTAATAAATTTTTCTTATAAAAAGATAATTTCCTTATATTTGATTCTAACCATGTAAGAAACTCATTACTATTTAAAATATCACACCTCATTTTAGATAATGAATGATGAGTTCTAGTTACAATTTCCTTATGTAACCAAATAATTTTAAAATATTAAGATAAAGTTATATATTTTAGTATATAAAAATCATAAAAAATAATATTAAATTTAATTTCATGATATAATCATCAACCAAGCCATTTTTTAACAACACATGGTGATGATTCATCCCAAAATCTTCATGTATTAAATTAAAAAATATATATGATCAAGATACTCCCTATATTTTTGGATGTGACATCAATGTAGATCAGTTAAATTGTATTTTTAAGCTTCAATTATCATTTGGGAATTATATATCATACTAATATTACTAACATACATTTAAAAAATATGTGCATCCATAGTTTAAATACCCTTTTGTAATGGATCCCTCCGTACAAATCTAACTCCTCATGAAAATTACTTTATATAGATCATTATTTTAATCGGATATATCAAATGAACCAAACAAATCATAAAATAATAATTTATTTGGAAGAGACACAATCATATGTAATATACATGTGAAGAATGATGGATGAAAAAATTGAGTCTTAATGATGACCATTATATTTTAGATTATTTTAAAATCTTATTTCTTAAAAATATAGAAAAAATGTCACAATAAATGTGGTATGACGGAATCCTGATGTCCCATGAAATATTTGATTGTAAATTTCCAATACCTATAAGATTAAACACATATCGAAATACATTTAAAAAATGATTTTTATGATATTAGAGTTTGGTATCTCTATTATTTATGTGTTATGATATTTAAAATGAATAATTTTCTAAAACCATTAGACATTATAAATTTTATAAATTGTTATTTATTTAAATTTTTCATCGAATAACAAGAACGATGATGTTTCCAATTATTGTGAGTAATTAAATCAAAATGAATTATATGTTTTATACTTCAATCCATTAATTCATAGTGTGAGTTCATATTAGCTTTTGTCTCTCCCATTATGTTTACAAGACATCGATGTAAAATTTAACGAACATTTTTTTTCAATATACATTATGTATAAATTGGTTCATAAATAATTATTCAACTAATATTAAAAACTAAAATTATTTTCTTTTATTTCTCAAACTACTAGGGGTAATCATAACAACGTTCCTCCTCTTTCTTAAATTAAGTTAATCCATCATGAGAAAAATATTTATACCATTATGTTCTAAAAGAAAATCATTCATTGGTATTTATTGAGGTTGTTTCTATGACTCTAGAACTATCAGGAGGCAACCCAATGAGGCTCAATCGGCCACTACCCCTAATAATTCTCATCAAGGATCTAAGAATCACTAAGAGTGGGGTGAATCAATGATAAATTTTTATTTTATATTTCCTATATATTGAAACAACATTTTACTCTTATTAAAGGGTTGTTATCTTACTGAAAAAATTCAATCAAACGTCCACTAGAACACAAGAATATACACGTTTTATTACTAAATAAGAGTAGCTACATCTTTTATATGGTTTTCAAACAATCCAATACCACACAATCCAATAGAAAGAAAATAATTTTGTGTGGATAAAATAAGTAAAATATACCCTTAAATTTTTTATCACTATATTCAATTCAACAATACTTGTGATAATGTATCATGAATTGATGTATTGTAAATTTTTGTAATAAGTTAAGAAACATTCCCCAGATGATTCAAAACATGTTATTGTAATGCCTTTTCAATCTTCACAAATATATTTTTCAAAACAATTCATCACATTCTTATCAAATAGTGGGTAATAACTTATCTAAACATCATAATTATACTCAATCTAGTACCCTAGTCTGATTCGCCTGTCTGACTACTCAGTCGGATAATATAACTCCACCAGAATATAACTAAAACTGTTCTGAACTTCTTCTACCTCAGTACAGAAATCTTAGTCTGATATTTTAGTTTCATGATCCAGTCCGATATAGTAATCATCTGAATATGATCCTACTCTTCTTATTATTTTTTTCTAACTATAAAACCTCTTCAAAAATGATAAATTCAAAAACTCATTCTCTCTATAAACATTCAAGACCCCACATTCCCTCTTCACCCATGAATAGTACATGCATCAAATGAATTTACAATGTACACCCCTCTATTTATAGGTGTTTCAAATGTAATTTAGGAACGATTCTGAAATAAAATCCTTCTCAACCAGATTTCATATAATTTAGATTTCCCTTAAATCTATTATTCATCTTTGACTTCTTTAATGATACTCAACTCTTCTTGATTATTCTCGAACCTTATCAAATCTTCTAAAAACATTAGATCACCTTAGAATATATAAACATTATTTAGTGTGATTCCAATTGTCACTTTTATTTCATAATTAAAATGATGACATCATATTATTTATTTTGTTTCTCCAATCAAATTATATGATATGAAATGAAAAAATATTCTCAATAAAATTATTAGAATCAACAAAAGGTGAACAATCCATTACGATGATCTATACCAACTATATATCAGTATTCTAATTTTTATGCTCTATACGAACTGATAACTATAAAACATTAAACCCATTATCCATAAATGTTGTTTCTACTTTATTAAACTATAGATTAATTTATTTTTCTATAAAAATTGTGGAATCTTCTCAATATTTCAAAACTTATTGACATCACTTAAACATTATGTTTAAGCATATTCAAACAAGAACTTCCACATAGTTTCTTAAAAAAATACATTAAAGATCCCCCTAGAAAAAAAAAATTTCGCTCATTGAAACAGATATTCCTTCCATCATTTCTATATTATGATGATCCTAAATCTGAATAATTCGAACACATATTGAATTTTATTGATGTCAACTTACGACTGATAAATATGATTCTACCACAATCTGATAAATGGTGTCAATGCCAATTCAATGACTCATGCCCCAATTTTTTTGGGAATGATACTTATTTTCCCCATTACCTAATTAAAATCAATAACAATTTATCTTTATAAAAATGGTTTACTACCTTATTTATCGGTATATGAACATCTTCTATTCATCTGTCCCATGTATGTATTCTTTATTTCCTTTTCATTAGTCCAAACATCTCCCTATAAAAAAATTCTTTAATAAAACTTTTTTCCTCTAATTTTATTTATCAACCACTACTACATTGGAATATTGTTTTTGGAGTCACTTTAATTATAGGAAGCACATCACGCCTGATTTATTAGTGTCGGAATCGACTTATTTATTTACAAACATCTTTCACGAAATATTTTTTTCTTGTAGTTAATATATCTGACTAAAAACAAACATCTTAGTTTTCTCATGTTATGAACAACCTTCCCATCCTTCATAATAATCAATGTCTTGTGATCTCCACACAATGGAATTGAGACCAGAAGGCTTCAGCTTCACAAACATTTTTCTTTCAAAAACATTAGCCTTTATCATGATTTCATCCTCACTTGGAGAATTATTAATATCAGAAAAGAATTTTCTAACATACATTGACTTTTATTTTAACTTTCAATCCTTTCATGTGACGTATTTCATTCCAAATAATTCTAAATATGATTGGTATCATTGTTTTTCCTCCTTTACTTCATAATTTTTGCAATGAATGTTTTCAAAAAAACTTATGATTTATGAGAATTCTAGGATTGGAAAAGAAACATTATATTTTCATTAGAGCCAATAAAATACCAATTTACATTCTCATTAGGATTATAAAATTATTTCTTGGACTCAAGATGAGTCTGATATGCCTTTTTTCCCAAAAAAACTTCTTTCCAAACTACTGTACATTCTTATGATTTTTTCATATGATAAACTAATTATGATTGTGAGTCTGGTATTCATGTCTATGGTCTAGATCTGATTAACAACATTGCATACATTCCCATATTCAATCTATATTTCCATTACATTATCATCATACATTATTTCATAATCAAAACCAATGTATTAATATATTAACAACAAATACAACCAAAACAAAAATTTTTCCTAATAATATCCACCTTTGTGTTTGTTGTAAGTACTTAGCTCAAAACAACACCACCTTCTATTTTATTTTATCACTTTTTCTTCTCACTAATTAATTTATTTCTCCCCCCATTTATTCTTTATCTCCCTTATTAGAAGTCGAACTCAAATCCGCCACTCGTGATCACTTTTCTTAATTAAAAAATTTTAAAACCCTTATTTTAGATAATATAAGTATCACATAAGCTTCATAACCAAAAACCTTTAATTAAACATCTCAAAGTCTATATTGGATAACCTAGTGTAGAAAAAAGTGTGTATGATCTATGTTATCAATATTTTTCATTACACAACATTCATGTAATATCTTTAATCATTCTCATATCTAGGGTAATCTTGAGAACATCAGAACAAGATAAAAGTAACCTACAATAATTTCAATAAAAAATTATAATACTTAAGTGTATAAACATAACATTCCAAAAAACATATTTTATTAACCTCATTACTTTTTTTACAATAATTGAAAGAGACTCAAAAACAAAAGATTCTATAATTAAAATCCTTCATTTCCATGTAAATTAGCACAAGTATATTAGAAATTGAAAAAAAGGAGGAACATGAGTTGTTCCATAGAAGAAGAAATTAAAATGGGAGTCCTCACTCAGTCCTGAATTTTTCTTTTTTTCCTTGGATTGTTCATTAGATGTGTTTTCTTATTTCTCTTTATCCTTTATAGGTTTTATAACATCTTTCTTCTCATATTTAGAATATTCTGTTCAGCCTGTCAACTTCTCCTTTTCTTTAGTAACATATTTTTTAAAAAGAGTTTGTAAAAATTATTCCATGCATTCATTTTTTTCTAGAAAAATAGTCAAAACACATTTTTTAGCATTCCCTAATTATTATAATCTCTTAAATTCTTTCAGAATAATCAAATCACAATCTATTGATATCTTTTTATCAATTTTTCTAACATCTTTTGTTATATTATTCTTCCCCTTTTATTATACTAATTGTTTTTCTTATTCTAACGTTCCATACATGTCAACTTGTTATTCCCAGATAACTAAGAATCCTTTCTATAAAGAGTCAACATTTTTACATTTCCTGAATTTCAAAATAGCCTTCTTAGAATTCAACTTTTGGGTGGATTAAAACCCTATCAAAATTTTCATTCTATAATTTATGGAATAATTAAAACATTTATTATTACCCCCAAAAATATTTTTTTGGTTCCCAAATCCACCACACTAATAGATGAATCCTTATAAATAATGTATTCTTATATAAGTTTAGTATTATTTGGAATTATGAACATGTTTGTCAACAACCTTCTTACCTCTCTTTTCATAAATTTATTGACCACCAACCATTCTTTTATCACTCAGAATCATCCTTTTTGAATAAAATTTATTTCTATCCTTATAAAAAACAAATGAAATTTTAAATTCCCTTTATTATATTTTTTAGAAACATTGGACTTCCGAACTTTTTAATTTTTGGTCACATACATAACATTCTCATATTTTTTATTCTCAGAAACAATTTCTAAACTCTTCTTAACCTTTGAAGGTAACCATTTATCCTTATTAGGTTCACCCTTTCAAAAACATTTACCAACTTCAAAAATAGAATACTTGAGACATATAGCCCTCTTCTCATATTTAGAAATTTTTTGTTCGATAAGTTCCAACTCTTATTTTGTTTTCATAAATATTACTTCTAGATATTCATTATGATTCTTTTCTTTCTCAAAATATTTCTTTAGAATCATAAAACAATTCTTTTAGATTAATATTATCATTAGGAAAACATCCTTGATTTTTTATTTTATAATTTTCATTTTTCAACTTACTAATTTTTTTCTCTAGACTTCCAATATTTCTCATACATTCTTTCAATTCTTCTTTCAAATGAATTTATAGTCAAGTATCTTCTTATTCCAGAATATTTTATCCAGATTATTAATTTTTAACTATATTAATGAAGTTATTCTATGTAGAATTTTCATTATACATTGAGGATTCAGATTCACTATCTTCTTTTTCAGAACAAATTCATTCACTTCTAGAAAAACATTCCTCATTAAATACTACAGTAAAGGTATTTTTCTTAGAGTTTTTTTAAAATCCTCACTATAACAATATTTAGTCAAAAATATTATTCTTTTAGATACAGATTACTTATTATATTTTCTGTAGAATAGTATTTTTTATTATGACCTTCCTTCTTCCAATATCTTCTTAGCCTTCTTTCTTCTTCATCACTTTCTTCTTCACCACTTTCTTCTTCATCACCTCTTTGAAGAGAATTGGACACAAAGTGCCCAGTGTATCCATATCTAAAAAAAATTAAGTGTATTTTCCATTTATAATTTCATGTGCCTCTTTTCATGTTTTTAGAAAACAAGGATTAAATTTCCACAATATTTTTACATACCTTATTTTTAGAGTTGGGACCTCAAGATTCATCATTTTAAAAAATATTTTTTGTAATTTCTATATTGGAAGATTTAAAAGATAATTCTGGGTCAAATTTTTTGTTCTTTCATAACATTATCACTTCTCATTTTATAAGTAATTAGGGAACATTAAATATTATCCAAGGATAGAGTTTCATAATATCTATCTTCCAACGAGGAATATTTTGTGTCAAACATATCAGGAAGAATTATCAAAATCTTCTCAACAATAGAATAATATTCAAAAATTTCATCAAGAAATAATAGTGTTATTATAAAATTCACTATCTATATAAATAATTCACCCACATATTAATACTAACCCATTTTTATATCCTCATACATCAGCCTCACGATTTTTATCATAGATTTATTTACTTTTGTATTTCATTCATAAATTTTCATCAAATTTTCTTACATAACATTTATAGTATAAAATATATTTACACTAGGATAATTGCTATTAGATTATGAAGAGAGTAAATAATTTTTAAATTATCCATCATTCCCAAGATTCTCAATATCAGGATTGGTAGAAAGATCATTCTAAACATGAGGGGTAATACCATTAACAATAACTTTAGAAAAAACATTATACCCAAGAGACATAATATAAGAAAACATTTTACCATTCAAGAAATGTTAATTAATATCCATTAAAATCATAATTCACTTACGGTTCACACAAATAAAATTATCCATCTCAAATTCTTATTCAAAATATCAGTATAGTGTAAACTAAAGGAACCTCAGCTCTGATACCAAATAAGATTCTCCAGACAGGATCTATGTATCCCTGAGATGTGTGTGAATTAGTGAATCCTTTTTCATTTAAGTTTACATTATTTTGAAATAGCTTTCACTTCCTATTAAATATTTGTTTGATTTCTGACAACAAAACAATCAGACATGCATAGGGATATATGATTTTACATGTTCCACTACTCAATAAGAGTTGTTATGCCCTTGGTATGGTTGGGAAACAATCCAACACCAAGTAATCCACTAGAAAACAATCCTTTTTGTGGATAAAAAAATAAGATACACTCATAAACATATCTATCACTATGATTTGAATAATAAGGTGTATGCTTCAAGTGCCACAAAATAATGTAATACAAATTTGGGTAATAAGTTGATAAAAATTTACCAGATTCTACAAAAAAAATATCGTGATTCATTATCAAGATTAAAAAATATTCACTTTCCTACCCAATAGTAGGTATGAACTTATCTGGACTTCATAATTATACTCATTCAGATAACCCATTATAATATTCCAGTTCAATTTCTCAGTTTGATAATATAAATCTACTAGTATAAAGCAATAAATAATTAGAACAACTTCTAACTCATTCATGAAATCTCAGTATGATTTCCTAGTCTGATTATAAAGTTTGATATAATAATCAGTTAAATGTGATATTCCTTATCCTATTTATATTATTCTTATATCTATAAAACCTCTCTAAAAAATCACAATCTAGAAAATCCCCCTTTCTAGAAACATTCAGCACTCCACCTTCTCTCTTTAACCATGAATAATACTCATTTCAATTGAAATTAAAATATACTTCCCTCTATTAATATTTTTCACAAATTTGGTTTGGGAAGGATTCGAAAAAAAATTCCTATATAACCAAATTTCATGAAAATTTTGATTCCCTTAAATATAAACTTCATATTTGACTTATTCAACAACTCTCAACTCTTCTCAAACCTTCTCTAGTTATCTCAAAAATTCCTCTCACTTTATAATTTATAAATATTATTTAGTTTTATTTTTATTTTCACTATGATTTCCTTATTAGGATGAAGAAAAAATATTATTTATTATATTACTCGAATCCAACTGAAAGATATGATATGAACATTGCTTCTTATTTTGATTCTCGAAACAAAATTAAAACATAGTTTCCCTTTTGATTATCCATATGAATTGAAAAGAAATATAATCATTCTGATGCCAAGTGCTAACTAATAACTATAAAACATTCAAAACATCTTCCCATAATTTTTTTCTAAGTTTTTAGATATTTGTTACCTTTATCTTCCCATAACCATATTGTAAAATTATTAATATTTCAATAATTCTTAGCAACACTTCAAAATTAGCTTCAATATTGATTAAACAATAAATTCCTTAAAATATCATTAAGAAATGTTTTATGATTTTCCATGACAATTTTTTTTTGGATACTTAAAAAAACTCATTTTATTCTTTTATTCAATATGATTATCCTATATTCAATTGAATCCCGAATCTGATCACTTTTATCAGTGTTATCTTACGCATAATAAATTAGTCTCTACCTCACTCTGACAAATAGTGTTGGTGCCAATCTGATGAATCTTCATAAATTATTAAGGATGTAAGACTTATTTTCATCTTGACCAAATTGAAAAAAATCAAAAATTTATCAAGAAGAAAATGGTTGTCTTTATTTTTGATCGGTCTCTAACTTTGTTCCACACATCTTTCAAAAGAAACTACACTTATTTTCTTTCTCAATGGTACAAACATATCATAATAAAAATATTCTTCTTAAAAAAACATTTTTTCATCTAATTTTATATTTTAACCGCCACTGCGTCTGATTATTGGTGTTAGAGTCTCTCATATTATTGGTGGAGCACCTCTCCCGACGAACCATTGTCAGGATAAAATTCTTCGTTTATAAAAATTTTTCATGAAATATTTTTTTCCTTTGGTTAATTAGTATAAATTAAAAACAAAATTTTAATTTTAAAAGGTTCTGAATAACCTTCCCAGACAAAAAAGTTTTATCTTATGATCTCTACAATGATGATATGAGGCTACAATGCTTCGGCTCTATAAAATTTCTTCTTCTAAAAAACTCATCATGTATTTTGATTTATTCATGACTCTGAGATCATTTAACATCGTCATAACATTATCTAATTTAAATTGGGAAGTATAGTAATATCACATCCTTTTCAGTGAGTTTTGTCTTTCCAACCAAACCTCAATATGATTGGATGCATTGGTTCTCCCCCTTTTACTTTATATGGATGGCATCATTTGTTTTGAAAAAAAAATTATAAATTATGAGAACTCCATGATCCATAATTCATCATCAAATTTTTATTAGATCCAATTAGAATATAGTTAAAATTCACGTTGTGATCAAAACATTTTTTCTTTTACTCAAACTGAGTCTGATAATCCATTTATCCTAGAAAACATTTCTCCAAACCACTATAATTTCATAAGATTTTTTCATCTTATAACCTGGTTTTGATTGTAGGTTTTATCATTATATTTATAGGTAGGATCTAATTGAAAAAATTGCACACACACCCTTCTTCTATCTAGATATCCATAACCTTCTCAACTTACTTAATTTCTTCAACATAACTAGCATATTGTTCAATTAACAAAAAATACAACTAAAACACAACTTGTTGCAAACACCCCAATCCCACTCCCATAGTCAGGGGTCTGGAAACATGTATTTAAAGTTATATCTAACATGGGGATGACTTTACTTAATGTACATGTATGCACACACCTGGCTATCTCAATACATAAGTGTAGATAAATAATAATAAAAATATGAAAAACTAAAATAAAAACCTAACATGAAAAAAACTCTAGGGTGTACCAGTGTAAAACATAGTAAACTAATGATTATAGGTGGAAAATACATGAACAACCATAAATATGTCTTAACCTGACAAAACAGGAAAGTAAAAGTTCTGAGAGATCCCAAATCATGGTCTCCATGCTCCGACAACCATATGTGGTACATTGAACCATGTATCCCAACACTCCTCTATAGTCACTTCTGACCAATCCATCAACTACATATGAATCGATATGTGTGGTAATTCCCACATACTAGTGAGTATATACATACCCAATAGGATTCCTCAAAATCAGAAGGGGAGTAGTAATAGATACAATAGGAATAAATAAATAGAAAAATAAACCCAATGTATGAGAGTAAATAGAATCCAAAAACATAGATATATATATATATATATATATGATCAAACCAAATAAACCCTAATGATAGATAAGGGTATCTCCATCTCATATCCCAGCCTAGGAAAAAGGGTGTTATGACTTCCATATGTGCATCAATAATTCCCCACATCTCACATGTCTTGCTAGCTGAAAAAAACCAAGTCAAGACACATCTCACCATTATGTTGCACAATTGAGGGGGAAAATATCTAGGCAGAAGAACCATGACCTGGAAAAATATAATGACTTCAGATAATATATATTTATATGACACATTCCCTTCCTAGTAAGAGGGTTCCACTCAGATGGTTAAGGACCCATTCCCTAACCTCGCATGAGGGTTCCACTCAATAGTCGATAGAGGACCTATTCCCTGCCCAAATAGAGTTCCACTATAGTTTTCTTTAGATGAATAATTACAACACAATATATTGGGTTCCACTATATATTTTGAGGACTCATTCCCTGATACAATAGAAGGGTTCCACTTAAATAGAAGACATTGGCCTCGTGCCAATCCCAACTAGAGGGTCTGACTCTCATAGTTGAGGACCCATGCCCTATTTTTACAGGAGGGTTACACTCTATGTATATGTAGAAAACCCATTCCATATCCTATTAGTATGGTTACACTCTATTAATAGATAGTGGAACGATGACCTTCCCCATAGGGGGTGACAATCAAAATTTCTTAGTGATCCTGCCTGATCACTACCACCTTTGAGGATAATCTAAAGAATCTTACCACTCCAACAATATCATATCATATCTCAAAAACAAAAATGGAGGACACCATCACATTATATGATTAATAACACTCAATATAGTAGACTCTCGGGCTAATATCAGAGTCCAAATAAAGGCGATATGAGAGGTTGAAGTTTCCCTAAAATGAATGAAGTGTTGCACGACATGTCCGTGGACCCACACGGATTGTGTTCTTGCTCGACAACCTTGTTGTGTCAATTATGGTACATGTATTTCTTCCATTTAGGGATATACATCATGTAGGGGGTCTATATGTTGTTTCTGAGAAACTTGGGGTCCTACCGATGCTCCCTGGTTGACTATGTGTATCTAGACATTGTTCATGTAATTCCGCACAGGGTGTATTCCTGGCCATGTATGTGAACATGTAATCAAGGAGTACATGCCAGTTTTCCACCATAATTTCAATTACTATGTTAGAGTCCCACATGACATGTGATAATTATAAACTCATAAAATCCAAGTCACTATAGTTAGGTCCATACACATCATGTGTTCTTCAGATCGCACGACGAGTAGTCGTGTTTTTCAAAGAAACATATATATGAAATATATGCTCCAGATTTTCCGATTATGTATTCAAATTAGGCCTTTAATTCTCCCAAAATCAGTTGATCTATACTAGGATGTTCATTTTCGACCCTCTAATTTTCTGAAATTTTTCTATCATTCGTTTACTCAAACTTACAGGAACTATCAATGCTTGAAGCACATCCTATGCCAATATGAGTCATGTTTTGGATCCTAGGTTCAAAAAGAAATCATTTGAAACCATCAAATCCAAAAAATCCATCCTTTATTCAATGTTCCATTAATCACACACACAGTCATGTAAATTCTAATGATCTGATCGGTCGCGTTACCACTATGAAATATTGAATTGATACCCCACAAACCAATCGGTGTGGAACGAAAATAATTTGTGGGGGTAATGAATAGTAAAAAGTTTTTACCAATATTTCAAAGCCAACAGAATCAATTTGGATGATTTGGTGTAAGAAAACAATTTAATAATCAATTAAATATATACAAAATCATATAAAAAGGCTATATTTGGTGAAAATCAAAGAAGGGAATGATCCCTCTCAAAAAAAACTAATAAAAAATGGAATAATTCTTGAATTGAAGATTACTACCTAGATATTCAACCATTAATCATTGAAGAACACACTTTCCAATGATTGAGAGAATTCCTTTTATTTATTATGCTTAAATATTCTTCAATTTAGATTCTCATCATTGTCAAATATAAATTCATCAATAGAGGAGGATTAATGCCTCTCAATCCTTCGGGGTTTTATGTGGATAATCCTAGAGGACATTCCATAATGGGGGTTTTATAGAAAAAATAAAAGTAGTTTAATTAAATAAAAAATATTTTTAATTATTTATTTTTACTAACACACCATCCAACAGTTGAAATATTTGAACGCCTGAGACATGCCATCTTTAAGACATACCTAAAGTAAAGATAACGTTCCAGAGTAAAAAAGTGGTCTCATATTTCTAATCTAAGATTATGTTTAAGATTTATCCCTTTTACTTTAATAAATAGATCATTTATAATAAAAAATATATTCATGATTTCTATAAAATTAATTCCTAGCGCACTGGACCTCATAATCTCAATCCATATCTATCCTTGGCTCCAAAAATATATTTATAAATTTTTCAAATTATTACAAAGAAAAAATATGGTATCTTTATCATTCCCTCCTTCAAAATATTCATCCCTAAAAAGAAAAACTATACAAAAATCTAATGATATTGAGCCTCCAAATTTCTATCCACCTCCTATGACTTTTCATGCATTCTCCCATGTTTCCACATCACATGAACCAAGGGGTAGGTCAATACATGTAGGTTTCTCTCTTGTATTTCCTTACAGTCCACCAAATTATCCAAAAAAATGGCTCCATCATCAAATTTAATCTATCCCTGGTCAATAATGTGTTTTGGGTCATGCATGTATATCCTTAACATGATTTGTGGAAGACATGTTTTACTAAGTCCAACTATAGAGGTAGGGCAACGAGGTAAGAGACATCACCAACCCGATTCGAGATCCCAAATAAACCAATAAACCTCAGGGATGGCTTCCCTTCCCAGAAAAACCTCCATAATCCCCATCATATATGGAATATTAGGAAAACATGGTCTACCTACTTGAACACCAAGGGCATATCATATCATTTTTGTAAGATTTATACATTCTCTGGGTTATTATCGACCATTAATAGATGCCATGGACATTCTCCATACTCACATGCACTATATGTGGACATATAATAGATGAATCTCCAATCTCTGTCCAATATAATGGTATCCTATACTATCTCCTATATAGGGTCTAGAAAGGATACATGCTGATAGTAGAGTGGTAACCTTTCCAGTAAAAGTCTTATATGAGTAAGGAACCCTGGTTAATTGGGAGGGTGTAGCATTTCCTAGACTTGAATCAATCAACTATAAACAAGATGACATCTTAGACCTTTGATATCTGTTGAATCCAAGTCAGGATGTTTGTGGATATTTCATCCAATTTTTTCTCCGAGATCTCAAGGGGATATAACAATCATTCCCAAACATTATTCTCAACCTTCACCTACGTACAAGTGGGGAGTCATGAAATAAAATCGTCCACACTCTACCTCATTTCTTCCTAAAAAACATCCACTGATGTTCTCTATAAATATTATCCACACTAAAATGTATAAATATAGGAAATGTCTAGAACACCCTCATTGCCTATTCCCACATCTTGATTGGGACCACTGTTCATCCCTATAAAATAATCATGTGATTCTATCTTTCTGAAAATCCATCATGTCAATATTCTAAGGATATTTGGTCAAATAATACCTCACTATCAATTTCTACTAATTGGGACCCTCTCACAAGCTGATGAAGCAGATTAGTCAACACCATCAACTAAGGAAATGCTACACCCTCCCGATTAACCATGGAAAACTACATAGAATCCAACTACTTATAGTCCTCATACACTAAACAAGCATTGGTAATCCTCTTAAGTTAATATGTCACTAAATTTACTATCCCTAGAGTATAGACTATCTCAAATTAATAGACCTATGGGAACTCCAACATGTGCCACTATATTTTGTTCAAGTATCTCCAAATGAAGACATACATGATACCTTGATGGTGTAAAGCGCAATGGACTTTACTAGAAGTTATTTCCTCCACATACTCCAAGAAAATACTACAAATGATATATCTATGTCATTATTCATGTATTTCTACTCATGGGGTATCAACTATCTAGACCCATAAGTAGTAACTTATTCCTTCTGCATCAACACATAGTCAGTTCCAACTCTTAAGGCATCACAGTACACTATTAACTCAACTCCCTCATCTAGTAGTCTCAATATATGATAACTTGTCAACCTTAACCTTAAATCATTAAAGCCCCTTTTTCACTATCTAGACTACATAAAAGGAATACCTTTTCATGTAAAGGCTGTCAAAGGGACTTTAATATGAGAAAAATGTGACACAAACATCCACAGTGCCCCACCAATATATGAAAACTGTGCACCATTAAAACGCTCTTAGGTGGCTCCCAAGAATTCAGTGCATTGATCTTTACTATGTACATGGATAAAACATTCCCAAAATGAAATTCCACCAAAAGTGAATATCATGAATCCATAACTATAATTCAAGATCTTAGCATAAATATGGTGCTCCTAAAGAAAATCTCAGTCTATCCTCAAGTACTATGGATGATCATCCTCTAATGTGGAGTTTAAGAGTATTCCTTCAATGGTGAAATCCAAAAAACTTATCCAAGTATGGATAAAATACATGGTTTATAAAAACCATTGAAATGTTAGATAAATTTGTCAAACCAAATGGAGTCACCATGAATGAAAAGTGTCCATTGAGATAGTATAATGCCATTTTATTAATATCAGTATCTTAAACCCTCAACTAGTATTAGTGAGACCTGATATCGATCTTCACGAACCAAATCATGCCTCATATCTAATTTATGAGGTTCCCAACCCTCTAAAAGGGGTACTTGTTATTTATTATGGCCTGGTTTAGTTGGTGATAATCCCTGAAAAATTGCAATTTGTTTTCTTACTTTTTCATGAGAAGCACTAGATATACCCAGGGGTATAGTTGGTCTAATAAAACCCATCTCTAGAAGTTCCTCCAACTAAAAATTAATTTCCTAGATCTTGGTAGGGGCAATTCAAAATTCATCACATAATATTGATGTGGTCTCAAAATGCAAGTAGATAAATAACTCCATCTCCTACCTCAGAGGTAGACTCAGAATGTCCCAAGGGTCCATAAAATCCTCCATGAATGAATAAATCTTGATTAATATATAGCATGATGCACCAAGGGTAACACCCTATAACTGATTTTTGATTGGAGACAACTTCCAAATCAAAAAAACTAATCATCCTTCCATGTGATCTCCCTTACCCACAAAGTGGAATCTCATCCCATCAATGGAAAGGCATCTGACTCATCTATAGTGATCGTCAATCAGGGAAAAGACCATATGCAACCAATCCAAACAACAAATGACATTATAGTGTTCCATTGTGAAGACAAAAAGGTCCCACATTAACCTATATGTACCATGTGACAGCTCTCACTACCATCAGATATAAGATATAAAATAAGTGTTCCTTATAGGAACCTAAAGATGAAGATTTTGGGATAAAGCCTCTTCAGGGAGATCCATCCCTCACACTAGGAGTATAGTGATGATGGAATGACTTGCACATATTTCCAAAAATACATTGGAATGAGTAGAATAAACATAGTTCATTCCTCTAATCATCTCATGGTCACTGGGTCATAAGACTCCAAACCCTATAGTTGTTCATGGCCCCACTTTCCAGCTCTATATTCCTGAAATGGTCCACCTAGTGGTGGTTGTCAAAGAATCTCATATTTTTTTTCACCACCCAAAAAAATCCTATTGGAGCTCCACCAATTCCCATTCCAACTATTCCTCCCAATGGGGCACCCTTCCCTATTTTGGATTATCCAAAATAATGGTGTTTTCTTTTCAATGGAGAACCATCTACAATCTTTTTACACTCCTCATTATGTATGTTTGGGCAGTCTTGTTCCATGTTACCTTTCCTATAACAAGAATATATCCACCACTCTCTGAGCTACTCCAGTCCTATATTCTATCCTTGACCACATGCCCAAGACTAATCCTAGTAAGTCCTCTAACATTGATCACTTATTGACAGGATTTTGATAGCTTCTGCAGATAACTCTTCCCTATGACCCCCACTGCAATCTCTAGTCACTAGGAGTCCCTTTGATAGGAATATCTCTATCACGAGTTCCTTCTCTAACACAACATCTTAGGTGGGAGTGAACATGGGTGTGGTAATGGAAAAAATATCTCTATGTAGTCCGTACTATGATATCCATGCTCAAAATTATCCATTTTGGATCATGTCAAGGGAGTACAACATAAGGTCTACAAATATCATTGCATACTCTTCCACTATCATACATCCTTATATAGCTCTGGAACATCATCAATATGAACTAAACACAATATGGAGGGGTAGTATACCACATGGGACAACTACTGGAAGTCGGTCCATGAGAGCATCAAATCATCGCACATCTTTATAAAAAGACTCCACCAGTGTCTAGGTAGTACATGGAAAAGGATACATTCTAGTGAAAACATCCAATCCATTGGTGTGTGGATGATTCAAAAAACATGGATGGAAAACTCTATCCAATCCCATGCTTCCTAAGGATCTAGATCAATATGGAACCTCGGTAGCCTCTAGCACTAGAACTCACTAAATCCACTATGCCTACACACTTCCTCTACCTTCTATATTGGTATTCTCTACTTCTCAATAAGTGTGGGTGATGCTACCTATAGATTGAGGAAAGGATATCATATGATGTACCCTAAATTGAGGCCTCATCACTTATCATATCATCTTTACAATCTGTAACTGGTATCCTCACAGGCTTTCATTGAAAATGCATACTTAAATTGTAATCAAGTCATAAAACTATCATATGAGGATATAGATATATATATATATATAATGGGGAGATGTCTCAAGTAGGATAGTCAAATACTCAATCATATATGATGCTTGTACCATTAGTCCTTTAACCAATGTCTCTATTTTATTGTTGATAATAAAGTATTCTAGATCCTAGTGAATATATCTGTCAGCCGCCACACTAATACTATGATCCTAGTCATAAGAGCCACACTTGAGACACTTTGAAAATATTTCCCCAAATCCCAAAAAACCCGTTATAAGGTGTCTACTCCATACACTATCATAAGGATTAAACCATATTTGATATTAATATTTCATGAACCGACCATACAGGGATTGAGAGACAACTACCCCAAGCCCACCTCCCTAATATATGGCCTACCAAAAAGAGATGAAAGGCATATCTAATAAGGTGAGTCTTATACCTAATGTACATGTACACATAAAACCCTATCATATCAATTCATAAGTGAAATGGAAATAATATAAAAATGAAACATATAGAATATAAACCAAGAATGAAAACCCTCTAGGGTGTATAATTGTATGAAAGAGTAAATTGAAATGAAAATGGGGAATATATACACACAACTATAAATATGTAATAACCTTAAAAAACTATAAAGTAAATGTTATAAGAGAGACCATGTTTTAATATTCAAGCTCTCAACACCATACTCAATCCAATGCACTAGGTATCCCTATGCTCCATGGTAGTCACCACCGACCTATCCATCATTCCCATGTGAAATGGCACGTTTAGGAAAAGCCTATGCATGGGTGATTATATACATTCCCTGTAAGAAATCTGGAAAATCGAGGGGTGTAGTAAGAGACATGACAGGAATAGATAGACCAAAAACATAACTGAATGTAAGGGATTAATAAAAATAAATACATATATATATATATTCAAAAACAAAATAAACACAAACAAGAGAGAAGGGGATCACCAACTCATAGCCTATCCCATGAAAAGATTGTCATCAGTTCCATATGTTCATCAATGATTTGAAAGATCTTGCACATTTTCCTAGAAGAAAACATCCAAGTCAAGAAAAACCTCACCACTATGTCAGATAGTATACAGACGCATTACATAGGTAGAGGACCCATTACACTGTAAAATAAGTGGGTTCCATTCATTTCATAGCTAGAGGAATCATGGCCTACCAATCTAGAGTGTTCCACTCTTATGGTTAGTAACCCATCGCCTAACTCTACATGAGGGTTCCACTCTATAGTAAATAGAGGGCCCATACCTAGCCCATATAGAGGGTGAAACTATATTAGTCTATATAGGACCAATTCAAAAACCTATATGGATGGTTCCACTATAGAATCATTGGACACATTCCATGATACAACAGGAGGGTGCCACTCGGATAGTAGATAGAGGACCCATGCCTAGCCTAGCGGGAGGGTGCCACTCTCAAAGTCAATGACTCATACCCTATCTCAATATGAGGTTTCCAATTAGTGTATAAGTATATTACTCATAACATATCATAGTTGTATGGTTCCACTATAATAATAGATATAAGACCCATGCCATTCCCTGCATGAGAGTGACACTTTATTCTTCTAGGTGATCCTTCCTTATCACTGTTGTCATTGTTTGTTGCCTAAAGAAGCTTCTCATAAAATCATGAATCATGTCTCAAATTCCACAACAGATTCCTCCATCACATTCTACCTAAAAATCACTCATGATAGTCTACTTGTAAGCTATGATCTATGACCTAACAAAGAAGATACAAAAAGTATAACTTTCCTCAGAAGGGAAGAAGGTGTTCATGACTTGTGAGGGGACCAAGATAGAATGTTTTCATGCTCCATCCCCCAACCATGTTTCTAATGGTGCATTGATTTATTCCTATTTAGTTATACATGGAATATTTAATGTGTACATGAGATTTCGTAACTACTTGGGTCTGTCCCATGCTCATTATCCATGTATTTTTATCCAGTCTATTCCCATGTAATTCGGTATAAAGAGTGTTTTTGTCCATTCCCCTTATTATGTACTGTCGGAGTATATTATGGGTCACCATCAGAAGGTCAAATGGAATGTGGGGGTCCTACATTTCACAAGATACTTATAATATTTTGAAACCCTATCTGCTAGAGCTAGGTACCTACATGTTGTGTGTTGTTTGGACAACACGGTGTGTAGTTGTGTTTTTCACAGAAACCTAGATCTGAAATATATGCTACATATCAATCCATTATGAAATATAATATATCCTTTTATTCTCTATAAATCAGAAGATCTATCTCTGGACTGCAATTTTCTGACCCTCAGGTGACTCGAGGTCAAACTCTGGATCTTCTATGAGAACCTACATGCAACACTGTCGTTGCTAGAAAATCATGTGCCAAGATGAGTCCACATTGGTCCTGGGTACCTGATGTAACCATCCTAAACCATAAATTCCTATAAATACGTCCTTGATTCTATATTCAGCTCTTTTAATGTGATTTTTCAACTATTTTGGGGATTTTATTAGGATCGTTACATCCCAATAATTGATACCTTATAGGTCAATTGGTAAATGACATGAAGAATTTTTTGGATAAAGTCATAATAAAAATAATTTAAAAATAATTTTCTGAGTCTTCATGGTCAATAGATAAAATTTGGATGATCTCTGGTAATAAAAAAATTGAATAATCAATTAAATATATACATGGGTGCATGAAAAGGCTATAATTGGCATAGATCAAAGAAATGAATGATCTTGCTCAATCAATTTAATCAACAATTGTGTAATCTAGGAATTTAAGATTCTTACTTAGTGATGGGGTTTTTTCCATCGAAGAGTGAACTTTCCAATGATTGAGTGGAATCATTGTATTCGCTGAACTTTGATCTTCTTTGATCCAGAGTCTCATCATTGTCAAATGTCGATTCATCAATGGAGCTAGAAGAATGAATCTCAATCCAACTGGGGTTTAAGTGGATAAACATAGATGATTTCCCATAATGGTTGTTTTTTAAAAAAACCAATTAGTTTAATTAATTAAAATAAAAAAATAAAAATATTTATTTTAACTAAACGCACCTACCAATGGTCATGATATCTGAACACCCCACACCTACCAAATTTAGGTCGCACCTAGGGAAAATATTTCGTTCCAAACTCAACTGTGGAATTGAATTTTTGATCTGATATTATTTTTAATAATTATCCCCTGAACTATAAAAAACAATTCTCCAATAATATAAAATATATAAAATATTTTTATTAAATTATTTCTAGGAACACTGATCCATGAAATCACATGCCATCTTAGCACAAGGCTCCGAAAATATATGTAGAAATATTTCAACATTTTAGAAGGAAATAACAGGGTATCCAAAAAATATTATCAAGTTATTAGTGATTATTGTTACATAGAATATTCAACGGTAGGAATTCATGACCTCATATGAGGATAAAAACATCGATCAAATTTTTATCCCCTGGAACATGCATATTTCAGAAAAATTGGAAATTATGATTTATCCATTATACTATAGTTAGAAAAAATTCTATAAATAACGAAATCATTCATCAAACAAAAAAGTGTTTCATGTGTGATAAAAACACTTTTTTAGATACATTATATTCTTACACACTCACATTCTATAACTTTTTGAACTCATTAATGATTGTATTAAGAAAACAACTATATCATTTTTGGAATCAGTAAGACCATATCTGGGATTTATCATAAAAGTAGATAGTTTTTCCAAATAGATCTATGTTGAAAGGTGATAAATATAAATTAAAATATGCCACATATGTGTGATGTACGAATTTTTTCTAAGTATTAGAAACAATCATATGGGAATTCCAATCTCACATTAGATGGTTTTGTTTCAATATTATTATATTTTTTATTAATTTTTTCCCAGTAATGCATTTTTAGAATAAAATAAACTGTTAGTATTCTTATTTCTAGAAACCTCATGTAATATCATATATTTTTTCAAAACTTATATCATATTTTTTTGAATTCATGAAATGATAATGTAATATAATAGAATTTTTTCAATGGAATTTTCTTTCAAAATATATAATTTTTCATATTTAGTAATATAATATTATATAATAGACACACAAAATATGATGAAACTAACACCATTTTATTATATTAATTTTTGAGATAAATTTAGATTATAAAAATTGTCAAAATAATTGAAATTATTACAAAGAAAAAAATGAAAAATAAGATAATATTAATAATAGGAAATTTTGGATCTTATAGATCCCCTTGAATAAAATCCCTCATGAACATCACTGTAGAAATTAGAAAAAATATTAGTATTTCAATATTAATCTTTAAAATGAAAATATATAAAACCATAAGATTAATATAGAATATAATGAACCATTAATGAAATATGAGGTATTTATAATAATTGGGGAACCCATATGACTATTAGGAATCTAACTGTTGAAGTTATAATAAAACTATTGGAATTGTAACCTAACTGTTGGAATAGTAAAATGGCCCCTAAGAATAGTAACACAACATTTGGAATAGTATCTTCACATATGGAATTATAAAATAATTTATATGTATTTAACTAAATTAAAATGTTATATATTTATACCATGGTGTAAGTAAATAAATGTTTTAAAAATGATAAAATTAGTGTTTTTATTTTTGTAAAACATAAATATAAGAATTACACATAAAATTTTATTTAGAAATAACAAATTATTTTCATAAAATTATATTTTAAATTAAAATTAGGTTTTATTATAAATATAAAATAATTTTATGAGACCTTAAGTAATTTTTCAAAGGCTCAGAAACTTGTTCATAATATTAAGGAGAGTATTTTTCAAATAAATGAGGATTTTATTTAATAAAATGGCATATTTATTAAATATTTTTCATCAAATAGATTTCCTTTTTGAAATCTACATATTCAAAAAAAAGTTTGGGTGATTTATTTTTATTATTATAAAATTGTTGTACTTTTACTAAATAGTGAAATATGTTAAGTTATAATATTTAACATTATAAGCTAAATGCATGAAATTTTTATTCATGGATAATGTACTAGCACATTAGTTAAAAATAAAATTCACAAGTTATAATATATTGAAACAATGAACACACTATTGGAATTATTAAACATAAATAACAAACAGGTGAATTTATTATTCAAAAAATACACATCTCCTCCCCTTATAAATTCCACCATTTCTCCCCATAACTTATTATATATAGAGATTATTTAATTTATTCACAATCCATTTTAAAATTATCCCCCCACACCATTTCCTATTGATACTAGTCTCATCGAAATACTAATACAAGGTTCATTAAGTGGAATCCCAGGAGGAGACATATGAAAGAGAATGCAATATCCTAAACAAAGTATTTTATTTTTTTCCTCTTCATCCTATGAAAAAATTATTTTACACATAGAATAATTAATCTAGATTCATATATTTGATATAATTTGATTATGTTAATGTAATATATATCCTTCATCATCCACACTTTTCAGATTTTAAGAAAAATATCATCTTAATTATATCGATTCACTGCCTCCATGGTTGATGATTTTTTATTTCCCATAACCACCATTATGGAATGTTTAACATCGTATATAATTGTTTAAATGACCTAAATAAATATATTATATAATTTTCACATTCACTAATTAATATTTGACCATGATATTAAATGAAATGAAGCTAGTTCATGAGGTTGATTCAAACCCCCAAAATAAACCATTAATATAACATTAATGTTTTACAAAATGGATTATCCATAAGTTGAATGAAAGGAAATCTGGTACCATTTCAATTTTTTTAAGTATAAGAAAAAAAATTCATTTCACTTCTACATTTTAAACCCAATTTGAAAATATCTTCAGTAATTATCAAAAAGTGATCTGACCTTCAAATCATGATAAAAACTCCCTTATAAAAGTGAAATTAAACATTATAGACCATTTAAATGGTTATAAATTAATATAATAAAATTATAATAAATAAAATATCGGTGTATATGCTTCCAAATTTTGCAATTTTTTAATAAAATTATATTTTCCTAGATATCAAGTGAATGTTTAAAGTGATTCTGGAATTTAATGTAAGGTATCTCTCTGAACAACCTTTTTTATTTGGATTATGACATTTCTCTCTCAGACTCATTTTCTCTTTCCCACTTTGATATTATGAAATGATACTAAATTATGTATATATGCCTATTACATATATACCGAGATTATTTCCCCTTAATTTTATGTGGTAATACATAACTTATGTTCATTTCTTAGATTACATTATGTTTATGAATTATTATTTGTTATATTTTGTAGAACACATAATCTTGTACATGTTATGATGGATTCACCTTGATAATGCTCTAATACATTGGGTAATATTTCTATCTCATGAGATTTTAATTTCAATACTATTTATTGAACCTAATCTATCATCAGACATTCTCTACCTTGTGATGATTTCTTAGTATTTATCCATGACATATTTTTATGTCATGCTTCTTGTAGTTTCCACATTCCTATGATACCATGATCTTATGAATCCATTTTATATATTATTCCACCATTTAATTATTAATTTTATTTATCTTTTATGATATCATTTTCTAGTTTTTGACTCATATGTTATGTTTCATTATCATTTTTATTCTCTTACTAGGAATTTTAGATCACCCCTTTTGTTTATATATTCCCTAGGATATTATATACATATTTAAGAAGTCAAAAGAAGATAATATATCATTATAGAGATTAAAATAATGAATTTTTATTTTAGTTTATTTTTTATTTATTATGAACCTATTCTCACCCAAAAACTAGTCCTCATTATTTTTGGGTTGTGTTTATATGATATTTTTATTAAAAACATGTAATTAGATGTGTGAAAACATTGGTCACAATTTTTGGTATCAGAGTAAGGAGTAATATTTTTTTGGAGATTGGGAATAGAGTAACATAGTGATACCCCAAGGTGTTAGTTTATGAGACTATAATATCCTAGAATTTTTATCATGTGTATAATATGTAGTTTCCAAGAGATTACATCCCAATCTATATACTAAAAGTGTATGTGGCTCTAGAACACGTGTACCTATAGGTAATGACCTTTAAAATGGTGAATTGTGTATTAACTAGATTTTCACTTGGGGAACTATAAATATTATTTGTTTCAAACATGGTTCAACACACCTGGTGGATATTCTTTAAAAAATTAACAAAATCCTTATGAAATACTATTAAGGATATCAATATATTTTTAGGTTAGAAACCCTAATAGGAAAATTAACTATGGTAACCTTGATTGAAACATAAAGACTCATATGATAATATCTAACATTTATTCATATTTTATTCATTCTATGTTTATAGTATTTATGATTATATTCTTATTATTTTATGAATTCTCATCCCTATGTTTATTTTGGATATAATAAATGAATAAAACAATAATAAAATAGTTAATGGTGAATGCTTTATCAATCCAAGGAAATCAAATTTATTATATGGTTGTATTTATTAACATTATTTCATGTATATTATGTTTTGTATAACTATTCCAACACCACATCAAGACATTGGGGTTGAAACAGATGTGAGAATAGAAAATTGAAAGATTAGTGCATCCAAAGTATTTAACTCCTCCCTTGTAAATTTTTGTGGACTAAACCTCATATAAAATATTATCATACTTAATTTAGTATAGTTTGATGATATATATCCCATATATTGGTAATATTTATATAAATACAACATAATCTTTTGGGATAGGGAGATCACTCTTCATATCTTGATTCATCCACTGATTTTGTACAAGTTTTAGATAGAGGATGAATATATTATGGAGTATTTATCTCAGGTGTGGATATTATTTCTTAATGACCAAGAAAATATCACTAAAATTATTTATAAAAATAATATAATCACGTTTTAAAATAATCCCATTATGTATTCCGTGACTAGTTTCTTAGTTTTCCTCATAATTGAGAGTTTGAGTTCTCAATCGAACATGTAGCAGGATCTATGCACATGTCCTATAATTCATATATAATTCCCACCATTGAGTTGGAATAACTGAAGAATTAGTTACAAGATAATCTATTAAATGGTTTTATAAACCTAGGTACCTCACCGTGGGGTGTGTTTATCCTCTTCATCAAGAAGAATTACGGTTCCATTCCCCTCTACATTTATTATCAAGAACTCAAAAAAATAACAATAAAGAAAAAGTATCCCCTTTATGGATAGATGACATGGTTGATCATCTTTTGGGTGGACAATATATCTCTATGGTGGACTTTCAGTCAGCATATCACCAATTAAAGGTGAAGAAATAAGATCAAAACTACCTTTTAAACAAGTTAGAGACACTAAGAGTTCTTGGTAATTCCCTTCAGAGTTACTAATACTCTATAAATAATTATTTACTTGATGAATAGCTTATTTAGATATTACCTTGCTAATTTTTGGTATCCTTTATGGATAATATAATAATATACTCCCAAATTAAGTGGTATCATGTGGATCATTTTAATAAAATACTAAAGACATTGATAAAGTAGAATCTATATGAAAATTATAGTAAATGTGAGTTCTAGATGGGGAGGGTATCATTCATGGTGTGTGGTATCACCTGTAAATAGATATATGTTGACCCATTAAAAATTGGTAGTTGAGGAGTGGACCAGAGAAATATTTGTTACTTAGATGCATATTTTCCTTTGACTAACTAGGTATTCCTATATGTTTGTGAGGAACTTATCATGATTGTAAAACCCACTAACTAGGATACCTCCAAAGGGGGTGGAGTTTTTCTAAACCAATGAATATGAAGAGAGCATTAAGAAATTGAAAACATGTTTTATCAAGGAACTAGTCCTCACACCTCCCTCATGTGGAGAAACATTAATGGTATACAATGATTCTTCAGAGAAGGTATTGGAATATTTACTAATATATAATAATAAATATATATCATATTCTTTATATATATTGTAAGTTCATGAGAAGAACTATCCAATGAATGATTTTGATTTGGATATAGTGAACTTCATATTGCAAATTTAGCTTCATTTTATCTATGGGAGAATTGTGAAATATATATGGATCAAAAGAATCTCCAAAATATATTCATACAGAAGAAGATTAATTTATTTGATAGAATATTGTTAGAGATGATTATGGACAATGACAGCTCAATCCACTACAATCCTCAGAATTAAAATATTATGGAAGATACTCTAACTAGAATGTATCTGCACACTTTATCAATGATAAGAATTCAAAAGGATCCAATCTTATTATACTTGGAAATGATGGACATGGTAATCATAATAGAACAAACATCATCATTCCTTTCTCAATTGATTTCTTAACCATCCATTTTGGTAAAGATAAAGGATTCTCAAGGATATTATATTGAAATACATAAAAAGGTGGAATATATAAGAAAATGGAAATCCTCAGAGTTTGAAATTGATGAATAATGTGTTGTAATATTTCGTTCATGACCATGTATACCCTCGAATAATGAGATAAATAAGGAGATGTCGAATGATGCACATAGCTTTAACTTCTCCATCCACATAAGGATCAAAAAGATGTATCTCAATATTATGGATCATTATTTGTTTAAAAATGTAAATTAGATGACCCCTAGATATATATAAATGATCCTAGTATTTCAATAGGTGAAGGATAAAAAGAAAAAATCAAATGTAATGATGAAACTATTAAACATACCTTCATGGAAATGGAAAAACAACACAATTGACTTAGTCACTATTATTCTAAATACATCTAGGGGAGATAATGCTATATGGGTTTTGGTATATATTCATACAATGATTTATCACCTCTTGGTAATTTGAGATAACTTCTCACTCAATCAACATGAAATGATATACTTCTGAGAAGTTATGAGGTTTTATAGAACAAAATTATTGAATGTATCTGATCAAGATTTGAGATTTACCTACATGTTATGGAAGACTTTCCATCAAGATCTAGACACTAAGTAAATTTTTAGTAAATCTTATCAAAATCAAAAAGATGGAAAATCATAGTTGAATATATAAATATTTTAATACATATTGATAGAATGATCAATGGGATTCAAAGGAGGATGTGATGTGAAAAATCATATGGTCGAGTTCTTACACAATAATTATTTCCACTAAAGAATCCAAATGGATCCATATGAATCTGTTTATAGGAAGTGATGGAGAAAATTTTCTTGTTAGGGTAAAGATGGTGAAAGTATGTTGTTGGGACCAAAAATGGTCTAGGAAATGGTAGAAAAGGTCAAGTCCATTTAGCAGCATATTTGTGGAACTTAGAGTTGACATAAGATCTATAATGACAATCATTGATAGAACATGGAGTATAAGGTCAAAGGTAAAAAAATTCACCATATATCCTCGTGGAATAGATTAATAATATTTGGGAAGACGTGAAATCTTTTTCATTGGAACATTGTCCCCTTTGAGATTCTCGATCACATGAGAGTTGTGACCTATTGACTTGCACTCCAACCAACCCCTCCATAAGTACATGAAATATTCTATGTATCACTATTGAGGAAGTAAATACTATATCCCTCACTTGAAATAAATTTATAGTTGGTATAGATAAAAAATGATCTCCCTTATTTAGAGAAACGAGTGAAGATCTATCACATTAGAGATAAATTTATATGCATTAACACAACTCATCTAGTAAAATTATTATGGTGAACCATATGTACAAGGGAATGACATGGGAACAGGAGGAAGCCAAAAATATGAAGTACCCTCACATGATTTCATCATAGAATGTAAAATGAAATTTTAAGGGTAATATATCTTAAGGGGGAAGAATGTAATTATAGAAGATTTTACCAATGGAATTTCCCCTCTAAATATTTTTTTTCATATTTAGTAATATAATATTATAAAATAAACATGCACTATATGATTGAACAAAAAACATTTTATTATATTAATTTAAGAACAAAATTTTGAAGTTAAAAATGTCTATATTAATTTATAGTATTATAATGAGACAAAAAAATATAAAATGAGATGATAATAATAATGATAATAGATAATTTTATTGATCTGCTCAATCCCCTAGAATAATCACACTCATGAACAACACTTTTGAAATGATAAAAAATATTACTAATGAAATTTTACTTCTTAAAATTAAAATATATATAACCTTGGGAGGAAAATATAATTAAATGAATATTGAATGAAAGTTTATGTATTTATAATAATTGGTAAAACCATAGGAACATTACAAATTTGATCATTGGAATAGTAATATGGACATTATAATAGTAACATGGATATTGGAATAGTAATCGAGCCATTAAGAATAGTAACATGACTGTTAGAATACTATCCACACCTATTTATGTGTTAAATAATATTTATTTATCTTATAAAATGAAAATATGATATATTTATACTATGGTATAAGTAAATAAATGTTTTAAAAATGATAAAATAAGTGTTTGTATTTTTGTAAAACAGAACTCTATAAATTTCACTTTATAAAAAATAATTTGTTTTAAAATAATGTATAGTTTCATAAAATTATTTTATAAATTAATATTATGCTATATTATAATGATTATATAATTTTAGGTGTCCTTAAAAAATTTGTTAAATGGTCATAAAATTGACTATAATATTAAAATTTTTATATTTCAAATAAATGAGGATTTTATTTAAAATTTAATTTTATTTATTTGGAAAATTATTTTAACAAAATGGATTTCATTTTTGAAACATATGAACAAAACTTTTATGGGACAATTTTTGGTATTTTTCAAAAATAGTTGAATTTTTGGTGAATAATGAAATATTATAAAATATGATATTTTACATTATAATCTAAATACATGAATTTTTCAGTCCTAGATTATATAAGAATGCATTATTAAAAACTCAAAAGAAATATTCACTATATATAATAATAATTATCAACACTACTGGTAGTCTTGATCCAAAATAATAAACTAAGGCATTTAATATTCAAAAACACCTCTCTCCACCCATTATAAATATAACCCCTTCTCATTACATCTTATAAGACTTTGATTTTACAAGATTTATGATTAATTCTCTTTCCATGTATCTCCCCTATTTCCAAGTGAAGTTTCTCTCATCAAACTTGCTTTCTATGGAGCTTAAAGAGAACTCCCAAGATGATACTTCCATAAGAGATACTAATACCCTCAACCGAGTCTCTAATTTTTCTCTTCCACCTCATCCTCAAAAACTATTAAATTAAACATGATATAATGACTCCAGTATCATATATATAATGGAAATTTATTTTTTAATGTAATATATATCTTCCATCATATTATCTTATCATCTTATTCTGAAAATTAAAACACCATCTGTATTATATTTGTTCCCCACCAATATGGATGATGAGTTTTTGTTTCTCATAAGTGCCTTCATGGAAGGTTTAAATTCTCATAAAATTGTTTAAAATGTCCAAATAATTTATATTATATAAATTTTCATGTTCTATAATTAATATATATCCTGCATGTTAATCTAAACAAAAATATTTTTTTAGGTTTTCTAAAACCACAAAAATTAACATATCATATAAAATTAATTCTTTACTAAATTGATCATCAATATGTGAAGAAAAAAGGAAATTTGGTGCCATTTAAATTTATATGTGTACATTAATACAATTTAATTTCATTTATAAAGTTCTATTACATTTATAAAGGAAACATTAATAAGTATCCACAATTGATCTGACATTCAAATCATGAAATTAATGCCCTAAAAATAGAATTTAAATTTTATATCTTAGTGAAATGGTTATCACTACTAGAAAAAATCCCTATTTCCATACAAATATTTACATGTTTTATTATAACTATAGAAATTTTTCATTTTATTCCATGATTTATTCAAAACTTTGGAAATACATAATGTTTTTATCCCCTTAAGATTGAGCCCTTCACACTATCACCTCACGATCAAGCTCGCCTCAACATATGCTCTCAGATAGTGTTTCCCTTTGTCTCAATAAAACCCCAAACTCCTCATATCTTCCACAATAATCCTATAACTCCTACAATACTTATATACAAGTATACCACCTCCCCACTGATGAGTCATTGAAATGGCCTCCCCACCTCCCTGCTAACACAACTCTAATACGGCCTCCCAACCTCTCCCTAATCCTCCTCCTCCTAAACAACTCCAACATGGCCACCCCACCTACCCAAAACCTCCACCTCACCATAATCATGGTTATGATATCCCCATTAAAAAATGGTTTCATGTACCTCTTATATTTTATTTCATGGGGAAAAATTTGGATTAGATCACCTTAGCTTCCCAATAAGTGATTCTTGAACCTTCTCGCATGATCATAATTTCTATAAGAAATTGAATTTTTGGTAAGTTTTAGATCTCTCATATATTTCATTCCATTATTTAAATATTTTTGTATACCAATTTAAAATTAACCCTTCATTTTGAAAAACTTCCTTATTCCCAATACCTTATCCCTTAGTAGACCAATTTCTAGAATCACAATGTGCCTTCTCTCTCAATTCTGGATCTTCCTCACCCTAATAGGTTCAATTACATCATTATTTTAAACTAAAATTTCTATTAACCCGAATCCTAATGGTTCTATGTATTCCCTCACCCTGAATATTTTATGCTTCCACTTCAATATAATGTCTATCCACATTTCCAAAACACTAGTTTTTTCTGTATCTCTTAAAATATGTGTTTCTAGTTCAATAGAAGGGGAATCTCTATTTTATGTGTCTATATAAATTGTTTATCCCAATAATGATCTCCAATTAACTAAATTATGAAAAATATAATTTCATATTATTATTTCTATCACTTAATATTCATTTTATTGAATTTAATTCCATATTCATGGTTTAAATATAATTTCAAATATTGTTACCCTTTCAATTATTCTTTTATACTTTACTTGTACTTGACACCTTATGAATATATTACTAATATTTCATACATAAATTTCCAATGAAAATAATCATAAAAATAAAAAAGTTACCACTAAATAGTAGTAAGGCTCCATAGAGAAACATCTTCCCTGTAAAACAGAATCACCAAACCTTGAATTAAGTTATTATTTTCTTTTGTGAAAGAAAAATATATATATAATTTCTTTAAAAGATAGTATGTTTCTTCTTTTTTATATTTTATGTTCAATATTTGGATAGTGATATTATTATTTTTAATTTTTTTAAAAAGATGTCGTCGCACCGATATAATGATAATTCATCAAAATGTATAGATAAAATATTATTGGATCCATTTGGTGCATAAAGGTTACCTATTTTTTAGAGTAATTATTTTTCATGTTGTATTTTCTACTCATGTTTTCCTCAAAATTTGATTTGAGAAATTAATTTTTTGTAACATTAAAAAGATTTGATCTTGTATAATTTTTATCCTACTAAATATTTCACTTACAGAAAATTCAAAAGAGAGACTATTTTTTTCATCATGTGTTCATAAGAAGGGAGACCATTTTTTTCATGCAAGCATTTTTATCCTTCTGTTCAATGCACATTATTTTATATATGTAAAATTCACCTTCACTATAAAGAAATTTGATTTTTTAAACACAAGTAATATAATTTAGGTTTATAAATGTGTAATGATCATTCAGTGTAATACACATTCAATTTTTATACATGTTTAATTAAATTTTAGTTTATTTCATATTTTTTAAATAACATTCATTTTAGTGAAAAATGAAATATTTATTAAATATATTTTAATATCATTTCCATATTGTATCTTTTTATTCATTATATTATGTTTCAATACATGTATAATTCAAATTAATAATCATAAATTTTTTACATTCACATATTAATTTATCTTCATTTATATCAGTGTTTATGTTATATATCTCTATATTTTTTATGCATATTGTTCCTTTCTTACAATATACCAAGAATATATAAATATACCAGGCACTTTAAATTAAATTAACTTTATGTTTCTATACATTTGTAATAAAATTTCAGTTTAATGAACCTTTTAGTTTCTATATATGTAATATCCAGTGCCCACATCCATAGTTTGTGATTCCCTAAAGGTATTCAATATTTTAATTATGTACTTTGATTTATTTTTTAAGACACAAACATTTATATTGTTTAACCCATTCCATACATGTAATTTATTATTTCATTATTTTTATATTTCAAATATTTCTATTATTATGTGAAACAATTACTCCTAATATTTTTCGCAAATAAAACTTATTCAGAATTTTTTCTAAAATATGCATTGAATGACCTAAAAAATGTCAATAACGAATATAATTCAGGTATTTTTAATAATTAATATCATTAATCCATTGAAATGATAATTATTTTTTAATAGTATTATAGAAAAATAATTCATACGAAATATGTTTCTAAATGTAATATACATAACTATAACAATTATAATTAATTATAAATTAAATTTTGAATTTATTATACATGAATATAATAATGTAATGATTATTATTCAATTAATGGACTAAATATGCTTGCAACAAGAAACATTCTTTATTATGACTCTATATTTAGTATTATATAATTAAAATGAATTAAATTTTCAATATGAATGAAATATCATTTAGTGATTATATTTTAAGTCTTTCTAAATGCATTCAATCCCATTTTTTTGATATACTTGTAGTTTTTACTTGAAATAGAGTAATTTCCTTATCTATAAAAAACTTATTTATATATGTAGTATCATGCATTTAAATTGAAATTTATATTGAATATTCTTGTAGTTTAATTTATTTAATTTACATGGATTCTCATTTTCTATATATTCATTAAATTAGAGAGTGAATTTTCAGTTAATAATCATTATGTATGAAATTTTAATCACATAATATACATGATGTTTTTGAATTTTCATTCATTACATCATTTACATGCCATTTATATTGCAATTTTTATTAATATACATTTTATTTCATAGGGACAAACCAAATTTCATTTTTCTTTTTTTATCATGATAAAAAAATTCTTTTTATATTTTCAATTATGTCATGTTTTATATTTCATTTTCTATTTTACTACATTTTTAGTCAACATTCTTGTTTATATAAGCCATTAAAAAATAATGTTTACCATATTTTATGTTGAAGATTAAATTTCATTATCATGTATTGACATTTCAATTACATAGTTGTTTACAAATTAGAATATATTGTTGTTTATATTGATATACCTCTGGATTTCTTGTGTTGAAGTAAATTTATTACTTTATGATTTATCATATTCCGAAAGTGATGATTATATCTAATATGAATTAAATTTAATTTACATGATATACACAATATTTTTGCAGATACATGTAGTCTCGTTTACAAAATATTAATACGTACCATCAAATATGTCTACTTGAAACAAAAAATATGAAAGTAATTTGAATTTTTTGAATCACGTATATGTTTTGAAAGTATGTTCTTGGATATTCTGTCACCGCTCTATATAAAAATCCCTCCAATTATTTTAATTTCTATATTAATCAGGGTATCAAATTAATAATTAACCCAATAATTTAAATTTTTTTTCTTTAAATTCTTTTCTAAATGTTATGTAAAATGTTTTTGGGGAATATGTTATCATGTTTATGGGGGGAAATATGTCCATTATATGTTAAGATAGATTGTGGGATATTCCTTAAATAGGTTTTTTAAGGTGTGAGTTACATATTGAATTTATATGAAATGAATCTAGAAATAAATCATTAAATTATTACATAGGATAGATAATTTGGAAATGGTTGGGTAATTAACCTTGAAATGAAATATGGGATATTAAGACCTTATTTTACCAATGTATCAGATAGGTATGCTTTAAATAGTTTTCTAAATTCATGGAGAATTGTTTTAGAGGAATATGGTATTTATTTTTAGTTCAAAAACATGTCCAATGTATGTTAAACTAAAATTTATAATGATATTCCTTAAATAGTTTTGTTTAATACATAAGATATTGACTTTAGCATTCACAATATATTTTATAAGTACTTTTTAGTTTTTTTCAAAATATGTTCTCTATTAACCTTTATGAATATCATAATTTTGTTGTTCTCCTTATAAAATAAGTAAAAATATTTCACATTTGATTTTCAATTTCCATTCTACTTCCATGGAATATTGATTTCATAGATGATTAACAGGGATACACATGAATTATGTTTCTCTTATAGTATTTTAACGATAGTTTAAGGTTATACATTAAATATATTTGAAATTCATGATATAATTACTACCATTATAATTATTTCTTGCATATTTACTACTTCAAATTATAATAGTCACATTATACACCATTTCATTCTCGTAGCCTCATACATTTTAGATTGATAACATCTTATGGTTGGTCTATTTAACTTTATCTATCACTTTAGGATTTTTGTTTTCTGATTCCCAATTAACTTATTATTTATGACCTATTATGTTTTAATTATTTTTACTATTTCTATAAAAAATTTATTTCTCTATTATTCCTCTCCTTATATATACCGTTTACATATTCAATTCGTTAAATAATTTTTTGAAATGTGTACCATATATTACAAACCTCTATTTATACCTATCTAGAATAATTTTGAAAGCTATATTTTATGAGTACATTTAATTATATATAAAGAAAATTTATATCAATTTCAATGATGATCTAAAAATTCAATACTTCAAATGTACGTTCAAAATACTACTATAAAAAAATCCCTCCATTGTAGAAATTTATTTACAAATTTGATTTTAATCTAATGATGGTTTTTACACTTCCAACCAACACCTTCATAATCTGAATGTGATCTCATACACATTTTCGATCAAATATAGTACTTGTTAAATACTACTCATTGAAAATCATGAAACTATTTATTGAAATTATGTTTTTCCACTCTTGATTTCACAAGTGGAGTTTGTATATGAAAGTCAAGTAGTTATTAAGAGATCACAAAAAGTGCTCAATCATTCTCAATTTATGTCACATGCATATCATACTCCTGATGTATCTATAAGAAACCCATATCATATAAATAAACATAAATGAAATGTGATGATATTCCCACTATGTGGAATGCCTTGGTAAATCTTCACTTTATCAGTATGATTTGATATGACCAATTATCAAAGTGATATTCTAACAAACACATCACCAAATAGGGTTGTGTTTCTTAGAAATATTTATTTCTTGATGTGTGATAATTATTATGTAACATGAAAACGTTTTTTATTACTCCCATTTAGTTGGATACTCCCTTAATTTCATCTTTATTCAACCCATCCTTGATGCAGTCATTACATGGTCGTCATGTTCTTATGGAATTTTGTGTAATGACAATAATCATCCCCATTCTTATATTTAACCTTGATATAATGTTATCTTATTCATTATTATATTTTGATATCAATAACCAAAAAACATACAAATTGATAAAATATATGTTTACTATCATGAATATTATTTATAATGGTTTATTCCCATTTTAAATATTTACACAACAACATATTTTATAGATTGTATGTTAATACAGTTTTAATTTTTGTTGGCTTCAAGTATGAGAAAACACTACTGAGATGTATCATGATCTGATTCTAGTGTTATATTAAAAAATATAGATGTCCAATAATCATACCCAAGATAATGTTGAGCTAATAGACTCTAAGGATCTTTCTTAGAGTGAAATAATTTATTGTATAAACTCTGATTATTCTTTGGTAGTTTATCATTATTAGCATTCTTTTAATATTCTGAAATGTGATAATAAATTCACTTTCATTAAAGCTATTATGTGATTACATGGTTCCAATGATAATATTCACACTAGGGATATTTTAAATTTTATATCTACCTCTTTACCTCCATGTAATAAAACTATTATTTATTTATTTTTTCTAATTACAATAACAAATTTAATATGTTTTTCTGAAACTAAACCTGTAACATGTTTGAAAGAATTGATTTTCTTTAAAAAGTTCATATTGTAGCTTTTATAAATAGTAATAAATGAAAACGTAGTAGAGACATTGTATTTTAATAAATTTCACTTCCTAATTTATAAGACTGTATAGTTATTTTTCATCCTAAGATACATGTCAAATTTTAAAAACTTATTTTCAATATAATATTATAAATGGTTAGATGTAATCCTCACTCCAATTAAAATACCATAAAATCCCACTATTTTATTCAATAATCCCATTTATAGTATAACAATCCCTCGAATTTTCTTCAAGATGTGATGTACCAAAGGTTAGTGATGAATCTATTTTGAAATTGATTTTAGATCTTCACCCAACCATATATGGTTTTCCCCCAATGAGGACTAATTTTTTAATTATTTAAATTTATTATAATCATCATTCCCTTTCATAAAATCTATAAATTAATGTACATATATAACAATAGAATAATAAACTGAATATCACATAATCTTTCATCTATATTTAGACTTGATTAATCTCTCACTCTCCTTTTCTACCATTTAGATCATCATCCCCTTATTAAATAACATAAAATATTTCTCTATATTCCAAATAACCTTCTTCTTTTCCTCTAATTTTATGTTCATGAATCATCATTAAAAATATGTCTTAAATATATCATTTGTTTGAATTCCATATCTGAATATAGATATTTTAATATCTTTCACTTCTTTCTGGAAAAATATTTTCTTATCCACGCTGTCAATCAGTGATCCCAAGAAAAATATATTCATTGATTCATAATTAACATTAGTATCTCAAAATATATGATTTTATATAATAATTACATACAATGCTTAAAATATTTTTCACCTATAAATTTCCTTTAACCTAATTCATTCACTATTATGTGTGAATAAATAAACCATCGAATGAACTCTAAAAACATCACATCTCACATAAATACCTTCTGAATTAACTTTACTCAACATAAATAATTATTATCTAAACCATATACAACAAATATTCAACCAATATACAGGGAGATAAAATTAAGGTTCGAAATTCTAAAATATTTTAATAAATCTTATACTATATTATTTAATTATTATGTATGATGTTCAAAATCCACTTCAATATGCACTCAATTATTTAAAAACATCATCTTTATCTCTAAACATTTGGAATCATTTGTATTATCCATCTATAATATATTTAGAGTAATTTATTGTTAACTAAAATTTTTTATATTAATTACCATATAAAAATTGTATTTTTTCAATAATTAAGTGTGTTATCATTTATATGGATTCAGTTTATATGGATTCTTCACTCCTACAGCTAATTTCATTGTATATTAAAATATAGATATTGATTCTCATGATGATAATGATGTTTGTGGTATGATAAGAGGTGGTTTGATAAGAGGTGATAATGATGTTGGTGTTTTTGTAGAAGATTATGAGGGTCATGATGGTTTTGGTGACATTGATATTGTTGTATATTTTGGATATAAATTTTATTATTGATTTATACATTCAATTTTATCTTATTATTTTGTTATATTCTGATGATATTGATATTGAAATTTTATATTATTTATTTTTTAGATAGTTTCCATTATTGTGATATATATATATATATTAATCTATTTGATTTTTTTTTGTATATAGTAATGATGGAGTTTTGTTTGATGGTAGATGGAGGATGTGGCTGTTTTTGTAAGCTCCAGCAATTATAACAGTAGGTGGGGTTTATGTGTAGTTGGTTAGTAATTTTTTATGGTATTTGGAATATATGGACATGATTTAGACCATGGATTTAGCTTTTAATTTCCAAAATTTAACCATTGATGATGTTTTAAATAGCCATGAAAAAAAATCATCGAATCAACTTTCAATTTTATTGATTATTTACCATGGTTATAGGGTCCAATTTCTATGTTTCTGAATGTGGTTTTAGTGACCAAGATGCATGGTTTAACCATCCCAATGTCTTAAAATTTTCATAATTATAACCATGGATGTATCTTACAATTTAAATTATTTTAACCATGTTATTATAAATTAATACCCATGATTAATCCATGCCCATACAAGACCAACTATCATGGATTAAACAATTTATATACAGGGATTACTTTGAAGCTTTAAACAGTGTCTGTTGAAAACCCATACTGCAATGGATTTACAAGCCATGGCTAGGTAAACCATTGTTATGACCTATTATAATATTTTTTCCCTACATCCATGGTTCCAAACTATGGGTTTATGAGATTTCTATTGTAGTTTATAAATTTATGTAATAAAATTATAATGAATAAATTTTAAATGGATAATGTTCTAAATTAAGAAGTTGATGAATGTAATTTTATTATATAGGATGTTAAGTTAAAGTGCAGATAAATTCTAGAACATAAGGTAATTGATCTATCGATACAATCCTTTTTATTTGGATTCTGACATTTATATCCCTATATAATTTTTTTCTCACTTTTTCATGTTATGAAATGATTTGGAATTTTATATATTTGTCTCTTACATATATTCCTAGCATATTACTTATAGGACCCTGATTCTTCATTAAGGTATGTATCCTTTTTTCCTAGGACTAAATTAAATTTTTCTTCTAAATAGAGGATTCAAAATTGGATATGGAGGTTTTAGAATTGTTTGGTCTTGTTTAGAAGCCTGGAGTAAGGGTTTTAAAAGAACTAGGCTAAGTCACATAGTTAATTCATAGTTATACCTAATTGTCCACCTCAACCGTGAAACCATGAAAGGATGAATCATGATATGTAAAACTATTCAATATGGAATTAATGGCCCTAAAAACCAATATTTTACTAATAATTCACCAATCAAAGTTTTCTCACAGTTTTCCAAACTATTCTCCAAGACTATGTGGGATGTGGTCTTCACGATAGTGATGAATGCATAGTTTTCACTTTGTTTTGATGACCATGTGTGTTAATCATGAGAGGGGTTTTCAATTAGGAATTAGGTGAGAAAATTTGGATAAAGTTCTAGCCTACTGTTTTTCCAAACCACAATCCTTACTAAAAATCCTATATATTAACTTTTACCCAAGTTACTCTTAAACCTATTTTCCAGCTTCCTCCAACCTGATTTTCATAGAAAACCACCACATGAGCTCTTCCATATTCCTACCCTAGTCCTTGATAGACCAAACTCATCCTAACTTTATTTTTACCATTATTAATCATGTTTTATCCCCTAGGTATTTCAATCACTCCAACCACCTATTTTTTTATCCTTCCCTTCCTATATTTGGAGTTATCTCTATATGATCTTATTTACACAATATTCGTGAATTTTTTCTGGAATGTAATTTTATCTCATTATAGTACAAATATGACACGAATAATTACTTATGATTCTACCATAGTTCATGAATTGGTGTTATAATAATTTTCCTTGAATGTATTTAGGTTTATAAATTTTCTTCATTGTGTCTCATGTCGTACTTCCCATGTGTCACTCCTAAAATTAATATTCCGTTAAATTATTCTCTAAAATTTGTTCTTTAAGTGCAATGAGACCATTGATATCATTTCAGGTTGGAAACATAAACATGATCCATCCCTTTGGGTGAGTTATTTTAACTTCTCTAGAATACCATTCTTCCATTGTAACTAAAACACTACGAAGGTGTGTTGGGTATGATAGGTCTAAAAATAGAATGGTTTAAATTGAAAATGTGATTTTGTAAACGGAATGGATACTTTACATGGACCATAAATAACTTTTTATATATTATTATTAATCATTATTATAGACTTGTATCATTGTTTAATGAATGTCCTCCCTTGACTAAGACTTAGATTCCCAACATGGAAGGACTTGGTCAATCTCATAGGAAACTGAAAATTTCATTTTTATGTCTTCCATGTGATATACCAAACTTATGCCCGGTCAATGAATTGCATAGAAGAATGCCTTATAATTTCATGGATGGTTCACTTACATACTAAAGAAATCAGAATGCCTTGTATAAACTATTTAGATTCATCTTAATTTCCTCAGATACAAACTTCGATAGATTATCTCCTAGGGATCCAATAAATTCAATCATGAGATTACTTTGGAATTTTCCTCAAGCTTGATTATAATATTGTTCGGTGGATTTTCAAGTGTTCATCCATTGGATTACACTCATGCACCGTATACTAACATCTCAATTATTTACTATAAGTGGGATCAAAATTCTATGATCATTGATACCATGGGTTTCCCACGGATCCGTTTGATTACCATACATGAACATCATGGCTATGTTCCTTGGGTCCCTATAAAATTAATGTTCATATGATCAGAGGCATCCTGCATAGGCCGAAAAAGGTAGGGTCAACCAAGTATCTCATGGGGATCTAGATCCCGACATATGTTGTAATAACTTTTCTGATTTAATTTTGTTATACATGAAAACTATTACATTTTTTTACTTATTTCCTATATTCCCATTAGAAACCATTAGTGGTGGCCTACTGAGTTTTACTAACACCATATTGGGGTTGTCTTTTGGTTCACTGAAGGACCTCGTGATGCTAGTATGTATATTGGTAAGTACCTATTTTTGGATGATTTATTTATTTCTAGGTTGGGAGAATGGGAGTGGATGATTGAGCTGCTTCTTTGTATTAACATGGAGATAATTATTTTCAGTGTTTTTTCTATTTCGTATATACTTGTATTGTACTACTTTCCTATAACTGTGTGTTCCTTATTTCACTTATGTATCACCCTCACATCATCTGTATATGATCATGTCGATGTTAAGTGTATTTATTATTATTTTTATGATTTATAATTTACATTCCTATTAGTATTTATATTTACATATTATTATTTTTCATTTTTCACTCAAATAAAGAAGCCATAGTCTCCCCACTATACCACCATAGACCCCCGCTACTAGTAGACAACCTTTCGAATACATGGACTTAAGCCTGAGGCCATATGTCCATATTCGTCTGGTTATTTATGATTGAACCGTGATAAGGACTTCACAAAGTGGTATAAGAATATAATTTACCTTTTTAATACTATTTTTGGTTGGTATATAAGAGACTAAGAAGTTTCATAACTTGGTAATAAGTTGTTCTATATAGTAATTAACCCATGTTTGGGTGGAAAGATGGGATACTTGGGATGGGTATTGTTGATTTAGATTTTAACCATTATTTTTTCCCTACCTTCACTATTGGATACACACAAGATTTATGACATTCAATTTTATTATTAATTTTAACACTAGGTCTAGTATCGTAAGGGAGAACTACCTCATGTGTCATAATAGGAACATATATAGCGACCATGCCTTTTCATACATTACTATTATATAATTTTTTATGATAAACCACATAATAGTATTACACATAGAGGATCTAAATTTTTAGTGTATTGGGAAAACTAGGACCATACATAACAAATACAACATCAAGAATAAACATTTATTTAATTTCTTCTTCTCTATATTTTTATTGGGAATTTCCCTCTCCTTAGTACATGTAGCCACCTGAGGATATACATAAAAAGGGGTGAGAAAGAAGCCCAGTCAGAGGATAGATAAGAACAATATATCATGTTTTTATCATAGTCATAACATTGGAAAAAGATCAAGAACATGAGAGGAAGCATAAATATAAGACTTGATATGTGGCAATGCATAAAAATGAAACATCATGTCTTAGTGGTTAAATACCGCACATACTTGTGAACAATGAAAGAATTTTTTCAGCATAATTTCACATTTACTCATTATATTAATCACTTTACCCAATGCATTAGACCACTATATAATTTCAGGTGCACCCATCACATTTAAACATTCATATTGTGCTATATAATTTTAGGTGCACCCGTCAAATCATAACATTATCATTTATCATGAATGCCACAATGAAAATATAACATAAATGAACATAATTAGCCGTGAAAAGGAATGTATTTCATCTCAAAATAACACATTCATAAACATTGGTTTACCAAAATAATGAGGGAATAACATACATGTTATAAGAACCGTCAATCTTGAATAAGAAGTAAAAGGTGTGTTCTTGAAAGAAGAGTTCTTTTGGAAATCATTTGGATTTTCATAAATACCAGTGACAAAAATGTATATCCTAGAAAAGGAAATAAAATGATGAAAAAATTTTCTTTAAGGAGTAACCATATCAAAAATAATGGAGTGAATGAGGGAGAACCTGAATGATGAAAGTCGGGTTCGAGAATTTCCCCTTACCTTGTATCTGAATGATTCCTTCTCTTTAATGTCATGTATAATGAAATTAAATTCATTAATTATAAATAAATAACCTTGTGTAAATTAATATAGTTCATTATGGTTTTATTAAGTGATTTTATGTGCCTTTTCATGAGTTATAGAGTTTAAAAACATTATTCGGGAATGCCTGTTTTTATGGTTTTCCTGAGTGGTTCACTTGTATTCTTAAATTGAAGTTTGGGTAGAACATGGGTAAACATCCATAACTGATATTACATGTTATTAATGATATTAAAGTATATTTAGTGATCTTATGATGAATCATATTATATCCATGTGGATAAATCATTAGATATTAATTAAATGATGATTAATTGGGTTAATTTGGGTGGTTTTTTTTATCACAACAAACTTGTTTTAACTTATCACTTAGTAATATGGTCATAGGTTATTTACAGAACTTTAAATAGGAAATAATACATATAAAAATTCTGTTTCAACCAGAAAAATGGTTTCATGACCAGATCTGAAGATAGAAATGGAAGGAGAAAGCATGTCATTCTTGAAGGTGATAAACTAACACCTCACGAACAACATTCTCTTTAATAAAATAAAAGGAAGAGGGAAATGGTTTTGGATGATATAATATCCCATTAGCATCATAACATTCCATTATATGTATAATACTATAGTTACAATAACATTTTGATGAATATAGGTGGGGAGAGATCAAGAAATGAACATGAACTTGAAAGGAAATTAAAGGAGAAGAGGGAGAGAAATTACCTCTTAAATCCTCCTCTTGAGATCCTCCTTAAGGGCCTATGCTTGGTATTTTGATGTTACCAACAACTCTTGAACGTGTGGGAGGGTCTAGGGAAGATGTTTGGGTAGAGTTTATATAAGGCTTCGAGCTTGAGAGGTGTGAGGAAATGAGGGTGTGAAGGGTTGTTTTTATAGTGGAGGGGAGAGGGGTTTCCTTAATATAAAATCCATTAGTTTATTAATTTCCCCTAAGACAAGGAATAGTTAGTATTGAATGACCAAGAATAGTAATTGTATCATGTGATCCTGAACCAAGTGGGCTTATATCAGAAGAACATCACACATGACTCTATAATTATCTTATTTAGCTTATTTTTGTAAATTACGGTATTTCACTATTCATCAAAAATTCAAGTTTTTCATAAAGATCCCAAAAATTTACCCCAACCATTTTTCAACGTGTAGAATCCAAAACTGAAGTCCATTTTTTAAAAATAAATTTCTAAATAAGACTAATTTAATATTTAATTAAAATCATGGTTTATTACTAAAAACAGTTTCAAAACATTCATTTACATATTCTAAAATATAGGTACATCATACTTTCACTTGAATATTATTTTTATACTATCATAGGTAAGGTTACTATTAATAAGGGTATATCACTATTCCTAAGGGAATGTTACTATTCATAAGGTTAGGTTACTATTCACCAAAAATTATTTTTGTTTTATTAGACTCCAAAAAAACATCTTGAACACAACTGTGTATGTCAGATTTTCAAAATTCCAAACACAGAAGTGACAAACTTATGTTTAAAGGTCACCTATCACTTAGTAGTTCATGATGTTTTGTTTTCATGTGATTTTTTTACATGACTATAAGAAGTTAATTTCCATTTAAAAACTTTGGGTCGTTACATTCTTCCCCCCTTAAAAAAACATTCCCTCAAAATTTCACTTTACACAAACAGGTGATGGTACTTCTCCTTCATTGCCTCTTCTGGTTCCCAAGTTTCTTCCTCAAACTTATGGTTCCTCTACAACACTTTGACAAGATAGTTTGCCTTTTTGTGTAGAACCTTATCTCTCTGATCCAAAATTTTTATGGGCTTCTCCTCATAGAATAGATCATCTTCTTGCTGCACCACCTCTAAGTTTAGTACATATGAGGGGTCTAGTATGTACTTCCTCAGTAGTGATACATGAAACACATCAGGAACATGATCTATATTCAGTGGAAGTGCAAGATGATAGTCCACGACTCCTATGTGGTCAAGGATCTCAGAGGGGCTAATATACCTTGGTCTTAGCTTCCCTTTCTTCCTGAATCGCTTGAATCTCTTCCATAGAGATATTTAACGGAAAACGTTATCTCCAACGTCGAACTCCTAGCCCCTTCGACAGTTGTCAACAAAGCTCTTTTGCCGACATTGAGCAGCTTTGATGTGTTTCTGGATGACATGAACCTTCTCTGTCATCTCTTGAACAAAATCGAGTCCATGTAGCTTTCTTTCTCAAACTTCATCCCAACAGGTTGGCGTTTTACATCGCTTTCCATACAGAGCTTCATATGGAGCCATCAGAATACTCGAGTGGAAGTTATTGTTATATGAGAACTCAACCAATGGAAGATGTTGATCCCATCCACCTTTGAATTCTAGAGAGTAGGCGCTTAGTATATCTTCAAGTGTTTAAATAGTCTATTCAGATTGGCCATCAGTTTGGGTGTGATAGGCCTTGCTAAAATTTAATTCAGTACTCAAAGCATGTTGAAGGATCCTCTAGAATTTAGATGTGAACCTTAGATCACGGGTAGATCCAATTGAGAGTGGAACACCATGCAGTCTCACCACTTCCTTCACATATATATTTTCAAGTGGGTCAAGTGAGAGATCTTCCCAAATAGCGATAAAATGGGTTGTCTTCATGAGTCGGTCAACCACAACCCATATCGCATTATTTTCCTTTGATGTCTTTGGGAGAACCATGAAAAAGTATATAGTAACATTTTCCCATTTCCACATAGGTATAGGAAATGGCTACATCATACCTTTGGACTTTTATCACTCATATTTAACTTGCTGAGATACCAAGAACCTTGATATATATTCGGCAATCTCCTTCTTCATGTTATCCCACCAGAAGTGTTCTTGGAGATCACGGTTCATCTTGGTACTCCCAGGATGGATAGAGAATGTTGAGCTATGTGTGTTATCCAATAGCTCCTTCTTTATCCCGACATATGAAGGCACACAAATCCGCATTCCAAACCAAATCACACCATCATCAACGATTTGGAACTCCTACAGCTTCACTTCCTTTACTATATTCACCCTCTTCTGTATCTCCACATCATCCCTTTGTGTTTCCTTAATCCTCTCTTGGATGGATGGTTGTGCAATCATTTGGGAAAGGGAGGATGTATCCCCTACCCTTATGATTTCCAAATCCATCCTTTCCATATCTACGAAAATAGGTTCTTTCTCAATCTGTAGCATGGATAGAGTAGCAGGTTCTTTTCTGCTTAGATCATCAGCTACCTTGTTCTCCTTTCCAGGATGAAAGTGAATAGAGAAATTGTAATCCTTGATTATATCTAACCATCCCCTTTGACACTTGTTGAGATCCTTTTGTGTGAATATATACTTTAGCCTCTTGTGGTTGGAGTATATGTCACACTTTTCACCGTAATGAGAGTGTCGCCAGATTTTCAAGGCAAAAATTACGGCTGCCAGCTCTAGATCATGTGTCAGGTAGTTCTGCTCATTGATCTTCAACTATCCTAAGGCATAGGCTATCACATTTTTATTTTGCATGAGTATGAAACCCAAGCCTTTATTTTAAGCATCGTTGTATATCACAAAACATTCTCCACTTTTCAGTAGTGTGAGTACTAGTGCAGTGATCAGCCTTATCTTTATCTCCTTGAAGCTTCCCTCACATTCTTCCATCCAAACATACTTTACCCCTTTCCTTGTTAACTTAGTTAGTGTTCTTGACAATCATGAGAAGTTTCTCACAAAACGTCTGTATTACCCAGCTAATCCAAGAAAACTATGGATTTTTTTGACACTAGAGGTCCTGATCCATTCCTTAATCACCTTTTTTAGGATCTATATAAATTCCCTCACTTGTGATCACATGTCCCAAGAACGTGACTTGATTCATCCAAAAGTCACACTGGCTGAACATGTCATACAACTTCTCCTTTCTCAATGTCACCAACACAAGTCTTAGATGTTCTTCATGTTCCTCATTGATCTTGGAGTAGATGAGAATATCATCAGTAAAAACTTCCACAATTTTTTTGAGGTAATGTCTAAAGACTCTATTCATCAAATCCATGATGATTTTAGGGGCATTAGTAGGTCCAAAGGGCATCACCAAAAACTCATAGTTCCCATTCCTTATTCAGAAGGCAGTCTTTAGAATATCTTCCATCTTCACCTTTACCTGATGATATCCAGAAAAAAGATCCACCTTTGAGAAGTATTGATCTCCTCTTAACTATTAGAATAAGTCATCAATCCTTAGGAGAGGATACTTGTTCTTTATGGTGATCTTTTTGTGTTCCCGATAATTGATACACAGCCACATTGTTCTATCTTTCTTCTTCACAAATAGCACTGGCGCACCCCAAGCTGATGCACTAGGCCATATGAACCCTTTGTCCAGATGCTCTTGCATCTGCTTCTTTAACTCCTCCGGTTTGATTGGAGCCATCCTATGGGGAAACATTGAGATACGAGTAGATCTGTGTATGATTTCAATTTAGAAATCTACCTCATGATCTGGGGGAATTCTAGGTAACTCTTCTAGAAATACAACATTGTATTCCCTCATGATGGGCATTTCCACAAGGTTGGTACTTTCCTTCGACTCATCCATTTCGGTAAGGTATGCTTCTTTATAGGGAATAAACACACAAACCATTGAAGGATATTTCAAAGGAGATTCAATATCTTCCTTGAATTTTAAGAGGATCATGGGGTGGTTCAGAATATGAAAAGATATTTCCTTTTCCCAACAGTTGATATGTTCTTTATATAACTAGAGCCACTCCATTCCCATTATAGCATCGAATTCCACCAAAGGAAGTATTACAAGATTTGCTGGAAGAATCTTCCCATATATGCCTACAGGAGAGGAGTCAAACACTTGGGTTGTAATGATTACACCACTTGGTGTTTTTATAGATATCTCTACTTCAAGGTTTTTGGGATTCGATTCTATAGATCTAGCAAACTTGAAAGATATAAAGGAATGCGTATAACCAGAATCAAATAATACTTTTTCCATTGTTGAGTGAATAATAATTGTACCTTGTACGACTTCATATGCTCCACCTCTGCAGTAGTGATGGCATAATCCTTCCCTTGTTCCTTTGGCTTTGGTGGCTGCTGACGCTGATTACCCTCGAGAACTCGAGGTTTAGTGCATTGTATTTCATAGTGCCCTAGCTCCCTAGAGTTGTATCATTGAACCATGAGTGTTTCTCTCCTTTCATCAGCTATATTATCCTTCCTTTACGTGTCTTTTCGACATTCTTGATCATGATTTCCTTCTTTCCCACACTTGAAGCATTTCCCCATCCCTTTGAGGTAGTTCCCATGGTGAAACATTCCACATTTTTGGCATGTGGGTCATTGAGTTTTCCTCCCACCATTATCATTAGATCCTCCTTCTTGAAACTCCATCTTTCATTTCTTATCGCCGTAGCCTTGGGACCATTCTCCAATCTCCACCTCCACATTGATGGCACATCGAACAAATTATTCATAACTCCCAACGTCTTGAATCGCCAGATCATGTCAAAGGTGTGGTTTTAATCCACTAATGAATATATCAATTTTGCTGTCATTATTGATAAAAAACCCAAAGCATACCTTAAAAGCCTTGTGAAATTTTCTTCATTGGTTGTGACAGATTCTCCCCTTTTTTTCTTGAACTATTTTAATTATCTCTTCATCTTTGTTCGAAGAGTTCTTGGGAAATACTTGTTAAGAAACATTATCTTAAAGTTTTCCCATTCGATCTCTTCAATTTCCTCCCGTTTCTTGTGTCCTTAATCAAATCCCACCATTTATTCGCTTGTCTATCTAGAAGATAAATGGATAGAGTCACCTTCTCTATCTCAGAACAGTGAAGCATTGAAAAGATCTTCTCCATGGAGTTGACCCACTATTCCGAAACTAGTGGATCAGGGGATCCACTAAACGTCGGTTGTCATTGCCGCATAAAACATTTGATAGCTATTTTCTCCCTTTTGGTGAAGTAGGATGTTCCCCAGTATTATAGTTATTGTTCATAACTTGAGATAATTGGGCAAGAATTTCTATGAAGTTCTAAACTCCACCTCCCAAATCATTGGGGATGTCAATCAGGCAATCATTTCATTAGCCCTTGCATGAGTTGTTGGCCTGATTTCTCCTGGTTCCCACCATTTTCTAAAATAGAAATTGTTAGAACAAAACATAAGTAAAAAATTCAGGAATACATAACATATTCATTTGAATAGTTTAAACTTAAAGCATAACATATGGTTTCTCTATGTAAATATTCTTGTGTGCATATTTGTACTTAGTCTCATGCTATAGGTTTTCTCTAGGGTTCACTAATCCTAATTCCCAAATTAACTAAAACTTTCCTATGATACCAACTATAGCGACCCTGCCTCTTCCAACATTACTATTACACCATTTTGAAGATAAACAACATAATATTTTTACACATAGTGGATCCAAAGGATTATTGTCTTGGGAAAACTAGGACCATAAATAACAAATACAACATCAAGAAAAAACATTTATTTAATTTATTCTCCTCTATATTCTTATTATAAATTTTCCTCTCCTTAGTACATGTATCCACCTAAGGATATACTTTAAAGTGGGTGACCTAGAAGCCTTGTAAGAGGATAGATAAGAACAATATATCATGTGGTGATCATAATCATAACATGGGAAAAAGACCAAGAACATGAGCAGAAGCATAAATATAAGAATTAAAATGTGGTAATGTATAAAAATGAAACATCATGACTTAGTGGTTAACTACCTCACATACCTGTGAACAAATATAACATCTTTTACACATAATTTCACATTTACTCATGAGATTAATCACTTTAACCAATGCATGGGAGCGTTGTATAATTCTGGGCGCACCTGTCACATCATAACATAATCATTTATCATGAATGAAACAATGAACATATAAGATAAATGAACATAATGAACCCATGAAAAGTAATGGGTTTCATCTCATAATAACACATTCATAAACATTTTGTTCCCAAAAGAATGAGGGAATAATATACATGTTACAAGAACCGTCAATCTTGAAATGAGAAGTAAAAGGAGTGTTCTTAAAAGAAGAGTTCTTTTGGAAAACATTTGGTTTTTGATAAATACCAGTGAAAAACATTTATATCCTTGAAATGGATATAAAATGATGAAAAAATTATCTTTAATGAAAACCCATATCAAAAAGAATGGAGTGAAAGATGGAGAACCCGAAGGATGAAAGTTGGGTTTGAGAATTTCCCCTTACCTTGTATCTGAATGCTTCCTTCTATTTAATGTTATGTATAATGAAATTATATTCATTAATTAGAAATCTAGAACATTTTTTACATTAATATGGTTCATTATGGTTTCATTATGTGATTTTATGTGCCTTTGGATGAGTTGTAGAGTTTAAAAACATTACTCGGTAATGTTTGTTTTTATGGTTTTCTTGAGTGGTTCACTTGTATTCTTAAATTGATGTTTGGGTAGAACATGGGTAAAAACCTAGAACTGAAATTAAATGTTAATAATGATATTACAGGATATTTAATGATCTTATAATGAATCATATTATATCCATGTGTATGAATCGTTATATAATAATTAAATGGTGATTATTTGGGTTAATTTGGGTGGTTTTTTTATCACAATAAAATTGTTTTAACTTATCACTTAGTAATATGGCTATAGATTATATCCAGAAGTTTAATTATGAAATAATACATAGAAAAATTCTGTTTCAACCATAAAAATGGTTTCATGACCAGATCTGAAGGTATAAATGGAAGAAGAAAGCATGTCGTTCTTAAAGGTGAAAAATTAACACCTCACGAACAACGTTCTCTTTAATAAAATAAAAGGAAGATGGAAAGGGGAATGGTTGATATAATTTCCCATTTTCATCATAAAATTCTATTATATTTATAATTCAAGAGTTACAATACCATTTAAATGATGATAGGTGGGGAGATATCAATATATGAACTTTAACTTGAAATGAAATTAAAGGAGAAGAGGGAGAGAAATTACCTCTTAAATCCTCCTCTTGAGATCCACCTTAAGGGCCTAAGAATGGTCTTTTGATGATAACAACAGCTCTTTGATGTGGGGGAGGTGCTAGGGAAGATGTTTGGGAAGAGTTTAGAGAAGGCTTGGAGCTTTATAGGTGTGAGGAAATGAGGGTGTGAATGGTGGCTTTTATAATGGAGGGGAGAGGGGTTTCCTTAATATAAAATTCATTAGTATATTAAGTTTCCCTAAGACATGGAATAGTTAGTCTTGAATGACCAAGAATAGTAATTTTATAATGTGACCCCGAACCAGGTGGGCTTACATCAGCAGAACATCACACATGACTCTATAATTAGCCTATTAACTTATTTTTGTAAATTACGGTATTTCACTATTCATCAAAAATTCAAGTATTTCAAAAAAATACCAAAAATTTAACCCAACCATTTTTCAATGTGTAGAATCCAAAAATGAAGTCAATTTTTGAAAAATAATTTTCTAAATATGATTAATTTAATATTTAATTAAAATCATGGTTTATTACTAAAAAATGGTTTTAAAACATTCATCTACTTATTCTAAAATATAGGTACATCATACATTGACTTGAATATTATTTTTATACTATCATAGGTAAGGTTACTATTAATTAGGTTATATCACTATTCATAAGGGTATTTGACTATTCACAAGGGTAGGTTACTATTCACCAATAATTATTTTTGTTTTATTTGACTCGAAAAAAACATCTTGAACACAACCGTGTTTGTCAGATTTTCAAAATTACAAACACAGAAGTGACAAACTTATGTTTAAAGGTCACTTATCACTTATTAGTTCATTATTTCATTTTTTTCATGTGATTTTATGACGTGATTATAAGATGTGAATTTCCATTGAAAAACTTTGGGTCGTTACAACATAGGTATATTTTTTTTGCATATGTTATACCTTGTTTATTTCATTTCTTATTTCTTATTGTTTGTTCCTTGATTAATATACGTTTAATTTTATTTCCTTAATTTTTAAAAAAGTGAAGTAATAAATGGTCACATAAATTTTATTCATGAACCAAAATTTATTTTCCCCATATAGATTATTGTTGGAACCCTTAATAACAAATTATAACATGTTTATGCTATGGAAAATTAGTTACATGGGATAAAACATTAGTTCTTTATGATTAAATGGTTTCAAATTTTAATTTATAATGCTTTTTCCACTATAAATTGGGAATAGACATCCATATAATGAAATCAACATATATAGACTTGTTATATCTTGACATTGAATGTCAAGGGATTTTTGTGGTTACATGAAATTCCAAATGTTACTTATAAATATTATATCATCAGTACTGGGAAAGGAAAATTAATCTAACTAAACCATCATATATATATATATATATTCATAAATTATAACTTTTTTTTGGAAATGGTTTCTATTAAATGTGGATTCTAATTATAACATAATGATAGTTTTCCCTTATAACATGGAATATACACCCCATATAACTAAACCATATGACTGGAACATTAATTTTGACCATGTAATATGACCCTAAAAATGAGTAATTGGCCAACATACCTCATGTAGTAAGGTCATGAGTATATCCTTATTTCTTATGAGTACTCATTTTTTAGCGCATATTGTTGAAGTAATCTGATTTCCATTATGTATATATGCCTCCATGGTGGCATTGGGTAAAGACACAATAGGGTTGCGATGATCATTCTCTTAAGGTGGTGGAACATGATCTGCAAGTAGTTTTGCCTACATCACCTCCAGTGGAACCACCAGTTTTATTGGGAATGGGATGTAATTCCCTTCATAGTTAGTATTTACTATGACATGTATGATACATGAGGGATATCTATGACCTAAACCATTTATTTCATAGTTGACATGGGAGTTCCTCTAGAAACGCCTTCCAACTTTTTTGGGGGATGTAAACCCCTAGTCTACAGGTTCATGGATCAAGCCTATGATTTTGATCATTCATCAAATAGATATTCCTCTAACAATTTGGGTGAATATAATGGTATATATATGATTCAACGATCTTCTAATATATGGTGGGAAATTATTACCTAGGTATATATACATCGCAACAAGGTTTCAAGTTAATACCTCACTAGCTTGTATGATTACTTTTTCCTAAAGATACTAAGAGTAGATTGAGTTAGGTAATTGGTTCATCTAGAGTAGGGAAAAATTTCTATTAATTTCTATTCAAATCAATTTATTTTCCCCTACTAATTCACACCAAATCTGTATATTAATGATCAATTCAAAGCATAAAACTTTGAAGATGTTCATAGGTATACTATCCATTCTTAGTTGAGAATATTCTACCTATCTGCTATTTTCTAAATGGTGAGCCATACCATTATCTATAAGTTCAAACTATAATAATATTATGGTACCGGTAAGGTTGGTTCATCAAATAGCCTAAAAAGTTCACCACCCAATGTAATTAAGTATTTCTTTGAGTCTACTCATGTGGTTAGTGGAAGTTATCGTGCTTGTACTAATAGATATTTAGTATGCCATCACTGTGGAAGAAAAGGTCACATGAATCCACAGTTTATCTGGGACCCATTTGAGTATTGATCCTATGGATGAATAGTCCATATAAATATGTTTTATAGGTCCTTCACATTGGTTCATAGTGAGATAAGATTTTCACCAGCTTCAAATTATAGTGTGGATTTTGTGAAATGACAGCTTGTAAGAAGCTATATTAACACTATACATTCTTCAGGAGAAAGTAATTTCAGTCAAAGAAGCTAAAAACAGGTTGTATGGTTCCATAACTGTTTACATACTCAGGGAAGTAAAGTTATAGCTCATGGTTAGGTTTTTGGATAGTTTTATGTAATGTATCCTACACATGAGGAGCATAGTGTCAGGCTATCTATAGTATGAGGTATGATCCAAGTAGCCTTGACTTTTGTATCTTCTATTTTTTAACAAGTTATCTACATTAGTTGTTATATATTGATTTAACTGAGAGTATTGATCTTAATATTGAATAATTCATCAAGGTGATGTATCTTTAGAACCCATTAAGAATGTGTTCGTAGTGCTTTCTCCGATGAAAAGAGTGTCCCCATGAGATAGGTGGTTATTTTTTCTTCTATAATATTTTCATCCTTGAGATGATTGGATTCAAAATAATTCAATATATGCACTAGTTAGTTAATTTTTAAGCCCAAATTTATTTTTTCCATTGGAGTATATCTTTTTCATCATCTCATGGTGGTATCAATTTTAATAATGGAATGTCGGATGTACATGAAATTAGATCCAGACCTGAGAAACATAGGCTTCGTGAAGTGTTGACCTATATTTCAAGTATATTTTTAGATGATCAGAGATTATGAAAAAAAATCTTTCCTCCTGTGGTGGAAAGTTTTATATATTTATTTATCAACATGTTTTTTAGGATAACACCTAATAAATAGGTGTATGTCACCATTTATATTATTTTAGGAGTAGACCCAGTATTTATTCCTCCAAACAAGATAGCTCCTACTAAGATTATGGATCATAAGAGGAAGTTAGAGGTCCTGAGAGTAGGGTTTTTATTACTCTGTTATTCTTCATGGGGTTCACTTGTACATTTTTCTAATAAAAATTATTGTACCCTGAGGCAATTTTTTGAATTACTGATAGTTGAGTTAGCTGATAGTTAATAGTAAGTAGCCACATCCTTGAATAAATAATCTCTTTTATCGGTTCTAAGAATCCAAGGAATTTTCAATGATTGATTTGATATTGGGATTCCATCAGGTGTGATTCATGCCCTTAGATATAACATGTAAATATTTTTGAATAAAATGATGGCATATATAAACATCTGGTGATGTAATTTAGTCTAAAAAAGATTCCTATTATCTTTATGGCCTTGATGAATTTTTATTTCTACCCATACCTGGATCATTTTGTGGTCATTTTCATGGATGATATTTATTGTATTCTCAAACTATAGGTGATAATTCCAAACACCTTGAAATCATAGTGGGTACACTAAAATAGAAACTATGTTCTATGATAAAATCACAAAATACCACTTTTTATGGATATTTTCACTTCCTAGGTTTTACTATATCATAAGTAGGGGTATCTATAAATCCAGAGAAGGTGAGAGACATTATTTCTAGGGAGAAACCCAAGAATTCCATTGATATATGGAGTTTATTGGTGCTATCTAGTTACTATTAGAATTTCAATTATAATTATCCACACCCTATAGCACCAATTAAATTCTTGAAAAGTAATGGTGTTAAGATTACATTTTAGGAATATTTTAAGAAGGCCTTTCAAGAGAAGAAATAATAGTTGACCTCAGCACTAATTCTAACATTGTTTTTCATATCAGAGACTATATAGTTTACTAAGATTCATCTAGCATTATGATGGGTGCTACTTTTATATTAGATGAACAAGTATTCGTGTACAAGTCTCATAAATTATGTCCCTATAAACATAATTATTCAACACATGACCTCTTTTTAGTATATATTATTCATTCCTTGATTTACTATTGACATTACATATGGGTGGGATGGTTCATGGTATACACAGATCATAAAATCCTCAAATACATATTCACTCAACAAGAATTGAACATCCAACATCAACTATAGTTCTAATTCCTTCAGTTTATTGACATTGATCTTTCTTATATGTCAGGCAAGGGAAATATAGTTGTTGAAGAACTCATCCAAAATACTAGGAAACAAGTATTTTAGGAATTAATTAGTGGATGTATGATAAAGGAACTTCTTTCTAAAATAAATCTAGAACTTCAAGAGTATCATAAGCATCACTTTATCATAGCCTTAGTGGTGACATCATCACAACTAGATAAGATAAAGTAGAGGAAAATTTTATATCCAAAAGGATTTCTTCTAAGGAATGTGTTTCTAGTGAAGACTCGCCACCTTTTGGTTTTGTTAAATGGGATGATATCATTTATATACATGGGTGTTTTTAGGTACCTTGATACATTAAAGATGAGTTTATATGAGAGTCTCATGATTTTAAGTAGAAATTACATCCCAAACACACAAATTTTTATTGTGGATTATTCCTCTAGTATTTGTTTCTAAGAATGAAAAGGGATATTTTTGGATTTGTTAATAAATTTTCATCTTGTCAATAGGTGAAGGAAGAACACTAAAGACCTACAGGATAGTTGAAGCTATTTCTCATTTTGGTGTGGAAATGGGTTGAAATATCTATTTATTTTTTTATGGGCTTATCAAGATCACATCAGTGAAGTAACACAGTGTGGGTAATTGTGAATAGGATGAAGAAGATCTCCCATTTATTTCCCATTAGGCAGACCTTATTAGTGTATGAACATTGAATGGTTTATGTCTAATAGATCATATTCCTTCATGGGGGCTCGATGTACTATCATACCAAAGAGGTATGGTTAGTTTATTTCTCATTTTTCGAAGGGGTAAGAGAGGGATCATGGATCACATATAATCCTGACTATAGGATACCACCCCTAGACTGATGGTCAATTCTTGGATATTATACAGGTACTAGAGGATATGATCCTTGAACATGGCTTTGATTTTATAAACTCTTGGAAAAAAATAACTCTTTTTGAGTTCTATTGTAATAACAGTTTTTATGAAACAATCCAAATGGATCCTTACAAGGAACTCAATAGAAAACCATGTAATTAACCATTTTATATGTTAGAGGTCGGACATGCAGTATTATTGGGACTATGTCTCATTCAGTAAACATCAAAGCATGTAAATTTGATACAGATATTTTGGGCTATATATCAATTTATGTATAATACTTCTGTATATCATTAATACAGTACTTTGGAGTTTTAGGAGGGAAATCAGTTCTTCTTGTGTTTTTTTACTATTTTGAATCTCTGGTGGATTCAAATACAAGGTAAGTTATCACCTAGATTCATCAAACCATTAGAGATCTTGAAGAGCATTGGGTTTGTTGCATATTATATAGCTTTTATTCAGGGGTAATATGTTATGAAAATTATATTCTATGTCTCCCTTATTCATTGTTGTCAATATGAACCGTCTGACTATTTTGATCCTAAAAAGTTTATTTAAAGGATTATTCTTATTTTGAGGAGTAACCAATTCGTATCATTGATCAAAGTACACATGATCTTAAAGGTAGTAATTTTCCTTTGTCTTAGTTACTATGGTCTCATATCTATGTACAATATGAGAACTGAAAATGTGAGTTTGAAATACAACCTTATTGGATAGAGTTATTCTCAGATACATCTCAACAACTCTAAGAATGGATGTTTGTGATGAGTTTTTCTATGGAGTGGAGGTTGTAATATCTCAATTCTTAATTGAGGAATGGATCCATTTTACATCATTATAAACACATAATTTTATCTAAATATAAATTTCAAAGGGGGATATGGAGGATTTGATAGCATTTAGGCATGGTTTGAGGCATGTACTAAGGGTTTTTAATGAAATAGGCAAAGGGTTGCGGTTAATTCATGGTTTTCATTAGTTGTGAACATCAACTATGTGAACTTTATAGGATGAAGAACAGTTTGTAAAACCATGAAACATAGGCCACATGACCAGTAAAAACCTCTAATTTTCTGTAGTTTTACTATGACTGATTTTTCTAACACATATATTAGAGCAAGTATGGTGTGGTCTTCAAATTAGGGTTCAATGCATGATTTTCACATGGTTTTATTGACTATGTTAATGAACCATGTCAGAGGTGTTTACATAGGAATAAGGTGAATATGGTTGGGGCACAATTATTCTGACACTACAACCAAACCATGTGACTTATTAAAAAGCATGTAAATTACCTATTTATCTGCCTCACCCTCAAACTTATCTCCCATATTCTTCCTCCCTCATTTTAATTTTAGAAGACTATAGGATATCTCCCATATTCCTCTTTTTGGAATTGATATTTCTCCTTCATTCATAGTTTATATCAACTATCATTAGTAATATTGGATTCCTATTGTTATGTCTTACACTCCCCTTTCTTCTTTTCTCTATTTATCTTCCCACCTTTGGTGTTTTCTTCATGTGACCATATTTACATTATTTTTAGGTAATTTTTATGGATTTCCATTTTCTCCCATTCCATTCCAAATATGAGGTCAATACTAGCTAAGGATTCTACCATAACGCTATTATAGGTGGTCTACTGCTTTTCCCTAACTGTTTTGAGATTTATAAATTGTCATCGTTGTGTCGTACATCTGACATTCCTTGTGTTGTTACTAAAAATTAACATTCTAATAAATTTCTTTCTAAACCCATTTTTAGATGTTCTATGAGACAATTTTTATCATTGGAGGCTGAATATATCAACTTTATCAACCCTTTATGGTGATTTACTTTTACTATTCTTAACAATTATGCTTCTATTGAAACTGAAACACCCTAATGGTGTGTTTGGTCTCATACCTATAAAATGGGAATGATATAAATTGAAAAACTAAATTAATAAATAGAATGGATACATTCCATGGCCCTTAGATCACTTGTTATATATTATTCATACCCATTGTTATAGGAATGGATAACTATTCAATGTGTGACATTGAAAGAGTAAGACTTGGGTTCCTGTACTTGAATGCCTTGGTTAAACACATAGGATGTCAACCAAATCATTTATGAAATCACAAAGTGAGATACCAAAAATGGGATCATTAAATGTCTTATATACGTTAATTCATTTTTTTTCACTTATGATTCATTTGAATACTTTAGAAATTATAATTCCTTTGATTTCCTCCTTGGATTCATTTTTATGCCCTCAAATACAGACCGCATAAGATTATCCCCATGAGCTCCAATCAGGTCTATCCCAAAAGGTCCTTGAACTTGTTGTTGGAATTGGATATAAACTTTTAGGGTGTAATTTCAATGATTCATCCCTTGGATTACACTCACGCCCCTATCCTAACATCTTGGTATTTTATTATGAGTAGGATCAACCTTTTTCGGTCATAGATACTATTGGTTTCCAATAAATCCATTATTATTACTATACATAACCTCGTTGGCTATGTTCCTTGGGTCCATATCAAATTAATAGTCATATTCTAAAATACATCTATATTAGTGTAACGCCCCAGGTTTTATAAACTGGTCCAAGTAAACAATGTTGTGCTTGTTAATGATGTCTCTTGTTTATTCCTTTTTATGGTTTGTGTGCTGATAATGAATTCGAGTAGAAATCAAACATGAAGAATACGATAAACTGTTATATATTTAAAAGATACATTGCAACAAGACCCATCTAATTGAAAGTACCCTGCACAAGACCTAACACGGCCACAGTAAGACTACAAAGAACCACAACACGGGCAATCGGATAGTCGTCATCTTCAGGATCCAACAGTGTGAAAAGTATAACCGCCAGAATCACCGCGCACGCACTCAGCACCAGAGGTATGAGGAGAGCCATCCGCCAAGGGTCCGTTGTTTTGAAAATATAAAACAACCTACCCCTTGCTTTTATAATATACCTCTAAGGGAATATGACCGTTTTTTTGGACCGTTGGGTTCCAAGGGATAAAGTGCATCTTTTTATGAAATTTGGTCTTTATTACGCTTTTATAATATTATGGTATTACAATATTTTAATAAGTACAAAATATTAGAATTATATCTTCAAGTATTAAAAATTAAATATTATTCTTGCAAATGAATCTATTTTGATCATGATGATATTTATATGATGGAAAATTGGTATTCTTTTAAAATATGACGAACATCAAGTCTACAGCGGTATCAGCAATAAATAAAAAAAATGTATCTTTTCGGATCTCTAAAACTATGTGCTTTAAATTAGAGAAAAAAACTATGGGTCTTTTAAACGTAATTTTATAAATCAACAAGTTAAGCATGTTTTAAATTGGATTTTTCATTTCTAAAGATATAAGTTCTTAATAAATGTTTAGTATGTTAATTATAAAATTTATAAGATTTATATCAAATGGTAAGGTATTTTACATAATCTAAAATGGGATTTTTAGATTTTGAATCTCTAAGTTAAAAATATTTGTTAAAATTGTGTAAAATTCAATTTTAATGTTATATATACTTTTTTCTTCTTTAAAAGTAAACTTTCTTTAAAAAAACAACAAACTGTTCCTGTTCGGCGAAGCTGATGCTGGCCGCGCAATCGTCCTCCGTCCGATCTCACTATAGCAGATCACGGCCGCTGATGTGTTTTAAAACTCTCATTTCTCTTCGACCGTCCGATCTCGCGATGTCGGATCCCAACCGTTCGTTTTTTTTTCGTTTCTCATCCTTCACGTTGTCTTCAACCTCGCGTCGAGGTCCCACGAACCAGTACCGGGATTGCCCGAGACGCCTCCTTCACCACTGCTCACGTTGACCCTCGCACACCCCACCTACCTAGGATTCCATAGGATCGGCCTAACCCCTGGATCATCTTCCTTTAAGAACTGAGAAACCAGTGTGAAAACGGGACCTCTGGAGCCAACCCGCACCACCGGCCACCAAGATTCTCCTGGTTCTCCGGCCACCCGGCAAGCCTCCCTCCAACGAGCATACCCATGTCTCGAGCTTCATCCTCACGCGAGGTAAGGGTGTTCTGGTGTTCTTTTTTTTGGTTTGAGATAAAACGTTATATATATATACACGGTGTATATAAATATATATATGTATACACATACCCGATTTATTGTTATACTCACATATTCACCATGCAAACCCCTCGGTTTAAGAAGAGTACTCTACTCTAAGGATGTTTTCATGGTGTATGAAACCTATACTATTATACCCACAAAATATACAATATATATATACATATGTATATACAACTCAAACTCTTCGGTTTTGAACAATTTTCAAGGGGTGTTTCCTTCATGATATAAAAGGGATATCACTTTTGAGTTTGTTTTAATAATCCTATTTTTTTTTACAAACCTAAAACTCAAGTGTATAGTGTTTATATGGTTTTGAATATATATATATATATAAATATATACATATGTATATACATAACTCAAACCCAATTATCTTTAGGGTACCGAAGATTATTCAATATCTTTTCACTAAGAATTATACTTTTGAAAGGGTATTTCTAAGCCAAATCCTAGCATATACGATTTTATGTAAGCTGCATATATATATAACTATATATTTATATAAGGTTATGTATTGGAATGGAAATTGGTTTTGATTTTTATGGAATGAACACTTATCTTTGAAAGATATTTTTGATGCGAACTTGGACTTTGGTTTAAGTACATTTATGTTATAGTTAAAAACAAAGTTTTTATATATATTGTATTTATAGTTACATGAATATTTAAACCCCCGTGAGGTTTTTGAATTTCAAACCAACCCATAGTTGGTGGTATTAAGATTCTAAGTGTACCATGTTCAATTTCTGAGGAAACCTATATATTTGTGTATATATATATATCCTTATCTATGTATGTGTTTTTACGATTAATATCTGAAAACCCTAGTTTCAAGAAATGGTTCTTAATATTTCTATGCATGTAGGATTTTAGCGCTTGCCTATGCTGTTTTATATTTTTGGGTCTAAGTATACACCAATGAACTTGTTTAACGTCACCCTTGAACAGACATGTGTGTTTTTTTTAGGATATGCTTATGCCTATTTTAATCTCATTTTAAAAGGATATGGATTTATGGGTTATGTTAATATGTTGAAATCCTCTATTATTTTTATACCAAACTCGTTGCAATGATTTTTAGCGGGCAGAGTGTAACATCAAATTCTATGACCAGAGAAGAATAATAATTAATGAAAGGTATTATTTTTAAAGTGGTTTACTTCCAAGTGTTGGAGTTTTAAAGATTGCAAGTGTTTATTATTTTTATACCAAGCATGTCGTAGTAATTATTAGCGGATGAAGATTTGTTGCAAGTACTATGACCTGTGAAGTACAATAGTTAATGCCATGTAGTTCTTTTCCATGCACTGGAATTTTAGAAACTCATCATTTAATAACCCTTGGGAGAAAGTCTCTCAAATTCATCATTTTATGTTCTTAAATAATTGTTCTACACACATAGTATGCTTGCTTAACCATGCCTTCTTTTATTCCATATTTCCATGTTTATCTGTCGTATCATGTATTTGTAAACCAGTTATGTAATTGTTACCTTATTAATATTATTCATGCATATGACTCAACGTGAAGAGGAACTAAGAACTAATTACTCAAAGTGGTATGGGACACCTTGGGTAATGTCAAATGAAAATTTAATATTCAAAGTGGTATGAGACACCTTGAATATTTGACCTTATCAACATGTGAGAAATGTATGGGACTACCCGGAATGGGGTCCGGTAAGAAGAAAACACTCCAGGTTGGGGACTGGTTAAAGTAAGCCCTCCGGGTTGGAGACCGGTAAAAGTAAGCTCCTCGATGCATCGATAGTTCTCAAGATAGTCAGATTGGGTTTTTTACCCTTAGGTCATGGCACAAGGCCTTGACACAGAGATCATGAGTCCTTCAGCATACATTTCTTTGATTATGACCAACCTAGTGATTATTACGATTAGAGGAATAACCTTGGTTAAAGAACCTTACCAATGAGTATCAGATTTAAAGAAAATCTACAAGACATATGATATGGAAATGTTGATGCATGTCCAGTTTCTTCTCAGGATTTTTTATTACAAATGTTTCATTACATTTATCATGTCATGATGTGTTTTTTTTAGATAATGCGCTTGTGCGCGACTCTGATAATGTTTACCCCTTTTTGTTCATGCACACCTTTCTTGTTTATGGACACTTTACTTCATGCAACCCATGCCTTTTTATTATTATGCTTATCTTGTTTACTAGGTGAGTTGACGCTAAGTGTTTTAGTGCATACGTATGAAGTACTTTAACTCTGATATATCAACCTTTGTTTAGTCTTGAAGTTTTTCTTTTAAAACTTTCTAAGTATGGAAAAGTATTCTTTTTCAACGTAGTTTTCAAAAGCTGTATTTAAGTATTTTCAAAAACCCCTTACTGAGTATTTCAATGCTCACCCTATGTTTTATGTTAAATTTTTACAGGTTGATAGAGCCTTTCCTAGACTTTGATGTTTGTTCCTAGCTCAGAAAGTAAAGAAGCAAAGCTGTTGTCTCTGATTCTCCAGGATCTAAACCAGAAAGTTCCTCCTCATGGGTTATGATGTGTGACTTATTTGTTTCTTTAGGTGCGAAATAAATTGCACACCATAACCGAAGCACCGAAACCGGGCTACCGGGGTCGGGGCGTCATAGTTGGTATCAGAGGAATGGTTTAGGCATCCTTGGAAAATTAGGACAACACAAAAACATTAATAATGTTTTACTAAGTAGGGTTTGTTCTTAAACTTTTCAGATGGAAAGACAGCGAACCACGCCTAGACTCTTGACTCTCCCTACAGAAATCATAGAGACTGTTGTAGCAAAATCCTGCTCAACATGTTACCAACCTTTTGTTAACTTACGACTCACGTGCAAAACCCTCTACGAAATATCGAAAAGCTCGAATGTCCTTCGAATCTTCCGAGGTTCAGAAGTTGTGTATAACCTAATGGCTAGTGCGCTGTTTTAGAATTATAAAAAGAAATGGAGGTACTATGAGGGACTCTTCCTGTGTTTCACCATGAACAATAAATGGTTGGCCTTCCCGGCATTTGGAGAATCTGCAAAGCAGTTGGACTTCCGCGCAGTCTTTATGTACCAAATCTTGTGCTTCAGCATGCTTGGGGAGCTCTGTGATTTTGGATCTTTCCTAGAATCCTTCAATTATGAAATGGTTCGAGAGATCTTTAGGAACCAAATCCAAGAGGATGTCGTGAAGCATGATGTCACTCGTTCTCCTCTCTGGAAAACCACCTGCATCAAGCGGGAGCTTGGCTTCAATCACGATCCACTTTGCCAAAAATGTGTTTGGGAAGAGGAGACCCACAAGATCTGTTCAGCCCTGGGGATTGAGTTGAATAGTAACTTCTTCCATGGGCCTTGGAGGTAGAGGGACATCACCAAGGGTGTCAGAGAAGTTGTGTAAGTAAGTCAGTGTTTGTACGCCGATCGAATTGCGGGGACGCAATTCTTTTAAGAGGGGGATAATTTAATGCCCCAGGTTTTATAAACTGGTCCAAGTAAACAATGTTGTGCTTGTTAATGATGTCTCTTGTTTATTCCTTTTTATGGTTTGTGTGCTGATAAAGAATTCGAGTGGAAATCAAACATGAAGAATACGATAAACTGTTATATATTTAAAAGATACATTGCAACAAGACCCATCTAATTGAAAGTACCCTGCACAAGACCTAACACGGCCACAACAAGACTACAAAGAACCACAACACGGGCAATCGGATAGTTGTCGTCTTCAGGATCCAACAGTGTGAAAAGTATAACCGCCAGAATCACCGTGCACGCACTCAGCACCAGAGGTATGAGGAGAGCCATCCGCCAAGGGTCCGGTGTTTTGAAAATAAAAAACAACCTACCCCTTCCTTTTATAATAGACCTCTAAGGTAATATGACCGTTTTTTTGGACCGTTGGGTTCCAAGGGATAAAGTGCATCTTTTTATAAAATTTGGTCTTTATTACGCTTTTATAATATTATGGTATTACAATATTTTAATAAGTAAAAAATATTATAATTATATCTTCATGTATTAAAAATAAAATATTATTCTTGCAAATGAATCTATTTTGATCATGATGATATTTATATGATGGAAAATTGGTATTCTTTTAAAATATGACGAACATCAAGTCTACAGCGGTATCAGTAATAAATAAAAAAAATGTATCTTTTCCGATCTCTAAAACTATGTGTTTTAAATTAGAGAAAAAAACTATGGGTCTTTTAAACGTAATTTTATAAATCAACAAGTTAAGCATGTTATAAATTGGATTTTTCATTTCTAAAGATATAAGTTTTTAATAAATGTTTAGTATGTTAATTATAAAATTTATAAGATTTATATCAAATGGTAAGGTATTTTACATAATCTAAAATGGGATTTTTATATTTTGAATCTCTAAGTTAAAAATATTTGTTAAAATTGTGTAAAATTCAATTTTAATGTTATATATACTTTTTTCTTCTTTAAAAGTAAACTTTCTTTAAAAAAAACAACGAACTGTTCCTGTTCGGCGAAGCTGATGCTGGCCGCGCAATCGTCCTCCGTCCGATCTCACTATAGCAGATTACGGCCGCTGATGTGTTTTAAAACTCTCATTTCTCTCCGACCATCCGATCTCGCGATGTCGGATCCCGACCGTCGTTTTTTTCGTTTCTCAGCCTTCACGTTGTCTTCAACCTCGCGTCGAGGTCCCACGAACCAGTACCTAGATTGCCCGAGACGCCTCTTTCACCACTGCTCACGTTGACCCTCGCACACCCCACCTACCTAGGACGCCATAGGATCGGCCTAACCCCTGGATCATATTCCTTTAAGAACTGAGAAACCAGTGTGAAAACGGGACCTCCGGAGCCAACCCGCACCACCGGCCACCAAGCTTCTCCTGGTTCTCCGGCCACCCGGCAAGCCTCCCTCCAACGAGCATACCCATGTCTCGAGCTTCATCCTCACGCGAGGTAAGGGTGTTCTGGTGTTCTTTTTATTGGTTTGAGATAAAACGTTATATATATATATACACGGTGTATATAAATATATATATGTATACACATACCCGATTTATTGTTATACTGACATATTCACCATGCAAACCCCTCGGTTTAAGAAGAGTAATCTACTCTAAGGATGTTTTCATGGTGTATGAAACCTATACTATTATACCCACAAAATATACAATATATATATATATATATGTATATACAACTCATACTCTTCGGTTTTGAACAATTTTCAAGGGGTGTTTCCTTCATGATATAAAAGGGATATCACTTTTGAGTTTGTTTTAATAATCCTATTTTTTTTACAAACCTAAAACTCAAGTGTATAGTGTTTATATGGTTTTGAATATATATATATATAAATATATACATATGTATATACATAACTCAAACCCAATTATCTTTAGGTTACCGAAGATTATTCAATATCTTTTCACTAAGAATTATACTTTTGAAAGGGTATTTCTAAGCCAAATCCTAGCATATTCGATTTTAAGTAAGCTGCATATATATATAACTATATATTTATATAAGGTTATGTATTGGAATGGAAATTGGTTTTGATTTTTATGGAATGAACACTTATCTGTGAAAGATATTTTTGATGTGAACTTGGACTTTGGTTTAAGTACATTTATGTTATAGTTAAAAATAATGTTTTTATATATATTGTATTTATAGTTACATGAATATTTAAACCCCCATGAGGTTTTTGAATTTCAAACCAACCCATAGTTTGTGGTATTAAGATTCTATGTGTACCATGTTCAATTTCTGAGGAAACCTATATATTTGTGTATATATATATATCCTTATCTATGTATGTGTTTTTACGATTAATATCTGAAAACCCTAGTTTCAAGAAATGGTTCTTAATATTTCTATGCATGTAGGATTTTAGCGCTTGCCTATGCTGTTTTATATTTTTGGGTCTATGTATACACCAATGAACTTGTTTAACGTCACCCTTGAACTGACATGTGTGTTTTTTTTAGGATATGCTTATTCCTGTTTTAGTCTCATTTTAAAAGGATATGGATTTAAGGGTTATGTTAATATGTTGAAATCCTCTATTATTTTTATACCAAACTCGTTGCAATGATTTTTAGCGGGCAGAGTGTAACATCAAATTCTATGACCAGAGAAGAATAATAATTAATGAAAGGTATTATTTTTAAAGTGGTTTACTTCCATGTGTCGGAGTTTTAAAGATTGCAAGTGTTTATTATTTTTATACCAAGCATGCCGTAGTAATTATTAGCGGATGAAGATTTGTTGCAAGTACTATGACCTGTGAAGTACAATAGTTAATGCCATGTAGTTCTTTTCCATGCAATGGAATTTTAGAAACTCATCATTTAATAACCCTTGGGAGAAAGTCTCTCACATTCATCATTTTATGTGCTTAAATAATTGTTCTACACACATAGTATGCTTGCTTAACCATGCCTTCTTTTATTCCATATTTCCATGTTTATCTGTCGTATCATGTATTTGTAAACCACCTATGTAATTGTTACCTTATTAATATTATTCATGCATATGACTCAACGTGAAGAGGAACTAAGAACTAATTACTCAAAGTGGTATGGGACACCTTGGGTAATATGAAATGAAAATTTAATATTCAAAGTGGTATGAGACACCTTGAATATTTGACCTTATCTACATGTGAGAAATGTATGGGACTACCCGGAATGGGGTCCGGTAAGAAGAAAACCCTCCAGGTTGGGGACTGCTTAAAGTAAGCCCTCCGGGTTGGAGACCGGTAAAAGTAAGCTCCTCGATGCATCGATAGTTCTCGATACAGTCAGATTGGGTTTTTTACCCTTAGGTCATGGCACAGGGCCTTGACACAGAGATCATGAGTCCTTCAGCATACATTTCTTTGATTATGACCAACCTAGTGATTATTCCGATTAGAGGAATAACCTTGGTTAAAGAACCTTACCTATGAGTATCAGATTTAAAGAAAATATACAAGACTTATGATATGGAAATGTTGATGCATGTCCAGTTTCTTCTCAGGATTTTTTATTACAAATGTTGCATTACATTTATCATGTCATGATGTGTTTTTTTAGATAATGCGCTTGTGCGCGACTCTGATAATGTTTACCCCTTGTTGTTCATGCACGCCTTTATTGTTTATGGACACTTTACTTCATGCAACCCATGCCTTTTTATTATTATGCTTATCTTGTTTACTAGGTGAGTTGATGCTAAGTGTTTTAGTGCATACGTATGAAGTACTTTAACTCTGATATATCAACCTTTGTTTAGTCTTGAAGTTTTTCTTTTAAAACTTTCTAAGTATGGAAAAGTATTCTTTTTCAACGTAGTTTTCAAAAGCTGTATTTAAGTATTTTCAAAAACGCCTTACTGAGTATTTCAATGCTCACCCTATGTTTTATGTTAAATTTTTACAGGTTGATAGAGCCTTTCCTAGACTTGGATGTTTGTTCCTAGCTCAGAAAGTAAAGAAGCAAAGCTGTTGTCTCTGATTCTCCAGGATCTAAACCAGAAAGTTCCTCCTGATGGGTTATGATGTGCGACTTATTTGTTTCTTTTGGTGCGAAATAAATTGCACACCATAACCGAAGCACCGACACCGGGCTACCGGGGTCGGGGCGTCATAGTTAGGTTGAACACTGTAGGGTCGGATAGGTATCACATGAGGAGCCTGAGCTGTACATGGGTTATATTAACTTGTTTTCATTACGTTAATTATACTTTCACATTGTTACATTTTATACTCACATATTATAGTTTTATTAGACATCATTAGTGGGGGCCTATTAAGTTTTAATCAAACCCTATTTTGATATCTTTTTAGTACCAAGATATACTTCATGGTTGTAGGTATGGATAGGGATGCCCCAAACTATGGATGGTGATTTCATACTAGTTCATGATATTGGGATTAGATGACTGAGCTATATATTAGGATCATCTTAGAGATAGATTATTTTTTGTTTTTTATTACTTTTCTAATATTTGTATTATATTATATACATGCTTTAACTTTTTATCACTATGATATTATCTTTATATGATCATGTAATTGATCTGTCTATTTATTATTATTTGGAAGATTCATTTTCACTTCCCTATCATTATTTCTACTAATTTATTATTATTTACCATTGTGAAGCACACTGATAAAGAGTTTTTAGTCTTCCCACCATACTACAATATACACTCACTACTAGTTAGAAACCTTTGGTATATAGGGAGGATCCCTTGAGGCCATGTGTCTAACTAGGTTTCGTTTCATAGGAGTGAATCTACTTTCAAAATCACATTCTACCATCTTTTTATTGGGTAATACATGATACATGATCATTTATAAAAATTCCTTATTTTTACACCTTGTTATTGATTACCTTTTGTGGAATACATAATCATGTACATGTTATGATGGTTGTACCCAAATAGTATTCAATTTCATTGGTTAATGTTTTCTTCTCATGTGATGTTATGTATGAGATTATACAATGAACTTAATCCATTATTAGATTATATCCACATTGTGATGTTGTCTTGGACATTATCCATGACTTATTTTTATATCATGTTTCATGTTTTTTCCATATTCATAAATTTCCATGATCTTATGATTCATTGTTATTTATATTATGCCTCTATATGATTATTCATGAGATTTGTCTTTTATGATATCATGTTCTTACTTTTGACACATATACTATTATTTGTTATCATTTTTATTCATTTAATAGTATTTCTACTTCACTCCTTTTGTTTATGTATTCCCCAAGTTATCATATACTGATTTAGTATCCCAAAATGAGTTTAAATCTAATTATTGGGTATTAAAACAAACCCGGATTATTATTATTTCTTTTTAATATATTATGAACCTAGTCTTGCAAAGACACTAGGTCTTGTGATATTTAGGTTGTTCTTACTGGATATTTATATTAAAACTTTTTGAATAATATGTGAAAAATGCTTAGGTCACTATGAAAAATGATTAATCCCATTAATTTTTCTACTATATTAGATTATATCTCATCATTACTAGACATCCATATTGATGAAATATAATGTTTTTACTCCTTCAAGCCTATATTTTCCTAATAAATCAAACTAAAATCTTTATGGAATTCCTAAATATTAGTGTATGAAAATAAAAATAGACCAATTAACTCTTTTACCAAATAATAATTTTATTTAATAATTGCACCATCAAGAAGTGAGACCTTAAAAATCTAAATATATAATAAATATCGATTCTAGGGAATCTATTCATATTTTTTCCATTATATAATAGTATTAAAACAAAAGTTCTTTCATTTTACTTAATGATTGAAATATTAGTATCCTTGAATATTCCATCAACTTTATAACTTGATCAATATTATCAATCAAATATGTATATGTAAATTGTGAACTCATACTCATTTACTACTATATTTGGGTTCTTAGTGGGTCATGGTTCCATAATCTAGGCCTTACATAATGTATTTATGTAGTGTATTTGACTACAAATAATGAACCATATATTAAATATGGTTAATTTGATTAGATAAAAAATATGTGATCTTAATAGGACTCAAATCTATATATAATATTCATCCTATATTTTAGGAATAATTTTTTAATTTTTTTTAATATTAATTTATTTTAATGTAGTGTTTTCTATGAAGATATATATTATAAGTTTATAATGATTACTTAAATATTAACATTTATGTGATTCCAATTATGTGTTTAGTGTTTAATATTCCTTAAAAAATTGTATTTATTTATTTTTTATTCTTAATTACAATCATTGGAAAGTATCTAAATCGTTCTTCTTAGAATTCTAACTAGACCATAATCAATTTGTTGATTCTGGGTAAAAATGAGCCTAAAAAGACATGAATTTTTAATCCTGATCTATATGGGCTTGGCCTACTCTGAACCATTTGATAAACCTATGTTATAACATATATGTATTTTAAAGAATTTTTTGTTATTATATATTATAACTCACAATTATGACACACTATCATAACCCGAAGGTTTATTTTTATTGATGATTAGCTACATAACCATATTATTTTACATAATAGAGTATATTTATTCAATAAAATTTCTCATACTTGATTTCATTTTAGACTAATCATAAAAAAAATTATTATTTTAAATTTTATAGTGAAATATATAAATATAAAAAATGGTGATAGAAAACACTCTATAATGGTGAAACATATTAATTAGACATAGTGGATTAAATATATGATTATAAACTAGTGAGGAAAAATAACATGAGAGAAATAGATTGATTAATGGAATAAGATCATGTAATTTTAAGAAGTTATCATTATTCATGATATAATAATCATAGATCAGATCATAAAATTTGGATCATAAAATGATGATCATGAGAGTGTAACATATATCATGGAATTAGAATATATAGTCAAAATTTAATTATAATGAAATTTTGGGATGAAAAATAGGAATATGTTACATTCATACACATAGAAAATCATAGCATATCTCAACGATATCTTCTAAGACCATCATCACATAATGAACAAACATATATCATAATACAGAGGACTAGGATAACCTTGCATTCCCTATAGATTTCATGTCATGAGATTTTAATCATTGCCCAATACATTGGAGGGATATACAATTTTTGGTCCGCCCATCAAATAATAACCTACCCATTCATATGTTTGATAAATTAAAAAAATCTTATATACACTAAAATCATGGTTTTATTATCCGATTCATGTAAAATAATTATAAAAAATTATTGAATTCATCACATAAAATGTAATTATATTTTAGATTATATGATAGAAAAATTAAATATCCGAAAATAACCATATTATATAATAATATATAGGGTTCCAATAGTAATAAATGATGTATCTTTTATATAAAAAAGTAAAATTAAAGGAAAATCATGAAAATATATTTCATAAGGTTTTGGTGATATTATAAAAAAAATATACAGACCACTTTTAATATCATTTTCAAAAAATAATAAAAAGTCTATTAAATATTTATTTTAATAATAAAATTTTCCAATAATGGGCCATTAAAAAGAAAAAAATCTATATTAGAATAAACAGAGGAAAATAAAAAAAAATAGTGTTAAAGTTAAAATATATATTTTTTAGAATTTTTATAACAATTTGATGTAACCCAAGTCGATGAAAGAGGTAAAAATTGTATTTCAAATATAAAAAAAGGAAAATATTATAGTTTAAAAAATAAAAAATATTCATATTTAATAAAAATAAAACTGAATATTTATAGTAATAGAAAATTTGGATATGGAAGAAATATATCCAAAATTGGTAGTAGAAGGTTCCCCCTTACAATATCATAATTTATGAGGTATGAATCAGTCAAAATGATGATTATGAGAAGGAATTGTAAATCTCAAGAAACCAAGATGAAATACAATATGAGATTGTCAAATGGTATAATATACCAAACTTACAATAATATTATTAAAGAAGATATAGAATAACTAAAAGAAAGAAAATAGTGTAATGAAATCCCTTTACCTTAGATTCATAATTTCATAACCTTTCTTTAATACCATATATAATAAGCATTGGATATTTTTTATCTATATAAAAATATTTATTATATTAATTTATTTAATATCATTAATTTATATTAGATTATTTTTTATTTATTATTCATTCAAAATCAATATTAATCATCGAGTTTTAATTATTCCAATTTCTCCACACCTATTTCAGTATAGTATTCTCAATAATCATTAAATGTACATGAGTTTAACATCTCAAATACAGTCATTGTAATGGAATAATAATTATTTAATGGTTTATAATGATCTTCATTCATTTCACGATACTTTTTAGTATGATTTGTAAAAAATGGTAATTCGTTCATGTGTGTTTATTTAATCAATGAAGATGATGTATATAAATAAAAAAATATTTATATTACCATTATAAAAATATATAAATAATTTAAATTAATCATTAATAATATATATTATTGGTATTTAAGTTTTTGTAATCAGTCATTTTGCAATATGTATAGCATCATCTATGTAGGCTGTTGAACTAAGTCAAATATGAACATGTTATGAAGTGATTCTTTATAATATCATAATTAATGTACTATAATAATGTTATTTATATATTATACAAGTGGTAAATCATATCCAAGAATAAATTTTATGTGAATATAGAATAAAAATAAAGAGAATGAATTATTACATACAAAGAAGAACGTTGAGTTTTATCTTGTAAACCTACCTTTTTTAGAGGAATTTGGGACTCAAAACATAAGATTGGGTTTTTAGGGAGTTACTTTTGTCACATTAAGTCTAAATTACAGAACCATAGGGTTTTCATTCAATAAATGGAGGGAAATCACTTTTACAGTTGAGTTTGAGTGTCATTCTCGAAAATACTCATTCTTTAATATGTTAATAATTTAATTTTGAAAAAGAACACAAAAATAGAAAAATAATTAATATAGTTACATAATTAACTAATAAAAACATTTAATTAATATGTCTTAGATACATTTTATCACATTACTGATTATTTTATACATTTAACACATTTTATCATTTACTATTATATCTCACATTTTATCATGTTAACATGATTTTAAATAAATGACTTCTTTAATAATTTTAGTTTGTTGATTCTAAGTATTCAATAAATTATATTAAATTAAATCTTCATCTATAAAAATTTTATTTTTCAAATAAAAATATGTGATACTTCTTCAAATCTATTTTTTATAATATTAACTATTTCTTATGAAATAAGTGATTACCATTTTATTTATTATCATTAATAAATTATATATGGATGGTAATTATTAATTAAAAAAATATTAATAATAAATGGTAATGTCATACCTCATGTGATAGATAACCACCACCAATTGAGTCAGTGGTTTCTTTCCTAAGTATATCTAGTTATTTTTATTAAAAATTTATTTTCATATCTTGTATTTATATGACTGTACTTTGTGATTTTGTTTTTTGTTTTTGGGGTTTTCTACTAGGTATTTTTATACTCACCCCTACATGGTTATTTCATACACATGTCAGGTGTTATAAAGACGATGAAACATTTAATGATTTCCTAAGAGGATATGGAGTGGGTGGAGCATAGTTTGAGGTTATTATATTGATGTGTTTAATAGGATATTTCATTTGACTTTAGTCCTCAAACTTATAGATGTTTGTAATCTTTGCTGTATTTGTTTGGCCTAGTATTTGCCTCTTTTTTTCTTTTAGTACCATATTTTCGTACTCTGTTATGGGATATTAGATGTATTCATGCATTATTTTCAGTTCTATAAATTTTAGAATTATGTGGTACTAGATATGTGTGTGTTTGTATAAGTAATTTAATTTGATGCCTCCCATTTGAGAGATATGCTTACTCGACAATGGTCTCCAGCCTCTGGTCAATTGGAGGTGTGCATGGGGTAGTCACGGGATAGGCCTTGGAAGATCAGGTCATAATAGTGTGGTATCAACATAGTAGGTTCTACCTTAGTACCAGAGTTGAGGATATTGATTTTGGGAAACCGTGTTTATTTTTTTGAGTTCATCATTTAGGTTATGGACTCGAGTGTTGGTTCAGCAGCCAACATATCTATACACCTATATTCTGACTAGCATCCTTTCAACATGATTCATGTAAACAATGGTTGTAGGGAAAATCTTTTGTACATGCATAATATGGGAATGAGTTGTATTTTTTAATTCCTTCTAGATTCATATCCCCATACATACTCTTTTTACCATGGCACATCATGTTTTATTTTTGGATGCCTCCAAAAAGTAGTTACTTAGGATTTCACAGCATGATCATAAGGATTATTTTCCTAGTAAAGAGGCATTGGTATTGGGGTCTGAAGAAGAAATATCACCTTTGGGTGGTCTACTAGCTATACAACCATCTATTGAGTAGTAGCTAGAGCTAGTAGTACCTGCTGAGGATGCATGTTGGCTGAGTTAATTGCAAGAGTTTCAGAGGAAGCGGCCTCCCAAGTTTCAGGATGAGCGAAAATCCTAGGTGGTTGAGAACTGGCTAGATGTAGTATCTCATGTTTTTTATACTATCAGAACACCATCAAACCATATTTTCTTACTTTTAATGATTCTTAGGGTTCTACTGGTTGAGGGTGGAGCCTAGTGAATCAGTCACACAATGAGGCAGATGTCTCCTAATCATAATTTGAGCTTCTCTTCAGGTAATATGTCTATATATCCATGTCATGATTAGTATTCATATAGAAGCTTCTATATTTGTAGTATGGAAGTGTGACCGTGGAGGAATATGCAAAAAGTTTTACAGATCTCTCATGTTACTCATTATAAATGGTATGAAATCATTTCATCAAGGCTCAAACCTTTGAGGAGGGATTATGTCAGGAAATTATGGATATAGTGGTACCAATTTGAATTCCCACCTATGTTGTGGTGCTTGAGGAAGAATTGGTAGCTAAGAGATATCTGGAAATGTAGATACTGATATTGGGTGCTTATATTGGGCACCCAATATCTGTGACCTTGGAAGAAGGTAGCTGAGGATATTCTTAGGAATCCAAGCATGTCAAATTATTTCATAGGAAATCCAAGGACATTGGTTTAGTGATGCTTCTCTCTAGGGGTGGCTCAAATCAGCTGATGGAGAATAGGTTTTTCTCTTGAGATGGTTGGAGAAACCTGGCTTAGGATTATCTAACCATTCATATAGCTAATCAGGGAACTTTTGAGGGGACACTGAGATAGAGATAGAGGTAGGATCAGGGTGTTCTGTAGGGTGATAGACAAGTAAGATGGGTCGATAGGGTATCATGAGGTGTTCAAAGGTTTAACCTATTAACACTATCACCCACATGTGGTTTGTGCCATGCTTAGGGAGTAGGTGGATAGAGGCGAGGCCAGCTGTACGATGTGAAGGCCAATAACCCACGGGCTCCAAGAATGATATGATGTATGATCTGTGTCATTTCTAATTTAGTTCTAGTATTGATAGACATAGGTGTGATTCATTCCTTCCTTTACACTTATCTATTTTGATAAATAGAGATTCTAGTTGAGCCATTGGCTCGACCCTTACAGTTGGAGATTTGGAAGGTGGTGACATAGTGATTATGAACTTATGCCAATAGTGAAATATAACCCAGGGAAATGTGAGTTTTTTATGTGATATCTTTATCATAATAATGATCCCTTATGAAGTCATCTTAGGTATGGATTGGATATACAAAATTCATTCCCATATTTTCTATTTTTGTATAGGATGAAATGTGTTTATAGATAAAGAACAATTTTTTCTGTTTGTGGGTGAAAATAAAACCTTATAAGAGTAGGATGAGATCTACATAAGAGATTATAGCCAATTACTCACCAGTTGGATAGAATTACTCTTGATGCATTTGATGCATTGGGCTATCAGTTTTCTATAGTGGTGGAAGTGTATGAGTATGCATTTTTAAGGATGTAAAATGTTTACCTCCCTACGGGGAGCTAGAATTATGTATCTACTTTCATCCTTATACGAAATTTATATCTACTATAGCATATCAGATGGATTCCACATATCTTCGAGAACTCAAAGGTCAATTTGGAGAAATAATGGGAGAAGGGAATTGTGAGACCCATCATTTCTAAGTAAGAATCCCCATTGCTCTTTTCCAAGATGGTACACATGAGCTTGTGGTTATATATGCATTATCGACATTTGAATTATCTGACCATGAATAATAAGTGTTTTATTCTTAGGATAGATGACCTCTTTGATCAGTTGATAGGGGCACGATGGTTCTAAACGATTGAACTCAGACCACTCTATCACCATCTGTGAGTACGAGATAAGGATATAATAAATATTATATCCACATTTCACTATGATCACTATGAGTACTTGGTAATGTCGTTTGGCATGATGAATTCCCTAATAGTGTTCTAGGACTCATGAACCAGATTATTCATCCTTTATTAGACAGTTTCATGCTAGTATTCATCAATGAAATCCTAGTTTATTAGAAATATGAGGAGGACCACATGATACACTTGAGGATGGTCCTGGAAACACTCAAATATCCGAACCATTATAAGAATCTCTCAAACTGTCAGTTTAGGATATAAGAGTTCCACTTTTCAATACATGTCATCTTAGAGGCTGGAGTAGGAATGGACATATCGAAGGTTAAGGTAGTTCTTTCTTTGAATCCTCCTAAGAGTGTCGTTGAGGTACATATTTCCCTTTTTTTGGAACGGTAATATCATAGGATTGTACATGATTTCTCTTGAGTGTATGTAACTCTCCGATATTTTGCGAATTTGTTTTTCATTGAATTAATTTAATATTTTGAAATTTTTGTATTACACGCAACACTAAAAAAAATATATTAAATAAATAATTTAAATATTCCATTGACATAGAACTGAATTATCTTTCTCTACACATCACACTGATTTTATCTTGCATTAGACGCAACAATAAATTTCCTCGATGGCTAGTGTAACAAACAAGACTAAGGTTTACTGAAAAAAAATATATTATTTAACGTAAGATAGAATTTAAATTATAATTAATAACTACCTTATCAAAAATATATGTTTGACAAGAATATATTTTGAATTAATATGTTACTAATTAATTATAAATGAATATATAAGAACCAATTGAATATAAAAGACATATTTTTATTTTTATGACTAAAAATGATTTCTTCATTATTAAATTAAATTAATTAAAATTATTTAGTGATATTAATTTAATATATATTTAATGTATTCTATCAAATAATTTTTATATTAATATAATATATTTTATATACATAAGATAAGAACAAACCTAATTTTATGCTTAAAAAGTATATTTTTATATAGGATTTTTTAAAGACTTTTAATGGAGAACCCATTTTAAATCCAAATTTTGGATCTTTTATAGAATTATTAGGTGAAAATAAACTTAATATTTTAAATTGAAGCATAAAAAATTTAGGATCATTATTTGTTATTTTTCTGTAAGGCTTCATATTTTTGTGAAAACGTAAAAATACTAAATATTAATGAAACACATCCTTTCATCCAACTTATTTATGAAGTAAAATTATATTTTAAATTATATTAGAAGTTTAATTATATAATATTTTTATCAATTAATCTAATTTAGGTCATTATAACCAATTTAACATTGAAATTTTATATAAAAACTCAGTGAACTTTTGATCATTATAACTTTAAAACTCACAGTGTCGTCTTGTAAGCATGATTGATTTCAACATCATTTCAACCAATTCTAGAATTAAAATTCAGAAAAATGGATTCCATATTTGTAATTGGGATAATTTATAATTTATAATAAATCCAATTTATTTTTCATCCAAAAATATTAGTGAAAGTGATTTAAATTTATTAGAGTGGTTAAGAGAAAAAATAGGTACTAAACCATAAATTTAAAACCCAAAATGGCCCATAAAATTATATAATGAAAATTGTATGGACATTATTTTTCAATTAAGCTTAAATTATTGAGTTTTTTGAGTTTTTTAATCCTTTTTTAGGAAAAAATTTTGGTAAACAAAACTTGTTTTCAAAAATGATGAGTGTGTCCTTTTTCTTCCCTAAAAAAGGGAACCAAATCTCCTTATTCGTCACTCATCTCAAACCACATAGGATTGGAAAAGATCGTCCCAATACATTCCTCAAAATACATACCTTACTCCTATAATCCCCCATTTTGGATTAAATAAATCCCAATAATCTTTTTGGCACAAACCAAATGGAGTTACCTGATTAAGAGGTAGCGCATTCTCTCAAGCTCATTTTTTATTTCATTTGTCCTCCCCTCAAATATATTTATTACATGACTGTATAACAACAACAGTATCCTAAATATATTATTATGTGTTTATGATAAGGGTTCAAATACATTTACACACACCTTTATCTAATGGTTTACTAATATACTATTTATATGTATGGTGAACTACCCCTTCACAAAACAATGATTGTTCATCTTCCCTTTACCACCATTCATAGTGAACATTATGATAGAGAATATTATTATATATGTTTTATAGTATATTTATTATGTATTTAAGCTTCTGTAATCCATTAACGAAAATATCTTTATACTTACTACTTGGTGTAAATATGATAATTTCGTTTGAGGAAGTGTGGACTACTTACCCCTCAAAGCGATTTGATTCATTCACATACTACATGGAATGTATTAAGGATAATTTTACTGAAATTATATGTTATATTTGAAATACATATTCTAATATAATTATAAATTATATATACATATATTTAATTTTATGGATTTCTTTTAATATGAAAACAAACACAAAAACAACGTTCATGCTTACGTACGGCTTACCATCTCCATGAACAATTCATTCTATTTCATACTTATATAATATATAGATTTTTATAATTAAAATATACTCAATTTACATTACATTTCTATCATTTATTGCATATAATAAATAAATAAAACATGATATGGGTAATAAGACTAACAATAACAAGTAAAATCATGTACGATTAACAAGGTGTTTATCACCCGAAACAATGATTTAATGATAAAACGATAATATAAATCCTTAATAGAATCATATATAGTATTATATATGAATATTTTTTTGTGATATATTTATAATCAACTTACATTTATCATACATGAGGTTTTAATTAGTATGTCAAAATTCTCGGCATAAGGTAAGATAATTTCATCACAACTTTTATTACTATGAGATACATGCCTTATTCACCACTAAATTTTAATATGTGGTGTATACACTCCCATTTGAAATGTTAAATTATGAATATTATGGTTTTCCAGATATTTTAAGCATCGTGAAATTTAATTTCCTTACAAAAGTATTATGATTCTAAGCTACCAATTTGTAAAATTCTATTGAAACAATCTCATCGTTTATTGAGATTGTTTATGATTATGCTTTAATTTATAACATCTCTTGATAAGTATCTCAAAAAATCATAGGAATTGTCTTCTCATATGGGATTCCATGATTTAATCATGTATTATTATGACTTTTCCACTCTTTTCTACTTAGAATATATAAGGTAATCTTAAATGAAAATCTAACTCTATTAATCCATTCAGTTAGAAATCTATGTTGTTTCAAAACCATGATTTCTATAAAAATTTTAAAAAATGGTTTAATTTCTTTAGTTATTTTAAATGGAATTATTACCCATGTTTTGGATTCTATGGTATTAGAAAGAATCTTGTTGACCTTTTCTTATCAAGTCAATTTTTGGAACTTTTAGGGTAAAAAATGGAATGTTCGGCACATACGGACTTACTCTCATTGTGACGATAATTTCCTTGAATATTAAATTATATGTTTATAACATTAATTTAATGAAAAATATTTTCTTAATATTCTTAAAATTTATGGTTTTAAAAGTTATTTTCAATGAAAATTGTTTTCAAATATTATTTATGGTTTTTGAAAGCTTACATTAATTGATTTCAAATATATTTTCAAAGATAAATGTTTTCAAGAGTATTTTATGTTTATGAAATTTAATAAACATTTTCATGTAGTATTTATATTTTTGCAAAAAAAAAGGCTTCCAAAATTATTTCAGTGATTTATTTATAATTTTTCAAGTTTATTTTCAGGGAAATGGTTTTCAAAATTGATTATGTTTTAAAAAATTATTTTTTAAATAATAAATGATATTTTCCTCAGGAAGTGAATTTAAAAGATCAATCCAAAATATTTCCCATATAATATGACATCTCTTAGTTATAATCAAGCCATTATGGGGAAACAATTCAATGCATCCATTCATATAGATTCTATGAATGGTTAATTTTTTGATAGCATGCTTTTTATGAAACATGTTTTTATTTTATAGGGTTATATGCTTTTGAAACCTGCTTCTTTTCATGAGTGATGATTATGAGACTTACCTATTTTACATAGGTATTGATAAGAATAAATGTTCATGATTAATATCTCATTTTTTGGGTTACAATAGGATTATTTTTTATATTCAACTTTCTCTCGTATATATGAATTTGTTATGTCTGGGGTTGGATCTTTATCTCCCTCTAAAGAATTGGGTAAAAATGGATGACTCATGAGTATATATGTTAAGCATGAACCTAATTTCATGTTTAAAATTTTATGCATGAACCTGATTACAAGTTAACAATGTTATGCATGTGCATGGTTTCATGTACATATGTTTATGTTTGAACCTGATTATATTTTCACAATGATATGTGTAAAACATAATACGTGTTTTGAATAATTAATGGAAGTGGTTTATTGCCCATAAGTTTACTTGGGAACTTGATTAAATGTCCATAATATTATGTGTGAACCTAATTACAATTTCATAATGTAATTAAAGGACCTGTATTCATGTATATAATGTTATGTGTGAACCTGATTACAAATTAAGTATGTTAGGCATAGACTTGGTTTCATGTAAATAAGTTGACACGTGGTCCGGATTTCATTTCCATAACATAATGAGTGAACCTGTTCATACTTCTAAATTTTTAAAATTTTATAAAAAAATTATTTCCTAAAATTCCATATCTTAGTCTTATGTTATTCTTTCATAACTAATTCCCTTAATTCTATTATAATCCATGTGTTATGAACATCCAATATTTATTATTATCTATATTATATAGGGTCTGATATTCAAATGTTATGCTAAAGTTCTATACACTTTTTTTAATGTTATGCTTATGTATTTCCTTTATTTACCCTTTATGAGAATTTGAGATCACCCCTTTCTTATGTTTCCTTTACCCATGTTATAATTAAATGTTTTTGGAAGTACTAATGGTGGAGTTCTTTGTGGGAGATGTTGAAGATCTTTCACCTGGATAAAAGATTTGGATTTTATGTTTCAAAATACAATAAATTATTATGGTCATCTCGCATTTATTTTTTTGTAATGTACTGAATATTTATCTAAAAGGATGTAATATCCATGTACGATAATCATGGGTCACTATAGTTGGTATCAAAGGAAGGATTAGAAAAAATTTGGAAACATGGATGAGCAAACGTTATTGAGATCCCTAGGTATATTTCTAAGGATATGTCTATCAATGCCTCTAAGGATACGTATAAAGATGAGTTAATGTTTAGAATAATATCTTATAATTTTGGTAAAGGAAATATTGAGTGGTTTCCTGACAATATATCCATGTCTGGATACTACAAGTGGATTTGGATTTGGAATAGATGTACCTAGTAGTAAAAACGTCAACAAGATGTTTCTATCCTTAATCAGGGTAATCTAGTAAAATAAAACAAACCTTGCTTCACACCCGGTTTGACACTCCTAGGAGATATTCTTTGGGAGTTCACAAAATCTTCATGAACCATTATGAAGTATTTAAATATAATTTGGCTATGAATAATCAATTATAAACCTATGGTGCTATAGATTAAGGAAGGTATCAATATTTAGACATCCTATATGTAATTTCATTCATGACTATGTGGTTTCTGTAACACCCCAGGTAAATAAAGAATATGAAATTTTCATATTTATCCATATTTGTGAATAAAATATTAATATGACTTTAAAGGGGACACTATGCTCGATGGCATACCCAACACGCAACAACGAGTTTCTTGGGAATCTTACGTTGCACTCTAATAATAAAATAATATTATTTTAAATGGAAGTTAACATGTAGCCGTTGTATTGGCGGGAATGGATAGAAATAACTAAAATATGATTATATATGTTTTTAAAGGTTTTTACATTTATCCAATAAAATATAAAGGCTTAAAATACAGAAAGAATTCAATTTTAGGCGTATATGCCCTAGTTTTCACTAAAGGTTCACTTTTCACCTTTTGATGGCGAACCGTCATTAAATATAGTTTTGTTCACTCTTATACATTCTATTGGACCAAATAAAACTCTTCTTTAGAATCGGGACATCAAAATTTACTTTGTGTAAATTTTTGGTATCTTTCCGATAAAGTTCATTTTTTTAATGAATAGTGTAAAATGTTGTATTTTAATTCAAAACCTCTTTTTAATCTAATTTATTTATATGATTAGATTATCTTTTGAATTGTTTTTAAAGTGAAATTAGAAAATATTTTTACCATAAAATCCAATAGTGGTCATTGGAATCAATTTCACTTTGAAATTGGACTTAAACTAGTGTCAATCTTTTGATACTTATTATTTCATAAAAACACGCTATTTGCTCTGACAGTGGGAATTAATTATTAAATTAATTAATGCAACTTATATGTTGAGAATTTTGAAAAAAGGACTTCATTTTTGAATTCAGAATATCAAATATAGCCTAGGGTGAATTTTTGGTATTTTTCTGAAAAACTTCAATTTTTGATGAATAGTGAAACCACTAAGGGTACTTATAAAAACTGATTTTTCCGTTTAAATGAAATTTTTCCATCTTTGTGTTTTGAATTTTAAAAATCCGACATACATGGTTTTCATTAAGAAGTAAAATGTGGTTCAATGGGATTAAAATAATTTTTCAGTGAATAGTAACTTATTAAGTTTTTAATCGTGATTAGAGGTAATTAGTGTAGTTTAAGGTAAAAATAATGTTTCAATAATATGAAATGAACTTGACACATGTCCTACCCTCATTTTATGTGTCATGGCCGACCAATAAAATTCATGGGTCAACTTGGGGACCCCATGGAGCCACTTTGGTTGGGAAATGACATAAATAACATTCTATTTAATGTTAAAGTAAAAATGACACACACATGAAATGTTTTACTAAAACACTTTTTACATGGTGTTATACAAGTCAAATTTTTGACTATAAATATTCATTGGAAAGATAAAAATATTTCCTACATCATAGTATTTTTTTATAATTTTTAGAGATTAAATAAATTAAATTATTTATGACATCATGATGATGCAGCGATGACTTCATTATTTAACGATTTAAATAAAATGGAAAGATAATGTAATATCTAAGACCTAAACATGTCCAAAACCTATTGTATGAGTGGATTTCGAACCCTTATCACCTTATACTAGAAATAAATCAATGTGGGACCTCTTAAATCTGAATACCATTTTGAAATAAAGTGACTTTTCTTCACTTTCCAAGAGTGCCCCTCCTCTCCTCTTATAAAAGGCCCCCACCTCTACCTCCTTACCCACACTCCCAAAGCCTTTGGATCGGCCAACCCCTGCCCAGTTTGGCTCTCCAAATCTCTCTCTTACTCATTTAAGCCTCACATTGGGCAGAAGTCTTCCCAAGGAAGCCTTTGAGCTCAAACCAAGGAGAGTTACCAGATTTTAAGGTAATGTCTTCTTTTGAGTCCTTTTGTTTTATTTTGCTTCTCCAACCCCCTAAACTCTTTTTGTTCTTTTCTTTTGTAACAACTCCAGTATCCTCAATATACTAGGATTTTGTAATAATAAGGATTCGAGATACACTTACACACACATACATCTAATGGTTAAAGAACGTATTGTTACCGTGGATGGTGAATTTCTGCCTCCCGAAACGATGATTGTTCAACATTCTTTTAACACCTTCAAAGGTGGCCGTTAAGATGTCACTATATTTATATATGATATATAATATGTTTATGTTTTACTTAAGCTTCTTATTTTTCATTTTAGTCTTACCTTTATGGCTTACATTATGGGTATACGCGATATCTTCATTTTAGGAAGTGCGGACTACCGCCCCCTCAAAGTGATGTGATTCGTTAATGCCATATGTGGGACGTATAAAGGATGGATTTAATGTTATTATATATAATGTTATACTAGAATTATTATATTACTCTATATCATTATTATTTATTTCCATTAAAATATGAGATAGAAATGAAAGTAGCATTCATGCGTACGTACGGCTTACCATCTCCATGAACGGTGCATTTCATTTCTTATCCCCAAATGTAATGTACTATTATAAGTACATGTATATAATTGATATATATAATGAATGATATATATAAATGATGAATATAATTCTGTAATTAAAATATACATACCTATCATTTAGTTTTAATTCCATTAATATGACAAAGAAATGAAAGTAGCGTTCATGCGTATGTACGGCTTACCGTCTCCATAAACGGTGCATTTCATTTCTTACCTCTAAATGATTATGTAATATTATAAATACATTTATATTCTAGATATATATTATATATATGATATCCAAATCCGGAATTTCATTATGGATATAAATAACCTTTGACCACACGAACAACATATAATTGTAAGAAGTCCACTTTTAACTTAAGAACCAAATATCGACAAAACAAACATTATATACTTAAATGATTACATAATGTTTATAACATGGAAATAAGTGATATAAAAGGAATAATGAACTTGAAAAAGGTTCTTAAGCAAATATAAATTAAATCAAGTTTATTATTCAGGACGTTAAAGAACGATCGAGTCAAGTCGGACCCAAGGTAAGGGATCCTACACCTCTCTTTCTTTTTAAGTACATTCTCTTATGTCATTCCTTTTAAAGATAATATTTCTTGCTATTGGGATATTCTTTTATATTACTATTACTGTAATTTTTATGTTAATATGATGAGAGACCCTATTCTCTCTCATCAATCCATTTTGGATGTTTTGAGTGGCGCTGTTAGGCTGCCGAGTTTTTCGTAAGAGATCCAACCTCTCTCTTTCTTTTTAAGTACTCTCCTTTATGTCACTTCTTTTAAGATCCACTTTGTTATGTTGGGGGGATGTTCTTTTATATTCCTCTTTCTATAAACTTTATGTTAATATGATGAGATACCCTATTTGATCTCATCAATCCATTTTTGTAAGTTTTATGTGGCGCCGTTAGGCTGCCGAGTTTTCGTAAGGGATTTTTCATCTCACTTTTATTCCCGTGAGATTTATGCTACATTTGCCACAATTTCCTTTGAGTGGTGTACGTAATACCCATTATTCTACTCTCTTTTTAATATACTTTATTTTTATAAGTATTTACATCAATTATGTATTGTCCTTCTTTCAGGGGGTGTATGTTTTGAAAGATACCCAAGTTGGTAAGGGAACCATTCACCCTCCTCTTTTTAAAAGACTTCTTTTGTTGGGTCTTTTAATTTACATATTGTTATGTTGGCATATGTTCTCATATATCCTTATTGATGTAACATATATGTACAAGTGATGAGATACACATCTTATCTCTCATCAACTCATTTTGATGTGACGTCGCTAGGCTGTCAAGGGAACTTCTTAACCCAATTTCGATTTCTTTGGGTTCAACGTGTAGTTATTGAATATGTCATCCTTTGAATATGTGTGAATGATCATTGATTGTTTTACACTTAATATCCACTTATATTTGGTGTATTCATTTGTCACATATAATTATGTAATTGATTTATCCTTAAACCAAGGATACCATCTTTGTATGGGACTTCGTCTCAATCTCCTTTCATTGAGGAATATTTTGTTTTATACACAACTTTATTTTATACGGTGTATAAACCCCTTTGACTCTTACTTTTATACAAATGGAATCTTTTTCTATGAAGCGTTTTACTAAACGCCAAAAAAGAATGTTTTTTTAACGTACGCGGTGACAACGACCTTTTCCGCCGCCACGAGTATTATTTGGTCTTTGGCTTCCTCAACAAGCCGTAATGTTTTTAAAATAAAATAAATACCATATACTCTTTTATGTATTTTGGAATTGAAATGGTTTTGAGAAAAGGATTATATTATGACAATATATTTAAATGATATATTGTGATTGAAATGTGGAAATTTTATCATTCCTTTATATTTGTTTTATGTTTTATGATTTTATATTGGTACTTGGACATTTGACGGGTGGTTACGTGATAAACCATATGACGGGTGGTGCCGTGAGTACCAAGACGGGTGGTTACGTTATAACCTCCAATGCATTGGGTATGGAAGTCGGCCGTATGGCTATTCCATTAAGTATGTATGGAAATTGGCCGTATGGCTATTCCATCAAGTGATATGTGTGGAAGACGACCGTATGGTTATTCCACTTAAGTATGTTTATGTCCCAAGTTACCTTTATATATGTTATGTGTTCTTTATATGGGTTTTATGGTAATCCTTTGGTTATAAAAGGTATGTAATGATACTTAATTCAGTGAAGAGTTTTTACTACTTCATGAAGGTGAAGGTATTACTTTGATAGAGTATACGTGGTTTACTTGATGTTTGAAAAACTAACAGTTTTCGTTCTTTGTGTATCCCTTACTGAGCTTTTTATGCTCACCCCAAGTTTTTGAAATGTTTTCCACAGGACTTAGCATGGAATAGGGTCAAGGATGGGATCAAAGGAAAGTCATGCTACCTACAAGACAGAACTATACATGTTTCTTTTTAAGAGTTTTTATTTTGTGGAAATTTAGTAGAAGCGACTACTTTGTAATCTTTTGAGATGTAATAGTTATGTCCTAATTCTCTAAAACTATAAAACTGAAAATATCCTCAATGTGAATTATTCATTTAATTCAATATTAAGTAAGGTTTAAGGCCAGGGCCTTATAGTTGGTATCAAAGGTCGGTTTAGATAACTTTAGAGGTTAGGGTATTCTCTAAGCATAAGTGACATTACCATAATGGTTAAGATTTCATAAAGAGTCCTAGTTTTAGATAAATTGAATGAGTAAGTATATATTAGTGTTTACCTTCCTCATTAGTACATGATGGTTTTGTTCATATACTCACACTGACATTTCTGTTTTTAGTGAGTGGATGGATCTAGCAGGCACCAAAGAGACAACAGGTTTGAAGGAAACTGTGGTGGTTCTCTGATTAAGATACTACATAAAATGGGGGATTCAATGAGGAAACTCGTGGTTGTTCTAAACCAACTATCAAGGAGTCATGATCAACCACTTGAACCTTGGTATGTTCTACAATGCATCAAGTACAAGATGAACAATCTATGTGGAAGTTCAGGTAATAATTATAAAGGTAACCATTAGAGTTTATATGATCCTTACTTTTGAGGTAATTATGGGTTATTATATGATATGATGGAAAATTAAGGGCATGAGATAAACATTAGGTTAAAATATGTTATGATTATTTTTGAAGATTTTATCTCGTTTTGGGGAATGTATTAAGAATTATATAGTTTTGGAAAAAGGACAACACGCAGACCATGTGACAACCCGTCGTGTCGGACAAAGCCGCGGGAATCGAACCCACAACCAAAGTGAGACTGGTATTTATCGCCTACCACTGGACTACGTGAAGTCCCTGGTTAGTTTGACTGATTATTTCTAGTTATATGATTTTATGAATTAAGAGTAAGTTGATTTTGGGTTATTTATGAAAATGATTAACCTATCATGGGGGATATGTGATTAGGTTAATTACTTTTCAATACGAGACTTTAGGAGGAACAGATGTTGTTTGGAGATAAATGTTATGATTTAACATGGAAGACTATGTGACTAAATCTTTCAAATATTTGGGTTTCAACCTTAGTTTGGTTTACTTTGAAGAATTTTATGGACAAATTGTTTATCTAATGGTCCTCGTTGAAATTTGGGTTTTGTTGGACAAATTTTGGAGATTATGAATAGATTTTCTTTTTATAAAGTGTTATCATTTTCTAGATTATCTGATCTTGTACTAACCATTTGGGTTTTGGTTTTGGATAAAGTCTAAAGACATGGGAAGTATATAGTTCTCTTTTTTTGGGTTAGGTGATTCTCTAGAAGTTGATTATAGTACTCTTAATGTGAACAAGTCTTCCTAAATACTCGTCTTTTGGAGAAAATATGAGTTTGTGTAAGGAATCTAATAAAAGTGGAAAGTCAACATGATAAGTGATTATGTTTCCTTATGAATAAATTCCTCAATAAAAAGTAACTTAAAACAAAAATTTTGTCTATTAACTTTTCCTACTGGGTAATCGAATACCGTTTAACCCATCACAAGTTTGTGATTTTCTTGTGGTTAACATTCTTCTAAACATGTTTTCTATCACTCTCCATCAGAACATGACCCTATTTTTTCTCCTCCATGTCCATGTTTTCATACTTGGAATCCTAGTATGGGTTAACTCGGGTGACCTTTGTACTTATCTTTCTTTATTTTAAAGTGATTGTTTTACCGACTCTTCTTCCAATGTGGGACTTTCAAGGATGTTTCCAAGCCCAATTTTAAAATTGCAAGGACGCAATTCCCGAAAGGGGGGAAGGATGTAACACCCCAGGTAAATAAAGAATATGACATTTTCATATTTATCCATATTGGTGAATAAAATATTAATATGACTTTAAAGGGGACGATATGCTCGATGGCGTACCCAACACGCAACAACGAGTTTCTTGGGAATCTTACGTTGCTCTCTAATAATAAAATAATATTATTTTAAATGGCAGTTAACATGTAGCTGTTGTATTGGCGGGAATGGATAAAATAACTAAAATATGATTATATATGTTTTTAAATGTTTTTACATTTATCAAATAAATTATGAAGGCTTAAAATACGGAAAGAATTCAATTTTAGGCGTATATGCCCTAGTTTTCACTAAAGGATCACTTATCACCTTTTGATGGTGAACCGTCATTAAATATAGTTTTGTTCACTCTTATACATTCTATTGGACCAAATAAAACTCTTCTTTAGAATCGGGACATCAAAATTTACTTTGTGTAAATTTTTGGTATCTTTCCGATAAAGTTCATTTTTTTTAATGAATACTGTAAAATGTTGTATTTTAATTCAAAACCTCTTTTTAATCTAATTTATTTATATGATTAGATTATCTTTTGAATTGGTTTTAAAGTGAAATTAGAAAATATTTTTACCATAAAATCCAATAGTGGTCTTTGGAATCAATTTCACTTTGTAATTGGACTTAAACTAGTGTCAATCTTTTGATACTTATTGTTTCATAAAAACACGCTATTTGCTCTGACAGCGGGAATTAATTATTAAATTAATTAATTCAACTTATATGTTGAGAATTTTTTAAAATGGACTTCATTTTTGAATTCGGAATATCAAATATATCTTATGGTGAATTTTTGGTATTTTTCTGAAAAACTTCAATTTTTGATGAATAGTGAAACCATTAAGTGGTACTTATAAAAAGAGATTTTTCCGTTTAAATGAAATTTTTCCATCTTTGTGTTTTGAATTTCAAAAATCTGACATACATGATTTTCATTAAGAAGTAAAATGTGGTTCAATGGGATTAAAATAATTTTTTGTGAATAGTAACTTATTAAGTTTTTAATCGCGATTAGAGGTAATTAGTGTAGTTTAAGGTAAAAATAATGTTTTAATAATATGAAATGAACTTGACACATGTCCTACCCTCATTTAATGTGTCATGGAAGACCAATACAATCCATGGGTCAACTTGGGGACCCCATGGATCCACATTGGTTGGGAAATGACATAAATAACTTTTTATTTAATGTTAAAGTAAAAATGACACACACATGAAATGTTTTACTAAAACAATTTTTACATGGGGTTATACAAGCCATATTTTTTACTATAAATAGTCATTGGAATGATAAAAATATTTCCTACATCATAGTATTTTTTTAATTTTTTAGACATTAAATAAATTAAATTATTTATGAGATCATGATGATGCAGCGATGACCTCATTATTTAACGATTTAAATAAAATGGAAAGATAATGTAATATCTAAGACCTAAACATGTCCAAAACCTATTGGATGAGTTGATTTATAACCCTTATCACCTTATCCTCGAAATAAAACAATGTTGGACCTCTTAAATCCGAATACCATTTTGAAATAACATGACTTTTCTTCACTTTCCAATAGTGCCCCTCCTCTCCTCTTATAAAAGGCCCCCACCTCTACCTCCTTACCCACACTCCCAAAGCCTTTGGCTCGTACAACCCCTGCCCATTTTGGCCATCCACATCCCTATATTACTCCTTGAAGCCTCACATTGGGCAGAAGTCTTCCCAAGGAAGCCTTTGAGCTCAAACCAAGGGGAGTTACCTGATTTTAAGGTAATGTCTTCTTTTGAGTCCTTTTGTTTTATTTTTCTTCTCCAACACCCTAAACTCTTTTTATTCTTTTCTTTTGTAACAACTCCAGTATACTCAATATACTAGGATGTTGTTATAAGAAGGATTCGATATACACTTACACACACATACATCTAATGGTTAAAGAACATACTGTTTCCGTGGATAGCGAATTTCTGCCTCCCGAAACGATGATTCTTCAACATTCTTTTAACACCTTAAAGGTTGTCCATTAAGATGTCACTATATTTATATATGTTATATAATATGTTTATGTTTTACTTAAGCTTCTGTATTTTTCATTTTCGGCTTACCTTTATGGCTTCCATTATGGGTATACGCGATATCTTCATTTTAGGAAGTGCGGACTACCGCCCCCTCAAAGTGATGTGATTCGTTAATGCCATATGTGGGACGTATAAAGGATGGATTTAATGTTATTATATATAATGTTATACTGGATTTATTATTATATAACTCTATGTCATTATTATTTCTTTCCATTAAAGTATGAGATAGAAATGAAAGTAGCGTTCATGCGTACGTACGGCTTACCGTCTCCATGAACGGTGCATTTCATTTCTTATCCCCAAATGTAATGTACTATTATAAGTACATGTATATAATTGATATATATAATGAATGATATATCTAAATGATGAATAAAATTCTGCAATTAAAATATACATACCTCTCATTTAGTTTTAATTCCATTAATATGACAAAGAAATGAAAGTAGCGTTCATGCGTACGTACGGCTTACTGTCTCCATGAACGGTGCATTTCATTTCATACCTATAAATGATTATGTAATATTATAAATACATTTATATTCTAGATATATATTATATATATGATATCCAAATCAGGAATGTCATTCTGGATATAAATAACCTTTGACCACACGAACAACATGTAATTGTAAGAAGTCCACTTTTGACTTAAGAACCAAATATCGACAAAACAAACATTATTAACTTAAATGATTACATAATGTTTATAACATGGAAATAAGTGATATAAAAGGAATAATGAAATTGAAAAAGGTTCTTAAGCAAATATAAGTTAACTCAAGTTTATTATTCAGGACGTTAAAGAACGATCGAGTCAAGTTGGACCCGAGGTAAGGGATCATACACCTCTCTTTCTTTTTAAGTACATTCTTTTATGTCATTAGTTTTAAAGATCATATTTCTTGCTATTGGGATATTCTTTTATATTAATCGTACTGTAATTTTTATGTTCATATGATGAGAGACCCTATTCTCTCTCATCAATCCATTTTGGAAGTTTTGAGTGGCGCCGTTAGGCTGCCGAATTTTTCGTAAGAGATCCAACCTCTCTCTTTATTTTTAAGTACTCTCCTTTATGTAACTTCTTTTAAGCTCCACTTTTTTATGTTGGGGGGATGTTCTTTTATATTCCTCCTTCTATAAATATTATGTTAATATGATGAGATACCCTATTTGATCTCATCAATCCATTTTTGTATGTTTTATGTGGCATCGTTAGGCTGCTGAGTTTTCGTAAAGGATTTTTCATCTCACTTTTATTCCCGTGAGATTTATGCTACATTTGCCACAATTTCCATTGAGTGGTGTAAGTACTGCCCATTATTCTACTCTTTTTGTAATATACTTTCTTTTTATAAGTATTTACATCAATGATGTATTTTCCTTCTTTCATGGGGTGTATGTTTTGAAAGATACCCAAGTCGGTAAGGGAACCTTTCACCCTCCTCTTTTTAAAAGACTTCTTTTGTTGGGTATTTTAATTTACATATTTTTATGTTGGTATATGTTCTCATATATCCTTATTGATGTAACTTTTATGTCCAAATGATTAGATACACTTCTTATCTCTCATCAACTCATTTTTATGTGACGTTGTTAGGCTGTCAAGGGAACTTCTTAACCCAATTTCGATTTCTTTGGGTTCAACATGTAGTTATTGAATATGTCATCCTTTGAATATGTGTGAATAACCATTGATTATTTTACACTTAATATCCTCTTATATTTGGTGTATTCATTTGTCACACATAATTATGTAATTGATTTATCCTTAAACCAAGGATACCGTCTTTGTAAGAGACTTCGTCTCAATATCCTTTCATTGAGGCATATTTAATTTTATACACAAATTTAATTTATACGGTGTATAAACCCCTTTGACTTTTACTTTTATACAAAAGGAATATTTTTCTATGAAGCGTTTTACTAAACGACAAAAAAGAATGTTTTTTTAACGTACGCGGTGACAACGACCTTTTCCGCCGCCGCGAGTATTATTTGGTGTTTGGCTTCCTCAACAAGCAGTAATGTTTTTAAAATAAAATAAATACAATATACGCTTTTATGTATTTTGGTATTGAAATGTTTTTGATAAAGGATTCTATTATGTCAATATATTTAAATGATATATTGCGATTGAAATGTGGAAATGTTATCATTCCTTTATATTGGTTTTATGTTTTATGATTTTATATTGGTACTTGGACATTTGACGGGTGGTTACGTGATAAACCATATGATGGGTGGTGCCGTGAATACTAGGACAGGTGGTTACATTATAACCTCCAATGCATTGGGTATGGAAGTCGGCCGTATGGCTATTCCATTAAGTATGTATGTAAATTGTCCATATGGCTATTCCATTAAGTGATATGTGTGGAATTCGACCGTATGGTCATTCCACTAAAGTATGTTTATGTCCCAAGTTACCTTTATATATGTTATGTGTTCTTTATATGGGTTTTATGGTAATCCTTTGGTTACAAAAAGGTAAGTAATGATACTTTATTCAGTGAAGAGTTTTTACTACTTCATGAAGGTGAAGGTATTACTTTGATAGAGTATACATGGTTTACTTGATGTTTGAAAAACTAATAGTTTTCGTTCTTTGTGTATCCCTTACTGAGCTTTTTATGCTCACCCCAAGTTTTTGAAATGTTTTTCACAGGACATAGCGTGGAATAGGGTCAAGGATGGGATCAAGGGAAATTCATGCTACCTAAAACATGGAACTATACATGTTTCTTTTTAAGAGTTTTTATTTTATGGAAATTTAGTAGAAGCGACTACTTTGTAATCTTTTGAGATGTAATAGTTATGTCTTAATTCTCTAAAACTCTAAACCTGAATAGATCCTCAATGTGAATTTATTCATTTAATTCAATATTAAGTAAGGTTTAAGGCCAGGGCCTTATAGTTTCTCTCTATGATACGTAATTATCAGACTATACATATAGTTTTATTCCAAGGAATGATCTATAAGGAACTACATTAATGTTGAATACGATGGATAATTTACTGATGAGTTATCAAGTTGGATAATCACATGAGTGAAAGATGTTGTGATTATTCTTAATCAGTTTTCATAGAAAATCATTAACATAGAGTACCTTAACCAACTTGTTAACTAACTAGGGTAGAGAAAAAGGATTTCGTTGAGAGTTCAGGTATTGGAATCAATGTAGGAAAGAAGATTCAGATTTGTTTGTGTCAAGAATGTGGAAATAATCACCTATGTTAATAACTTAGAGGAACAAAATGTTGTTCTGACTATGGAAAAGTACTCAAATAAAGTTAATATATGGAAAAATTGATGAGTTGTGTTAATGAAAAGGATGAGAATATTTTCCTCCATAATAAATCATCGTAGGTTATGTGTTTTAAGTGTGAAATGAAGGGTCATTATGAAACTCAATGTCCTAAGTGGAAGGATCCTAAAGATAATCATCTATGTGGTGTGAGTAATGGTTACACTGCTAATGATGAGGAGACTATAGGTGAAATGTGAATGGAAGGTGTTATTATGTAATAGTATGAGGTGGCCTTGTCAATTCCTTAAGTACGAAGTAAACAATGCTTTTAAGTATTTGGATTCAAGAATTATGAAACATGAAATGCATAAGGATTGTCCAATTTATTTTTTTCTCTAAGGATTTAAAATATTTTAATTAATGATTCTAATGGAATAGAAAATTGAGTTAATGAAAAGGGGATATTTTGATTAAAGAAAGAAAACCCTTAATATGTTCCTTATGTAAAGATAATTTTGTTTGTATAAATATATTTTGGATTTGAACAAGTAAATTAGATTATATTGATTACCTCAAAAATTGTAAAGGATATACTGAAAATGAAGTCTACGTTATTAGAGATTATGTAAAAAATTAATATATTTAAGGAACATATCAAATAACCATTTTAATAAATAATTATGAATGTTTTTAATAAGGTTTTATGGTAATTTGGGCCATTACCATGTATGAATAGAATATACGATGATGATATTCACATGTCTGGAATATAACAACAAATTTCTACTTTTGATATATGGGAATTAATGTTATACTGATTTATTATAATTCTTTCCAAATTATTGAATTTTCATCATTCAGAAGTGTTATAAGGTTAAATTTTTATGCGATTTTTGAGTTAAACTTATAATGAAGTTTGTGAGCCAAAATTATTATCTCACCACATGGGGATTTATGTATATTGGATAACCTGCTCTAATACTTTTATATTGATTGTTAATGAAGAGATATGAGGTGAATTATAATGGATCTCATGATCAATTAGTTCTTCATGAATGAAAAACTCACCTTCCTTTTTGGACAAAGTTGTAAAGTTGAAATTGTAAAATGCATGACTAGTGGGTGATACTTTACTTATTAAATGGAATGAAATAATGTAAGTAAAACTGATCATGAAAATTATTTAACATTAGGGAATAGATTTTGATACCAAAAAGGTTATACAAGTACCTTCTTTTTTGATGAATCAAATGGTACCTTATATAATCGTAGATTTAGGGCTTTCGGATTGTTAACTTTATCTTGACCACGTGCTCTATCACCCTTCACTAGAACATGATAGTTCGATTTCTCTTCAATGTCTATTTTTTCACTTGCAACCAATATTCTCTAATTAGGAAACCTAGTTATAATTTACATTGTGTAACTGCTTGGGTTCCAACATTCCCTTTTAAAAGGAATTTTTAGTAATCATTCTTATGACTTTTTTTCTCCAAAATGAACTTTCAAGTATTAAACATTTTAAATCCTGGATGGATTTTGAGGGTGAAATTCATTTTAGGGGGGTAGAATATAACAGCATGAGAATTTGTGAAATATATTTTTTGAATTAATTTAATATTTTAATATTTTTTATTTCATGCAACACTAAATGTATTTTTTATATTAATTCAGTAATTCAAACATTTCTTTTGAATGGAACTGTCTTAGCTTTTTCTACATGTCATTCCGAGTTTAGGATCTGTTACATGAAACAATGACTCCTCGATGGCTTATGTAACACGCAAGGCTCGGTTTCATCGAATAATGATATATTATATATTATATGATAGTCCTAAAATTATTATTAATAACATAATTATTAAAAATATATGGTTTACACAAATATAATAATAATTCATAGGTTACCAATTAATTAGAAATGATAATATAATGACTGATTAGATATAAAGGATATGTCTTTATATTTATAAACCCAAAGGATTTTTTCATTAGTAAATAAAATTAATTACAATTATTGAGTGATATTAATATAATTTATATTTTATATATTTAATCAAATATTTTTTATATTCATCCAATAGATTTTATATACATAAGATATGAACAACGCTAATTTTTTTCATTAAAAACGACGTTCTTATAATGGATGTTTTACCACCTTTTAATGTACAAACCATTATAAATCCCAATTTTGGAACTTTTATACATTTAATATGTAAAAAATAACTTTATATATTAAAGTTAATCATTAAAATACGGTTAGGATTTTTTTAATTTTTTATAAAATGTTTTTCATTTTAATGAATAGTTAAAAATACCGAATATTAATTAAAGATTTATATTTCATATAATACATTTATAAGGTAAAATTGTAATTGAAACTAGTTTAAAAGTTTAATTTGATATTATTTTTATAAATTAATCCAATATATTATATTAAAACCTTTTTCACATTGAAATTGGATATAAAAACATAGCGAACTTTTGATCATTTTAATATTAAAAACATGCAGTGTTGTCCGTTAGCAAGATTAATTTTAAATTAAGTTGTGCCACTTATGTTATTTTAATCATGATAAATGGATTCCATATTTTAAATAAACATGATTTATATTATATAATAGGGTAAAATTAGTTTTTTACCAAAAAATGTAATTAAACTGATTGAAATTTATTACAATGGTTGAGGGAAAAAATATATACTAAACCATTAATTTATAACCCAAAAAACTATAAAATTATCCAAACCCCATTTTTTGGACATTATTCAACTATTAAACTTAATTTATTTCGTTTTGTTTGTTTATTAGGACTTTAAGTTAAAATTTTAGTTATACCTAAATTGTTTTCAAAAATTCCTAGTGTGTCTTTTCCCTTCTTTATAAAAGGCCACCACATCTCATTCTTCATACCTCTAAAACCACTTAGGTTTGGACAAGATCTACCTAATACACTTCCCAAATCACTAAATTCCTCATTTAATCATCCCTTTGGTAAGAAATCAATCCAATGGACCCTATTGGCACAAACCAAAATAAATTACCCAATTAAGAGGTGATGCCTTCTCTCAAGCTCTTTTCAATTATTTCCTTTCTCCACCCCTCCACAATCATTATTATATTATTTTATTAAAAAAATATACTTAATATAATAGGATTTTTGTGCTACAGTTTATACCTAAATGTACAGACACCTCCATCTAATGGGTAATGAACACGTTATTTACGTGTATGGTGAACTACCACCTCACAAAACGATGATTGTTCATTTTTACTTTTCCACGACTCATAGTGAATGTTATAATGAAAACTATATTTATAAATGTTATATATTGTATTTATTTTGTATTTATGATTCTTTAAACCTTTTAAAACATATATCTTTATACGTTCCACTTGATGTAAATAAGATAATTTCATTTGAGGAAGTCTGGACTACCGCCTCCTCAAAACAATGTGGTTCATTCACACACTATAAGGAATTTATTAAGGATGATATTATTGAAATAATATGATATATATGAAATAATAATTCTACTATAATTATAATATATATATATACATATATTACATTTTCTCGATTTATTATAATACGCCACTAAAAATGGAAACATCATTCATGTGTAGGTACAGCTTACCGTCTCCATGAACGGTGTATTCCATTTCATACCCCTATATTACATATATTATTATAATAAATATATACTGAATATAAGTGATATTTATACCATGTATTAAATTATGTAAATAAATAAATAATGATTTAAGTAAAAATAATTTGAATAACATGTAAAATCGCATAGGAATAACAAGACATTTATCACACAAAACATGGAGTTAAAGATAAATGAGTAATATAAATCCCTAAATATGGTGATGTACCTTTTTTATTATTACCATAAAATTATGTTGTCTAGGATTGGAATTCTGTCATTGAGGTTAAAATTTCTAATGTCCTAAAAATACAGTCTTCAATGAATGTTTCAACCAGACTGAGTGAGTGTATTCTTCAAGAGAAACATATTTGCTACAATATACATGAATATGGTACGGTGATAGATTTATAATAAAATTATACATATCATATAGTTGGTTTTAACGAGTATGAAATGTTTCAAAACATAAAGTAAGAGATTTCATGTCACCTTTTATTACCATGAGATACATTCCTTATTCCCCACTCACTGTTATTGTGTGGTATATAAACTGCCCTATGAAATGTTATATACTGAATATTCTGGTTTTCATGGTATTATTACATTCAGGAAATTTAATTTTATTACATGTGGAGTATGATTATATGTTACCAAGTTGTATGAGTCTATTGAAACAATCTCATTGTTTACCAAGAATGATTATGATTATGATTCAACTGATGATATCTCATGATACCTCTCACAATAACACCCATCACATATCCCCTCCTATAGTTTCCATTACATATTCATGTATTAGTATGATTTCTCAACTCTTTGATATTTATGAAAAATAAGAAATTTTTTTAATGAAAATTTAACTTTATTTCCCCTTTCGATGAGAAATATATGTCCTTTCAAAACCATGATTTCTAAAACTGATTTCAAAAATGTTTTAATTTTATGATATTATGATAAAGGATATTTTTACCCATGTTTTACCTTATATGGTATTACATGTAATCTTCTTGTAGTTTTCCTATCAAGTCACTTTACATAACTTTTAAGGTAAAAAAATAATTTTCCATACGTACGGTCTTACCACTATTACAACCATCATTTCCTTGAAGCTTCCATTGTACATTTACATGTTTAATTTAAATTTAAATTGTTTTATTAATATCCTGAAAATTTATTGTTTTTAACATTGTTTTTAATGAAAACAATTTCAAAAATCTTTTATGGTTTATCAATACTTCCATTAAAATATTTCAAAGAAATTTTCAATGAAAAGGGTTTTCAAGAATGTATTATGTTTACGAAATGTTTTAATATTTTTGAATCATTATTTATAATTTTTTAAAGAAGAAGGTTTATAAAATTATATCAATTATTTATTTATAATTTTACAATATTATTTTCATGTAAATCGTTTTAAAAAGTTTTAATGTTTTAAAAAGTAATTTTTCAAAGAATAGAGGATATTTTCCTCGAGAAGTGTTTTTAAAAAATACTTCCAAATTATTTCCTATATATGAAGACATATTTTTTTTGTTACTCAATCCTTTCTAGGAAATTATTCAAATCTTACATTCATATTCTTTCTAGGAATTGTTAGTATTTTTAGGGCTTTATATTTAGGAAACACATTCCTATTTCATGTGTAATATGCTTTTGAACCCCACTTCTTTTAATAGTCTATGATTATGAGACCAACCTTTTCTCCATAGGTAATTATATGATTAAATGTCCATGATTAAAATATAATTTCATGAGTTACAATATGATTAATTTTTATAATATGGTTTCTCTCATATGTATTAATTTTTTATTTCATGGGTCGGATCTATATCGATCTCCAATGCATTGTGTAATTATGGATGACTCATGAGTATATATGTTATGTGTGAACAAGATTTTATGTTTACAATGTTATGAATATACATAATTATAAGTTCATAATGTTTTTCATAGACCTAGTTTCATGTCCATAAGTTTATGCATGAACCATATTACATGTTCACAATATTATGAGTGACCATATTACTTGTTCACAATATAATGCCTGGACGTGGTTACAGGTCTATAAGTTTAAGTGTGGACCAAATTACATATTAAAAATGTAATGTGTGAACATGATTACATGCTCTCAATGGTATTCATGGACCTAATTTCATGTTCATAAGGTTATGTGTGAACTTGATTACACATTCATAATGTTGCTAATGAACCTAGTTGCATGTCCATAAGTTGATGCGGGGGCATGACTTCATTCCCTTGACATAATGAGTAATCCTATTTCAATTTATAAATGTTCACAATTTTATAAACATTTGTGCATTTGTATTATTCCTATGTTATGATTTTATAAATTATGATCTTAATTATCTTATCATGGATGTATTAATAATTTCCAATCGTTATTATGATCTATAATATGCATGGTATTATATTCAAATGTTATTCTTAGGTTTCATACCATTTTTTCTTGTTATGCTTACACATTTCCTTTATTTTCACTTAATGTGAATCTGATATCACCCCTTACTTAAGTTTCATTTACCCAGGTGATGAATAATGTTTTTAGGTAGAATTACTAAATTTTTAGATCTCTAAGGGAGATAGTGAAGATCTTTCACCAGGATAGATGATTTTTTCCAATTTTCCAAACACACTAAACTATTACAATCATTGGTCATGAATTTTTGTAATTTGCTCAATATTTATGTAATGTGATGTAATATACATATATTATATGCCCAAGTACCAATATTGGAAGACCATTTTATATATTTTACATAAATTAGAAAACCATTTGTTTATATGGAGAGGTGTTATCTATGCTTTCAAGAGTTGTGGTAGAGGTTGATGAGCACTCCCATATTGAGATTTCTTTAGGAGAGTGTTGAGTAAGTAGAGTTTTGTGATGCAATAGGGACTAGACATGGTTGTGTCTTGTAGTAGTTAAAGGTATTTATTTACTATGGTTAGCATCATTTTATTTTATAAAAGAAAAAATTTGTGACCCCTGATATTGAGTTTGTTGTGGTAGTCTTCGTATTAAAGATGTGGTGACACTATCTGACAGGAGACCTAATTATCTTTTACTCTAACCAAAACAGTCTCACGTATATCTTCTCAAAAAAGGATAATAACATGAGATATATTTTATGGCTATATATCCTTTAAAACAATGAAATCAAGATTATCTATACATTTGGGTAGGGGAAAGTTGTGGAAGATTCTCTCAATAGGAAATATTGTTCTGAGTTGTTGGCTGAGGCATCAGAGTAGTTAGTCAAATTAGAGTTTTCCTTCATTGAAATGTACAGTTCATTGTATCTTCAGTCAATGGTTGTAACTCCAAAGATTTAACAGGGTGTCAGATATTCTCATCATAGAGATACATACTATTTAACTTACGTACACAGATATCAACTGGACATACTCATGATGAAAATTATTAAGGTGGGGACCAAGTTATCCTTTTTAGAGGATATATGATGGTGCCATTGAAATTTAGGGAGGATGTGATGTAAAATTTTCATACATCACCTTTTAAGGTATATCCTTGTGTAGAAAATGTCTACCATGAACTTCGATGTCAGTTTTGTGGCCAAGCATAAAGAACGGTGTTATAGAGATTGTCTCTCGATGCCTCACTTGTCCACAGGTGAAGGATGTGCATCTGTTTCCATTAGGTTTATCTCAACCCCATCAGGTTCAACAGTGGAACTAGGATGGGATATTTTGAGACTTCATAATGGATTTTCCATGTTCATCCTAAGGTAACAACGCTATCTGGGTAATTATAGTCTGACTCACAAAGTTGGACCACTTCCTAGCTATTCTAGAGTAGAGTTTAGTATATATCATGAGATGCCTTTATGTGAAAAAAGATACTTTGAATCCCTATAGTCCCCTCATCAATTTTCTATGACTATGATGCGCTCTTCACATATCAATTATATAGAGGATTACAAGAGGCCTTTGCGACTCGGTTATATTTTAGAACAACATTTCTCTCCTAGACTGATTGTTAGATAGGGTGGACCAATCATATCTTGGGGGACATGTTGCATGCTTTCATGTTGAGATTTTTCCATAGTTGGGAGTATCAACTATTTTTACTTGAGTTTGTGTACAATAAAGCCTTCCATACATCATTTTTATGGAATGATTCAAGGATTTATATAGGTGACACTAAAGGTCACTACTTTTTTCTACTGATCTAGGTGAGTCAGCAGTCATGGGCCGGGAGTTGGTGTGAGCTACTACAGAGAAGTTACAGATCATCCAGGAGTATATGAGGACTATACAGAGCTATCATAAGCCTTTTTTAGACCAATGACGAGACATATGGAGTTCAAAGAGGGAGACCTTGTGTTCTCAAGGTTCTCACCGTGATGTGGGTTGAGATGATTTCTCCATGGTGTAATGTTATCTTTGAGATTAATTAGTACCCTCTAGATATTATGTACAGTTGAAAATGTGGAATACCTCTTCACTCTACTAGGATAGTTGTACTGGGTACACAATTTCTTCAATGTTTCATAGTATAGGTGATTCCTACTTGTCCCATCACAAATTATCGACTAGGGTGAACTGGACATTGAGGATGATGATACATTGGCAGAGTACTGGGTTGACATCGAAGATCGACATGAGATGATTCTTCATGGGAATTTGATTACCATTATCTATGTCAAGTGGATGTACATGAATCTATAAGAGAGCACTTGGGAGTGGGAGACACAGATGTGAGGCTAGTACCATCATATTTTTGTTATTGTTTCTCTCTTTTCGGAATGAAAATCCCTAAGGAGGGGAGAATTTAATAACTCGAATTTTCTATGTATTATTTTTGGATATTATATGGATTATTTTTTAGACTATGAGCCTAGAAATTATGTAAATATGAGGCCTACTTTTACCAAAATAAATATATTAAATAGCACGCATACACATTTTTCTTAAAAAAATGGAATAACACTTGAATGGGGCTCATATTAGAAATATGAGGATACGGTTGATTTCAGAATTTGTTTTTCCCTATGAGTATAATAATATTTTTCAGCATATACATTTTGTGAAAACGAATTCATGGGCATAAAATTAATAAAATAAGATGATTAGAAAATTTATTTTACTTTTATTTGATGTAGTGATTTTCTTTCTAATTAAATATACAGCTATTGATTTTATCTCCAATGTTGATATTAAACCCCCGAGACATAGAATCCATTAGAATTGGGTGTTTTTAAGGAATGATGACAGATTAGGATAGGATAGTAGATCATTGTGGAAATGGAGTTTTCGGAACTAGTCAACAACAGCAACACAATAGTTCTTTATCAACAATCTATCCAGAATCCATGTAGGATGTTTTATTTTAAGATTTTCATCCAATTTCATATTATTAGATGAATGTGATTCAATTCCACAAAAAAATTGATACGCACATATTTAGTAAAATTAAATTGATGGAATTTTTATATTTCATGCTGATTTATCCTTCTCCATTCTTCTCCTTGTATGATAATGAATCGAGGACAAATGAACAAAGGTCAAGGTTCGTACCTTAATTTTTTTATCTTTTGTATTTATTCCCAGGTTCTATGCATGTTCATCATGTGACTTTTATTTTATCTATGTTTTTACAAAATACTCGATATTCGATCATTGTTCATTCGTTCGTCAGTGAAAAATATTTATACCGCATGTGAGGTTTTTGATCGACGATGTGGTTGAGGCATGAAAATGATAATCGATGGTCAGGAGTGTAATGGATGGATTTTTTGTTCATGTTCATTTAATTTTTAACACAAGGTGACTGTTTTACATGATAGATCATTTATCAAGTAGATTTAAACCTCAATTCTAGTTGGTGATGAGGGAAAGGCTCGACCGACCCCCGATCTATAGGTTCTAGCAAGCGAGGTGGCTCTAGAGAAGTACAGGACAATGCAGAACATATACCAGTAGATCTAGAAAATACAGAGAAACATGGGGTGTATTTTAGGTTTACATGTCATGTAAAACCCTATGATTTTATGGTATTTCTTTTTTTTTCAGTTAATCTTTTTGATAGTTTACATTACATGCAACTCCAAGATAAAACAAAACCATGATATACTATTAATATTATTTTTAAAATGAAATAAGCCCCATGTTGTTAAATTGGGGTTTATGAATAGGATTAACTATATTATTAATATATATTATTTAATTCATTGGTTACCAAAAAAATTAAAATAATATAAACACCAATTTAAAATAATGAATTTTTTTATAAGAGCTATTATTATGAGCGAAAGGTTTTTTCGTAATAAATTAATTTAAATACTATACATTAATTATATTAATTAAATTAATATGTATTTAATTTTTAAAATTCATTCTATTTTTTTATATACATTATATAAAAACTAAATCTAATTTGTACTCATAAAGAGTCATATTTTTAAAAATGCAGTTTTCTACCTTTTGCGGGTGCACTTATTTTAAATCTAGTTTTTGATAATTTTGTAAGTTATATTTCAAAAAATAATCTTCTTATTTTAAAGGACAGTATACAAAAAAAATTGATTTAAATTTTGGTATTTTTTCTGATATGTTACATATTTTGTTGAATTGTAAAAATTACTGAATTTTAATTGAAAAAAACCTTTTCAACCTAATAATTTATTGGGACAAATTATATTTTTGATTGATTTTAATGTCTAGTTATATAAATATTTATCACATAAAACAATTTTGTTGATTTCAATCAATTTTAAATTGAATTTTAATATATAAAAAATTCAATCTTTTGAACATTTTAACATTAAAAGCATGTGTTCTCAATTCCTTAATGGAATTAATATAAATTAATTATTAAAACTAGTGTGTTTTGAATTTTTGAAAATGGATTCCATGTTTGGAATTGGTGGTTTAAAATTATATAAATGGGATTCTTTTATTTTGGAACATTATGAGTAGTAACATTATTAAATTTTTAATTCACACAATTAAACATAAATCTAGAAATTGAGGGTAAAAATAATATTATAAGTATTATAAACATACCCTAAAACATGTCCAAATTTCATTGGATGAGTGGGTGTCTACAAAAATCATCCATGGGATGATATTATAACATTTTAAATCCACTTGGTAGAGATTATGAAATTTAATATATTTTAATAAAAGAAAAATTAAAGATGTCATTGTCACGACCCATCCCCCAAGGCCCGTTCCATGACTACCCCAAGCCCGCCTTCCATAGGCCAGGGGCAGGAGACTAGCACCGAAAGGTGTATTCCATAAAACCGGGAAGGTATTGCCTTTATAACCTATAAACAGACGCTACCATGCACACAGCAAGATACAAACACAATTAAACTGCATAGTAAAAAGAGTGTCTACAGTAAGAAAATGGGGCCAGAATACCATGCCAACTGAAAAGTACAAGTAAACTGAAAAAGATCCTATGAAAACCCACCAAAAATCCTACCTAAAGGGTTGGTACATCTCTCGAATGGTCGTGTCTGTGGTATGTCTAGTATAAGTCCACCACTGACCTACCTCCAGTCTGGGTACTCTTGTCCTCTGTCAGCGTTGTCTGTTGTCTGCACCAAACACAACAAGGTGAGGGCATAGCCCGTGCATGGGTGAGTATAATGAAAATTAGTAGGGACCTCGAGACCCTCAAGGTCTCACAAAATCCACAAAGTATAAACCACAATTCATGTAAACCAGTTACAACCCTACTTACGTATATGCTCATACATATACCTAAGTTATCAAGTATACCCATCCGTGTCAGGAGGAAACACAGGGTCCAAGTCCAAAAGCCCAAAGCTCAACTATTCTTCAAAGGAAGGAATACCATGAAGGTAAGTTTCACACAGGTACTCCACATAGAATAATACCACTAGGATATCATCTTTAAGGAAAGTACCACAGAGGTACGCCACATAGAAGAATAACAAAAAGGTATCACCACGAAGGTAAGGATTCCACTCATACCAGGTATAACAAAGGTATAGTAGTAGAGATGATTAGATGTAACTACTAAATCATCTTACATTGTTAAGAGGTGGACCCACGAAGGATCCAAAATTGTAGACCAGCATAGGATCCTAGTACAGCATCAGACCAACACATGATCCTAGTACACCGTCATACCCACACAGGACGCTACTTCAATGTCAGTACATCATCAGACCCACACAGGATCCTAGTACAACCTCAGAACATCTTCAGACCCACATAGGATCCTAGTACATTGTTAGTACATCGCCAGACCCACACTGGATCCTAGTACATCGTCAGTACATCGTCAGACCCAAACAGGATCCTAGTACATCCTCAGTACATCATGAGACCCACACAGGATCATGTTACATCATTAGAACACTGTCAGACCCACACAAGCACCTAGTACATCATTAGTACATTGTCAGACCAACACAGGATCCTAGTACATCATCACAGCTAGCTACAGGGTGTCTGGACATAGCTTGCTCATCTCATGGATAGTCCAATCCTCAAGCTACAATTTGATACTCCAACTACCACAAAGTCCCATGATGAAGTATCCCAATGGACCTCCATGTAAAATAGGTATCAACGCAACATACGGTGCGTCATTCAAACGCATAGTTTGTATGCTATTATCCTCTTAGTCTCGAGGGCCCTATCAGGTTCATGCTTGATCCAACCTGAATATATTCCAACTTTATCCAAATCTCAATTGGGGTATACCAAAAAGAGCGTATCGCTCCAAGGTTTCTGGTTCCACTGACGGTTCATCAAACGGATTCTCGGTGCCAATGTTATGGCTGAAAAAACGTTTAGGGTCAAAACTGGTCTGGGTCCGGTCTAACCTGGTATGACCGACCTGGCCAGCTTGGTCTGGCCCGGCTAGCACTGGGCGGCCCGACCTGGCAGCCCAGCCTGGCTGCATGCAGGTGGGAGACACACTCCCCCCACTTCTACTCACTGAATGACCAAATCCGTATGGTCACCATGCAGCAGGTGGGACCCACTCGGGTCTTGCTCGGTCCAGCTCTACTGGACAAAACAGCCAGCCCTTGTCCTCCTAGCGGCACGTCATGCCCTGCCACTCTGCAGCCGGACGAATGTTGGCTCCCTTCCACCATCCACTACGGCTATCAGGGACGCGACCCCTAGCTCTAATAGTGGTGCATCGTGCACCGCCCCTCCGCGGTCAGTCGAATGTTAGCCGCCCGTTGACAACCTCCGTGGCCTGCAATACCCATCTACCCTCCGGCCTTCGCACGCTCTCTTCCTCTATAGACGGCATAGGCATGCGCCACCCAGGTTTCGCGTGACTATCCCAGGAGTTAGCCACCTCCTTTCTCCGCTGTAAAGAATACAACAACCATGAATAATAACGAAGGGATCAGGCCATGTTCGTTTGGCATGTACCCTCCACATTAGTTCGGTATCAAGTAGATCAAGTGGATTAATTCAACTAAAAACACAAAAAGTAACAAAACTCTTAAAATGAAGGTTCGTTGATGTGTTGCATGATGAAGAAGGGTTAAGGTGAAGAGGGTGCCAATGATCATTGCTTCTGAAATCACGCTTACGAAGACGGATCATGCGTCATCCTCCTTTTTTATTCCAATGAATGTTATTCGATGGAGATGAGTTTCTCCATGTTCTCCCAAGCATCTACCATTGCCAATGATTGCTCCCAAGGAAAAATGAGGATCCAATAATGTATGTTTCATAAATTTAATTGTTAGCACAAATTAAATAGGCATCATTAATTACGATAAGGTTAGCATAATTAATTTAGGGGAAACCTAAAGTCCCCTCCCTCATTAAAGAGGGATTTCAAAAGTCGGGTGGTCCCCACCATTAAGAATTCAAATAGGGGGTTTTAGTTCGGGTGGTCCCCACCTCCAAAGATTTGAATTCAGAGGATAAAAATAAAATAAAAGTTATTTTAAAATTTTATTTTTATTCCATGGAAAACAAAAAAAACTATCTTTCACCCCCAAACAACTGTTGTTGATGTGAAAGTCTCCATAAGTGAATATTGGCGCAATGTGTTCAACGGTGTCGTCAAATTTCAATTTCAAGTATCGGTTCCAAATATACAAAAACCCGCTCACATGTTTACTAAACGTACCCAAAATAAAGTTTAGAAATTATTTTCAGGCACATCGGGCCTCAGAATCATGTGTCTTAAATTTTCGCAGACTCGTAAAATTCTCATATAATTAAAAAAAATTACAAGTAATTTTCGGGTGTTTACATTCTCCCCACCTCTAGGATTTGTGTCCCTGAAATCCACATCCAAAAAACTAGGAAAACAAGTGGGGGTACTGAGCACGAATCTGAGCCTCCCGCTCACATGTTCTCTCCTGGAGGTTCTCATGCGGCTAGAGAACACGCACCAGAGGTATCGACCACCCACGAATGACCTGCTCTCGTCGATCCTCAATCTCTACTAGAACCTCCGTAAATTTCACCCAATCGTCGATGTCTAGCTTGTCATGGTCGATGATGTGGGAAGGTTCATGCATGTATGTCCTCATCTGAGATACATAGAAGACATCGTGCACCCAGTGCAACTGAGGGGGAAGTTCTAAGCTATAAGCCACCTCACCAACTCTACTGAGGACCTGAAAGGGTCCGATGAGCTTTGGGGATAACTTGTTGCCCCAGCCATACCTCTGCAAACCTCATCGGAGTGAGACCCGTAGGAAGACATGGTCACTATCCTTTGTAACGACCCAAACTTTTTGAGTAGTATAGTAACTTACTCTTAATGATTTAATGGAGATGTTAATGGTTAATGAAAAAAGAGGAGTCGATGGCTTCATCCAGTAGACTCGATCCTTATGAGGCCCACTTATCAGAGCTTGGGAAGAAGGTGGCATCTTTGGGCTTCGCTTTAGACCAAGCCCAGGCCGAACTCCAGTGTGTCAAGCTTGAACGGAAATGCCTACGGGAGAAGTTCAAGTTATTATAGATTACTACTAGGGAAATGTTATCTGAGCCTCCCTCAGATTCTCTCACCATAGCACACCTTACACTTAGTTCATATACTGGTGTTATAAGGGGCTATGTGACGAGACCCTAGCCTCTTTGTGTAATCCTTTGGGATGAATAAATTGAGATTTCATCCTTTAGTGATGTTTGTGAAATTTCAAATGTCCGGATAATTTTAGGATGTATTTTATTGATGAATTTTAGAAAAAGGATATTTTAAAATATTTATGTAAACCTTCAATAATTAATGATGTGTAATGATTTACAAAAAATGGTCTTATGCAAAAGTGTTCAGTAAGGAATTTGGAGTCTAATAAGATCAACTTAATTTTTGATTAATAGTAAATTATGAATAGTGATTTTATGCTTAGGATTAGTAATGTGACCAAATGGATTAGTAATCTCACTTAAATAATGTTTTAATATAATTTAGACACCTTGACTAAGTAATGTGATTCAATAAAATGGTTAAATAACATTTTCATAAATTATTAATCAAGTTAGTTTTTTCGGGTGAATAGTGTTTTTTATTTAAAAATTTAATTAAAAATATTTAGAAAATTATATTTATAAAATGAACTTTATTTTTGAACTCAGAGCTTCGATATTATGTTATAGAAAATTTTTGGGATTTTTCTAAGAAAGATGAATTTTTAGTGAATAGTAAAAATGTAGTTTTAGGGTTTCGGTATGTTAAATGACATCATAACTGTGTCATGATGATTTCATGAGATATTTTAAGGTATGGAAGACTAAAGGGGATGAATTATTGTGTGAGGTGTCCCAAGTGGCCAATACCATGGGCAAATACCATGGGCAACGCCATGGTTTTTCCAAAACCACCAATGAGGTGTCCCTTGGCCATTAATGCGTTGTCCCCTCACTTTCCCTATAAATACCAAGCCCTCCTCTCATACATTCGACTCCAAAACCATCCTCAATGAAGTTCTGGTCTCTGTATCTCCCAAGGCGTCCTCCCAAGGTTCCCTTAAGCCTCTCAAGGTCCCAACCATTGAGTTTTAAGAGTTACGTTTAAGGTAAGGGATCTGACCTCTCTCTTTGTTTTCAAGTAATCTCTTTTATGTCATTCCTTTTATGTTCCATGTTCTTATGTTGGAGGATGTTCTTTTATATTACTCTTACTACCCATTTCATGTTAATATGATGAGAGATCCCCTCTTACACTCATCATTTTGTTTTATGAATGTTTAAGTGGCGCCGTTATGCTGCTCAATTTTTAAGGGATTCTTTCACCCTTCTCATTTTTCAAGTTCTATTTTCATGTCAAGTCTTTCAAGTTACTGTTTATTATGTTGGGGAATGATATCTATATCAATAATACTGATATTTTATGATCAAATTATGAGATACCCTATTTTATCTCGTCAATTCATTTTTATTGAAGTTTAAGTGACGCCGTTAGGCTGCTGAATTTTTATAAGAGAAATCTTATTTTTGTCTTACTTCCATGTTTTTCAATTCAAATGGTATGTCCTTCAAATTTCATTACCATGATTCATATCCTTTATATTCTGTCCCTATGCTATTTTTATATATCATTTATGATTGGGTAACCAATGCCCCCTCTATTTTCATCATTTTCTAAAACCCTGTAACGTAGCCGTTATGCTGCAGAATTTTCGTCTCAAAATGCCTCTCTCTTTTCTCAAAATTATTTTATGTTATTAAGTGAATACTCCAAACTATTATTTCAACAGGGGTATTCACATATATATCAAAATGTTATATTTTAAATTCTTGGTTTTACACACATGAAACCCTCTTTCCCTTTCCATGGGTTTAAAGTGACATAAAGATCATGTCTTTAAAGCAGATTTTAAAACGTTATGATTATGAAATGAAACCAATTTATTTTATGCTATATGGGTTGTTTATGAAATGATTTATGATGATATATATGTGTGTCACATGATAATATAGAAATGTCAAGGGTGCGCCCAGATAGCGCTCCAATGCATTGGGTTAAGACTTAATCTCTAGAGATGACCTTTTCGACTGATACCTTGGTGAATAACCTTGGTAAGTTTTAATGACACCTTGGGGATGGACCTTGGTGAAACGAAATGATTGTCAATATTAAATGTTTGATCCACATATTCAAGTTATAAAAAATGTTATTTTCATTATTATATGCCTCATGATTTCTTTCTCGTGCCTTAAAGTTCTTTTCATGACCTTATTGAAGTATCTCAAGTTCACATGTAAAATGTTTCTCTTGTTTCCCTTACTGGGCCTTCTGCTCAGCCTTTCTTTTGATGTATGTCCCCAGGTTATGAGATGTAGTAATGAACCTAGGATTAACTTAAGGATAAGCCTTTAAAGTGTTTAAGAATAATGTTTTATGTTGTTTTCATGTATTATGTTCCTTGTTTCCAAGACACTAAACCTTAAAGATCCTCATTTTTGTGTAATGTAATGAAAGTTTATGTTATAATAAGGTGGGATTCCATAGTTGGTATCAAAGGATGGTTTAGTTATTTGTGGAAATTAGGATATAAAAACTTTAGGGATAACCATATATAAATGTTTAAATATAGGAAAACTTCCTATTATTTTGGTAAGTATTGAGTAAGTGGTTTATCAAACAAATAAATCCCTCTCTGGATATGAGCAGGTAGAGCCGGCTCTGGCACAGATGTACATAGGGGTAAAACCCGAAAACACCGCTTTGAGCTAGACTTGAATAGGAAATGGTGCCTGATAATAGTCCTTGCTACACTCTTGGTTAAGACACTCCTGGGGGATTTGTTTGGTTAATCACAAGCTTTTTATGAATCATTATGAAGGAATTATAGTGAAATGTAATTTTCTAAGAATGAAGTCTTAGTTAAAAGATTCATAAATAAAATAAGTTTCTCACTAAGGATTTATCCATTTAGAAAATGGAAGGAAATAGGAGGAACCGTGCAGATGGTGACTACAATGCACCATATGCTGGCGGCCCTCCGATGGAAGCCGTAATGGAAACATTCATGTGAATGATGGACCAACTGACTCAAGTTATGAGTAATAACTTGAATCAAGCTGAGAGGCTGCCCTCACCACGAAGGTAACAACACTCTGTTGAGTCCTTCATGCATCAACAACCACCAACATTAATTGGATCTACTGACCCATTGGTTGCGAAACAATGGATAAGCTCTATTGAAAAGATATTTTTTGTACTCCTTTGTTCGGAACAAGAAAAATTCACCCTTGCTGTTTACCGCCTAGAGGGAGAATCTGATCAGTGGTGGTTACTGGTCAAAAACACGAAGCCTAGAGGAGATATGTAAGCTATGGAGTGGGAAGAGTTCCAGGGAATATTATTTAATAAGTATTTCCCCCATTCCATGAGAACAAGAATGGAGAAAGAGTTTCTCGAGCGGAAGCAGAAGGAGAACGAATCTGTCGGAAGCTATGAGATGAACTTCACCCGACATTCACGATATACCTCTAGCTTTGTCATGGATCCAAGTGGTAAGGTTGATAGATTTTTCAGTGGACTGAGACCTCATCTGCGGAAGAATTTAGCCAACCGGGACTACGATAGGTACGAGGAGATTGTGTGGAGTGCAATGAAAGTGGAGCTGGAGTTTGGTGAGACACAGTGGTCTCATAAGTCAAATGACAAGAAGAGATCGTTGGAGCCCATTTTAGGGAAGACTTTTGATCAGGGAAGAGGTGGAAAGCAAATGCAACTTACCACATGCAATAAATGTGGGAAGAAGCATCCGGGGAACTGCTTGATCGGAAGTGGAAAGTGCTACAAGTGTAGAAGAGGAGGCCATATTGCTCGTAATTGTTGTAGTGAGGTGAAGCCCCAACTCCCCAACACTAATGACAGAGGAAAGATGGTTTTGTCCTTACCCTAAGTCCATTGCTTCAAGTGTGGACAGCTTGGGCACTATGCTAATCTTTGTCCAAATCCAAGGGTAGTGGAGGGGAATCACCATCAACCTCAGCAAAGGCCAGGGGAGAAAGGTCGTGTTTTTTCTATCACAACAACTGAAGTTGAAGCTTCGAATGACATGGTAGCAGGTACTCTTGTTGTCCTCTCAAAACTAGTAACTAATTTGTTTGATTCTTGTTCTACGCATTCCTTTATTTCCTCCAGGTTTGCAAAGAATATAGAATCAATCCCCGAACTGCTTGAGGTAGAGTTGTTAGTCAAGACTCCATGTGGGATTATCCATGCATCAATAGTGTTTATAGACTCTAGTGTTTACTTTAGTGAGCACAATCTTATCTCAAATATAGTAGTCGTTCCCATGTTGGAATTAGACGTTATACTAGGGATGGACGGGATCTCAAAGTATAATGCTATGATCAAATGCAGAAGTAAGGAAATCTCAGTAGTCTTGAATAAACGACCGACACTTATCTTCCAAGGAGAGATATCCCGAACTGATCCCTATCTAGAAGCACCTCCTATAGCTTTATTTATGGAGTTAATCAGTGATGATGAAGAAGTAAAAGGGAGCATACTAATAGATGATTTTCTGATTGTTCAGGAATACATGGATGTATTTCCTGAGGAGTTACCTGGACCTCCCCCAGAAAGAGAGGTAGAGTTCTCCATTGAACTCGTACCTGGGTCTCAACCGATATCAAAGACTCCGTATAGAATGGAAAATGTGGAGCTAGAAGAGTTAAAGAAACAACTCCAAGACTTGTTGGAGAAGGGGTTTATCTGAACGAGTGTGTCTCCTTGGGGAGCACCAGTTCTCTTTGTGAAGAAGAAGGATGGATCAATGCGTCTATGAATTGATTATAGAGAACTGAACTGGATCACAGTGAAGAATAGATATCCTCTTCCAAGAATTGATGATTTATTTGACCAACTTCGTGGGGCTCAATTCTTCTCCAAGAATGACCTTCGATCTGGTTATCATCAACTGAGGGTGAAGAAGGAAGATATTCCAAAGACATCCTTCTGATCAAGATATGGGAATTATGAGTTTACTGTTATGCCCTTTGGCTTGACTAATGCTCATGTTATTTTCATGGATTTGATGAAGAGTGTCTTTAAGGACTACCTTGATAACTTTGTGGTAGTTTTTATTGATGATATTTTGATTTATTCAAAAAGTCGTGAGGAGCATGAAGATCATATGAGGGTTATTTAGAAAACACTACAGAAGGAGATGCTCTTTGGAAAGTTCACCAAGTGTGAGTTTTGGTTACAACAAGTCTCTTTCTTGGGGCACATCGTAACCAATGAAGGAATCTCGGTTGACCCTGTAAAGACAATGGTTGTGGAGGAGTGGCCTCAACCCACAACAGTGACTGATATTTGTAGTTTCCTTGGTTTAGCGTGATATTATAGGAGGTTTGTGAAAAACTTTTCACTGCTTTCTAATCTACTAACCAAGTTGACTCGAAAAGGGTTTAAGTTCATCTGGACAAAGGAATGCGAGGAATATTTCCAAGAGCTGAGGAAGAGATTGGTTACCGCACCTGTGTTAACACTACCCTCTATCGGAGAAGGATTCGTTATTTTTAATGATGCATCTCTGAAAGGGATTGGTTGCGTCCTCATGCAAAATGAAAAGGTAATTGCTTATGCATCTCAACAATTGAAGATTCATGAGCAGAATTATCCTACGCATGATCTAGAGCTAGAGGAAGTTTTTTTTTTTGCTCTAAAGATATGGAGGCACTATCTTTATGGGGAGAAATGTGATATATACACTGACCACCAAAGTTTAAAGTATATTTTCACATAGAATGAATTGAACATGAGACAAAGGAGATGGTTGATGATTATTAAAGACTATGATTGTTCAATTCATTATCACCCTGGAAGAGTAAACAAAGTCGCAGATGCGTTAAGCAGGAAAGACCCTCTTGTTCTGGAAACAATGAGGATCCTAGGAGATCCCTTGATTAAAGATCTAGTAAAACTGGACATGGGATTTATAAGGAAAGGGACATCATCAAACCAATCCCAAATGATTTCTCATCCTTCATTACTAGAGAAGATAAAGAAGGATAAAAAAGAAGATCCTTTTCTACAGGAGAAGTTGGAGGCTTGAAAAGATGGGAAGTTCCCTGATTTCAATATTGATCAAAAAGGTGTATTGAAATTTCATACAAGACTATGTGTTCCATCTATTCCAGATATAAAGAAATAACTAATGGATGAAGCTCATAGCTCTACTTTATATATACATTCAGGAAGCACTAAAATGTATAGAGACCTTCGTGATCATTATTGGTGGGATAACATGAAGAGGGAGATTGATTATTACACTACAAGTTTCCTGGTGTGTCACCAAGTAAAGGCAGAACAAAAACTTCCTAAGGTGGAATTACAACCGCTACCCATTCCAGTATGGAAGTGGGATAATATCACTTTGGACTTTGTAACTGGTCTCCCGAAAACATCCAAAGGAAAAAATGCGATATGGGTTATTATGGACCGTCTCACCAAGACCGCCCATTTTATCTCTATTTGGGAAGATTTCCCTCTGGATCAACTTGCCAAGATATATTTAAAGGATGTGGTAAGGCTGCATGTTGTACCACTATCCATCGTGTCTGATCGTGATCCAAGATTTACATCAAAATTCTGGAGAAGTCTCCAACATGCTCTGAATACTGAATTGAATTTTAGTACGGCCTATCATCCTCAAACTAATAGCCAATCTGAAAGGACTATTCAGACACTCGAAGACATGCTGAGATTATTCTCAATGGAATTTAAAGGTGGATGGGATCAACACCTCCCTTTAGTTGAGTTCTCCTATAACAACAGTTTCCATTCGAGTATTCAGATGGCACCCTATGAAGCTCTATATGGAAAGCGATGTAGAAATCCTACTTGTTGGGATGAAACTAGTGAGAGAAAGCTTCTTGGGCCTGATCTTGTGCAAGAGATGACAGAACAGGTTCATTCCATCCAACAATACATAAAGGTTGCTCAGAGTCGGCAGAAGAGCTATGATGACAATCGTCGAAGGGACTTCGAGTTTGGTGTTGGAGACAAAGTCTTCCTTCGAATTTCTCCATGGAAGAGAGTCATGCGGTTTGGGAAGAAAGGTAAGATCAGACCTAGGTACATTGGCCCCTATGAAATCCTTGATTGCATAGGAGCAGTGGACTATCATCTAGAACTTCCACAGAACCTAGCTCAAGTTCACAATGTCTTCCATGTATCCCTCTTGAGGAAGTACATACCCGACCCTTCACATGTACTAAACCCAGAGGTGGTACAACTGGAACATGACCTCTCTTATGAGGAGCAGCCAATGGAGATCTTATATCGTAGAGATAAGGTTCTACGAAACAAAACTACCCACCTTGTGAAACTGTTGTGGAGGAATCATAACTATGAAAAAGTGACTTGGGAGCCTAAGGAACCAATGAAGCAAAACTACCTCTCCTTTTTAACTAGGCATAAATATAAATTTCGGGGATTAAATTTCTTAAGGGGGGAAGAATGTAACGGCCCAAACTTTTTGAGTAGTATATTAACTTACTCTTAATGATTTAATAGATTTGTTAATGGTTAATGCAGAAAGAGGAGTCGATGGCTTCATCCAGTAGAATCTAACCTTATGAGGCCCACTTATCAGAGCTTGGGAAGGAGGTGGCATCTTTGGGCTTCACTTTGGACCAAGCCCAAGACGAACTCCAGCGTGTCAAGCTTGAACAGAAACGCCTACGGGAGGAGTTCAAGTTAGTAGAGATTACTACTAGGGCAATGTTATCTGAGCCTCCCTCAGATTCTCTCACCATAGAACACCTTACACTTAGGTCATATTCTGGTGTTATAAGGGGCTATGTGATGATACCCTAGCTTCTTTGTGTAATCGTTTGGGATGAATAAATTAAGATTTCTTCCATTAGTGATGTTTGTGAAATTTCAAATGTCTGGATAATTTTATGATGTATTTTATTGATGAATTTTGGAAAAAGGATATTTTAAAATATTTATGTAAACCTTAAATAATTAATGATGTGTAATAATTTTCAAAAAATGGTCTTCTGCAAAAGTGTTCAGTAAGTAATTTGGAGTCTAATAAGATCAACTTATGTTTTGATGAATAGTAAATTATGAATAGAGATTTTACGCTTAGGATTAGTAATGTGACCAAATGGATAATTAATCTCACTTAAAGAAAGTTTTAATATAATTTAGACACCTTTATTAAGTAATGTGATTCAATTAAATGGTTAAATAACCGTTTCATAAATTATTAATCAAGTATTAGTTTTTTCGGGTGAATAGTGTTTTTTATTTAAAAATTTAATTAAAAATATTTAGAAAATTATTTTTATAAAATTTACTTTATTTTTGAACTCAGAGCATCGATATTATGTTATGGTAAATTTTTGGGATTTTTCTAAGAGAGATGAATTTTTAGTGAATAGTAAAAATGCAGTTTTAGGGTTTTGGTATGTTAAATGACATCATAACTGTGTCATGATGATGTCATGGGATATTTTAAGTGATTGTAGACTAAAGGGGATAAATTATTGTGTGAGGTGTCTCAAGTGACCAATACCATGGGAAAATACCATGGGCAATCCCATGGTTTTTCCAAAACCACCAATGAGGTGTCCCTTGGCCATTAATGCCTTGTCCCCTCACTTTCCCAATAAATACCAAGCCCTCCTCTCATCCATTCGAATCCAAAACCATCCTCAATGAATTTTTGGTCTCCTTATCTCCCAAGGAGTCCTACCAAGGTTCCATCAAGCCTCTAAAGTCCCAACAATTGAGTTTTAAGAGTTACGTTTAAGGTAAGGGATCCGACCTCTCTCTTTCTTTTCAAGTAATCTCTTTTATGTCATTACTTTTATGATCCTTGTTATTATGTTGGATGATGTTATTTTATATTCATATTACTACCCATTTCATGTTCATATGATGAGAGATCCCCTCTTACTCTCATCATTTTGTTTTATGAATGTTTAAGTGGCACCGTTAGGCTGCTGAATTTTTAAGGGATTCTTTCACCCTTCTCATTTCTCAAGTTCTATTTTCATGTCAAGTCTTTCAGGTTCTTTTTTATTATTTTGGGGTATGTTCTCTATATCTATCATACTTATCTTTTATGATCATATTATATGAGACCCTATTTGATCTCGTCAATTCATTTTTATTGAAGTTTAAGTGACGCCGTTAGGCTGCCGAATATTTATAAGAGAAATCTTATTTTTGTCTTACTTCCATGTATTTCATTTCAAATGTTATGTCCTTAAAATTTCATTACCATGATTCATATCCTTTATAATCTGTCCCTATAATATTTTTATAGATCATTTATGAGTGGGTGACCCATTTCCCCTCTCTTTTCAACATTTTCTAAAACCCTGTAACGTAGCCGTTATGCTGCAGAATTTTCGTCTCAAAATGCCTCTCTCTTTTCTCAAAATTATTTTATGTTATTAAGTGAATACTAAAAACTATTATTTCTACAGGGGTATTCACATATATATAAAAATGTTCTATTTTAAATTCTGGGTTTTACATACATGAAACCAGCCTTCCCTTTCCGTGGGTTTAAAGTGACATACAGATCATGTCTTTAAATCAGTTTTTAAAACGTTATGATTATGAAATGAAACCCATTTCTTTTATGCTATATGGGTTGTTTATGAAAAGATTTATGATGATATATTTGTGTATCACATGATAAAAAAGATATGTCAAGGGTTCTACCAGATAGAGATCCAATGCATTGGGTAAAGACTTAATCTCTAGAGATGACATTTAGACTGATACCTTGGTGAATATCCTTGGTTATTTTTAATGACACCTTGGGGATAGACCTTGGTGAAACGAAATTATTGTCAATATTAAATGTTGTAACCACATATTCAAGTTATGAAAAATTTGATTTTCATTATTATATGCCTCATGATTTCTTTCTCATTCCTTAAAGTTCTTTTCATGACCTTATTGAAGTATCTCATGTTCACATGTAAAATGTTTCTCTTGTTTCCCTTACTGGGCCTTCTATCATCCTTTCTTTTGATGTATGTACCCAGGTTATGAGATGCATTAATGAACCTAGGATGAACTTAATGAGAATAATTTGAAGTGTTTAAGAAGAATGTTTTATGTTGTTTTCATTTATTATGTTCCTTGTTTCCAAAACACTAAACCTTAAAAATCCTCAGTTTTGTGTAATGTAATGAAAGTTTATGTTATAATAAGGCGGGATTCCATATCCTTGAACTCCAGAGGTCTCCATATCCTATTGGCATATGACTTCTGCATGCTCTATGCAGTCTTCATCCACTCCTGGATGATCTACACTTTCTCTGTGGTATCTCATACCATCTCTAGTCCCACTTGTGCTGACTCCCTTGGGTCAGTCCAGCACAAAGGCGATCTACAAGGTCAGACGTACAATGCCTCGAAAGGTTCCATCACAATGGTGCAGTGATATATTTTGTTGTATGAAAACTCCAAAAAAGGCAAGTGATCCTCCCATCTATCACCAAAGTCGAGAACTCAAGGATGTTTCATGTCCTCAAGGGTCGGAATAGTCCACTCAGAATGGCCATCCGTCTGAGGATGGAATTTAGTGCTCAAATGAAGCCGCGTCCCGAAAGCCTCCTACAACCCCTTCCATAGCCGAGAAGTAAAACGTGCATTAGGATCAGAGACAATCATCTAGGATACTCTATTTAGCCACACAATCTCTGTCATAGAGAGGCATCCCAAACTCTCTACTGAATCCTACTCTCTGATCGGTAGGAAGTGGGCTGACATGGTGAGTCAATCGACGGTCACCCAGATAGAATCTTGTGTTCTGAATGTATGATGAATTCCTGTCACAAAGTCTATGGATATCACATCCCACATCCACTCTAGGACCTATAAAGTCTGAACTAATCCTGATGGTACATGATGCTCCACATTCACTTCCTGACAAGTGAGGCTCCAAGAGACAAACTATGCTACTACTTTCTGCATTCCTAGACACTAGCTCTATCGTCAGAGATCCTGGTACATCTTTGCCATTCCTAGATATACCACTGGACGGGATGTGTGAAACTCCCTCATCACTTCCTCCTAAAGTGACACTTGTACCATGGTATGTCCTGTGAAGAGGATGACATGCTCCCCACCTTCTGAAAATCCATCAGGTGCTTGTCCTGAAGATATCTAAGCATGTCGAGCCTCACAGTCAGCATCCCCATGATGCGCCTGCCAAACTCGTTGAAGAAGTGTAGGAGTGAATGCAAGAGACAGAAGAAAAACATCTCCATCTTGATCCTCAAAGGATATCTGCAAAGTAGCAAGCTACTTTGTCGCCTCACCTAGAAGCTGTATACTAGATCTTTTACTGAGTGCATCAGCTACAACATTCCCCTTCCCAAGAGTATAGACTATCTCAAAGTCATAGTCCTAAAGGAACTCAATCCAATGTCGCTATCTCATGTTCAGGTCATTTTGAGAGAAGATATACCTGAGACTCTTGTGATCTATGTAGATTGTAAAATGCATTCCCATCAAGTAATTTCACCACATCCTCAAGGTGAAGACCACTGCTGCTAACTCCAGGTCATGGGAAGTATAGTTCTTCTCATGTTGTCTCACTTCTCGACAACCATATGAGATCACTGCTCTCTCCAACATTAGGACACATCTGAGCCTGGTCCCTGATGCGTCATAGTAGACTACGCACCTAATGCCCTCCTCTTGTAGCCTTAATATTGGGGCACTAGTCAGATTCTACATCAACTCCGTAAAACGTTGCTAGAATATCTCTAACCAAATGAAGGGTTTCCCCTTATTCAGCAACACTGATAAAGGTTCAACAACTCTAGAAACATATAGCACAACCCTCTGGTAGTATCCAGCCAAACCCAGGAAACATTGTACGTTTGTCACACTCCAGGGTGGCTCCCATGCAAGTACTACCTCAATATTTACTAGATCAACAGCAACTTCGGCCTCCGAGATGACATGTACCAAGAAGTGAACCTATCGGATCCAGAACTGGAACTTAAAGAGCTTACCATAAAGCAGGGGCTCTCGGAGTGTCTCTAGAACTATATAAATGATATGCATTCTCCTCCTCGGTAGCTGATTAGATCAGAATGTCATCAATGAAGACCACCACCAAGAGATAAATGTATGGCTGGGAGATCCTATTCATGAGTCCCATGAACACTACTGGAGCATTGGTCATGCCCAATGGAATAACCAAGAACTCATAGTGGTCGTACCGACATCTGAATGTTGTCTTCTACATATCCTCATCTCGTACTCTGAGCTGGTGATAGCCTGATCTGATGACTATCTTTGAGAACCATTGTGCCCCCTTAGGGTTATCAAAGAGGTTGTCAATCCTCAGGGGTGGGTATTTGTTCTTCACAGTCACCTCGTTGAGGCTTCGATATTCAACACAAAGCTTCAAGCTCCCATCCTCCTTCTTGGTGAAGAAAATCCAAGCTGCCCAAGGAGAAACAATGGGCCGAATTAATACCTTCTTCTGTAAGTCCTCTAGCTGTACCTACAGCTCACGAAGCTCCACAGGGGCCATCCGATATGCTTGTGTAGATATCAGTGTAATCCCAGGGAATAAGTCAATGTAAAAGTCCACCTCTCTGTGGGGAGGTAGACCCGGAACATCATCATGGAAAACATACACGTACTGGTCCACTATTTCTGGATAACTCGGACTCTCCACATTAATTGCTCTGAGGGTAAGGATAGCAGCTGATGAGGGATTGGTTTCACTATCCTCCGGTTATGTCTATCATGTGCTGCAAAGTCTCCCTTTTTGCTGGTGAAGGTAAACCCGCTCCCATCCATGCAGACACATGGAACATTGTTCCTAATACAGTCAATATGAGCATGGACTATTGATAACCAATCCATACCTACGATGACGTCGTAAGGCCTCGACACCACTACTGGGAGATTCCAGGCATAGATCTTGCCTTCTAGAGTAAGCTTGCACAACCGACACCAGTACTTAATTATATAAACTACTCCTGATGGAGTCTCTAGCTATAAAGATCAAGCCAACAGCTCCATTGGAATCTCCAAGATTTGAACGAGGGTAGTTGTAATAACAGAATGGATGGCACCAGTGTCTATAAGAACTAAAGTTAAGGTGGAGTAAACACAGATCGTACCTAATATCAACTCTAGAGCTCGATGGTCATAGGCCTCAGCTGCCTGGAGCTGAGCTCACCCCTGTCCACCTGCTCCCAGTTGTTGGGGTCGACAACCTGGTGGGGGTGGCGGTAACATCTCGAATCATCTTCCACCACCGGCTACATGGAAAGCTCCTCTACCACATCTGCCTACTCCCTACGGACCACCTTAGTCGAACATTTGTCTCTTCCTAGGTGGTCCTTCGACCATCTGCTGAACATCCGTATGGTGGGTCAGAAAGTCACGAGCCATGTGACCCTACCCGCCGCATGTGAAACACTGCCTATTCCTCGCATGACTGGATCTGTCTCCGGTACCCCGCATAACTGACCCTGAATCCTTCTGTCTTCCACCTGTAGGTCTGTTCCTCTTGGACCTCTATGGGATTTTTCTACTACTGGATGTAGAAGACTCTACTACGTGACGACTGGTGGTGGGTCTCGTTGCTGGTGACTGCTCAACAAAAAAACACTCCACTAAGAGGGATCTCTCTAACACCTCCAAGTACTTCAGGATGCTTAGTGAGATCATTGAAACCCTTATCTCCCCCCTTAGTACCTTCTCAAAAGGTTTGGGCCCTGTAGAATAGGACTCGTACGATATCAATGAAGTAGCGTGGGAGGTCGGTGAACATCACTGTGTACTGAGCCACAATCATGCTGCCCTACGGTAGATGAAGAAGCTCCTTTATGTGCACTATGTGAAGAGTTGATGGGACAAACTCTGCCCAAAATCGGCTCTCGATGTCTGCCCAGAGAAGCCTCACCTCATCGTGAACCCGGAGCATCAAGCTCCACCATCTGCATGCTGCTTCCTGTAGAATACTAGCAGTAAGGATCATCATGAAATAAGATGATGTCCATAAAATTTGAAAGACTCTCACCACATCTTCTAGACAATCCTCAGCTACCTCTGGGCCCATCTCTCCCCTGAAATTGGGTGGCCTCTAGTGTTGTAACTCATGTAACGTGCTCATGCGGAATACACTCTCTGCTGCTTGGGCAAGTGGCATCCGTAGACCAACGGGTAAGGGTGTCGTTGGTGCCTCTGCTGGTGCCTCTACTGGAAGAGGTCCCTGCACTAAGACCTCGTCACTCGGTATACTATCAGAGCGTACTATACCAGGTACCCTAGTTGGCTGTCTATGTGGAGGCATCCTGAAAAAAAACCGGTGCGCCATGGTCAATAAGTTATACCTAGTGAGTTGACTCAAAGAGATCACAAAAAAAAAATTTCTAAGCACACATGCCATCAGTGTTCTCAAGCACTGAGTCAGAAATTATATGTCAGGGTCCTGGTGTATGGATACATCGGTCGCCGCACCAACACTGGATTCACTAAACTGATAACCATACTCATACCACTTAACACTATTTCCAATAAAAGATCAGAGTCCTATGTACTATGGTAGAACCAACTCCTCTAATACCAATTTGTCACGACCCGTCCCCCAGGTCCAATGTCCTGACTACCCTAATCCCACCTTCAATAGGCCAGGGGATATCAACTAGCACCGAAAGGCATATTTCATAAAACAGAGAAAGCATTGCCTTTATAACCTATAAACACACACAGCCAAGTACACAGTGAGATACGAACACAAGTAAACTACATAGTAAAAAAGAGTGTGTACAGTAAGAAAAAGGGGCCAGAATACATGCCCAACAAGAAATTACAAGTAAAATGAAACAACTCCTATGAACACCTTCCAAGGATCCTACCTGAAGGGTAGGTACAACTCTAAAATGTCTATGTCTACGGTACGCCTCATCTAAGTCCACCACTAAGCTACCTCCAGACCTCATACTCCCGTCCTCAATCTGCAATGTCTATCATTTGCACCAAACACAACCAGTTGTGGCATAGCCCGTGAAAAGGTGAGTATAATGATACTTAGTAGGGATTCCAAGACCCTCAAGCTCTCACAAAATCCACAAAGGATATACCACAAAGCATGAAAACCAGTGACAACCCTACATGGGTATATTCCCATACATATACCTAAGTTATCAAGTATACACAACCCAGTCATGAGGAAACACAGGGTCCAACTCTAAAAGCCCAAATCTCAACTATTCCACAATGGAATGAATGCCAAAAAGGTATGTACCGCACAGGTATGCCACATAGAATAATACCACCAAGATATCACCACGAAAAAAAGTACCACACAGGTACGCCACATAGAAGAATACCACAAAGGTATCACCAAGAGGGTAAGGATTCAGATCATACCAGGTATAATATAGGTACAGTAGTAGAGATGATTATATGTAACTACTAAATCATCTTACTCTGTTAAGAGGTAGACCCATGATGGATCCCAAATTGCAGACCCACACAGGATCCTAGTACAGCGTTAGAGCCACACAGGATCCTAGTACACCATCAGACTCACACGGGATCATGGTTCAATGTGGGTACATCGTCTGACCCACACAGGATCTTAGTATAATGTCAATAAATCGTCAGACCCACATAGGATCCTAGTACATAGTTAGTACATCATCAGATCCAAACAGGATCCTAGTACATCGTCAGTACATCGTTAAACCCACAAGGGATCCTATTACATCGTCAGTACATCATCAGACCTACACATGATCCTTGTACATCGTCAGTACATAGTCAGACACACACAAGATCCTAGTACATCATCAGTACATCATCAGACCCATACAGGATCCTAGTACATTGTCACAGCCAGCTAAAGGGTACCTTCACTAAGCTTTCTCGTCTTTAGGAGAGTCTGATCCTCAAGATACTTCTTGATTCTCCAACTACCACGAAGCCTCATGAAGATGTATCCCAATTGACCTCCCTATAAAAGGGGTCTCAACGCCATAGATGGTGCGTCATTCGGATTCTCGGTCTGTAAGTTATTAGCCTTTTAGCAATGAGGGCGTGGTTGGATTCGTGCTCGATCCAACTCGATCGTACCCCATCTTTATCCAAATCTCAAGTGGGGTATACCAAAAGGACCTTCCTGCTCCAAGGTTTCTGGTACCACAGACAGTTTTTCAAATCGACGATTAGGGCCAATGTTATGGTCAAAAGAACGTATAGGGTCAAAACTGGTCAGGGTCAGGGCCGACCCGGTTGGACCGACCTGGCCTGGACTGACTCGACCCAGCCTGCTGGGTCCTCCCCGACCCACACTTGGAGGCCCGACCTAGCCATGTGCAGGGGGGATTCACGCACCCCCTTCTCCTACTCACTGAACGGCCGAAGCTATTCGGTCACCAGGCAACACATGGGACCTGCTCCGGTCCCGCTCGGTCCAACTCAGCTAGCCGAAACGACCAGCCTTTGTCTTCCAGGTGGCGCGTCGTGGGCCGCCCCTCCGTGGTCGGTTGAATGCCAGCCGCCTTCCACCATCCACCATGGCCAGCAGGGCTGCGGTCCCTTGCTCCAATGGTAGAACATCGTGCGCTGTGTCACATCCCATCCTCGGGGCCCGTGACGTGACTACCCCAAGCCCGCCTTCCATAGGCCAGGGGCTGGTGACTAGCCCCAAAGGCATAATCTGGATAAAAAGGGAAGGCATTTCCTTTAATAACTAAAAAAAGAAAATAGTACGCAACTAGAAGTAAACACTAAGTAAAATTTTATACAAAAAAAAGTGCTAAAAGGAAAGGGGCCCGAAATACAAGCCCAACAGTAATGTACAAACAACTAAAAAACTAGTACAAATGCAGAAAGGTAAAATAGAAACTACTGAGTCATCATCTAGAAATCCTACCTGATGGGTGGGTACATATGGCCTCGTCATCACCCCAGGTCTATCCATCCGCTTCGTGTATGTCTTGTTAAGTGATCCACCTCTGGGTACCGTCCGGCTCTACAACTCTCTACCTCGATCAGTGTTGTCCGTCGTCTGCAACTAACATAACGAATTGCGAACATAGCCCGTGCAGGGGTGAGTATAACGATACTCAGTAGGACCCTGAGACCCTCAAGGTCTCACATTATCCAACAAGGATAACCCAAAATGACAGATATAATCACAAAGTGTCAACCAACCATACTTCGGTATATGTCCATACATATACCTAAGATACCAGTCATAGTTAGGCTCCAACTCTCAAGCCCAAGAACAACCCAGTCCACACAAGAAGTAATTCCAACACATCAAAGATAAAAGATTGAAAGTCAATACTCAGCTCACACAGGTATACATCTTTCGTAGAGTGATAGAGATGATCAGATGTAGTCACTGATTCATCTAAGCCGTCAGACCCACACAGGATATAGGACCAACTATGTTGCCGGACCCACACAGGATACAGGACTTTCTATACTAGAGTGATAGAGATGATCAGATATATTCACTGATTCATCTAAGCTGTCAGACCCACACATGATACAGGACCAACTATGTTGTCAGACCCACGCAGGATACATGACCAGCTATTATGTCAGACCCACATAGGATACAGGAACAGAAGTCAGAACATTCAGACCCATGGAGGATCCTGGTTCAGTAGTCATCACTGTCGAACCCATGGAGGATTTTGGTATAGTTTTCATCATAGTCAATGCCATGGAGGATTCCGGTATAGTAGTTAGTACTGCCGAACCCATGGAGGATTCTGGTACAGTAGTCATCACAGTTAGCTCGAGGGTTCCCGCACACAACACGCTCGATTCTGGGAGGGTCAGCTTCTCAAGTCAAGTGTCTATCCATAAACTATCATGAAGTCTTGAGTTGATTTATCATGTAGTTTTGTCTCATCAAAAGGAACCCAACGTGATAGATGTCGCGTCAATCGGACGCCTAGTCTTAGAGTTGTTGGAATTTACGTTCTAGGGTCCCAGTTGGATGTACGCTCGATCCAAACCTGAACTTCTTTGAAAGTTGTACAAAACATACATAGAGTATCGCAAAAGGACCGCCTCATCATGAGGGTCCCAGTTCCGCATGTGGCGCGTTGATCGTATGCATGGTCTTGAATTTATTCGCATTTAAACGATGTCAGGCTCGACCCGTCGAGCCCAGTGGGCTGGCGGGTCAGCCCGACCCGGCTCGGCGGGTCCGACTAGGTCAGGTTCACCCAGCGGCGCCAAGTGGTGCTGCCACTCCCTTGACCAACTGATCATAGCCGACCAGTTCTTCTCGGTGGACGCGGCCCGGGCTGCGTGCCGCAGTTCTTCCCACGCGGCGCATGTGGCCGTTGCGGTTCCCCAGCCCGGCCGGCAGGCGGCCGGCTAGTTCGCACAGCTGAGGGGCCCACGGATGCAGGACACATCCTCCTCCACGCGGCACCTATGAGTGTCGCGGTCATCCAGTGGTCCGGCCTATCGGTCGGCCGGTCGTCCCACTGTCCAGCTCGGTCAGACGCCTCCGCACCACCACCGCCGAACGACGGCGCCGCGGTCCTACTGCCCTCTGCATTATGCGACAGCGCCATGTTTCTTCATTATCTGTGGTTCTTCTCCGGCATAGTGTGATGAAACCACACCCTTTCAACACTACCTCTGATGTTAACCAAATAAGGCTTAACGGAGGGATGTCGGGCCATGTTTATTCAGCCCGCGCCCTCCATGTTAGGTGATATCAATTGGCCACCGTTGAACCCAAGTAAACATTGAAGAATGAGGATATAATTCATACGTAGAAATAATCCAAATTTCCCCTACCTCGTATTTGTCGTTATTTGTTGACGAGTCACAGAAGACAGACGTCGTTCCCTCCACATCAGAGGATGTAGAGGTCGGTGTGAAGTCGCGTCGAGATGACACCCTCGATGTACTTCATGGGTGGCGGTGCTTCCGTTCCTTGCTCCGGTTGAAGAAGGTAGAATGTATTGCTTCATGTTCTTTGGAGACGATGAGTATTCTTCATTGACATGATGGTGTTCTTCCAAGAGTCCTCTCAAACTCCCCAAAATAATAATCACCAAGCCAAAAATAAACTAATGGCTACACAATTATTTTATCTATTGAAATGAAAAAAGAATTCAAATATTTTCAAATTAATTAGTTGGCATTAATTAATTTGGTGTGATGTCACCATAATGAGGGTAGGTAGAAGAGAAGAGGCTCCACCAAAAATTTGGGAGTTCAAGAGTAAATGTGGGGTTCCAAGGGAGTTGAGGAGTCAGATTCTCGTGTGGGCCCCCACCACATAATATCCTCCCATGGGATGTTATTTGGGGGTGGTCCCCACCTCCAACTTCCCTTTTGAGAAATTAACCACCACCTAAATAAAAATTATGTCACACATATTTTTTTAATTTATTAAGAATTCCCCCAACTTAACTTCCATCCTCGATAAAACGCAACTGCGGTGATGGTCTCCTTAAGAGAATACCAGCACTGCGAGTTCATCGATATCCTCAGATTTCAATTCTGAGCACTGGTTCAAAAGATATAAAATCATTTACGTACGTTTACTGAACGTACCTGAACAAAACTTCATAAATTGATTCCGGTCACACCGGGCCTCAGAATCAAGCACCGTCAGAAACTGCGGACTCATAAAATTCCCAAGTATTTATGAAAACAATTTCCACATGATTTATAGGTCTATACATTCTCCCTACCCCAGGTCTTTATGTCTCCATAAGATACAATACACACTAGGGAAGCAAAAGGGGGTACTGAGCACGCATCTGAGCCTCCCGCTCCAATGTGCTCTCCTAGAGGTTCCTGTTCTGCCAGTGAATGCACACCAGATAAATCGACCTTCCATGCAGGACCCACTCCTATCGATCCTCAATCTCCACTGGAACCTCTGTGAATGTCGCCCTGTCATCTATGTCAAGCTCCACATGGTCGATGATGTGGGATGATTTGTGCATGTATCTCCTCATCTGAGATACGTGGAAGACATCATGCACCCTGTGAAACTGAGGTGGAAGGGTCATGTGGTAATCCACCTCACCTACCCTAATGAGGACCGGAAAATCTCCGATGAATTGCAAAGATAAGTTTTCTCCTCAGCCAAATCTCCATATACCTCATCGAGGTGAGACCCGTAGAAAGACGTGGTCACCATCCTCGAACTCCAGTGGTCTCTGTCTCCTATCCGCATAAGAATTATGTTTGCTCTGTGTAGTCTTCATCCACTCTTGGATGATCTGCACATTCTTCGTTATAGCCTGCACCATCTCTAGTCCTACAAATGCTGACTCCCCTAGGTCAGTCCTGCACAAAGTCGATCTGCAAGGTCGGCCTTATGGTTCCTTGTATGGTGTCATCCCGATGGTGGAGTGGTAGTTGATGTTATATGAAAACTCTACCAAGGGTAAGTGATCATCCCAGCTATGACCAATGTCAAGGAAGAAGGCACGAAGCATGTCCTCAAGAGTCTGAATGGTCCTCTCAGTCTGGCCATCCGTCTGAGGATGGAAGGCAGTGCTTAAGTGAAGCTATGTCCCGAAAGCCTCATGCAACCCCTTACATAGCCGATAAGTGAAACGGGAGTCTCGATCGGAGATGATAGTCGATGGCACACCATGAAGCCATACGATCTATTGTATGTAGAGGTGTCCCAACCTCTCTACTAAGCCCTGCTCTCTTATCGGTAATAAGTGGGCCAAATTGGTGAGTCAATAGACAATCATCTAGAAAGAGTCATGTCCTCTGGATGTACATGGATGTCCCGTCACAAAACCTATGGATATCCCATCCCACTTCAACTCTGGGACCTCTATGGGCTGAACCAAGCCTACTATAACCTGGTGCTCTGCCTTCACTTGCTGACAAGTGAGGCATCGTGAGACAAACCCTGCTACTTCCCTCTTCACACCTAGCCACCAGTGCTGTCATCGGAGGTCCTAATATATCTTCGCTACTTCTGGATGTACTGCAAGAGGGGAAGTGTGGAACTCCCTCAAAACTTCCTCCAGAAGTGAATGTAGTACCATGGTCCGTCATCTGAATAGAATGAAGTGCTCCCCACCTTCATAAAATCCATAAGGTGCTTACCCTAAGGATATCTGAGAACGTCACGTATCACAGTCAACATCCTTAGGTTGTGCCTCCCTGACTTGGAGAAGAAGTGGAGGAGTGACTGTGAAAGACTACAGAAAGGTTTCTCCCTCTCTATCCACAAAGTATATCTGCAATGTGGCCAGCTACTCAGTCTCCTCTCCTAGAAGCTGAATGGATGATCTTATACTAAGAGGATCGACTACAACATTCCCTATCCTAGGAGTATGGACTATCTCGAAGTCATAGTCCTGAAGGAAGTCGAGCCATCATCACTATCTCAGGTTCAGGTCCTTCTGAGAGAAGACACACCAGAGACTATTGAGATTAGAGTAAACTATAATCCATTCACTCAATGAACTATGGGTGAGACTAGCCAATTATAAAGAAATCTACTACACCCTTCTCCGCTTATGTCATACAAGTGATGCTTTAATTTCTCCTTTGCCGAAAAGAGAAATCTGGCCTCATCCCCTGGAAGAACCATGTCCTTTTCCTAATACAATCAATCCTGACATGAACGGTACTAATTCATGCCATGGATGATGTCGTAAGGCCTCGACACTACTAAGAAGAGATCCAACCGTTACTCTCGCCTCCAAGGGTTGATCACACTATCAGCAGCAGTGTGCAGTCATTGGGTCTCCTCTAGTAGAAATCTCGAGTGTGAGGGTCAAGTCAATGGTTTTTACCAGAACCTCTCAGTATCAACCACACCTAAAAGGTAGGAAAGAAAACGTCACATGGACAAGTGTCTTTTTATTACTGCAGATCGAAGTACAAAGACACAAATCAGCACAAAAAACGACATCAATGAAGCTAGAAGCATCATGAACAAAGGTCTCTATGCCTGGAGATAGTCTCACTCCTATCCACCTGCTCCCTACTGTCGGGGTGGACCTCCTGGTGGTGATACGTCCTTGAATTTTCGTCCACCACCTGCTGCTCAGACAGCTCCTCTTCCACATCTGCTTGCTCCCGGCAGACCACCACGGTCGAACCTCTACCACTTCCAGGGAGGTTCCACTACTGTCTACTGCTCATCTGCATGGCGGGTCGAGCAGTCTCGAGCCATGTGACCCTACCCACCGCATGCATAGAACTACCTGCTCCTCCTATAATGGGTTCTGTCTTATGTTCGCCCACCTGACGGCCTGGTCCGCTAGGACCTCTGTGAAATATGTCTAATGTCGGCTGCAGAAAACTCTGCTACGTGTCACCCTGTGGTGGGTCTCACTTCTTTTGACTGCTCAGCTAGAAAAGTCTCCACAAGAAGGGATCACTCTATCACCCCCGTCTGCATCAGGATGTTGAGGGAGATAATCGAAAGTTTGATCTCATGCCTGTGTCCCGGATCGAAGGTCTGGGCCCTGAAGAATGGGTCAAGTACCATATAAATTTAGTACCGCAAGTGGTCGATGAACCTCACTGAGTACTGAGCTACCCTCATACTGCCCTACTACAAATGAAGTAACTCCTGAATCTACACCGCACAAAGGGTGGATGGAACAAACTCTGAGCTGAACAGACTCTTGAAGTTTGTCCAAAGTAATGATGTCTCCTCATGCACCTGGAGCATCAAGCTCCACCATCTGCATACTTCTTCATGATGGAGACTCGAGGAAAGGATCACCATGAGGTCGGCTAGTGGCCCTACCAATCAGAAAACTCTCACGAAAGCCTCTAGCCAATCATTATCTACCTTTGGGTCAGTCTCTCCCTAGAACCATGGTGCCCTTTGGCACTGGAATTCATGCAATACACTCAGGAAGTGTGCCCTCTCTACTGCTGGAGCTGGTTGTATCAGTGGCCCAGCGGGTAGTGGTACCGCTGGAACCTCCACTATGATGGGGCCCTACTCCGAGGCCTCATCGCTCAGTGGGCTACCATCTCGTACGTAACTAGGAACCCTAGCTGGCTGCCTTCGTGGGGACATCCTAAAAAGAAATAGGTGCACCATGGTTAAAACAGTATACCTAGTGAGCTGACACAAAGTAATCATGAAGAACACACATGCAATAAGGGTATTCGTGCACTGAGTCAGAGATCAGAAGTCAGAGTCCTAGTGTATGGATATGTCAGATGACACACCAACACCGGTTTTCCTAAACTAATAACCACACCCAAAACACATAACACTATTTTCATTAAAAGAATAAAAGTCCATGTTATGTGGTATAACTGACTCCTCTAATACCAATTTGTCATGACCCGTCCTCAGGGCCCGTTCCGTGACTACCCCAAGCCCACCTTCCATAGGCTAGGGGCTGGAAACTATCACCAAAGGCGTAATCCTGATAAAAAGTGACGGAATTTCCTTTAATAAGTAAACAAAAACAACAGAGTACATAAATGGATGTAAAAACTATGTAAAACTGTATACAAAAGAATGTGATGAAAGGAAAGGGGTCAGATGTACAAGCCCAACAACAATGTACAAACAACTGAAAATCTAGTACAATTGAAAAAAGGTTAAACAACAACTACGGATTCATCATCTGGAAATCCCACCTGAAGGGTGGGTACCAATGGGCTCCTCAGCACCGCAGGTCCGTCCATCCACTCCGTGTATGTCTCGTCAAGTGGTCCACCTCTGGGTACTATCCAGCTCTACAACTGTCTACCTCGATCAGTGATGTTCGCCGTCTGCAACCAACACAACGAAGTGCTGGCGTAGCCTGTGCAGGGGTGAGTATAACGATACTCAGTAAGGTCCTCGAGATCCTCATGGTCTCACAATATCCAACAAGGATAACTCAAAAAGAAATATGCAATCAAGAAGTGTCAACCAAACCTACTTAGGTATATGCCCGTACATATACCTAAGTTACCGGTCACAGTTCAGCTCCAACTCTCGAGCCCAAGAACAACCCAGTCCACATAGGAAGTATATTCAACCACCTCTAAGATAAAAGATTGAATGTTAAGACTCAGCTCACACAGTTATACATGGTTTTTAGAGTGATAGAGATGACCAGATGTAGTCAATGATTCATCTAAGATGTCAGACCCACATAGGATAGAGGACCAGTTTTTCTAGAGTGATAGAGATGATTAGATGTAGTCACTGATTCATCTATGTTGTCAGACCCACATAGGATAAGGCCAGCTAAGTTGTCGGACCAAAATAGGATACAGGACCCGATATTCTATCGGACCCACATAGGATACAGGACCCACTATTCTATCGGAACCACACATGATACCGGAACTGAAGTCAGAACTGTCTGACCCATAGAGGATCCCAGTTCAGAAGTCATCGATGTTGAACCCACGAAGGATTCTGGTACAGTAGCCATTGCTGTCGAACCCATGGAAGATTCCAGTATACTAGTCACTATTGTTGAACCCACGGAGGATTCCAGTACAGTAGTCATCGCAGTCATCTATAGGGTTCCCACACATAGTAGACTCGATTCCAGGAGAGTCCGCTCCCCGATCCACGTTTCGATACTTAAACTATCACGAAATCTCGAGTTGATGTATCTCATAGTTTTGTCTCATCAAATGGAACCCAACGTGATAGGCGACGCGTCAATCAGACACCCGGTCTGAGAGTTGTTGGCATTTCCATTCTAGGGGCCTAGTTGGATTTACACTCATTCCAAACCAAGCGTTTTTCCAAAGTTTTCAAAAACATACCTAGAATATCTCAAATGGAACGAATCATCACGGGGGTCCCAATGTCACAGACGGCGCATTGATCAGACTCGTGGTCTTGAAGTTATTCGCATTTAAGAGAAGTTGGGCCCGGCCCGTCGAGCCTAGTGGGCTGGCGGGTCATCCCGACCCAGCTCGGCGGGTCCAACCCGGCTGGGGGGCCGGCCCAGCCCAGTGGGGCATAGCCCATCTGCATACCCGGCCTGTGCTATGGGCCAGTCCTATTTTCCCGACCGCGCCAAGTGGCCCCGCCTCTCCCCTGCCTGGTAGGTCGTAGCCAACCGGTTCTTCCTGGTGTACATGGCCCGTGCTGCAGGCCGTGGTTCTTCCCATGTGGTGCCTACAAGTGTCGCGGTTTTCTAGCATGTATGGCAGGCGGACGGCCGGTTCGCCCAGCTGAGCAGCCCGCGGACGCGGGCCACGTCCTCCACCACGAGGCGCCTACGGGCACCACTGTCTTCCAGCGGGCCTTCCAGTCATCCCACTGTCCGGCTCCTTGGCGGTCGTCTCGGCCGACCGCCTCCTCCACTCCACCACGGCGTGATGGCGTAGGAGTCCTGCTGTTCTCTTCAAGGTGCGATGGTGCCACATTTCTTCCTCTGCCACTATTCTTCTCCAGCGCGGTGCGATGGCACCGTGCTCTTTTGACTCCACCTCTGACGTTAACCAAATAAGATTCAACATAGGGACGTCGGGCCATGTTTGTTCAGTCTGTGCCCTTCGTGTTAGGTGATATCAATTGGCCACCATCTGACCTAATTAAAAGTATAGGAACGAGGATATAATTCATACGTAGAAATAATCCAAATTTCCCCTAACTCGTATTTGTCATTGTACGTTGACGAGGCATGGAAGACGGACGTCATTCCATCATTGTTAGAGGAAGTAGAGCTCGGTGAAGTCGCATCAAGTTGACACCCTCTGTGTACATCTTGGGCAGCAATGCTTCCCTTCCTTGCTCCGGTTGAACAAGGTAGAAGGTATTGCTTCACGTTCTTTGGAGATGAGGAGCGTTCTTCATCGAGAGGATAGTGTTCTTCCAAGAGTCCTCCCAAGCTCTCCAAAACAATAATCGTCAAGCCAAAAATAAAATAATGGCTACTCCATTTTTTTATTTGTTGTCATGAAAAAAGAATTCAAACTTTTTCAAATTAATTAGTTGGAGTTAATTAATTTGGTGTGATGGCACCATAAAGAGGGAAGGTGGAAGATAAGAGGCTCCACCAAAAATTTGGGAGTTCAAGAGTTAAAGGGGGTTTCAAGGGAGTTGAGGAGATAGATGCCCATGTGGGCCCGACCACATATTATCCTCCCATGGGAGGTTATGTGGGGGTGGGGCCCACCTCCAACTTCCCTTTGAAGAAATTAACCACCACCTAACTAAAAATTTTGTCACACAGAATTTTTATTTAATTTATTCTGAATCCTCAAAAATTAACATCCATCCTCAATAAAACGCAATTGTAGTGAAGGTCTCCTTAAGCGAATACTAGCACTGTGAGTTAATCAGTGTACTCGGATTTCAATTCCAAGCACTGGATCAAATGATATAAAATCCTACACATACGTTTACTAAACATATCCGAACAAAACTTTAGAAATTAATTCTGGCCTTACCAAGCCTCGAAATCAAGCCCCATCCGAAACTACAGACTCGTAAAATTCTCAAGTATTTATGAAAAAAATTTCCACATGATTTATGGGTCTTTACACGCCGCCCCTCTGTGACCAGACAAACATCGTCAACCCTCTAGCCACCACCACGGCCGGAAATACTCGGCCGACCTCCCATATTTGTGCACTCTCTTCCTCTACCTACGGCACGGGTGTGCGCCACCCCTGTTCTGTGCGACTAGCCCAAGAGGTAGCTGCATCCTTTCTCTGCCATGAAGAATAAAACAACCATGAAGAATAGTGGAGGGATCAGGCCATGTTCATTGGGCCCATACCCTCTGCGTTAGTTTGTTAGCAGGTGGATCAAGAGGATTAATTATACGTGAACAACAAAAAACAACAAAACCCCTACCTTGAAGGTTCGTTTATGTGTTGCACGATGAATAACAGTGAAGTCTAGGAGGGTTCCAATGATCTTAACTTCCGCAATAATTCTTCCAAAGTCGTCTCATGCATTATCCTCTTTATTCATTCTGAAGAAAATTCTTCGATGGATATGAGTTTCTCCAAGTTCTCCCATGACACTTTATTTTCCAATGATTTCTCCCAAGGAAAAATGAGGAGCCAATAAAAAATGTTACATCAATTAAATTATTCGAAAAAAATAAGTTGGCATCCTTAATTACGATGAGGTTGGAATTATTAATTTAGGGGAAACCTAAAGTCACCTCGCTCATTAAAGAGGGAGTTCAAAAGTCGGGTGGTCCCCACCATTAAGAATTCAAATTAGTGGTTTTAGTTTGGGTGGTCCCCACCTCCAATGATTTGAATTGGGAAGATAAAAATAAAATAAATTTTATTTTATAATTTTATTTTTATTCCAGGAAAAAAACAAAAAGATACTTTCACCCCCGACCAACTGCCATCGAGGTGAATGTATACTTAAGCAAATACTGGCATTGTGAGTTCAACAGTGTCCTTAGATTTCAATTCTGAGCACCGGTTCAAATGTTACAAAAACATTCTCACACATTTACTGAATGTACCTGAAAAAAAGTTCCTAAATTAATTCCGGGCACACTAGGCCTCAGAATCATGCACCATAAATTTTTGTGGACTCAAAAAATTACCATATAATTAATAAAATTACATGGAATTTTCAGGTCTTTACTGTAATACTCATATCTTAAATAATTATATCATTTTTAATATAGGGATATACACAAGATAAATTCTAATATAAATATTAATTTAAAAAATAACATATTTATCTTCATCATGATAAATTATATTTAATTTTTAATACATAAAAAATTACCATAGAGTCATATACAATGATGATGAATTAATTATTTAATCAATGGAAATATCTAATAAATTATATTAAAAATATTAAAATAATTATAATTTACATAATTAAGGACCTAAAAGAATTTTATATCTTACCTCTATGTATTAATGGTCTTAGTTTTAAGAACTAATGTTATATTTATAATTTTAAATATATAGTAATGAATGGTATCAAAATTGACATTAATTTTATATTAAAATAAATAATATATTATTAAATTATAAAAAAGTAAATAAAATATTATTTCATAAAAAGTACTAGTATAAAGATAAAAATATCATCCATGACTCATTTTATGTTTCGTTTACTTTTTATAGTTATATATTAACATTCAAAAGAGTAAAAACACATATTGTCATGGAAAGAGTTAAAGTGTTTAAATAATGCTAAAAACAAAAGATAATGGTAATAATGTGACCTAAACATGTATAAAAATTATTGTTATATATTATTTCGACCCATAATCATCTAATATTATAAATAAATCACTTTTGGTCCATTTTTAAATGAAAATCAATTTATATTAATTTTATATTTACAGAGTTTCCAAAAGCACCACTTACCTCAATTATTAAATAGAACCTCCTCCCTCACCTCCTCACACAACTCCGAGCCTTCTACATAAACAAACATATTACCATATATCCCCCTAATATCCATATAAATTTTTTGGATATACTAATTTTACAAAAATTCCCACCTTAAATCCCTTTAGAATTTACCTAATGGAAGACCGCCAGAGAAGCGATAATCATTTTTACCAACTCATTCATATAAATTTATTCTTATACTTTCTCTTAATGTGTTGTATCCATTATAAAGTAACAAATATAGTATAATATATATTCTAAGATGTTATTATTATTATAAAACAATCATATTCTTCCTTTTTCTATCCTATAAAAAATGAAAGCAGTTTATGTTCGTACATACGACTTACCGTCTCCACACTATGGTGTGATTTTTTTCATCCCCAATTTCTTTGGATTAGTATAATTATAGATGTAATGGATATTAATAATTAATATGACATTATATTTATTCTTTATAATTAATATATCACCCAATTTCTTACCATTTCACCATTGTGTGAATGATATCATCGCTTGTGTATATGTACGACCTACTGTCTCCACGACACGATGTGATTAATGTTCTATGATAACCATTCAAGAATTATTATAAAAATTTATATAATGGGTAAATATAATATCTATGAAATTATTCTCATTATGGATATTAAATAAATATAACCTATTCATAATAAATTTGACTCATGTGACAAAATATGCATAGGAAAATGAAGTAGTTAACAAGCAAAATAGGGGTAGTAAAGAAATATTATAAACAAAACAATATAAGAATATCATATATGATATCATATAGAATTATATGGTTGTGTTATAGGTTAATAACATGATTTAATCTATTATACATGAGGTGAAATTGCATTCAACTAAATTAAATTAAATGGTAAGAGATTTTTGTCTCGCTTTTAATTATGTGCGACACATGCCTTATACAATATTTTTAATTTTGGGTGGTTTATATACTTCCCCTAAATGTATTTTATGATTATTTTTCTGAATATTATTGTAATTTAACATCCATAACATTTTCTTTATTTCATCAGTCATACGATTATACTAATTAAAATGTTGTAAGTGTTACTTTCATAATCTCGTTATTATTCTGGATTATTTATATATGTGTATCTATTAAGGAATATTTATCATCCTTGTCCATGATTCATGGTAATATTTTCCAAAATATGATTACTATTATCCTAAAAAAATAAATTATTTTTACCCATGTTTCACTTTTTATAAAATGATTTGTAAAGAATATTATTGTCATTTTCCAAATGAGGTGTTATATGACTTTTTTGACAAAAATATAGAAGGAATGTTTTTTTACTTAAGTGGAATGAGTGATTTTTTCCACAGTAGTAATGCCTTAATGTTTTTAAGATTCCTATAAATATATACAAGGTTATTTTAAAATAAATCAATTTCTTTTATAAATGCACAAATTTTTAATTAAATGATTTCAATGTAAAAATGGGGTATTTTTCTTTAGAAATTTTATTGATTTTATTAGACTATTTTCATCTATATCAATGTACTTTATTGAATTTTATGATTAATTGAGACCAATATCATATGATACAATCTAAAATGTTTTATTGAAGTTTATATGATCAGTTTGATCGTGGATGCACTATTTTTATACAATTCGTGGTTAATGGTTAAAGTATTCAAATCTCATATGCTAGTTTTTTAATACAAATGTTTATATTTTTTATGTTTCAAACTTTACATATGAGGAATTAATTGGACTTAGTAAGTGATAAATGGGATCTCTATAGCCACTAAATGCATTAGTAGGTCTCATGAGATAAGATTGTTTGGATATTGGATGAGGCCTGACCTTTTTATGTACGGTGTCTTAGATAAAGCCTTGACGGTAAGTCTATGATGTCAGCTATTATGAATTCCCTCATTATGAGAATAGTTATTGATATTCCATGTGATTATTCAATTAGTAGAATATACATTTGATTATTTTTATATAATTATATTTTTCTCATTTTTGTTTTCCATATTATGCTCACTATTATGTTTTAATGGTTTTTTAGTTATACACCATGAATTAAGGTTTAGGATTATTATTAATAATAGCTTCCACAATACGCTTACCCTTACTGAGCATATAAGTTCACCCATTTCTTATTTTTTATTTTTCATAGGCTTCTAAGATGTATGTTATGAATTATATGTATGATTAATCTAGAAAATATTGGTTCTCTCAAATGATTGAATATGTTGTATTTTATAGTTTCAGTTGTAATGTATGATTAGATGACGTAAGCTAGTTACCAAAAATGCTAAAATGGTCAGTCCTTTGGGATTAGAATCCTATATATATTCCAATATAGTAATGTGAAGAACTAGGTCCTTGATACTAGGGTTAGGTTCATTATAGTTGGTATCATAGTAATTTTAGTAGAAACCATTGGAACTATACTTAAGAAATTGTAGATTAGAGAGTGAAACCCTATAGGAGAATACGAAAATATATCCCATAAATATATCTTATTATTTAATGAATAGTTATACCTAAATGTTCAATTTTGGATGTGTGATTTTCTAGTTATCAGGCTACACATTATGTTACATAATGTTTTGATCTAATCTAGACTATGCCATTTTTTAAGAAATGGTGCCCAGTGGACGGATTTGAAACTATGTCAATCCATGCAATCCATGACGGGATTTCCCCCTATGCCTAATAATGCTACTGAAGCTGGAGTGGTAACTGGTTCTGAACAACTTATAAATATACAGGAAGAACTGACCGAGGATATGAAAAATAACCATACCCATATGGAGAATCCTAACCCACAATGTGGAGGAACAATTTTAGACCACTTCATGGGGCAAGAACCTCCATCATTCAATGGGACTACAAATCTATTAATAGATGAGAAAGGGATATGTTACTTATAAAATATATTTATCTCTTTGGGATATAAATAAAGGGAGAAGGTTGTAATGATAGTTTGTCATCTATCTAGAGATTCATATAGTAATGTTATGTGTCCTCTTGGTCAATTAATTTGTTGTTTTTCTGGTTGGACATGTTTGGGGGAGGATCTGACGGGGTTTGGAGTGGTTAAACAACTAAAGGCTATATCTATGGGGATTACATGTCATATAATGTGATTATACAATGTGAAACTCTGTTTCAAGGCTTTTCTGGACGGTTTCAAAAAGTGTAAAATTTTGGGTTTTGAAAAATAAAATAAATTAAGAGGTTACATTTTTTCAATGGAAACCAAAACCTAATTTCTACAAAATATGATAGGGTGTTACATGTCATGTAATATCCTGATCCGGTTTTGATTTAAAATTATTTTTTGGCCGAACATTCATTTATTTAGTTTTTTTCTCTCTATCCTCTAGTTCTATATGAACCTTAGGTTCCCTGAGGAGTCCATCAAGCCCCACTGCTCCCTCCTTGATCTATCAATCTAGATGGTTGTTCGTTGGAAATCTGTGATCGATCCATGGTGAGTTTTCTCCAATTTCTCATTTGTTTCCCCATGTTCTTCCCTTAGGATTCAGTAACGTGATAAACTTTTGATTGAGTTTGATGTTTGGGAAGAGTTTTTATAATATTCCAGTGTTAAATAGGTTGATTCGCTTTTCTAGATTTTTCATTGTCACATGTGGGCATTATTCTTCTCCCTGCAGTTCATAGATGATTTGAAAATATTCTTCGAGGTAATATTTCCTTCATTTCTATTCAATTGTGCATAATGTTGGAAGGATTTAAATTTTTCACCTATAGATCATTTTTTTCTAGGATTATAAAAAATAAGGATTAGTTAACCGAAATTGAAAGTGGTAGGGGGATTCATTTTTCATGCCTTAGCAGTTTTGATATTATGATTGTGATGTTGGGAGTTTTATGGGTTTGATGCCCCACTGAAAATTATTAATGTTGGAAACCCTTGTTTTCATAGTAAATTGGTTTCATGTTGTTTGGTTCATGTTGAACACTTAAATAGGGAAATTGGTAAATATCCTAAATCTGGATTATAAATTGATTCTATTATACTCATTTTTTGTGATAACGCCCTTAAGTAATGAAATGGAATTAAAGAATTGTTACCTTTGATAAATCTCAATATTTTTTATATCTTGGACTATGATGTGATGTGTGGAATGGTTATAACTAAAAGTGTGGAAAAAATGAAATATGGAGTGGCTATATTTTGATGTGTTAGTTTTCTCTGGTTTGTGTTGTGGTATGTCTATGAGCACGATTGTGTGTTATAGGTTGTCCTAGGTGGTGTTATGTATGAACTTATGGATGATACATTTACCTAGATATGTAATGGAATCTTAGGTTGATAGATTGGTTGATTTTGTAATGGATGAGAACTATTTTGCAGTAGGGTTGTGTAGTTGGTTGTGGGTTGATGTGTTACCAGATGTGGTTATGTGCAGATAGATTTTGAGGGATGACTTTGATGAAGGATTGTGAAGGTTGGTATGGGTTATTCTCCAAGCGTTTCTCTCTATATGAATTTGGATGTGTTTCTTATTGTGTGTTTTTTGGCAGTTTCCACAATATTAATGGAATAAATTAACAAATAATTAGTTAATAAAGCCAACAATGGATTCTATTGGTTTGTCTAACATGTTTTAAATGGTTAACTAAATTGGTTGGGACTATGAATGGGTTCTATGTCTTGTTGTGTTGTTCTGTGTATATAGATGTAGCAGTAAAGGATGTAGTGTTGTGAGTCGGTTGTTCTTTGAAAACCATAGTTTGGGTAGAGTGTTTGGTAGACTATATTTTTAAATTAGTATTTTTTACTTTTGATTTCTATATTTACCCCACCATAGATGAGAACTACATTCTGAACAACCATGCCATCATGGGGGAGGGTGTCTATCCCCAACATATGTGTTGGAGGATGGATGGTTGGTCCCCTTTTCTTCCCTACTCCATCTTCTAGGCAATTATAACACAATATTATTTGGATAAGTTGTGGTTTGTGAGGTGTATGTGTGTACGGGAAGTTTGTTCTTTCCCATGTTTTTTCTGGATGAGAAGGCTTGTGCATTCCCAGGTGTTTTGGGGATGAGATGTGTTGTGAATTCCTAGGTGTTTTGGGATGATATGTTTTGTACATTACTAGTTATCTTCATATGATATATGGTTTGTAGCACCGGGGACTCCTAGTGAGATGTGGTGTGGTTTGTCAACTAGGTTCCTATATGGTAGGACATGGTGTGGTTTGTGGCCTATGTTTCTATAGGCAAGATATGATTTGGTTTGTGAGGCCTAGGATTGTGAGGGTGGGTTGTGATGTGTTACTTTAAAAAGGGGCGGGATCATTAGTATGTCTTCTATTAATAAATATAGGCTAATTAGTGGGTAGTGGTGTGGGTTACCCTATCATCAATGTGCATTACATTACATTACATGACTTGCATTATTTTGTAATAATTCCTTGGTGAGTTTGGGATGGTTTGTATACCCCTTAGGTGCTTTTTGGATCTACCATTTTCTCATGGGAGAAATATTATGTTTCCCTCACATGTGAATGAGATACTTTGGTTTTCTTTGTGAGTATAACTTTATTCTCACAAAACGCATTTAAAAATATTTTTTGGTTTCCATGATGATTAAGTGGACTATTTTGGCATTAATATCTCTGGATTTGGGATTGTTTTTTGAGTCACATATTTATCTTTCTTTTGGGTATTTTACTTTAGAGTCTTTCGTTTTGTATCATTTCAATTTTTTCATGCATATAAGATTATTTTTTTCTTTCTTTCATATATATCATGGAGTTGTTTTGTGGATGATTCATCTTATCTTTTTATATTTTTCCAACAAAGGGTAATGCCACCTATTTTTTTGAGATTTGTATAACGTTTATTTAAGTCACCAACCCGGGGCCTACTAGAGGCGGGACTCAGGGTTCATTATCTCTATTTCTTCATTATCATCCCTAGACAGGTATCTTTGGAGGGAGGGGTATTTATAGAATCGTATAAGAGCTATTGGTTAAGAGATATGATAGATTTTGGAGCAAGTAATAGTGAATATTTCATGGGTTAGTAGGGAAAAATGTCAGGTGATCTTGGTGTGTGACATTGTCTAGGGAAGACTGACTAGGACCTAGGATTTTAGCCCCCCCCCCCCCCCCCCCGTGATCTGATGCAAGGATTCTGAGCATAAAAATTTACCTTGTATACACTATTTTCTTGGTTGAGAATCTAGTAATGGGGCATGAATCAAAATGAATTGTTTTATCATTTTAATTGTCCTTTTTTGGAATGTAAAAATGATTAAAAAAATATAGTTAAATGAGTGAAAAATTAATCATATATAAAAATTTAATACTAATGAGGCTTAAGAAATCATTTTTTCATTTTGATCTATAGATCCTGGTCGTCATCCATATATGGCTTAAAAATTTGAGTCTTAGTAAGCTGATCTGATTAATCGATGGAGGATTGATCCAGTTGAGGAGGATGACCAGTGGAAGAAGATGATGTGTGTTTTCCAATAGTAGGCTTTGGGAAAGTTCCAGGGAAGTGTTACGTACATGGAGGCATAAAGATGGATATAGAAGCTTGAGATCTCCTTCAGTTTAATCTATGCCCCAATGGAGTATTGGGTTCCTTTAGTAGTCAATCAGATGGGAGGAGCTATGTGTCAATGGTGGATGATGTATCTGGGGGAATGGAAGGAGGTCGAAGATTTGTGGGATGAATTTTATAAGGAATTTTAATAAGAGTTCCATTCCTTGACCATGACGGTTTATAAGTGGAATTATCTACTATCCCTTTAGCTTAAGAATATGTCAATATAAGAGCTAGGCATCAAGTTTAATAATCTTCTTTGTTTTTCCCAGATCTCTTTCCAGATGTGGAGTCTCATGCAAGACGTCTTGAGGAGGAACTTTGTCCTTCCATCTATTATGAATTTATTACTTTGACATTACCAACATACTTTGAGGATTATAAAAAGGAAGAGGTGATTAAGTGGATTCCCTCGTGAGGATATTTACCCTTATATGGGATCTATTATAGTTCTTTTAGAGGTAGGGTTACCAATGAAAGGTCTCATGGGCAAGGACCTTTTAGGTTTCGACTAGTTGAGATTTGACCATAGGAATAACCTTTTCGACCATCTTTCCCTCATACCTTTCTAGTGAATGTGTAATTGATGTGTTTATTTTTTGATGTTCACAATCATATTCAGAATCAGTGCCTAGTGGTTATTTGAGCTTATTTTGGTAGAGGTGGACAGGTTCATTTCCATCCACCATAGAATTTTCTAGTCAGTCCATTTTAGCAACAGGGTAAAAATGCTCATGTTCCACCTACAAGAGATGGAACAAGTATAGGATGACCTCTAGATGCTCCTCATGCTCAGGGACTATGAACTCATCATGGTTTCGGAGGTGGTCATTATTATAGAGGTAGAGAAATTGTTCGTGGTTAGTTCCATGCAGCATAGGTAGTAGTTACAGTAGGGCTTGAGATTGTTAGTGATCTGATTAGTTTGTTAACTACCCTTTTTTGTGATTTTTTTGTATTCAGAAGCGTCACACTCTTTTGTTCTACCCACTCTATCCAATGCTCTTGGACTATACATAGAGAGTTATAATGTATCCCTACTTTTGATTATGCAAGTTGAAGGCCATATCAGCTTGTTTGATGTATGTTGGGAATATGGACTGATGAGGGGACCACATCAGTCCTATGGGGATCTCTTCCTGCTACAAATGCAACCATAAAATGCCTTTATGAGCATTGATTGGTTGTATTCTGTATATTCCATTATCTACTACTTCTAGAGGGGATTTTTGTTTTCAAACATAGATAGTCATTGTGATGTTTTTATTAGAGATAGGGGGTGTCAATTGGGAAGTTAGTGTGTAGAGACTTTTCTTTCTTTATTGGTTGAGGTATTAGTAGAATCATCATACTTTGCGATGGAGGAGGTTCCCAAAGTCATTGGTATGTTCCTAGATGTTTCCCACAAGACTTATTGACACTACCCCACAATGAGATATTGAGTTTGGGATAGACTTGAAGCATGATGATTATCTGATTTTGATCAATCCCTATCAGATGACATATTCTGAGTTTTGGTAGTTGATGATTCAGATAGATGATTTGATTAATAATGGTTTTATGTGGACCAATGTGTCGTTGTGGGGTTCTATAGTGTTTTTTACCAAGAATTTGGATGGTGTTCTGAGGTTGTACATAGAATACTAGAGGTTGAATAAGGTGACAATCAAGAATCATTACCCCCCTTCTGAGGATAAAAAACATTTTCAACAAGATGGGAGGGGTAGGTTGGTTTTCTATGATCAATCTATGATCATGATATCACCAGTTAAGGGTGATAGAGGTCGATATCCCAAAGAATACCTCTAGATGTAAGTATGGGAACTTCGAGTTTGGATTCATGCCTTTCTATGTTACTAACTCATCATCTATGTTCATGGGGATTATGAACTCCTTGTTTCATGAGTTTGTGGATTTCTTTTTCCTTGTATTCATCAATGATATCATGATCTGATTTAAGTCAAAGGAGGAGCATATCAAGCATATCAGAACTGTCTTACAGGTTCTTCGATTCCCCCATATCTATGGAATGTTATCCTAGTGTAATTTTTGACACGAGAGGTAAATTTAATTGTTCATGTGGTGTCTCAGTAGGGTTTGGTAGTATAATCATTGAAGGTTAAGGCAGTTGTTTCTTGGGAAGAACCTTAGAATTTGTCATAGGTTTGCTATTTTCTTAGTCTCAGAGGCTATAATCAGAGTTTTATACCCAATTTCTCTTTATTTTTATATCTATTAATAGCTACGACAAGGAATTACCAAATATTTTTGTGATGTGATTTTTTCTAGGTAGTGTTCAGTAATCTAAAGAGGATGCTAGTCAGTGCTCTATTGATCTAGCTTCCAAAGGAAGGGGTGATGTTTGATGTGTTTTGTGATTCTTCATGTGTGGGCTTGGGATGCATCTTGATGCGGAAATAGAAATTTAACTCTTATGGATGTAGGAAGTTACATCCCCATGTGCATAAATATGCCAAAAATAGTCTGGAGTTGGTAGTAGTCGGGTTCACACTAAAATTGTGGTGGCATTACCTCATCGGGGAGTGCTTTGTGGTCTTTTAGATCATTAGACCTTGTGGTATATGTTTTCCCCGTGAGATATGAAATAATATAATCTTAGGTGGATGGTTTTCATTCAGGTATCCAATTTTGAGACATCCTACACCTCTAGAAATGGGAACGTTGTGGCTAATTATTTTAGAAGGAAGTCACAAAAGGAGGTTCTTTGAGAATCTACGGATGTTTGGAAGGTTATGGATGATTTTGAATCTTTAAGCATGGTTTCAAGGGTGGATAGTGGTGGAGGGTATTTTTTTCAATGATAGTCCATTCCTCCCTAATGAAAAAAGTGGAGGAGTTTTAGTGAGGATACTCAGAAGCATATTTGTTTCACGATCATTTTATCATTGGTGATACTCCAAAAGGATGGTCATAAGATGGTTAGAATCAGATTTGGTTTCATAGAAAGTTGTTTTTTACATCAATTATTTTTTAGGGATCCCTTAATGTGTTCCATAACTAAAACTTAATGGTATACCATGGGATTTATAAGATGTATTGTGGGTCGAGGATGCATTTTTGGGGGCCCAAGATGAAACATGCAGTGTTGGAGTTTGTGGAAAGGATCTTAGTTTTACAGCTACTGAATTTTGAGTACCATGTTGTCGGTGGTTTTTTTGTATCCCTTGAATATTCCCAAGTATAAATGGGATGACATCTCAATGGATTTCATCATTTGGTTACCTAGATCTCATGGAGGTTATGATGTTATTTGTGAGATAGTCGATTGGTTGACGAAATTGGCCCACTTCTTAGTGATTAAGGAGTTGTACACTGTGGATGCCTTCACTAAGTGGAAAATGGATTAAGTGGTGAAGTTTCACATAGTTCTAAGTTCCATTGTCTCAGATCAGGATTCATGGTTTACCACATGAGTTTGGAGGGGATTGCAACAGGATTTTAGCACCAAGTTACACCTCAACACTACTTTCCACCCTCAAATAGATTTGAAGATAGAGTGGACTATATAGACACTGGAGGATATTTATTTTCTAATGTGTTTTTGATTAATTCCTCTATGAATGATTCAAAATTAAAAATTTATATTATCCTGAATCGTACTACCTATAAAGTCTTATTATTGCAGAAGGGCAGGGTCGAACCCATAGAGAACGGGTAACATAGTGATGAAAACTCTAAACTAAATGTAATGTTTCTCCAATTTAGTTTTTATTTAATTAAAATAATGATTCAAATTGATATAAATGAATTCAAATTGATAAATAGAATAAATGTGGATCGGTTTCTATGGGCAGTTTTTCTAAAAACAAATCGTGACTGCACTTGAAAAATGATAATACTCAATGGTTGCACAATCAATTTTATTTAATTGATAGAGAAATGGTTAAACCCTATCAATATACCCTATAATCTCAATTAATAGTGGTCTGAAAGTTCAAAATAACTACAATTAATTAATATTCTATTGAAATTGAAGAGAATAATCACATTCATTAGTCATGAATTGATTATCTTAATCATGTTGGTCTTCATCAAATATTAAACATACTTGGTCCATGATTTAATAATAGATATGATAATACTGAGTCACAACATGATACCAACTATATATAACCATTACACGATTCGAATTATCCTTACATGATGTGAGAAGGGACATGATTCAAAATCTCAGGTGAGATTCACGCAAGATGTGTGGTGATTCAAAATCTACATAGTGTAATCAAATTCATTGTTCATGAATTAATTATCTTAATAATGTTGTCTTTAATCTACTATTAAAAAAATTGGTCCATGATTTAATAAAATATATAATAATACTAAGTATCAACATGATACCAATTGAATATAATCATTTCACAAGAGAAGAATGGAATAAACACTTTGATATACACTTATTTCGACGGATTTCTCTCTCCCCTAGGGATTTAGCCAATCATTATTTGGTGATAACCAATAATGAATAAATTTTCATCCATTAGGAAAATAATAGATGAGATAGATTGAGTAATAGAATATAATAAAAGATAAATTTTAATAAAACTAAAAGGAATTAAACAATTACATCAATAAAAGGAAAACAAAACAGAAACAAAACCTATCTATTGTTGAACTAATCCTCAAAACGACATCTTGGTGGTCGCACCTCAAGCATGGAATGAAATTATAAAATATTGGCTAATACCCATTTAAATTGGCAAGTAATTATTTATAGGGATTCCTCTGGTCAAAAATGACATCCAATGGCTATTACGGGCTATACGAACTCAAAATATCTCATCGGAAGATCTGCTGGAAATTAGTTTTTTTTGCAGTATTGGGGCATTACACAATATGTAATGGAAATTCACATCGTGTGTTTATAATGAAATATTTTCTATATATATTTCAAATCACCAAGTATCTTTGTTTAATCTCTCCTGGGAATTGGAATTTTGGCCCTTCTCGCGTCATGTAAGGATAATTCACATCGTGTAATGGATTCCTTTACATATTTTTTTACGGTTAGATTTTCACGGTGAAATGAAACTACATATCATGTAAGGATGTTGCAAGATATATAAAATATGATTTCCGCACCAAAATCTATGTTTTTCTACTTCTTTAGTTATTTTCCTTCGTATGTTTTCTGTAATAACTAACATTTCATTATTGTGCCTCTTCGCTTCACTCGCTGCGTGAAGTGTCGTGTTCTCCCTCAATTATCATGTTTTCATTTGTTCTTCTTCAAATAAAAATGATACATACGAATTTGTATAACATTAATATTAGGAACATATATTATATTAAATAAATTAATATTCAATGAATTCATATGTAAAACCCCATCAAAATATGTGTACAAAATAGAGATATCAGATATGTTGTGGGTGTGCATCTTGGACATTGGAGGACATTTGGCATGAAACATACCTTTGGTGGAGTCATCTTATAATAATAGCTATCACTCTTCAATTTTCCTAGATCTATTTGAGGCATTGTATGGAATAATTTTTAATTCTCTGTTATGATGGATGGATGTTGGGGAGACAGTTGTTCTAGGTCCAGATGTGGTGTAGATCACAATAGAGAATGTTCAGCTTGTTCGTTAGAGGATGAAAGCAGTTCACGACTGGTAGAAGTAATATTCCAATCATAGAAGGAGGCTCTTGGAGTACTAGGTTGTGTACCATGTGTTCTTGAAGGTATCAAATCTATGTGAGAAGATGAGTTTTGGAAGATGGAGTAAGCTTTCTGCTATGTTCGTTGGACCCTTTGAGGTGTTGGGGTGAGTTAGTGGGGTGGCTTACTGGTTGGCATTGCTTCCACGGTTGGAGAGGATCCAGGATGTCTTTAACATCTCTCAACTTCATTGGTGTCTTCATGATGACTCCGATTTCATTGACTAGGGATAGTTTGATATCATGGATGACATGATGTTTGTGGAGTGACCAATAGAGATCTTGGATAGTCAAGAAAAGGTGATGTGTGGGTAAACCGTTCCTTTAGTTTGCATGTTATGGAGGCATGGGGGATTATAAGAGAGTACCTAGGAGTGAGATATGAAGATTCATTCCCACCCATCACCCACATTTTTTTGAGTTTTTCTATGTTTTTTTTGGTTTATGATGTAATATATGAACCATGTTTTATATGAGATGAGCTATTTTCCCATGGTATCGTTATGTTTGGTGTGTTTTGTGATAAATTCTTGACATGTGTAAAGGGGAGGACGTGATTCCTAATATAGATGCATTAATCATGATGTGATTATACCTCTGTAGGAGATTCAGCACCTCCCAGAGCAGATAGTATCATGATATGGAGGATGTAATTCCCTGATTCTTATGTTTGGATGGTTGGTTGATGTTCTTGAGTTGTGTGTTTGGTGTTCATTTGAGATGATGTTATAAGATGTTCTTACTAATGTCAAATGATGGTTTTTGGGATGTGGAAGCTTCCAAACTAGTGTTTGAACAACATATGATGGTTTATCTCTAAATGTTAATGTGTTTCGTTGTTAGGAGTGTTTCCAGTGTAGAAAGATCACTGAGAGGCATCTCGCGGGGTGGTTGTTCAGACCCATATTTCTTATGGGCTTAATTTCGGATTCTCAAGGGCGAGATTCATTTGAGATGTATCTAATTTAATAGTATGTGTCCTCTCAGTTTATTACTTTGTGTGTTTTAGTGGATGTAGTTTTTTGGGGGAGGCTTAGAAGGAGTTTGGAGAGGATCGATTGTGAAAGGATGGATGTAAGGGGATCACATGTCATGTAACATAATTAGAAAACATGAATCATTACATCATGGATTATCTAGAATGTTTTATATTGTTTAACATTTTGGGTTTTGAAAAATAAATTAAATCTAGAGGCAATATGTTTTTTTGAAGAAACAAAACCCCAGGTACTATATAACGTGAAAGGGTATTACACGCCATGTAATACCCCTATCCATTTTTTTTTAAAATTATTTTCGGATGAAATTTCATTCATTGGGATATTCTCTCTCCATCTTCTCATTCTATATGAACCATTGTCACCCCAAGGAGCCCTTTGATCCCCACTCCTCCCTACATGATCTATCAATCCTTATAGTTGTTCATGGTAGATTCTTGATCGATATGGTGGTGATTTTTTTTCCTCTTTCTCATCTATTTCCTCTTGTTCTTCCCCTGGGATTCACTACCATTATAAGGGTTGGATAGAGTTGGATTTTTGAGCATTGTTTTGATAATATTCTAGTGTTAAATAGGTTTATCCACATTTCTAGGTGTGTAGTTATCTCTTTCATAAATTCTTCTTCACCTTCTTGTGCACAAATGAGTTGAAAATATTTTTCAAGGTAGGATTTCCTTTATTTCTCTTCAATTGTAAATCATGTGGGAGGGATTTACATTTTTCACCAATAGATCATGGTTTTCCATAGTTAATCAAAGATAATAATCAATTAAATGTAATTTAAAGGGGTAGGAGATTAATTTGTCATGCCTTTTCTGTTTTGATATTATGATAGTGGAATTTGTGAGTTATACAAAATTGATACCCTACTAAAAATTGTGGTTTTCGGGGGCTCTATTGATGCACTAAATGGGTTTCATGTTTTTTTGTTCATATTGAACACTTACATATAGAAATTGGTTAGTCATGTAAATCTATATAATGAAGGATGCCCCACGATTTAGTTTGTTTGAAAAAAGACTTAAATAATTAAGTGAAATTAAAATAATTTCCCCTTTTGCTAAATATGAAAATTATTATTCTCAAGGTATATGATGAGATGTGTGGAATGGTTGTAGATGCATCCATTGGACAAATAAAATGTGGTGTGTCTATGTTGTGATGTGTGGGTTTTCTCTAGTTTTTTTTGAGGTATGCATGTGAGCATGGTTGTGTGTTGTGGGTTGGCCTAGGTGGAGTTATGGATAAACTTGTAGACGATACATCAACCTAGTTATTTAATGGAATATAAGGATAAGATATTCATTGATTGTGTAATGGATTATAATTGTTGGGCAGTAGGCCTGCGAAGCTAGTTGTGGGTAGAAGTGTTGTTGTATGTGGTTGTGTACGGATGGATTTAGAGGGTGACTTTGAATAAGGATGGTGATGGTTGCTAATGGTAATTCACCCTGATTTTTTCTATGAATGAATTTTAATGTGTTTCTTGTGTTTTTGAAGTTTTTGGTTGTTTCTTGGATAATAATGGAATAAATAAATAAATAATCAGCTAATAAATACAGCAATGGCTTGGGTTGGTTTTGATAATATGATATAAATGGTTAACTAAATTGGTTGGGAATGTGAATGGGTTTTGTGACTTTTTTGTGTTATTGTTCATGTAGAGGTAGCAGCAAAGGTGGTTGTGTTGTGAGTTGGATGTTGTTTGACAACCAATATATTGGGATGAGTGTTTGGAACCTTATATGTTTAAACTTTTATGTTTCCTTGTAATTTCATTAAGCACCCCACCCTAGTTCAACACATAATTCCAAAAAACACCATCATCATGGGGGTTATATTTCCTAAACATCCTGGTGGGGGGATGGATAGGTGTCCACCCACAATTCCTCCTCCCTCTTACAGGAAGTAATAGCCCATGATTCTTCGAGAATGTTGTGGTTTGACAGACCTATGTGTGTGCAGGATGGTTGTACTTTCCCTCATGTTTTCATGGTGGGATGGGTTGTAATTTCACATGTGTTTTTGAGATGGGATGTGTTGTTCAATCCTAGGTGTTTTTGGGATGATATGTGTTATGATTTCTTGGGTGTCTTTGGGATAAGATATGGTTTGTGGCCCATGTTTCTACAGGTGGGATGTGGTGTGGTTTTTGGACCAAATGTTTGCAGGTGGAATGTGATGTGGTTTGGGGCCCATGTGTCTATAAGAGTGATGTGATGTGATTTGTGAGTCCCATTTGTGTGTAGAAGGTTTGTGATGTGGTTCCTTCGGAAGAGGTGGGTTCGTGATGATGGTTTCCTTTAGGAAAGAGTGGATAATCAGTGGGAATTGGTATGGGGTACTCTATCATCAATGTACATTATATTACATTACTTTGATATCATTATTTGGTGATAATTACTTAGTGAGGTTGGGATGGTTACTATACCCGTTAGGTGTTGTTGGGTTCTATTTTTTTCTCACAAGAACATTAGTATGTTTCCCTCACATGTGCACGAGATAATTTTTTTCCCTACTCAGTATACTTGTATACTCACCCTAAATATACACATTTATTTTTAGGTTTGAATTAGGAATACGTAGATAGTGTTGGGAATTACTAGATTGAGATTTGATATAATTATTGAGTAATTACTTCAGCTTTCATTGGGGTATTTTACATTGGAGGATTTTGTTTTGTATCAATTTTATTTTATGAATGCATAAGGCATGGTTTTTGGATCTATTTAATATATTACTTGGAGTAGTTTTTTGGATTATTTATCATATCTCTCGATGTTGTTCTTATAAATGTTTATTCCTCCCATTTTTGTGAGAACTATATACCCATGGTTCTAGTCGCCAACACATGGAAAAATAGAGGTGGGACACAAGTTTCATTATCTTCATTTTAGAATTTCCAGACCAAGAGGGGTATCTTTGGAGGGAGGGTCCATGACACAGATAAATGATGTTCATTTAATCTAAATATTAAATAGGATGTGGAAATAGAAAACATGGAATGGATGGATTTTAAGAAAAAATTCCTGGAAAACTTTTTACCTCACGATATGAGAGTGGATATAGAGATAAAATTCCTGAATATGTGAAAAAAAGGATGATGAAAATGTTTCTAAATATGAATCTAACTTTACAAGGTTATAAAATCATGTTTTGGACTGCATAAATAACCAATAGATAAGATAGATTATTTATTTTATTGGTTAAATCAATTTTTGAATGGAATTGGTCCCCTAAAATTTCTAATCATATGAAGATATAGTTTCTTGTGTTATCCAGACAGAGAAAAAATTCTCTAATTATTATGATGTTAAGGGAAAGAGCGAGAAGAATATAAGGTTGGAGAAAGATATAGATAATTAGGAAAAGTGAAAGAATGACTTTCCCACGTGTAATAATTATGGGAAGAAACCCATCGGTAGTTACTTGAAGGGAATGTGATTTTGTTAAATGTGTGGTGAGAAAGTTCACCAGGCTCATGATTATAATGGAATGAAAGAAGTTTTAAATGTAAAATGATTCAAATATAAGGAGATGAGACACTACGTAAATGAATTCCCTAAGAATAAGGAAATATAGCTTATAAAAAGAATAGGGACTAAGTTTAAACTTATGTTATTACTATAGGAAAAGAGGAATAATTAATGTATTTGTTTTTTTATATAATAATTATGTTATGATATTCTGTTTATAAAAATAATCTACAACAATACTTCTTGTATATAGATTTTTAATCATGCATGTTTTAATTATGGTTTTAAGTTGATCATGGTATTCATATATTATATACATGAATAAAATTTATATGTTATGTTATTCGGAGAAAATATAATTTTTATTTGATTTGGGAAATTTAGTGACCTTCCATATAAATTTTTGGACTATGAATTTGAACTGATGTATTTTTGATGAGTCTAAAGGTTTTAATGAATTAACATGAACATTGGATATTATTGTCTTAAGTTAAACCATTATTTTTCATATTGGGTAACCTTTTATAACCATTTTGGTATTAGTAAACACTTAAAAGCTGAAAGAATGTGTCACGACCCGTCCTCGGGGCCCATGCCGTGACTACCCCAAGCCCGCCTTCCATAGGCCAGGGGCTGGCGACTAGCACCAAGGCGTAAATCCTGGTAAAAAGGGAAGGCATTGCATTTGTAAAGTAACCCACAAACAACACAAAGCAAGAAAGAAGAAGTAAACACTAAGTAAAACTAGTACAACAGTAAGTGCGGAAAAGTAAGTGGGCCAGTATACAAACCCAAACTGAAAGTAAAGTACAACTAGAAAGGGAAAAACAGCAACTGAAAGGTAAATCCGCAACGTCGAGCTGTCCACTAGGAATCCCACCTGAAGGGTGGGTACAGATAGCCTCTACTGCTCCTCGGGTCCGGCCGTCCGCTCCGAGTACGTCCCGTCCAGTGGTCCACCTCCACGTACTGTCCTGCTCCGCAAGCCTCTGCCACAATCAGCAATGTCTGTCATCTTCAACCAACACAACGTAGTGCGGGCATAGCCCATGCAGGGTTGAGTATAAGTTACTCAGTAGGGACCCCGAGACCCCCGAAGGTCTCCCAGAATCCAAAAAGGATAAACCACAGAGGAAAGATACAATCACAAAGTAACATCCAGCATAGCTTAGGTATATGCCCATACATATACCTAAGTCATCAATTCTCGCTCGGCTCCACATCCAAGCACAAGTACAACCCAGTCCACATAGGAAAGCAAAACGTAAATCCACACAGGATAGCACAACACAATCCACAAAGGAAAGAAAAACAGGATTCAGCTCACACAGGAATACTTCTTGTATGACGATAAAGATGACCAGATATTTCCACTGATTCATCTAAGCCGTCGGACCCACAAAGGATCGATAGGTACTAACCCCCGCAATGACCCACAAAGGATCTGACCCACAATGGATCGATAGGAAACTAACCCCCGCAATGACTCACACAGGATTGGACCCACACAGGATTGATAGATAACTAACCCCCGCAAAGACCCACACAGGATCAGGCCCACACAGGATCTGTAGGCGCTGTCCCACACAGGACCGCTGAGCGCTGACCCACACAGGATCGTACCCACACAGGATCGGTAGCACTAACCCACAAAGGATCGCTGAGTGTTGTAGTCGTCTCCGTCGAATCCAATGAGGATCTCTGTACAGTCGTCGTTGTCACAGTAGCAGTCGCAGCCAGCTCTAGGGTTCCCGCACCCTGCAAGCTCGTTCGGGAGGGTCCACTCCATGAGCTGAGAGGAAGATACATCAACTGACACATAGTCCATAGTTGATGTATCCCAAAGTTCTGTATCACCAACAGGAACTCAACGTCGCAGATGGCGCGTCGATCGGATGCCCGTTCTGATAGTTATTGGCTTTTTCGTCCCAGGGGCCCGGTTGGTTTTTAAGGAAAAACCAACCCGACCGCACTCCACCTGCATCCAAACCTCGGTAGGAGTAAGACAAAAGATCTGTCTCACTTAGAGGAATTCAACAAAGTCGACAGCACGTCAATCGGACGTCCGAAGCTCAAGATATGAGTGTTTCCGCTCCGAGGGCCCGGTTGGTTTCGTGTTCGAACCAACCCGGCCGAGCCCAATGTATTCCAAAACCTTGGGTGAGATATACCGAAACGACCGTCTCGATCCAAGGATCACAGCGCCACTGACGGCGCGTCGTTTGGAGGCCCGTAGCTCAAGTTATGAGCAAAGGACCGAAAAGGTCCGGAAACGGGGGGTCTGGGCCCGGCCCGACCCTGCCCGACCCCCCCCTGGGTCGGCCCGAACCGGGTCCAGGTCGGACCCGGCCCGGCCTGGGCATGACCCGGCCCGGCCTGGGCGTGACCTGGCCCGAACCGGCGGGTCGGCTCGGCTCGGCTCGGCTCGACCGAGCGGCCGAGCAAAGGGAGCCGTGGGGCGGGTTGTCCCCGCGGGAAGAGGAGCTGCGGCCCCGCGTGGGGCCGTGCTGGGTCAGCGGACGCGGCTCTGCGAGGTCCCGTGTCTCACTGGACCCACGCGTTCGCGGGTCTGGTCGGCTGCCACCATCGCGGCTTGAACCGCAGCGGCTCCGTCCGGCGGCGCGCCGGGGCGCCGCCGCCTCCGGCAGCTAGTGCCGTCGGTGGATTCCGCGGGCCATCGGAGTTGCTCTGGTGGTCCGATTCCACTTCTATCTCCGCCGTAGGTCCTCCCGGGTCCCGTTCTTCACTACGGAATCAACAAATCATCTCTGCGGCCCGTTCTGTTGTCGTCCACCATTTCGCACATCAACGAAGAACTGTGGAGGGTTGTCGGGTCGTGTTTGTTTGGCCCGCACCCTCCGCGTTAGGTGATAACAATCGGTAAATAATGATCAACACATGAAAACATAACAAGATACAATTTTAATAAATTAAAATTCCACTTTGATCCCGGGATCTTTGTTTTATAAGGAAAAAACTATGGGAATAAAATATTATTTTCAAATAAAATCCCTACCTCGCCGTAGTCGTCGAGTGAGCGTTCTACGCCGAATTGATCGTCGCAGTAGGAGGTGATCGTCGCGTCGAGGAAGGGTGTTGCGTCGTCACGGAAGGGAATCGCGTCGACGATCTCTGAGTGTTAAAGAAACACACGGATTTAATTTTAGCAATTAGATCCATGTTGAGGATGAAAACCACAAAGGAATTTAAAATATTTTAAATCTCCTACCTCAAGCAGTTGGTGATCAGAGATTGTTGCAGGGAAGAACGTCGCAGAAGAAGCATCGCGGAAGGAGAATCGTCGGCATCGTCGATCTCCGAGGGTGACGGTGTTCTTCGTGTTCTTCGCATTCTTCGCATTCTTCACGTTCTTCGCGAAGAAGGATGATGGCACAGAATCTCCAAATCCTCTCAACACAACGCACCCGAGAAGAAAGGTGTGTTGGTCTTATCTTAAAAACATGCCAACAAAAGTAAAACAAACTAAGTAACGACCCATTAATTCATAGAATTAATTTCAACGAATAAATGCCCATTTAATAGGTGCGTTTAATTGTTTAAGGAAATTATCCAGTTGACTTTCATTTAATAAGGGTTTTTGCAGGTGCGTTACTTAGAAGAAAAGAAACGGTGGGGCTCGTGCGGGCCCCACCTCACAAATATCCTACCAAGAGGGTAGGATATTTTTAATTTCTCCCTATCTGCTTCAACTCAGCTTAATCAGCTTTAAGTGGCTTTTAAGTGAAATAAAAATAATGTTGTCGCACACTTTATTTTATTTCTTAACTTAACCCCAAAAATTCAAAAACCACACTCGAGCAAAGGCAACTCCGGAAGAGGCGTTTCTAAGAAAATATTGGCGCTACGATTCCATCGGTTCCCTCAGAATTTGATTCCGAGCACCGGTTGAAAAGTTCGAAAAAACCCGCTCGTTCGTTCACTAAACGTACCCAAGCCAAACTTCGGAAAATGATTCTAGGCGCACCGGGCCTCGGAATCAGGTGCCGTCAGAAACTACGCTCTTGTAAAATTCCAAAGAAAATTAAGAAAAAAAATTTCCTTGAAATTTATGGGTCTTTACATCACTCCCACCTCAGGGCTTTACGTCCCCGTAAAGATACATCAAAAGCTAGGGAAACAAATGTGGGTACTGAGCACGCATCTGAGCTTCCCGCTCCCAAGTGCTCTCCTGGAGGTTCATGTGCTACCATCTGATGCGCACTAGAGGAATCGATCGTCCACGTAGCACTCGCTCCTTTCGATCCTCGATCTCCATCGGGACCTCCGCAAAACTCTCCCCGTCATCAACGTCCAGCTCCCCATGGTCAATGATGTGCGTCGGGTCGTGCACGTATCTCCTCAGCTGAGATACGTGGAAGAAGTCATGCACCCGGTGCAACTGAGGTGGTAGAGCCAGGCGATAATCCACCTCACCAATCCTACTGAGGACCTGGAATGGTCCGATGAAGCGTGGAGACAACTTGCCGCCTCGGCCAAATCTTTGTAATCCACATCGAGGTGAGACGCGCAAGAAGACGTGGTCTCCATCCTCGAACTCTAGTGGCCTCCGCCTCCTGTCAACGTAAGACTTCTGTCGGCTCTAAGCCGTCCTCATCTGCTCCTGGATGACCTGGACCTTCTCTGTCGTGGCCCGAACCATCTCTGGTCCCACAAGTGCGGACTCCCCAGGGTCTGTCCAACACAAAGGAGATTTGCAAGGTCTATCGTACAACGCCTCGTATGGTGTCATCCCGATGGTGGAGTGGTAACTGTTGTTGTACGCAAAGTCCACCAAGGGTAGATGGTCCTCCCAGCTGCGACCAAAGTCGAGGAAACATGCGTGTATCATGTCCTCGAGAGTCTGAATGGTCCTCTCCGTCTGACCATCCGTCTGAGGGTGAAAGGTGGTACTCAGACATAGCTGCGTCCCGAACGTCTCCTGTAGCCCCTTCCAAAGCCGGGAAGTAAAGTGAGCATCTCGATCGGATACCATAGATGATGGAACACCGTGAAGCCGTAAAATCTCCTGAACATAGAGACGCCCCAAGCTCTCCACTGATCCATGCTCTCTGATGGGTAATAAGTGAGCCGACTTGGTGAGTCAGTCGACAATCACCCAGATGGAGTCGTGACCTCTGGAAGTGCGCGGAAGTCCAGTCACGAAGTCTATAGATATCGCGTCCCACTTCCACTCCGGGGCCTCCAAGGGTTGTACCAAGCCTGCTGGTACCTGATGCTCTGCCTTCACCTGCTAGCAGGTGAGGCATTGTGAAACGAACTCTGCCACATCCTTCTTCATGTCTGGCCACCAGTGCTGTCGTTTGAGATCCTGGTACATCTTCGCCACTCCAGGATGTACCGCCAAAGGAGAAGTGTGAAACTCTCTTAGCACCTCTTCTCGTAAAGAGACTGGTACCAAGGTACGTCCTCTAAAAAGGATGTTGTGCTCTGCTCCAAAGGAGAAGCCATATGGTGCATGTCCTGAGGATATCTGTGCACGTCGCATCTCACAGTCAGCGTCCCCACGCTGTGCCTCTCTGACCCGCTATAGTAGTGGAGGAGAGACTGTGAGTGACTTAAGGAAGGCTGCTCCATCTCTATCCATGAAGGATATCTGCAAAGAGGCTACCTGCTCTGTCGCCTCCTCAAGTAGTTGAATGACCGTCCTCCTGCTGAGAGCATCGGCTACCACATTCCCCTTCCCAGGAGTATATACTATCTCAAAGTCATAGTCCTGGAGGAACTCGAGCCATCGCCGCTGTCTCAGGTTCAGGTCCTTCTGAGAGAAGATTTACCTGAGACTCTGATGGTCAGAAAAGACTGTAAAGTACTCGCCCATCAGATAGTGTCGCCATGTCTTCAGAGCGAAGACCACTGCTGCTAACTCCAGTTCATGGGTAGTGTAGTTCTGCTCATACGGCCTCAACTAACGTGATCCATAGGCGATCACTTCTCGATCCTACATCAGGACACATCCGAGTCCGGTCCCTGATGCGGCGCAGTAGACTACGTACCCTACTCCCTCCTTAGGCAACCTCAAGATAGGTGCACTGGTCAATCTCTGTCTCAGCTCCTGGAAGCTCTGCTGACATCTGTCTGACCACACAAAGGGTTTCCCCTTCTTTCTCAAAGCTGAGAGTGGTTCCGCAACTCTAGAGAAGTCTGGAACAAATATCTGATAGTATCCAGCTAGTTCCAAGAATCTCTGCACCTCCATCACACTCTTGGGTGGCTCCCAAGCTATCACTGCCTCAATCTTCGCAGGATCCACTGCAACTCCCGCCTCAGAGATGACGTGCCCCAAGTAGTGGACCTTACGTATCCAGAACTGACAATTTGAGAGCTTTCCATAAATCTAGTGCTCTCAGAGTGTGTCTAGTACAACCCGTAAGTGTTAGGCGTGCTCCTCCTCATTCGTCGAGTATATCAAAATGTCGTCGTTGAATACCACGCAAATCGATCGAGGTATGACTGAAAGATCCTTTTCATGAGGCCCATGAACACTACTGGAGCATTGGTTATGCCGAATGGCATAACCAAGAACTCATATTGGCCATACCGACATCTGAAGGCCGTCTTCTGCACGTCCTCGTCCTGAACTCTGAGCTGATGATAGCTTGACCTGAGGTCTATCTTCGAGAACCACCGTGCTCCCTTGAGCTGATCGGAGAGGTCATCAATCCTCAGTAGCGGATACTTGTTCCTCACTGTCACCTGGTTCAGGCGACGATAGTCGACACAAAGTCGCAAGCTCCCTCCTGCCTTCTTGGTGAATAAAATCAGGGAAGCCCAGGGTGAAACACTAGGTCGGATGAATCCCTTGCCCTGAAAGTCCTCCAAATGTACTTGTAGCTCTCGAAGCTCAACGGGGGCCATCCGATATGCTGGAGTCGATATCGGGGTTTTCCCAGGGTACATGTCAATATGGAAGTCTACCTCTCTGTGAGGAGGTAGCCCTGGAACGTCGTCGGGAAAGACGTCCGCGTACTGATCCACCACTGCAGGAAAACTAGGACTCCGCACGTCAACTGCTCCTAGGATGAGGCTAGCCAACTAATGAGTGATGGGATGTCCTCTCCTCTGCGGAAGTCCATCCTGTGCTGCGAAGGCTCCCTTCTCACCGGTGAAGGTGAACCTGCTCCCGTCGGTGTGTACACATCGCACCTTGCGCCTAATACAGTCAATCTGTGCTTGGACTGTAGATAACCAATCAATTCCCAAGATGACTTCGTAAGGCCTCGACGCCGCTACAAGAAGATCCCAGCCGAAGCTCTCGCCTCATAGAGTAATCTCACACTACCTGCACCAGTGCGTAATCGTCGAGTCTGCTCCCGTAAGAGTCTCTAGCCGTAAGGATCGAGCCAACGGCTCTGTCGGAATCTCCGAGCTCCGAACAAGGGCAGTGGCTATGAAAGAGTGACTCGCTCCTGTGTCTATATGAACTGCAGCAAGGGTGGAATAGACACAGATCGTACCTTGAATCATCTCGGGCGCGCCGTGGTCGTAGGCCTCCGCTGCCTGGAGCTTTGCCTGTCTCTACCCGCCAGCTCCCTGTGGTCAGGGTGGACCTCCTGGTGGTGGTGGTGGTAGAGCTTCAAAGCGTCTCCCACCACCTGTTACTCAGCCAGCTCCTCTGCCTCGTCCGCCTCCTCCCTACGGACCACCACGGTCGACCCTCTGCCTCTGCCTGGGTGGCCCATCAACCGTCTACTGCTCCTCGGCATGGTGGGTCGGGCAGTAACGAGCCATGTGACCCTATCCGCCGCATGTGTAGCCCTGCCTGCCTCTCGAAAGACTGGATCCACGCTGTGTGCCCCGCACTGCTGAGCCAGTGTCCTGAGGTCATCTACGTGAGGGTCTGGTCTACCTGGACCCCTGAGTCATCCGTCGACTGCCTTCTACGGAAGACTCTGCTACGTGTTGCCCCGCGGTAGGTCTCAGCACTGAAGAAGGCTCAACAAGAAAGCTCTCGATCAAAATGGCTCTCTCCAGTACTCCTGCCTGGGTCAGAATGCTGAGGGAGATCAGCGATGCCCTGATCTCATGTCTCAATCCCTACTCAAAGGTCTAGTCCCTGAATAATGGGTCTCGTACCATGTCTGTTGAGTAGCGCGAGAGATCGGTAAATCTCGCCGAGTACTGGGCGACCGTCAAGCTGTCCTACCGTAGCTGAAGAAGCTCCTGGATGCGCACCGCACTGAGGGTGTCCGGGACGAACTCTGAGCGGAAGAGGCCCTCAAAGTCTATCCAGAGGATAGATGCCTCATCGTGCACCTGGAGCATCAAGCTCCACCATCGGCCCGCTGCTGCGTGTAGTAGGCTCGCTGTGAGGATCACCATGAGGTCTGCTGGTGTCCTCACTAACCGGAAAACTCATACCACTGCCTCCAGCCAGTCCTCGGCTGCCTGGGGGTCCATCTCCCCGTGGAACCTGGGCAGTCGTTGGCGCTGGTACTCATGAAGTGCACTGAGGCGACGTGCATCGTCAGCGGCTGGTGCTAGAAGCATCGGTGGCTCGGCGGGTAGAGGTACCGCTGGTGCCTCTGCTGTCAGAGGGCCCTGTACCGAGGCCTCGTCGCTCGGCGGGCTGTCTTCACGTACGACTCTCAGAAACCTAGCTGGCTGCCGTCGTGGGGCTATCCTGAAAATGAAACAGGTGCACCACGGTCAGAACCGTATACCTGGTGAGCAGACACAAAGTAATCACAAAGAAAACATGAAACACACATGCAACCAATGTTTTCACGCATTAAGTCGGAAATCAGAAGTTAGGGTCCTGGTGTACGGATACGTCAGCCGCCGCACCAACACTGGACTCCCTGGACTGATAACCACACCCAATATGCTAAACACTATTGCTTCATATAGAAAATATCAGAGTCCGTGGTAGAACCGAACTTCTCTGATACCAATTTGTCACGACCCGTTCTCGGGGCCCGTTCCGTGACTACCCCAAGCCCGCCTTCCATAGGCCAGGGGCTGGCGACTAGCACTAAGGCGTAAATCCCGGTAAAAAGGGAAGTCATTGCCTTTGTAAAGTAAACCACAAACACCACAGAGCAAGCAATCAGAAGTAAACACTAAGTAAAACTGGTACAAAAGTAAGTGCGGAAAAGTAAGTGGGCCAGTATACAAACCCAAACTGAAAGTAAAGTACAACTGGAAAGGGAAAAACATCAACTGAAAGGTAAAGCCGCAACGTCGAGCTGTCCACTGGGAATCCCACCTGAAGGGTGGGTACATATAGCCTCTACTGCTCCTCGGGTCCGGCCGTCCGCTCCGAGTACGTCTCGTCCAGTGGTCCACCGCCAGGTATCGTCATGCTCTGCAAGCCTCAGCCACGATCAGCGCTGTCCGTCGTCTGCAACCAACACAACGTAGTGCGGGCATAGCCCGTGCAGGGATGAGTATAAGCTACATAGTAGGGACCCCAAGACCCCCGAAGGTCTCCCAGAATCCACAAAGGATAAACCACAGAGGAAAGATACAATCACGAAGTAACATCCAACACGGCTTAGGTATATGCCCATAGATATACCTAAGTCATCAATTCTCGCTCGGCTCCACATCCGAGCTCAAGTACAACCCAGTCCACAAAAGAAAGCAAAATGTAAATCCACACCGGATAGCACAACACAATTCACAAAGGAATGCAAAATAGGATTCAACTCACACAGGAATACTTCTTGTATGACGATAAAGATGACCAAATATTGCCACTGATTCATCTAAGTCGTCGGACCCACAAAGGATCGATAGGTACTAACCCCCGCAATGACCCACAAAAGATCTGACCCACAAAGGATTGATAGTTAACTAACCCCCGCAATGACCCTCAAAGGATCGGACACACACAGGATCGATAGTTAACTAACCCCTGCAAATACCCACACAGGATCGGACCCACACAGGATCTGTAGGCCCTGGCCCACACAAGACCGCTGAGCACTGAACCACACAGGATCAGACCCACACAGGATCAGTTGAACTGACCCACAAAGGATCGCTGAGTGCTGTAGTCGTCGTCATCGAATCCATTAAGGATCTCTGTATAGTCGTCGTCGTCACAGTAGCAGTCGCAGCCAGCTCTAGGGTTCCCGCACACAGCATGCTCATTCTGGAGGGTCCGCTCCACGAGCCGAGAGGCTGATACATCAACTGACACATAGTCCAGAGTTGATGTATCCAAAAGTTCTATATCGCCAACAGGAACTCAACTTCGCAGACGGCGCGTCAATCAGACGCCCAGTCTGAGAGTTATTGGCTTTTTCGTCCAAGGGGCTCGGTTGGTTTTTAAAGAAAAACCAACCCGACCATACTCCACCTTCGTCCAAACCTCGGGCGGGGTAAGCCAAAAGATCCGTCTCACTTAGATGAATTCAAAAAAGTCAACGGCACGTCAATCGGACGTCCGAAGCTCAAGATATGAGCGTTTCCGCTCTGAGGGCCCGGTTGGTTTCGTGTTCGAACCAACCCGGCTGAACCCAAAGTATTCCGAAACATTGGGTGCGATATACTGAAACCACCATCTCGATCCAAGGATTGTATCGCCACTGACGGAGCGTCGTTCGGAGGCCCTTAGCTCATGTTATGAGCAAAAGACCGAAAAGGTCCGGAAACAGGGGGTCTGGGCCCGGACCGACCCGGCCGGACCACCCCCTAGGTCGGCCCGAATCGGGTCGACCCGACCCTGGTCCCAGTCAGACCCGGGCTGGCCCGGCCCGGCCCGATGAGAGTGCCCCGGCCCGGTCTGGGCGCGACCCGGCCCAAACCGGCGGTTCGGCTCGGCCGAGGGGCCGAGCAAAGAGAGTCGTGAGGCGGGTTGTCCCCGCGGGAAGAGGAGTCGCGGCCCCGTGTGGGGCCGCTCTTGGTTAGCGGACGCGGCTCTGCCGCGTCCCGTGTCTGGCCGGACCCGCGTGGTCACTGGTCTAGTCGGCCACCGCCGCCGCGGCGGCTCCGTCCGGCGGCGCGCCGGGGCGCCGCCGCCTCCGATGGATTCCATGGGCCACCAGAGTTGCTCCGGTGGTCCGATTCCACTTCCGTCTGCGCCGTAGCTCCTCCCGGGTCCCGTTATTTACTGCAGAATCAACAAATCATCTCTTGGTCCCATTTTGTCATCATCCGCCATTTCGCACATCAACGAAGAACTGCGGAGGGTTGTCGGGCCATGTTTTTTTGGCCCGCACCCTCCACGTTAGGTGATATCAATCGGGAAATAATGATCAACACATAAAAACATAACAAGATACAATTTTAATAAATTAAAATTTCACTTTGATCCCGGGCTCTTTGTTTTAGAAGGAAACAACTACAGGAATAAAATATTATTTTCAAATAAAATCCCTACCTCGCCGTAGTCTTCTAGTGAGCGTTCTACACGGAATTGATCGTTGCGGTAAAAGGTGATCATCGCGTCGCGGAAGGGCGTTGCGCCATCCCAGAAGGGCGTCGCATCGACGATCTCCGAGGTTTAAATAAACACACGGATTTAATTTTAACAATTAAATCCATGTTGAGGATAAAAACCACAAAGGAATTTAAAAGATTTTAAATCTCCTACCTCAAGTAGTTGGTGATCGGAGATTGTTACGGGGAAGAACGTCACAGAAGAAGTGTTGCGGAAGGAGAATTGTTGGCGTCGTCGATCTCCGAGGGTGACGACGTTCTTCACGTTCTTCGTGTTCTTCGCGTTCTTCGCGTTCTTCGCGTTCTTCACGAAGAAGGATGAAGGCATAGAATCTCCAAATCCTCTCAACACAACGCACCCGAGAAGAAAGGTGTGTTGGTCTTGTTTTAAAAACATGCCAATAAAAGTAAAACAAACTAAGTAATGACCCTTTAATTCATAGAATTAATTTCAACAAATAAACCACCCAATTAATAGGTGTGTTTAATTGTTTAAGGAAATGCCCCAGTTGACTTTCATTTAATAGGGGTTTTCGCGGGTGTGTTACTTAGCGGAAAAGAAACGGTGGGGCTCGTACGGGCCCCACCTCACAAATATCCTACCAAGAGGGTAGGATATTTTTAATTACACCCTATCCGCTTCAACTCAGCTTAAGCAGATTTAAGTGGCTTTTAAGTGAAATAAAAATAAAGTTGTCGCACACTTTATTTTATTTCTTAACTTAACCCCAAAAATATAAAAACCACACCTGAGCAAACGCAACTCCGGAAGAGGCGTTTCTACGCAAATACCGGCGATGCGATTCCATCGGTGCCCTCAGAATTTGATTCCGAGCACCGGTTGAAAAGTTAGAAAAACCCGCTCGTTCGTTCACTGAACGTACCCGAGCCAAACTTCGGAAAATGATTCTGGGCGCACCGGGCCTCGGAATCAGTTGCCTTCAGAAACTGTGCTCTTGTAAAATTCCAATGAAAATTGAGAAAAAAAATTCCTTGAAATTTACGGGTCTTTACAGAATGACTTGTGGATCTTATGATTTGTAAAGGTGCTCTAGGAATGAAAAAAAAATTTGAACATTCATTTACAGGTGTTAGGGATGAAGTAAAAATAGATCAAAGCATAAAAAAGGATGATATTATGCTTATGACATGGAAGGGAATAATTTAAGTGAATATATGAATAAAAAAATAACCCTTAAACTCTATGAAATGGTTTTTGGAACAAAAATGTTATCCATTTAAATTTCATTCCTAGAAATCAATGGTCTTTTAACTAAAAAAATATAGTTTTGCAATTGTTTACATTCTCAAGACCTTGTTCTATCTCACACCCCTTTAGAGAATGATAGTTAATTTTATCGTCCATGTCTATATTATACTACATGGAACAATAGTATTTTTAATCTTAATTGACCTTTATACTTCCCCTTATTTGTTTTTAAATGGGTGTATCATTAACCTTATTTCCATGGTGGGTTTCTCACAATGTAATTTCAAAGTTTCAACCTTTGATTTTCTAAGTGATATTTAAAATTTAGAGTATTAAATTTATTAAAATAGGGGATAATTTAACACCATAGTATTTTTTTATGTATTCTATTTTATATTTAATCTTTTTGAGAGCTTACATTGCAAGAAACACTGAGCATAAACAAAACCATGATTTACAAGTAATATTATTATTCAAAAGCAAATAAGATCATAAACATTAAATTGGTGGTTATGAAAAATATTAAATATATTATTAAAATATATTATTTAATTCATCGGTAACCAAATTATATAAAACAAATATAAAAACCAATTTAATAGAATCGAAATATTTTTATAAGAAAAATTATTATGTGCCAAAGGTGTTTTATCCTAATAAATTAAATTAATTACTTTCATTGAATGATATTAATTATGTTTTTATGTATTAAATGTTTAAAATTAGTCTTATGTATTTTATATACATTATAGAAAAAAATAAATCTAATTTTTTTTGCATAAAATCCATATTTTTAAAAAGTTCACTTCTCATCCTTTTTATGGTGAACTTGTTTAAAATATTTTTTAAAAAATTTATAAATTATATTTAAAAAAAGAAATTGTTTCTCTTAAACTAGAATATAAAAATTACTTTTTTTGATTTTTGGGTATTTTTCCTAATAAGTTTCGTATTTTGATTAATAGTAAACAAATAATGAATTTTAATTGAAAACAACTTTGTCATCCAAATAATTATTAGTTTGAAATTATATTCTGCATTGGTTTTAAATTATAATTAGATCTAATTTTTGTCATTTATTCCAATTTAGGTCATTAAAATCAATTTTAATATGAATTTTTATATAAAAAATTTTCAATATTTTGAATTTTTACACTTTGAAAACTCATTTTCCCATTATGTCAATGGGATAACATTTAAATTAATTACTAAAACTATTGTGTTTTAAATTTTTAAAAATAGATTCTATATTTGTAATCATTGGTTCCAAATTAATTAAATATTTTTCTTTTATTTTTGGACATCATTAATAGTAACATTAGTAACTTTTTTACTAACACTATTTAAGGTAAATCGAATAAACATGGGTAGAAATAATATTATAAATATTATAAACATTCCATAAGACTTGTAATAATATCATTGGATGAGTGTGATTCTAAAAAATAATCCATGTGATGAGATTATAACATTTTATGCCACTTGGATGAGATTATATATTTATTATATTTTATTTAATGAATAGTTAAAGATAGAATACTAATATATTTAATAAAAATATCATTTTTAATATAGGGTTATAGATAAGAAAAATTTTACTATAAATATTCATTTGGAATTTAAACGATTTATCTTCATCATGATAATTTATTTTTAATTTTTATGAAATAAATCATTACCTTAAAGACTTATAAAATGATGATGCCTTAATTATTTAATTAATGGAAATATCAAATAAATGACATTAAAAATAATAAAAAATATATATAATTTTATATCACTATTGTCATCCAAAAATTTTATATACGACCTAGACATATTAGGGATGCATTAAAGGTTTGGGTTTGAAAATAAAATGTTCTTATGATATTTTACAAAAGTAGAGTAATGAATAGTATCAAAATTGACTATAATTTTATATTAAAAATAATAATAATTTATTAAAAGATATAAAGTTCATAAAAAATATTAAATTATGAAAACTAATTATTATAAAGTTATAAATGTCATCCATGACTTATTTTAGGTAATTGTTTCATTTTATACTAACTATATTAACCATCAAAGTATAAAACGACATTTATCGTGGTAATAGTTAAAAGGATTACATATGGGTTATAATGGGACATAAATTTTTCTAAAAAATTTCAACACATAATAACATAATAATCTAAATAAATCACATTTTTACTATTTTGAATTGAAAATTAATTTATATTAATTTAATATTTTTTGAGTTTACAAAAGTGCCCCTCAACATAATTATAAAAGATAACCTCCTCCCTCTCTTCCTCATACCACTATGAGACTTCTATATCAACCACAAAGCTTCAAATTTATCCTAAAAATATCCTTAAACAATTTTTGTATATCCTAGTCTTACAAAAATACCAACCCTTGATCCCCTAATAAAATATCTAAAGAAATCCCACCAAAGAAGAGGTAATCGTTTTTAAAAACTAATTCAAGTTCATTTCTTCTTCTAATTCCTCTTAATGTGTTGTTTACTTTATAAATCAATAACTATAGAATAATATATATTCATATATTTTTTTATGATTATGTTCAAACCATATTTCACCTTTTATCAATCCAATGAAAAATGAAAGGATCACGCATGTATACTTACGACTTACCATCACCACGCTATAGTGTAATTTTTTTTTCAGCGCCAAATTATTTTGATGGGTATAATTATATATATAATATATATAAATAATAAATATGAAATTATATTTATTTTCGATAACTAATATATCATCCAATTCCTTACCCTTCTACAGTTTAGGGAATGATATCATCACTCATGCGTACTTGTGGTCTACTGTCCCCTCAACGTGATGTGATTTATTTTCCAAGTTAATCATTAAATAATGATAATAAAAATGTATTTAACGAGAAAATATAATATATATATTTATATATACTTAATATAATTTAGTATATGAAATAAATATTTCCTATTCATAATAAATAGGATTCACAGGACAAAACATGCATAGGAAAATGTAGCAGTTAATACCCGAAACAAGGATAATAACAAAATATTTTTAACAAAATGATATAATAATATCATATATGATATCATAAATATATATTTATACATGGTTTGGGTATATGTTAATAAAATTATTTAAACCATTATATATGTGTTTACATAACATTCAACTAAAGGAAAGTACAAGGATAGAATTTTGTTTCTCACTTTTATTTCCGTGGGACACATGCCTTATACACTAAATTTTATTTTGTGTGGTGTATATAATTCCTTGAAATTTTAATTATGAGTGTTACTATGAGTATTTTGGTATTCTAATATCCATATAATTTTATTTCTTTCATGTTTAATATGAGTCTACATATGATAAAGTGGTAGGGGTTAATTTCACAATCTCATTATTATTTAGGATTGTTTATACGTAAGTATTTATTGCAAAATAGTTAACATCCATGTACATGTTTCATAGTAATATTTTCAAAAATATTTTTATTATTATCCTTAAATTTTTTAATGTATTTTTACCCATGTTCTACTTTATATAAAATTCTTTGAAATGAATCTTTTTTTATTTTCCAAAAGGTAAATTATGATTTTTTCAACAAAAAATATAGAAGGAATGTTATCTTAACTTATGTGGAATGAACAATTTGTTACAGAATCATGATGCATTAATGTTTTTAATCTTACTTTAAATATTTAAAAGGGTATTTTCAAACAAAATTGTTTCTTTAATAAATACACATATTTTGAAATAAATTATTTCTTTTTAAAAATGGGTATTTCTCTCAAGAAAATTTAATGATTTTATTAGACTATATTCATCTATTTCAACATCCTTTATTGGATATTATGCTTTATTGAGGTCGATTCATTATGGTAAAATCTACCATATTTCTTTTAGGTTTTTATGATTATTTTGACTGTGGATTTACTTTTTTGATATCATTCATGTTTTATGGTTAAAATTTTCAAATTTTGTATGCAAGTTTTTCAGTATAAATATTTATCTTGTTTATGTTTCACCCATTTTATATGAGGAATGTATTGGAATTATTAAGTGAATTTTGGGTCCCACTATATCCCCTCAATGTATAGGTTTGTATCATGATACAAAATAGTCTGGGTATTTGTTAAGGACTCACTTGTTTTAATATGGTGTCTTAACTAAAGAATTGATGGTATGTTTATGATGTCCAGTAGTATAAATTCACTCATTATAAGATTAGTTAGTCATTTTCCTTGTGGTTGTTCGATTATAAGATTATCCAAGTGATTATATATGTGGAATTATATGTTATTCATTTATTATTTCGATCTTATAGTCATGATTTTGTTTAAATGGCTTTTGTTTTTGTTAGACGTGTTGCATTAATGTTTATGATTATTATTTATAATTGCTTCTATTGTATGCTTACCCTTTCTGAGAATCTGAGATCACCCCTTTCTTATGTTTTATTTTCATAGGATTCCAAGATGTATATTATGATTGATATGCAGGGTTAATCTAGGAGATTATTTCTATTCTCGAAGGATTGACTATGTTTTAATTTATAGTTTCAATTTTAATTAATGTCTCAAGTATGTAATATGGTTTATAAAATTACTAAAGTAATCAGTCCTTTGGGTTTTGAATATTTTATCTATAACAATGTAATAAAGTGAGGCACTAGCTTTGAGCTACTAGATTTAGGGTCGTTACATGATTTGTGGGACCCCTAGCAATTGTTCTTGGGATTTGACTTGATTTATGTATCCCAAGCCATGTCACTCAGTCACAAAAATGTGATCCCTCCATGAGGATCTATGTGTACCTTTGAGGGTACATGGAAATGGTCAGGATTACACAACCAATGTAATGTTATGTACTCAGATATGAGAATGACCACCAATACATGGGTTAGCACAAGGACATGGCACTAGTACAAGAACACAAGCATGACACAAGGGTAGAGTCTCATGTGTCTCTACACGCCATGTACTTCTTTTACACATAATTTATTTTTAAACATACATGATGTGTGAGGTTTTACAGCATGGTAGGACTTGGGGATATCTTTAAATGCCATGTACCCCCTAGTGAATTCCATTTAACCTTTTAAAGAGTGTTGTTATCCCTTCATTTACTTGTTTTTGACCAGTCTAGGTTGATTGTATTCCCTTGTTCAATTCCCTTGAGGGTACAGTGTGAAATTAAATCCACATCATAGGACTTTGATCCCCTCTAGAGGCTGAGATTGAGATAATGTTTTTGTGTCCCTACATGAGTCTGGATTTGAATCCTCTATCATCATTGTTCCATATGTTGGGTTTGTGGAATCGGTCTGACCTCTTTGATCAAGGCATCAATCCTCCATATAATAAGTCATATCAGTAGGGTTTGTGATATCATTGACATATGATCCCCTACATAGCGGTTGATCTATATTAGTTTCGTGATATCCCCCACTGGTTCTGGGTTTTTTCCCATATCCTTGTATCAATCTCTCCATAGACAAGTAAGCTTTATGGGGAAGGACCCCATGATCTTGACCTCTTCATCGAGTATCTCTAATGATTATATAGATCACTAAGTGAATTATACTAGAATGATAATTTCTTTATGAAAAATCCAATGGCTAACAGTTTTGTAGGATTGTCTGGTGGTAGGGTGTCTTTCCATAGTATATCTATGTGTTTTTCTATTATAAATTGATTTTCATATCTTTTATTGAGTTAACTATACTATCCATATTATGTTTAGTGTTTTTTGGGTGTCCTATTGGGTATTGTTATACTCACCCCTACATGGTCTTTTCCACGTGTTTCATGTCTTATGTAAAAAAAACCTATTTGGCAGTGTCCTAATTGGATAAAAAAATTGAACCACTCTTATTAGAAAAAGGTAGTTGTCCGGATCTTTCATTTAAATTTAGTCCTCACCCTTGAAACTTTTTGGACTCTCTATAGTTTTTAGGCTTGTATTTGGACCCATTTTCTATGTTCAATAAATTATTATCATACTTTGTTATGGGTTATTAAATTTATGTATGAATTTTTTTCAGTTCTTTTACATTTAAGCATTTTTTGGTCTTAGAGATGTGTGTGTTTGAACAGGTATTTTAGGCTAATGCCTCCTATTATTTAGATATGCCTATTTAATCCTAGTTTCCATTCCCTTCCTTATTGTAGGTGGGTTTGGATTAATCACAGGTCAAAAATTGGTAGCTCAGGTCATGAAAGTATTCTTACACTAGTCAAAAAATAAAAATTAATTAAACAGTAAAAATAAATTGGTTAACATATATGGATTTTATGAGATAATATGCTCCCAATAAGACTCTAAATGATTAAAATGCATCCTTAGTTAGGGTATTTGTCAAGATATTCATGAATTTTTCTGCTTTTGAAACATAATCCTTTGAAATCTCTATATGTTCCACATTCTCTTTGATAAAGAAATGCTTAATATGAATATTCTTTTACCATAGGTTTTGAAATTGTGACTTCATCCACATTTTATTGTGATTTTGATGTTTTAATATACATATCTTCCATTTTTTCAAATGTGATTGAAATTTTCATATTAGAGTGCCTAGAAATGAATATTCATCCAATAACGAATTAACCACTAGAAGCTAACAATCAATCACTAATTTCACCTACCCAATCCGTATTATTATGGACATAAATCTATAAATATGAATATTTATCAAACATAAATCCATAATCAAGAGTCACTTTCATGTACTGTAGGATATGTTTCAATAATAAAAATAGTTACTCCTTTGCTTTCCCTTGGAATTGTTCACAAAATGTATCCTAAAAAATGAACATCATTATATATGTTTTCATGTATAATATGATTCCTATTATCATTGAAATATCCTTTAATTATACACTCATACATTTATATTCTATGGAAAACACATTCCAAAATTCCATTCCAAACTCCCTTAAAAATGCAAGATCGTACTTTTCTTATCAAAGAATGATATAACCAACTGTGTCCATGACTTGTAAAACTAATAAGAACAACATCCCTCCAATAATTAAGGGATATTCAGATTATTATTTTAGTTTATTTTAATTTCTTGTTCCTAATAATACTATTAATTAAATATATAATTTAAAAATATCATTTACCACTTTAATAAAAAAATTGATCAAATTCTAACATATATATAAAAACCCCTCAATATCTCTACATAATCCCAAAGGATGAGATAAGGAATGAAGGTAGTAATATGTAGTGATTCAATTTCTATGTATCTCATAGTGATTTCCATGAGATTAAATTTCTCTCACTAATGATTTATCTCAGGTAATACTTTTTAATTCCCATATTTAGATTTGTTAAGGTAAACCCCTAATGATCCACCTCCTTCAAAAATCTCAAAAAAATCAGTCTTATATGGAAATCTTCTACTACATGATATCATATATTATACTATTCATTATAAATTTCACAATGGGATTTCTTTTATTTATACTAACTATATCAATTACTATATTATAATAATCAAATCTCATTACTATTTTTATTGAGTGTTGAATAGGATTTCAGCCAGACTTATCATTAAAGAATTTATCTTTCATAACACTTTTACACAATGGGTATCTATATACCAAATGATTATATATACCCAACAACTATATATGCCTCGAAACCATATACTTGACATGTTTTCTTTTTTTCCCTATATATAACCTTATATACTTCCCATTAATTCATTCATAATATTACTGTAGTTATTTCTCAAAATTTCTAGCTTATTTATATTATTTTTTTTATTATTCCAAAAGCTATAATCGGTGGTATGATTATCATGGGTGATAATAATGGAAAATAATTTAATTTTCCAATCTTCTTATTTACATGTGATTATATTCCTCTTTTAGGTATCATAATTTTGTTCTATATATAATTACTTTAATATTAATATAAATTTAATTTTTTGATTTAATAATATATTTTAATGTTTTATATCATTTCTAATTTTGATATTAAATGTGAGACATGTTAATCAATTATATAAGTAATATTAATAGTAGAATATGTGGAATTACATCCCCTTCCACTGAAAAAGAAACTCCTACAAAATATTGTTAATAAAATGAAGAAAAATTACTGTTGTTTTTTCATATTATATCTTTTAGTTTCCATGTCGCCTCCTAAATCTTATTAGTTTTTATCATAAATTTGACCAAGTTAGTTGTATTATTTTATAGTGTCTAATCTATATGATACAATATCTCTACTTGTTTTTACTCATTAAATAGATCTTTCTCTAATTATTTATCCATTGATATTTTTTACATGTGATGGATCTAGTATTCACTTTTAGAAAATTGATACATTGAACGTAGTGTGCACGTGTGAGAGGTTTAATAGAATCATTACATGATAAGATGTAGAACCCATCTAATCAAGAATATGAAATGGGGAAACACACTTATCGATCCAATTACTTTGTTCTTATGTTTCAGTACCCTCTTACATGGGTATAATCAATGGAATATATTTTCTCCAACACCAAACTCTAGATCTTGTCAATGATTATCACCATTCTTCTTATATTGACATTGTGCTACTTTTACATTTTAGAAGTTCCCAAGGCTTACAATCAAATTAAACTATACACACTCATGGTCCTAGAATAAAATACCACACCACCTAAAATAGTTGACCCACTACATTTAAAAATAATTAAATTTAGTATCCAAAATTCCCAATAACATGAAATATATTACATTGGAATGTACCCTTACATGTGTCACTCATTCATCACCATTGTGGGTCACTTCATGAATCATAAATCTCCCAATGGGGATACCATGGTTCAACCCATATTCACATTGAGATAGAGGCCAACAATGAGTACCATAATTTTTTAAGAGATATATTATTTCAGTAAATTTCATACTCTAACTTTATCCAATCATGTGATTGATCTACATATCTTCCCATATAATTCCTCATATAGTTCTATTTGATTATAAATTATTGATACATGGTAACTTTTCTATATGACGATATTAATAAAAACATCATTTGAAACCCAACAAGTAACACCTCATTAAGTATTTTAAAATATGAAGGGTACTTTTATATTCAAAATTAATTTTATAATAATAAGTAGGGCTCAAGTTTAATTTTATATAAAACACTTATTAAGACCATATCTATAACCTTTATGTGAACTTTTTATCTTGGTAAAATATAATACAAAGTCGTAATCCATGTAGCCTCAATATTTATATTATATCTTATTCCATATATCATGTCAGAAATCATCTCAAATATCAATGAAATTATCCAGTATTGTAATTTGATAGACCAAAACCCAAATGGAATTATTTCTATCCTTGTAATGACCTTTGATAAAATCCATGATGAGTTTCTCTCATTTATATGTAAGTAAGAATAATGGATGCATAATGAATAAATATTTCTGAAATTTATCCTTAACTTGATAATAAACCAAGCATCATGATGTGTTCTCTATAATCTACCAATTCCTTTCATCCCACAATAATTTCATCCAAAAATATGTATACATTTTTTCCTTCCTTGGAAAATATATAATGATTAGTAATGTGTATAATCCAAAATATACATCTTCATTTCATACATGTATTGAACACAAAGTTTTGTTCCTAATTTTATAACACGATATCTGTTCAGATTGAACTCAAGAATATTTTTCACCATCTAATATAGAAATATATAATTGTTGATTACATCCTTGATCTCTATATAGATTATTGGTTTATTAATCTTTTATAAAGGTATTATTCTATCCCTTATCTTATGATTTCCATGTATATATTTTTATTATACCTCATTATTAGGTCTCCTTCAATCCTTATCATGTATAAGGTAGAATGATATTATCCACTAAGAGCATAAAATAGCTAGTTTCCCTTCCTAAGAAGTATCTATATTGAATAATCATAATACTTGATCAATTCTAACAACCTCATTTAGCATGTGTCCATATCCTTATCTGTGAATATATACATCATGATCTATTTATCACTCTATTTTTGTGTTTGTGTCCCAAACTTCCCACAATATATATAATTACTATAAATTCTCAAGGTAAATATTACTATTTATAACTTCATATCTTGGATTTTAAAATTTTTATCATTAATTATTAATTTATGTGAGGAATAAGATATCATATTTTCATTTTTTATTATAAAATAACCAAATGTCTACTTTAAATAACCATTGTGTATTGAAATACCTTCCCTAATATAGGGTAGTTTTACTACATGAGTAGTGACCAATCTCTTATTATGTTACTTAAATACATTTTTACATTCTTCTACGCAAATAATCTTCACTCCATTATAAGTTAAATTTGATGGTGATTTAGAAAAGCATGAGAAATTTTCCAAAAAACATAAATAATAACAAGAATATCCAAGAGAACTATATATAATTTTTACTATTATTAGTTTGGTTCATTCCCTAATCACCTATGTATAATACAAAAATATACCATTTCATGTGATCATGTTATTCAAGAATGATACTTTTTTAGAAATCTAGACTTATTTATTTTTTAAATTAGTTTATCGCACTTCAATGTATTGAAATATATCCTAAAATGATCATCATGTAATACTTACTCTTAGAGTAGATTAGATTATTTATAATCATAAATTGGATATAATAATTCTTAATTAAAAAGAATAAGAAACTTTTTTTCATAAGGATCTTGTTAAATTCATGATAATAAATGAAAATACCCATTAACTCATATTTTTATTAACAAACAGGACCTGTTCACCACAAGATTAATCACAGATGTGTATAAAACCCTGGTATGAATTTTCTTATAGTTTCATATTAATTTATTCAAATTCAATATGGGTCCTTATATAAGGACTCAATGATATAGGTAGAACATCAGTAATTAATTCAATTGAAAATTGAACCTCATAATATGTATAAAGATCAAAAAATTACTTGGGAAATAAAATAATATATTCTTATAAAATTGGAATTTTTTTAATTATGTATTTTTAAACCATTTTAGAATAATATACATAAATATTAGGTATTAAGACCAATATTATGGAATTAATTATCATTGTATTTTCATAATCATCTATTTATTTTATATGATAATTGACATATTTTGGATATGAAATGAGGTTTTTCTATCTTGAAAATTGATATGCAATATTTGTAGAGAGATTTGATCAATTCGCAATATCACATAAAATTTTATTAAAGGAAGAACATATATATTTTGATAAATAATAATCCTATGAAAACAATTATAGAAGATTTGTATGCTTGGGACACAATAATATCACAACTATTTATTTTGCAAGATAACTCAATAGACAATTTTTTTGGAAGTGAATCAATAATATTTGAAAAATTTTAATATATTAAGTGGTGTTTATAACCAAATAAAATAATCTATTTTCATTTTATGAATAAATAATAAGTATATCTTTCCCTGCTTCATTTTCATAACCCACTATAGTGGTAGTGATTTCATAAGCTCATCATTACTGCCTTGGTTTGGGAAGTTGGTGATAATAATTTTTCTCATTAATCCTTATATTACTAAATTTGGTATGTCAATACAGTTTAATTTATTATTCATAACCAAATATAGTTAGGTTTGTATATCCATAAAAGTTTCAACACTAGCTCCCATCTATTTTACAAGTTCATTGGGATAATCATTTCATTTTTTATTATATTATTTCATCACTCAATTCCTTCTAGTTCCAGTAATTTACAAAAAATAAAATTTTAATATTGATTAATTAATAAAAAACTTCAATAAAACCAACGTAAATAATCATATGAATATGAAAATGAATCTTAATATGTCCTAACTGATGATGTAATTATTTCAACCTAAAACACATTAGGTTTGAATTATGTTGTTTTCTAATTCTTCTTAAACTAATCCCAAAATATAACTAAAACTCACTATAATACTACCTAAGATGATCAATTCATAGAATTTATTTATTTTACATCACTTTAAATAATTATAAATTACAACTCTCAAATAAAGGACACTTACAAAACCCAAAGGTTCAGTGTCTTTAGTGATTAGATACAAAATCAAACTATTTTAAAAAATAATGAATGTTTCTTATATAAATTTTCTTATAATTAATTCCCCTTTAGGAATACCATATATAATTTTATTTTCTATGACATCCAAAAATTTTACATGTATTACTTTGAAATAAATTTTAAATATTTGATAGTTTTATTTACATGAAAACACAAGTCTAAATGAAAATGTGGTATAATATACATTTATAACATAGAAATTGGATTGGTGGGTATGAATATAATTAACAAAATTATAAAATATATTAATAATGTTAAAAAATTGATAATCACTCAATATTAATAAAATAATTTGATGACTAAAAGAATAATCTATTGAAAAAATGTATTTTTTTACATGTTATGTAACATTATTTAAACAAAGTATATTGATTTCTATTTAAAAATTATTTAAAAAAATATATTGATAATTAATTTGAATAAATGAATAATAATATGTAAATTATTCATAAAAATGTTAATAATTAATATAAACTCATTTGAAGGTAAAATAAGTTATTTTCTATAAAACAATTTTTATGTGCGTAGTGTGTTTTTATCATAGTAAATTAAATTAGTTTAAATGTATTAATAATTTATTTAAATTTTTATCATATATATTATTTCATATATTTTTAAATTAATTTTATATTTATTAGTTAAAAATTAATGAATATAAATTTAGGTTTATTCTTAAATATTGATTTATCAAAAAAAGTACTCCTCATTGCATTTTGGGAATTTATATTAAAATTAATTTCAAACATTGAAAGAAATTGAATTTGATAAATGGTATAAATATTTAAAATAATTTTTTTATAATTTTTTAATTTTTATTATTTCATTTTTTTATAATTAATATTAAAGTAATAATAATTTATTACCATGACTACGGTCAAAACGGGTTTACTAGGGGTTAAACCAAAAGGTAAGGGTAAGATTAGCACATAAAATTTAATAATTAATATTATTTAGAGATATTTAGACACATAATTATACTAAATTATAATTATTCCCATTTTCTTCCACTTTCTCAACTAGGTGACATTAAATTATTTAAATCGTTTAAGTAATTCTCTGTGTATCCACTCACTCACATATAAAATTGAACCTTCACTCAAACATTATTCATGAATTATGAGCCTTATATATCAAATAATAACTACCAAAAACTTTTATATAATAATTACATAATTCTTATATCCCCTAGTCATCTTCTAACATTAAAATTTTGAGGCTTAAGGTTTAATCCAAAGGAGGTCTGTCAAATAATAGATATAAATCTTAACCGAGATCATCCAGTTTTATATCTTATTCCACCTTATATAATCTTGTTGAATATAAAATAACATGATAATTAAAATGTAATAAATATAATTATATTCTATTATGATTATTTCACAACCATTTTCCACCTATTTTCCAAAAAAATGGGAAATGAAAGTATCACCTATGCATATGTGTGGAAAATCGCCTCCACATAGCGATGTGATTCATTTTCCATCACCGAATAAAATTTATTTATAAAATACATGATTAAATAAATATATATTATATTTTTTATATTATTATGATTCTATAATGAAATAATATATATTTATCTTTTTAGTATTTTTTTCTCTAGAAACGTTCATGCGTACATACGAACTACGATCTCCATGAACATTGTAATTAAATTTTCATTGTATACCATTTATACATGTTTCTAAATAAGTATATAGTGAATTTATACGATATTTATATCATAATTAAAATTATTATGATTATTTAACTGTGGTAAAATTAAAATTACTAGAACTTATGAACTAAAAAATACATGAAAAATAAACCACTTAACACTAGGAAATGATAATTTTAATACAGAATTCCGAGTGTTGAAGATTTATAAGTATATCATATATGATATTATAATTATTTATATGTTTATTTAATATATTTAAAATAAATTTAAATTTATTATTCATGATTTTATAGGGATTATAAAGTCAGTCAGTCTTAATGTAAGAGTTTTACAATATAAAATCCTTTTTATAGTGATTGTTTATCCTTAAATATCATATAATGATGTTATATGTTATTTATCTCATAAATATTTTTTATTTTCTTATAATATAGTTTTTTTTCAATATAAAATGTTTTAATTTCATATTGCACTCTCTAAGCACTAGAAATTCTGATAGAACATTTTTAAGGAAAACTAACTATGTTTTTCTATTCAACCAGAAATCTTTTCGTGCATGTCAATATTTTATAAAAAAAAGTTTTCAAGAATGGTTTTCATTTAATAAAGTTATTTATTAATGTATCTTTTATCCATGTTTTACTTTCTATAGAAAAATTAAAGGTAAATTTATTTCTATTTTCAAAACAAGATACTTTTTACCAAAGGTGTGAAAAAATATTTGTTTTAACATTCACTATATGAACAGATTTTCCCACAATAATTAATAATATAATATTTTGAGATTAATTTTACATTTTTTATGGTTCTTATAAATGAAATATTCCCCTTAATATTTTGTAAATTTTTATATTTGAAATATTTGATTTCAAAATAAAAAGGTTACAGTCTGTAAAAAACATTCCAATGAAATTTCAAAGGTATTTTTCATCTATGATAGCAACATTTGATGTTACATATACTTCATTGGGGATATGATTCATTGATACCATCCTTATTCATTCCATATATAGTAATTTATTAAGATGATTAAATATTTATGGACCATGATTTCTTTTGCATATATTAATATTTAATGAAATTATAAATGTCGTTATGATATAGGGACATCCATATAAATGGATTGGTAATATGCGATCGATGGTTCTATTATAACAATTCAATTTATTGGGTAAATATTAATATTTTATGATCTAAAGGGTAAATGGGAGGATATCTCAATCCCTAAAGAGGGTATATAGAAGTTTATCCTAATCCCAAAAGAGGTTATATTGGAGGTTATCAAAATCCAAAAGTTGATGCATGGGTTGTTATCCCAAGCTTAACATGTGATGAATTTCTTAGTGGGTAGTCTTTAAAAAATATTTCTAGGATTTTTGTTATTCCAAAATTTATACCACTATTTTATGAAATGATCTTATGCCAATATTATTCTCTAATTCCTTATTTTCTTTGATTAATTTATTATTCATGTCTTATAAACTTCAATGATTTATTCCATATTGTGTGATTATGATCTATGAATTACTCAGCCTGATTTTCAAGTGTTATGATCTTTTCTTCATACCCTTATTTCCATATGATACTTAAATGATCATTTATATCTCTCTTTTTCCTTAATGAGAACCTGGCCTCACTCTTTATTATATTTCTGTATCCCTATGATATGAATAGAAGTTGTAAGTTTGATATGTATAAGAAAGGTTCTAGTTTTGAAGAACCTAGTGGGAGATGATATTAATCTTTTTTTACTACTTGTTTATGTACCCATTATTCCAAAGAAACTAAACCATTATGGATATAGTTCAGATAGTAATGTTATATAATTAATATTAACTCAATGAGATGAAATATTTATGTATGAAACTTTTGGGTTGCCCTAGTTGGTATCAGATCAATATTTATTTATTATTGGAAACTATGATGAGGAATATTTACTGAGAACTTTTAGGATAGCTCAAAGTATAGAATAACATCCTAATTTATAGTAAAAGAGGATTTATTTTCCTAGAAAATTTATCCTTTTATAGAAACCAGTAAGTGGATATGGATATAGAATACATGCACATAATGGTGACAACATTTAAATAGGTGGATTTGTTATAAAATAAATATTCACCAGCGCACAATGAGTGGGCCTAAGACTACGCACCTAGAAAGACACTCCTAGTGGATATGATAGGGTTAATTAACATTTTCATTATGAACCATTAAAAAAGATTAAAATCGATTATAACCATTTATGATCTACTTTAAACATATGGTGTCATATATTGAAAATAATGTGTCATGATTTAGTCATAAAAAAATTTATTTTCATAATTATATGGTTTCTCACTATGTTCATTTTTTCAGAAACTCTTCTTTTTAGTTATAATAAACGGTCAATAATAAAAGGAATCATGTTAATGGAGAATTTGAAGTATAATTCAATCAATTTACTGATGATCAAATGAATGTTATAGAGATAGAATCAAAACTCTCATTGATGTTCTTATAAAACATTATTAAGACATGAATCATACACAATGAGAAATCTAAGGAACGAAGTTCTATTGAGTCCTTCATAAGGAAACATGCACCTTATTTTATTGGTTCTGCTGATCAAGTAATTATTAATCAATGTATCAGTACCACTAAAAAGATATTTTATTTTATCCATTTCTTGAAGACTGAAAAAATTATATTGGTTATGTATCATTTGGAAGGTGAATCAGATCAATGGTGGAATCATATAAAAAAATGTGGAAACCTAAATAAATTGTCTCTAGGTAGTGGGATGAGTTTTGAAGATTATTTTTTAACAAGTAAATTACTCATATTATTTATATGAAAATAGATAATGAATTACTTTAACTATTATAGAAGGATGATGGTTCCATTAGTACCTATTGGAAAAATTTTATAGAACTTTTAAGGTGTGGTTCAGGTATTATCATCCAACCTGAAAACAATGTTGTTTGATTGTTAAATTTTTTAAAACCAAGTTTACAAAGGGTGTTACCCATAAGATACTTTATTATCAATGAATAAATTTCTAGATGATCTCTCAAGGTTGAAATGGAAATAAAAGTCACTCATCAATCTTAGGATTTTTAAAAAAGGTATATTGAATCCAATTGAAATTCCAATAATAAAAACCATGGATGAAAGAAGTTGATTATTCCATTATGAAAAAGTCTTGAAATAAACATGTAGGAAATTGTTTAAAGGGGAATATTTAATTCTTTAATTAAGGAAAGTAAGGTTAGTGGTCAATCGGATTCCCAAGTGATGGGATGAAGTACTCTAATGAAGTGAATAGAGAGAAATCTCCATAGAATACCTCACCCACAATCACATGTTTCAAATTCAAGGAGTATGGGAGTTATAGAGGCTAGTGATTGAAAATGGTTTTTAATTATGTTGATCAATATCAGTACCCTATTAATCCTAAATAGAAAGGGAAATCTCATTTTATCATTTTTTCCAATGTGGGTTATGATAACAAAGTGGTGAAAGGTATTCTTACCATCCACTTGAGAACTGATAATGTCTTATTTGATTCAATATTTTACCACTATTTTATATTTGATTTATTTTTTAATGTTATCATATTAGACCTAAAAACTTTTATTTTGAATTAGTAGTGAATACTCTGAATGATATGATGATTTCATCTCATGTTTATGATTATTCTCTGATTAAAGTATGTGGTAATGTACTTGTTGTAAATCGCTTTATTCTTCCTCTAGATGATTTTGATGTAATTTTGGGTATGTGTTGGATTTATTTATATAAATAACATAAAAATTTTTGTGGAAGGTAAGTCACATTTGATATTACAAACTATCCTATAAACGTCTATCCGTGTGATGATAAATTCAAACATCTAGTGGAAATTAAATCCATTATATGGATCCAAATTCGTATTCAAATGATGTATTTATCTTAGATGGATATGGAGAAACACATCATTGATGATATTCCCACTGTGTGGATTTTTTATGTATTTCTAGAATATATTTCAATACTTCCTCTAAATCATGAAGTTATGTTTTCAAAATAACTCATACCTATTATTACACCTATCTCAAAGACTTGATATAAAATGTCCCTAGTCTAGATTGACCACTGAGATAGGGGGAATCAATGGTTTAATATTTTTTCTTCTGAATTCAACGTCTAAAACATGATACGGTTCTAAAATCTTCTCTGTGATTTCTCATAGTATCACCTCAAATATAGAAATGATAATAAATATCATATCACACAATATTTATAATGCTTATCTAAAAGGCCCACTCCTTCCCATGTTTAATATACCACACAACATGAACTGTCCACTATAATATTTTTATCAAATATAATGGTCGATATGGAGTCACACTATGTCATAACTATACAATCCAAATAGGTGGTTATTTTTACTAAATACTATAGTGTTACCAAAATCCATAGTGGCCAACTCCTAGTTCACATAAGACACTTATCCTACTTATTACCCGAATCAAAATATGTAATATTATCCTTCTCGAATAGAGAGAGTTATTATACTCCTAGAACCAACCAAAAGACATCACTTACTATTATAATGAACTAGACGACTTCACCTTTCTTTAGCTCTTAATCCACTACACGATGACTTTTTTATCTTCTTCTCTGATCATTGTTAGATCTGAGTTTCTATTATACAATTCAAGCACCTTCAATGGATACTAATCAAGTATATCAGTCTTGATCCATAATTCTAATCACTAGTTTCTGATTAGTTGACTTAGTGTAATAATTCTTGGGATGATTATTACTTATTATTTATTTATGCCCTAACCTCACTTACGATTTTGCCATTGATGCACACAAATTCTTCAAAAAAATATCATGCATATAGAATACATTTAATATCATCCTAAAACTTGGTTTATTCTAATTCATGAAAATATAAGAAATAAATAAACCCTATAACTTATGGATTCTTTATGTCATTATTTTTTCTCTTCAAAATTTCAATTCTCCAAGCTAACTTATTCCATAGTATGTATAGTTTTATGTAACCATCTTTGGATCCGAAATCTATTTATTACCTCGCTCCAAGTTCACGATTCCTCATATATTATTTTCATGAACTTAGTCAAGCATTTAATTCCCATCATGGAAACCACTATCTTTATCATATCATAGCACCTATATGTTTTATACTTAATGAAATTCATATCATGGAAACCAAAATACTTTACTTTATCCAGTGCATTCTTCTTGGTAACTAGATATCATGTCTTACAATTCATGAACACCACAACAAGAACATGTAGCTTCAAATAGATTCTCATAAACTAGTTCTACAATAAACCCATTAGTGAAAGATTAACAAGTTAAGAGGCCATGGGACCTCTTGTGCAAGCTAGTATCGTAGTATCATCCTCTTCACACAAGAAAAGGCTTCATATTTTATTTTATTCTTTGTGAAATAGTTCAAGTGTTATTATCAGAATTCAAATGCTCAAGGTGAGTATACTCTTCCTCGTGTAAGAAGATTCTTCACAGATTCTATTCAGAAATCAAAAGTTTGTGGTTGCTATATTTCTTTGAAAAACAAGCTATCTTAAAATCATAGAATCATCATCGACCTTGGTGCATCTTCTTTTATAAGAAAATTCTACTACCTCAGTTTCTTTCACTCCCTTCCTTAGCATCCAAAAATAACACTTCTTCAATGCTCTTTTTTTTAAATATGAATATTTTCATAAAAAACTAAGGGTCTTTATATTTCAAAAATTATCTTACTATAAAAAACAAGGTGTCTCTTGTTACGTGGTTTTGAGTTTTCTCCTTATGTTCGTGTGATATGGACCATGTGTTTCTACTCAATTTAATGATTTAATAAATCGATAAATATTTATTCATGAATAGCATTATAGAAATATATATCTTCCTGAAAATTATTGTTTTATTCAACTCTTTTATGCATGCATGGAAAATATTGAAAGAATGGTGGTTTGTGACCACACTATCTTAAGAACTTGTCCATTCAAGTTTGGATTAATGATGGAAATTATGAAATTTAATGACTCTAGAAACCTATAATTCACTAATGATGGGAGGATGAAGGAGATCATGCATGATAATTGGAAGGTCTGGATATTTTTAATCATGTTATAGGTGTCTTGTCCATATAATATTTAGCTAAGGAATAGTAACTCATGTGTTTATGTCCCACTTACCTGATTATATTGTTCTTTCACTGCCATAGAATATAATTCAAACCTCATTTTTTTGATCTAGTATTAGGGTTATGCACCTACAACACTCACACACCCCACCTTGTGGGTCATGTCTCCTAAAGATGACCCACCAATACACTCAGTACATCAATACGCATGCTCACCTATGTGTCATAGTGGGTTCAATATTGGATCTTTCTCTCCTCCCGATATGCAGGTTGGAATGAATGACTGTCATGTGTTGTTAAGGACTCAGCCCAAAATATCTTGGTTGAGATGGACAACTGGATTATTTGCTTGCCCAATTTTTTTATCACATATATAAATGTCTATGTAAAAAAAGCCTTACGAAAACACTTCTTAGACTATAATCTCAACTTATCAAAATAAAATCCTCCCTGAAAACTATATAATATATTTTTTCATGTATTTATTTTCTTACTCTTATTTATATTCAATTCATCATGAAAATATATATTTTTATGGTAAATCCTCTTCTTCTTCAATACGATGTAAATAGTGTGCCTTCATTGACACATGTTTTGGAACATAAGACCAGAAAAATAATTGTCGCAATTTTGTGGAGAATTTTCTAGTCATGAAATAAAATTCGTTTTTTGAATCAATGAAAATTATCCATGCATCACAACTATTTTCAACTTATTAAACACATATTTAAATATCATTGAAAAAAAATTCAAAAATGGTCCCCATAGTCTTCGTATTTTTATTTTCTTAATATCTCTTCATGTGTTTTAGAGTTAATATATATTCTAAAAATATTATCCCCATTATGGGAAATAATATCAAAAGGATATGTGTGGGGATTCTCATCTCATCTCCTTTTGTTTTTTTAAAAAATATTCTTATCCCTTAAAAAATTTCTTCACCACTCTTGAGATAGGGTGTCATTACATGATTTTATTATAAAAAATCCTTTATTTAATAAACTCTATGTATATATGGGATAGAACCATGTATAAAATAATATATATATTACAAAAGTTTTCAATGTTTTCTATACACAATTATGCATGTAAAAGCATTCTTAGAAAATCTCATTTCATATATATGGGGATGAAAATAGTAATATTTATCCGAGTAATAAAAAATTATAATCTTTTGACATTATAATGTTGTTTAGAAGATCCACATTAACTATATAGTGAATATTTAATAGCTTCATTTCATCAAGGTTCCCCCACCCCCTCAAGAAATTCATCCATCTCATTTAATTCATTACATGTCCATACAGAATCATATATATAAATGAGACTGTGGAGGTACTTTCTTATTCATCAAGAGTAACATTCAGGCAGAGACCTACCTCTCAACCTAGGATATTATTTTCACCCAATATTAATCAAATTCTCATCATTATTATGTGGAATAAAATTTTCTAACTTTGTTTCTAAAATAACATTATCTCCTTTAGATTTATAATGTTTTAGCTTCATCCAATTTCTTATCCAATTTCAATTGAATTATAAAAGCAACAAGGAACTCTATCTTGAAATTTTATTTATTCTTATGATATTCACATGAATTTACATTTTTTTGTTGAATAATATTCTCTTTCCCAATATAGGGAATATCTCAAGGTATTATTTTCATGAATTTCTCATCTATGTAACCCTTATGATTATATATTTCACAAGATTCTTTTAATCCTTTATATCTATTTTTTCTTGGAAGCTTGGATGAATTTCTTGCCGCATCATTCTTTCTCTAAGAACTTGTTTTTATATATTCACCATGACTCACCATTTATTCACGAATGATTCCTCGTACTGAAATTTTATAATAGTAAGAGTAGTGTGTTATTACAATTACTTTCACAACACCAGAAAAAACCTCTAAACACAGATCTTTCACAGTGATAATTATTTTTCCCATATACATGTTCCTTTTATAGAAAATACTACTAGTTATTAGTTTTTCTAAGGGGGTAGTGATCTTGAAATTTTACTTTTTTCCTTTTGATATAAGAAATGATATATTATTTTTTTTCTTAGTGATAGAATTTTTAACAATATTCATATTTAGTTCACATCCCAATATTGACTTATCACCTTTAATTTTCTATAGATTTATATTTTTTGGTGCATATATTCCATTTTCCTCAACTTTTACCCCATAAATGTAGGCCTTATGATATCCTCATGAATTTCCATGTTATTCCAACATTCCAATTCCTTGTTCATAAACATCCAAAATATCAAAAATAGCCTATGATCATTCTTTTCTTCTTCTTTATGTAGTCTTCTTAGATTTAATAGATTGTGAACCTTGCTTATATTTTGAGAAACCACCACTCATTGGTATAATTATTTGGGAATATATATTAATGCTTATTTTTTAACTTAAACCCTTGATATGACAGATTTATTATCATTTTTCACCATTCATACTTTCCCAATGGTAGTTTTAAAACCTATATAATTATTTTAAATTACATTAGTACACATGATTGTTTTTGGGTTATGGGATAAATTATTTTTGGATGATGTTTCCAATTTATTATAGGATGATCTCATTCTCTTCATATAGTGATTATCCTCAATGAAAAGTTACGTGGTTGAATATTTTTTCTAGTGATATGGGAAGTTTTAACTTGTGGTGATTCATAATTTTTAAATCTCACCTCTAGCTGAAAACAATTAATTTTGAGTGTATTATTCTCATCCTAAACTATTATCATAATTTATTCTAAATAATATTTTATCTTCTTCATTTTTTTCTTCAATAGTTTTTATGGATTCTTATAAATAAATTTCAAGTTACTTGACCTTTTTTGGTTTATCCTCTAATTCAGCATCTCTTATAACCATAAGTGAATTGAAATATTATATAAAAAATCATAAAGAATTAATTCTCACAGAAAGTTCTTTGTAATTATTCAAAATCATCAGCTTATTTTTCATTGAAAATGTATATAATTTCATTATTTCCTTTCACAAGTTTTTTGAGAGTGTTGGGTATTTCATCCTTCTTATCTAATTCATCTTCTATACTATTATCATCTTCATCGAGCAATAATTTTTCATCCTAAAGAGCCTTGATGCCTCTAAAAATACATTTTACCACTTATTTTGGTATGTTATTCATATATTATTTGAATAAAAAATAATTATCACTAAGTGTTAAATCAATCATATAACTTGATCATGCTTCGTTAAAAGAATCATAATTAAGAGAATTGTTACATGATATACCACCATGATTACCCAGTATATCTGACATTGTTTTAAGATTCTTCTTTAGTTTTCTTTCAAGTCTTTTATTTTTAGTATTCTATGTCTTAGAAGAAATATCTCAATTAATAACCTCCAAAGAAGCATCATTTTTATATATCTAATATAGCTCAGTCATTTTATTAATGTTTCAATTCATAAATACTCTCTTGGATCTTTATTGTGAATCTATGCTCTGATAACACTTGAATATACCCAGTTCAGATTGACCACTAAAGGGGTGGTAAATAAGTGGTTTAATTTTATGATTACTTTTCTTTTAAAATAATACTCTTAAACTTTTTAGGATTTTCAATCCACTCTGTGATGTATCAAAGTATGACATCTTATGCATGAATGATAATAAATAGCACAACATGTAGTATTTATAAGTTTTGGTTGAATGGAATATTATTTTTCATGTTGGTTATATATCCTAACATGGATTATCCATTATAATGATTTTTTCAATTACAATGTTCAATAGATAATCACACCATATCGTGAATCCTAGATCTATATAGGAGGATATTTAAACAACATCCCATGGTGTTACCAAAATCCATATGGTCCTACTTCGGAATCACATAAGAGACTTGTATTACTTCTAACTCTAATCGAAAGACTTATTATACAGAGACTCCATCCAAGATAGTCCTTATACTATTGGCCCAACTATAAGAATTCACCTTCATCCCACACTAACTATAATACATCTCCTTTCATTAAGTCTTGGTGTACATCCACGTTATCTTTTGATCCTCCTCCATGAGCTTGTTGGATCTAGCTTTCTTATATACAATTCAAATACCTTCAGCAACTAGAGATTGATTCTTTTAGTCTTGCACAATAATTTTAATCACTAGTATATAATTACTCTCCTCATATAAATAATGCTTAGGATGATTCATCTTTATTTTGTAATTAATTCCCATCTACACATAGTTGTGTCTAATTGATGCACAAAAAAATATTCAAACAAACATAATGCATGTAGAATACATTGTATATACTCCTGAAACATGTTTTCTTCCAATCTACACAAGGATAAACATGGAATAATCCCAAACGCATATAGATTCTTTCTATTATTATTTTAGGTTTTTCTCAATATCAATTACTAAACATTTTTATTTTACAGTTTGTATAGTTTTATGTGATTACCTTGGGTTCCAAAATATTTTTATTACATCACCCCAAGTTCACAAAACCTTGAATATTATTTTCATACTCTTATGCATGTTTGAAATTACCCACATGAAAACCACTATCTTCTTCTTATATTACATCCTACATGTTCTATCCTTACATGCTGGTATATCATGAAAACCAAAATCCACCACACAAGCCAATTCATTCTTCTTGTAAAATCTATATCTTATATTCCTAATATTGTACACCATAATAGGTACATGGTATATCTGATACGTTCTCAAAAAACTATTCCCTATGAAACCCCTTAGTTTATGATACCCAAATTAGGAGGCCATGATATCTCTCAATAAATCTATTCATATATGATCTCTCTCTTCACACAAGAAACACATTTTGGTATTATTTTTTATTTTAAAAATATTATGAGCATTGTTGGAACAATTAAAATGTCCATGTTTATTCTCCTCTCACTATCATATGAAAAATGTTTATGGATTCTCTTAATAAATTAGAAGTTCACACTAGCTCTACTACTCTGAAATAGTTGTACTCTCAAAATTGCATCCACATCCTTGGCCTCAATACATCTAATTTTATAGGTGAACTCCACTGCCTAAATTTCATTTTTTTCACTGGATTTGTATCAAAAAATTATACAACCTCAAGAATCAAAATTTTATTCCATGTTAAGGTTATCATCAACACTGAAGATATCTATATTAATTAAATTATCTTACACTAAAAAACAAGGTGACTCTTATTACATGAGCTTTATATTTCTCCTCAGGTGTATGTTATATGGATCTCATTATTTTCCTCCTTCTAAATATCAAACTCATCTATGAAGAAAGATGTATGAAAATCCATTTTTAAATCTTTATCATTCTCAATTGTATCATTTTATTCATATATTTGAGGCATGAAAGATGATGATTTCAAACAGGGAGGATTGTGACCCCATGATCTCAAGAACTCAACCATTTGATCTTGGATTGATGATGGAAGTCACAGAATTTCATGTCCTCAAAAAACTGTAACTCTCCAACATCGAGATGATTAAGGAGATCATTCAAGATTATAATACGGTCCAAATATTTTTAATAAAGTGGTTCATTTAATGTCCACGTAATATTTAATGGTGGAATGGTAACCCATAGGTATGTGTCCCTCATTACTTCTTAGCTCATTCTTGCACTCCCATATAATAAATTTTTTACCACATTTCATTTAATCGAATAGTGAGGTTCAACACTCGCAACACTCACACACACTACCTCATGGGTTGTGCCTCCATGTTTTGTCCCACTAGCACACTCGATCCATCTTCATGGGCCCTCACCTATGAATCATAGCAGGTTCAATGCTATATCACACATTCTTTCCACCATGTGGGATGAACCAACAATATCCCATAAAATTTATAGGACTCCTCCCATAATAATATTATTGAGCTTTCTAGTGGACTCATATTATTCGAATTTTTTGTATCACTTAAAAAATGTACTAATGAAAAATACGTTATGAAAGTAAAAGTCAATACATAATCTCAACTTCTCAACATGCAATCCTTCTGGAAAAATATATTACATATTCTTTCATGGTCTTATTTACTCTATCTTATTCATCTTTCATTCATCTTGAAAATAAATATTTTCATGGTAATTCCTCACATTATTTAGTATGATGTAAACAATTTTTCCCAATTTCCAGAAGTCTTGGAACATCATACATGTATAAAAATCATCAAAATTACAAGGAGAATTGTCCAAGCATTAAATATAATTCAATTTTCTTAATCCATAAAAATTATTCAAGCATCAAAAATTTCTAAAACTTACCAAACACACATTTAAAAATAATATCCCCTAAATACAACATTGTTCCCAATAACATGGTGTTCCATATTATATTTCATCTAATCGATATATGAGGTTTACCTCAATGTTTTGGTAAATTATTAAATAATATATTGATACAGAGTTGTGTTTCAATACTTCTTATCATCCGTATACATATGTTTATTCTGAGATAACCATTCAAACCTTGGATGATATGTTATTATCATATTCTCTAAATAAAAAATTGGGATAAATGCCTTCCTATTTTTCAATTTTCTTATAACAATAGATTTCAATTGAGGATTTAAATGGGTCCTTGTGAAACCCTCTACAGAAGGAAGTGAAAAACACTAATATATTGGGATGAAGTTAGAGAAATAAAGATTTTGCGAACTAATCTGGTTGAGGAAGTGGTGGAGAAGGTTAGATTTATTGAACATTACATCAAATAATATCAGAGTCGATTGAAGAGTTATGCTAATAATCACCAATAACATATGGATTTTGAAGTTTTTGATAAGGTATTAATATGAATTTATCAAAGGAATATGGTTATTAAACTTATAATTAAGGGAAATTTGATCCCTATATATATATATATATATTCCCCATAGAAATTATTAATCAAGTAGAGATTATATATTATCATTTGGAATATCCATCAAACCATTATCAAGGGTGTGATGTATTCCACATATCCCTCCTGAGTAAGTATATACCTGCCTCTCACATGTACTGGCCTTATAGGAAATACCAATGGAACAAGATATTCCATATGAATAGTTATTTGTAGAAATTTTGGATCGTATAGATAAGGTTCTATCGAACCAGACTACTCACCAGGTCAAAGTTATATTGAGGAATCAAAACATCAAAGAAGATACATGGGAACAAGAGGATGTGATAAAGCATAGATATGATCATTTTTTTATTCTAGTTATGGAAATTCAACGGGTTTACTCATTTTTGTGGGTTAAAATGTAACACCCCAATATTTTATAAGTATTATTTTGAAATAAATTTGAAGTATTTGATAGCATGATTTATATAAAACCATGAGTCTAAATGAACTTGTAATAGAGTATACCCTTATATCATAGTAATTGGATTGGTAATTATGAATAGGATTTAAAATATTATGTAGTATATTTATAATTGTAATTTTTTTGAAAATTACTATGTTTTAATAAAATAATATAATGATTGAAAGACATTTTTAAGAAGTATATTTGTCAATATGTTTTGAATTTTTTTAATAATGTATATTTATTAGTAGTTAAATTGATTTAAATAAAATATTTTTATAATTTAAATTAGAATATTAATAATTACCCATACATTAGTTGTCTAAACGTAATGAATAATGATAAAATCGTTTAAGGGTAACAACTTTTTTTATCATAAGACTATTTTTTTGTTCATAGCCTGTATTTATCGTAATAAATTTAATTATCAAAATTTATTAATAATAATAATAAAATTTTGATAGAATATATTACACAATTTTTTTTTACAATTTATAGTTCTTACATGGAAAGTAAGGAAAGTGACTTTTTATACTTAAAATGCATTTCTCAAAAATTGATTTTTCATTGAGTTTTATGGATTTATTTTTATCTTTATTTCATTAATTTTTAGAAATTTTATTTTATAAATGGTATCCATATTTTTAATGATCGTATCCAAAAAATTGAGACCACTTTCCTTTTTTTCCTAATGAATAGTAAAAATAGTAAAAAAAATTAGCACAGTTAAGGTTGAAACTAGTTTATCATGGAGAAAAACATGATATCATATTAATATATCCATATTAAATTGCCTAATTAATATTTTTAGAGATATTTAGACACTATATTTTTCAAACATCAAATTATTTCCCATTTGGAGACAATTTCACCTAAAATTAACATTATATTATTTAAATTTTTTAAGTAATTCCATGTGTGTCCTCTCCCTCACTTAGAAATAAGAACCTAATATCCATAATTATTATTGAATTTTGAGCCTTATTGGTCATCTAATACAAATAAAAAACTAAATTATCTCCCTTCACTTCATACTATATCCCCCAGTGTATGCCTAAGATTAATATTTCGAGGAATAAGGTGTAATTCATTAGAGGTCACCTAAAGAATAAGTTTAAATATTTACTAATCTCATATGATTATGTTTATTCTTCAACATTTTATAATCACATTTTATCCATCATATAAGATAACTTCTATATCCTAAATATAATAATATTTCGTTTTTTTAGTGAAAAAACCATTTCCATATATTTTTCATGAAATTGGAAATGAAAGTAACACTCATGAGTACATGTGGAGTATCACCTTCACATATATATATGATTCATTTTTCATCATATCCTCATGGTTTTGGAGATAATAATGGGTTAAATAAATATATATTATATTTATAATATACTTATTATTCCTATATGATAATATATTATTTATAATTACTTCTTTCTTTTCATTAGAAAATGAAAACAATGTCGATGTGTACAAATGAATTACAATATCCATGAATTGTGAAATTAATTTTTTTATCACTAAAATTGATGAAAATTTATTAATATATATATATATTAGATATATATTATATTTATAAAATTTTTAACATTATAATGATAATGTAACAATGATCAATGTATAAGGACTATAACTACTAAACTGAAACTTATATGAAAAATGAAACTATTAAAACCTCGAAACGATGATTTCTCTAAATAATTATTAATAAATGGGTTTTGAAATATTATAATTATACAATATATGATATTATAATTATGTATATTCATCAATTATAGAATTATATAAAATTAAAATTTATTATAAAGGATGATAGGGAACTTATAAAGAAAGTCATACTTATTGTTAGGCTTTTACGTTACCATATATTTTTTACCATGATTATTTATGCCTAAAATTTTTATGATGAAGATATATGATCTATATCTCATAAATATTATTTATTTTATAATACATTTGTTATTTTTTAATTCCCATTATTTACTTTCATTTTATTCTCTTTAAGTACTCAAAATTATGAAATAATTTTTTTATGGAAAACTGACATTGTTGTTTATTCAGGTGGGAATCATTTCATTCATTCCGGTATTTTTTATAAAATGTTTTTAATATTATTTTCACTATTCTCCAATAATTTATGAAATTCATTTTTATACATTTTTTAATTTTTAATAAAAAAATAAAATGAAACATATTTTGTTTTTCTAAATGAGATACATTTTACCAAATATGTGAACGAAACCATTTCTTTTACAGAAAACTTATAATTTACTTTTAATCCCGTAATTAAAAATATTTTATTTTAAGATTAATTTACAATTATCCATGGTTTTTTCAAAGAAAACGTTTTCCATAATATTTCATAAATTTTAATAGTTGAAATAAATTATTTCTAAATGAAAAGTTTATTTTCCTAAAGAAATATTCCAATAGTACTTTAAATGCATTTTAATTCAATGATAAAATCCTTTGTTGTTACTTATGATTCAATAGTGATATGATTATATGGTATTTTTTTTCTTCTTTATGTAGATATTTATTGATTATGATTATGAAATTTTGTTAGAACCCATTTTATTTTCCACTGGTTAGGATGTGGTGAAATTATAAAATTTTTCATGACCTTGTAGAATACATATGAATGGATTATGATTATGTTATAGGTAGGTGTTGAGTCAATAAGGTTTTATTATGAATTTTCCATTTCTCAATGTTTTGGAAATCAAAAACACTATATCTTTAGGGAAAAAAGTCTCAGAGGATTATTTTCTTATAGAAATTTTCATTCATCTAAGTAAAGATTTATCCTTACCTTGGATTTTAATGACTTATTAAAAGTCCTCTCATAACCATGTATAAATTATTAATAAATTAAAACATTCATATCCTTATCAGAAACATTTAAATCATATAGTTTTTTAAGCCACCAAGTCTTACTATTTTTCGACTCCAAATTCTCTAAAATTCAATCTCTTGATTCTCTAAAATTCAGACTCTGAATTCCCTGAAATTTTGAGTCCAAATTTTCTGAAATTCAGACTCCGAATTCTCTAAAATTTAGAAAATGAATTCTATGAAATTTAGACTTTGAATTTTATGAAATTCAGAATCTAAATTTCCTATAATTCAGAATCTGAATTCATAGAAATCATAATCCAAATTCTCTAAAATTCAGACTCTAAATTCCTCAGAATTCAAACACTGAAAACAATGGATTTAAGATTATGAATTCTTAGAAAAAAAATCCAAATATCCATGTTTCTAGAATCTGATTATAGACTCGGAACTCTATTTTTCCTTTGACTCTGATTATTAAGATTTGGGTAAGCAATTTCATTTTACTAACATGTGCTTTTGAAAAAATAAAATGATATCGTAGAATTTGTTTCTAATTAACCATTATTCGAGTAACACATGTACATGTCCATCTAAAATTCAAAGAAAAATATGACCATTGTAGGAGGGAGCAGACAGTTGAAGTCATACCTATAAATAGGATCTCATTTAAATGAGCTTGGTATCCATCTATCGATTGATGATCCTAGAGATTACATGTTATAAAGTTATTTCTAGAGAGATAAAGACTCTTGTGCCTTGTGCATTTTATGAACACCTAGTTCAACTGTGAAAATCTTCATCATCTTTCTTTTTGTGACTCTGATTGTTACTGAGTACAATCGATGGATACTGGGGATAGGAAGACAAAGGTGCCTACTTCCTTAAGGATTGGGGGATTTTGGGGATAGCAAGACAGACACTGATATTCTTATCGAGGGCATAACCTGGTGTGGGTAAGATAGACATTCTTGAAAGAATAAATCAAGGGACCTTTATCCAAGTTTGTTGGATACCCATCTCTTTGGCTTAAAAGATTTCCTACTTGTTTAATCTATTGTTTTTACAAGTTTTTTTTCCATTCTATTTTGTTATACCAATAAAGTATAATTTTCTTATACTTTATTATACTTTTAAATACTCTGATAAATTTGATTCTATACGCTTTAAGGTATAATCTTCCCATAAGATAAACCTTTTTCAGTTTTATTAAGTATAAATTGATTAAGTTTAGGTTTTTTATAATTAGACCTGGGTTCTTCAAATTATCATTTTAAGTAAGAACCAAATAGGGTTTGTGAATTTACATTGTTTAAATTTTTTAAACATATTTTTTCTTAATGTTAAAAGTAGATGTTTTTTAAACCTAAAATCCCCCCCCCCCCCCCGCACACTCTTATATTTGAGCATCTATATACAGTATTTTAATCCTACAATTGGTATCAAATGAGTTTTTTTGAAATAATTATACTTACATATAAGTTTCATTTCTCAAGGATTCCTTATTATAAATTTTCTTACCTAAATTTTATTATGAAAGTTTTTATTAATGTTTTCTTTCTTTTTTGTAAACATTTACTATTAAAAAAAATTGTGGAAGATTATTTTCTTATAGAATAGAAGGTATTAGTGTTGATTCCATTGAAAAATTAAATCCTAAAAAACCACCAATTTTTTATTATAATGATTATGTGTACTAGAGAGATAGGATGAAGACCTTTGTTATTAACACTAGAGTAAAAAACATTATTATGCTCATTGGAGACTACAAAATTCAAGATAAGGAAGTAAAAACTTTCACCAACAAAGAGAAACTAGAATATCAATTAAACCACAAGGTTCAAAATACTTTGATATGTTCTATGGCCTGGAATATATATATTCAAATATATTCTTCTGATGCCGCCGACTACATTTGGATAAAACATGATGTTAAAAAATTTAGAACATCTAAAGTGTTAGAAACTAGAAGTGCTATGTTAGGAGTTGAATATCCTGTATTTTTATTTCCTTACAAAGAACCTATTTGAAAAGTACAACAAAGATTTACGACCATTGTCTATAATTTTTAATCAATGGGAGAAAAAGGTGTTAATGATGAAGTTCTTGTGGATAAGATAATTAAAATTATGCCAAATGAGTGGTAATATAAAAGGGAATCTACTGATTAGAAGAGAATTGATCTCACATTACTCTTGATGAGTTATTTGTAACTCTTCTTTAGCATGAAATAATGATGAAGAGAGATGTTGATTTCCCAAAAAAAATAATGGGAATGGAAGTGTATCTCTCACTACTACATCTAAATCCAAAACTCTAGAATGGGTAACAAGATCTAAAGCTAAGAAATCTATTATTATAATAGAATCCACTGGTAGTGATCAGTCTGATAATGAATTAGCCAATCTTTCTGGAAGTATGAACAAGATTTTGGGAAATAATGATTTCTAATACTAATACAAGAAGAAATATAGAAAGGACAACGAAGATTATGAAGTAAAGAATTATAAATGTAAAATGGCTAGACATATCAAACATGATTGTCCTATTCTTAATATAAAATACATGAAGGAAAAGTATTCTGAAAAAAACAGAAAGAAATATTACAAATCTAAGGCTAAGAAAGTATTGAAAGAAAATGACACATGGAGTGCCAGTGGGGGTGAATCTTCAAATGAATCTTCAGAATATGAATCTTGTGGTCAGAAGAATATTGGTCTTATATCTAGATTACATATTGAAAATCATTATCTTATCGCCAAGTTTCACAATATTGAATCCTTAAACAATATTTTTTTCAATTAAAATTTTCTAAATGAAGAATATTATAAATCTCCATATGATTAACCTTCCTCGTTAGTGAATAACATATTAACTTCATTTAACGAAGTTTCTAGATTTGATAAATTACTTGAAAATAATGATTGTAAGATAAAAACAAAGTTAGATAAAACAAATTCTATAATTTCTGTTTTAACTAATGATGTATCAGATCTTTCTAAGGATCTTAATCAGAAAACATATGATATTGAAATTCTTTTTAAAAATATTTGGTTAGTTATTTATGATAAGGATAAACATTCTATGTATCATGAAAATGTTATTCCTATGAAAAAGATTTATAGAATAACTGAAGTTATAAAACTAATGATTTTTAATAAAAGAATTTAGTCATTAGTCTATGATCTGAATTTTTTTCCTTAAAGAAACTTTTATCAAATTTTACTTTGGTAAGGAAATAATTTTATAAAATTTACTCACAAGTTAATTCTCTTAGAAATTTTTCAGGAATTGGTTATACTCATTTAAAACCAGTTTTTCGTAATAATTATTATATTCCCCAATGTTCTCCATTTTAACTAAATGTAAATGTGGTGGAAATTAGGAGAAAATGATTTCATTAAATAAAAACCAATATATAGGTTTTCATGAAGCTTATTTTTCTATTAAAATGTGTCTTCCTAAAAATTTACCTTCTGAAATTTATGGATCTAAGAAAGTTTGGATTCTGAATGTCTAACTCATTAATTTTCAGGAGAATAATGAACATAAAAGGAAACATACATGGTACAGGGATAGTGGATGTTCCTAGCATATGGTTGGTAACATAAAATTCTTTGAAAATATTATAAAGAAGAAAGAGGATAAGTAACTTTCAGAGATAATTCTTAGGAAGAAATTTTTGGTATAAGTGACATTGTTCTTCTTGGAAAAAATTTGATTTTGAATGTTTTATTTGTTAATGATCTTAAGCAATACCTCATTAGCATAAGCCAATAATGTGTTGAATGTTACCTTGGGAATTTAAGGGATTGTAAATAGTTAGTACACAATTCCTTTGAAGAGTCTATTCTTTCTACCAATAGGAATGAGAATGTTTAAACACTTTATATAGAAGACAATAAGACCCAAGACCTGACATGCCTTTGTGAAATGGAAGATCAATCATAGTTATTACATAGAAGACTAGGACATTTTAACCATAAAAAACTATGAAAAATCTCAATGAAAGGACTTGTTAAGGATCTACCATAGCTTAGATTGGATTATTAAAAAATTTATGATCCTTGTCAATATGGAAAGCAATATGAATCAAGATTTAAATAAATTGATAAGGTTTTAACTTTTAATTAATTATAGATAATGCATATAGATATTTTTAGACAAAAAAAAATAGATGTATCAGAGGCAAATACTATGTATTTGTTTTAGTTTTCAATTACAGTAGACATACATGGGTCTATTTTCTAGAAAATAAATATGATGATTTATCTTATTTCAAAACATTTAAATCCCTATTTAAAAATGAGAAAAATATTCCTTTGGTATCTATCATTAGTGATCATGGAGAAGAATTTCAAAATTCAAATTCTGAAACCTTTTGTAGTAAAAAAGGTATTGCTCATAACTTCTCAACACCAATAACTCCTAAAATGGTGTTGTTGAAATGATAAATAGAATTATTTAAGATATAACATAATCCATGTTGAGGGAATATTCTATTGCTAAACAATTTTGGGATGAAGCTGTTAGTACTTCTTGTTATATTATAAATCAAGTTTTAATTAGACATTTTCTTAACAAAAAAAACTTATGAATTGTGGACTAGTCGAAAACCTAGACTTTATTACATCAAAGTAGTTGGGTGAAAAGTATTCATCATGAATACTAAAGATAACTTACATAAGTTTGCACCCAAATCCGATGAAGAAATATTTATAGGCTATTCCACTAATTCTAAGTCTTATAGAGTTTTTAATAAAAATCCATGTAATGTTGAAGAAACAGTACAAGTTTAATTTGATGAAATTGATCCTTTTGTTTTTAAACAACCCCAACCTACAAACTCATATGTGTTTACAAAAACTAATTATCTTACTTTGACAGAAGATTATTTTATTTTATAAAATACTCAAGAAATTTTTTCTGAGGTATTTACCTCAGAAGATATTGTACCAAATGTTGATGAATAGGTTTTAAAAAAATCAAATAATTTTTTTCATAAGAACATTCACAGTGATAGTATAATTAGTGAAGTAAATCCACATATAAGTACTAGCTGTTCTTTAAAAAATAATGTAGAAAATTTATCATTCCATCACTAATTGGAACCAAAAATAACAGATGATGATTTAGGAGATGATGATGGGATTAAAGCAATGCGATCTGAGCTAAATGAATTTTAAAGGAACAAATTATGGACCTTGTTTGAAAAACCAAAATAAAATTCAATATTTGCACTAAAATGGATATTCAAAAATAAATGTGTTTAAAATGGAATCATAGTAAGAAAGAAATCTAGATTATTTACTAATGTGTATAATAAAAAAGAAGTAATAGACTATGAAGAAACCTACGCTCCAGTAACAAGACTTGAATCTTTTCATATTTTACATGTCTTTGCAGCATTCAGTAATTTCAAACATTTTCAAATGGATGTAAAGTGTTACTTTATTAATTGATATGTTCAAGAGGAATTCTATGTTGAAAACCCCTGGGATTTTAAAAAACAAAACATCCTGAACATGTTTTTAAACTTACTAATGCTATATAGAGACTTAATAAATCCCCTAGAGCCTAGTATGATAGTCTTATTATTTCAAAATAATTATGATAAGGGGACTGTATATCCAACTATTTTTATAAGTAATGATAACAAAAATGTTTTGATTGTTCAAATATATGTCGATGACATTATATTTGGATAAACTCAGTAATCTTTAACCAAATCATTTTCAAATATCATGAAATATGATTTTGAAATGATTATGAAGTTTGAGTTAACACTTTTTATTGGATTTTAAATAAATCAAAAACCAAAAAAACATATATATCTCAACATAATTATATTAAATATCTTCTTAATAAGTATGGATAAGACAATACTAAAAGTATAAGTACTGAAATCAGTACCTAAAATTCTCTAGATCTTAATGAATCTAGGAAACCAGTAAATCAAACATCTTTTAGAGGTTTGATAAGAAGTTTATTACAATTAACATCTATTCGTTCAGAATTAATGTCTTCAATATTTCTAAGTGAAATATATCAATCTAACCCAAAGTAATCTCATTTAAAAGAAGTGAAAATAATTTTTTCTATTTAAATGGAACCATGGATTTTGGACTTTTCCATTCTTCTGGAAATCATTTTATTTTAAAAAGTTTTTCAGATGCTGATTTTTGTATATGTATAATGGATAGAAAAATTCCTTATAGAACATGTCATTTCTTAGGAATTTTAATAGTTTATTGTTCATGAATGAATAAAAACATAGTAGCACTTTCATCTACTGAAGCTGAATATGTAGGAGTTAGAAGCTGTTGTGCTCAAGTGTTGTTGATGAAACACACACTCATAGACAATGGAAAGAGTTTTACCAAAACACAGATTTTGTGTGTTAACACAAGTGTAATTTCCCTAAGAAAAAACCATGCACATAACTCTCGTGAAAAAACACATTGACATTAGGCATGCCTTTCTTATGAATAAAACACTTAAAGGATATATTATTTTACAATTTATCAGAATACAATATCAAATTGAGGATATTTTTAGAAAATATTTATCCTATGATAGATTTGAATAAATTAAAAAAAATTAGGAATGATAACTGTAACGTAATATTCCATGTTAACTTTTTTCTGAAACTTGTCTCCTTAAATTAAGAAACTCCTTTTAATAGTGGGAATACATTTATTGTTTGACAAATATTTTTTTCATTAATCAAACATTTTTTCATAACTAATTTTTTTTTAGTCAAATTTTTTTGTACCCAATGATTTTTTTCTTAATTAAATTAATGGGAACCCAAAAAAAATTTCTTAACCAATATTTTTGTCGTAAACAAAATTTTGTTTTCTTAATCATAATTTTTTGGAACCCACAAATTTTCTTTCATAATCAAATTTTTCGTAAACAAAATTTTTGAGATCCCATATTTCTGGAATTTGAAAATTTTGTTTCCTTAATAAAATTTTCCGAAATCTATTTTTTAACTTATCAATAATTTCAATTAATTCTAAAAAGTATAGTAGGTATTATTCCATACATAAATCTTCATAATTTTATTTTTACATGTTGGTTTTTTTATCAGGTTTTAAAAAAAATCTATCTAATTCACTTTCCTTAAATCCTATTTTTCCATACAACCTCAAAAAGATTAGAACCTACCAAATATTTCTTTAGAATAAATATCAACCATCAGATTATTTTGTGATAATTTCAACCATTTGATAAAATCAAAAATTTTAATCGTCATCTCGAATCCTATATAAAGGCCCCCAAATTCATGTCCCACATCGATTTTTCAAATATTTGTGTTCTACAACTCAACTCCTCATCAAATTGGACCTTTTATTTTCCAATATTTCTTACACATTGAATGTCACTTAAAGCTTTCCTATAGAACTAGATATTTGTGAAAAAGGAAATAAAGTATAAAAAATCTATAGGGAATGGTTGGTTGACCCAAATAAAATTTCCAAGTATAATTTGTTGATTATAATGAATATCAAGCTGAATAGATGAGATATTTTTTGCATTACAATATGAAGAGTTAGGATCTCATTTATCTTAACATGATTACAAAGTTGTATGATACATTATGTTTTTATGGGGAATGGGGGAGGGAAATGTTTTAATTTATGATATATGTGAAAACTTATTCTCTATCATTAAATATGGCTCCAAATATTCTTAGAATTCTGTGTGAAGGTGAGGCAATTTTCTACTCTCACAAATTTCCATATAAGTCAAGATGCTTTGAGAAGTAAAATGAAATTGAGTTCCTTGGACTAAAGGGAGTAAAATCACTAAATTTCAACCATATTTTATTGAATTTAAGGATTTTATCCTTATGGGTACATGGTTTTCTAATTCCAAGAAAAGGAGTCAAGGTCTCTCTGAAGAAAGGGTATATATTTTTATTCAATTTTTTGGTTAAGCTAAGAAAAGTCAATCTATTGAAGTGCATCCTTATGAAAATAAACAACATTAAGATTGTAACTCTAAAGCCTTAGATTATCATGTATCTGGTGATCTTGTCAAATATTGTAGTCTATGTTTAGAATCATTTAAAATTCCCTATAGTTCTAAACACAAAAAATTCAACATTATGTTTCTAAGTGATGACACATTGAGAAGGATGAACGTATGTTTCAATACCAAATCCGGTGGGTTTTATGATTTTCAGAAAGTGAAGTTCTAACATTGATTAAGAATGGGGAAGTTAGAGAAAATTTCAAGAAACCCTAGAAAAGGAGAAAATAGAAATAATCAGAATCTAAAGAAAAAATTTCAGTTCTCAAAATCCAATCCGCACCACCAGTATCGAAAAGGAAAAAAACATTCCCTGATGAAGTGGTAGCGATGTGGATGGAGAAGAAAAAAAATAAGAAGAATGAAGGGGGGTTTGAGCTCTGGGATAGATACTACTAAGGCAAAGGCTCTAAAAATTCAACCTTCTAAAGAACATGAAAGGTAAGAAAAAGAGAAGAAGATAAAAAAGAAAATTTCCGAAGCTGAAATTTTACAAGTCTTTCTCAATGATATAGAGATGTCCTATAAATAAATTTAGGTATCAGAATCTTTACTTCAAGAATCAATTCCTTCGGAGACTCTGAGAAATAAAATTTCAATTATGAAACCTATTGTGGAAGAATAGAAAATTCAACATGTTTAGGAAGAAGAAGAAGAAAAGGAAGAGAAAGAATCTTAAAGTGATGATGTGATTAAAAAATTGGAAGAATACCATGCGAAGGGAATTCCTTTAGATATGATATCAATCTGAACTTCCCAGATTGATTCAACCAAAATTATTTCTCAAGGAAAAGGTGATGATGGATAGGATGAGGGTGAAAAATCTACTGATGATGATAGAAGCAACCATTATTTCATCCATCCTAAAGATATTATGGGTGATGTCGAGAAAGAATAAGTTGATAAAGATAAGATAGTTAAACTCTCTAATAGTTATCATTAATCTCCAAATTCAAATAAGGTTATTTCCTAAGTGGATAAAGGAAAATAGGTGGTTGTTGACATGCTTAAAAAGGCTATGATTGTAAAAGCCAAAGGGGGTGTTGGTAGATCATAAAAGCGAAATGTTGAAGAGAAAGAAAATGTATCCTATCCATCATGGGAATCAAATTCCGAATCTTTGTCTTCCCCAGGACAAGATTTTGTTGTTTATAGTTTAATGAAATTAGTAAACACAATTCCTTTTTTCCAAGTATTAATTCAAGGTTCATGTTTCTTTATCATTCTATCAATCAGAAGATAGATTCCAGAAGAATTCTCATGGAAAATTTTATCAATCATGTGGGAGATTTCAGGACTTTTAATATCAGTTATGATGCTCGTAGGAGATCATGCAAGGAAATGACTAAATGTTCATATTTAGTGATTTCAGATATGACGATTATAGATGATTTCTGTGAATCCGTAAAATATTCCTTTGATTAATCAGATAAAACCCTGAAGAAAATATTTTGAAATCGTTCTCAAAATTTCATTCAAGATCAAGCCACATAGATGCAGGAGGATAGAGATCTAAATGGTAAGTTAAATTCAGTTTCCTTAAATTTAAATAGAGAAATGGAACTTGGGGAGTAGTTGGAAGAAAAGATAAATCAACAAGAAAAGGTAGTAAAGTATAAGGAATAAATTATGAAGTCTCAAGAAAAAAATTTCATGGCTCTAGAAAAGAAGGATCAGGATCAAGATTAGTTGCTCTAGAAGTTTTTGGATGATCACAATGTGCTAAATAAATTAAAGGATACTCTGAGAAAGCTCATTCATGACGAAAAAAAGGAGGAATTATTTTCCTGATAATCCAATCTTTTGTCGTATTTTTACCCTATAACAATTTTTCCTATCATAAGGAATATTTCACTATCCTTAAATTATTTTGTCTTGGATATCACTCCCTTTTTAGGTACAATTTTTTCCCTCCATTCCTTTTTGAAAATCACAAAGGGGGAGAAAAGAATGATCAAAATAATTATAAATATAAAGAAGAGAATTCCCTATGTATGGGGGAGTTTAATTATGGAATATGTTCTTAAGTTAGAAAATGTAAACCTCTCTAAGGAATTCAAGAATAAGATCCTTAGGGAATCCAAAACCTAAGTTGGAGTTAGTCATATTCATCATAAGTAATAAGTAAAGAGAGATGTGTTTTTTTGAAATTCATAAAGAAAATATATATTTCTTATATCCTGTTTTGAAACGTTGTTTGTTCTTTCGAAAAAAGGGGGATATCTATGAGTAAATTAAGGTTTCTTTATGAACGTTCCATTCCCTTATGTTTTGAAAATCACAAGAAAATTATCTTTTGTAAAATTATCTTTCTCAAATGATTATTTTCTTAAGGTAAATTTTATCATTCTAAGAAAAGTTTGATCCTTACCTTGGTTTTCAATGTCTCATTCAATGTCCTCTCACAACCAAGTCTAAATTTTTACAAAAGGAAAAAATTCATAACCTTATAAAAAACCAAAGAATCATACAGTTTTTTAAGACAACATGTCTTACTATTTTCAGACTTTGTATTCTCTAAAATTCAGAATACAAATTATCTGAAATTAAAACTCTAAATTTTCTGAAATTTAGACTCTGAATTCTATGGAATTTAGACTCCAAATTCACTAAAATTAATACCCTAAATTCTCTGAAATTCAGACTCCTAATTATATAAAATTCAGACTCTAAATTCTCTAAAATTCAATCTCTGAATTCCCTGAAATTCTTACTCCAAATTCTCTGAATTTTTGACTCATAATTCCTCAGAATTCAGACTCTGAATTCCTCAAAATTCAGACTCTGAATTCCTCATTATTCAGACTCGAAAAAAAATATAACTCAGATTCTGATTTCTTAGAAAAATAAAATCCAAATATCCATGTTTCTAGAATCTGATTATAAACTCTGAATTCTATTTTTCCTTATACTCTGATTATCCAAATTTTCTTAAGCTATTTCATTTTCCTTACACATGATTTTGTAATAATAAAACAATGTTTTACAATTTCTTTCTAACTAACTATTGGTTGAGTGACACATGTACATGTCCCTCCAAAATTTAATTAAAAATATGATTGTTGTAGTAAAGAGATAACCGTTTTATTCTTTCCTATAAATAGGAGCTCAATTAAAAAAGCTTGGTATCTATCTATCGATTGATGATCCAAGAGATTACAAACTATGAAGTGTAATGTCCCGGACAGTTACTCAATAAGGAGTTTTCCAAAAACTCGGTTCCATCAAAATTTTATACATAAATGGTGGCACCGGTCACAAAGGCACTGGGAAAGTGGCATTGGTCACGGTCAAACACCAAAATAGTGAGACTGCTTATAGAGTTCCACTGAACTAGTGACACTGTTATAGAGGCTCCATAATGGTAGCACTACAATGGTCACACCATCACAGTTGCACATCAAAACGGTGGCACTGCTTATGGAGTGCCACCAAACCAGTGGCACCGTAGCAGTCACATCATCACAGTCACGCACTGAAATGGTGGCACTGTGATGGTGGAACTGTAGTGGTCGCACTGTCACGATCGCACACGGAAATGGTGGCACCACTTATAGTGTTCCACCAAAGAGGTGGAACTATGACAGTGGGACCACTTATGGTGTTTCACTGAACTAGTTGCATCGTGATGGTGGAACCATTATGATGTCTCACCAAATGAGGTCCCACCCTTTGTTCTTTTCCAGTTTCTGACTTTTTCCAGTTCCTCCCCCGCAAAGTATCTTTTGACATAAAAGTGTTTTAATACCACTTTCAAATCCATTAAAATCCCATAAATGATATCAAAAATCCCCCAATATCTGGGAGACCCTTGACTACCAAAAGGTGTGGATTTTTCCATGGTGACCAACCCTTTTCTTAAACCTTCTAGTTCCACCCCTATTAAAGTTTATTCACTGTTTAAAGGAAACCCTTTAACTCACAGCCATTATGGCCACCTCTCCGATGAGAATTATTAAATGATAATTAATTCCATCATGTTTAACCACCCAACTGCATGGAGAAACCATGGTCCTCCTTTAATTCAGTTCAAGAATTCATATCCTGTAACTCCAGGATCTCACCTTTTATCTCATAGGTATTCTTTCTTCTTCTTGGATGGTATCATTACTTAGTGCGTTTCGAGTCCCCCATCCCTAGAATAGTGGTGTGCCTATGCTAGAGCCTTTCCTGCTCACTCTTAGAGTCCTCGGAGTTCCCCCTGCATGTTGTGCATCCTCAGTTCTTGGTACATGGAGAGAAAAAATGATCATTTATCATCCATATAGGGTTTTTCCTTCATCTCTCTTTATTATGTATCATGTGGGGTGGGTATGATAAGTTTTCATCGTCTCTCTTTATTGGTAGTCTTTTTTTGTTCACTAATGAACCTTTTTTCTGGATAATTCTGTGATTGAATGGATGTAACATATAAATGAGATAATCTTATAAAATCAGTTGATTAATTGGATTTCCAATGAATAATAATCCATGTCTAGTCACCCCAGTTATCTAAACAGAAAGACAAAACTAATGCAATGGTGTGTTTAAATATGAAAACTCCCTTTCACTATTATGGTGATGTGTATTGCTATTATGCTTTATGATTGTGAGGTGAAATGGAAAGGGATGGGATACGTTGGTGTGCAGTTGTTAGTTTTTTGATTCGGGGATGTGTGGGGCCATATTTTGGGACTTGGTTTTGTTCCAGTACTTCGAGGTATCTCACATATCCCTTTTGTTGTTGTGACTTTACAAGAGAACTGGGTGTGAATGCTTCATATGATGCTTGGCTGTTTTTCCTTCTTTGGCTTATGGCTATGCATGTTAGTTTCCTGGTAGTGAAGAATTATTTAAATGGAACCACTTGAATTTGATAACAAGAATGGGTTCAATGGGGAATTGTTTTTCGGGAATGAGAAGTGACTTGGTTGTGGATGTTGTGTTTTTTATGAATGAATAGTAACGAGGGGTGTTTGTGTATGGGAAGGTTTTGGAATCCCTAGGTTAGGATGAGTTCTTGTTTACCTATATGTATAATTTAGTTCTTATGTTTCTTAGTCACGCCCCACCAAAGTTGATCACTTCATGCCAAACACCTACATTTCATGGGGTAGGGTGTTTTTTAAAACACACCTATGAGGGGCTGGTTATTTTCTCTTTTTTTCTCCCTTTCTCGAGTAGCCCAACACTCTTTAGGAAGACTGTGACGGCCTGAGGTCCATTATATCCCAATATTCTTCAGGTAGGGTATGTTGTGGTGGTTAGACCAAGTGTGTGGGGGCAGGTTGTTTCCCAAGTGTCTTCTGGATGAGGCCCTAGTGTCTTCAGGCATGGTGGTACTTTTTCAGGACTAGGTGTCTTCCGAAGTGGCAATAGTTGTTTTGGACCCGGTGCCTATGGGATTGGTTATGTGTGTTTTTTGTGTCCCAGGTGTTTTCGGGCATATCTATGGTTGTGGTGGCCCAAAATTCTATTTTTGGAGAAGTAGTGGTACTATGGTGAGAATGGTGGGCGAATTCAGATGTGTAGTGTAACACCCCCAGATTTTATGAGAAATATTTTTAATTTATTTGATGTATTGTGTTGCACAGTACACCAAGATTATCTTGAGCTATATAAAACACTGTCTTAGCTTGTATTATATGCAACACTATTCTTGGATTGTGTTACACGCAAGAGTTACCTTCCTTGATAGCTTGCGTTGTACGCAATACTGAGTTTCACTAAAAAACGATATGTTATTAAAATATTATATAAACTAACAATTATGAAGAGTAATACCCACTTTTTGAAATTTAATCAATTCTATATTTCAAAATGGACTTCATTTTTGGATTCGGAATATCGAAATTATCTTAGGGTGAATTTTTGGTATTTTTCTGAAAAATTTCAATTTTTGATGAATAGTGAAAAAAACTGAGTTATCGTTCAAAACTGAATTTTTATTTAAATAATTATTTATTTTATTTAAATTTATTTTAGGTCAAAATAGATACATAATACTTATATACATTCAATGTAATTCATTGGAGACATTTTATAATAATATTAGAAATATAAAAAATTTATTGAACTTTTTACTGTCTTTTACCCACCTCCCAGGAGCATCTGTATATTTACATAAAACATAATGTTACTGCTTCTGTGAGTTGAATTTCAAAAATCTTTGAGACACAGTTGATATCAGTATGTAAAATTTGGTTCAATGAGATGAAAATATTTTTTGGTGAATAGTAACTTTTAACTTTTATTTACCACCATTAAAAGTAAACAGGGTAATTAAGGGTAAAAATGATATTATTATTACCATGACACATGTTATAATTCTATTGGATAAGTGAAATTAGACCAAAAACAACCTTAGGAATAAAATATTTCCCTTTAGGTCCACTTGGATTAGATTAGGACCTTTATTCTTATTTTATTTAAAGAAGTGTTAAAATAGTTAAAATTAATGTTTAATAAATAAAACATTTTTAATATAGGGTTATACATAATATAAATTCGACTATAAATATTAATTACAAAGAATAAAATATTTATTACATAATTTTATTTTATTTAAATTTTTTAAACATTAAATAATATAATTTATTTATGACACAATGATGATGTATTAAATACCTTATTAATGAAATATTAACAAAATTAATATTATAAACACCCCAATAAATGTACTTTGATACTTTTTTTAAATTAAACTAATTTTATAGGTTAATATAACATATTATGGTATGTTAGATGGATTTTTTTCGAAGTAATAATGCTGTTATTAATTTAGAAAAAACAAAATACCAAATAGTGTCAAAATTGACATAAAAAGTTTTTAAAAGAAATATTATATTATTAATTGATATAATGGTCCTAAAAATCTAAGGTTCGGCCAAAAGACTTATATAATATAATATATGACATTAATGAACCAATTGGGGTTCTATTGGTAGTTTATTGTATGTTTATTAACCATATACTGAAATAATAAAAGAAGGCACAGTAAAAGTTAAATTATTTAACTTAGAGTTAAATCTAAATGATAACGTTAAAATGGTAACCTAAACTTGTATAAAACCTAGTTGTTGAGATTATTTCAACCCATCCCCGCTCTATCATAGAAATAAGTCACTTTGGAGCCATTATAAATTTAAAATTAATTTATTATAAAATTAAATTTTAAATATTTCCTATGGTGCCCATCACCCCTCTTAAAAAAGAGCACTCCCCCTTCTCTCTAATTCACTCCTCCAAATCCATTTGTCTCAGCCAAACCCTCCCAAATACCCTCTCAATTGTCCTACCTTCATCCTAGATTCCTTCAATTACCTAGAAATCCAACCTAAGGAGCCCTTTTGATCAAATAAAAAGAAAGAACCCGAAGAAGAGGTAAATATCTCACCACCTATTTCAAGTTCCTTTCTTCTTCCACTTCCTCCTTCTTTGATGTTTCCATTCTAAAATAATAACCCCGGTATCTTATATATAATGTGATATTATTATAAAAATTTTCCAACCATATTAGTTATTTTATACAACCTATGAATGAAAAAGTCACCACACGTGCCTACGTACGGCTTACCGTCTCCAGGTCATGGGGTAGTTTGTTATTCAAACATTTCATCATTTGGGTGGGTATAATAATGATTATAAATTATATAAATAATAAATATAAGATTATTATGATTCCGTATATATGATAAATCATCCAATTATATACGATTTTAATACCAAAATAATGATATCATCGCTCGTGTGTATGTACGGACTACCGTCTCCATGAACACGATGAGTTTTATTTTCCATGATTAACTATTCAAGTATGATTATAAAGTATATATAATAAATAATAATAAAATATATTACATAATAATGATACTGGACTTATGAACATATATTTAACATTTACTTAATTCCATTCAATTCAATAAGGAAATGAAAATAGCGTTCATGCGTACGTACGGCCTACCATCTCCATGAACGGTGTATTTCATTCCATTTATTTATCTATCAAATATATTTATATTCTGAATATATATTATATATAAATCATGTTTTAAATTCTGGAATTAAGTAAATAAGGATATAAGTAATAATATCAATAAGAACAAGTCTAAACACATACGATAAATGAAGTGATTTTACCCAAAACGCTGCTTTAACATGGAATTTACAAAATAACAGGTAATATAAAGTCATAAGTGTATCATATCTGATATAATAAATATTATTATGGTTATGTTACAAGTTAATAATATTTTTAAACCCACTATACCTGAGTCTCATACAAATAAAGAATAAATTGTACGTAAGGTAAATGATAATTTTGCAAATATCATTTTTATCCGAGATTTCTTATACGTAAGTATTTACAGGGGTTATATTTTTCATCCATGTCCATAAAAATGTTTTTCATAAAGTGTTTAATATTATTCCATGTATTTTAAAATTCATTTTTACCCCCTCATTGACTTTTACATTGTGTTATGAAAGTAATCTTTCTTTTGTTTACCATGCGAGGAACTTTTTGACTTTTCTAGCAAATGTATGAGGAGGATGCTTTTTTAACTTATACGGCACAAACGGATTTTTACTGTTTAATAACACATAATTTTAATGAATATTCCTCTACAATATTTCATGATTATTTTCAACAAGATCCCTTTCTTTTAAAATTTAAGGTCATTTTTTGAAAAGAACATGATTTTTAAGAAGAAAGGATATTTTCCTCAATAATTCATTTCAAGTGTTTTGTCAAAACTATTTTCCTTCTAAGATGAAATTATTTGGTATGATTATGTTTCAAGTATAATGTATTTATTATTTACATTGTTTTATTCTTCTTGTGATGAAATGATAACCATTTGTTATATATGGATTACGTTATCATGGGATGATATTTATGAAACCCATTTTATTCTTTGGGTAATGATGAATGATTTATGTTTGTTTTGTGGAACAAGTATGAATGATTTAATTATGAGATGGGTGGGACCTATATTTCCCTCCAATTCATTAGGTAAATATTTATATCTCATGATATAGACATGGCTGGAATGACAAGTGAATCCAGTTCAGTAATATAGGGCTAGAAAGGCAAGTAAACCCGATTCAGTAAGGGACCTTGTCCACTATGATGCTCTTGGAAACAATTCCTTGGATACTATGGAAATAATATCATGTGATTTATGTTTTTCCACAATTACATGTTTTATTTTATCATAATTAATGTTCCATTATGATCTATGACTTATGTACTGCCAAGATTTGTGTCATTGGTCATGATTTTGAGGTTTTGTGTTCATGTTTTTACGTTCAAATGTTTATGGATTGTTTTTATGTTATCCATGTTTACCCTCACTGAGCATTTGAGCTCACCCTTTTTATGTTTTCTTTTCCCTAGGATATAAAAAAAATTAGGTAAGAAAAAAAGTGGAAGATATTTATGGGAGATGTTTAAGATCTTCCACCATGATGAAAAGATTATGTTCCGAGTTTCCAAAGACACTAAACTATTACGGTCCTTGGGTGTCATTTTTTGTTATGTATTAAGTATTCCGAAAAATTAATTTAATGTCCATGTACGTCAATCTTGGGTCTGTACAGTTGTTATGAGAGGAAATGATTAGTTAACATTTTGAAACTAGGATGTGAAAACTTTAGTGAAATCCCTAGAGATATTTTTAAGGTTTTTCTAGGGATGTCTTTAAGGTTATGTGTAAGTATAGGTTATAGTCCTAGAATTATGGTAATGATCGTAGAATTAAACCTAATATGATAGCAATTGAAAGTACTCCTCGTGATTATTATTTTTTCTAGAATGATTTTTTTCCTCTCAAAAAACACTTTTTGGGTTTTAGATGATGGTTTCAACCCGAAGGAACCGTGTTGATCAATGTAATAGAAAATGCAATGATTTTCCTCTTGAACAAACCAATGTGATGGGATATGGAGTGAAAAATCTTATTTCTATACTTACACAATCTATGAATCATTCTGGACTTTCTAATTAGTAGAGAAGGGAAGAATATTCTATTGAGTCGTTCATGAGGCAACGTCCACCTTCTATCAGTGGGTCTTCTGATCCACTTGTTGCTGAACAATGGATCAGTACCATTGAAAAGATGTTTTCCATAAATCATTTTTCAGAGCATGAAAAATTCATTTTAGCTATTTACCATTTAGAAGGTGAACCAGACTAGAGGTGGACTCTAATTATGAATACAATGCCCCAACATGAAATTGAATCCATGGAATGGGATGAGTTCAAGAACTTGTTTTTCAATAAGTACTTACCTCATATTCTTTGAAAAAATATGGAAAAAGAGTTCCTTGAGCTTAATAAAAAGGATGATGAATCTGTTGGTATATACGAGGGGAATTTTACAAGGCTTTCCAGGTATGCATCTGGATTTATCATCCAACCTAAAAGTAAAGTTTATCGATTCTTCAGTGGCTTAAAACCAAGTCATTGAAGGGCATTAGCTATAAGAGTATTTAGTAGATATGAAGAAATTGTGAATTTTGATATCAAGGTAGAACTGTCAGTTGGTGTAACATATCCATCTCATGGTTTTGACAAGAAACGAAAGATGGAGTTCAAGAAAAAATCTCAAAATTAAGGTGAAAAGAAGACAAATGTTTCATTATTCTCAAAGTGTGGAGAGAAACATGGTGGAGATTGTCTTAAAGGGACTAGAAAATGTTTTATGTTTGGAAAAGAAGGTCATCGAGTATCTGAGTAACTAAGTAATGGGAAAAAGGTAGATAATGATGTGAATAGAGAAAAGACTACAGAGAATGCACCACTAACACTTTAATGCTTCAAGTGCAAGTAAATGGGGAATTATGAAAACCAATTCCATAATCCAAGGTTTAATGATGATCGACCTCAACAACCACTTTAGGAAAAGGACAAAGGAAAGTCACATGTGTTCACTATTGGAAATGTTGAGTATGACAATGATGTAGTGGAATGATTATGTGTTTATGTAACGGGATTCCAAAATAATGTTGTGGAATCTCATTTATAGAATTGTGGAATATTGGAATATCTATTTTTTTGTTTATTGTGGTTTTAAATAATTATATGGTATTGGTAAGCATGAAAAGTGATTGAAATATTTTGGGAAAGCAGATGATATGTGAATAATGAAGGGAAAAGGAGAAAATAATATGTTTCCTAGTATTAATGAGCTCATGATAGATAGAAGGACATAGTGATATCATGGATTGATTATATAGAAATTTTTTTATTTTGGTATGTGGAAAGAGTTAACTTCTGATAGCATTCATATTTTCACTAAGGTTTAATGGGTATTAATTTTTCAAGAGAATACATGATTAAGGTATTCACATGTTTTGAATGTGACCAACAACAAGATATATCTTATGATATATGGGGGATAAATTATGGTAATCACATGCTTGGTAGATGACCTCCCTAGTGATATTTTTTCTTTATGAGATTGGATAAATTTATTTTGGATAATTCTAAATATTTGAATGGATTATGTTGGAAATCAGATAGTATTTTTTAAGGCTATAAGATTTTTTTCAATATTATTTCTGGAATGTTATAATAGTATTGTTTTAGAAAAAGGAAAACTTGCAGGATGTGCGACAACCCATCGCATCAGACAGGGATGTGGGAATCAAACCCACAACCAAAGTGTGACAGGCCATTATCACCCACCACTGTCCTACAGGAAGTCCCTAGTTTGTAGATATTAGTTTCATTTTATTAAGAGGTATTATATATGAAGTATAAGTCCATTTTTATAACCATATACGATTAATCTCACCATAATATTGACTTATGTATATAACTTTTTCTATGCTTATGTTTAAGACAGATGGAATGACCTATCATTCTATCGCATGATCTGCTAAAACTTCACAGAAGAAAAATTAAACTTCACTTATTTAAGAGATTAAGTGGAAATTGTTCAAGGAAAAAACAACAATGATATTGTACCAAAATCAAGTTAGTATTTCTTTTCATTCTTCAACATTAAGGAAATGGTCTTGAAAACAAAAAATGTTGTCATAGTGCCCTCGTATCTGATGAATCATATGGTACCTTAGGTCATCAAAAATTTATGGCTTTGTGATTGTTGTATTTTTATAGCCATGTCCTCTACCACTCTCCATCAGAACATGATAGTTAGATTTCTCCTCCATATCCATATTTTCTCATATGTTCTCCTATGTGTAAACCTAGTGATGAGTTAATTTGAGTAACCATCATGTTTCATACAATAGTTTTTAATGTTATGTTTTGGTATTCCTTTTTACGATGTGGGTTTCTATGAATGAAAATTTCACGTAGTAAACCATTTATATCCCTGACGAATTTTGAGGGCGAAATTCACTTTAAGGGGGGTAGAATGTAACACCCCGAGATTTTATGAGAAATATTATTAATTTCTTTGATGGCTTGTGTTGTACGGTACACTAATATTATCTTCCACTATACAAAACACCATATTCTCTTGTATTATATGCAACACTATTTTTGTCTTGTGTTACATGCAAGAGAAACCTTCCTCGATAGCTTGCGTTGTACGCAATACCGAGTTTCACTAAACAACGATATGTTATTAAAATATTATATGAACTAGGCGTTATGAATAGTAATAGCCAATTTTTGAAAATTTATAAATTCTATCTTTCAAAATGGACTTCATTTTTGGATTCTTAATATCAAAATTGTCCTAGAGTGAATTTTTGGTATTTTTCAAAAAAAATTTAATTTTTGATGAATAGTGAAAAAACACTCTGTTATCGTTTAAAACAGAATTTTTATTTAAATAATTATTAATTTTATTTAATTTTATTTTAGGTAAAAATAGATACATAATACCTATATACGTTCAATGTAATTTATTGGAGTCATTTTATAATAATTTTATATATATATAAATTTTATTGAACTTTTTACCGTCTTTTACCCACTTCCTAACAGCATTTAAAAATTTACATAAATCTTAATTTTACCACTTCTGAGTGTTGAATTTAAAAATTCTGAGAGTCACAGTTGATATCAGTAAGTAAAATTTGGTTTAATGAGATGAAAATAATTTTTGTTGAATAGTTACTTTTAACTTTTATTTACCACGGTTAAAAGTAAACAGGGTAATTAAGGGATAAAATGATATTATTATTACACTAACACATTTCCTAATTCTATTGGATTAGTGTAATTAGACCAAAAACAACCTTAGTAATAAAATATTACCCTTTAGGCCCACATGGATAAGATTATGACATTTATTATTATTTTATTTAAAGAAGAGTTAAAATAGTTAAAATCAATGTTTAATAACTAAAACACTTATAATATAGGGTTATACATAAGATAAATTCGACTATAAATATTAATTAGAAAGATAAAAATATTTCCTACATAATGGAATTTTATTTATATTTTTTAGACATTAAATAATTTAATTTATTTATGACACAATCATGATGCAGTAATTACCTTATAAATTAAATATTAACATAATTGATATTATAAATACCCAAATAAATGAAATTTGAGACTTTTTAAGAATTGGACAAATTTTTTAGATTAATATAACATATTAGGGTTTGTTAGATTAATTTTTTTCGAAGTAATAATTCTTTTATGAAATTAGAAAAAACAAAAAACCAAATAGTGTCAAAATTGACATAAAAGATTTTTGAAAACAAATATTATATTATTAATTGTTATAATGGTCCTAAAAACATATTTCTAGGCCAAAAGGCTTATATAATAATAAATATGACATTAATGAACCAATTTTGGTTCTATTGGAATTTTATGTTAAGTTTATTAAGCCTATAGTGTGAGAATACCAAAAGACACGGTAAAAGTTAAATTACTTACCTTAGAGTTAAATCTAAATGATAAGGTTAAAATGGTAACCTAACATTGTATAAAACATATTTGTTGAGCTTATTTCGACCCATAACCACACTAGACTCTAAATAAGTCACTTTTGAGCCATTATAAACCGAATATTAATTTATTATAAAATAATATTTTATGTTTTTTCTAAGGTGCCCCTCACCCCACTTATTAAAGGGCACCCCCCCCCCTTCTCTCTAATTCACACCTCCAAAGCCATTTGGATCTTCCAAACCCTTCCCAAATACCCTATAAATTGTTCTCCCTTAATCCTAGAGGTCTTCCTTTAGTCATAAATCCATCTCAAGGAGCCCTTTTAATCAAATCAAAATGAAGAACCCGAAGAAGAGGTAAATATCTCACCACCTATTTCAAGTTCCTTTTTTCTTCCACTTTTTCTTTCTTTTTTGTTTCCATTATAAAATAATAACTCTAGTATATTCTATATAATTTGATGTTATTATAAAATTTTACAACCATATTAGTTATTTTATCCATCCTATGAATGAAAAATTTACCACACGTGCGTACGTACGACTTACTGTCTCCACATCGTGGTGTAGTTTGTTATTCAAACATTTCAGCATTTTGATGGGTATAATAATAAGTATAAATGATATAAAAAATAAATATAACATTATTATTATTATTTATATTTTATATACTATCCAATTATATATGAATTTAATATTAAAATAATGATATCATCGCACTTTCGTACGTACGGACTACCGTCTCCACGAACGCGATGAGATTCATTTTCCATGATTAACCATTCAAGTATGATTATAAATTATATATAATAAATAATCATGAAATACATTACATAATAATTATACTGTATTTATGTACATATATGTTTCATTTACTTAATTCCATTCAATTCAATAAGTAAACGAAAACAGCATTCATGCGTACGTACGACCTACCGTCTCCATGAATGGTGTATTTCATTCCATTTATTGATCTATCATATATATTTATATTCTGAATATATATTATATATAAATCATGTTTTACATTCCAGAATTAGGTAAATCAGGATGTAAGTAATAATATCAAGAATAGAAAGTCGAAACACGTACGAAAAATGAAATGATTTTACACAAAACACTGCTTTAACATGGAATTTACAAAAGAATAGGTAAGATAAAGTCATAAGTGAATCATATATGATATAATAAATATTATTATGGTTATGTTAAAATTTAATAATATGTTTAAACCCACTATATAGGAGTCTCAGACACATATGGATGAAATTGTACATAAGGTAAGGGTTAATTTTGCAAATCACATTTTTATCTGAGATTTCCTATAAGTAAGTATTTACCAGGGTTATATTTTTCATCAATGTAACTTAAAATGTTTTTCATAAAGTGGTTAATATTATTACATGTATTTTTAATGTCATTTTTACCCCTCTTTGAATTTTACATTGTGTTATGTAAGGAATCTTTTTTTTGTTTACCATACGAGGAAGTTTTTGACTTTTCCGGAAAAAGTACGAGGAGAATGTTTTTTTAACTTATACAGAATGAATGGATTTTTACGGTTTCAAAATGCCTCATTTTCAGGAATAATCCTCTACAATATTTCATTATTATTTTCAAAAAATTCCTTTTCTTATAAAATTTAATGGAATTTTGTGAAAATAAAATGATTTTGAAGAAGAAATGATATTTTTCTCAAGAATTCATTTCAAGTGTTTTGTCAAAAATATTTTCCATCTAAGATGAAATTATTTAGTATTATTATGTTTCACATATAATGTCTTTATTATTTACATGGTTTTATTTTTCTTATAATTAAATAATATCCATTTTTTTATATGGATTACGTTATGATGGGATGATGTTTATGAAACCAATTTTATTCTTTGGGTTATGATGAATGATTTATGTTCATTTTGTGGAACAAGTAAGAATGATTTCATTATGTGAAGGTTGGTACCTATATCTCCCTCTAATGGATTGGGTAAATATTTATATCTCATGATATAAACATGGCTGTAATGGAATGTGAATTCGGTTCAGTAATATAGGGCTGGAACGGCAAGTAAACCCGGTTCAGTAAGGGACTTTGTCCACTATGATGGTCTTGGAAACAATGTCTTGGATTCTATGGAAATAATATCATGTGCTTAATTTTTTGCAAAAATTACATGTTTTATTTTATCATGATTAATTTTCCTTTATGGTCTATGACTTATGTACTGGAAATATTTATTTCGTTGCTCAAGATTTTGATGTTTTATGTTCATGTTTTTACATTCAAATGTTTATGGATTGTTTTTATGTTCTCCATGTTTACCCTTACAGAGCATTTGAGCTCACCCATTTTATGTTTTCTTTTCCCTAGGATATAATTAAAGGTTTTAGGTAAGAAAACAAAAGGGTAAGATATTTATGGGAGATGTTGAAGTTCTTTCACCATGATTAGAAGATTATGTTCCGAGTTTCCAAAGACACTAACTATTATGGTCCTTGGGTGTCATTTTTTTATGTATTATGTATTCTTAAAAATTAATGTAATGTCCATGTATGTCAATATTTGGTCTCTACACGTAGGATGTCTTCAATGAATAGTGGGAAAGTGGTGCTGGGTACCCAAACAATTATGTGTTATTACTCTTACTTTACTTTACTTGTGTTGTTTGGGGAGTGTTCCTTGGTGAGATTTGGGTGGATAATTTCATTGTTAGGTTCTTTGGTTATCTCATTTTATCACATGGAATTAGAATTCCTCCCCACCTATGCACGAGAGCTTTTGGTTTTCCTTAATGATTGTACCTGTATACTCAACCTACGTATATAAAATTGCTTTCAGCTTTCCAGGAGGACTTTGAGGACTGTGTTGAACACTATTATCTCGGACCATGGTACCATTGTTGTTGATATTTTTTTTACTTTTGGAACTTTCCTTTGGAGTTTTTGTGTTCTTTGTAGCACTTTATTTTGAACTTACATATGGGAATGGGTTGTTTTTTTCATTAATTTTACTTCTATTTTAGGAGTTTTTTGGGTTTTAACCATCGTATCTTCTAATACTATTAAATTAAAAGGGTAATTCCTTCCATATTATGTGTGATTCTACTCCCTTGCTTCTAGTCACCACTCTGGGGCCTATTGAAGGTGGGAATTGGGGGACATTATCCCTCCTTCAACTTGAGGAAGGAAGGGTCTAGAAGTTTGTTGTCCTTTCTCTCATCTTGGGGAAGGTGGGTCATGACAGAATGGTATCAAAGGATACAGGTTGAGAGATAGGATGGAGTCCATGGTTAGGAAAAGTGAGGATTGCATGGGATGGTAGGGAAACAATGTTAGGAAATATTGGCGCATGAAATAGGCCAGGAAAGACTGGCTAGGATATGAGGTTTTAGGTCCCCTTGTGATCTAATTAATGGAATTTGGACCTATCGAACGACCAAGTGAGGCTACATAGATTGTAGGGTAGAGACCCTAGGAAAGGTACATGCCTCTAAATGGCTTGGGTTACTGTCTGTCTTGGTTATTTGGGGGATTTAAAATAAATAAAAAAAGTCAATGAAAATTTTAAAAGCATTCTTATACACTACTCAGGATAAGGCATTCCTTGTTTACATTGCAGCTATGGCATCCGGACGGTGACCATGAGTAGTGCAGGCGATCGAGGCCTAGGAGGAAGATTTGGCTGATCAGGAGAGGTTTGATTGAGAGGAGTAGGACAACCAGTGGAAGAGGAAATTTTTTGCCTTTCAGAGGTAGACACTTGGGAAGTACGAGAGCAGTGTCTCAGACACAAAGATAGAGAATTAACTCGAGGAGCTGGGGATAAAATTCAACTTGATTCGGGCTCTAATGAAGTACTGGGTTCTTCTAGATGTAAGATAGATGTGGGGAGTAGCATGTCAGTGGTAGATGATCTATCTTGGGAAGAAGAGGGACACTAAGGTTTTGTGGACTGACTTCGAGAGGGAGTTCTGGGTGGAAATCATCTCTTCCACGATGAAGGATAAAATGAGGTTGGAGCTACTTCCCTTCCGTAGGGAAGTATGTCGATGAGGGAGCTGGGTATCAATTTCAAGAATCTCCTTCACATTCATCTGGACCTCTTTCCAGATGAGGAATCTCTCCGAGACATTTATGGGAGGCACTCTGACCTTCTTTTTTGTATGTTGTTACTCGCTTCACTCTACCGATGCACATAGAGGTTTCTAAGGAAGGTGAAGTAGTGGAGAGGATGCACACACTGGGAGGTGAACCACGAGAGGATATACAGTTGGGCTTTTCGAAGGGGAAGTCCTTCAGCAATAGGACTCCAGTTTCAGGGACTTCCAAGTTTCTGATAGTGGAGATTAGGCCCCAGATGTTTCAGTTTCGATCGCTCAGTCCTCACCCCTTCTTTGCGAGCCCATGACCGAGATACCTCATTTAAGGCAGTTGTGGGAACATTTAGAATCTTTTTTCAGGCCGAGTGTAGTATAGTGGTGGTGGAAAGTTTCATCGCCCTCCTCATCTATAGTAGTTTCCAGCCATGCCCTTTCAGTAGCAGTAGTAGGGACAGTGAGATCCCGCTCCTCCAAGAGCAGACGTTGTAGGATGAGGCCAACCTCAGGGCGCTCCTTAGGGAACTCAACTAGGTCATGGTCGGGGAGGCGGCCAATAGCCGAGGGGTAGAGGATATGAGTGTGGGAAGTTTCACTCCATAGAGGCAACAGTTAGTGGGGCCATAGATCATTGGAGGAATGATCAGCTTGTTTAAAACTCTTTACTATATATTTTTTAATTCAAGAGATTCGCAAACCATTGTTACACCCACTCTAGCCCATGCTTTGGGTCTAGATGGTTAGAGACTTCCTGTACCCAAAGTTTTGAGTACACTAGTTGGAGGTCATACTAGCTTGTCTCATGTTTTCTTGGGATGTAGACTGATGTTGGTACCACATCAGTCTAGTGGGGACCTTCTTTTCCTATAGATGCAGCCATATGATGTCATTCTATTCATATACTGGTTGTTATATGTGTGTGTCGCTGTTGACTACTTCTGAAGAAGGGTTGTGTTTTTAGATATGGGTGGACAACATGTGACATTAGTCAGTGAGCGGGGTTTCCTGGGAGGCAGCCAGTGAGTGGATCCCCTTCTTTTCTTATTAGCAGAGGTGTCAGTGGAGTTAGTAGATACAGAGATTGTGGAAGTCATGGGGATTGTCAGCGAGTTCCTGGATGTCTTCCTTGGATAGGTAGTGACTCTACCCCCTCGACGTGATATCGAGTTTGGGATAGACTTGAAACCTGGTGCCTGTCTGATTTTGATGGCTCCCTATCGGATGGTACCTTCTGAGTTTCAGGTGTTACAGATTTAGATTGACGAACTGATGAAGAGGGGTTTTGTTCACCCAATCCCACTATCATGGGGTGACCTGGTCTTGTTCGCAAAGAAGGAATATGGTGGTCTCAGGATGTGTATAGACTACCGGAGGCTGAACCAGGTGAGAATCAGGAATCGTTACCCCCTCCCAAGGATCGACAACCTTTTTGATTAGTTTAAGGGGGTAGGATGGTTCTCTAATATTGATCTACGGTCAGGATATCACTTGTTGAGGGTGGATGGTAACATATCAATGACTGCCTTTGGGTGAATATATGGGCACCTTGAGTTCATGGTCATGTCGTTCAGTGTTATGAATGCACCAGCCATGTTCATGGGGCCCATGAACTCCGTATTCCAAGAATATATGGACCGGTTCATAGTTTTGTTTATTGACGACATCCTGATCTACTCAATATCAAAGGAGGGTCACACCGAGCATTTGAGGTTGGTTTTAAAGGTCCTATGACAGCACTATCTCTTTGAGAAGTTGTCCAAGTGCAAGTTCTGGACATAAGAAGTGCACTTCATTGGACATGTGGTGTCCGAGCAGGGGATTGCAGTGGACCTGTCAAAGGTCGAGGTAGTTGTTTCTTGGGAATCGCCCAATAATATGGTATAATTTTGTAGTTTCTTGGGTCTAGCAGGTTACTATTGTAGATTCATTACCAACTTCTCAGAAGTTTCAACCCTCTTGACATCATTGACCAAGAAATACAAGGCTTCTATATGAAGTGAGAAATGTCAGGCAGCCTTCATTTATCTAAATGGGAATCTGGTTAGTGCCCCAGTACTGAGGTTTCTAGAAGAAGAGGTGATGTTTGAGGTATTATGTGGTGCTTCAAGCCAAGTATTAGGGTGTATGCTAATGCAACAACAAGGGTTGATCTCTTGCAGATCTAGGACGTTATGTCCAATTGAGTGTAACTATGACACCCATGACCTATAGATTGCATATTTCATGTTCACAAAAAAGTTCTGGTGGTATACCTCATTGGGGAATGCTTCTTCGACTTCACGGATCAAAAAATCATGAAGAATATCTTCTCTTAGTGGGACCTGAACTTCTAGAAATGAAGGTGGATGGAGTTTCTTATGGACTATGTCTTCAAAATTTAATGCACCTCATGAAAATGGAACATGGTGGTCGATGCCATCAGAAGGAAGTCGCAGAAGAATGTGCTTTAAGAATCGGTAGATTCTTGGAAGGTGATGGAGGAGTTTGCTACCCTACACCGGGATGCAATTGTGGAGGACAGTAGAGGTTGTCTATTCCTAATTATAGTGTAGTCATGTCTTTTACAGCAGGTAGAGGAATCTCATTGGGGGGACTTAGAGGCGGAAGTGATGCATATTCGTGTTAGCCAGGGTGATTCTTAGGGAGGATGGTCGGAATACAGGTAGAATTGGATGTTATTTCATGGAATGTTGTTCATTCTATTGGAAATGTGCAAGAGAGTTCTTGGTGAGTTCCACAACTCACCCCTAGCGGTACACCCAAAAGATTCAAAGATCTACTATGGTATGAGGGGTCATTTTTGGTGGCCCATGGTGAAGCGAGTAGTGGTAGAGTTTTTTGTAAAATCTCCTCATATGTCAGTAGGTGAAGGTTGAACACCGCATCCTAGGAGTTCTGTAATATCCTTTAGACGTCTCAGAGTGGAAGTGGGATCAAATATCGATGTATTTCATCACGGGACTACACAAAGATCAAGGGGGTTGCGATTATATCTAGATAGTGGTGGATCGGATAATGAAATCAGATCACTTCCTTGAAATGAAGGAGTCTACTGTGGTGGATACCTTATCATAGTGGTACATGGATGTGGTGGTTTTGTTTCATGAAGTTCTGGGGTCCATAGCCTCAGATCAGGATACCTGGTTTACCTCATGGGTCTGGAAAGGATTGCAACATTATTTTGGAACACAGTTATCCCTCAGCACTACTCCCCCCCCCCCGACAAATGGATAGATAGATCGGACCATCCATACATTGGAGTATATTCTACGAGCATGTGTTTTGGTCTTTGGGGGATTGTGGGAATGAAACTTGCCTCTGGTAGAGTTTTCCAACAACAATATCTATCACTCTCCCATTGTCAAGGCTATATTTGAAGCCTTGTACAGAAGGTTGTGTCACTCACCAGTGTGATGAGAAGAGGTCGAGGAAGTAGGATTTCTTTTCCTATAGTTAGTTCAGAGCACAACGGAGAAGGATGAGTTTATATGGTAGAGGATGAAGGCAGCACAAGACCTGCAGAAGTCGTATAACGGTTGTAGGAGGAGCCCCTTGGAGATCGAGGTTCGAAACCATGTGTTCTTGAAGGTCTCCCCTCAGTGTGGGTAACGGAGGTTCGGCATGGGTAGTAAGCTTTCTCCTAGGTTTTTTGGACCATTCTATGTGTTGCGGAGGGTTGGAGAAATGGCTTATCAGCTGGTTCTACCACCACCACTGCAGAGGGTGCACGACATCTTCTTTGTGTCTCAGCTTTGTTTGTATCTACATGATGATTCACACATCCTTGACTAGGGGGATATGGATATCGAGGACGATGCGAAGTTTGTAGAGAGACCATTGAGGATCAAGGATTGTGTGGAGAGGTGCTTCATGGATGAGCCATCCCCTTGGTTCGTTTATTATGGTGGCATGGTGGCCTCGAGAAGAGTACCTGGGAATGGGAGGAAAACATGTGCACCCAGTACCCAGATCTATTTTGAGTTTTGTTCTATTTTGTTTTTTATTATTTCTGATTTAGTGCTTGACTTTGTTAACTATGAAATGGCATGTTTCACTTTTTATCTGGATGTGTGTGAAGATTCCTGACTATGGGGAGGGGAGGAACTGATCCCTAATCAAGACACATTAAAGTTGATGTCATTAAACCCGTGCGGGTGAGTCAGTGCCACCCAAAGTAGATAGTATCTTGACATTGAGGAAAGTACTCCCTTATCCATATGACTTTATAGTGTGAAATTTACATGTTTTGTGGTTACTTAGGTGAGAAGAGTGGTAGTGTATCTATGGTTTTTTAGAAGATAGATGAGGGAGGGGTGTTCCTAGAAGTTGAGGAGGTTTAATCCTGAGAGGTATCTTTTATGGTGGTTGTTCAATCCCATCTCTTTTCTTCAGGTCTAGTTTTGATTATCGAGGGTGAGAATAGTTTGATAGGTATCTAATGTAATGGTCCAGACAGTGAATCAATAAGGAGTTTTCCAAAAACATGGTTCTATAAACCGGTTCCACCGAAATAGTGGAACTGATCATGGTGGCACTGTGACAGAGGCACCAATCATGGTTGCACACAGAATTAGTGACATCGCTTACGTTGTTCCACTGAACCAGTGTAACCATGACTATGGAACCATATTGGTTGCACTATCATGGTCACACACCGAAATGGTGGCACCACTTACGGTGTTCCACAGAACCGGTGGCACCGTAGTGGTCGCACCATCACGGTTGGACACTGAAACAGCGGCACCGTGACGGTGGCACCGTAGCTATCACACTATTACAACGGAACACAGAAACAGTGGCATTGCTTATGGTGTTCCACATAACCGGTGTCACTGCGACTGTGGAACCACTTATGGTGTACCACCAAACCGGTGGCACCGTGACAGTGTCACCATGACGGTGTCTCACCAAATGGTGTCCCACACTTTTTTTCTAGTATCTAACTTTTCCAGTTTTGTCACCGCAATGTATCTTTTGATGTAAAATTTGTTTAATACCCCTTTTAATGAAATTAAATTCCCATAAATTAAATCTAAAATACACCACGATCTGGGTGACCCTTGACTTACCAAAACGTGTGTATTTTTTCTCGGTGTGACACCCTTTTTCCGTACTTTTTAGTTCCACCCATATTACTTGTTTTCCTCTGTTTAAAGGAAACCCTTTAACTCACAGCCGTTGTGGCTACCACTCCGATGAAAATTATTAAATGAAAATTAATTCCATTGTGTGTAACCACCCAACCGCATGGAGAAACCATGATCCTTATTTACAGAAGATTTTTAATTCATATCCCGTACCTCTAAGATCTCACCTTTTATCGCATAGGTATTATTTCTTCTTCTTGGCTGGTCTATTTCCTTTCTATGGTGCATTTGGAAGCCCCCTTACTGGGGCTAGTGGTGTGCCTGTTCTAGAGACTTTCCTACTCACTCTTGGAGTTCTCAGAGTTCCTCCCCTACTAGTTGTGCAACCCTAGTTCATGGAATGTGGAGAAAAACATCCATCGTTGATTATCCAGGTAGGGTTTTTCCTCCTTCTCTCTTTACTATGTATCAAGAGAGGTGGGTATGATAATGTTCCTATGGGGATGGATGAAACCAAACATTAAAAAAGATAATAAATGGGTTTTAAAGAATGAAGTGGTGTGTTTGATGATTTTATTGTACTCTTTTACCTTTTCTTATATGTTATGAATTGTATGGGCTTGTATCCATTGAAAATCGTGGTCATTGGTGTTCTGTTCTCACACACCAATAAACGCCTATTTTCTAGATAAATTAGTGATTGAATGGATGTAACATGGAAACTGGTTAATCATGTAAAATAAGATGATTAAATGGATTCCCAATGAATACAAATCCTTGTGTGATCACCCTGATTAACAGAATAGAAAGGCATAACTAATGGAATGGTGTGTTTAAATCTAAAAACTCCCTTGCTCTATTCTGTTGATGTGTATGGTTGTTCTTCTTGATTCTTGTGAGATGATCAGGATGGGGATGGGATCACCAATTGTGTAGTTGTGGGTTTTTGGATTTGGGGACATCTGGGTTCATATGTTGGGGCTTTGTTTGGATCTAGTACTTCGAGGGATCTCATAGATCCCTTTGGTTATTGTGACTTTAGAAGAGAACCGGGTGTGAATGCTTAATTTGCTTCTTGGTTATTTTTCCTTCCTTCGCATGTGGCTATGACTGCTAGTTTCCCATTAGTGAATATTTATTTAAATGGAACTACTTTAATGTGATATTAAGAATGGGTTCAATTGGGAATTGTTTTTTGGTAATGAGTTGTGACTGGGTGGTGGTGGTTATGCTTTTTATGAATGAATAGTAACAAGGGTGTTTGTTTATGGGATGGTTTTGTAAACCCTAGGATTGGATGGGTTCATGTTGAACTATATATATAATTTTGTTCCTATGTTTCTTATTCATACCCCACCCAAGTTGAGCACTTCGTGCCGAACACCCCCATTTCAGGGGAGGGTGTTTTCCCAATACTCTTATGAGTGGCTGGTTATTAGCTCCTTTTTTGAACCCTTTATCGAGTATCCCAAGACTGTTCGGGCTGGATGTGACGGCTCGAGGTCCATTATATCCCATGATTATTTAGGGAGTGTATGTTTTGGTGGTTTTCCCAGGTGTGCGCAGGCATGTTGTTTCCCAAGTGTCTTCGAGATAAGGCTCAGGTGTCTTCGGATGTGGTAGTAGTTTTCTGGGTCCATGTGTCTTTGGGCATGGCGGTAGTTGTTCTATTCCTGGTTTCTATAGACGTGGTTATGTGTGGTTGTGTTGGAACATGTGTTTTCAAGCATAGTTGTGGTTTTGGTGGCCCAAAAGTTGTTTTCGGTGCAGTATTGGGACTGCGGTGAGAATGGAGGGGCAGGTCTGACGTGTAGGATGACTTCAATAACCCGTGGGAAAGTGGGGCAGTGTTCCCAAACATTTATGTGTTATTACTATTAAATTAAATGACATTATTTATTTGGGGATAGTTCCTTGGTGAGGTTTGGGTGGATATTTTACTTACTAGGTTATTTAGTTATCTCCTTTTCTCATGGGGCATTAGAGTGCCTCCCCAGTTGTGAACGAGAGGTTTTGTTTTTCCCAACTGAGTATACTTGTATACTCACCCTACTTATATAAAACTACATTCAAGTTTTTATAAGGACATCAAGGATCATGCTTTACCCTGTTATCTCGGACGATGGGACCATTGTCGTTGTTGTTTTTCATTTCTTTTGGTACTTAACCTTGGAGTTTTCTTGTACTTTGGAGCCCTTTATTTTTAATGAGCCTATGGGAATGGATTGTTTTTTATTTAATTTTACTTCTAGTTTTGGAGTTTTTCGGGTTTTTACCATTGTATCTCCTGATACTTATAAATAAAAATGGTAATGTCTTACATATTATGTGTGATTCTATACCCTTGGTTCTAGTCATCACTCCAGGGTCTATTGAAGGTAGGACTCTGGGGTCATTACCTCTCCTTCAGCTTGAGGGAGGAAGGGTATAGAATTTTTTTGTCCCTTCTCTCATCTTAGTGAAGGTGGGTCGTGAAATGAATTGATTTCTAGAGAGAGAAAGACTCTCATACCTTGGGTATTTTATGAACACCTTATTCACCCATGATCATATTGTTCAGCTTTCTTTGTGTAAATCTGATTATTGTCAACTAGAATATAGGGCTTATGGGGATAGAAATATAGAGGTGTTGACTACCTTAATGTTTTAGGGCTTGTGGGGATAGTAATATAGACTCTAATCTTCTTATCGAGGGCTTACCCTAGTGTGGGTAAGACAGAATTTCTTGAAAGTATAAATCAAGTGACCTTTATCCAAGGTTGTTGGATACCCAAATCTTTGGGTTAAAATATTTCCTACATGTTTACTTGATTTTTGTTTCAAGTTTTATTTATAATGTATTTTTTGAAGAAAGAATGTATAATTTTATTATATTTTCTTATACTTTTTTTACATTGATAAATAAGATTCTATACGATTTACGATAGAATATTCCCCTAAGATAAACATTCTTAGGTTTTCTTAAGTCTATATTGATTATGTTTAGGCTTCTTATAATTGGATATGGGCCCTTCCAATTATCTTTTTAAGTAAGAACCAAATTGTTTATGTGAATTTACCTTGTTTAACCTTTTAAAAGATAGTTCTACTTAAGGTTAAAAGAAAAAGTTGTTTAAACCTACAATTCACCCCCCCCCACCACTAAATATATTTTGGAATCTATATAAACTATTTCGATCCTAAAGTTGGTTTGTTATATATAGATAATGAATTGGGTAAATATTAATATCTTATGATCTAAAAGGGTATTCAAAAAGATATTCCAATACCAGAAAACTATACCTGAAAGGTTATCCCAATCCCAGAAGATGGCACATGGGAGGTCATCACAAGATCAAAGTAGGTATGTAAGTGGCTAGCTTAATCCTAACACATGAATAATGTCTTAGTGGGTAATATTGATATAATATTTCTATATTTATGATTATTACACATGTTATGACACTCTTTATTACATGATTTTAGGCCAATGTTATACTATGATGCCTTGTGTTCTTTGATTCATTTACAATTCATGTGTTATGAACTACCATTATTTATTTCATTAATATTGATTATGTTCTATGAAATTATAGGTCTGATTTTCCAATGTTATGGTCACGTTCTCATACCATTACATTCATTTTATTCTTAAATTATCATTGATATGTGACTTGTTTACCCTTACCAATCATCCTAGTTCCCCCTTAATTACATTACCTTTTCATTGGGATAATAGTAAATTATGATATTTTTTAGAAGGATTATAGTTTTGAAGAACCCAGTGAGTGATAATGTACATCTTTTATTTACTATTTTATTATGTATCCAAGTTTCCAAATAAACTAAAACTATATGTGTTTGGTATGTATTTCAATTTTATATAATAAATATCCATATAATAGGATGTAATATTTATGTATCAAATTCATAGGTCACCTCATTTTCTATTACCTATGGAAATTTTGAAGCCTAGAAAAATGTTGAGCTCAAACCATCTATTATGGGGAAAACACGTCAATGATCTATAGAGGGTAATCATTGAATAATAAGCATGTGATAAATGTGAATATAGTAAAACTCAAATGCATGTTATAAAGTCCCTTAAATGCCTCCCTTTGTTGATACTCTATTTCATGGGAATTTAAAGTACCTCAATAATGGTACTTTTACCAATGAAAATATATCCATAATTTCATTTAAAACATCTAATAACTTGTGATGTTTTCTCTAGACAAATTTTAATAGAACATCAGTATATCAACATTGAATGAATTGATCCAAAACTCGATTCATTATTTAGATAACCCACAAAAATTATTCAAATTCATGACCATTCAGATTGGATTTTAGGGAAAATATAAGAATATTATTTTCTAACAAAGTATACAATCTCCATAACACACGGAATGAATTAATTAGAAGAATAAAATTTATTAAAGTTGTTGAACCAAATTGGGTAATGGGAAAAAAATATCTATATGGGAAGATCCTAAGATGAGAAAACATATTACGTATATGTTTCATTTGGAAAAGTTGGAGTAATATATTGAATGATCCATGTTATTATATTCTAGCTATAAGTTATCCAATATTCATTGTATACATATTATTACCAATTTATTGGGAACTAAAAAAATTATGGGTTTTTATTAAATAATAAAAATAAATAGAAGAGGGGTTACACTCATCCAACAAACAAAGTTCATAAGTAGAATGAGGGGATTTTCTGATGTTGATAGGGTACTTACAGGGAGTATATAACATTGTTAAAATCATATATAGTTAGGAGGAGTTTTATAGAAGTCATATGGGGAGAACTAAGTAATATTTTTGAATTATTTTTATTTTTTTATTTGATTTTGATATGTCTTGAGTTGTAAAGTGTTGTTTAATCATGGGAATTAATTTTGATTAAATTGTATTCAATTAACTTTTATGAATGTTATGAGTTGTGATTCTACATCATAATATTAATGGTTTCTTTTTATTCAGTGGAAGTGTATTCACTGAGTGTGACTAATGTAGAAGATGTGTAAACACACACAACCCTTAGACATTCAAACATTGATTTTAGATAGTATACTTATGAGTATGGGTTATCCATATAGGATGAACATACACTAAGGAAAGTAGGTAGGTAACTACTATAATTATGAGGGTATTGTATGTGAGTGAAACATTTAACATGTTTGATTATAATCCATACCTATTCGTATAAAAAAATCTTAGACTAAACACCCAAAAATTAGAGGTAGTGGAACAAAAATACCAATAAAAATGGAAATTGATGCTTTCTTTTTAAAGAGTAATTCAACCATGTGGGTACCTAAATAATTATTTTAAATACCTATGAGTTTCTTGAGAGGGTTCCCTTTGGTATGTAGAGGTTTTTTTTCTCTTATTGTGCCTAATCATTAGAGAGACTTATATATTTTGATCAATTTTCATTTCCCATATAAATGATGGACACTACAATTGGAAGTGATCCCCTAATAGGTAATCTTGGTTTGGAATAATTCATGCATCCATCCCATCTATCCTTCTCATTCATGTATTATCACATATCACTATTTATTACATTTTTTGAACAATCAACCAATTTCACTTGTGATTAACTAATGTCCCTATGGATATGACTTGGTACTCACCAGTTAAGTGTTATATTAACTCAGTAAAATTTTAGGGGAATCTACCTTAGAATAGTTAATTTTGGTCAACCACATTTTGGCATAATTTCTTGGGACATGACTGATGTACCTATGTTTTGATGGAAAAATACTAAAAACATATAAAAGTAAAAAAAAACTAAATAGAAGTGTAAATTAAAAAACAAAAAAATTACAAGAGTATTTTCTTCTTTATTATTCTCATTTGGATTTTTATGATATCTTATAGAAATAATTACTTCAATATCTTTATTTAATTTTGACTTCATCCAAATTCTTTTCTTTTACTATGTTATCTAATTTTATAGGAAATGGACTTAATGGGGGTGGAATGATGTATGGTAGAACATATACAACATTTTATACAACTCTATATATCTATTTCGGGATAGTGATGGATTAAACCCAATGAAAATTATAATATCCTGGTATTTTAAAAGAACACTATGTCTAATATCATATACAACATGCAACACCAAGTTTAAACAAACCATGAAATATTATTATTGAAATTTAACTATTATATCCTAGTAGTTCAATGGGAATATATAGATATGGTTAAACACGTTATAAAAAAATAGATAAAGAGATTATATAGTGTATTTATTAATAATAAATATGTGCTATTTTTTCAATAAAATCAATTTATACTTCAAAAATGGTTTATTTTTTCATATTGTGTTTGATAATTATGATTAATTTCATCCAAATTATTAAATTTTATATTAGAAAATTATAATAATTTTTTAAATCAACATATCAAATTCATATTAGGGTGATATTTTTATTTTTATTTTGAAATTATTCAATTTTCAGTGAATAATGAAAAATGCCGATTTTTCAAATATTATCATTTATTTTTACTAAATAAAGTAATATAAAATACCATTATATTTTGGCTTTGTTATTAAAGTAACATTTGATCCATTTTATTTAGAATAATTTAATTTGAATAAATAATTTTTTTGAGTTTGATATAAGTTAATTTTTATGCATAAATATTTATTTTTCTAAAAAATATTTTTTATTGAATTTTTTGAATTTATTTTAAAAAACATTATTCCACTATTAGATCATGTATAAGAGCCCCAAAAATTCACTCTATGTTCTTGTGCTAAAATCATGAACTTTTAAAGTTTCATATTTGATACTTTAGAATGTGATCCAATTTTCACCATCCAAAACATAAAACCTCGAAAGGAAATATTGGATCACTTACATTCTCAATGACCTTTTAGGTTTAGAGTTTTAGATAATAAGGATAATATTTTATATAAAAAATTCCCATGCTTTTAATTGATAATTTCTCCCAATTAATTCATATTTTCTTATTTCACATTAATTCATCATTGTAATCCATATAAATTTTCTTCTAGACATAATTTGATCAACCATCTTATTTATAACCTCAGGCAAAGGAAAAATTAGAAGGGTGAGATAAAAATATTTGTTGGGGTAAATATAAGAATTAATAATTTAAGGTCATCAGTGATCATAAAAAGATACTAAGGTTATGATGGCATAATCAAAACACATGAGTATAATAAAAGAATATTCATACACATCAATACCAAGATCATCAAACATAGAAACATGGAATATGGCTTTGATAATGGAAAGGTTCATCATAATCAATAATCACGATCCATGTGATATCAATCTTGATCAGAGAAATATTTATAACCATAGAAATCATAATGAAAATGTATTCATATATTGGAACATCATCATCATAAAACCCTTGTATAACCCTTACAATTGGTATTATCATATTCCCAACATCCAATATAAATATGTACAGAACATAATCATTACCAAATGTGTTGGAGTGGTATCTGGGTGCACCCATCATATAAGCAATATTGTTCTCACACTGTTCTATTGGGGTGCACCCATCAAATAAGTTATAATGGGCTCACACCACGATATATGTGTTCACCCATGATCATCAATAATGTATAAATACCATTAACAAAGTAATTATAGTATTTATTTAATCATAAACTCATAGAAACAAACATAATGATTTTTAAAACATGATTAAACATTGGAAAATAAATAGGTTCCATAATAATCTATTTGAAATATGATCAACACATGGAAAATAAATGGGTTCAATAATAGTGTCTTTAAAACATGATTAACCTATAGAAATTAAATGAGATCTGTAAAAATCTATTTGAAAGATTATTAAACAATTTAAATAGTAGGGGTTCCCAGAAATATCTTAAATCAATCATAATCCATATATAGAAATAATGAGCATTGTATAACTACAAAATAACCCCATTATATAATAAGTAACAACAATTATTATTGATGTTAATTAATAGAAATACCCTTAAAAGATATTTAAATTCCTTTTTGGGGAAAATAACCTTCTCAATTTGAAAATCAATTTTGAAACTAAATGTTCACAAAATTAGAGGGAAAATCATTTCCTTTGAAAACATACTTGGAAACATAAAATGGAAACTTAAAGTAAAATAATGGAAATGACTTTGGGAAAATATGTTCATGTCGTAAGTGTTAAAAATAAATATTATTTTCCAAACATTTTAAAAAATGGATTCAAAAGTGACCCATTTGGAAAATAATAAGAAATGTATTTTAAAAAACTTTTAAAATAAGTTAAAATATCATGTAAAATGGATTTAGGAAATAATTTAATTTTAAAAATATATTTTTTGAAATCTTTTTTTAAAATATGTATATAGAAGAGTAAGATAAATGATATAAAATAAAATACAAGTCTAACATCACATACAGACATATTTCTTGAGGTTTCATTAATTAACAAGGTAGGAAATATAAATTAAACATGTTAAATATATTAATAACCACTGGATAAGAAATAAATATGTTTTATGAAAATAATATAACATTATTTCCTCTAAATAAACCTTGAACATAAACAATCCTGAATGAAATGATATTGTAACATAAATCCAATTTTTACTTTTGTAACTCTTAAATCATAAGCCCCACTAAACCACAACTTCAAATTATAATTTAAATATCATGAACATAAGTATTTTTAGGATATAAAATTTCAAAGGTTTGTATATATAACTCACATATTATTATTGGTTCATATCATAAACATATGTCTCAAAGAAAGAGAATTTGAGATGAATAAACCTTAAAAAAATCCTACCATTGAATTTGAGAATTAATCAATGTATATTTTATGTGTATAAAATATAAAACCACTTATAAAAATTTAAAATGTAAAATAATATAATAAAAATTCATTACACACATAATCATTACACAATAATTTCAAAAATGAAATATTGTAACCTAATGAAAAGAAATTGGGTTAATAAATCCTTTATATCTTTGTAAATTTCAAGTTAATTCCAATTGAATGAAATAATTAAAATTAAAAATTAAAATTAAATGATGTATCAATATATCTTTTATTACATTTAAAATTTTCATTATATATACCAAAAAATAAAAATAAGTGGTGAATATGGTATATGTCTGACAGAAATAAAAAGTGAGATGAGAAAAATCATTACCCAGAGTCCAGAATTTATAGGCATGTCCTTTAACTCATGTATGAAAATATTATATAAATTATTGGATTTATTAATATAATTTTCTTGTTTTATAAACTTATACATAAATCATTGTTTTATTTATTTATAATTAATTATTTTAATACTTAATCAATTATGTCCATGTTGGGGGTATTGAGGATGTTTGGTTCAATATCTCTAAACGGATTTGGTGTGTTGATCATGGAAAAATAGTTCATTATTTGAACATAAAAAGATTAATGGTCATGAAATATTTATTATATTTATAAATTAATTATACTTTTAAAACAAGTAATTGAATAAGGTATTGAAAAATAAACAATGTTACAATCATGGAGACGGTAGGTCATACGTACACATGTGCAATGTTTCTATTTTTTAATGATCATTATGGAAAGAAGGTTTGAATTATTTAATAATTATAGAATGATAATACTGTCATAAAAACCATAAAATTTAATTAAATATAAATATACATCATACATTTTTTTTATTTATGAAAACAAATCACATCGCTTCATAAAGGCGGTAATCCACATTTACGCACAAACAACGTTATCATTTTTCAGTGTAAGAATGAAAATTATAAATTGGAATTTTAAAATGTTAAATATGTCATTAATATCATAATTATTTCATTTCTATCACATATATTCATTAAAATCATCCTTATTACCTTCCATGTAAATAGTTATTAAAAAATGAATCACATCGCTTTGTAAAGAGGTATTCCAACATACACAGGATGGATTTTATTGTATCCCCCAATGAATGGAATGTAAGAAGTTATATATGATATAATATTTAAATAATTATGAATATGTTATAAATATAAAATATATAAACTTTTAATCTATCATTATATCAATCCATGAGAGGTACTGATGGAAAACGAATGATATTGGTTCGCTGGGCGGTAGTCCGCTATACACATGAATAATGATTTCGTATCATATTTGATGGAAGAGTTTATGGATTTAGGTTATTCCATTAAACTAATAACATATTAGTATATGTTATATACTTTTTGGTTATATAATAATAATTTAATAAGATTTTAATTATGTTGAATAATAAATAAAACAAAGATGCATGGTTAAGCATGATACCTCTTCTTCAGACAACCTCCTTAGGTAACCACCAAATTGATACTTAGGATAGATTTATGATCACATTAAGGGAAATACTATGTGGTCAGGGATTTTAGGAAGGCCATTTGAAATATATTTTAATAAACAATGTTCTTTGAGGGTGTGAAGAAGATAGTATAGGGGGATATTTTATAAGTGAGGTGAGTGGTATGCATGTAATGGTTTAGAAGAAAAAGGTTTACTCACATTTTTCACTGGCCAAATGGCTCCAAAATGGAACATTATTGAGAATTAGAAATTATAAGGTCAAAATAATTATATAAAATGGAATTTATACAAGTTTATTGGTCATTTTTACCCTTATATTTTCAGTTTAAACTGCCAGGTAATCATCTTTTTTCCCTAACTTCGGTAATTAATTTTTACACTTTTCAATATTCTATAGGGTAAAAAATTAAGTTGGCATTATTAAAATATATATATATAATTAAAATAAATTATATTATATAAAATATAACTAAATAATAATTATTATACATTAATTATTTTTTTTAAATCATAATGAGTCTTTTAAATTAATTAATTTATTGAAAAGAAATGACAACTTTACAAAAATGAATATTTTTCACTATTCACAAAAAAATCAATATTTTCCTAAAAATACCATAATTTCACCCAAATTAAATTTTTATAAGAATATTTAAAAAATTAATATTATTGTTTCAACTAAATTTTCTAAAATTTATAAAAAAAATTATACTATTGTTTCATGAAAAATATTAAAAGTCATTTTTAGGGAAACATATTTTTGAAGAATAAAATAAATTTACTAAAAATTGAATTATTATTTACAAATAATTCATAATTAATTTATATAATGTAGGAAATTTATATATAGATATTTCATAAATTAGTTAATACCATTCATACCACCCAATTTAACAGCTTGGTTATAAAATTTATATATTTTGCGGGTTATTTATGTATGGTGTTGTGTGTCGAATAGACTATCTAACAAAGTTTTATTTTCTAAAATATTAGTTTTTGGTGTACTTTAAGATATAAAATAGATTATATTTATTTAAAAAATATATATCTTAAAGTATTTCGGTGTTACATTCATGTCTTATCTCAGTATTGTGTTTTATATTTTCTATCAGATGTAATTTTCTTATTTTTTAAAACCTCAGGGTGTTAAAAGGTGAATCTTGAAAAATGGATACTATAATTGGAATATGGAGGTTCAAATTTATTAAATAGGTCATTTTTGACATTATGAAGAGTAACTGTGGTAAAATTTATCACCCCATTAAAGGGTAAATCATGTAATTAAGGTTAAAAATAATGTTATAGGGACTAAGAATCTACATAAAAAAGTATTTATCTTATTAGATAAGTCTATTTAGACCTTGAATATTCCAGATTCTAAAATGTGGAAATTTATTACCACTTACCTATGATTATATAATTATATTATTTTAAGTAAATATAATGTCAAAAATGTCACTCTCTTACTTTTAATATACATAATATTTTATGATAGGTATAAAAACAACATATGTTTGGTTATAAATTTTTATTTCTTTTATAAATAAATTTTATCATGTTAATTTATTTTTAATTTTTAGTAATAAAATAATTATGTTAAATGATTATCAAATGATGATACAATCTTTATTCAATCAATAGATAAATAAAAACTATTTTAAAAAATAAAAAGTATGATATTTTGGGTGAGTTTAAGTGACATAAGAATTTTATAGATATATATGATATTAGAGTTTTTTTAAATTATATTTTTAAATTAAATATTTTAATGTGGACATTAATGTCAAATTAAATGAATTATTCCAAAAATGATATTATTGATATTTTATGAAAAATAATATTTTATTATATTATTACAAAATTATAAAAATATTGCAAGAGGAAAATTAGGATCATAAATGGTATATTATGTCATTGATTATCCATTTATGACTGAATTTTTACCTTATAAGTAAAATTATAACCCATTAAGTTTAAAAAATATGTTATTATCGTTAAGGATAAAATTGTTTAATAAGGGGGTTAAACTAAAAGATGAGGTTTGAAATACCATATGAACCTATAAAAAATTTATTTTTTAAGCGATTTAACTAATATCATATCATATGTTCTAAATGTTTTCTATATTGGGAAACATTCACTTGAAAATGAATATATTATATTCAAATATTTTTTTTTATTTACATGTGTGTCCTTCTATTCACTATAAAAAGGAAACACATATCCTATATTTTATACACCACACAGATCACATTAACTCATATAAAATATTAAAAAAATCCTTTAAACATCCTTATACAATTTTTGGAGATACATTCCTTCCTAAAATATCAACCATGTTTTCCTTAATATATGATCTAAGGGAGATCATTTGAAGAAGAGGAAATCGATTGTACCGAATCTTTCAAGTTTCTTTATTTTTCAAATTAATCAAAATATATTCTACCCATTATAAAATATTTAATCTAGAATCATAAATATAATTATATGTTATTATTAATATGGTACAACATCTATCAACTTCTTTTATATCCTACGGAAATCAAAAAAATCTCTCGTGCATATGTACAAATTTCTATCTTCATATAGAAGTGTAATTATTTTTTCATCACCATTTTACATGGATGGTTGTAAATATGGAAATAATGTTTATATATGATATTTATAAATATTTTATAAGGTATTATTTACTTTATTACCTTCTAATCCATTGTAAAATGATCGTGTCACTCATGCGTAGGGGTGGACTATGAATTCCACGAAGCGATGAGATCCATTTTTAATTTTCACATTAAATGGATATTAATAATGATAGTTTTAATAAATACATATGATATTTATATGATGATTTAAATTTTAAATATTATGTAACCATAATTAAATAACATCTAATAGAATATCCAAGGAAAAACAAGCATGATACAATAAAGTAGTTAACACCAAAAATAGTAAAAATATTGAAATATTATTAATGAACGACTCATAAGACGTTATAAGAGGATCATATATGATAGTATAAATATTAGTATATTAATATAATAAATTAATTACATTTTTTAACCCATTATACAGAAGGTTAAATAATGTTCATATAAGGGGAAATGTGAGGTAAGTGGTTTCTCAACTCAATTTCCATTCATTAGGTTATATTTCTACAATGTTGATTATTTTGTGACATGATTATGTGAGAAATTTAATTTTATTGATTATGTTTTTATTTATATTTGTTTTTTTATTTACATTTTTATACATAACCTCTTCTTTTTCAAATTATCACTTTAATGATATAATCTTTGTGTGATATTTCATCTCAATTTCAACACCATTGAAACATATTTCTTATTATGAACATATTTAATTATATGTGGTGTATATAATACCCCTTTTAGGTATTTATCATGAATAGAATTTTTTCATAATGATTAAATTTTCTTTTCATGTTTACTTATTCAAGTGGTAACAATTTGAAAGCTACCAATGATGTAAGAAACTATTTTACAATATCATTTATTTGGGATTAATCTTATTTCCATTAAAGGAATATTACAACATAATATTAATAAACAATATATATTTTCATATCCTGTAAATGTTTATGGAATTTACATATTTGATTCCAATTTTTCCTAAATTTTTCACTTGATTAAGAAAAGTGATATTTTTAGGAAAAGTATATCTTATTTCTCTTTTTAATGAAAAATATTTTTCTTCTATGCCCATATTTTTAAAAATTATTTTAAAAAAGTCTATTTATTTGAAAAATGGATTAATTAACATCATTTTAATTTATCCTTAAATTTTTAATAGTTTGTAAAGGAATGTTTATAAGTTTTTTGATAGGTTTGTTTTTGGATTTCTTTATAAAATTTAAAAAGGAATGTTTTTTGACGTATACAGTGTTAAAGCATTCTCTTACCACCATAACTATTTTACACTCTTATCTTGTTATAAAAGTTTTCAATTATTATATAATGAATAATTATTAATGAAAGATAATTATAATTTGTTACTTCTATTTTCATTATTTATATAAAAAAATTATTTTATCATAAAATATATATTTCTGATGAATCAATGGTCATGTTCTATCTCTTATTAATTTGGGGTTCATTTACATTCTATTAAAACATTCACATTGTTGTGATCATTGGACATAAAATTTATATTTAATATATATATTATTTATATAATTTATTTGATTATTTTATTAACTATATTCTATTTATACATGTTCTGTTTTACCTTGATAGTTATTTCATTTACTGGGAAAATATTTGAATTCTATACTGTTTACTCCATACAGTCATTTGTTTATAAGGATTTTTATTTATTACTTAATTAAAAATTCAGTATAAAAGAAATTCATAAGAAATGTGATGATGAGTGGTGGAAGAAATTATATATCTCTTCAATGCATCGACATGTCTCGTGAGAAAAAACTAATTCACTATGTATATTAAATGGGTTTTTGGTGTATCCATTCAAATAATTTTAAATTATCTTATTACAAAGCCTTTTAAGAAAAGATATAAATGTTTATGATAATTCTATGTCTAATGTTTTGTATTTACTTTTTTTGATAATTCATTTATTATTATCCATGATATTATTGAATTTGATATTATTAATGGATGCATTTTGTAAAAAATAATTATTAAATGACATGTGTTTTTAGTTATTTACCATTCCATATTGATTATTCCTTATTTATATAAAACATATTACATTTTACATAACCCATACATTGAATTTGAGCTCACTATTATTTTTTTCCATTCCCAATGATATAAATAAGAAATTTTTAAATGATTTCCATAGATACCAAGAGTTGATTTTTTAAATATTTTATATATAATGTAAAATGGGAATGATGTATGCATCTGGTTTTTTAAAAATACTAAACTAATTAGCCCTTTGGAATGATATCCCTTATATATTATTCAATTGTAATACATTAAACACTGGATTAGGGTTACAATATTTTTTATTGTTTCGTTTGGTATTAGAGTAATTTTAGTATAAATGTTAGGAACACGATTTAGGAGAACATAGATTTTGAAAACTAACCAAACAAAAAATAATTAGGATAAGTCTAAGTATAATATAATATACTAAAATATAGGTAATTAGAGAAATTATATAGTTCCCAGTATGATTTTTGTTTTAATACTATTATTTTTGGTTTTATTTAATAGATATTAATAGGTGGAATCATGTTAACATTGAATATGATGGGTAATTCAGTGATTATGAGAAACATAATTGGTCAAAATAAAAGATATTGTGATTAAGACTAATTAATTATCACGATATATGATTACCAACCTACACCTTAACCAAATCTTGGAATCACTAAATAATATTGTAATAAAATTTTATAATAGATCAGGTGGTGGAGACCATAGAGGAAAAAAATTTCAGTTTCTATTATGTGAGAAATATAGAAAGAGACACCCTATATAATGACTCAATGGAAAAGTAAAATGATTTATGAGTGGAAAATATAGGGATATATCAATAAAATGTTGAGGAAAATGAATATTTTTATTGAGGGATATTATTTTTTTCCCAAATTACCATTTATTGTACAATTTCTTATGTATGGAGAATATACAAATTATCTATGAAAATGACCAAATCCAAGGGTTTACTCGTATACCAAGGAAGGACCGATATTATTCTATAAAATGAATAGTAAGGATTAAAGTTCTTATATACTATTATAAAGTTATGATTCACTTTGATAAAGAAAATTTTATAGTATTAGTAACCTTAAATTCGTTATTTATTTGATGAAAAAGTTATTTAAGCCATCGTTGATGAATTTTATTGAATATTTGGATTTATTGAAATATTTTGTGATTTTATTTGATTAATAATCCTTTTATTAGTATTTTGAATAATAGTTTTTTCATATTGGGATAACATAAGAGTTATATATATCTTCAAGGGTTTATATGTTTAAATTTTTCACAAATTTAAAGGCATAGATACCTTTTTTAGGTTTTAAGTGATGATATGTGGATGTGATTTGAGACATATAATAGTTAAAAGGAAGAATATTATATTTTGGATTAAAACCAGTTGGTTTAGGATATGAATTTTTTTTGATATATTTGATAATGGGACATAGATAATCTGGATGGTTAAAAAGTGATTAATACATAAGGTGATATTTTAAAAGATATTTATGGTAAATATAAGGATTACTTTTCAAGTTAGTATCTAAATTTGATTCATGATATTCTGGTGAATTTTACTATATTATCGGATTATACATATTGATTTTTCATTGTGATTAAAGATATTTGTGTATTCTTATCTGGGATAAAGTATATGTAGCATTTAGTTTTAACATGTAGTTTTACATGAAATATTATTTGTGAAGAATGTAAATAAATTTTTGGAATGTAATTTAAAAGGTATGAGACAACCATTCAGTTTAGAAAATTATTTAACATTGAGTTTATTAATTTTAATTGTAATTTAGGGATATTTATTTATGGAATAGTCAATGTTGAAACAGTAAAAAATTAAAATTTTAAAGTAAAAAGTATTATATCATTATATAAAGGATTATAAATATTTTATATTATCCTACCTTGGGATAACTATTTTTGTTTTGGTTAAAATTTAAATATAGTGGGAATATCTTTTTATATTTGTATGGATTATTTGATACGTTATAAGTTTATTTTAGTGGTTAAGGTATGAAAAATTAATCTGGAATGCTCATTATTTGATGAAAGGATGAGATTCTAGTGAAAGTTTATTAATTGATGAAATTATAATTTTCAAGTAAGTTTATTTCTTAATGTTCTTAGTATATTTTTTTGTGGAATTAGTCAACTTGATTAAAATGGTCTTGAATAAAAAATGGTATCATGTTACATTCATTTTTGAGGAATGGATGTCTTTTCATATATCATAAATTTATGGTTTAGTGGTCGTTAAATTTCTACTAATCATGTTTTATATCACTCATTATTAGTCCTAGGGAATTATTCTTATCATTATTTTCAATATTTTCACTTCTCATTAATGTTATCCTATTTGGAAACCTAGATTTGTGTTATTCCAAATGACCTTTTTATTTCCATGCCCCTATTTTTAAGAGGATGATTTATTAACACTTTTTATGATGTAGGATTTCCAAAAATGAATTTTTTAATGTATAATAAATTTTCATTGAGAAAAGTTTAAATTTTTAGGATGAAATTAATTTTGGGTTTATAATTTAACACCACAATATTTTAAAATAACACTATATTCGATGCCATATGCAGCACACATGAATGTTCTTAAATTAAACATGAAATATTATTATTCAAATATTAATGTTATAAACAATTTAGTGAATTGGTTGGTATGAATAGAGTTAATAACATTATTAAAATATGTAGGGAGGCCTTATATAATGTATTTATTAGTAATAAAAAAGTTCTCAATTTTTAGTAAAATCATTTTATACTTGAAAAATAATTTTATTTTTCATTTTGTGTGTGGGAATTTTAATTAATTTCTAATAATTTTTTAAAATTTTATTTTATAAAGAAATTATTTTCGAAATCAGAATATCAAAATTATCTTCAGGTGATGTTTTGGGAGTTTTCTAAAATAATTATTTTTAAGGGAATAATGAGGAATATCAATTTTTTAAGATCATTCCTTTATTTTAATTAAATAAAGTAATATAAAAGTAATATTCTATTTTGGATTTGGTCTTAAATTACCAAATTGTTCATTTTATTTGGAAAAATTTAATTTAATGAACAATTTTTATTATTTTGATATATGTTATTTATGCTTAAAATGCATTTTTTCTAAAAACTATTTTCCTTGTGTTTTATGCATTTATATTAAAATTAATTTTTTAAAATTATAGAAATTGAATCATGAAAAATGGTCACCATATTTAGAATCATGAGGTTCAAATTCTTTAAATGGGTTCTGTTTATTTTTATTCCTCATTAGTAGAAACTGTGGTAAAATTTATCCTATCAGTAATGGGTAAATTGGGTAATTAATGTTAAAAATAATGTCATAAGGCCCAAAACTATCTCTAAAACATAAATATTTTTTATTGGATTAGTTTTTTATAACCATGAAAATTTATTATTCAAATATAAGTCAATTTATTTCCACTTTCCACTTATTATAACATTGATAATATTTTATTTAAACTTAAATTCAAAAATGTCACTCTCTTACTTTTAATAACAATAATATTTTGGTGATAAGGATAAAAAAATTATGTTTAGTTATAAATTAATATTTTAATTCTAAATTATTTCTTATTATATTATTTTATTTTCAATTTTTAGTTATGATATAATTTCCTTGAATTCATATTCAATGCCAACACAATATTTTTCAATTAATTGAAAAAATATATTTTTTTTAGAAAATATGAACGTAATAATTTTTGGATGAGTTATAATTACCCATAAATTATAATGATATATATGAAATATTATATATTATTTAAATTTCTATATTTTAATTACAAATTTTTCTTGATGTCATTAAGTCTTAATTAAATGAATAGCATCAAAAATCCTATTATTAATATATAATGAAATATAATATTTTATTAAATTATTTAAAAAATAAAAAATCATGAAATAGGAAAAGTATGATGATAAATTCTCTAAAATCTCATCCCTAACTCACTTGTGCTCAAATTATTCCCATATAAGTAAATTATAACGCAGGATTAAAAATGGTGTTATTGTAGTTAAGATTAAAATCGGTTTGTGATGGTGTTAAACACATAGATATGGTTTAAAATACCACTTATACCTAAAATAATAGTATTGGTTTGAGGAATTTAAACCATATATTCTATTATATTCTATGTTTTATCCATATTTTTATACTTTCACAAGAAAATTTATTTATTATATTTAAAACGTTTTATTATTTCTATGTGTTTCTTTTCATACACTAAAAAATGCACCACCTCTACTCTCTTATATACACCACATCGAGCCTCATAGATCCAAAAACCCCAGAAAAAATAATATAAACCTATATATTCAGGTTTTTGAGGTAGTTATCTTTTTAAAAGGCCAAACCTAGGACCCTTAAAAGAAAATATAAATGGTCTCTTTCAAAGAGAATGTAATTGTCTTTACCAACTCTTTCAAATTTCACTCTTCTTATACTTCCTAGAAAAATATTATACAAATTATAAATAATTAATCTAGTATAATAAATATACTAATATGTTATTATGATTATGGGACAACCATTTTACATCTATTATCTATCCTAAAGTAAGAGAAAACATCACTCCTATGTGGATAAGTCTTGCGATCTCCCCATTGTGGGGTAATTAATTTTTCATTTCCATTTAACTTGTATTGTTATAAATATGGAACTAATTATTATATATTATATTTATAAGATTATTATAATATCATATATACCTTCTTACATTTAAACTGATTAGAAAAATATAACTTTTCTTGTGTGTATGAATGTACTACCACCTCCACAAAGCAATGTGATCTATTTTTTCATTTTTTTTTATTTGAAAGAGTGGTAATAAGGATAGATTCATGGAATATATATGATATTTATATCATTATTAAAATTATAGATATTAAAGAACAAAAATTAAATTACATTTACTTGAACCTCCATGATAAAACATTCCTAAGCCAATAAATAAGTTAACACCTAAAATAATGATAATAATGAAATATTATTAACAAACGGGTAATAATATGTTATAAGAGGATAATATATGAAATTATAAATATTAATATGGTTATTTTATGAGTTAATAATATTTTAAAAACCATTATAAAATATTTTAAATAATGTTCAACTAATGGAAAAATTTAGGTGAGGGTTTTCTTAACCCAATTTCCATTCAATGGTTTATATTTCTACTTCATAAATTATGTTATTCCAAGATTATGTCTAAAATGTACTTTGATTGATTTATATTGTATTTAAATTTTTTGTGTAGATAAAAATTTGCTACACATAATATCTCTATTTATTAATTCTAACTACCATGATATTATCTTTGTAAAGAATCTCATCTCAATTTCCACTTCATTGAGATATATTTGTTATTATACACCTATTTAATTTTATATGATGTAAATACTATATAGTTTTGGTATTTAAAATGAATATTAATTTATTAATTATAATTAATGTTTCTTTTCATGTTTACTCTCTTAATGGGATACAATTAAAAGGTTACCAAAGCGGTAAAAATCTATTATTAAAATTTCACTTATTTGGGATTTATTTTATTTTCATTGGAGAAATATTATAATATATCCTTAATAAACACCAAATATTTCATTATACACTATATTTTTAAGTAATTTCCATATTTTATTCCAAAATTTCCTTTATTTAGATATTTAATCAAGTAATTTAATATTTGTATGGAAATGTCACCTTATTTATTTTTTGATTGGGTATATTTTTCTTCCGTGTATATATTTTTCAAAATTATTACCAAAAGTCCTTTTATTTAATAAAATTATTTTTTATGGTAATATTATGTTATCCTTGACTTTTTAAAAAATTTAATGTCTTTTTTATAATGTTTTATTAAAGGTTAATTTTTACATTCTTTTTAAAAAGTAAAAATTATTATTTTTTAATGTATACGGCATTAATATATTTTCATACTACGATAACTATTTTATGTTCTTAGATTTTATATGTTTTCAGTGGTTTTAAAATTTAAAATAATAATAATTTATTTAATTAATATTTCTCTCCAATTGTATTTATTTCTCCAAAAAACATTATTTTATTACAAAACCTATATTTTTTAGGAATCTATGATCAACTTTTGTCTCTTATTAATTTCATGACCATTGGAATTCTCATAAAACATTTAAAATATTATTTTCATTTGGAATTATATTTCTATTAAATATCCATATTATTTGTTCATTGTTTTTATTATTTCTTAAACTGTATACAATTTCTACATATGGTGTTTTACTTTAAATGTTATTTGAATGATTGGGGAAATATTGTTATTCTATATTCTTTAGTCAGTACAGAATTTTGTTGATAAGGAATATTATTTTTGAATTATATTCATCATTCAATATACAAGTAATGAATTAGAAATGTAGTGGTGGTTGCGGCTCAGAATTATATATCGTCTCAATGAATCAATAGGTCTCATGAGACAAACTAGTTTTCTAGACATTTTAAATGGGTTTTTGGTGTATGAATTCCCATAGTTTTAAACTATATTGGTTCAAGGACATGGTGGTAATTATGTCATTATGTCTAAGATCATGGCATTCAATATTATTCAATCCCTTCATTAATAATTTAGATATTCTTTTCAATGAGATTAGTGTGTTTGATATTATCCTTGGATGCATTTCTTGATCGATTTATTGAATAAATGTCTTGTGTTTTTATTAATTTGTCATTCCATATTAATTATTCCTTATTTACGAGTAACAACATCCATTGTACTTAAACCTTAATCAGTATTTGTACTCAACATTAATTTTTTTTCTTCCCCATGATATGAAGAAAAAATAATTCAATGAGTTTCAAGTGTGTTGGGCATATTCTTTTCTAATTTTTTGTATTTTATTTCTAATGTAAAATGTGAATCATGTATTTATCTAGTTATTTTATATTACTAAAATTAAAGATTCCATTAGTTTCAGATCCATTGTACCTTATACTAATGTAATAAAGTAAACACCAACTCTAGGTTTTTTGGATTTGGTGTATTTATAAAAATAATAGAGAAGGATGTACCGAGATAATATGTGGATATGTCTGACACACTGAAAGTGAAAATATATTTTAGGGAAGAATAATAACCTAAAGAGTACACCCTCAAAATCACACCACCTTTCCAAGACTCAACTGAGCTCAATTTCATAAGGTATAAGATTTATATAATGTCACATTTTGTTTTGTATGGGGATCATAAACAAGAAAATGTATCATGGAAGATAATGTTTATTATCATATATCCTGCTACACACAAGGTTGAAGTTTTCATTTGGAGGAGACAAGGAGAGAACCATGCATGGTGGTTCCTACTGAAGAAGATGCACCCACCAACTGACTAAATATTGTTCAAAAATAATTTATATATCAAGGTATTAAATACCAATGACTAGTTAGGAGGACACCCCTTGAGAATGTGTAGTTTTTCATTTATTTTTTATATTTTTTTTAATTACAATAATTCATACTTCAAAACCCTAAGTAGATGCTTGATTTTATAGGACAAAAGGAGGAGTATGGAAATAAGCTAGAAATAGATAGGAATAACATTGGTATGAAAGAGACATATAGGAGGGGAGTAGTCTAATATTTCCATTATTTAAATTTTAATTTCATTAATTATCATTCGTTATATTCCCCTATAAATTTACTTACCATTTATAATTTAAGAACTAATTTTGATGGTGTAGTGAGTGTACATAGGTATTGTGTGTGAGTAATCCTATTTAATATGTTTTTCTATGATGATCTAGGAGGCAAAATTACCCAATAATATTTAAATTCATTGAAATATTTTGGGTAATAGAGCGTGAGAGGATAGAGTTTATGGAAATTAAAATTAAACACATTTTTAATATATTTTTTAAATCGGTCAAGGAAGATTTTTTTTATTTTGAGAAATTAAAAAACTAGGGAACCAATATAAAAAATCTATAAATCATATAAACTAGAGTACAATGAGAATATTCAATATAACTTGAAGTCTCCTAAGATATATTATCACTGAGTACATGAGTGAAAAGAAAATACATCAATAATAGTAAAATAACAATATGATATTCAACCGAACATACCCATTTTCAATGCCATGGATTTTATAATTAGTCCACTGGGATTCAAACTATAAGTTATTTTTTATTTTCAGGTTAGTTATACTCATTAAACTAGAAAAACTACAAATCTAATTTCTTAAAAACAACAAAAATAGTGTGTGTTTAGTTTTTTAGGGACATGAAATATTAGATGAATACTAAAATCATTCAAAGAAAAGGTATATAAATTATAACAATATGGTATAATTTGTATCATGTTTGACATAAATAAATGGATGAAATTATTTATGGGGAAATATTTTATAAGAGGCTATCTATTTGAATATTGATTCAACTAATATCTTAAAATTTAATTTTCATTAAACCAAAACACAATTTGATGTAAATTGGTAAGGGGACATAAATTTTATTGACAGTAATTACTCGAGGATAAGTCATAGATCATGTGTGGGGGAATGTGTTTTTATTTTTTTCGTTATTTTTTTAGTAGTATTTTGTTTTATTTTTTTGTATATCAATAGGTTGTATATATTTTTCTATTTTTTAATAAATGTTAAGAAAAATATACTAACTTGACTTAAAATGATGAAATCCATTAAAAATATTATATTTTATGAAACAAGGATTTTTTCCATAATTTTTCATCATTTTGGTGTGAAATAATCATAAGGAACTAACTGTTGAAGAAGAAAATGAAGAAATTTGGTGGTTATTGCAATTTTTCAATAACTAACTTAAGATAACATTGGGAGTTCAATGTGGTACTAACTTAGAGTATAATAATTTGCTAACTATCCTACCTATTACTAATCTTTCATGATCCCAGTAGTGTTATAATAAAAATAATATCATATATAAATAAAATTGAAATTTGTAATGTTATTTGAGAGTACTTCAACACACCAATGTTAGCCCTGACATGTTATTATTAACCAAAGTGGCCTTAAAAATACACATCAAATTATGTTTTTAATCCAATATAGTCCTACAAAAGAACCAAATACAATGTTGTTGATTTAAAGAAACCCTGTGTTGAAGGCCAAAGGATGTGTTTTCTCACTGACATGGTCTCATAGTGGAATGAAATATCACAAAAATTACAATGATAGATACATAGAATTCTTAATATTGTATTCATATATAAATAAAACATCTCACTCCAATGAATTTTATGAAGTCCCTATAACACCCCATGGGGTCTGTCGTTTTATTTTTTGGGAAGTTCAAATGCCTTAGGGATGTGACTTGAAATAATTCCAATATAGCCTTTAGGGCCAACATAATTTCTATAATATTTCGTATGTTATATCATGCCAACCCCCAATAAAATTATTTCCCATTAATTTTGAATTAACTAATAAGAAACCAGATTCATTATTATTGTAACCCATTAACAACATCTTAATTCATCACAATTCACACCAGAATTGAGGGAAGATTCTATAAGACTAGATCATATCCAAATATATCATCTTCAATCCACATGGATTACATGTGAAAATAGAATAATTTTCATTAAGGTTCTTTCACTAAAACACTAAATGGGACTAAAACATCTTCATATATCATGATCATGAGCTGATAAGTAAAATTATTTAAATGTTTTATTTATGAATATTGTATAATGATACCTGAATCATGAGGAAAGTGAATACCATGTCTATGTAATCCATGATTCATTGTACATATGTTCAAATGACATCATTTGTATCCAAATAAAAATTTTGGGTTTGGTATAAAGAATAAAATGGTAAAAAAAGTGGGTTTCTCATTTGAAGAATAAATATCACTCGTAGAAGGATGGGATTTATTGAATCCAAGATGGTATTTCCAGGGAAATTCAAACACTAGATAAGAACATATATAGTTAGGAGGAGTAATACATGAGTCCTCTCAAGATCATAGATCTGTAATTTTCTCATGTTCTTATATAGGTATTGTATTGTGATGTATCATAAGCTTTAAAATAGTGTTTCATTTTGGGAATTTATTTTGATTAAATTACCCTTATTTAATTTTTTTTAATGTTATGAGTTATGATTATAATTTTTAATAATAATGAATTCCTTTTGGTTAAGGTAATGGTCTTCAATGAGTTTGAGTGGTGTAGAAGATGTAGTAACCCAAAAAACCATTATACATTCAAAAACTTCTTCTAGGCAGTAGACTTGTGAGTGTGAGGTATGCATGAATGTTAAACTAACTCTAAGTGGAAGAGGTAGGTCATTACTAGACATTGTGAAGCTACTGAAGTTAGGTGAAAAACTACATATGTCTGATGAAATCCACAACTATATAGACTTGATAAACCTAGACTAAGCACCCAAACTCATGAGTCTATAAAAGAAAAATAAAAAAATTATGATATTAATTCTTACTTTAAAAATATTAAGGCAACCATTAATATACCTACATCCTAATTGAAAATTTATAGGGGTTTTATAAGAGATTAATCATGGGTAAGCAGTGATGGTTTAATACATTCCATGAATGATCATTAGGGAGACTTAGGTAATTTTATTGATTTTTATTTCCTTTTCAATAAAATTCAATTCTAATTGTAAGTGATCCCAAGGTAGTTACTCTAGGTTTGGTAGATTTAATATTACCAACCCATAAATCTTTCTCATTATCATATTATCACACAATATTATTTACTTATTTTTTAACACTTAATAAATTTAACTAGTGATTCACTATAGTCCCTTTGGATATGACCTATTAGTCACTTGATAATTTTTCCACTATCCCTATTTCCATTTAATGGAATCTATCATAAAATGAAAAATATTGTTCAACCAATACCCAAAATTCATATAATGATCATTATACCCTTTTTATTTATATATATAACCATACATACTACTTTATGAATCATTTATCCTATGCCTTAAATTATTTCCCAAAATTTCTATCTTATTTATAATATTTTACATTTTTTCTATAGTTATACATGATGATATTATTTCCATGGGAGACTATGAGAAAGAATACACCAAGCATGTAGTCTACTTTTTTACTTATTGTAATATTCATATTATAGTTTTTATAATCATATTTCATATATATTTTGTAATGGTCCAGAAAATCATGGCCCATCCCTTTTCCAAATTCTGGATCCTAAGGTGGCGACTCAATGGTAGGATGCCATTTCGTTGTGCAACCGACCAACGGGACACGATTGGTGCGATCAATCGGTGCCACACACCCTTGTCGAGTTTTTCCTCTATATCGTTTCCTGTGACGCCACTTTTATCCATTTTTAACCTTTTGGAAGTGGTTCATGGCCATTTTTAAGCCCTTAATCAATTTTTAAATTCATAAGGGTGGGGCGACCCTCAATGGACCCAGATGTGTGTCTGTGTATCGTGCCCCTCTGTTTATATAAAATCATTTAATATCACATCTGTTACCACATTTTTCTAATAGGAATCATTAAATAACAATTAATCCTATCGTGTGTAACCACCCAACCATGTGGGGAACCATGATCCGACTTTAAATATGTTCAAATTCACATATCCCATGACAATGGGATCTTATCTATATATCACACCGAAATTTATTCTTCTTCTTTCTCTTTTCCTCTTGGCGGGTCTTCTTTCTTCCTGGTGCGTTTGGAGTTCCCCTTCCCAAGGTAAGTGGTGCACCTGTACCGATGCTTTTTTTCTCACCCTTGGAGTCCCCAACGTTCCTCCCCAGTAAGTCACGCATCCCCAGTTCTTGGATTGTGGATAAGAACTTAGATCCTTGATCAACCAAGTATGGGTTTTCCTTCATCTCTCCTTACTATGTATCATGTGGGGTGGGTATGCTTTTGTTTCTCTGGGGATTGATGAAACTAAACTTAATGGAGATAATGAATAGACCTTTAAAGAATAAAGGGGGTGTGATCGACGTTCTACTGTACTTTTTTATGTTGATATGTGTTGTGAATTGTGTGGGCCTATGTCCACTAAAAAACACAGTCATTGGTGGTTTTTCTTTGTGCATTAATGAACCACCGTCTTCTGTGATGATTTAATGGCTCCAACATGAGAAATTGGTCAGTCACTTAAACTCAGTTGGTTTAAATGGATGTTTAGTAAAATTAGAATCCATGTGTGACCACCCTAGTTAACAAACATAGAGAATAACCTAATGAATGAAGTACTTGAGTCTGGAAACTTACTTGTTCTATCTTGGTGGCATGTCTGCTTGTCCTGCTCGATACTTAAGGGGTGATGTGGATGGGGATGGGATCCTCTATTGTGGTAAAATTGTTGGTTGTAGATTTGAAGTAGTGTGGGGTTATATTTTGAGGTTTTCTTTTGTTCCAGTACTTTGAGGGACCTCACTAATCCCTTTTTTTTTGTGACATTACAAGAGAACCAGGTGTGAATGCTTAAATTACTGTTTGGATGTTTATTTTTCTCTAGCTTGTGGTTATTCCTGTTAGTTTCCTAGTAGTGCATAATTCACAAAAATGGGATCACTTGAACATGAAAAAAAATAATGAGTAAAATGGATAATTGGTTTTGGGGATGATTTGTGACTTGGTCATGAGTGGTGTACTTGTCTTTTATAAATGAATAGTAACAGGGTTTTTTGTGCTTAGGTTGGCTTCATAAACCATAGGCTGGGATGAGTGCTTGTTACCTATACATATAATTGTAGTTCTTATGTTTCTTATTTGTGCCCCACCCAAGTTGAGCACTTAATTTCGAACACCCCCACTTCATGGGGGATGGTGTTTTTTCCAACACTCCTATGAGTGGCTAGTTATTAGCTCCTTTTCTTACCCTTTTCCCAAATTGCCCAAGACTCTTCGGGAAAGCTGTAACGACCTGATTTCCATTATATCCCATGATTCTTTATGCAGAATAGTTGCGGTAGTTGGCCCAGGTGAGTGCGGGCAGGTTGTTTCCCAAGAATCTTCAGGATGAGGCCCAGGTGTCTTCGGGCATGGTAGTGGTTGTTCTATCCCAGGTGTTTGTGGGCATGGTTACACATGGTGGTTGTGGCCCAGGTGTTTGTGGGTGGGATGTGTGGTAGTGGTAAAGGTATTTGCGGGCGGGGTGTGTGGTAGTAGAACAGGTGTGCGCGGGCGAGGTGTGGCAATGGGACTACGATGAGAATGGCGGGACTATTTCGATGTGTAGGATGTCTTCAATAACCAGTGGGAAAGTGGCACGAGGTACCCAAATACCGATGTGCTATTACTATACATTACTTGAATTGCATTATTTGGGGAGTGTTCCTTGGTGAGGCTTGGGTGGATAGTTTTCCTTACTAGTTTTTTTGGTTATCTCTTTTCTCACAGGGCATTAGAATGCCTCCCCACTTGTGAATGACAGTCTTTGTTTTTCCTTACTGAGTATACTTTTATGCTCACCCTGCGTATATAAAACTGATTTTATGTTTCCAGGAGGACTTCAGGGATCGTGCAGGAACGTACTAGCTCGGACCTTGGGGCAGTTGATGTTGTCATTTTCCTTTTCTTGGTACATTATCTTTGGAATTATTGTGTCTTGTATCTTTTACATTTGAACATGTTTATGGGAATGGATAACTTTCAGCTTTACCTTTACTTTTAGCTTTGGTGTTTTGGGGGTTGCTATCTTATCTCACGATCCTATAAAAAAATGTGTAATGCCTTCCATCTTGTGTGTGATCTTATACCCTTGGTGCTGGTCGCCACTCCAGGACCTATCGAAGGCGGGTCTCAGGGGTCATTATGTCCCCTTCAACGTAAAGAACGAAGGGTCTATAAATCTGATATCCCTTCTCTCCTTTTTGGTGAAGGCGGGTCGTGAAAGAATGGTATCAAAGGTAGGTTGGGTGATAGGATGGGGTATGGATTTAAACATAGTGAGGATTGCATGGGATGGTAGGGAAACAGCGTTGGGTGATCTTGGTGTGTGAATTAGGTCAGGGAAGACCAGCTAGGACACGGGATTTTAGGGCCCCCTATGATCCGATGCAAGGACCCTAGGCCTACCAAAGGACCATGGGAAGCTGCACTGATTGTAGGGTAGAGACCCTAGGGAAGCTACATGCATCATAATGAATTGTGTTCTTTAATTTCAAGGGTATTTGGGGAATTTAAAATGAATGAGAAGTCTATGAAAACTTAAGAACAATATTCTACACTACTCAGGCTTAGGCATTCCTTGTTTACCTTGCAGCTATGGAACCTCGTAGACGACCATGGGTAGTACGGGCGATCAAGGCCTAGGAGGATGACTTGGCTGACCGACAGAGGGCTAACCGAGAAGAGGAAGACGATCAGTCACAGAGGAATCTTCGTGCCTTTCAGCGATATACCCTTGGGAAGTATGAGGGAAGCATACTAGACATGGATATAGAGAGTTGGTTAGAGGAGCTGGTGATAGATTTTAGCTTGATCTGGGCTCCGACAGTGTACTGGGTTCCTCTGGCTGTGAGCCAGATGCGCGTAGCAGCGCATTAGTGGTGGAATCTTTATCTCAGGGAATAAAAGGAGGATGAATCAGGTGACGGTCAAGAATCACTACCCTCACCTGAGGATAGACGATATCTTTGACCAACTGAGGGGAGCAGGTTGGTTATTGAAGATCGATATACGGTCTGGATATCACCAAGTGAGGGTAAAGGAGGGAGATGTATCCAAGACTACCTTCAGGTGAAGATATGGGAACTTTGAGTTTGTGTTCATGACATTCGGCATTACAAACACTCCAGCTGTGTTCATGGGACTCATGAACTCCGTCTTCCAGGAATACCTATATTGGTTTGCAGTCGTGTTTATTGATGACATCCTGATCTACTCAAGATCAATGGAGCATCACACAGAGCACTTGAGAACATTTTTATAGGTCCTTCGACGGCACTAGCTCTATGGGAAATTGTCCAAGTGGAAGTTCTGGATGCAACAAGTGCACATCCTTGGGAAAATGGTGTCTAATATGGGAATAGCGGTGGACCCATTGAAGGTAGAGGTGGTTGTTTCTTGGTCAGCACCCAAGAATGTTCCAGAGGTTCGTATTTGTCTTGGACTGGCAGGTTACTACCGGAGGATCTTACCCAACTTCTCTTGAGATGCAACACCTTTGATAGCTTTGACCAAGAAGGACCAGGCTTTCGTGTGGAATGGGCAGTACGAAGCAGCCTTCAGCTATCTGAAGGGGAAGTTGGTGAGTTCCCCAGTGCTGAGGTTTCCAGAAGAAGGGGTAGTGTGTGAGGAGTTCTATGACGCTTCAGGAAAAGGCATCGGGTGTGTGTTGATGCAACGACAAGGGGTGATCTCTTATGGGTCTAGGCAGTTACGTCCTCATGAGCGTATTTATGCAACCCACGACCTGGAGCTTGTGGCGGTCATTTTTTTACTAAAGTTGTGGTAGCATTACATCATCGGGGAGCACTTTGTGGTCTTCACGGATCACAAAATCTTGATGTATATCTTCTCCCAGTGGGACTTGAACTTGCAGCAGCGAAGGTAGATGGAGTTCCATCAAGACTATGACTTTGAGATTTTCTACACCTCAGGAAAAGGGAATGCGGTAGCCGATGCCTTGAGAAGGAAATCACAGAAGGATGTGGTTCGAGAGTCGGTAGATGCTTGGAAGGTGGAGGAGGAGTTAGATGCCCTACACCTGGATGCGAGGATGGATAGTGGTAGGGGTTGCCTATATCAGATGATAGTGTAGTCTTCTCTACAACGGAAGGTGGAGGAGTCTTAGTTTGGAGACATAGAGAGTTAATTGATGCATAACCGGGTTAACCAAGGAGATGCTTCAGAAGGGTGGACAGAGGATAGTCAGAATCAGATGCTTTTCCAAGGAAAGTTGTTTGTTCTATAGGCGATGCATGGAAGGGTTCTTGGTGAGTTCCACAACTCACCCCTAGCAGTGCACCCGGGAGTTTCCAAGATGTATCGGGGCTTAAAGGGTCAGTTCTGGTGGCCCGGGGTGAAATAGGAGGTAGCGGAGTTTGTGGTCAGGTGCCTAGTGTTTCAGTAGGTGAAGGCTAAACACTGTGTTCAAGGCGGTCTGTTACAACCTTTGGAAGTCTCCAAGTGAAAGTGGGACGATATCGCGATGGATTTCTTCACTGGGATACCCATAGTTCAAGGATGTTGTGACGCTATCTGGGTAGTGGTGGACCGATTGATGAAATCGGCTCACTTTCTGGCGGTCAAGGAGTCGGGTGCAGTTGATTCCTTAGCATGGAGATACGTGGATGAGGTGATGTGATTTCATGGAGTTACGAGGTCTATAGTCTCGGATAGGGATGCACAGTTTACCTCACAAGTCTGGAGGGGATTGTAGCATGCTTTTGGCACCCAGCTATGTCTTAGCACTGCTTTCCATCCCCAGACAGATAGACAGACAGAGCTCACAATCAAGACATTGGAGGTTATGCTATGAGCATGTATTCTAGATTTTGGGGTATCGTGGGTGTGACACTTTCCTCTGGTAGAGTTTTCCAACAATAATATCTATCACTCTACCATTATCATGGCTCCATTCGAATCCTTGTATGGAAGTCCATGTCTCTCACCAATGTGTTGGATCGAGGTTGGGGAAACAAGTGTTCTTGGCCCGGAGATGGTGCAGAGCACGACGAAGAAGATTTAGTTTATATGGGAGAGGATGAAGGCAGATAAAGATTGGCAGAAGTCGTATGCCCATAATAGGAGGAGACCCTTGGAGTTCGGGGTCTGGTACCACGTGTTCTTGAAGGTCTCCCCTCGGCGTGGACAACGGAGGTTCGGTAGGGGGAGTAAGCTTTCTCCTAGATTCATCGGGCCCTTCAAAGTTTTGTGGCAGGTTGGAGAAGTGTCTTATCAGCTAGTGATACCACCGTCTCTACTCAGGATACATGACGTCTTCCATGTGTCCCAACTTAGATGATATCTGCACGACAATTCACACATCCTCGACTAGGGAAAGCTGGATATCGAGGATGATGTGACATTTTTTGGAAAGACTAGTGAGGATAGAGGATCATTAAGAGAAGGTGCTCTGGGGACGAACCATTCCTCTAGTTTGCGTGTTGTGAAGACATGGTGTTCTGGAAGAGTGTACCTGGGAAAGGGAGGCACAGATGCGCGCCCAATCCCCAGAGCTCTTTTGAGTTTTGTTCTGTTTCATTCTATGATTGTTGTGATGTAGTGTTGACCTTGTTATTTTATGAGATATTTTGTTTACCTTCCTGGGGAGTGTTGTGAAATTTCCTGACTGTGGAGAAGGGAGGACATGATCCCTAATCAAGACTCATTAAGGTGGATACAATTAAACTCGTGCAGGTGAGTCAGCGCCACCCAAAGCGGATAGTATCTTGACATAGAGGAAGAGACTCCCTAACCCATCTGATTAGACAACTTGAACCATTTAGTGTTGCAAGGTTGTTTGAGGTATATGTGTTTCTAGATGTTGATGAGGTACACTGCTAAGAGGTATCTTTCGAGGCGGTTGTTCGGACCCCCCCCCCTCCCCCCTCTTTTCTTCTGGTTTGGTTTTGATTCTCGAGGGAGAGAATATTTTGAAAGGTATCTGATGTAATGTCTCAGACCCTCATGGCCTATCCCTTTTCCAAATTCCGTATCCTAAGGTGGTGTCTCGGTGGTAGGACGCCATTTCGGTGTGCGACCGACTGACGGGACACGATCGGTACGACCAATCAGTGTGACCGGTCGGTGTGCCACTGATCAGTGAGACCGGTCAGTGTGCCACTGATCGATGCGACTGCTCAGTGTGCCACCGATTAGAGTGATAGATTGGTTGGCCACCGATCGGTGCGACTTATCGGTGCACCACCGATCGGTGTGAATGGTCGGTGTCCAACATCCTTGTCGGTTTTTTACTCTACATCTTTTCCCGTAACGCCACTTTTATCCCTCTTTAACCTTTTGGAAGTGGTTCAAGGCTGTTTTTAACCCCTTAATCAATGTTAAAATTCCTAAGGGTGGGGCGACCCTCAACGGACCCAGCTATGTGTCCACGTATTGTTCCACTCCGTTTATATAAAATCCTTTAAAATCATAGATGTTACCACCTTTTTCCGATAGGAATCATTAAATAACAATCAATCCCATCCTGTGTAACCACCCAATCGTATTGGGAACCACGATACGACTTTAAATATGTTCAAATCCCCAAATCCCGTAACAAAGGGATCTTATCTGTATATCACATGGAAATTTCTTCTTCTTCGTTCTCTTTTCCTCTTGGCTGGTCTTCTTTCTTCCTGGTGCATTTGGATTTCCCCTTCCCAAGTCAAGTGGTGCTCCTGTACCGAAGCTTTTCTTCTCACCCTTGGAGTCCCCGATGTTCCTCCCCAGCAATTCACACATCCCCAGTTCTTGGCGCATGGAGAAGAACTTCGATCCTTGATCAACCAAGTAGGGTTTTTCCTTCATCTCTTCTTACTGTGTATCATATGGGGTGGGTATGCTTTTCTTTGTGTGGGGATTGATGAAACTAAAATTAATGACGATAATGAATGGACCTTTAAAGAATGAAGGGGGTGTGATTGATGATTTATTTTACTCTTTTATGTTGATATGTTTTTGAATTGTGCGGGCCTATGTCCACTGAAAATCATGGCCGTTGGTGGTCTTTCTTTTTGCATTAATTAACCACCGTCTTCTGTGATGATTGAATGGCTCTAACATGAAAAATTAGTCAGTAACCTAAACTCAATTGATTTAAATGGATGTTCAGTAAAACAAGAATCCCTGTGTGACCACCCCGGTTAACAAACAAAGAGAAGAACCTAATGATTGAAGTACTTGAGTCTGGAAACTTTCTTGTTTTGTCTTGGTCGCATGTCTGCTTGTCCTGCTCAATACTTATGGGGTGATGTGGATGGGGATGGGATCCTTTGTTGTGGTACAATTGTTGGTTTTGGATTTAAAGTGGTGTGGGGATGTATTTTGAGGATTGGTTTTGTTCCAGTACTTTGAGGGACCTCACTGATCCCTTTGTTGTTGTGACTTTACAAGAGAACCAGGTGTGAATGCTTAAATTGCTAGTTGGATATTTCTTTCTCTCTAGCTTGTGGTTATGCCTATTAGTTGCCCAGTAGAGAATAATTCACCCAAATGGGATCACATGAACATGAAAACAAGAATGAGTTAAATGGGGAATTGGTTTTGTGGATGATTTGTGACTTGGTCGTGAGTGGTGTAGTTTTCTTTTATGAATGAATAGTAACATTGTGTTTGTGCTTAGGTTGGCTTCGAAAACCCTAGGTTGGGATGAGTTATTGTTACCTATACATATAATTATAGTTTATAGGTTTCTTATTTTCACCCCAACCTAGTTGAGCACATAGTGCCGAACACCCACACTTCATGGGGGAGGGTGTTTTTTCTAACACTCCTATGAGTGGATGGTTATTAGCTCCTTTTTGGCTCTCTTTCCTGAATAACCCAATAATCTTTGGGAAGGATGTGATGGCCAGAGGTCCATTATATCATATGATTCTTCAGGCAAGATAGCTTTGGTAGTTGGCCCAGGTGTGTGTGGGTAGGTTGTTTCCCAGGAATCTTCGGGATGAGGCCCAGGTGTCTTCGGGCGTGGTAGTGGTTGTTCTAGCCCAATTGTTTACGGGAGTGGTTACGCATGGTGTTTGTGACCCAGGTGTTTTCGGACGGGATTTGTGGTAGTGGCCCAGGTTTTTGCAGGTAGGATGTGTGGTAGTGGCCCAGGTTTTTGCAGGTGGGGTGTGTTAGTGGGACTACGATGAGAATGGTGGGATTGGTTCGATGCATAGGATGTCTTCAATAACCAGTGGGAAAGTGGAATGAGGTACCCAAACAACGATGTTCTATTACTATACATTACTTGACTTGTGTTATATGGGGAGTGTGCCTTGGTGAGGCTTGGGTGAATAGTTTTTCTTGCTAGGTGTTTTGGTTGTCTCTTTTCTCACAGGGCATTAGAATGCCTCCCCACTTGTGCACGAGAGTCTTTGGTTTTCCTTTCTGAGTATACTTGTATGCTCACCCTACGTATATAAAACTGCTTTTAGGTTTCTATGAGGACATCAGGGATCTTGTGGGACCATACAAGCTCGGACCTTGGGGTAGTTTTTGTTTTCTTTTCCCTTTTCTTGGTACTATACCTTTGGAGTTCTTGTGTCTTGTATCTTTTACTTTTGAACATGATTATGGGAATGGTTTACATTCAGATTTACCTTTACCTTCAACTTTGGTGTTGTTGGTGTTTCTATATTAACACCTGATCCTATAAAAATAAAAAAGGGTAATGACTTCAATCTTGTGTGTGATTCTATACCCATGGTGCTGGTCGCCACTCTGGGACCTATCGAAGGCAGGTCTCGTGGGTCATTATCTCTCCTTCAACTTAAATAAGGATAGGTTTGGAAATCCGATGTCCCTTCTCTCCTTTTTGGTGAAGGCAGGTCCTGACATATTTCAGATAATATTAATTTTCATTTCATTTTGTATTATAATATAATACCTTAATGAAATAAATCATTTTTCATTTTGAAATTCCAATTATAATGATTTATTAAATTATTAAAGGAATATTTATAATATGATATGGGGTGTTGCACTAGTCTATTGTATTAATGTAATTTTGTATATCATGTATGGTCTAATTTAAATGATGTTTTAGTTTTTAGATGAGTTTAAGATAATGGTGGATGAGAATTTTTGAATCATATATTTCCAAGGAGAGTTTATTTTTTTATTTTTTATTTTTTCCTGTATTTTTAAGTACATGGATGAATCATAAGGTTTTTTTGGTGTAGTTTGATGTTTAGTGGTGGTTATGAATTCTAGGATGGATATAATTGGTGTCACAATGAGTTTTATAACTGTAGATAACACTAGGTACTTGTTAAGCCTGATAGGGGTGTGGGGGCCCATGTAGTGCCACCAAGTACATGGTAGCCCCTCATTGGGTACCTAGTAGGCCCATGTTTTTTTATTGGTAAAATTGACCATTTTCCCTTAAATATATGTAATAATTTTTATTTCCCCCTCTGAACCCATATGGTTCCAACAATTTGAGATCCCTCTAAGACTCAAACTTGTTCATATCTTTACCTTATGATATTCTACATGAATCAAGGATGATTCTTGGAGGATTTTTATGCCGAATAAAAGGTAATTCCTTCTTCTATTTCTCTTATTATATTATTACACTTCTTATTTGTTTTCTTTTATTGTAGTTATATATTTGGTGTTTTGGGATTACCAATACATGGTTAAACCTCATCTTGGGTTGGTGATTCCATTTCTCTTGGATTAATGATGTTCCTATGAGTATTTTTCATTAGATTTTATATATTTTTTAAAAAAATAAATTAGGGTTATATATTATCTAATATTTTTTGGACATATTAGAAAATTGAATGATTATTCCATTTTTGTTGTTACTAAATAGGGCTGTGGTGATTTTATATTGATATTTATAGTATTATTCCTTGGTTTTCTAATTTTAAAGATGGTTTTGATCTTGGTGATAAATTTTTTTCAACCCTCTATTTATGGAATTTTTTTATAATGGTTAATGTAAATTTTTTCTATCTTTGGATTTATATTTGGTGATCATTGGATTGGAAAATATCAAATATGGTTAAGGTGTGGGTATCAACTCATAGTGTCAATTCCTAAGTTATTCTTGGGACATTCCTTTCACTTTTTTTCAAAAATTCATAATAATAACTAAAATATATTTTTTGGAAATTATGAAGGAATTACTTTATATATTCATATAACATGATAATTATTTTAAAAGTTTATTTTTTTGGTCCTATGTAATTATTTTATCTTATACTATTAATTATTTTAACCTTGATCTATAATATTTTGATAGTTTGATTTCAGAAAAGACTGAGTTCTGTAAACTTAACTTTTTTTCATTGAAAATTATAATTGGATTCTTTCATAATGATTCCTAATAATATTCATTTATTTATTCTTAAATAACCTATAAAATATTCAGACCTTCCTTATCCTTGAATATTTTATCTTATTCCTTATTTCATGCATTTATCTCTCAAATTTGATTGTAAATTTGAAGTGTGATTTTAGTTAAAATCCAAAGTTTTCTAACCATAAATTGTTAAATCCTTATATTTCATGATTTTTTCATAATATTCTTATGATATTATTTAATCTCATGCAATAGGTAGGAGTTATGAATCAATTATATAGCCATAAATATTTTTTAAGAGCTCATATCAATGGAAATGTAATGAATATGTTATTTTTTTAGAAAGGAAATGATATATCTTCTTATAGCTATTTTTTTAGTAATTATATATTCTCATACTTTAAAAACATGAGGTTTCTAAAAAAATTTACTTTCCAATAACCTTTTTTTATAAGTTATCATAAAAATTAAACCCAATTTTTAGAAACTATAAACTATTTCTTCTCCATAATGAATAATCTTTTATTTTTGTCTTATACTAATGTTTTTAACTTAAAACATAATTCCCACAACTCTTCTTAATATTACACTTTAATATGATATAAATAAAAAAATATTTACTAATAAAAACTTATTTAATGTGGTGATTGTGTATGTTTTACTTTATAATAAACTCTTAATTTTTAATTAACAAATTGTCCTAAAATGAATATGGGATAAAAATGATATTTTAATAAGAGGTTTCATTTTATAGAAAAATAAATATCTATGACTTCCCCAATGCTCTATTTGGATAAATTATGGTTGGAATTAATTGTTATTATGATTAAATTATTTCTAGAACTATAAATGTATAATTATTTTGAACCATTGTAATAATGAGTATTATAACTATTAAAATATAAATTTCATTCAAGATTGGATTCTATTATACCCTGGAGTACAGGTTGTCAGTTGTTATATTAAGTATGTCATTTATTATATAGGATGTTTCCTTGATCATGGTTATTGATTTAATATGTCAATACTATTACCTTTTTTGTTATATCGATCATACTACTTAGTATGAATAATTATATTATGTTCCATTAGGAATTATTATAAATTTATTAATACGGAAACAAATCGGATGGTTTGTGATATTGTGACTATGTGTACCCATTTCCCTTTCCCATAGTATGTGTTAGTAGTCCCCTAAATCTAATATAAACCACAGCCTTTCAAAGGGATGGGGTTTTTTCTCTAACACAACCATAGGAAGGATACTAATAGCTTAGTTTTATGGTATATTCATAATGGTATCCCTAACTTAGTCATCTCATATTTTGAGCACTATGTATGGAGCAATTAGTATAGGTATGGACTCTCCTAATATATGGAGTTATTTGATATAGTTTATAATTCATAAATCAGCTACTTATTTTTTATTGTTGTTGGGTTATGATTTATTGATTTTATATGAAACTATTTAATTATATATGTATGTTAACATGTATATATTTTCATGAATACACCTATTTATTCACTATTTATTTGAGGCACGTTGATGGTGCCATATTGAGTATGTATATTCTCAAACCCTCTATGGACAAACTACACCTAAATAAATTTTTAATGAATTTTATTTATGGGTGATTGAAAAAATGTCACTAAATATGTTAAATATTTTAGTTACCATTTTTTAAAAGAAAACCCACCACTAAATATTTTCACAAATTAGAAAACACTCTTATAACCTCCTCTTAATTCCTTTCCCCTAATCCCCCTGAATCATCTCCTAACATCGTTTCCCCTTAAACCTCACCACCAATCCCTCTCTACCATATCTATCTCCCTTACCTTCAACCTTATGGTCACCCTCGATCTCCTTTACCCCTCTGCATCCATCATCCAATGTTGTTTTATTGCTCTATTAACAACAATTATCCCCATTGATTCACCAATCATCCCTCTTTCCCCTACCATTATGATAATCACCCATTTTATTGAGGTTAGGGACTATAAATGATGCACTTACTAATATATATTTTTATCCTGATGAAATATTATTTTGATAAAGGTAATAGGTGATACAGGAGGGATATTTTATCTAGTTTACTTTTTTATACTTGTTGATATGATGTTTGTTATGTATTTTATGTTTGAACTTACACTCACATATCCATTAATATTCACGTATAAAAATATATATATTTGAATTACATTTAATTATCCTATAATATTTTTTTATTTAGTCACTCCTACATTATATATATATATATAGTTATTTTGTTCTAGGTCTGCGGAATGAGACAGTGGGTGATGTTATGGGGGTATTTTTAGATTTGTTTTATTATTAGATTAATAAAAATAGCTTCGGGTGTATGATGCAACTAAATGAAAAAAATTAACCAAAAATAATTAACATAAATAAAAACCATTATTTAAATATGATAATTTATTTAATGTGGGTTTATTAATATTATAGAATTTATTCATTTGGATTAGTTTAGTTTTGATAGGTTTAACCATTATTAACAAGACTTAATATAAATTTTTTAATTAAATAATCTATACGTATCATTATTAAAATAGGAAATAATTTTTTATTTCCATCAACTGAATGTGGATAAAATATAAACCGATATTACATTTTTACTGTAATGGAAAGTGATAAATAACACTATATTTATGTGAAAACAAGTCAATAAGTTGTGATAAAAAATATAAACCCATGATCTAATTCATATAGTAACATTAGGAAATTTATTTTGTTATTACAATTATACTATAAAAAACTAAAATATTTTTTATTGTAGTGTTTTTGGTGGATTTTTTTTATGAACTTGTTTATGCCTATGAACAAGCTGGAAAAGTAATATACTCCAAAATTTATTTTCATTTTCACCACTAAACTAATAATATTTATTTATATTTTTAATCTCTAAGAAATTTTTAATTTTTATTTAAATGAAATAATATTTATTATGTGTTTTAATTTTCTTTAATAATTTATATTGAAATTATGATGTATGGATAAAATTTAGATCACATTAATAGGGAAAAAACCTCAGTATGCTAAGTGTTAGGAGGAGTTTTTATATTTTTCAATTTCTAATTGATTCATTCATGGACTAATAAAATGTGAATTTTTGAGATGTTAAATTAGATTATGGTTGAAGTGAAATGAAGTTTATGAATACTTTATATTGAAAAATTTACCTCCTCAATGTGTGTATTGGATTTTTAATGGAGAATTAAATGTTACTTAATATTTTATCCCTGATGTTAGTCAACAGAATGAGATCCCAAAATCAATGATAATGGATAATGTAATTTAGAACCATATAAATGATCCTTTCAGTATTTTAGGGAAACATCATCATCATCATCCAAACCAACAAATACAACAAATTGAGTTTGTTACAAATATTAACTTGAGAAATGATGTTTTGGGACTATAGGACAACTAGATCAAGATTATAACATACCATTGGATCATCCTCTTGATGTTGTGAAGTCTAATGTAATAGAGAACAATAATGAAAATAAAAATATTTTTCATGATTTAATGGATGATGAAAATCAATAGTTGTAAGGAGGTTGTATAAAATATTCAAACCCTTCTTTACTATTGATGTTGTACCATATTGAATGCCTATGGTGAATCAGAAAAAAGGTGATGTTCATAATATTGTCATTATTGTGTGATGCATTTAAAAAATCTAAGATCCCTAAGTAATTTTATGAAATGAAAAATTATACTGAAAAAAATGGTTTGACTAATACAAAAAATCATGCTTATCCTGATCATTTTATTCTTTATTATGCAGATTATTCAAGTAGACTGAAGTGAAAGAAAATTTTCACCTTATAAATGGAATAAAAAAGGTAATGTTGGAATTCATAACCAACACACTACTATGAAGAATTAGAAAAAAGAACACACCTACAATGGTTTTGTGTTACCTAACATTAAAACCACAATTCTAAATATTATTCATGTCATAAAAACTTGTCAATCTCGTGAAGTTGAATTATAATGATAATAACAATGATGGGTTAATAAAACATCTAAGAGATTAAAAATCATGCAATAAATTTTAAATATTACATCCAAATTTCTCATCTAATCCTATGAATTTTTGTTTGGGATTGGCTATCTATGGATTCAACCCATTTAGGACTTTGAGTTCTAGTTATATAATTTTTCTGGTTGTTTTGATCCCTTATAATATACCTATATGAACCATTATTCAAAAAAATCATTTATCCTTTTAATAGATATTCCTAAAATAAATATTCTTGAAAATGATATTGATGTATACATACATCCTATAATTTAATAATTTTCTAATTTATGGAGCTATAATGTCAAAATGTATTATGAATCTTATAAAAAAATTTCAATATGAACTCCTCTCTAATGTGGACAATTAGTGGCTTCCTTGAATTTGGGAACTTATCTATTTAGAACACTTACTTGGGTTTGGATTTTCCTATTTATATATTTAATTTTTATGAATGAATTTATACCTTATAGAAAAAATGTTGCTTCCTATGTAATTTTAGATTACTCAATGCATATCATTTATTTTTATAGAATAAGGAAAAAGTAAATGGGTCCATTTATTGTAGAAAACCACCAAAGTTATCAAAAGGTTATGATATATTAACACAAATATTAAATTTTTATGGATAAAATGGAATGTTTTATCATTTTAATGATAGTGGGAAATGATAATTAAATGCATCCTTAGTTGAAGTCAAACACAAAAAAGGAAGGAAAAAAATTATATTCTTTGAACATTCTAATTATGAATTTAATTTTTTCTATCTTAAATGTGATGTTATATATATTGATAAATATGTTTGTGATAATTTTATCTTCAAATTACTTAATTAGTATGGAATATTGAAGTATTATCTCAATTCTCATAAGGACTTAAAAATAATGAATTTCAACGTGATCTATGGATAGTTGTGAATGGAATGTGTGCTTCATTTTTTTTCATTGAAAATTACGAAGAATGATATATCCCTTCAAATTTTAAAACATCTTAAATTATCTGATGTGTATTCTAGTAACAAATAATGTTGTGTTTACATAAAGTATCTTAGTTTACATGGATTAAAAATTAATGATTCACATATTCTATTATATCATTTACTAACATTGGAATTTCATACATTGTTACTTGAAATGGTTAATGTATTCGTACTCCAATTATTAACATTCTTCATAAAACAATTTTTTAAAACATTAAAACTATATAATATTGAAAATATTTATGATATATTTTCATAGACACTTTTTGGAATAAATATGATATTTCCTCTTTTATTTTCAACTTTCATGACTCATTTAACTATGAATTTTGCCAAGAAAACTAGATTAAGAGTTCATGTACATTATTCATGGATGTATCCAATTGATATGTACATTATTTATATGATTTTCTTATTAAGTAACCCATTCTTGACACTTTACTAAATATGTAACTATGTTTTATTAATTTTATTTTATAGATACCAAGGTAATTTGAAATTATATGTGGGAAATAAATCTCAAACTGGAGGATCTACTTTTGAAGTTTACTTGGAAGAGGAGTGTCTTAACAATTTTTCTAGACACTTGGATTGCATTGAGATAAGATTCGATCAATTTAGATGTTTTGAATCTATATCAAATCAATATAAATTACATGGAAATAAAAAATATTTAGTACTATTTTCCTATTAGTTTAGAGGATCTCAAATATTAGACTAAAAGAAATGGAATTATACAATCACATATATATTTTATTCTAAATAGTGAAATTACATATTCATTTATTGAAGAGCATAAGATACAAACAAAGTTTCACATGATAATTCAAACAATAAATGAGAATGATATAACAAAATATGTTAATAAAGATCTTATAGAACAATTTTCACATTGTGTGGGTTTATAAATACTCCAATCAACATGGATAATAGGTTAAAATGTTTTTTAAAATAAAATAATGACTATTTCATTTAATAGATCATGATTAGTGATATATGATATGATTTGTCATAATATTTGATGATTCAGGCTTGGGGTCCTTGAAAGCAGTCTAGAAAGTTCAACGCTTACAATTTGAATAGATTTAAATTTAAAACATCCAATCAGGAAGAGTTTTTAAAAACTTATGATAGTGTTATATTTATAGTTTATGAATTGTAATACTATGGAAATATGAATAATATTATCAAATTAAACTACCACTATCATTTTTTTGTTATTTTATTAAAATTAAAGTGGGTTAATATTATGAATATTTTTAAAAGATATTATAAGAAATATTTTTTATTGAAATTCTTTCGCTTGATGGATTTCAGTGACCACGATGTAAATGATCTGTATATCTTTTTATCACAATAAAAATGATATATTATGTAGAAGATTTCAGAGATGAATGTTTCAGTGTAGTTGTTCACATAAAACTTAGAGAATTGAATGATATGGGTGATTAAGTGGTATATTTTACCGCTAATATTAAATACCATCAACATTAAGAAATTGACTTATTTTTCCATCATGATATTGCAAGGTTGGATGAATTATAAGATGTAATAATAGAGTAGGATGGTGAAATGATTTAAAAAAAGATTTTATGTTCATCCATACATTAACATATGAACACAAAATGCTAATTCTTTTTCATTTCTAGTAATACGAATCTATTATCACCTTTAAATTTAATTTTATGCATTTTTTCTTAATTTTGAAAAAGTAATTGTTATATTTGTTTGTATGTTCAATCATTTATTAGCATACCTATGCTTATTATTTTTGTCATTATTATGTATCTATTATCATTTATAAATTTATTTTTCTACATAAATTTTCAAAATAAATATTCTGATCTTTGTTACATGAAATAATGAATGAACTGGTAACATAGAATCAATTCAATGATTGTAATCATTTTCTACTTGGTGTTCCCCCAACCATGAAGGAATCACAAGGGTTTCCTATTGATCCCCTAGGTCCCCTCTCAATAGCTACTTGGATATCCTCTATATCCCACCCATTAGCACATTCTAGACCTTTTATCTCCCTCTCATCATTATTTGTCACACTACCTCCTGATTCCATAAATTCAGCATACGAATGACCTATAGTGAGGGAATAGGTGGATACTCATGTCTCTTCATAAGATATTGTAGGGTCATGATTATAGGAAAAAGATTAATGTGATTAAATTTATTAAACTTTTTATAGTAATAACTACTTTTTCATAAAATATATAATTAATGTTACTATTGAGACAAACATTGATATATCATATTTTTGGAATGTAAATGTAATGAAGATAGTTGTTTCATTTGATTGTTATGAGGTAATTATCGGTGTTGTTACCAGAATAGTTGGCAAGATTATAGGCCAGTTTGTGGTAATTATGTGACCCTTCTAATTACATATTCATATTGAAGATATATGCCTCAATTATGGATGAGTGAGTTATTTTATTCCAATATGAATATAAATTTATTGCATTATGGATCAATTGAATTTAATTGTTAAATTATTCTAATATTTTAAAAATTAATGTACTTTTGAATATGTTCTTCCACTTTATCGTTGTTTTTCTTTTCATATGAAAGTGGATGTCCAAAAATTTCTGTAACAAATGGAATGAATTTAAATTAATATTGTGGAATGAATACAATAATATATCATAGACCACTTGGAAAAATTATGATAAGATACCTGAAGGGGTACCTTGAGAGTAGTGGAAAGTGTTTGTTGATTTCCATTACCATGAGAAGCACATGATATTGAATAATATGTTATTATATCAATCACATTTTACATATATATATATTCATATGAAAATGATATGTCATTGTGTATATTATTATTAAATTATATGTTATTTAATTTAAGAAGTTTCAATAAAAACACTACCAAGATGAGTAAATCAAATCATCCCCCACCCAATGTTTGTTCAAAGATTTGTTTTCAAGAAATAGATCTACTAGGGTAGTATTTTAATTACTTCAAAAATTAAATGATAATATTATTTTTTTTAAATATTAAAATTTTCATTTATCTCTATTTAATAAATATAAAGAATTTAGGGAACCAAGTCCCTTTTAAAAAACTTTGGTTGGAAGTTAATTGTAAATATGATAGGATTTATGTGGATTATTATGCCAAAGATGTTGTGGTATGAATTTATTTTTCCTTATAATGGTTTACACAAAAATATTCAACACTATAGTAACCAACGAAATCCTAGATATAAAATAAATTTTTTATTTATGATCATCAAATTGCAATTTGTCAAAAAAAAATGTATAATATTTTATAAAAAACTTGAGAATCGATAAATTTATATATCAAGGATCAATGTAAACTTATTTTGATAACTAGAATTGTTAGTAATATATTCACTCTCCCTTTGGATCACACTTTATTGTCAATTATCACTTTGTTAATAAGTATTACTCTAAATTTTACAAAAAAATGATTTATAGGTAAAAATAAAAGAACTAGGGAATTTTAGTCCCATGAAATCCTTCTCAATCTCCCAAGATGATCCATTTGGTCGGGTCCTTGGGATAGATAATCCTGATTACATTCATTAGAATGGTTATAGACCATTACTGTCTGAGGTATTTGGAAGGTCACTAGGGATTTCAGAAACATCTAATCTAGGTTTTAGTTAATCCCTATATCTAAATTCTCATATGTGGTTTCTTATAATGAAAACAATAATTTTACAACCACGGAACACATTCTCGAAATATGGGAGTCATATATAGATAAAAGATGCATAGGTTGTTTCTCTTTCAACAATAATTGGTTTAATTGTATTAGAATATTAATGGATGTGTCCCTTCTGATATTTCATTGATATATGGTTTCATTCAGAAGTTAAATTACCCTATTTCATAATAAGTTAGTTCAAAAACATTTATTTATTTTAAGATTAAATCTAATTATAAATCAATGTTGAGTTTTTAAGAAAATTCTCATACAAGTGTCCATAGAAGGGAGTGGATATAGAGACAAATATGGAGATAGTCTTAGTTCCTTAGGTAGAAATGGGACTTGAATTTGGATTTTGTAATGTTGTATAACTAAAATAGTTATCTATAACTTGTTATACTTAATTAGATATATATGCTTGTTATATAAAATATATTTTTTTAATCATCATATATCTATTGTTATATGTTTTTGTTTCTATTTATGTTTCTATTTATGTGTCTTTTTCAGTTTTTTTTGTTTTATTTGGGACATAATCTTTATTATTTTTTTGAATATCTATATATATTGGATGTTTAAAACACCACTATATATTGTAAGATAAATAGAGTTGGTTTATACAATTTCTAAATTTTTAAATTATTTGGAATCTAACACCCACCACTATAGATTGTATTAATCCCTACTAAAGATCATTTAGAAACAGTCCCCAAAAAACACTACTAAATGGTTGAAAACTACGTTGGAAGATTCCCTGTGTAAAATTTAGTGTTGATTTCTAAGAACTGTCATGAAACTATTTAGCGAAGTTTTAAACCTCTTCTTCTTTGATGATTTTTCATAGTGACACTCTATTGGACATGAAAATCCACTTGGAATATTTCATGTATGATTGGTTCATAGGTGGTTATTGGATGTTGTTCTATATAACTATAATCTAGTGAAGGTTTATGAGTGTAGGTACTGTAAGGTATTAGAGTTTGATTCTTTGTTGTTAATATTAGAGTTATACCATCCCCTATTTCTTTATAGTTTTACATATTTTTTCCATTACATTAAGACCATTTTCCATTACCACATTTCCTATACATATTTATGTATTTGGATACACCTTGTTTGATTTGTATGACATCAATATAAAGACATATTTTTTCCCTCTATTTCCATTTTATTGTTTCAAACTATGTATTTAGTTAACTTTGGGAATGAAAAACTTATGTGTTTTTCATATTGGTACCTTGTGAGAACAAGGTCATGAATTATCATATAAACTTTAATGGGTAAATCATCCACCAATGATAAGCATAGACTTAAGGAACTATTCTCCAAACCATTAATATTAATCTATCTGAGGCTAGTAGTATCCTTACACAGTATCATTCGGGTATCGAGGTCAGATTCACTGTGAAGTTGTACGAAGTAATATTGTGTTGTTAGGATTTTAAATTTTCTTATAAAATAGTAAAACCAATTAGGGCTTAAAGAGTAACCCATAAAAATACATGAACTAAAGGTTCCGTGAATAGAAGAAGAATGTGAGGGGTCATTCCCGACCTTGATTTTTTTCATGATTGATGATAAAAACTGAGGTTTACATGATGATAAACTCCATGATAAATGGAATTAAATCAATGAGTATATAAAATAGATAAAATGTTGGAACTAGGTCATAGGATAATCACATATTATTTATAGTTAATTTATGAAATAAAATAATTACCTTGTGGTAAATTCTTTCTTTGTTTATGTATATGACAACAAATATATGTCATATTATCATTGAATTGTTGGAATAAAGGTAATATTCACTTTAGCGGTGATTCAAACAGGTTCTACGAATATCTAAAGATCACCATATGAATTTTTGGGTGCTAGTGTGACATATCCTAATGATTTTTTCATTTAACTTGGATTTCCTTGAGAATCACTCCCAAAATATTCTTCTTGATCTCTCTAGACTTGATAGTTGAAGGTGGAGTATGATCTCTCTCCATTCATGGGAGTGTTCTTAGAAAAGGGATATCTCTTGGGATTTAAGAGGCTTCTCATGATTTTTTTTCATAAAAAAATGAATTGGATCTCTTGAAAAATAATATAATTTGGTTTATATTCATTTATAATTAGAAATAAATAAATTCACATGTTACCCTTAATAGTTATTAAATCCTTGAAGAACCCCATATCTATAATAGTACTAATATTATTATTTATCTACCTAAACTAAACTTGAAAATTAAATTAAATATTATTTCATCAAATAGTATTCAATACATATTATTTATCACTAAACCATTAAATTTGGTATGCTAGTCATCCACAATATTTATCAGGCCTTGAATAAGGACTATTTATTTAACCAATAAATATCACTACATTATTCCCCAATAAATAAATAAATATTATATTCTCTAAATAGTCTTTTTAAATAAATAATAATAATATCATACTAAAATGAGATTCTAGATACACTTATTGTGTGACCCTATAAGCCTCTTTCTCAATACCATTAGGAAAATAATCATAAGTTACAATGTTAGCAATTAGAAACATTCCAAATAACCCATAGAGAAATAATTTAATGCTACAATTGCACAATACCATATATAGATTCTCAATGTGTAATATAATCCATTGTACATGATATCTCTAATCAATGTGGTTTCATGCTAGTGTCATCATCCTTTGTTCTTGATGTCTCCTTATTTGACATTATAGAACCCAAAAATTCCTATAGAACACCATGAACATAGATTTATTTATGCTATATTGTTTCTATAAATGGGCATGAGATATCTATTAATTCTAATTAACCAAAAGAGGAAATCCTTTCTCTCATTATTCATTAGTGAAATATTACTCATGATACACCCAAAATATCCTACCTCGCCATGAACATATGTCATTATGGTTTTCATCAATACATCAAAGTACGCAACTCATAATACTCATTAATAATAATATTAAAGTATATGTACTAATACACACATCCAAATATTGGAACATAAAATGAAACATATAAATTTTTATTTCCTACTGGCGGGTCTTGTTCTCATAATAACATATATTAGATATTAACAGGGGAATTCACCATGAGAAGGTAACTTAAATTCCTATGAGTATATACCCCTGATATCCTATATCATTTTCCCCCAAATTGATAGCATATAGATATAGATAATATTTTTAAGAATATGGTAATAGAAATTTTGGGTTCTCATCATAACAGGGAACCGTTATGACCTTTCAATGTGACAACTACTCTTAGGACATTATCATATACAATGTTAAGTAGAAGAAGATTCATGATTCATTAAATAGTTTATTAATATTCAAAATTTTGAATACATTTTATAATAAAGTATATTAAATTTGGTTCTAGGGTACCAACTTCAATAGACTCCCACTTACACTAGATCCAACTACAATGAACCTTTAGTCTGTAAGATCTTACATGAAACTCATACATTTTTTAAGATATGCCTTTAGTCAAGGGGTCCACCAAATTTTATTCTGTGGGAACACTGCTTAATGAAACTTCGCCCCTCTAAGAAAAATTCCTCAATATGTGATACTTTTGGAGTATTTTGTTTGGCAATTGGAGGGACATTGGATCTTTTTCAAGAGTTGATAGTATAGTGTTATCACAAGACAATGTGATAGGTTCTTTACTTCTAGGTACCACATAAATCTCCTAGACAATGTTTCTTATTCAAATAGATTCCTTGGATGCATTGGAGGACTCTATATACTACAACACCACTACCGAATCAGTGAAAACTAGCTTCTTTAAACTCTTACATCTTTCTAATCCACTGAGATAGAGAACATATCATGACTGTGACTTCAAATCATTCTTATCTATTTGAAAACTTTCATCAGTATAACCCCTGGTGACTAGATCCTCACATCCTCTATACACCAGAAACATATACACAGTTCTTCTTAGATACATCAGTACTACAAAACAAACCTTTAACTATGTTATCCTATGTCATTGCTAGAAAAAGTGTTGATAAGGATTCTATTTATCAGGGCAAAAACAAGTTCCGATAAAGGGTGATATTAATCATATCTTTTTTTTTCTAGCACTGATAAAAGGCACCCTATATCAGATCATTTTTAGCACAGATAAAAGGCACCTTTCATCAACACATTTTTTTAAGCACTGATAAAATCTTCCCTTTATTAATGATTTATTTTTAGTACCTAGAAAGAAATAATTTGTCAATGATTTTTAGCACTCATAAAATTCTGAATAAAAATAAATAAATAAATAAATAAAAATTATCTTATTAAAAAAATATTAAAAATTTTATTTATTAAATAATTATTGATGAAAATCAATAAATTGATTATACTGTATATAAATAATAGTATATATTAAATATATAGATATATGTAATATGAAAATTAAACAAATTAAAATTAAAATTACGTAACTGAAAAAAAAAATATTAATCTAATAATTATTATTAATGTTAATTAGTAGTATATATATATATATATGAATGTATATAAACATAATTTATATAATACAAAATATTAATGCTTTATATTGAATAGAAATATATTTAGTGAATAATGGATTATAATTAAAAATTAATATGAATTAAAAATACAGACTAATTGCGTCAAGTAATGGAAAAAAATTGAATTTCATTTGATATTTCAATTTAACATAGATCAAACATATTATATTGATTTCACATATAAAAAATTATTGCATTTTTAATCACACACACATACAAATTTTGTTGGGAATTTAATCAATTTCTATTATTTATTTTATACATATTTGTTTACTGTGTTTTAATATTTTCAATATGTATTTATCTTTATTTCAATATATATCCATTTTTTAATGATTTATATTCAATTAATCAAACGTATGTAATTTTTTAATATTTTTAAAGTGTAATCATTTCTAATTAGTCAATTTTACTTATATTTAACATGCATGCACTTAAGATTAAATACGCACTAATAATGTTAAAAAATATTTTTTTAAAAAATTATAAATAAATATATTTATAAATGTATATTTAATATTTTTATACATTTATAATTGTAAATAAATAAATAATATTTGTTTTAGCTATAACTATATAATTATAAATAAATAATTATATATATTTAAATAATTTAAAAACTAAAATATATTTATTTAAATAATAAAAATATTTTCTATATTTAAATTTATATGTATTTATTAAATATACATATATATATAATTATATAATTATATATAATTATATAAATATTATTTTTAAAAAAATATTTTATATAATTAAAAATAAAAAATTATATATTGAAAGAATTAAAGAATTATTATTTTATAAATAGTATAATTATAAGTATTATAATTATATATAATCATTATACATTAAAAAAGAATTATTTTTTTAAAAAAAAGTTATATATGTATTTATCAATGTTTTTTGAGCGCTGAAAATGATAGAGATTTATCTTCGGTAAAAAGGGTTGAAAAATATCATCTTTATCAGTGCTAACATTTTTATGCTAATAAAGATGGATTTTATTTGTGTTTTCTTATTGTTGTTAAATACATATCTTTATCAGTGCTAAAAAGGGTTGATAAAGATTGATTTTACCAATGCTTATTAGCTTAGTGCTGACAAAATGTATCTTTAGCAGCACTTTTTTTAAAGCCCTGATAAAAGTGTCCCAATTTATTTTACGAACCCTAACCATCGTGAACTAGTTTATGATATCTGAATATCTCTATAGAAGCCACCTACTTCTGAGGCTCATCTTTGTCGAATACAAGCTTTAATCTAGGCTATAATTAAATCTTTAACTATTACAAGGCTCAAATCCAAGGCTTGAATCCAAGGATCGAGCGATTCACACTTCGAATGAAACCAATGCTCAAACAAAATCCTGGTTTTTCAATATCTCTAATTTCCATCGGTTATCTGCTAAAAATTTTCCTCCCATATTAGTGTATCCCAAAACTCTATTTTTAATATCCTATAATAAAACAATGCAAAATTCATTGTTTTTTAGATATATTGAAGTATCATCTTCCCCGATAGCATGTGGTTCTCCATAGGGCAACATTGGTGTCACACCCTGACTTTTTAAATTTATATTTATTTCATTATTTCTTGGCATTGGTTACTCTCATCGATAATCATGTTGAGTTCTGGTTTAAATTTTTTGAGGATTGTTATTTTTTATTGGTTTTGGACCGATGCATGAGAAATGCAAGGTTAATGGTAACTGTGTGGTTGGCCCATTTGAACATGTGACTTCCCAAATAATAAAATAAATAAATTGTATAAGTGTTTATAACTTAATAATAATATTCTTATTATTTTGTAGAAAATAATATTATTATTACTATTAAATTATTGTAATATTATTATTTCAAAAGATATATTAATTGTATTATTTTTAAATTTGTTTATAATAATATTATTATTAAAGAAATCAAAAAAATATATTAATTTTGTTTTTATTATTATTATTATTATTTTAATTACTATCATTGTATTATTGATAGTATTATTATTTTTGTTGTTATTTTTTTTAAGAAAAATTATTTTAATTTTTGTTATTATATTATTCGCAATATTATTATTATTATTATGTTATTATTATTAAAATTATTATTATTATTCTAAAATGAAAAAAAGGAACACTAAAAACAGCACCCCCCCCCCCCTTCCAATATTCACTTGCGCACCTAGACCCATGCTTCACGCTTCGGCTTGCCTCCCCTCGCCACTCCACCCTAGTCCGGCTAGCCTCCCCTCACCACTAAACCCTACCTCCTTGCAGCGCACCACCTCCTAGTGCTCCCTCTCCCTCTAGTACAGTGCACGAACCCACTCCCCTATACTCCCTTGTGTATATACGGCCCTTCGATGGGCGCCCTCTAGCCCACTGGCATGAGTCCCCCATTCCGGCCACCTTCTCCGACCGAACCACCTTCCGAGTGTGAGCCATCCTAGTGAAAACCCCCTGCACATGACCCCATACCCCAGTTTGTGCATTTTTATCAGTTCATTTTTTTTATTTAATTTAACCAAACCCTAACACCTCAATGTTGTGTTTGTGTGATTTCCACATTGTCTTGGTTGTTTGGTTGGTCTGCAGGGCATTGTTCCTCCTTTTGTTGAGGTTTCATCACGTCCGCCCAGGGTTTGAAGTAGGTGTTTCAAGGTTTTAATTTTCTATGGATTTTACTTTGATGCTTGGAATTTTAAATAAATATATTAAGTTTATTTTCACCACTTTGAAACCCTTTTTAAATATACTCTAATATTTTGGAATTAATTCCATTTGTTAAAAATAGGTTTTGAATGAGTTTTGTGTAAATTGACTAGGTTCATGTTACATAGGATGCTTGTTTAATTTTCATTTTTTATTCAAAATTGTAATTATATGTTTTATGAAATGATTAACCCTTATGGTTTTTAATGATATTTTTCGTTTTTTTTACTTGGTTTGGTATGTGTGTTTGGGTAATGTCAAAACTCGAAAAATGTGTTAAAATTATTTGGAAAGGTTTTTATGGTTTTAAGGGAATTTTTTTATGTCCCCTAAAATAATGTTGATGTTCAGTTATGATTTTAATGAATTTATGTTTTATGTAAATGGTTTTTCAGTAACCCTTTGGATGTTTGATGTACCATTAGATGTTAACCCATTCATAGGTGCACAAGGTGCAGATATGGATGTTCCTCAAACAGAAGATGGTGTTGTAAATTGGTGTCCTCCATGAATACTTGATTTTCAAAATGGTTCTCTTCTTATAAATGGTGTTGGGGTCTTTTTTGTGGATTCTAATATAGTCTAAAGTGGAGTTTTAGAGGGTTTTCTCGTTTGGATCTTTAGGTGGGCTTTGGTGAATGCTCAGTTTAAAGGTCCACTTGGCTTGAAACTATAAAGTTGGTGTCAGTGTGATGTTTTTGTAATTCATTTAATTTTGTTGAGTTAAAGGCCTATTTGGTACATATAACTCAAAGGGGGTGTTTGTCTAAATTTTTATTAAAGGATGTGGTTTGGAAACTGTGTGTTCCATGTTGGAGTTTTAAAGGTTTTTTTAGAAAATGGTTTTGATATTGATAGGACCTGAGGGCTCGGTTGGCACCATAATGCTATTTGGAATATATGTGTATATGGGGAACCTTTATATTAGGGATTTCCCTTAGGGGTTGTCATATAATGGTGTCCATGTTTTGGGTCAGCAAGTGTAGTGGCGGTAGGTAAGGTGATTCATGTGTGTGAGGGCCTCCTACTAACATACATTTACTATCTCTATGTGTTCTTGGGTGTTTTTTAGATGATTGAGTGATAGTTTATGATCAACCCTGATTTTATGAGTTTTGACCCCCTAGATTAGTTGTTCGTCTAGGTGGGTTGTGCCACTAGTAAGTCTAGGTTAAGGCAGCTAGTTGGTTATTGACTTCAAGGCTTCACCATATTCTTGTAGGTGGTTCTGAACTAAGTAGGTACAAGGGTGGTCTAAGGATGTTTAGGATCGCCCATGGTTATTATTTACATTTCTTGTTTACCTTCTATTGTAGTGGGATATTTTCATGCATTGTTTTTCTAGTTCCTTTTTCACTACCCTTGTTTTTTAGTTTTGAAATTTTTATTACAAAATGGTATTTAGATTATGAATGAAATGTGTTCTGTATTATTTTGTAAAATTATGGAAACCCCTATTTTTATAAATGTATTCACCAACTAGTGTCATTGTTCTATTTTGGGGATGGAAATACTTAGATTCAAATTTTTATTCTTGGCTTCCCTACTGAGAATTTTGGTTCCCAGGCCTATTTTATCATTCCAGTTTCAGGTTCCATTTTCTCAAGTTCTCTTGGATTAGTTCCTCATTATTGGACCAAGGTTGGTTTTTGGTTTAGTTGGGACCTTGAAGGTCACGTGTAGGCATGTGTAGTTTTATTTTCCTTTCCACTACTAGTTTTTATTTTTTTATCATCTGTCATTATCTATTTGGTTATCTTTTTTTCATGGGACAAATCATTCAAAATGGATAAATTTTGATGTCCGACACTAGTTACTAGCCCTTGGGGGTTGGGAATGCCCATCGGGCCATGACACAGACCGGCTCAGCTGACCAGTTCAATGTTGACCCGATTTGGTTCATGAAAAAATGGAATCAAATCAGATTCTTTTTATTTGCAGTGTCCGATAGACAGAGATTCAAATTATTAGGGTTCAATAGGTAGGTTAAATGTAGATTCCTAATCACCATCTCTCGTGATGAGACCTTAGTTACTAGGGGTAATCTAGGTTTTGAGTCCTTATCTTGTCATTGTTTTTTATGGATTGATGGATGAAAACAGAGGTAAGCCAATGTCACATCACGATCTCATATGGATTAGTCACCCATGTGGAGTATTAGTGCATGGTTCAAGTACCTCTTAATTATTAACACTTTCTTGAGACAAGGCTCACTACCATTTTTTTGGGTTAAGTGTGACTACTAGTTCCTCATTCTAGTGGTTTGGTGTAATTTATTCTTCATTGTGTTTTTTGTTAGTGTGATTATGATTTTAAAATGAAGGTGTCTTGAAATGGAAAATGATTTCGTTCAAAATGTTAAGAAATCACTAAAGTGGGTTTTAAAATTTAAATAAAAATGTGTGTCTTTCGAAAATTAAGTTCATGGATATGACTATGTTTTTTTGGTTGTTTCTAGATGATGGTGCCTTTATTGATGTTACTTCGTCATTACATTGGTTTGGGATTTGTGTTTTATATGTTGTTTGGAAAATGCTACCCAGAAGTTTCTCCAAGGTTTCTAATAATTCATGCCCAGTCTCTGGTCCTTCTTAGTTGTTTTCTAGCCTTTGTGGAGATATGGGTCCATTAGAGGCAGTATAGTGGCTTGAAGAGGTTGAGCGTGTCTTTAGGGTATTGGGAACTCTAGAAACTATCACAGTACATGCCATTTTAGGTCTCTTTGAAGGTCCAGATCTAGATGAATGGGATTTGTTTGCATCACCGTCAATTCAAGTTGCAATGATGTGGGATGTATTTAAATCAGTCATTGTTTGATGGTTCATATTTTAAGAGGTAAAGACAAAGAAAAGAGAATAAATCATGCATATTCAACAAGTTCAATAGATGTTGAAGACATATATTGACCATTTCAAGGAACTTGTATCCTTTTCTCTAGAGGTAGCGTCACAAGATTTGATGAAGACTTTTCTCTTCATCAGGGTTCTTCATCCAAAGATTAAGGATCGGGTCCTCCCTTCTACGAACCATTATTTCGAGAAGCTGGTGGATGATTCGTTCCTATGTGATTTGTTTTCTGAAGTACATATGGTTGAGAATCCAGCATATCCAATTGCTTGTGAAGGTTCCCCATATGGCGAGCAGGGTGTTCCAGAGGGACCTATTTTTGAACAAAAAACCTTCCTCGATTCCAGATTCCAATTCATTGGGCCGTTCAGTGGTTTTCCATTAGTGTGGGAATTTAGGACATTCGAATCCATCTTGATGTTACCCACCAAATATTTCACACCATTGTGGTTTTTTTGTTCATCTAGATAAGTTCTGTAAAAATCATCTCCTAAATGGTTGTTATGATTGGAGGATGTTAGTGCCTGACTGTGAGGTAGGATATGATTTAGTCTTTGGAGCCCTAGCCATAGGTCTCGGGGTGAAGCATGTGCTTAGTCAGGAGTTTTTGAGGGTGTGGGTCCTAATTTCGAGTTTTGTGACCCATTTTAGTATTGGAACATTTGAATTCATTTCATTTTAGTTTCTCTATTGAAAAAGTTGTATTGTCCTTGAAAGCTCTCCATTTGATTTTGAATTTATGATGGACATGTTCTATTATATTCCAAATAGTTCTGTTTGTCTGATTATGGTTTTCTAAATTGTGTGTTTTTTTAAATTGTGTTTGGTCCTTGTGTGGGTTGATCTCGGTTTAGCTGTGTTCATTTAGAGATATATGTGCCTATGGAAGAATATTTTTTTATAGTTATGCTCGAGTTAATTTCATGGGTTAATATCTTCCCATAGTATTTTCTCTTGTGCTGGGATTTTTGTTATGGGTCGAGAGTTCCAAGTTTTAGTGCAGTGTTTTTTTTCTCATTCCAGAGTTGTTAGAATGGATCGGTTGGGAGTTCTCATGTTGGCCCCCCTTCCCGAGGTAGAATGTTTGGGTGTTAAATTTATGTTCTAGTTGAGTTCTTGTGGTGGGTAGAAGCCTCTAATCTTCTCCCATTCTCTTTTGTTCTGTTTTCTTTCATTTCAATCATTCATCGATTCATGTTTTGTCAATCATTCGACTAGATGACTTTCTGGGGGTAGAAAGTGTATGTGGTGGGGAGAATTATCACACCCTAACTTTTAAAATTTATTTCTATTTCATTATTTCTTAGATTTAGTTACTCTCATCGAGGCTCGAGTTTAGTTCTGGTTTAAAATTTTTGAGGATTGTTATTTTTGATGGGTTTCGTGCCAGTGCACGGGCACCGCATAGTTAGCAGTGACTATGTAGTCCGTCCAGGTGATTTTACGTCAACTGAAATATAAAAATAAATAAATTTTATAAATTTTTATACCATAATAATAATATTTTTATTATTGTGTTTATAATAATATTATGGGTACTATTAAATTTTTGTAATACTATTATTTCTGAATTCATATTAATTATATTATTTTTAAATTTGTTATTAATATTATTATTACTATTAAACAATTTAAAAAAATATATTAATGTGATTATTATTATTGTTATTATTATTAGAATTATTATTATTTTATTATTGCTTTTATTATTTTTATTATTATTGTTTATATTATTTTTGTTGTTGTGGTTTTTAAGCTAAATGATTATAATTATTATAAGAAGTTTTATTATTATATTGTTGAAAATATTATTTTTGTTATTATATTATTATTATTAACATTAATATTATTATTATTATTATAAAATGAAAAAATATGAATGAACCCTAACCCCCCCCCCCCCACACACACTCCCCTATGTGCTTCACACCTAGACCAACCCTACTCTTCGAACAGCCTATTCAGCAAGCCCCCCCCCCACCCCTTCACCCCACTCTCACTAGCCACCCCTCACTTCTCTGCTCTGCCTCCTTGTGGAAAACCACCTCCTGGTGCTCCCTCTCCCTCTGGCATAAAGCATGAACCCCCTCCCCTCTACTCTATTTTGCATGTTCGGCCCTTTGGCTGATAGCCTCCAGCTCGTCGGTGTGAGTCCCCCAGTCCAGCCACCTTCTCCAGTCGAACCCCCTTCCAAGCACGAGCCATCATAGTGCAAACCCCTTGCTCACCACCCCCTACTCTAATTTGTGCATTTTTTAGTTCATATTTGGTGTTTTTCATTAATTTGGAAAACCCTAATTCATTGGGGTGGTGTTCATGCATTTTCCTTGTTGTATAGGTTGTATAGTTGGTTTGTTGGGTGTTGTTCCTAAATCCATTGAGGTTTTGTCATGTTATCACATGGTTTGAGTTTGGTGTTTCCATGTTTTCCTTTCCTATGGATTTTAAATTGATTCTTTCCATTTAAAATAAATCTTTTAAGTTTATTTTCACCACTTTTTCACCCTTGTTAAATATATTTTGTTATTTTTGAATTGATTCAATTTGTTAAAAATAGGTTTTAAATGAGTTTTGTTTAAATTTTTTATGTTTATGGTAACTAGGAGGCTTATTTTTTTCCACTGTTCTTCTAAATTCAAATTTTTCCTTTTATGAAATGTTTAACCCTTATGATGTGGTAATGATATTTTTTTGGTTTTTGAACTTGGTTTGGTATGTTTGTTTTGGTATTTTTATAACTCTCAAAATGTGTTAAAATGATTTGGATAGATTTTATGGTTTTCAGTGGATTTTTTTGCAACACCTAAAATAATGTGGATGGTCGGTTATGATTAAAAAAAATGATGTTTTATGGAATTGGTTTTTGAGTAACCCTTTGTATGTGTGATGTACTATTAGATGTTGGCACATCAATGGGTTCACTAGGTTCACACATGGATGTGTATCAAAATAAATATCGGTTTTTAAATTGGTGTCTTCTTTTAATCCTTGGTTTCCAAAATGGTTCTTCTATTCTTAATGGTGTTGGGGTCTTTTATGTTGTTTCTAAAAATGGAAGTGGATTTTTAGTTGGTGTTCCTGTTTGGATCTTCGTGTGGGTTTTGCTGAATTCTTAGTATAAAGTCTCATTTGTATTTTAACTATAAAATTAGTGTAGGTATGATGTTTTGGGAATGCATTTATTTATGTCGAGTTAAAGGCCCGTTTTGTACTTTAAACTCAAAAGGGATGTTTGTCTACATTTTTAGTAGAGGATTTTTTTTTGGAAATTTTATGTTCCCAGTAGTAGTTTTAAATGTTTATTTTTAGAAAATGGTTTTGATATAGACAAGAGGTGATGGCCCGATTATAACCTTAATGATGTTTGGTATATATGCATATTTGGGGAACCTTTATAGGAGGAATTTAAATTAGTGGTTTTTATATATTTTGGTTCATGTTTGGGGTAAGAAAGTATGGTTTTGGCAGGGATGGTGAGTCAAGCATACAAGGGCCTCCAACTTACACAGTTTTACTACCACCATGGGTTCATGGGAATATTTTAGATGATCGAGTGATGGTTATTGATCAACCATTATTAGATGGGTTGGTGCCCTCTAGATTTTTTGTTAGTCCGGGCAGGTTATGCCATTAGTGAGACCATGTTAGGGGAGATAGTTAGTTATTGATTTAGGGGCTTCACTAAATGCTGTTAGGAGGTTTCAAACTGAGTATGTCTAGGGTTTTTCTAAGGATGTTTTGTATCACCCATGTTTATTGTTTAAATTTCATGTTTGCCTTTTATTTTAGTATGATCTTTTAATTCATTGTTTTTCTATTTCCTTTTTGCACTTCCTCAGTTTTCATAGTTTTGATGTTTTGATTTTAAAATGGAATTTAGTTTTTGAATGAAATTTTTTTGTTATTTTGAAAAATTATGGAAAAACATATTTTTTATAAATGCATTCTCAACTACTATCATTGTTTTATTTTGGGAAAGGAAATACTTGGATTCAGTGTTTTATTCTTTTATTCCCTATTGATAATTTCAGTTATCATACCTATTTTATCATTTCAATTATATGTTCCCTTTTCTCAGGTTCTCCTAGGTTAGTTTCACATTATTGGAGAAGGGTTGGTTTTTGGTTGGGTGGTGACCTTGAAGGCCACATGGAGTTATGTGTAGTTTTATTTTTCATTCCATTACAAGTTTTTATTTTTTTATCATTAGTCTTTATCTATTTGGTTATCATTTTTCATAGGACAAATAATTCCCAATGATTAAATTTTGATATATGTCGCTAGTTGTAAGCCCATGGGATTAGGAACTCCCCTTAGGCCAAGCTGCAGACCGGTTCCGGTGACTAGTTCAGGGTTGACCCAGGTTTTATTGTGACAATTTGTATTATGTGACTTGAAATATATCAAACCCAATGTTTTTTCATGTTATTGGGATGTTTAATAGGCTCCCAATATCTATATTCCATGACATATACCTCTTTTTAATTTTCATCTTTTGAAAAATTCACTCATATAGCGGTTGGTGTTGTCATTGGTTTAAAATATTCCATTGAAAATCACTTTTGGACAACATTTTCATATTTTTATAGAGAAATTAATATTTTATGATTTCCTTGATTCACTTATAAACCAAGGAAAATGGTTCACCAATTATATTCATCTCAATATCATTCCTCATATCATCCACAAAAAAATTCACTATACTTTGTCAAATCCTCATGTATTATTTCTTCAACATATATGAGTACCAATATCCTTTCATCATTGTTATTCTTGATGTAGAGGCTATAATCAACTCTACATCACAAAAAACACAGATTTCTTATATATTGATCCAACCATAAATAGTAGGTCATCATTGATTTATTTATCTTGTATAAATAATTATTTAAATTAAAGATATTTTTATCATTTTCATCCTTAATAAACCCCTTTGGTTTCCCAATGTATACTCACCTCTTAAAAAATAAATTGAGGAACATAGATTTCATTCCATTTGTTATACTTTTAACTACATTTTCACTAAAATAGTCAAAAAAATCAAATAGTTTCCAACCAGGATATGAGAGTAGATTTTTTATAAATATAAATTCCTTTGATCTAGGATTTCTCCTTACACACTATTCAATATTTATCTTCAGTCACCTTTCCATACTCAATGACTTTATTACTAAACACCCACTTGGTTCTGATAACATTTATATCTTCCGTCCTTGGATTAATTTCACATATCACATTTTTCTTTTTTAGATGAAGTTCATCATATATATATTGGATCCAATTATCATCCTTATCAACATCTCAAAATGGTGTTGGTTCTACTCAGAAAAAATAAGGTTTTTTGTAGAGTCTTACTCCTTTTAGTTTTCACCAAAAATATTTGATCACTAATGACATTTTATTCATTGATTTCAAGATTTCTTGTATTTTTTATAGTTGATAATCCATCTTCATTTTCCTTTCAATCAATTTTTATTTTAATTCAACCTCATCCTTGTGTCATCCCCCCTATTCTAATAAATTTAACTTTAAGTTCCCTAGATTTTTCATAATTATTTTAATTATTAACAATATCCCCATTCTAATTAGTAAAAAATATCTATCAATTGTATCCTATCATCATAAAAACATCTCAAAACACCATGTTTAACTGGGTATTTAACTGTCTCATTATCTAATATGATCAATTTTAACTACCACAAATCAATTTCCTTTTTTAAAAACAATTACCATAAATTTTTATTGACCCCATATCGAAAAATGGTTCGGTTAGTTTTCTATACCGTTGTAAAAATATATCAATATTTGAAATGATAACCCATACATTAATACTTCTTAAAAATAACATCATTTATTTCATCACATATCTAATTAACACTATGAATGTTTTACTTTAATCCATCTAAAAATAGATTATTATTTAACATTTCATTTTGGTTTCACCCTTAAGAATATCTAATTACCATCCATGTAATTCTCACAAATGGGAGGAATTACCCCTTTTAGATAACAAAATGAAGTAAAACTATCATCCTCATCATTTTCATCTTCAGAATAGTTATTATTCTAATTTTTTCTTGGGACTCATCCCCATATCTTTTATGTTTATTATAAAATTCTGTGTAGTAGCATCATATAGGGAACTAGTTCTTTGAGTATTTCAAGAAACATAGTCACATGTCCATAATATATAGAGTATGAGTACCAAACAACAAAATGCAATGATAACTATTCGGAAGATGAGATGATGAAAATGAAAATTGTCTATAACATTCACCTTTGGATGGATTTAGTGTATATCACCTACTATAGTGGATTAATTGTTTTCTTAAATTCAGTTACCCATTTTATTCAAATCATACTGAAATTATTTGAAACAATAAAATGTTAAGCTCCCCTTATTATAATTATCTATAACTTCTCCCTTTGATAATAAATCTATTATGTCTATTTATTTATTTATTATCAAAAATGAATATTTTATGAACCCAATAGTATATATTTACATATAATGGATGATTCAAAGCATAAATATATGGTATCTTATTTTCTCATCATTATCCTCACTCATTGATTGATTGTTTGGTGAGATCTACCTGTGTTTTTAATCATCACTCTTGCTTTACCATTAGTATATATCTATGGTCAAAAATAATTTCACATTAAAATCATTATCTATAGACTTGATGTATTGTTTCATATTTATGTTTAATTTATTTCCTTTTATTATTACTCATATAATAATTATTTTCTTGTATAGGTGGATTATTTTATTCGAGTTAAGGTGGTATGTTAGAAGCTTCTCATGCTCTTGAGGGATTGGATGTTGAACCTGTAACTAAGATAATGATAAAAAGGAAATGAATCAAGAATAAATACAACTATCAGGAAAATGTGAATTAATACTACTTATTTAATTAATTTGGTCATTATTTTATATACTATTTTAACTTAATTTCCTTATCATTTTTATCTAATACTTATTTATTTTTTTCATAGATCTCTAGGTAAGTCATATTTTTCTTTCAACAATCTTCAATAAGCCATAAAAGATAAAAAATGATTTTTTTTATAATGTTACCACATTTTCCATTTTCATTTAAATTCTTTGTCTAACTTCCAACACTAAATATTTATTCAATGTTGTTAGATATAAAAACTTTTTCATTATAGATATCTAGAATATAAGGGAAAACTCATGTTACCATTCTGGGTACTTCTTAGGATATAATGGGAACATGGGCTTCCTCTACTCCTATAACTTTAAACAATGACAAACTTCTTTCAACTATGAACATCAAGTCAACATGTTTTGTTAGTAGTTCGATATAGAATAAAAAACAAATATGGTAAAATTATAATTTATGTTTTTTGAGACTTTCAGATGATTAGGAATTGGTCGTACCTCAATCCAACACACTATGTGATCTGTATAACTCCAAGTGCTTCTTTTTATTTAAATTTGATATTAATTATAGTAAAAAGGAAAAAATATATATAAAAACCAAGAAAATATATTTTGATTGATTTGATACATTAGGTAAAATATCCATAAGTCATTTAGAATGTGTAGGAATCTATCTCATGTCAATTTGATGCATGATGTGACCGTTTGAACCCAATGTGTCTGTTATTAGTTTAAGATATACAGTTAAGTTCAAAAAATGTCACTCACTAAAAATAAAGAGAATACACTTAGATTTTCTTGATCATTTAGAAAATATATTCAAAAGTCATTTTTGGCAAGTAGAAATTCATCTCGCATCAAAATGATACACAATGTGATCAATATCAGTCAAAGTGCATGTTTCAAGTTTAAAATGAAATTTTAGTAAAAAACTAGTGAAATAATTTAAATCGTGTAAATTCATTGAGATTATTTTTATACTTTAAGAAAAAGACACATAAGTAATTTGAGATGTGTAAAAATAATCTAAACCTCAATCAGATGCACAATGTGACCAGTATGACTCTAATTTCATCTTTTTATTTAAAATTGATATCAATTTTAGTAAAAAGGATAACTGACCTACTCAAAACTAATAAAACACATTCATATTTTCTTGATAATTTATTAAAATGATACATATGTAATTTTAGGTTTATAGAAATCATTATCCACTCCATCTGAATCATTGCGTGACCGGTATAACTCCAAGTGTGTCTTTTTACTCAAAATTAACATCAATTTAAGTAAAAATGACAACTGACCTTCTCAAAACTGAGAAAACGCATTCAAAATGTTTTGATAAATTATGGAAATGAATCATAAGTCATAATTTATGTTTATAAATCATCTTCACTCTAATATAATACATGTAGTTCCCTATATGAATCAATGTTTCCCTTATTAGATTAAAATCGGCAATTTATTTCAAAAACATTCAGTCACTGAAAATTGAGGGAAAAAGCTTGGATTTTCATGATAACTTAGTAAATCAATTTATATATCATTTTTTATGTGTAGTAATTATTCTCACACAAAAATAACACACTATTTTTTCTGTATGATTCAAAGTGCATGTTTCCAGTTTAAAATGGAATTTTAATAAAAAAGAAATGTGACATACTCAAAATTGACTAAATGCATTCGTATTGTTTTAATACTTTATTAAAATTATCCATAAGACATTTGGGATATTCAAGAGTTGTCCTTGGAAAAATCCAACACATGGTGTTAATGATATGACTCCAAGTGCATCTTTTTATTTAAAATTGACATCAATTTTAGTAAAAGGAAAATTGACCTACTCTAATCGATTAAATACATTTATATTGTATTTATACATTAGTAAAATGAACCATGAGGCATATTTGACATGTATTAATAATCGCCACAACAATTGGATGCATGTTTTGACCAGTATGACTCTAAGTGCATCTTTTTATAAAAAATTGACATCATTTTTTTGTAAAAAGGACAACTGACCCACTCAAAAATATGAAAAATGCATTTGTATTATTTTGAAAATTTAGGAAAATGATACATAATTAGTTTTTGGTGCTTATGAATCATCTTCACATAAATATGATACTCGATGTTCTTGGTATGACACAATGTGATTGTTATTATTTTAAAATCGATATTTTAGTTCAAAAAGAGTCACCCATTGAAAACTGAGAAAACGCGATTAGATTTTACTCAATATTTATGAAAGATATTCATAAGTAATTTTTGATGTGTAGAAATTGTTATCATGTCAAAAAGATACATTATGTGGCCAGTATGATTCAAATTGAGTGTTTTAGTTTAAAATTACATTTTGGTAAAAAAGACAAGTGACATACTCAAAACCAATAAAACACATTCAGATTATTTTGATACTTTAAAAAAGATCAATAAGTCATTTCATATGTATAATAATAAATCTAACCTTAATCTGATACACGATGTGACTGGTATGAATCCAAGTGCATCTTTTCAATATTTAATTGTCTTTTTCATTTAAAATGTGCATTGCATCACAAAAATCAAAAAAAACCAATATTTTTTTCTCATCCTTTTATCTAATATTATTTAATTAGTTTCCTTATCTTTTTTATCTTATACTTGTTTAGTTAATTTTCATAGGGATAATTCTTGAATATGAACAAGAAATGGTGTGATGTGTAAGAATCAACTGTAAATCAATTTGACACACATTGTTCCTGGTATGATTCAAATTTTAGTTTAAAATTCACACTTTAAGTTAATTTATTTGTTTATATTATTACTAACGTAATAATTTTTTTTATATAGGTTGTTTTTTCCTCGAGCAGGAGTTAGGATCAAAAGACAAAGGAATACTTCTGTTATCAAATGTATGTAATAATTTTACTTATGTAATTTTATAAAACAACGTATGAAATGACTATAATAAAGTTGTTTTCATTGTATTTTTTAAAATTTTATTTCCTTTAAATTCTATATTTTTACTTTATTTTTATTATTTCAATGTGTTTTGGTGTTATGGTGTGTTTTTATAGCTCAATCCACTAGTGTATTAGTGTATTATTTCATTATATTATAGTATTCCCATTTATCAGCAATTCTAAAAGCACTAAAAAGGACCCCTTTATCAACTCTTCTACAAGAACTGATAAAGGATCCTGTTATCAATGATTTTTTAGTACTGATATAAGAATATTGATTTTAATCTCACTTTGGTATTCAGTGCTTCTATAGTGATGATAAATTCCATTTTTAGTAATGTTAAAGTCTTATTTTGTAGTAGTGCGTATGGATATCTGTAATATTGGACCAATTTTATTCTCTTAGATATTCTTCATATATGTATACCATGAAAAATTCAAATGCATCATCAATTCTCAAATATATCATGGAATAAATGATTGATCTTATCTCTAAATAATATGGGATCTTATTCATTCTTTCTTCCTCCAATTTTATCTGAGAACTCATTTCCTAAAAAATTGTATATCATATAAAACCAGAACTAATCCCCTCTTGGATTTTTCCAAACTAAATCACTTTAGTATATGGTTAATGCATGCACATTAACCTAGTCCGTGTAGCCTCTTTAATATATCATGGATGATCTTTATCCCTATAATATAATATGCTACACCTAAGTAATACATGGAGAAACACTTTCTTCAACCCATCCTTAACGGACTCTGAGACTTGTTTTTCATTTCCAATAAGTATTATGTCATTGATATATACTACTAGGATAATGAGTACATCTCCACTAAACCTATTCTAAACACATTACTCTCATTTTTTCTTAATTAAACCAAATTATTTTTTTGCTTTATCTAATCGAATGTTTCATGACGTAGAAGCTCGATTTAATCTATAAATGGATTTAGGAAAATATCAAACATATTTTACATCAACTAGAGTTATAAAACCTTATGGTTGCTTCAAATAGACATCTTCCTGAGGGTTCCTAATAAGGAAAGTAGTTTTGATGTCCATCATCTGAATTTAAATGGTAATGGTAAGTTATTATAGCAGGTAGAATTATAATGGATTTAAAAATGTAAAATGGTGAATATGATACATCATATTCAATTCCTTGGTTTTTTTAAACCCTTTAGCCACTATCCCTTATTTATAGGTATTTACTTTACCTTTAATGTCTAGTTTTATATTTATTACATATTTTCACCATAGGGTATTTACATTAACTTGAACATTGACTAAAACCTATAATTAGTTATGATACATGGAATCCATATCATAATTCATGGTTTCTTTCCATCCTAAAACTTATGAGATATCTAACTCCTCTTTGTAGGAGAGAGTTTCATAATTTTCAACCAATGATGAGTCACCATATTCGGTGACTAGAAAATCATATCTCCTTGGGTCGGTTACCTCTTTGGTGCTCCAATATGGTACTTGTGTTTCAGTAACTACTTCTTCCATGATGACCTATGGAATTTGTTCCTCTACCAACTATTTTGTATCTTGAGCATCAACTTTATCAAATTCAATCTTACTCCCACTATCCTTTTTTAGGATGTTCTCTCTCTAAAAAAACTGCTTTTCTGGTGATAATGAATTTCTTGTCTGAGGGGTTGTATAGGCACTATCCCTGTATTTTATTTAGATACCCTATAAATATACACTTTATGCCCAATGGTTCTATTTAGTTACTTGATAATTCCTTAACAAGTTATTAAGATCCCCATACTCATTTATGTGTTAAATAAGGTTACTTTCACTCCATAACTTAGATGGAATTCCATTTTCTTCTTTAGTTGTTACTTGGCATAATTTATATTCTGTATTTTATAATGTGTTTCCTCAAAAGAATAATGGAAGATCTACATGGCTCATCGTCAACCTCACCATCTCTAACATGGTATGGTTTCTACTTTAACTAAAACCATTCCAATGTTGTGTGTAAGGTTTATTGAGTTCAGATATAATCCAAAACACCCATAAAAGGTAAATAAACTCTTGGTTAAGATATTCACCATCTCTACCAAATCAATGCTTCTTTTTATTATTTCCAATTTGATTATCTACTTCATTATTGAATTTTTTTTCCAAATGACATGTACATATACCCCATCATGCATACAAATCCATATCTACTCAAGTATCAATAAAAGTTATGATGTGAGAATATTCACCTCTAGAATCTACTAGAAATGGACCACACATATCAGTGTAGACCAATCCTAGAATCTTTTTGGCCCTTTCACCATATCTAGAAAATGGTGGTTTGGTCATTTTTCCTTGTAAACAAGAATGAATAATTTTAAGAGGTTTTATATCAAAAGCGTCAAAATAACCATATCGATAGATCTTTTTTAAACGCTTCTTATTTACATGACCAAGAAGTTGATTCCATAGTTAGGTGCTATGTGAGTTGTGTGAACTTAATTCATTATATTTTTCCAATACATAGTTTTCATAATTTAATAAAAAAAATATAGTTATTCAAATGCACAATACCATAAAATATGTGGTCTTTATAAAAGAAACAAGTTTTATTCCAAAATATTAAAATAAAACTATCTGCATCAAGGCATGAAATAGAAATTTTGTTCATGGTAATAGTTGGTATATAGTTACAGTCCATTAACACTAATAAAATTCTTATTTTTAATGAAATGTGGTAGTCACCAATGGCTAGAGAAGATAACCTCACACCAATAGTGGCTCGTAAATCCTCATCTCCATTAAAATATTTCAAAATCTACTTGGTACCTGTATTTGGATAAAAAATTTAGCACCCCAAGCTATATTTAATACCCAATGTGTAGATATTGAAATATGTTACTCGATAATGAACACACGTTTAGCTTCCCCTTTCTTCTGTGTGCAGTTATTATTCCACTAGCCTTTTGTGAAACATGAAAAACATACTACAAACATTCTCTTTCACTTCCTCTAGATCTTTCCCTTCTTAAAAGGATAGTGATTAGGAGATTTAGACTTAATATAATCCTTTCCCACTTTTCCTTTTTCTTACTTTTCTTTTTCTTCATAAGAATCCTGAGTTTTTTGCACTCCATGACCTTAGCCAATTATAGAATCAAAGTAAGAATTTATGAAATAATAATTCAATCATTTATCATGTTATAATTAATATTCAAACATGACAAGGTCCTCGGTAGTGAGAAAATAATGATATCTATGCATAACTCATCAAATTATGTAATCCCTAACTTCTATAATAATTCAATGTAGCGAATAATATTGACAACATGGGGGCCATATGGAGTAGACTCTCCATGATTAGTTATAAAAAAATATTGGGAGATCTCATATCTCTCTTGTATCGTCTTCTCTCGATAAAGATCCTGATGGTGAGACATCATGCTATACGTATACATTTCCTCATGTTTCCTTAAAAGGTCGTTAGTTATGGATGATCGCATGAAAAATTGAACATCTAGAGAATCATTAAAAATTTCTCATATAGAGATAAATCTTCTTCACCAGTCTCATTAGAAGGAACATTAGGAATTGGTTCTTCCATTACAAATCATTTCCTTTCATGGCATAAAATAACGCATAAGTGCCTTTTCCACTCTTGGAAATTTGTGCTTGTGAGAAGGTTTTCCTTATAAATTCTAGATCATAGTGATATGTTTGAATTAATTTTAATTATTGTTTCTCTAATTAAGATATGAATAGATTTATTACCTTATCTGATAAAATTTAGACAAATAAATAAATCTTATATTTATTAATCTCCAAATATTTTATCAAACCCCAATTTCTCTTACCATTTCCTTATGAAAATCCAATTTCATGGTAATTAAAGTGGATAGGGTATATATATTCCCTTTCTAATTACCCAAACATTGGTTGGTCTATAAATTTGAAGGGTTTTAGGTAGGAATTACAAATTCAAACTGTATTTACTCATAGTTCCTTGATATGTTAAGTGCACTCCCCAATCCTAAAATCCTTAGATTTTATTTCCTCACCCCTTTAGTCTCAATTTCACCAATTCATACTTTGGTGGTAAACCCTATATGTGAACTAAGTTAATTCTACCCAAAACTTCATGTTATAATTCCTCGATAATTTAATGCACCCCAACATTCACTGGTCAATCACTATAAACTATGGTTCTATTTTAACTGAAGTAGTGGAATGATATACCAACTTAATATATATAATTGAGGGATTTAATATTTTATGCATAAATTTATAATTATTATCTTTATTATATGACTATTAAATATTAATTGGTTTTATATAAGTTATTATCCATGTATCAGATTAAATTTATGCATAAGAGAATTTATTTTAGTTTTATCTTCTATTCTTATTAATTCATTAATCCATGTAATTACGATAAAACATACATAATTAAATAACTATGAAACATGACAAAAATAAAATAATAAAGTGGTATGATCATGATATTTTACTAATGGTTAGTTTATCTAGAGGATGAAAAACTAATCATTGACATTGAGGAAGAACACCTAGAAAAATTAATAGTTTTTGTTTTATTTTTCCACATGTCTATCTATGTATCTCTCTTGGATTAGTTTCAACTAGAATCTAAACTTGAACTAACTCCACTATCTTGGGAAATCCATCCATTACATATGCTTTTACTCAGATGTAGGTGAGGGTAAGGGGTTTACATAAAATTAACCATGGGCATGCAGACCCTTACATAATAATAAGAGAGATGACATGTGGGACAATAATTTCATTTAATAATAAATTAAATCAAACCAATAACATAAAATGGTATGGTATGGGCTCATGATAATCTATATACATGAAAAAAAATAAACATTTAATTTAATTAGCATTAAATTCTTAATTTTTATTATTTAAGATAAACCACTCTTGCATAACATAATTGTCTTAATTAATCAATCAATTATTTTATCTTTGTTCTCATTTAAATTTCCTTAAGATTATGATTCAAAATAATTTTAAACGAAGAAAATAAATTTATTTAAAATTAACTATGTCCATAAATCAACCTTGGAGGAAACACAGTGATTATCCATCCAAACTACCCAACATGTATTTTATTATTATATTTTTTTTCTCTAACGACATGGTGCATACCTAACTTAGCACATAATTTCATTACCTCTACTAGAAACATAATGATTATAGGGATTACATGATTTTTTTATCCCGTGTCATACATCAATGTATATTGAATAGTGAATATAATATGACTCATACATGATATACTGATCTGCAAATTTTGTAAAATTTAATTATACATTTATATATATATATATATAAACTCATCACATGGAATGTCATATCATATTAATAACCACATACAAGTTCATGATGATAAGGTCTAAAAAACATAATAAATTGATTTTAATTCTTCATAATTTGGTTAAAGTACAAGGTTTATACATTGGAGTGACAAGGCGTGTATGTTTCCTCACCACATATATGCGGAACATGCCTAGGGCCTCGACATGTTAACATTCCATATAAAAAGTTAGAGTACATGGCATGCATAAGGGATACACATATTGTAGTCTATGAGATAAATGATCACTAGTTAGGTAGGCTTTGTAATAAGATATGTGTACCCTCTATAACTAAATCCCAATACACTATGTATGGAAGTTAATTGTAATATAATTTACATGGTGTGTACTCTTTTTTTATCCATTCAGATTCCTCTAAACCTCTATATGAGTTCGTTGAATTTATTTCTTTAATAAAATTAATCAATTTGATTATATATAAATGAAATGAAGAGGAATAAGTTGATCTTGTAATTTAGATTTAAGAATGGTTAAACTAGAATTGAAAACTAAATTAAAAATTTTTAAATCAATCAATGATCCTTAAATAATTATAAATTAATATTTTACCCTCTCTCATACCACTTTAAAGTATCAGGCATAACAAATTTATGTGATGGGTTGTGCCCAACAATACTTTTCTTTATGATCTATGATCAATATGATATTTAGATAAATTAAAATTCCATGATAAATGGATTTGAATAAAATAATGCATAAAATGGACACAACATTATAACCATAGAACATGATCATCACATATTATTTATAATTAAATTGTGTAATAAAATATTTAACTTGTGATAAATTCTTTCTTTGTAGATGGATTTCACATCGGATATACGTCCTATCATCATTGCGTTATAGGAATCAAGGAAATATTCCCTCTAGTGGTGATCAATATGTGTTCCATAAATCTATAAATTTCACAATGGAAATCTCTAGCTTCTAGCATAGATATAGAATTCTACAATTTTATTACATAAATTTTCATTACATTATACAAATAGAGGATCTTTTAAAGTTCCTTTTCTTGTAAAAAACCTACATAATTAATTAAATTTTAAAAAATTATTATGATCCACTTGAAAAGATTCTTAAAAGGTTCATCCTAAGAAAATTTACTAAAACCCGAAATTGGGGGACATACATCAGTGTAATTGGTGAGCATAAAGTCCAATAAGGGAAATCAAGGGAAACAATTTACAAGAGATCTAGCTGAATATAAATAAGAGCATGAGGAATATAATTATGGAATAATAAAGGGAACATGAGGAATATTATAATAAAAATACATTAATCATAAAATGAAAATGTAGCTATAACACATAAATGAAATATTCATAATCATATCGTCATGGTTTATCACTGTGTTTCCATAAAAATTACTATGTTTATTCACTAAGGTATCATAAAACATTTCATATCTAAATATTAAATTATTTACCATTTGAATTGGAGTTATATAAAGTTGAAACATTAATATGTATTTATTAATGTGACACATGTAGTCAATAATTAAAAATTTCATAATTAACTCATGAAAAATAAAATAAAATAGATTTCATATCAAAACCATGGCATTCCAAAAGTGCTTCAAAAATGATCATTATGTCATTTTTAACCCACAGAAAGGGAATGAGGATTTTATATATGTCAATCCTAGAATAAAATAAATAATTTTTATATGTTGATGAATAACCATGGAAAATATATAACATATTTTTCAAAAAAGTAAAATAAAATAGAATTGTTCAGTTAAAGAGAGAAATTTTGAGAAGTAAAAGTGGAAACATAACGGGTATAAAATGTGGTTTTAGAAAAATTAAAAATAGAGGGTAAATGGTTTTCCCATTGTTAAAACATAATTTTTAAGTATGTAAATTAACAAAAAAAAATAAGAGAGAGTGAACATAACATTCATGATACATATACAAGAAGTTATTCTTGAAATGAAGAGAAAAGACGGATATTTCCCTTAACATGAAAATTAACTCCTAAAACATGAGGGCTGGGACCTTTGGGGCTTGAGTACAACGTGGGAGGATTCATTAGGAGGTAAAACTACCATATATTCATGGTGGATGGATTTTTAGTTAAATTAAATGGATTAATGGGTGGCTATTTATATAAAAACTGTAGGATTTGTTTATTAATTTCCAAATATTGTCCTTGGAATCCTAGGTTTTAAAAAATGAAAAAACATGGGATTTACGATGGTATTTTCCCTTTTTTTGGAACTTTTATTCATATTTTATGTTATTATAATCCAAACGAGTCTATCATCATTTTATATTTCTTCTTTTTCTAAGAAAATGTAAATTATCCACAAAAATAATGTTTTTAATGTTAAGGTTTCCATTTTAGATTTTTTAAAGTAAATTATTAGATTGGAAATTGATTAAAATATATTAAAAATTTTTGAAATTAATAAAATAGCATATTTTTGGTTTTTTATTTTGGTTAATTGTTTTTTAAATCATTATGATAGAATTATGAAGTCATTAAACATACTAGAAAACTCAAATTGAACATTTACAATTCATGAAAAACTAAAGTATTTTAGAAAATTATCATAAATTCACCCTACCCTAATTTTGGCATGATTATTTCGAAAATGAATTTTATTTTATCAAAATAATTATATAAATATGATAATTATAAATTTTAAATACAAAAATCTTTACTTATTAAAAATAATTACGGATTAAAAATGTATCATAAAATTTAGGATAATTAAAAATAATTAATATTTCAGTAAGAGTGGTTTATCATATTATTTCATTAAAATAATTTTTATTAATAATATATCAGTTTATTATAAATATTTTTCCATTTTTAAAAAAGTTAAATTTCTATCCAAAAAATTAATTTATCAAATTCCAACTCAATTTTATTAAGCAAAGCTATTATTAAAATATAATTGATGGAATTTTTTTATTTATACAATGTAATTACACATTAAGTAACTAGGGCCACGATACATAACCCCTTATAAGTAATGTAGAAAACCTAAGAATAAGGTATAAAATGGTGATAGATTTATGGGGCTGCTCAGATAACATCGCCTAAGTGGTAATTTTGACTACATTAAACTTCTACTATATGTGATTTAAATAGAGATTCACTTGTTGAAGCTTAGCTTGGGATTGGTCAAGAGAGAAACCCAATGATATTACCTCCCTCCCATGCTCTAAAAATTGGGATTCGTACAACACAAATCGAATGGTTGGGGCCATCTTTTCTCCTTTCTATATTAATTAGTCTTTACCATTTCTACATAAAAATTGTAATATAAAACAATTTTACCAATAGTATAGTTTCAAACATTCATATTCACTGTTGGTCAAAAATGGTTGAATATGGATGGTCACATTTCCCTTTATACACACTTCATTATTTAATTTATGTTGTTTTGTTGTGTATGGTATAAACTAAGACTCATTTTCTTAGGTATCAAAAATAATTTATAAATGTTTGGTCGTTATATTCTTCCCACCTTAAGATTCATTCGTAAAATTTCAACTCATTCTATTAGTTGAGAAAAGGTGTGGGTACTTATGTTTCATTTTCTCCTCAAGTTCCTACATCACTTATTCATATATATGGTTCTTCCACAACACTTTTATGAGGTGTGTAGTCTTTTTGGGTAGAACCTCGTGTCTACGGTCTAAGATCTACACCAGCTGCTTCTCAGAAGAGAGGTCAAGTTCAAGTTGTACCACCTTAGGATTAAGTGCAAGTGAGGGATTAGGTTTGTAAATTCTTAGTAGATATACATGGAATACATCATTAACTTGAGAAATATTTGGTAGAACATAAAGCTGATAAGCCACTTCTCATATGCGATCAAGGGTTTTAAAGGGGCCAATGTACTAAGGGCTAAGCTTCCCCTTCTTCCCAAACTGTATGAAAATATTTCATGGTGGTATTCAAAGGAAAACTTTATCACCAACATCAGAATAGAAGTCCCTTTATGGGTTTTTAGAATAGATATTCTCCTGACTCTGATCAGCCTTAATGTTTTGTTGGATGACATGATCCTTTTTTCCATCTATTTAATAAGTCCAAGGACAAGAAGCTTTATCTCACCAACCACATACCAACATTAGGAGTTCTACATCGTTTCCCTTATAGAACTACAAATAGTGACATCTAAATACTTTAATACAAGTTATTGTCATATAAAAACTCAAATGATAGGAGATGTTGATTCTATACACCTTTAAATTCCATTGATATTATTCTCAACATGTCCTAATGTGTCTAAATAGTCCTTTTAGATTAGCCATCAGTTGGGGACTTATAGTTCATTCTAAAATTCTATTTAGTATTCAGATTAGGTTTAAAACTTCTCCAGAGTTTTTATGTGATCCTTGGATCTTGTTAAAAAAATGATAGAAATTCGTACCTCATGAAACCTCACCACTTCCTTTGCATAAGTCATAGAATGTTTTTCAAGAGATAAATCTTCTCTAATAGCGATTAAATAGGTAGTCTTGGTAAGATAATCCTCTAAAACCCATATCGCATTGTTTCCATTTGATGATCTCTGGAGACAAGGGACAAAGTCCATTGTGATATTGTCCCACTTCCATGTTGGTATGTGTGGTGGTTTTAATACCCATTTTAGGAAGTTATCTATCTTCTTTCACTTGTTGACACACCAAACACCTTATAGTGTAGTCTGAAATCTCATTTTTAATGTTATACCACCAAAAATGATCATGAATTTCCCTATACATTTTATTACTTCAAGGATTTATTGATAATGTAGAGCTTAAAGATTTATTCAATAGATCCTTCTTTATTTCTAGAATAGATGGAACACATTTCCCTATATGAAATTTTAGTACACCTTATTGATCAATAGTGAACTCAGGAAACTTCTCATTCTCCACATACTCTATCTTCTTATATAAAAAGGGATATTCTCTTTAATATTTCCTTATATTATCTAGTAATGCTGGTGTATAAATCATTTGGGATAGGGTTGATTATTTCTTTTCCCTTACGATTCCCATGTCCATTTTTACTATGTATTTGATCAAAGGATCACCTTGAACCCTCGTTATTATGAGCACAACATGGAATTTCCTACAAAATGCATTAGTGACGTTGTTTTATATTATAGGGTGATAAGGAATTGAATAAACATAATCTTAGAGAAGTTTCAACCATCTAATTTATCTCATGTTCAATATATTTTTTGTAAAAATATATTTCAAAATTTTTTGGTCTGTGTATATATCACATTTCACCCCATAAAGGTAGTGTCACCATATCTTTCAAGAAAAAATAATTATTTCAAACTCCATACCATATGAAGTATAATTATTCTCATGAGGCTTCAACTATCGAGATGTATGAGAAATCACCTTTTCATTTCTCATGAGGACTCACCTAAGACCTTTTAGAGATGTATTGATAAAAATAATGAATCCTACTCCAATATAGGGTAGATTTATCATAGGTATAGTAACCAATCTATTCGTTGGATCTTGTAAATTTTATTCACACTCCGTTTTCGAAATTAACTTGGACCCTTTTTGGGTTAACTGGGTTAGTGGATTAGAAATTCAAGAAAAGTTTTTCAAAAACCTCATATAATATACTTCTAATCAAAGGAAATTATGAATCTCAATTACTATTGTAGTATGAGGCCACTCCTCCATATCCTTTCTCTTGGTAGGATCAATAGAAATTCTTTCATTGGTTACAATTTTCCCCAAGAAATAAACTTAGTGTAAACAAAATACACCTTTTCTAAACATTCCAAATATCCTCTCCTTCCATAGTTTTTTCAATATAACCCTTATATGATCCTCATTCTCCACATGAATTCTTAAATATATCATAATATAATTAATATAAACTTCAAAAAAATTATCAAGGTAGTCCTAAAATAATATTCATAAAATCCCTAAATATATCAGGTGCATTATTCCATACTAAGTTCATAACAACAAACTCATAATTCCCATATCTTAATCAGAATTTCGTATTTGGAATATCTTTTTCCTTCACCCTCAATTAATGATATCTAGATTGAGGATTAATCTAATAGAAGAATTTATCCCCAAGATGCTGGTCAAATAAATAATCAATAATTGAAAGAGGGTACTTTTTCTCTACTATAATCCAATTAAGTTCTCTATAATCATTTCACAGCTTCATTGATCCATAATTATTCTTCAAAAATAGAAAAGGTGCTCCCCAAGGAGTCACACATGGCCAGATAAACCCCTTCTCCAAAAGATCTTGGAGTTGTTTCTTTAATTCCTCATTGTCTACATTTTCATTCTATAGGGAGTATTTTATATTATCTTGGATCCAAACACAAGTTCAATTGGGAACTCTACCTCTCTTTCTGGGGGAGGTCTAGGTAAATCCTTATGAAATAAGTCAATGTATTCCTATATTATTATGACATTTTCTATTTGTATAATTCCATTCCACTCTTCATATTCACCAATAATTCCCATAAAGAAGGATATGTGAGGTTCTTCTAGACAAATATTAGGTAGAGATATATCTCCTTTTAATACAACTATAGGTTTTCCATTCAAGACTACTAATATTTTCTTACCTATGCAGTTGGTCTTTTCATTATACTTTCAGAGCTAGTCCATCCTAGTATTGTGATGAATTCCAACATGGGAATAATTACTAGATTAATAATAATATTTTTCTCACTAAAGATAATATTAGAGTTTATGTACACTTTTTATTCTTGGATAATCTCTCTAGGATTATTGATTGACAATTCTACTTCTAGACATTTAGGGATTGATTCTATATTATTTATAGACTTGTAAAAAATAAAGGAATGTGTGGAACCTAAATCAGACAATGTAATTTTTAGCTTTGAGATAACAATGAGAGTACATTATACCGCATCATTTGGAGCATCAACTTCATCCATCATTATTGAAGATGCTCGACCCTACTCCCTTGTCCTATACTGAGGTTATTGGTGATTCCCCTATATTATCATCAGATTAGGATTGTGATATGAAAATTTCTCAAGTTTTCCACACATGAAGCATTGGACTTCAGGATAGGAATGTGTCATCTTCCCTTTATCATTAGTGTTTGGAATTTGAGGCTTCCCCTCACTATGATAGTTCTGAGGAAAATGGACATGTATTCCACATTTGTAACATTTCCGCTCCAGAGAAAGTAGTCCCTCTAATTCTTTTTCCCGCATATGTTTCATGTGGGAAGTTTCACTTTCTTTCCTCTTATTCTATCATGAAAGTTCCTCCCTAATATTGGCTCCATTTATCTCCTCTTTCTATCGATCTTTGGGACCAATACATCTCTTCAAGCACTAGTTCAACCTTCATAGCACTCTGTATTATCTCCTCGTATCTTTCAAAGACTCAATTGGCTATATTATTTGATAGATAGGATATTTGTCTCCAAAATAATCTATCAATATTTCCATTAGGATCCATGAACAATCTATATTTTTAATAATAAATTATTTTCAATTTCATATAATAGCTTATAATGGATTCTTTTTCCTTCTTCTTAAACTCTGTGGATTACTTCTCCATTTTTGGTTACATCGAATGGGGGAAATATTTTTTGAAAAAGGTTCCCTTAAACTCTTCCCACTCTATAGAATCAATATCCCTTCTTTGTTTTTTATTTTTAATTTGTGTCCACCACTGATTAGATTCTCCCTATAAGTCATAAATATCCATGGTGACTTTGTCTTGTTTTGAAAAATGGGTTACATAAAATATCTTTTCTATAGATCTTATCCAGTGTTCAGAAATCAATGGGTTGGAGGATCCACTAAAAGAAGGTGGTTGTTGATGCATAAAGTTCTCAATAAAAATTTACTCCCTTCAAGGTGAATCATGTCTCCCAGATTGATTCAAGTTATTTTTCATAACTCGAGTCATTTGATTCATCATTCTCATAAATTTTTATATTCCAGTGTCCATCTGAGGGCCATCAGCACATGGTCTATTGCACCCACCATTTACACAGTTCCTTCTATTTCCCTCTATTCTCTAAATTAAAAAAAAAAATTAGTGAGAAAAAAGTTTCTTTTAATAATATTATAATTATATAGGTATTTTATGTCTTAAAAAATCATACTTAAATATCTTATTCTTTAAAAATAATTATATTTTCTATAAATCATTCATAATGGTTTATAAAAACATATGATTAACCAAAAATATCATCTGAGATTTTTGAACAAGGAGTGTATAAAGGCATGTTGTTGTACACCATTTCCCATTTTAGATTCTCTAAAATCATTTTTTATGTTTTTACCCATAAATACATTTTTTATAAATCCAAATCCACTTTTCAGTATCCATACATAGATTTATTTACTTAGAAACCACTTACATAATACTTCACTAAAATACTAAGATGATTTCCTATATTTAAACATTTATACAGGGTTCTTTCTAAAGTTTTCAAATCATAATTTCCACAAATAAATAAACCATAATTTGATACCAACTATGTAATCCTACCATTTTATTAAATAGATTTATCATTACATTTTACAAATAGAGGATCTTTTAAAGTTTAGTTTCTTGGAAAAAAGTTATGTAATATATGAAATCATAGAAAATTATTCTAATAAAATTGAATGTATTCATAAAGGATTCATCATAAGTATATTAACTCCATTGGATAACTTTAGTACATACATAAGAGTAAGGGGTGAGTATGAGGCCCAGTAAAGGAAATTAAGGGAAACAGTTTACATGTGATTTTTAGAAATATCAATAAGAACATAAGGAATGTCATTATGGCATGACAAATGAAAAACAAGGCACATAATAATATAAATTAAATTAATAATAAATTAAAAATGTGTATATAACATTTAAATGAGACATTCATAAGTATATCTCTATGGTTTTTCACTAAGCTATCATAAAAATAACCAAGGTTATTCACCAAGGTATGATAAAACGTGTCATCTTAAGAGATTAAATTCATTATCCAATGCATTAGAGCACTATCACGGTAATCCCTTAATATATATTAACTAATTTTAGGCACATATATCATAATAAAACCTTTCATTAATAACTCTTGGTGAATAAATGAAAAGGGGTTTCATATCAAAACCAGGGTGTTTCAAAATTGCTTACAAAACATGATCCTTATGTTATTTTTAACCGCAAAAAAGGGAATGTGGGTTTTATGTATGTAAATAATAGAATAAAATAAATCATTTTTATGTATTTGTTAATTCACATGAAAAATAAATATTTTTAGGTATTCATAATAATAAATTAAAATTTAATTTCATTGTGTGAAGAGAGAAATTTTGAGCAGTAAAATCGGTCGCATAACGAGTATGAATATTTGTTTTATAAAAGGATAAAAAGAGAGGGTATAGAGATATCATAATGTTAAAAAATAATTTGTAAGTAATTTAATTATTTAAAAATAAATAATTTATATTTACTATAACATTAAAAATACATATACAAAAATAGGTTTATGAAACGAAGAGAAAAGAAGGATATTTCCCTTACCTTGAAAAGTAACTACTAAAACATTAGGATTGTAACATAGGGAGATTAAATACCCATTATGGGGAATAATTTGTAGGTAAAACTTTTATATATTCTTGATTTATGGATTTTCAGTGAAATTAAATTTATAAATGTGTTGGTATTTATAGAAAAATGGATGATTTATTTTATAAGCCTTCAAAACCTGGGTTGTGGAAAATCCAAAACCATGCAATTTCCCTTAGTATTTGCTAATGGTTTTAGAGATATGGGTAATATTTTATGTTATTTCAATCTAAAAGATTAAATCATAATTTTATATATATTTTTGGTGTAGAAAAGTATTATTTCTACAAAAATAATGTTTTTAATGCTAAAGTTTCCATTTTAGAATTAGCAAGTAAATTACCGGATTGAAAATTGATTAAAATATTTTAAAAAAATTATTTTAATAAAATAAAAATTTTATAGGTCATGTATTGTATATAATTAGTTTTTATATCATTATGACATGATAATTAAGTCTTTTAACATAACGAAATACTCAATCTGTACTTTTTACTATTCATGAAAAAATTATGTATTTTTAAAAAGTAACATAAATTCACCCAAACATAATTTTGGTGTGAGTATTTCCAAAATAATAATTATTTTATCTAAAAACCTCTATAAATAGGAGAAATATGGATTTTAAATTTTATCAAACCTTATTTATTAAAAATAACAGCATATTAAAAATGCATAGTAAAATCTATGACACATAAAAAAATTATTTTGTCATTAATATTTCAATATGAGTGTTTTTATAATATTATTTCATTCAAATAATTATTATTACAAATATTTTAGTTAATTATAAATATTTATATCTTTTCTATGAAGTACAATTTCTATTTGAAAATCAATTTATTAAATTCCAACTCAATTTTATTAAGAAAAACTATTCTTAAAATGGAATTGATCGAACCAATTTTATTTATATAATGAAATAATACTTTGAATAACTTTTTCATAGACAAAAAACCCTATATAAAACCCACATACAACCTAAGGGTACTGTGTGTGATGGGGATATATTCTTATGGAATCTTATCTAACATCACCTGAGTGTTAATTTCCACTAACTTGAACTTCTCCCATAAGTGATTTAGTTTGAACTTAACTTATTGAAGACCAGTTTGGGGTTTATCAAGAATGAATCCTAGTGATACAACCCCCTCCCAAGCTCTGACAAATGGGATTCATACAGAATGAATCTACTGGTTGAGGCCATCAATTCTTCTCTCTGCATTGATTATTATTTATCATTTCTACTTAAAATTTATAACATAAAAATTTATTAAAAAGAGTGTAGTTTCCAAATATCATATTGAAAAACATAAAAAAAATTGAATCCCAATGGTCAAATTCCTATATATACACACCAATTTATTAATGAGATTTATGGTACAAAATAACTTCCATTTTCTTAGGAATCAAATATCATTTAAAAGTTTTGGGATGTTACAGTAGAAAATCCTTACACTTTCATTATTGGCCATTGATCACCTCAAGATTCACTTATAAATGAATCTTATTTATCTAACTATACACTATACTAGATGTTGGAGGAACATCTCACTCTGTTCTTGGGAGGGTTATTGGAGAAGGAATCTCTCTAGGGCTTTAAGAAGAATCTTCAGATTTTTTTTGGAAAACAAATAAATTATCCATATTAAAAAATAAAATAATTAGGTTTTTATACCTCTAGAGTTAGAAATAAATAATTAAAAAAGTTCCCTTTATTATTTATTTCATCCCTATGTAACCCCATTTTTATAATAATATTTTTATTATTATTTCTTCACATGTGCTTAACATAAAAATTAAGTTAAATGTTATTTAATCCAATAATATTCGATAAAAATTATATCTAATTGGACTATTAAATACAGTTAGAATTCGTCCAAAGTATTTATCAGAAATTGAATAATGACTATTTATTTAATAAATAAATATCACTATATTATACACTAATAAATAAATAAATATTATATTCACAAAATAGAAAACAAATATTTATTCAATATTCCTCTCACATAATATTATCTCAAATAACTGGTGATAGAATATATGTAATCAATAAAATATAAATAATTATTAAACCATGTGTGGGAATAATATTTATTAAACTTATTACATAAAAAATAATAATATATTATTTAACTGAGATTCCAGATATACTTATTGTGTGACCCTATAGGCATCATTCTCAGTGGAATTAGGAGAAGCATCCTAAATTACAAGGTTATCATTTGGAAACACCCCAATGAACCCATATAGAAATAATTTAATGTATTAATTATATAATATCTCATAAGGGAACTCACTGTGTAATAAAGTCCCTTCGTGATATCTCTAATCAATCTGGTTTAATGTTATTTTCATCAACCTATGTGTTTGATGTCTCTTTATTTAACTTTCTATAAATTGAAATTTTATATAGAACATTGATTCCATGGATTTATTTAGGCTATATAATTTCCATTAAAGGTCCTAAGATATCAAATTATGTTAAATAACATAAGGGAAAAAATCCTTTCTTGCATTCTCCATTAATGAAATATTACCCATGATGCACCTAATTTATCTTACCTCACCATGAACATATGACATCAAAATTTTCAACAATACATAAATTATGTGACTTATAACAATCATTAATAATAATAGTAAATTCTAAGGAACAATACACACATATACATAAAGGAACATATGATAACGCATATAAATGCATATTTCCTACTCGTAGGTATTATCTCATATTATCATATACTAGATATTAACAAGGGTATACACCATGACAAGGTGCCTCAAAATCCAAATAGTATCCAAACTGAATAGACTATTTTATTTTTGTTCCTAACGCGATGTCATCTAGATATAGAACAAATATGCAATAATATTATCTTGCCATTCATAGGTTCTCATTATAGCGGGGAACTGTTATGACCTTTCAGTGCGACAACAACTCTTATAAATTATCAAATTAATTTCATGAATAATAAAAATAATGATGTGATAATGACTTTATTAATATTAAAAACAATGAATAATTGTCATCATAAATTACACGTGAGTTGGATCTAGGGAACCAACTCTGACATTAATAACCTCTATAAGGTGTAATCTTTAGTAAAAAATGGATTTATGAGTAGTGATAAGGCCCCATAGGTTTGAGTTATGGTTTTTTATTATTATTATGGGGATAATTATATGGAACTTGAGATGAATATAAAGAAATATAGGGATTGAAATTTCATATATATATTCATGCATCATATAGTTTAGTGGCATAATAAGACAATATTATATATATTATTACTAATATATATATATATATATGAAATCCCTTAATTAATTAATTAAAAACTAATAAAGTTAAAAAAAATTCATATATACTTTTTTAGGTGTTATAAAATTTGTTAAAGTCCCCCGCATATATATATTTTTATTTATACTTATCACATTTTTCAGGAAAATGATATATTCTTAAAGAAATATAATCCATGAACATGAACATGTCGTATCCATTTTATCTAGTATTTACTATAGACCATGAAAATTATTTCATGTCTGATAATATGTTTAGAGTTATTAAATAATCTATGTATGTAAGTATTCTACATGTTCTATGATAGTAATGAATTAATAGAATTTTTTTAAAAACTTGATTTTTTAAATGATACTTATTTCTATCTTACAAATTTATCATAGTAATTTTAATAAATTTGAATACTTAAGCATGAAATTTATCTTATACAAAGTAATATTTTGTTATTGTTCATTATTCATTAATAGTAATATACTACTAAAATTAGTATTGTGTGTAGAGACCCGAAGCATGACGTACATGGACATTACATTACTTTTGCGGAATACTTAGTACATAACAAAAACACACACACAAGGATCGTAATAGTTTAGTGTATTTGGAAACTCGGAACGTAATCTTCTAATAGTGGTGAAAGATCTTCAATATCTCCCATAAAGATCTTCCCTTTTTTTTACCTAAAACCTTTCTTTATATCCTGGGGAAACGAAAACATAAAAGGGTGAGCTCAAATGCTCAGCAAGGTCAAATAAAGGAAATAAAAATCATATCATATCTTTTTGAAAATCATAACCTGCAAAAGAGATCATAATATCTTAACATGGAATAAATCATAGAAGTGAAAATGAGATCCCCATAATCATATCATAAAACTTGAAACTTTGTGGCATGCACACATGATCATGGAAAATCATTTCTTGTTAGTCATGACTCATTGCCAAGACTATCTTAGTGGACAAAGTCCCTTTCTGAATCGAGTAACCCTCGTTTCAGTCCTGTTTCACTGAACCGGTATAACCTACCGTTCCAGCCCTGTCTATCTCATGAGATATAAAATCTTTAACCAATGAATTGGAGGGAGATATAGGTCCCACCCATCTTATAATTAATCCTTTCTTATGTGTGCCACATAATCATACATCATCGCATAACACATGTAACAAAAATGGGATTCTTGAAACATCGTGACATCATAAATCAATTAATATAAGATAAAGGAATTCATAAAAATATTTCCATCACAAAATAATCAAACCAATGTAATAATAGGGATAAAAACAGAACCCTTTTATTATCTTAGATGGAAAATAATTTTGATAAAACACTTGAATTGAATTCTTGAGGAAAATATCATTTCTTCTTCAAAATCAATTTCTTTTCACAAAATATCATGCAATTTTAAAAGAAAGAGATTTTATTGAAAATAGTCATGAAATATTTTGGAGGAAGGTTCATGAAAATAAGGCTTTATAAAAACGTAAAAATCCGTTCGTGCCGTATAAGTTAAAAAAACATTCTTCTCGTACTTTTGTCGGAAAGTCAAAAAGTACCTTGTATGAAAAAAAACGAAAAAAGATTCCATTCATATCCTTTACTAAAAACTCACCGAAGGGTAAAATTGTATTTAAAAAATTGTAGGTGGATGGAAATAATATTACATATTGAGGAAACATGGATGTGGATGATAAAATACACCCCAGTAAATACTAATGTATAAACAATCTCGGATAAAAATGAGATTGTGATATTTCCCTTACCTTAGGTCTGATTTGCTTCGTAAGTGTCCGAACCTCCTGTATAATGATTTAAATAATGTCATTTACTTATTATAGAATCATATTCATTGTTATGATATCATATATGGTTCACTTATGACTTTATATTACCTGTTCTTTTGTAAATTCCATGTTAACGAGCGTTTTGGGTAAAATTGTTTCATTTGTCGTCCGTGTTTTGACTTGTAATTATTCATATGATTACTTAGATCATGATTACTTAATTCCAGAACATAAAACATGATTTATATATATATATATATTCAGGATATACATATATATAATAAATCATTAAATGGAATGAAATACACCGTTCATGGAGACGGTAGTCCGTACGTACGCATGAACGCTGTTTTCATTTCCTTATTGAATTTAATGGAATTAAGTACATGACATACATATAAATATATAAATAAATCCAGTATCATTATTATGTCATATATTTCATTAGTACATATTATATATAATTTATAATCATTCTTAAATGGTTAACATGGAGAATGAATCTCATCGCGTCATGGAGACGGTAGTCCGTACGTACGCACGAGCGATGATATCATTTCCATAAATATTGAATTGAATTGGAGTGGATTATACAATATATCAGAATCAATATGATGTTGTAATAACTATGTATAGTTATTATTTACACCATTATACCCATCCCTGTAAGGTGGTGGTGGAAAATAGATTACACCACGGCGTGGAGACGGTATTCCGTACGTACGCACGCGCGGTGATTTCTTTTTCCTTAGGATGGATAGATGGTGAAATAGGGTTGTTTCATACTTATAATAACATATCAGTATATGAGTGATAATGATGTTATTACTTCATAATTAAACAACCTAAGAAGAAGAAGTGGAAGAAGAAATAAAGATGAAAGAATTGGTAACTGTAATTACCTCTTCTTTGAAGCGCCTCTTTGAGACCTCCTCTTAGGGCACTAAAATTGGTCTATGAGGAAGACCAAAACCTCTAGGATGTTTCTAGGGAAGTGTAGAAGTGATTTTGGCAGGGGTTGGCCGAGCATGAGTACTCAAATTGGTGTGAGGAGGAGGGGGAGGAGGTGTCCTTTTATAAGGGAGGAGAGGGGCACTTTAGGAATATCTCAAAATATTATTTTATATTAAAGTCAAAATTGGTTTATAATGGTTCCAAAGGGTCTTATTTCGAAGATAAAGTGGGGATGGGTCTAAATCCAATCAACCAATAGGATTTATACAAGTTTAGGGTATTATTTTAACCTTATCAATTAGATTTAACTCTAAGTTAAATAATTTAACTTTTACCGTGTCTTTTTGTTTTCTTACACTATATGGTTAATACACTTACTATAACATGCCAAACTAACACCAAATTGTTTATTATTAGTATATATATCCTTATATAAGTCATTTGTCCGAACCTTATGTTTTTAGGAATAAAATAACAATTAATAATATAATATTTGATTTAAAAACTATTTTGTGTCAATTTTGACACTATTTGATATATGATTTTTGTGAAAGTCATAACAGAATTATATGTTCGAACAAAGTTGATTAAATCAACACTAATATATCATAGTGACCTAAAAAATTAGTGTAATTCATAAAAAGTCTCAAATTACATTTATTTTGGTGTTTATAACATCAATTATGTCAATATTTCATTAATAAGATAATTACTGCATCATCATTGTGTCATAAATAAATTAAATTATTTAATGTCTAAAAATTACAAATAAAATACCATTATGTATGAAATATTTTTAACTTTCTAATGAATTTTTATAGTCGAATTTATCTTATGTATAACCCCATATTAAAAATGATTTACTTATTAAACTTTGATTTTAACTATTTTAACCCTTCTTTAAATAAATTAATAATAAATGTCCTAATCTAATCCAAGTGGGCCTAAATGGTCATATTTTATTCCTAAGTTTGTTTTTGGTCGAATTACACTTTTCCAATAGAATTAGGGCATTTGTTAGGGTAATAATAATATCATTTTTACCCTTAATTACCCTATTTACTTTTAACCGTGGTAAAAAAAAGTAAAAAGTTACTATTCACCAAAAAATTATTTTCATCTCATTGAACCACATTTTAGTCCTTGATATTAACCGTGTCTCTCGGATTTTCGAAATTCCACTCACAGAAGCGGTAAAATTATGTTTTATGCAAAATTCAGTTTTTAACCTACCACTTAGTGGTTTCACTATTCATCAAAAATTGAAAGTTTTCAGAAAAATACCAAAATTTCACCCTAGGCTAATTTCGGTATTCCGAATCCAAAAATGAAGTCCATTTTGAAAGATAAAATTTATAAAATTTCAAAAAGTGGTTATTACTATTCATAATGGCTAGTTTTAATAATATTTTAATAGCATATCGTTGTTTAGTGAAACTCAGTATTGCGTACGACACAAGCTATCGGGGAAGGTCGTGATTGCGTTTAAAGTAAGCCAAGCAAGTGTGTAGTGAAAGATTCCATTGATGATATAAAAACAAAATATTACTCATAAAAATCTCGGGTGTTACATTCTACCCCCCTTAAAAAGAATTTCGCCCTCGAAATTCGTCGGGGTTATAAATGGTTTACTATTCGAAAGTTTCATTAATAGAAACCCACATCGTAAAAAGGAATACCAAAACCAATATTTTAAAACAAAAGTATGAAACTTAACGGTTACCCAAATAAACTAATCACTGGGTTTCCACATAGGTGAAAATATGGATATGGAAGAAAAATCAAACCATCATGTTCTGATGGAGATTGGTAGAGAACATGGCTATGGAAAAGCCAACAATCATAAATCCATAAATTTTTGACGATCTAAGGTACCATCCGATTCATCAGGTATAAGATCACTAGGACAACATTTTTGGTTTTTAAGATCATTTCCCTAAAGTTGAAAATTTGAATTAGAATAAATACTTTCTTTATTTTGGTACAATCTCACTGTTGTTCGTGCCTTTAACAATTTCCACTTCATCTCTTAAATAAATGAAGTTGAATTTGTTATTCGTGAAGTGTTAGCAGATCATGTGATAGAATGACGGGTCATTCAATCTGTCTCAAACAAAAGGTTAGCAATAAAATTATATACATAAGTCGATCTATAGTGAGATTAATCATATATGGTTCCTAAAATGAACTTATACTTCATATATCATATTTCTTAATATAATAAAACTAGTTTCTAATAAACAGGGACTTCCTGTAGTCCAGTGGTAGGCGATAAAGGCCAGTCGCACTTCGGTTGTAGGTTCGATTCCCACATCCTTGTCCGACGCGATGGGCTGTCGCCCGTCCTGCAGGTTGTCCTTTTTCTACTATAACATCCCATCAATAATATCGAAAAAAACTTCTATCCTTAAACAATACTCACTTATGCCCAACATAATCTATTTCAATCTTTAGGATTATCCATAATACTGCAGTCCACTCTCATAACATAGTGAAAACAATTACCAGAGATTTAATACCATCGTTGATCCCCATATATCATAAGATATGTTTTTTTTGTCACATTCCAAACATTCAAAGTCCTTAATCATGTATTCTCTTGAATACCTTAGTGAAAACATGAATGCAGTTTAAAGTTAACACTTTCCACATACCAAAATCCTCAAAATTCTATATACTCAAACCATGATATCACTTAGTCCTTATATTAATCATGAGCTCATGAATACTATTAAACATTTCATTTTCTCATTTTCCCTTCATTATGCGCATATCATCTTATTTCCAAAAAATATCTCAATCACTTTGAATACCATATCAATAAATATTGCAATACTCAATGATACAACATTATTTTGGAATCCCATTACATAAACACTTAATCATTCCACCACATCATTGTCATATTCAACATTGCCTATAGTGATCGCATGTGACTTCCCTTTGTCCTTTGCCTTTAGTGGTTTCTCATGTTGATCATCACTAACCCTTGGATTAGGGCATTTATTAGCATAATGCCCCATTTCCTTGCACTTGAAGCATTGAAGTGTTGGTGGTGCGTTCTCTGTAGTGTTTGCTTTATTCACATCATTAGAATTACTTTGACACTCAGCTGCTCGATGACCTTCTTTTCCACACTTAAAACATTTTCTAGTCCCTTTAAGACAGTCTCCACCATGCTTCTTTCCACACTTTGTGCATAAGGAAACATTCATCTTCTTTTCACCATTATTCTGAGATTTCTCCTTGAACTCCATCTTTCGTTTCTTGTCAAAACCATGAGATGGATATGTAACACCAACTTCCATTTCTACCTTGATAGTACAACACACAATTTCTTCATAGCTACTGAAGTCTCTTATAGCTAATGCCCTTCTAAGACTTGGTTTTAAGCCACTGAAAAATCGATCAACTTTACTTTCAGGTTGGATGATAATGCCAGATGCATACCTTGCAAGTCTTGTAAAATTCGCTTCGTATATACCAACAGATTCGTCATCCTTTTGCTTTAGTTCAAGAAACTCCTTCTCCATATTTGTTCGAAGAATACGAGGGAAGTACTTATTGAAAAATAAGTTCTTGAACTCGTCCCATTCCATGGACTCAATTTCATCTCTTTGCCTTGTATTCTTGATAAGATTCCACCATTGATCAGCTTCACCTTCCAAACGATATACTGCTAAGATGACTTTATCATGTTCAGAACATTGAAGAACTGAAAATATCTTTTCAGTGGTACTGATCCATTGTTCAGCAACAAGTGGATCAGAAGACCCACTGAAAGAAGTTGGACGTTGCCTCATGAAGGACTCAATAGAATATTGTTCCCTTCTCTGCTCATTTGGAAGTCCACAATGATTCATAGCTTGTGTAAGTATAGCAATAAGATTTTGCACTCCATCTCCCATAACATTTGTTTGTTCAGGAGGACAATCATTGTATTGTCCATTGCATTGATCAACACGGTTCCTTCGGGTTCCAGCCATCGTCTAAAACCCAAAAAGAATAGTGTGAGAGGCAAAAATCATGCTAGGGAAAACAACATAATAAAGGGGGAGTACCTTCAATATCTAACATCTTAGGTTTAATTCTATGATCATTAGCGTAATTCTAGTACTATAACCTATACGTATACTTAACCTTAGGGACATCCCAAGACATACCTTAGAAATATCTCTAGGGATCTCACTAATGTTCTCGCATCCTAGTTTCCAAAGGTTGACTAAACCTTTCCTCTGCTACCAACTGTAGCGGTCTGGAATTACTTCCAGTGGACTATAGTTTATACCTATCAGGGCACTCCATGAGCGGCTACAACCCCTAGGCGGGACACACCACCATCCCCAGTGGCAGCCATTTCCTCATGAAGCCCTTGGGCGGAGAGCCATGTTTCGTCCAACGCTCACATGTGAGAGTTCCCAAGGATCGGATACATTCCTACCTCCTTTGCCTCTGATACCAACTGTAGAGACCCGAAGCTTGACGTACATGGACATTAAATTACTTTTGCGGAATACTTAGTACATAACAAAAACACACACACAAGGATTGTAATAGTTTAGTGTCTTTGGAAACTCGGAACGTAATCTTCTAATTGTGGTGAAAGATCTTCAATATATCCCATAAAGATCTTCCCTTTTTTTTACCTAAAACCTTTCTTTATATCCTGGGGAAAGGAAAACATAAAAGGGTGAGCTCAAATTCTCAGCAAGGGAAAATAAAGGAAATAAAAATCATATCATATCTTTTTGAAAATCATAACCTGCAAAAGAGATCATAATATCTTAACATGGAATAAATCATAGAAGTGAAAATGAGATCCCCATAATCATATCATGAAACTTGAAACTTTGTGGCATGCACACATGATCATGGAAAATCATTTCTTGTTAGTCATGACTCATTGCCAAGACTATCTTAGTGGACAAAGTCCCTTTCTGAATCGAGTAACCCTCGTTTCAGTCCTGTTTCACAGAACCGGTATAACCTACCGTTCTAGCCCTGTCTATCTCATGAGATATAAAATCTTTACCCAATGCATTGGAGGGAGATATAGGTCCCACCCATCTTATAATGAATCCTTTCTTATGTGTTCCACATAATCATACATCATCGCATAACACATGTAACAAAAATGGGATTCTTGAAACATCGTGACATCATAAATCAATTCATATAAGATAAAGGAATTTATAAAAATATTTCCATCACAACATAATCAAACCAATGTAATAATAGGGATAAAAACAGAACCCTTTTATTATCTTAGATGGAAAATAATTTTGATAAAACACTTGAATTGAATTCTTGAGGAAAATATCCTTTCTTCTTCAAAATCAATTTCTTTTCACAAAACATCATGCAATTTTAAAAGAAAGAGATTTTATTGAAAATAGTCATGAAATATTTTGGAGTAAGTTTCATGAAAATAAGGCTTTATAAAACCATAAAAATCCGTTCGTGCCGTATAAGTTAAAAAAACATTCTTCTCGTACTTTTGTCGGAAAGTCAAAAAGTACCTTGTATGAAAAAAAACGAAAAAAGATTCCTTTCATATCCTTTACTAAAAACTCACCGAAGGGTAAAATTGTATTTAAAAAATTGTAGGTGGATGGAAATAATATTACATATTGAGGAAACATGGATGTGGATGATAAAATACACCCCAGTAAATACTAATGTATAAACAATCTCGGATAAAAATGAGATTGTGATATTTCCCTTACCTTAGGTCCGATTTGCTTCGTAAGTGTCCGAAACACCTGTATAATGATTTAAATAATGTCATTTACTTATTATATAATCATATTCATTGTTATGATATCATATATGGTTCACTTATGACTTTATATTACCCGTTCTTTTGTAAATTCCATGATAACGAGCGTTTTGGGTAAAATTGTTTCATTTGTCGTCCGTGTTTTGACTTGTAATTATTCATATGATTACTTAGATCATGATTACTTAATTCCAGAACATAAAACATGATTTATATATATATATATTCAGGATATACATATATATAATAAATCATTAAATGGAATGAAATACACCGTTCATGGAGACGGTAGTCCGTACGTACGCATGAACGCTGTTTTCGTTTCCTTATTGAATTTAATGGAATTAAGTACATGACATACATATAAATATATAAATAAATCCAGTATCATTATTATGTCATATATTTCATTAGTACATATTATATATACTTTATAATAATTCTTAAATGGTTAACATGGAGAATGAATCTCATCGCGTCGTGGAGACGGTAGTCCGTACGTACGCACGAGCGATGATATCATTTCCATAAATATTGAATTGAATTGGAGTGGATCATACAATATATCAGAATCAATATGATGTTGTAATAACTATGTATAGTTATTATTTACACCATTATACCCATCCATGTAAGGTGGTGGTGGAAAATAGATTACACCACGGCGTGAGGACGGTATTCCGTACGTACGCACGCGCGGTGATTTCTTTTTCCGTAGGATGGATAGATGGTGAAATAGGGTTGTTTCATACTTATAATAACATATCAGTATATGAGTGATACTGATGTTATTACTTCATAATGAAACAACCTATGAAGAAGAAGTGGAAAAAGAAATAAAGATGAAAGAATTGGTAACGGTAATTACCTCTTCTTTGAAGCGCCTCTTTGAGACCTCCTCTTAGGGAACTAAAATTGGTCTTTGAGGAAGACCAGAACCTCTAGGATGTTTCTAGGGAAGTGGAGAAGAGATTTTGGCATTTGTTGGCCGAGCATGAGTGCTCAAATTGGTGTGAGGAGGAGGGGGAGGAGGTGTCCTTTTATAAGGGAGGAGAGGGGCACTTTAGGAATATCTCAAAATATTATTTTATATTAAAGTAAAAATTGGTTTATAATGGTTCCAAAGGGTCTTATTTCGAAGATAAAGTGGGTATGGGTCGAAATCCTATCAACCAATAGGATTTAGACAAGTTTAGGGTATTCTTTTAACCTTATCAATTAGATTTAACTCTAAGTTAAATAATTTAACTTTTACCGTGTCTTTTTGTTTTCTTACACTATATGGTTAATACACTTACTATAACATGCCAAACTAACCCCAAATTGTTTATTATTAGTATATATATCCTTATCTAAGTCATTTGTCCGAACCTTAGATTTTTAGGATTAAAATAACAATTAATAATATAATATTTGATTTAAAAACTATTTTGTGTCAATTTTGACACTATTTGATATATGATTTTTGTGAAAGTCATAACAGAATTATATGTTCTAACCAAGTTGATTAAATCAACACTAATATATCATAGTAACCTAAAAAATTAGTTTAATTCATAAAAAGTCTCAAATTACATTTATTTTGGTGTTTATAACATCAATTATGTCAATATTTCATTAATAAGATAATTACTGCATCATCATTGTGTCATAAATAAATTAAATTATTTAATGTCTAAAAATTACAAATAAAATACCATTATGTAGGAAATCTTTTTACCTTTCTAATGAATATTTATAGTCGAATTTATCTTATGTATTACCCCATATTAAAAATGATTTACTTATTAAACTTTGATTTCAACTATTTTAACCCTTCTTTAAATAAATTAATAATAAATGTCCTAATCTAATCCAAGTGGGCCTAAATGGTCATATTTTATTCCTAAGTTTGTTTATGGTCGAATTACACTTGTACAATAGAATTAGGACATGTGTTAGGGTAATAATAATATCCTTTTTACCCTTAATTACCCTATTTACTTTTAACCGTGGTAAAAAAAAGTAAAAAGTTACTATTCACCAAAAAATTATTTTCATCTCATTGAACCACATTTTAGTCCTTGATATTAACCGTGTCTCTCGGATTTTCGAAATTCCACTCACAAAAGCGGTAAAATTAAGTTTTATGAAAAATTCAGTTTTTAACCTACCACTTAGTGGTTTCACTATTCATCAAAAATTGAAAGTTTTCAGAAAAATACCAAAATTTCACCCTAGGCTAATTTCGGTATTCCGAATCAAAAAATGAAGTCCATTTTGAAAGATAAAATTTATAAAATTTCAAAAAGTGGTTATTACTATTCATAACGGCTAGTTTTAATAATATTTTAATAGCATATCGTTGTTTAGTGAAACTCAGTATTGCGTACGACACAGGCTATCGAGGAAGGTCGCTATTGCGTGTAAAGTAAGCCAAGCAAGTGTGTAGTGAAAGATTCCATTGATGATATAAAAACAAAATATTACTCATAAAAATCTCGGGTGTTACATTGTGTTAATAATGATTCATTATAAAAATTTGAAATATGTTTTTTTAAGTACTTAGTAAGCCACTTACATGGATTTTTTTATTACATATATGATAAATAATTTTTCGTATTTTTAGAAAGTAAACTGGATAATTTTTTTCTTAAAATATATATTGTTAGTTTCTTTTCAAATTATTTTTCTATAAAATTAGATGAGTAGAAATAGTTTACTGAAAATATTTTGAAAAATGGAATGAGGAAATTTTAATTTTTTTTAAATTGATAAGTTTTATATAGTAATTTATTAAAATGAAAGATTTTTGAAAGATTTTTGACCATTGGTTTTAAAATGGGAAATATATTTTCTATAAAATAGTTTATTCATGATAGTGTATTTAATAAATTTGAATTTAGTTATAGGGAAGGTATATTAAACCCAACATGACTCATAAATAGGACATATTAGAAGATTAAGGGTAGTTTGATAGTGATATTTATTGATTTAATGTATATTAGTATAATAGCCAACAATAATACAGGATGTGAAATTCAATGTAATTTTGAATTTTTATCCTCGATCAGGGTTTGTTTCATGAATTGGGACTTAGATATTAAATTATATCATTGAAACATATAAGAGATATAATTTTGGATGTGGAATAAGATTGAGTTGGTGGTTCATATTCTTAGTTAAGCATCAGTAAAGGGTTGTAGTGACCCTTTTCCAAAATTTCACCTATAGGAAACCACCACTACATGGAGACTGAGTATCATGGCATGGAGGCTTGAGTTTGGTAACTTCCTGTTTCTATGGTGAAGGGTTCTACCATGGTGGCCTATGATGGGGAAAGACCATTATATAGTAGGAGGTTGTGTCGTGGGTTCCCATGGGTGGATACCTCATGGTGTATCTATGTGGGGGTATACAATAAAGAAGGAGGAGGATACGGGTTCATACATGTTCCCTATTGAGGGTCAGTTGCATCATAGCTAATAGGGCCTTTTACTATTGTGGGCTAGCCGAGAAGATATATTATGTAACCTCGAGGCTTATATATGGTGGGTGATTAGGGATAAATGACTCAATTTATCCCTAAGGTGGGACGAATCATGGATCCTTGATCCATGTCACAACTAAAGGCCAAGGTAGGGATTTATGCCACAAACCTGGTAGTTTCACTGAATGTTCATCATGTGTGAGGGCCTTTCATTATGCACTCTATAATCATTTCATAAGGGGGATGCCATCAAATATTTGTTAGGGTATTACTATTAATTTACCAACACCCCCCCCCCCTTATGTTTGGGAGAAGAACTTGGGGGACATTAAATTGGATCTTACACTTATCCTCCTTCCGTTTGACACCCCTTAGAAAGGGGAAAATTTATTGGTAGTTTTTTTAAATTCTAGGTATTTATCTCCATTCATTGTTTTCTATTTTGGTTTCTTTTTGTTATCTATTTATTTGCGATATTTTTACTAGGTTTTTTGTTCTTATTCCACCAATTTATAGTTTAATTGTGTGAGGATGATGGGGATTTTTCTCAAATATACTAAAGGAGGTTGATTAGCCACTAAATGAGGATAATATTAATTATTAATATATATAATATTCATGTGCTTTATTATTCATAAACACCATTTTAGTGCATTTTACACTTTGAATATCATTTCACATTATGATTGCAATTCTTTCTTAAAATGCACTATTATGTGGTCCATTTTGTAACATCATTTAAAGTACCCAATGATTCATCTGATTTTAAGGAATAAAATTATACATATTTTAATTTTATATTTTTGGAAATTTATTTATACTTAAATATTAACATGTTTGATTTAGGGATCAATGAAGAATTCTTAGAAGAAGATGGGGATATTTTGTGATTAAAGGAAACAATTCTGGAGAAGTCAGATTGGACACTATTCCACTGATGAGAATGTTGGGACCACATTTCAAACCCAATTAAGCCCAAATTTGGTAGAAGGATAGAATAAATATAGAGTAATAAATACTTCTTCAGTATCTAGTGATAACTCGTCCTCCATTGGGGTCATTTAGGAGGGCCAAGTTAGCGATAAAATTCTGGGCCAGATTCTGCGGCCCAGAAAAACAACCCACTAATATAATTATATCTCCGAATCTAGAAATCCAAATTGGACCACGTTTTACAGGAGGTTAGCATAAATCCGGGGCTCCATTTTCTTCTTCTATGTCCTACTCTGATTCAGCCATCTAAAAGCCCTTCCAAGCGCGTCTGTTCAGATGATGAAAGATGGCTTCCACCTCAGGTCCAATATGGAAAAGTCCAAGTTCCACAAGCTTTCCACCCACCTATGTCCTACCACAATTAATTGATAAGACATATACTGTTGGAGGCTCGACCCAAGGCTTCAAAAATCATATTTAAGTCAGTGGTGGTGGAGGAGTTTATGATCTTTGAGCTTTCTTTCATTGTAATGTTATGCTGCGGTTTTGTTGTCTCAAATTTTTCTTCCACATGTAAGTTGTTTTAATTCATCCTTGTTCTTAATAAAATTTCTTCTTTTATTATTATTCTTGTTATTCTCCTTATAACTTTGATACCTTTGGTTCATAGTGTGAAATTTTTCATACCAAACCTTGTGAGATTATCACACAACGGTGGGGTGATTGTTATTTTATTGTGTTTTTTTTTCTTCTCCATTTCATCCCTCATGAGTCTACTTTCTGCTTCCATTGAAACCATAGCATCAATGGAGGGCTAACCCACTTCTGGGTTGATCCAAGGGAGTATAAGTGTGATGGATTGGATGTTATTTATCACCCCATTAATGTATAATCACTTCTTTTAAATGATATTTTTATTTGATGATTTTTAAACTCTATCGTCCTTGTTGAATTTAAAGCCACACACTTCATGTGCTAATACGAACCTTTACCTTGAAGTGATCAAAACATTGATCCTTAAAGTGTATAGGTGATTAGTATTAAAGGGTGTAGGCATTAATCCAGTAAGTGATGATTATGTTTGATCTTCTTAAATGAACCCATCTCAATTTTAAGAAATTGAAATCATTAAGAAATGAATTCATCCAATCCACCCCGAGCGATAACCTAGGATAAACTCATTGCCTTAATTTTAATTAACATAAAACTTTTAGTGATAACTTAAACCGATCTAAAATCAACCCAATTTGGCCACTTCATAGCAAAAAACAATCCATAGAATGTACATTCTTATAGGTTACTTCTTAGGTCTCTGAGGATTCGAAATCCCAAGCTAGACTACACGGACCGTCCTACCTTCTTCTTTTGGGTAAATTTGAGCGTGAATCAAATTTTGGCACCATTTACGAGGAACCAAGTAATTCATCTAAGCACCCATTCTATTCTCCCCCATTTCTTCTTTTCTCGTCCAAATTCTCTTATCTTTTCCCTTTCTCATTTTTTTTCTTTTGGCGCATGTCTGCCTACTCCCGTGATCAATCAAACCGTCTAGTTAGGGTGGATAGTCCTGGGGTTGGGGAGTCAAGTACACCAAGGGAACTCATTCCATTAGATCCTAATCTTCCTAATACTCTAGAGTCAAAAATTGAGCCTATTTTAATGGAAGGTCTTCAATGAAAACAACTCATAAACCCAGGTGGGAACCAAAATGGAAACCCAAATGAGGTAGCCCCAAACTTGGGGAATGCAATGGATCAATCCATGAATGACTACCTCACACCTTCCTGGACCAATTCCCCCTCATGAATTAGACACAATTCCCTAGGAGATTCAAACTACATATTTAAACCCCATGTCCTAAACCACCTTCCCACATTCCATGGAATGGAGTCTGAGATGCTCTACCTTCACATTAAGGAATTCAATGACATTGTAGAAACCATGTGTCCCCCACATCAACTAGAATCAGCTAAGATGAGGCTATTTCCTTTTTCATTAAAGGATCAAGCTAAAAATTGGCTAAACAATTTGATACCATCATCCATAAACTCTTGGTAGCAACTACAAAGAGAATTCTACAAAAAAAATACTTTCCCCACCACAAACCAATTGCAATTAAAAAGAGTATCCAAAACATTATTGAAAAAGAGGGAGAGTCATTCTATGAAACATGGGAGAGGTTTAAAGACACTCTAAACATGGTTCCACACCATGGTTTTTCTATACCTGAACAAGTGAGAATTTTCTATGAAGGGTTGGGTCTAGGGAATAAACAATTCATTGACATGATGTGTAATGGAACCTTTAAAAACAAAGCCACAAATGATGCTTACGAGTTTTTAGAAAGCCTTTCTGAACAAAACCAAACATGGGGAACTTCACCTTATTTTGAAAAGCCACAAATAACTACTGGAATAAATACACTTAGAGAAGAGGAAATACTTAGGGCTAAACTCGCAGCACTCTCTAGGAAGGTTGAAGAGATAGACCTTAGGAAAGTCCATGAAATCCAAATTGTTGACTCTGTTTGCACAATATGTGACAAACATGACCATAAGACAGACAATTGCCCAACCATTCCATCCATCAAGGATGTTCTTTTAAGAGGACCCCCAGTGGAAGTAAATTCCTTAAACTTTCAAAAGCCTCAATACCAAAACAACTTCAACCCAAGGTATAATGACCAACCAGGCTTCCGCTGGAAAGATAACCAACAACCTAGCCAACCACAGGGAAAACATCCTTACCCCCATTAGAACTACCATTCCCATAACCAGTTCCAAACCCAACCTATCCAATACCAATAGCCACCAGTCCATTTTCAACAAACCATCCCACCTCTAAAATATCCCCCTGGGATAAACCAATCTTCTCAAGCACCAACCCAAACTGTTCCACAAAGTCTACTAGAACAACTGTGCAAACAAATGGAGAGGATGAACTCAGAAGTCTCTTCCCTAAAACAAGAACTTCAAACCATAAAAACTAGAAATGCATCCATGCATAATCAGGCGGTTCCATCCTCAACTTCAAGGGGAGAGTCAAGTTGTGCTCAAACAACTCATGAAAAACTAAAGGTTGTGACTATTTTAAGAATTGAGAAATCAATTGAGAATCATGAACAACTAATTCAGAACCCACCTGAAGATTCAAACTTGGATGAAAATTCAAATGAACCACAAGATCAAACAGAGGAAACTGATAACAATGTGAAAGAAACAACTCTTCAACAAACAACCCCATAACCTGCATCATTTCCTCAATGCATGAGGGGGAAACCCAAGCCTGAACTGAGTGAAATATTGAGGGAAATCTTCTCACAAGTCAAGTTGAACATTCCCCTTCTTGATTTCATCCAAACCATACCTGCCTACTCAATGTACCTTAAGGAATTGCGCACTTTTAAAAGAAAATTTTCACATAAAAACCAAGTCATTTTGGCTGCTAATGTGAGTACCACCATTCAAGGGACCATTCCTCCTAAGTTGAAAGACCCAGGTTTACGTTACATCAATGTTGAACTAGGAGAAAGAAAAGTTGTCAGGGCCTTGTGTGATATAGGTGCTAGTGTCAATGTCATCTCCTATGTCGTGTACTACTAGTTAGGCCTAGAAGAACTCCAACCCACATATATCACACTTCAACTTGTGGATCATAGTATTAGGGTTCCAAATGGGATTTTAAATGACGTTCTGGTAAAGGTTGAAAACTTTTTCTACCCTTATGACTTCATTATCCTTGACAACCATCAAAACTTAGGAAATAAGGAACAAACCCCAATCATCCTTGGACGTCCTTTTCTTGCAACAATCAACTCTGTTATCCGAGTCCGAAATGGGAACATGACCATCACCTTTGGGAACATGAGTCTAGACTTGAACATCTATAACGCAAGCTCACAAATAGGGGATCACAAGGACATTCATGAAGTAAACATGATAAGAAGAATTGATAATGAATCCATAGAACATCAAGGAATATTTTCTGAATGTTTAAGTCAGGATGAGATTGATTTCCTTTGTTCACATGAAGGAATTCTATCTCCTTGGCTTGAATCATTTTCAAATTGCTCTTATGATGAAGTCTTAGGTCTAACAATCAGTGAAACCTTTCAAGAAACCAATTTCATGGAGACCAATCAAACTTCCTTACCTAAATTTTATCAAGCCAATCTAGTAGCTGAAACTTATACATGTGGGGAATCAATCCTATCTGAAACTCTAAAAAAAGAAATTGAACTTGATCCAATGTCCCAATCTTCTGCTGAAATTCTGAACTGACCTGATCTTGAATTTAAGGAACTTCTCGCTGCACTCAAGTATGCTTTCTTAAGGGACAATCAACCACATCCTATTGTCATTTCTTCTTCTCTTGAAGCCAATCTTGAGAGGATGCTTCTATATGTCCTTAGGAAACATAAGAAAGCCATTGGTTGGACCCTGTCTGATATTCCTGGGATTAGCCCACTTATTGGGACTCATATGATTGTTTTGGAATCTGATTCAAAGCCATTTCATCAACCTAAACGGCGACTCAATCCTAATCTCATGGAGGTAGTAAGTAACGAACTTTTGAAATTGTTAAAAGCTGGTATCATATATCCCCTAGATGAAAGTGAATGGGTGAGCCCAATCCATGTGGTTCCAAAAAAGGCTGGAATCACAGTGATAACCAATACGGATGGAGAGATTCTTCCAAAAAGTGTGAGTAGTGGATGGAGGGTCTGCATTGACGATAGGAAGCTAAACTCATTCACAAAGAAGGACCATTTCCCCTTACCATTCATTGACCAAGTCCTTGAGAGAGTGTCTGGTAATGCCTTATACTATTTCTTAGATGGGTACTGATGGTATAATTAAATTGAGGTCTTCCTATAGGATCAATGGAAGACTACATTCACATGTCCATTCGGCACCTTTTCTTTCAAACGCATGCCCTTCGGGTTATACAATGCCCCTGGAACCTTCCAACGGTGCATGATGGGAATCTTCTCAGACATTGTAGGGGATTTTCTTTAGGTCATCATGGATGACTTCTCTATGTTTGGAGATACATTTGAGGGATGTCTGAAGAATTTGGAGAGAGTCTTATCAAGATGTGAAGAAAAGAATCTGGTCCTAAACTGGTAAAAATGCCATTTCATGGTTAAAGAAGGACTAGTTCTAGGCCATCTGGTGTCAGGTAGGGGGATCGAAGTTGTTAAATCCAAGGCTGACATCATTCATCACCTTCCATCACCCAAAATTGTCATGGAAGTGAGGTCATTCTTAGGACATTCTGGTTTCTATAGAAGATTCATCAAGGACTTTAGTTCAATATCCCATCCCCTTTGTGCTCTCCTAGTAAAGGATGCTCCATTTTTTTGGACAAAAAGTTGTGAGGGTTCATTCTCAACCCTCAAATCCTCTCTCACCTCTCCTCCCATTATGAAATCACCAAATTGGAACCTTCCTTTTGAAATTATGTGTGATTCCAGTGACTTTTCTGTTAGAGCTGTGTTAGGAAAATGTTGTGATAAAACTCCTTATGTCATTGCTTATGCAAGAAAATCTTTAAATGATGCCCAAATAAACTACACCACTACTGAAAACGAGTTACTTTATATTGTGTTTGATTTAGGGAAGTTTAGGTCCTACCTTTTAGGATCCCCCGTCACTGAGTTCATTGACCATTCTGCACTAAAATACCTCTTCCAAAAACAAGATGGTAAGGCTAGACTGATTAGGTGGGTCTTTCTCTTACAAGAATTTGACCTCACAATCAAGGATAAAAAGGGTGTTGAAAATGTTGTATCTGATCACCTCTCTAGGATGGAATTCAAAGATAACTCCAATCACCTTTTTGTGTACGATTCATTTCCTGATGAACACCTATATTCTATGAGTGACTGCCCTTGGTATGCTGACATAGCCAATTTCTTAGTTACAGGAGTCATTCCCAAATTCTTAGGGACTCAAGTTCGAATGAAATTCCTTTCTGATGTTAGACACTATGTGTTTGATGATCCATACCTCTATAAGTTCTTCCATGACCAAGTCATTAGGAGGTGTGTTCCAGAATCTGAACAAGAGTCCATCCTTAAATTCTGTCATAGTGAGGCATGTGGAGGTCACTTTTCCTCTAAGAAAACATCTGCTAAGATTCTTTAATGTGGTATCTTTTGGACCACCCTCTAAAGGGACTCCTACACATTTTTTCAAAGATGTCCTAGGTGTCAACAAGTAGGGTCCATCACAAAAAGGAATCAAATTCCACTCACTCCCATATTAGTGGTTGAAATATTTGACTGTTGGGGAATTGATTTCATGGGTCCCTTCCCAAACTCTAGGGGATATATTTACATTCTCTTAGCTATCAATTATGTCTCTAAATGGGTTGAGGCCATTCCTAAAAAATCAAATGATCATCAAAATATGGTTAGATTTCTCAATGAAAACATCTTCTCTATATTTGGAATTCCTAGGGCTATCATTAGTGATCATGGAACTCATTTTTTCAATCGTCCATTCTCATCACTCATGAAAAAATATGGAATTTCTCACAAAGTGTCCACTATATACCACCCAAAGACCAATGGTCAAGCTGAGTTAGCCAATCGTGAAATCAAAAAAATTCATGAGAAAACTTTCAACCCAATTTGGCCACTTCATAGAAAAAAACAATCCATAGAATGTACATTCCTATAGGTTACTTCTTAGGTCTCTGAGGATTCGAAAACCCAAGCTATACTACAAGGACCATCCTAGCTTCTTCTTTTGGGTAAATTTGAGCGTGAATCAAATTTTGGCGCCATTTACGAGGACCCAAGTAATTCATCTAAGCACCCATTCTATTCTCCGCCATTTCTTCTTTTCTCATCCAAATTCTCTTATCTTGTCCCTTTCTCATTTTTTTTTCTTTTGGCGCATGTCTTCCTACTCCCGTGATCAATCAAACCGTCTAGTTAGGGTGGATAGTCCTGGGGTTGGGGAGTCAAGTACACCAAGGGAACTCTTTCCATTAGATCCTAATCTTCCTAATACTCCAGAGTCAAAAATTGAGCCTATTTTAATGGAAGGTCTTCAATGAAAACAACTCATAAACCCAGGTGGGAACCAAAATGGAAACCCAAATGAGGTAGCCCCAAACTTGGGGAATGCAATGGATCAATCCATGAATGACTACCTCACACCTTCCTGGACCAATTCCCCTCATGAATTAGACACAATTCCCTAGGAGATTCAAACTACATATTTAAACCCCATGTCCTAAACCACCTTCCCACATTCCATGGAATGGAGTCTGAGATGCTCTACCTTCACATTAAGGAATTCAATGACATTGTAGAAACCATGTGTCCCCCACATCAACTAGAATCAGCTAAGATGAGGCTATTTCCTTTTTCATTAAAGGATCAAGCTAAAAATTGTATAAACAATTTGATACCATCATCCATAAACTCTTGGTAGCAACTACAAAGAGAATTCTACAAAAAAATACTTTCCCCACCACAAACCAATTACAATTAAAAAGAGTATCCAAAACATTTTTGAAAAAGAGGGAGAGTCATTCTATGAAACATGGGAGAGGTTCAAAGACACTCTAAACATGGTTCCACACCAAGGTTTTTCTATACCTGAACAAGTGAGAATTTTCTATGAAGGGTTGGGTCTAGGGAATAAACAATTCATTGACATGATGTGTAATGGAACCTTTAAAAACAAAGCCACAAATGATGCTTACGAGTTTCTAGAAAGCCTTTCTGAACAAAACCAAACATGGGGAACTTCACCTTATTTTGAAAAGCCACAAATAACTACTGGAATAAATACACTTAGAGAAGAGGAAATCCTTAGGGCTAAACTCGCAGCACTCTCTAGGAAGGTTGAAGAGATAGACCTTAGGAAAGTCCATGAAATCCAAACTGTTGACTCTGTTTGCACAATATGTGACAAACATGACCTTAAGACAGACAATTGCCCAACCATTCCATCCATCAAGGATGTTCTTTTAAGAGGACCCCCAGTGGAAGTAAATTCCTTGAACTTTCAAAAGCCTCAATACCAAAACAACTTCAACCCAAGGTATAATGACCAACCAGGCTTCCGCTGGAAAGATAACCAACAACCTAGCCAACCACAGGGAAAACATCCTTACCCCCATTAGAACTACCATTCCCATAACCAGTTCCAAACCCAACCTATCCAATACCAATAGCCACCAGTCCATTTTCAACAAACCATCCCACCTCTAAAATATCCCCTCTGGGATAAACCAATCTTCTCAAGCACCAACCCAAACTGTTCCACAAAGTCTACTAGAACAACTGTGCAAACAAATGGAGAGGATGAACTCAGAAGTCTCTTCCCTAAAACAGGAACTTCAAACCATCAAAACTAGAAATGCATCCATGCCTAATCAGGCGGTTCCATCCTCAACTTCAAGGGGAGAGTCAAGTTGTGCTCAAACAACTCATGAAAAACTAAAGGCTGTGACTATTTTAAGAATTGAGAAATCAATTGAGAATCATGAACAACTAATTCAGAACCCACCTGAAGATTCAAACTTGGATGAAAATTCAAATGAACCACAAGATCAAACAGAGGAAACTGATAACAATGTGAAAGAAAAAACTCTTCAACAAACAACCCCATAACCTGCATCATTTCCTCAACGCATGAGGGGTAAACCAAAGCCTGAACTGAGTGAAATATTGAGGGAAATCTTCTCACAAGTCAAGTTGAACATTCCCCTTCTTGATTTCATCCAAACCATACCTGCCTACTCAATGTACCTTAAGGACTTGTGCACTTTTAAAATAAAATTTTCACATAAAAACCAAGTCATTTTGGCTGCTAATGTGAGTACCACCATTCAAGGGACCATTCATCCTAAGTTGAAAGACCCAGGTTTCCCTTACAGCAATGTTGAACTAGGAGAAAGAAAAGTTGTCAGGGACTTGTGTGATATAGGTGCTAGTGTCAATGTCATCTCCTATGTCGTGTACTACCAGTTAGGCCTAGAAGAACTCCAACCCATATACATCACACTTCAACTTGTGGATCATAGTATTAGGGTTCCAAATGGAATTTTAAATGACGTTCTGGTAAAGGTTGAAAACTTTTTCTACCCTTATGACTTCATTATCCTTGACAACCATCAAAACTTATGAAATAAGGAACAAACCGCAATCATCCTTGGACGTCCTTTTCTTGCAACAATCAACTCTGTTATCCAAGTCCAAAATGGGAACATGACCATCACCTTTGGGAACATGAGTCTAGACTTGAACATCTATAACGCAAGCTCACAAATAGGGGATCACAAGGACATTCATGAAGTAAACATGATAAGAAGCATTGATCATGAATCCATAGAACATCAAGGAATATTTTCTGAATGTTTAAGTCCAGACGAGATTGATTTCCTTTGTTCACATGAAGGAAGTTTATCTCCTTGGCTTGAATCATTTTCAAATTGCTCTTATGATGAAGTCTTAGGTCTAACAATCAGTGAAACCTTTCAAGAAACCAATTTCATGGAGACCAATCAAACTTCCTTCCCTAAATTTTATCAAGCCAATCTAGTAGCTGAAACTTATACATGTGGGGAATCAATCCTATCTGAAACTCTAAAAAAAGAAATTGAACTTGATCCAATGTCCCAATCTTTTGCTGAAATTCTGAACTGACCTGATCTTGAATTGAAGGAACTTCTCGCTGCACTCAAGTATGCTTTCCTAGGGGACAATCAACCACATCCTATTGTCATTTCTTCTTCTCTTGAAGACAATCATGAGAGGATGCTTCTAGATGTCCTTAGGAAACATAAGGAAGCCATTGGTTGGACCCTATCTGATATTCCTAGGATTAGCCCACTTATTGGGACTCATATGATTGTTTTGGAATCTGATTCAGAGCCATTTCATCAACCTAAACGGCGACTCAATCCTAATCTCATGGAGGTAGTAAGTAAAGAACTTTTGAAATTGTTAAAATCTGGTATCATATATCCCCTAGATGAAAGTGAATGGGTGAGCCCAATCCAAATGGTTCCAAAAAAGGCTGGAATCACAGTGATAACCAATATGGATGGAGAGATTCTTCCAAAAAGGGTGAGTAGTGGATGGAGGGTCTGCATTGACGATAGGAAGCTAAACTCATTCACAAAGAAGGACCATTTCCCCTTACCATTCATTGACCAAGTCCTTGAGAGAGTGGCAGGTCATGACTTCTACTATTTCTTAGATGGGTACTGAGGGTATAGTGAAATTGAGGTCTTCCTATAGGATCAATGGAAGACTACATTCACATGTCCATTCGGCACCTTTTCTTTCAAACACATGCCCTTCGGGTTATACAATGCCCCTGGAACCTTCCAACGGTGCATGATGGGAATCTTCTCAGACATTGTAGGGGATTTTCTTTAGGTCTTCATGGATGACTTCTCTATGTTTGGAGATACATTTGAGGGATGTCTGAAGAATTTGGAGAGAGTCTTATCAAGATGTGAAGAAAACAATCTGGTCCTAAACTAGTAAAAATGTCATTTCATGGTTAAAGAAGGACTAGTTCTAGGCCATCTGGTGTCAGGTAGGGGGATCGAAGTTGTTAAATCCAAGGCTGACATCATTCATCACCTTCCATCACCCAAAACTGTCATGGAAGTGAGGTCTTTCTTAGGACATTCTGGTTTCTATAGAAGATTCATCAAGGAATTTAGTTCAATATCCCATCCCCTTTGTGCTCTCCCATTAAAGGATGCTCCATTTTTTTGGACAAAAAGTTGTGAGGGTTCATTCTCAACCCTCAAATCCTCTCTCACCTCTCCTCCCATTATGAAATCACCAAATTGGAACCTTCCTTTTGAAATTATGTGTGATGCCAGTGACTTTGCTGTTAGAGCTGTGTTAGGAAAATGTTGTGATAAAACTCCTTATGTCATTGCTTATGCAAGAAAATCTTTAAATGATGCCCAAATAAACTACACCACTACTGAAAACGAGTTACTTTCTATTGTGTTTTATTTAGGGAATTTTAGGTCCTACCTTTTAGGATCCCCTGTCACTGAGTTCATTGACCATTCTGCACTAAAATACCTCTTCCAAAAACAAGATGGTAAGGCTAGACTGATTAGGTGGGTCTTTCTCTTACAAGAATTTGACCTCACAATCAAGGATAAAAAGGGTGTTGAAAATGTTGTAGCTGATCACCTCTCTAGGATGGAATTCAAAGATAACTCCAATCACCTTTTTGTGTACGATTCATTTCCTGATGAACACCTATATTCTGTGAGTGACTGCCCTTGGTATGCTGACATAGCCAATTTCTTAGTTACAGGAGTCATTCCCAAATTCTTAGGGACTCAAGCTCGAATGAAATTCCTTTCTGATGTTAGACACTATGTGTTTGATGTTCCATACCTCTATAAGTTCTTCCATGACCAAGTCATTAGGAGGTGTGTTCCAGAATCTGAACAAGAGTCCATCCTTAAATTCTGTCATAGTGAGGCATGTGGAGGTCACCTTTCTTCTAAGAAAACATCTGCTAAGATTCTTTAATGTGGTATCTTTTGGCCCACCCTCTCAAGGGACTCCTATACATTTTTTCAAAGATGTCCTAGGTGTCAACAAGTAGGGTCCATCACAAAAAGGAATCAAATTCCACTCACTCCCATCTTAGTGGTTGAAATATTTGACTGTTGGGGAATTGATTTCATGGGTCCCTTCCCAAACTCTAGGGGATATATTTACATTCTCTTAGCTATCAATTATGTCTCTAAATGGGTTGAGGCCATTCCTACAAAATCAAATGATCATCAAAATATGGTTAGATTTCTCAATGAAAACATCTTCTCTATATTTGGAATTCCTAGGGCTATCATTAGTGATCATGGAACTCATTTTTTCAATCGTCCATTCTCATCACTCATGGAAAAATATGGAATTTCTCACAAAGTGTCCACTATATACCACCCAAAGACCAATGGTCAAGCTGAGTTAGCCAATCGTGAAATCAAACAAATTCATGAGAAAACTTTCAATCCTTCTAGGAAAGATTGGTCCGAGAAACTCTTGGAATTCCTAGGCCTATCATTACTTATCATTATTTTATTTTATTTTATATATATACTTATATTTCTTTTTTTTTAAACACTGGGGACAGTGTTATTTTAAGTTGGGGGGAAGATAAAATGAAAAATGATTTTGTGCCAAAAAAATGAACGATTTGAAGAAGAAAAAAATTTGTAAATTGAGGAAAAAATTCCTTTAACTTTGAACATGGTAATACACATTGCACACATTGAAACTAAATATCAAATACTTTAGTATGCCCTGATTCTGATTTTAATCCTTGTATAATTTCATTACCATAGATTTTGGAAAGTGTGGTTGTCCAATGTGATATTTCATCGTTTATATTTTCATCCAAGTAAAAAAAGATCACAATGCACGTCTTTTGGATAGTGGGGTATTAGTTTGAGTTCATGGGGTCCCCCAAATAAATAGCATAGGTTTGGTGATCATTTTAGTTTTAATATGAGTATTCAACAAAAAAAATAAAAATAAAAATAATAAATTTGTGCGTAGAGAAATGAAATGACCTAATGCGTGTCTTTTGGCACTTTGGGATCGTGACTCCATAGTTTTCTAGCCTAGAGTTAGTAATTTTATCTCTATTTTTGGTAATTTGAATTTTTTTTGACAGAGTTAACTCGATATGATGCCCGAGTATGTGGTCTTCACTTGGTTCCCTAAGGCCTTTGAGCCTGGGAGTCATCGACAAAGTCTCACTTCAGGGGTTGACTCTTTTAAGTGAAATTTCAATTACCATGGAAAAATTGCAAAAAAAAAACAAAAAAAAAACAAAAAAATAAAAAAATAATACAATAAAAAATTGAATAATCATCTTAAAATTTAAATGTGATTCCACCTAGCTCTTTCATCATTTCCCCCTTGAATAAAGATGAACCCTCATGTCTATTGTGATGCACAACACATCCTCATACTTAATTGTATTGGATGAAATATGGAAATGAATTTGAACAAAGGAATGGTATTGGGATTGGGATATGCTTATGAAACTATCATGTATTAAAATATTTTGATGGGTTTCCTGATTTTTTGGTATAGATGTTTTTGGTGATCATTATGTATTAAAATGTTTTTGGAAAAGGGAATTTAAATTTCATATTGTTGAGATATATTTTTCTCGGGACTAGCAAAACTAAAGTTGGGGGTGTGATTATCCACTAAATGAGGCTAATATTAATTGTTAATAGATATAATATTCATGTACTTTATTATTCATAAACACCATTTTAGTGCATTTTACACTTTGAACATCATTTAAAGTACCCAATGATTAATATGATTTTAAGGAATCTAATTATACATATTTTAATTTTATATTTTGGTAAATTGATCTACACTTAAATATTAACATGTTTGATTCAGGGATTAATGAAGAATTCATGGAAGAAGATGGGGATATTTTGTGATGAAAGGAAACAATTCTGGAGAAGTCAGATTGGACACCATCCCACTGATGAGAATTTGGGGACCACATTTCAATACCAATGAAGCCCTAAATTGGTGTGAGGATAGAATACATATATTGTAACAACTAATTCTTTAGTATCCAGTGATAATTCGTCCTCCATTGTGGTCATTTAGGAGGCCCAAGTTAGAGATAAAATTATGGGCCAAATTCTGCGGCCCAAAAAAACATCCCACTAATATAATCATATCTCTGAATATACAACTCAAAATGGGCCCAAATTTTACAGAATGTTAGGTGACATCAGGTGATCCATGTTCTTCTTCTATATCTTACTCTGATTCGGCCATCTAAAAGTCCTTACAAGCGCTTCTGTTCAGTGGATGAAAGTCGGCTTCCACCTCAGGTCAAATATGGAAAAGTCCAAGTTCTACAAGATTTCCACCCACCTATGGCCTACCACAATTAATTGAGAAGACATTGACTATTGGATTATAGACCCAAGTCTTAAAAAAATCCTATTTAAGGTAGTGGTGGTGGATTATTTGATGCTCTTTGAGCTTTCATTCCTTGTAATGTTATGATGCCGTTTTGTTGCCTCAAATTTTTCTTCCACATGTATGTTGTTTTAATTCATCATTGATCTTAATAAAAGATCTTCTTCTCTTATTATTATGTTCTTCTCCTTATCACTTTGATATCGTTGGTTCATGGTGTGAACTTGTTCATACCAAACCTTGTGAGATTATCACACAACGGTGGAGTGATTGTTATTTTATTGTGTTTTTTTCTTCTCCATTTCCTACCTCATGAGTCTACTTTCCACTTCCATTGAAACCATAGCATCAGTGGAGGGATACCTCACTTATGGGTTGATACAAGGGAGTATAAATGGTCTGGATTGGATGTTATTTATCACCCCATTAATGTATAATCACTTCTTTTAAATGATATTTTTATTTGATTATTTTGAAACTCCATCGTCCTTGTTGAATTTAAAGCCACCCACTTCATGTGATAATACGAACCTTTACCTTGAAGTGCTCAAAACATTGATCCTTAAAGTTTATAGGTGATTAGTATTGAAGGGTGTAGGCATTAAACCAGTAAGTGATGATTATGTTTTATCTTCTAAAATGAACCCATCTCAATTATAAGAAATTGAAATCATTAAGAAAGGAATTCATCCAATCCACCCCGAGTGATAACCTAGGATCAAATCATTGCCTTAATTTTAATTAACTTAAAACATTTAGTGATAACTTAAACCTATCTAAAATCAATCCAAGTTTTCCACTTCATAGCCAAAAAAAAATCTATATAATGTACATTTCTATAGGTTACTTCTTAGGTCTCTGAGGATTCGACAACCCAAGCTAGACTACAAGGACCGTCCTACCTTCTTCTTTTGTGTAAATATGAGCATGAATCAAAGGTCCTGGTATGATGATATCATGAAGTATTTGACCTTTAATATTTAGGTACATCACTTCCCTAATTTATTCAGGTTTTTTTGGTTAAATGGAAAAATTATTATTAATCATTTGTCAAGTGATATGGATTTTTTTGGATAGTGTTAGGTATATTCAATAGACCTTCTATGGGTGGTTAGTCATGGTTTTAGTGTGGTACGAAACCCAATGAGTTTTTTGGAAGTTATGAATCAGTGGTTTAATTTAGATAATTAAGTATAAATATATATAATTAATTATTTTTATTTCATGGAATTATATAGGATCTCTGGTGGTGTGGGGAATATAGATGATCCATAGGCGGGCTTGGTTGAGGGGGAGAGGAGCTTAGTGAGGATAGTAACTCAGTGTTTGAGGTATATGGTCTTCGTAATAAAAATTCATATACATTTTTATTAATGGTTTATTTCTTTCATATAGGTTTCATGTGGATGGGTAAAGGGATAGGGTTTGTCAGTAACCAAGAGAAAGAGATATGATGGCATCAAGCCTCTCAAAGATGGAAAAAGTTCCTTCTAGAACTTTGGGTGTTTTAGGATATCCTTGTTAATATTTTACTAAGTGAAAAGGAGGTTGATTAATTTGATGAGATACCATGGGTGGTCTTGGTATTTGAAATAATATTTTGTTGGTCTAGGTTGTTTACTAGGGATATTTGGTCGAGAATGAGAGGATATTTCTTTTGAATAATGGATAGGATGGATTTACATCTTGTGTGTAACGAGGAACATCCATTTTATGTTTGAGTGGACTATTGGATTATTCCATGGGAAGGATATTTCCTTTGGGGTTGGATATGTGTAATGGAGAGGGGTTTCCTTTGGGTGAATGTTTGAGAGTTCTCCTATGGGATATGTGATATGGGACTCAGGTCTGGGTCATGGGAATTATGGAGGATTGGGTAAGTGGTTTCTAATAAGGCTTTTGAGAATGATAGATTAGGATGTTACCTTGGTAGTGTTATCGAGTTGTGATTTTGAACCAGAAGAGTATTAGGCCAAATATATTATAGATAGGGTCAGATAGAGCCTACAGGTTGGGAGGTCACCAAGGGGTGATGGTATGAGATAATGCTAGTGATTGGAGATTAAGATTTTTTTAGCAGATATCGTGAGGGGCTAGATGGATTGTGATATGTTCCTAGACATAAGGTGCTATGTTACAACTGACCAACACCTTGTGATGAGAATGAGAACTATTATATAGGCTATGTACCCTGTTGATGTTTTATGTGTGTTCTAGTTATGACCCCTCCATGATTGAGATGGTGTTTGTAGGACATACATGAGTTAGATATGTTTATAGATATATGTGATATGGGCCTTTACTTGATTGATATGGTAGTGTTAGAACCACCTTTAGTGAGAAGGGGTCTCGATTATGATTTTATGTGAGACTGGATAGATGACCTCAATTTGAGTGAGAAGGTGTATGAAGGGTACTTCCTTGAGTGATATGGGGTACATATTGATATTTATCATAGGATTTAATAGATATACCCTACCTTGAGTGAGAATTTAGAGGTAATTTATTTGATGAGTTACCTCCCTATAGTGAGGGGTTGGTCTGGTTATTGATATGAGACCATGACCTATGGCTCTAGTGGTTATGAATTTTGAGACACCATACCAAAAGTATTTAGGTATAGTCTAAGATATGGGTTAATTAGAATGATGTGATAACTAGATTAATGGACAGTGTTGAATTAGGTATGATCTAATTCCATGGTGTTTGGGTTATCACATGATGAATCAATGTCCATGTAGTCATGGATTCTTGGATAGCACATGAAGTCTAATTCACTTTTATAAAATGATGACATTCATCATGAATTCATCTATAAGATAGTTTATACTAGGGTAACATGGTAAAACCTTACATGTATTTATCACACACTTCATAGGTACTTGGGTGAGTTTTAAGGCCTTATGTCTTCATTTAAGTAACGTATAGGTTATGTAGAGGATTGGGATAGAGAATCTTGATGGGTATTAGATACTAGTATGAGGTCAGTCTCAATGATAGAAATAAATACTCCTTTTATTTAATTTATTTTTTATATTTAATCAGTCTACTGGGAAATCAAGGTTTTATGATGTAACACTTGAGATTCATTTATAGTAAGTAAGACTTCTTTCTAAAGAAACAATAGTATAATAAGAATATTTTAATTAAATAATGGGATTAAAACATAAATTCAAAAAATTTATAAATTAATTTTTATTAAAAGGATTTTATTTTTAAAATCATTATATCACAATTATCTTATGATAAATTTTTTATATTTTTTATTGAATGGTGAAAAAATAATAATTTTATAAAAAATTATCCTTTTAATTAAAGTGTTTACCAAGTCCCATTTTTTTAATTGATTTCAAAGTTTCATTATTTAATTTTTATAAAAAATTATCTAATTAATTTATTTATAAACTACATTTTTCTTAATTTTAGTATAAAAACATTTTTATAATTAAAAATATAGTTTTTAGGAAACCCATTGTTCATCATGTTTTTTCAACTTATATTAACTGTAATTTCTTATAATTATAGGATTTTAATTAGTAAAAATGGATTCCATATTTTTAATCATAATAATAAAAATTAGATAAAAATTTCAACTTAATTTTTTTCATAATTTAAAATTACCTTGGTAAATATTTATCACTTAAAGTATAGAGTAAAATTGATTAAAATGGTTAAAATTAAAAGGATAAGTTCTCAAGAAAAAAAAATATTCATCCTAATTTGATGGTTTTATTTTTTCCTCATAATTATAATCATAAAATATATGTCATTTCTAAACCTTTTTTATATTGTAAGACTATAATATATTTTAATCTTTTGGAAAATTCAAATTATAACCTCTTCCTCAATTATAAAAGGACACCACCTCTCATATCTTACTCACACAACATGATACTCTTAGTTTAAAAAGTACCTAAAATAATAATTTCCTAAAATCCCCAACCATATCATATAGGCCCTTTTTTATTATAATATTATCCTAATAACTATTTAGGTATAAATGAAAGGTGGTGTCTGAAGATGAGGTATAGTTCTTAACCAAGTGTTTTCATTTTATTTCCTCTTCTATCACCATCAAATATTCTATAAACAAGATCATATAAAAACATAATTATATTTCATATAATTAAATTTTATTATTCTTCAGTAAATATCCATATTCATCTTCTTTTCATTCTATATAAAATTAAATTATCACTTATATGTACGTACAACCTACGATATCCATATAGCAATGCAATTATTTTTTCTTTTATGTTTTACATAGATAGTAATAAATATGTATATAATTAATATATATGATATATATGAAATTATTCTTATTTAAATATAATATATAATTTAACTTCATACCCTTCACCAATTAAAGATGATAAAATCACTCGGGCGTATATACGTACTATCACCTCTACAAAGAGATGTGATTCATTTATCATATCATCCTTTAAATATTTTTTATAAATATGTATATAATGAATATATATTATATTTATATAATTATTAATATTTTTTAGATAATTATGTAGTTATCAAGATTAAAGGACAAAAACTACTGAACTGAAACATAAATGAAAAATAAAATAGTTGACACTCAAAAATAATGATTTTAATAAGAAATTTTTAACAAAAAGGTATTAAAATTTTATAAGTGGATCATATATTATATTCTAAGTACATATATATATTTTTTATACAATTATAAAAAAATAATTTTTATTATACAAGAGATTAAAATCATGTATATAACAAGACAGACCTGAGGTAAGGAGTTATTTCACAATCTCATCCACATTCATTATTATTTATGTTTATGTTTTTATTATAGAAGTTATATAATATTTTATATATTAAAACCCATATATTTTATTCTCAGATATTTATTTCTAGGGTTTTAAAATATTACTTCAATTTTTACCTTCTTTGGCACTCAAAAAGACTAAATTAATGTGATTAAAAAAATCTAACTCTATTTTTTATTTTAATTGGGAATCATTTTTTTCCATGTCAATGTTTTCTTTAAAAAAATACAATAATATTATTACTAGTTTACAATGAATTATTAAAGTCATTTTAATCCATTTTTTACATTTTATATAAAAAATAAAAATGAATCTTCTTTTCATTTTATAAATAAGGTAATTTTTACGAAAAGTGTGAACGGAATATTTATTATAACATTTACATCTTGAATGGTGTTTCTTTCAATAATAACCACTCTCTAATTTGAAAAATACTTTATAATTATCCATTTTTTCAAATAATTATTTCCTTAATATTCAGAAAAATGTAATTTAATTTATATAATTTCAAAATAAAATCAGTATTTTCATCATGAAATCTTCCAGTAATGTTTTTAATGCATTTTTATCTATGTTGAAATATTTTGTTGAATATTAGGATTTAATGCGGATTTAATCTATTGATACTATCTATAATATTACTCTATATAACTTATGATCATGTTATATTGATTTATTGTGGAAAACATTAACACTTCGTATGATTGTTTTTCGATATGAGTGTTTACATTGATTATGTATTGAATTTTTATTCACCCTTTTCATATGATGAATGCATTGGAATTAGTAATTGTAATGTGGTACCTATTATATCACCTAAATGAATCTTTAGGTCTCTTGAGACAAATTCGCTTGGGTATGTATTTTATGACTGACCAATTTACATATGATGTTTTTCCAAAAATACTTCACTATAAGATTATGATGTGTGGAATTATTCATTATATTATTATAAAAAAAGTTATTATTATCCATGTGATTATTTATGTTGGTATTTCATCCAATATTTTTTCCCATTTTATGATATTGGTTATATGGAATATTTTATTTTTAGTTATCTCTTCCTTATTATTTATGATATATTTATTTTATGATATCTTTTGTTGTATATATTCTCTTATTTGGAATTTAAGCTCACACTTTATTATGTTTTCCACTCCCCATAATTGAAATAAGGAATTAATAAATTTATTCAGGTATTTATAGAAAAAAATAATAAAGTTCAAATAAGAATAATTATTTTTTATTTCATGATTTTAGACGTAATGTGAGAGCCATATATTTACCTAGTCTCCCAAGACTACTAAATTATTCGATCCATTTAGATATGATCCCATATATTTTATGCCATTATATTAAAATAACTATTGGCTCCATGTTACTACAGTTGTAGTGTTATAATTGTTATTAATGTAAATTTAGTATAAAACTTGGAAACATAATTTAGGAAAACTTATATTACAAAACATTACCCAATGATAGACATTGAGGATACGACTAAGTATATGAAAATATCATAAATTTTTAGTAAATCATATATTTTTTGGTTTTACTAGAAAATACATCACTAATTGGATACTAAAAAGTATGTAAGGTTGTGGCATAAATTCACCTATGGGTGAGAAATCTAAAATGGGTGGATTATTCATTAAATTAATTTCCATCGGTTAGTGATGAGTGGTCCAAAGACTGTGAACCTACAAATACACTCATGGGGATATGATTTTATTGATTTACATTATATTTATAGAATATTATAGAATATTTAAAAAAAATATATGGTTTTAAGGTATTCTAAAAGATACAAATATTATTTTTCCTATATTATCTATGCATAAAATGTGAATTTATGTTAAGTGTCCCACCAGATTTAGAATCATATAATTTTATTTATAATTATTAATTATATGAAAAAAAATCGTATATTATATTATTTAGAAATATTTCATAGAGGAAGAAATAGAAATAGTGTCATTTCACATAATCAATGTAAGTACTTCCCAATTATGTAAGATGATAAAGCTATAAATAGATCTAGAGATGTAGTCTTTGATGAAAAAATCATGACTCTATTGGGGCATCTAACTCAGGTTGTGATTAATAAACTTTCTTATATGGATTTTCCCACTGAAACCCAACATCATGAAATAATGTTAGAACACTTCATGCATTAATAACCTCTATCATGGAATGGTACTACTAATCCCAAAGTATCTGGGTAGTGGATCAAATCTATGGATATGATTTTTCTCAGTTTTGGAATTATAAAAATAAATAATGTTATCCAAACCATATATCATCATAATATAGACGTTGATCACTATTATTAATTGATCTAGAATACTAAGGAGTTATAATAAATAAATATTATTTTGTTAAATACATTCAAGGATATATTCTTTGAGAAATACTTTTTGCATAAGTAATAGGATGATATAGAGAGGAAATTCCTTAATCAAAGAAAAAAACAAAGGAGAAAATGTTGTTGAATGTGAAGCTAACTTTGAAACATTAACAACTCATGTTGCATATTCTGTATATAATCTAATGAATTAGATATTTTTTTTATTTTATAATCTAAATTATAAATTTAAAAGGGAATTAATACCATAATAAATTATATATATTAGGATATAGTATATAGTTTTATCATGATAGAGATTGAATTATCCATGTCTTATAGTTTTCAAGTAAGGCATAAAAATATACGGGTAGTTAAGTACTCTAAAAATGTAATATGGGAAAAGGGATGAAGGAAAGGGTTGAATTTACAACTTTTAATAGTAATGTAAATAAACACCAGGGAACCAGCTTTCTCATAATAGTATTTTTATTCAAGTATAAAGAGATATTCCATTAGGCTTGTGATTTCAATGGAAAAAAATAAGTTTACAATACTTAATTTTTAATCTATTAGGAAATGGGATACTATGTGAATTGATTCTCTATGAATCAAGGGAATTTTACTTATAAAAGTACAAGGGAGAAATTTTAATCTTGTGTGATGCAAATTGCATATGTTTAAGTTATAAAGATGTAGTAACAGATACATTGACCATAGACTCAAATTTAGCTAATGATTTACTATATATTTTATCTTTATACTTTCTTATATCTTCTACTTTTTCTGATAAAATTAGATATTTCCCTGTCACCTTAATAATATAATTTTAAATAAAGTATCATAGTTAAAATATTATAGTAAAAAGTATATATAATTTAGTGCCAATTATGACACATATGATTGCCTTATTTTTAAATTTTATCATTATAATTATGGTTTACTTTTCTATAATCCTTTATATGTATTCTATTCCGTATTATAATGAAAAAAATAATTTCTAAGAGAAGGGTATTAAAATTTGTGGTAGACATATTGAATCCTCTATCTTCAATAGAAAGAAAACGTCATCTAAATCATGTCTGGATCCACCTCCATTATATATCCTTAAGGAAATTCAAATATAATAATAGTAGACATAACCTATGAATGAAACATGTATCCTTAAACTAGAGGATGTACCTATTTGTAAGAATATATTATTGTGTTTCCTAAATAACTACCCGGAAACCCACCTGAACATGTGAATTTGAGTTTCCCATTGATCTCATCCCTGATGAAAAACCTATATCTAAGATTCCCTATAATATTTCCATAGTGTAATTAGTGAAACTAATAAAACAACTGTAAGAGTTTTGGATAAGGGTTTTATACACACTTGTGCTTCACCTTAAGCAGTTCTTGTTCTTTTTGTTAAAAGAAAATATGGGTCTATAAGGGTGTACAAATATTAAAGTGAAATCAAGGACATTAACACATAGAATAAGTATCCTCTATTCCACATTTATGAGTTATTTGATCTACTTCAAGGAGCTCAATATTTTTTAAATTTTTATATTCATTATGTGTGTCATTGATTGTGAGTAAATAAAGAGTATATTCCAAAGACTTAATTTCATATGTGGTATAAACATTAAAAATTTGCAATAATACCTTTTGAATTGACTAATGTACCCTATGTTTTTATGGATATGATGAAAATAGTATTAAATAATTATATTGATAATTTTTTAAGGAAATTAATGATGATATCATGGTATAATCTAATACTTATATGATATTAATAGTCAATTTTTAATGATTATTTAGTCTCTTAGAGAAAAGGAGTTAGATAGAAAATTTAGAAAGTGAAAATTCTATATTGAAGAAGTATATTTTATTGTCCCTATATCTCTATGGATAGAATACTTTTTGACCCTTCCATGATAAAGTTAGTTATGTAATGGAAAATATCAAAAATTAATAGCTGAGGTACTTAATTTCTTTGAATTAGAAGGTTACTATTGATGATTTATTCAAAAAAATTCTCTATTATATAAACCATTAAACAAGTTGACATGTAAAGGAGGAAATTTCATATAGTCTGGAGAATGTATGGAAAGTTTTGAATGATTTTTTTATATATTATTTAATGCATAGATATTGAATTTACCACTAAGAGGGGATAAATTTTTGATATTTAGTTATACATTAAAGAATGTACTTAGGTATTCTCTTATGTTGAATGATAGATTCATTTCCTATATATGAAAGAAGATAAATATTCATGAATATAATTAAAAATACTGAGATCTTGAGTTTGTAGTTATAATCATTACATTGAAGATGTGGAGGCATTTCCCTTATGGTTAATGGTGTGACATATATACAAGTTAAAAAAATTTAAAATGAATATTCTCACATAAAGAGATCAACGTGATAAAAAAGGATAAGGTTAGAGATTCTCAAAAATTATGATTTCTTAAGAGAATACTACCATAAAAAGAAAAATAAGTTCGTTGATGAGTTTAGTAAGAAATATCATGGATTTTTAATAAAAATTATAATTAAAAATGATCATATAATCATATATATTATAAACATAGATATATGAATTTTTATGGTAGGGTAACATCACATCTATTCAAAATGATTTCCAAACTAACATTATTACAAAAAATTAAATTTTAATATCTTGATAATTAGAATATTGAAAAGAAAATCAAAGGTTTTGATGATGATAAATTGTTATAATTCATTTATGAAGTTGATATTTTGAAATTTTCAAGGAGTTTATGTGTTAAATTCATGCTTAAGATGAATATATAACTATTAGATTATTCTCATAGGTCATATTTATATATACACCCTAGTATCCCTAATATATATCTAGATTTAAAAGAACATTTTTTTGTAGGATAATATGAAATAAGAAAAATTTTGCTATATATCAACAAGCTTGGTTTTTCAATAGGTAATGGTTTAAAGACAACATCTAAAGGGATTTATACAACCACTATCTATTTTTTTAATGGAAATGGAATGATATTACTATGTAATGTGTCACTATATTTTAAAAGACTCCTTAAAACAATGATTCCTTATGGGTTACTATTGATTTTACTTACAAGTATGAAAATTCCCTCACTATAAGGAAAAATATAACTCTTTAGGACCTCATTTGATTCTATATTGGTGAGTTTATGATACTTTATGGTGCACCAATTTTGATTGAATCTGATCATGATCCATTATTTACATAAAATTTTGGAAAGAGTCTTCAGAAGTCCCTTGATGTTGAGATATGTTTGAACATTACATGTCATCCTCAAACTAATGGGAAGTTGGAAAGGACAATTTTGATATTAAATATTTATTGAGGTCATACACGATTTAATTTCAAGGAATAGGGTATTAGTATTTATCGTTTTTTGAATGTTCATATAATAATAGCTTCAATTAAAGTATTCCAATGGATTTAAATGAGGCATTTTATAAAAATTGGTATCGTAATCTAACTAGTTGGGATGAATTTGGTAAAAGGAAGCATTTATGATAATATATCATTGAGGATACAACTGTAAAAGTAAAGGCTCTTTAAAATCATATTAAGGAAGCTCAACGTAGACAAAAAAGTTGTTCCAATAACCAAAGGAAGGATTCAGAATTTCAAGGTTTAGATTTTATTTTCATTAAGGTATCTATGAGGAATGGTTTTCTATGGTTCAGAAATAAAATTAAATTAATTCCTAGGTACATCAAACCTTTTAAAATTCTATAATGAATTGATGTTTTGTCGTAACATTTGGAAATTCCACCAAGCCTCTCTAAAGTTCATGATGTGTTTCATATATCTTCATTAAGGATGTACATTCCATACCTAACACATGTTCTAAACTATTATGAAATAGAAAATGAACTATATTTATCATATTGTGAATGGCCTATCCAGATTCTAGACACTAGAGAACAACTATTAAGGAATTCAACGACTTAGTGGGTAAAGGTACATTGGGAAAATCATAAAATAGAAGAGGTGACATAGAAACGTGAAAATTTTATAATTTATAAAAACCCACATATGTTAATGAGGTGATATTCTATTAATTTTGAGAGTGAAATTTTTCAAGGGGGTTAATTTAACAATAATATTCAATTATAGTTAGTTAGATTTTATTTCTAAAGTGACAATAGTATAATGCACATAAATTTATTAAATAATGTGATTAAAACCTAAATTTAAACTAATAAAAATTAAATTTATTAAAATTAAAATAATTTTTAAAATCATAATATTAAAATTATATTAGAATTAAATTTAGGTATTTTTATTAAAAAATTAATTTTTTTAGTGAATAGTGAAAAATTCCAATTTTACAAAAAAATTACCCTTTCAATTCATGAATTTATAAAGATCCATTTTATTTTTTTAATTTATTTAAAATTATTATTAGTTAATTTTGGTTAAAAATAATCCAATTAATTTCATCAAAATCTACATTATTCTTAATTTTGGTATAAAAACTTTTTTATACAAAAAAATGCATTTTTCTATAAAACTGGTTTTCATCGCATTTTCTAAACTTAAATAAAATGTAATTTCTACCAATTATAGGATTTGAATAATTTATAATTTATTAAATATTTGGAATCAATATAATTAATATTAGATAATTTTTTCAACTTAATTTTTTTCTATAATGAATAGTGACTGTGGTAAATATTTGTCACCAAGGTTAAGGTTAAAATGGGTTAAAAGGTTTAAAAAGAGAAGGATACGACTTCAATATAACAAATAACTTTCTTAAAATCATTATTGTGTCATATTTTTACCTTAATATTATCATATATTAATAAATTTCATTTTTTATTCATTTATCTTGAGTTATACATTAATATATTTTAATATTTTGAAAATCTTTAAGAGTGTCCTCTCCCTAAATTATTAAAGGAAAACACATATCCTATCTTAATACCACTTCAAGAGTCTATTATTTTGAGAAATAAATGACCAAATAATTTTCTAACATCCCTCCCCACATCTTATAGGTCATTTTTACCATATTACCATCCTAATAAGACTTTATTTATAAACATATAGAGGTTTCTCGAAGAAGATATATAGTTCTTAACCGAGTGTTTTCATTTAATTTCCTATTATACCCCCATAAAATATTATATAATCATTATCATATAATTTAATTATTATCTTAAATATATTAAAATGTTATTTTTATTCTGTAAAAAATCTTATTCACCATATTTCCATCTGACATAAAATGAAAAATTACTCATACCTACATACAACATACAGTCTTCATGTAGTTGTGTAATTCATTTCTCATCATCAGATTAGTTGAATAGATATAAATATCAAATTAATGAATAAATATTATATTTATTACAAAAATATTATTCTTCAAATATAATATATCATTTAACTTCTTACCCTTCCACCCGTTAAAAATGATAATGTCGTTATGTGTATGTGTGGACTACCACCTCCACAAAGTGATACGATTTATTTTTCATGATTGTATTTCAAGATTGATTAAAAATATTTTTATATTTATTTTATATGATACTTATTTTGTTACAATAATTATATAGATAATTTATCCTTGACAAAGATTCAATGACTAAAACAACTAAATTGAAACTTAGATGAAAAATGAAATAGTTAACACTCAGAAAAGATAATTTTAGTATGAATTTTTCATAAAAGTACATTAAAATGATATAATTGGATCATTTATGATATTATAATTATGTTTATGGTTATATTACATAATCATAATAAATTAAAATTTATTATTAAATAGGATAAAAGTACTTACTAAACAAGTTGAGCCTAAGGTAAGGGTTTATTCCACAATCACATCCTTTATTTGGGATTGTTTAAGTATAAGTTATAATTTTATGAATTATATGATATTTTATATGTTAAACCCCTTATATTTTCTTCTTTTATGTTTATTTGTCATTTTTTAGATTATTAAATCAATTTTTACCTTCTTTGGAACATAAAAAGACCAAATGAATGTCTTTAAGGGAAATCAACTTTCTTTTCCTATTTGGTCATGAATAATTTTACTCTATATACATATTTTCATTAAAATTTTCTCAATAATTTTTTTAATATTATATAGTTATTTATTAAATTAATTTTACACTTGTTTTCCTTTCTATAAAAAAAATTAAACTGAATCTTATTTTTGTTTTCTGAATAAGGTTCTTTCTACTAAAGGTGGGAATGAAATCCTTGATTTAACATTTTCATCATGAGTATAATTTCTCACCATAATTAATATTATTTAATTTGAACCTTACATTACAATTTTCCATTTTTATTTTCAAAGAATTTTTTTTAATATTCTAGAAATATTTATATTTTAATATAATTGAATTCAAAATGAAAAGGGTATCATCATCAAGAAATATTCCAATTATATTTTTAAAGTAATTTAATATAAGTAAACTTAATTTAATGTATAATATAATTAAATGGGGATATAATATATTTATACCATATACCATGATACTCTGGATGTTTTATGAACATGTTATATTTTTTAATTTATAAAAATATTAAGTTTTATAACACTGGTTTTTCAATAAAAATGTTTATATTTATTACGTATTGGATTGTAATTCCCCAATTTCATATGATGAATGAATTAGACTTATCCACTAATAATAGGTGCATATTATATCCACGTTAAGTAACAGAAGGTCTCATAAGACAAACTATTTTGGGATTTGGAGTATGCCTAATCTATTTATGTATTATTTCTTGGAACAGACCCTTGATTGAAAGATTATTAAGTTTAGAATTATGCATTATATCATTCTAAAACTAGTTATTGTTATCTATATGATTATTTATGTTGTTATGTTATCAATGTATTTATTCCCCTTTTAAGATATTAGTTAGATGAAATATTTTATTGTTTTTTATATCTTACATATTATCTATTATTTATTTATTTTATGATTGTTTATGTCATATACATTCCCTTACTGAGCATATGATATCACCCTTAATTACTTTTTCCTTTCATCAGGATACCAATAAGTGATATATGAATGAATTACAGAATTTACTAGAATAAATAATAAACTTATCACAGGAATTTTTATGTTTTATTTCATTCTTTCACATAAAATGTGCAATAATATTTGTATCAAGTCTCCTAATAATACTAAACTATTTAATCCTTCCGAATGTGATCCCTTTTATTTTATACCAATGTATTTAAATAACTAAAAGTTTTTTTTTACTGGATTCCAGGTGCGATATATGATTATTGGCTCTTCATGGGGTAGTTTTTATAGAATTATGTTTATTTTTTTATGAGTACTCTGGTGTTTGTGATGGAAATTGTTTCATTATTTATGTTATGTGTTTGAATCTAATTCATGGTCATAGTATTACCATTGAATGGATTGTTCCATTGTTACTAATTGGCATCCTTTGGAAATTGAGAAGGCACTCTTGTGTTCATGTTATGAACTAAGCTGGGACACCATAGAGTACTCTACTAATCGATGTGTTACAAAGTGGTATCATAGTGTTTTTTTGTTTATTGTTTTGGGTAATGGTATCTAGGTGATTTAGAAATGTGTCGAATCTTGTGACGGGCCTTAGATTATTGCATCATGAACAACTTTATTCTATAAATTCTTGGTAACCTATGGTACAAGATTAATATTTTTTATTATGGCTAAGATGTTATTCAATATAATGTGTTTATATTACATTATTATTTATGGTTTTTGATATTGGACCATTGGAAATAGTTATATTTTCAGGCATCATATTTTTCATATAGGATTCACATGACATATTAGTGATTATGTGTGATTGGATTTTTTTGGACTATAGGGTCATCTATTTAGAGTATCAATAATAACATATATGGAGTATTACCATATAATTTTTTGATATAATTTTAATCATATCTACCATAATTTCCATTCAGGATCATTTTTCAGATGGAATTCTATATGGATCTTATGGTGGAATGTTCTCTTATGATGGTTATATAGTACCTTGGTGTAAGATATGCATAGTCACCCATTGTTGTATCAGTGTGGGAATTATATACTCAAGAGGTAATATAAGGATAGGTATGATATTATTTGAGGATGTTGAGTGAGGTTACATAAACTTTCAATAATAACCAATATGGTGTTTTCCCATATATCTTCATAGTGTGTTTCTACATAACAAAAATAGGTTTTTCTAGGGATACATGAGAAGTTTAGAGAAAGGGATATTGAAATTACATGGTTTCTTTATATATGAATCACCTACTATGCTTTAGGTATCAAGGTTGGGTGACTGGGTTGGACCGATTAGAATCCTAGACCTATTGATTCTGGATGCGATTTTGATGGTATGGTGGGAGCATGGATAGACACGCATGGTTTTGGAATGATGCATATTGGGGATGATGATGTTATTTACCTTGTTAAGAGTGAGATACCTCATACTTATTGGTTGAGTTGACCTACAATAGAATAATGGTTTTTTAGTTGGGTGACTAATCCTAGGTTGGATGTGACGTGACTCGTGGGAGTATGGGTCAGGGTGTGTGATCAGGTTGTATGAGAGTATATGCCTATTGGGTTTTTTAATTGGTGAATGTTCTTGTGTGGGATGAGGATTGGTGTGTTCAATGAGATGCATGAAAACATGGAAGCTTGTGCTTTATTTGAGAATAAGATATTCCCCTTGATAGTGAGAGGTGACATCATGGATGGATCAGGGCATCGTGGTATGGTCAACTGGAGATTTATCCTAGAGTGGTGTTTCATGGGATGGTGAGTGTGGCTTAGAGGAGTGGCATGGTTGAGTGTTTAGGACCCATTTGGGTGGTCACTCGAGGTGTGATGTAAGGGAATACATATGGAAGGGAGATCACCATTGGATGTTGGAGGGTGTAACCCTCATTACAGTTGGTTTTTTTCTATGTCAAGGATGATGTTCCTATTGAGTTGGGGATGACAATATTAGGTTTTTTATTATAAAATGGGTATGTGTGGGATGGGTACATCCAATACTTACATATTTTATTGAATGGAGTGTGATCCATTGAGATTGGTGTTTTGGATTAGTGGAGTAATGATAAAGATACTCCCATGGTGGGGAGCATTGAACCGGTCATTAGTGTATGACTCTTGTGGTAGATGGGTAATAGGTAAAATGATTTTATTTATTGTATGGTCATGATGTAGTAAAAATATTTCTGATTTGGTGGATATGAGGTTATCGATTTCCTTGGTTAATACTAGTTCTAGGATTTATATATAGTGTTGGTTGAAGTTGGTGTGTTAGCATCGAGCTTAGGATAGAGTTGTGGTGGTCTGATAGTGAGTCAGATCTAAGGTGAACTGTTTCTCAAGGTGAAAGTATAATATTTGGAGAAGTTGGTTCGTGTTCTAACTATGGAATTATTTTGGGAGTGTAGTTTGGAATTTAATGTCGGTGTTTGAGTGATTTTGTGATTCCTCTAGGAGTTAACGCATCGTGATTGGGTGAGGTGGTGTGATGATACTTTAGTGGGTGAGGCTTAGAATTTTTGTAAGAGGTCATCTATGGGAGTAATGAAAAATCATATAGCATGAAATTAAATAAATTCTGGTGAAAACCGCATTAATATCATCATTAGACCACTATAATTTCATTTTCAATAAGTAATTCCTATATTCGGGAGCATCATGGTTCAGAATTGAACTCTTTTGAGTGAAACCTTTTGGTGGGTATCACCAAAATCATTGAGATAAATAAGTTGGTCACAATTTGGATTAGAATGATATATAGGTGTATTGTGTTCCATATTTTTTCTAATAATGGTGGCTAGTAGGTGGAATATATTTTTGGAAAATATTGTGCATTGAATTTTAGAGTTGTGCAGAAGAATACTATTTTGGAATTTGGAGATGGAACGTGGTGAGTGGGTAGTGAATTAGAAGCTGGGATAGGTCGAGATTAGTTTTTGTAGTAATTTTAAGAATTCTAGGGGATGTGAATAATTATAGTGGACAATTATTAATACCCTTTGTTATTATAGGTTGTGAAATTTAGAGTAAATTTGATTTTTGGTCATCGAGTGAGGTTTGTTTCAAGATTTAGGACTTGGATTGGGAATATGAGCCTTGGAACATATAGGGAGATGTTTTTATATGTGTAGTGTAGCCTAATGGGAAATTTTAGTGCTTGGGTGAGAACTGGAGAAGGGTCGGGTGACTCTTAGATGAAATTTCATATGTTTTCAGGCACCATTACATGGATACTTAGCACCTTGGTTTGGCATATTGAGGTCAGGAATTCCATAGTATATTATTGAAGGGTTGAATTATGGTGGTTTGAGTTGGGGAGGGACCATGACACCACATAAGGTTATTTAATGGGGACCAATGGGTGGATTCAATGTGACGCATCCATAAGGGGTCATTACATATAGGAGTAGGGTATGCAGTGTTCGAACTTACCTTTTGCAGGTAAGTTGCAGCACATCCAGGAAGGCCACATTGGTAACAACCAAGTTATTTTTAATATTATATCACCTTATTTGTTTATTAATATTCATTATTATAAAATTATATATATTCCTGAATCACTTATATATATTCATATCATGTATCAAAAGATAATATTTAATCAATTAGTACTCATAATAAATTTAATATTATTTTGTTTACATAATCAGTTAAGGGATGTTTTATTTTGTGGTTAAGTAAATTAACATAATTGAATTTATTATTTGGAATAATTAAAATAATTATTAAATTATTAAATATTTTATAAATTTATTTTAATATTAATTTATATTCATATTTTTTATGATAAATATTTGTATCAATGTATGAAATAATGGTATTTAATTTCATTAGGCAGAGGTACTTGGTGAGGTCAATTCGGTTGGCTCCTCTGCTTCTCCTCCATAAATGAATCCCACCCTTGAAATGGGTGGATTTATTATCATTTTGTTGTGATTCTTGTTATATATCTGCCTTTTTGTCTTCCATTCGAGTTTGTATTCACTTTTCGATGATTTGGGTGATTTTATTTAGGATTTCATTGTTGATTTCACTGAATCATGGTGAAATCAAGTGCATAAAATAATGTTTTTTCTCAACTTGTCCAGCAAAGGTTCCACGAGGATGATCACATATTTCTTTAACTATTTTCGTTGAGGTACACATCTACAATAATTTATTTAGGCTCTTTTTTTAAATTCTGTGAAAAAGATGATTGATTGTGTTCTATGTGATATGTATTTTTTCCAAGACAGTGTTGGGGATGTTGAATTGAACTTTCGGGTGCATTTGGATGTGATTTTAATATATCTAGATGATCCTTGGAATGTTTCAGTTGTTAATTGGTTTAATTTTCATATTTAATTATAAATGTTTTTATTAAACTACATGGATTCCATTGTGAGAGATAGGATCTTGGGTGACGGTGCTAGCATGGATGAGGCATGGATGGGTTTGGTCAAGGCGGTTTAGAGCTCAATGAGGATTATAATTCCATAATTAAGGTAGGTGGTCCCTTTAATACAAATTCATATGATTTTTATGCATTATTTCTTTCTTAATTGCATTTTTCGTTTTACTTGGTAAATATATAAGGATTATTTACACCCTATAAAAATAAATAGGATAGTTTTGAGCCTCTGAGAGATTGAAAATGTTCACTTTGGCACTTTTCATGTTTTGGGATCACTCGATGACTATGTTTCCAAGGGAGAGTGGGTGCCTATTATGTCGAAAAGAGAACATGGGTGGTATCAGGGTTTTGAGATGTGGAATGGGTATCTTAGTTTGTTTCTAAGGGGTATTTAGGAAATCATGAGAGGATTTATCCTAGGAATTATAAGTGAGATGGTCAAACATCTCGTGTATGATGAGGAACACCTTTTTTGGGTGGAGAGGACTCTTGTAATGTTCCATGGGTGTAATAGGACCTCTAAGGATGGATATATGTGATAGAGAGGTATTATTGTTGAGAAATGAGATGAGATATATCCCCCAAGATATATTATATGAGAACCAAGTGTGTTCTATAAAAAAAATTAGGACTTGGAACATGGTTTCCAAGGGTCTTAGAGTGAGTAAGTTTGGGATGGTCCCTTGGAAGTGATGTCTATTTATGGAGTGTAAATAAAATAGGACTAGATCATTCCTATTGATTCTAGTGTTGGATAGATCCTATGGGGTGTGAGGTCACAAAATGGGGATGGGTATGAGATAGTGAAAGTAATTAGAGATCAAGACGGTCTAAGGAGATATCCTGAGAGGCTATATGGATGGTGGGGAGTTCCTTGATATGAGAGGTTAGGTATTAAGTAACCAGTACTCTATGATGATCAGGTGAAATGTGGTATGGGTCGAGTTCCCTACTTATGTTTCATGTATGAGCCTATTACGGAATGTCCATGAATGATATGGAATAGGTAAGACTTCCATGAGTGATAATGGGCCTTAGATGTGTTTGATATGGGTCTAGATTTGAGTGATAAGGTTGTGTTCAGATCACTTTTATTGGTAAGGGATACTAATTTTGATGTTATATAATACTAGATAGATGGAATCACCTTGAGTTTGAAGGATCATATATAAGACCTCATTGAGTGAGAAGGGGTCAAGATTGAGATTTGGGTCATGATTATATATAGGTAACCTACCATGAGTGTGAAGATAAAGGTTTAGTATTGGATGAGACACTTCCTTATGGTGAGAAGTTGGTCTAGTGCTTGGTATGGGACCCTACCATAAAGGGGTTGTGCTCCGGACTTATGAGATTACCAACCTATACTATTTGTATATGGGATGGGATATGGGTTCAGTATCCTAAGGAAATAACTAGATTATATTATGGAACCAAATTATGTGTGGTTGAATATTGTGGTGTTCAAGTTAGTACATAATGAACTGATGTTCGTAACTACTAAAAAACAGGCAAGGGAAGCGCCACCTTTTATCAGCGCTAAGAAAAAAAGCGCTGATAAAAAATCCCTTTATCAGCCCAAAAATAGCACTCATAAAATATCCCTTTATCAGCTCTTTTCTAGTACTGATAAAACCATAGTACCATTTTTAAAAATTGGGTGCACAGTGACCTCAGTTTATCACACCCTCACGCTCTCATTGTAATGTACCCCTACGACAACTCCCCCCCCCCCCCCGATCGTCTCTTTGACAGACCTTCACCGCTAGCTCTACTATGTCATGAACCCTACTCCTTATCCTCCCCCTCGAACCCCTTCCGTGGATCCTCCTCCCCATGAGACCTAATTATACTCCTCCTTGATGGACCCTACCCCCTAGAACCCTACTCCTCTATTTATCAACATTTGGTGGCTCCTCTGATGCACCTCCCCCTCCAGCAGTCGCACCTTCTCCTCCTGACGTAGCACAGAAGGCTCCCTGAATGCTCGACACTTCTTCTCTTCATCCATCATGGGTGTGATCTACTCTAGGTAAGTCTCCCACTTATCTTTTTAGGTTTATCTTTTCCAGAGGGTGGGGTTTTATTGATAGGATTTAATCTTGTGAGTTAGGGCTTATGCTTATTGTTTTTGGGTAAATATTTCCTTGCTAGGTTTTTATTATGGTGTGGTTGAGGTATGATCGTGGTTCACATTGTATTTCAGCAATTTCTGCATCCAATGTAAGTGGCTCCATGACCTAAATTTCTAGATGTTTTTAATATTCTCTTTTGTGCATTTATTCTTATTCTATAAATTAATTTTGTGGTGTGAATTTTGTTTTCGAAACATTTTCCATGTCTATGTGTTTGAAATGAATTTTAATAGAGGAAATGGTTATTTTTTGTGTGTGATGTAATTTAATACTTCTTAGAATAGGTATTATGGATTTTTTAAAAGGTGTGAAATATGTTTTCAAAGGCACTAGGGGTGTTAATGGATTTTGTTGTAGGTTTTAAAAAGGAAACATAACAATTTAGTATGTTTTTCTTATTGTAAATTTTCAAATATGAGTTGTTTCTAAATTAGGAAAGGAATGTTTTGAAATTATTCTTGGTTTATGTTTGATTTTTCAAGGGGGGTCAACCCATGAAGTTGTTTTATTAACTGTATGCTCTTCTTGTGTTTCATAAAAATGGAATTTTTGAAATGTGTGTGTAATAGAAATTGTATTTGAAAGGGGTTTTGGTGTGATTAAAAATGGAAAATGGTTTGTTTTATGAAAAATGGATATTTACTTAAAATTATATGCATTGATTTGTAGAGTAGTATGGTTCATGGAGCCTTCTTTGGATTGTTTCATATTTCAATGAGAAAGGAAAATTATTTAAATGATGTCCTGGAAATGTTTTTATGGTGTGATTGTGATTACAATACATTTTTAATTTATATTAAGTGGGGATTTGAGAAGTGTGAACTGGATTGGAATTATATTAAATTGTTTATGGTAAATTTCTATATTACACTTTATATAGTGTATCTTTTAAATCTTGTTTGTCCCACTTGATTTACCCTTTAACAATTCACCCCTTTATGAAGGATGTTTTATCACTATTTTATACTTTTATCCCCTCATGTGTGAGTTTTTTAACACTAACTGATTGTTGTTTATCCTTTTGTGTATGAATTTACTTTTTTAAAGAATGGATGTAAGACATGTATGTGGATATTAGTTACAAGTTTGGGGAAGGTGAGGGAATGTTATTGCATATCCTTTAGATGTTCATGAAAGAATTTATGCTCACTAAGATCAATTTTCTATTTCTTATGTTAATTTGGGTAACAAAACCTATGATATTCCGTCGTAATTTTGGATAAACCTAGGTTATTGGTCTCCCCCGCAAACCCCTTTGTCTTTGGAAATGTATCTACTATATTATTTTTCTCATCAAAATTGTATCCTTGTTTTCATTTTATTTGATTTTGGTCACTAGTTTTGGGCTATTTAATGTGATTATTTTATAATGAATGGGGTGGCTAGTAGGGTTGGATAAAAGGATGTTTAATGTTTTTCTATAGGGGTGGTGGGTGCTAGAACTACTGCTAAAGGGGATGGAAAGTGTGTTGCTTTTGATGGGGGGTCTATCCTAGTTCTGTTTATTTCCAAATCTTTATCAGAAATGGATTGGCTCTATTAATCTCTATTTTTATAAGGAATTGGTTTTCTTCTAATGTATTCGGAAGACTTGTTTTCTGTATTTGAATCATAAATAATAATATTTCAGATTAAAATATGATGGAGATGAATAAAGATTGGATGGATGCTAATTATTTGACAATATTTTATAAGAACGGAATGAAAGATTTCATTAAGTCTGTAAAGGATCATGCAAAGTATCCTTCTCAAATCCTTTTTTTGAGTTTATGTTGTTTTTATTATAGACTAATTACTCCAAAATAGTTGGAAGAAAATATTATATGTCACAGAATAGATCGAAGTAAGAAATGTTGGAATAAACACGGAGAAAAAGCAAATGTTGCTACTGTGTAGGAGAAAACTACATTTTATTGATCATCATATTTGATTACAAATATAGATAATGAAGAAGACCATATAGAGGATGTGATTATAAATTTCAATGATGATGAAGATCATACTGAGGAAATTACAAGGATAGTTGAAGATAAACTCTGTGATTGCCCAAAATTTTTTGAGATGTTAAAGAGTTGTGGAAAGAGGCCATTATATATTTGTTGCACTAAATATATAGCATTGTCAGTTCTACTGAAGTAGTATAAATTGAAAGAAGGTAAGAGATGAAGTGATGTCATTTTTACGGAATTACTTGCTCTCTTGAGTGACATGCTCCTAGAAGATAATGACCTCCCAAGATATACATATGAAGCTAAATGAATACTATGCTCGATGGGTATGATTTCTGAAAGAATACATGCATTCCCAAAAGAATTTATATTATTTCACAAGAAGAATAAATCCCTTATATAATTATCAATGTTTGGTGCTTCTTCATATAAGAAAGATGAATCCAGCCCTATGAAATTTGTATGGTACATTCCAATCATTCCAAGGTTCTGGAATTTTTATGGAAGTAAAGAAACAACAAGACAAATGTCGTGACTTGTAGATAAAAGAAATAATAATGGAAAATTAAGTCACTCGGCCGACTCTACTCAATGGAAGAGAATTGATCATGAGTATCATGAATTTGGAAATGAGCTGAGACACCTTCATCTTGAATTTTCTATTGATAGAGTGAATCTTTTGGTTTAGAAACCATCACTTACATTACATGGCCTGTTGTGTCGGTAAATTATAACTTTCCACCCTGGTTTTTCATGAAATAGAAATTCATCATGTTATATATGCTTATATCAGGACCAAAACAAATAGGTAATGATATTGATATTTATTTGGATCCTTTGATCGAGGATTTTATGTTATTGTGGGATTCAGGTGTTATGTTGTATGATTATTATAAAAGTGAATACTTTATGATGAGAGAGATATTTTGTGGGATGATAAATGATTTCCATGCTTATGAAAAAAATTTAGGCTATAGAATTAAATGAACTCAATGGTGTCCTGTGTACGAAAAAGATATGGAATCAATTAGGTTAAAACATTCATCAAAATTTGTGTTTATAGGACATCGTAGATTTCTACCTCATCGGCATAAGTACCGATCTTGGGTGACATCATTCAACAGAAGTTCAGAACAACACACAACATCATCTCCACTAACAGGTGATCAGCTGTTTGAGAAAGTAAAAGATGTGAACACTGTTTTTGGTAAACCATTTTCGAAAAACCTTACTAAATCAGTTGGTAAAATAGATTAGTTTTTTTATTACCATAATGGAATTTTCTGTACATCAGACATTTTCTTGATGTGATGCATGTGGAGAAAAATATATGTGACAATATTATCGGAATGTTTCAAAATTCCCCTATAAAAACAAAGAATGGAATTAAGACAAGGTTGGACATGGTTGAAATGGAGATATGAGAAGAGTTGGCTCTCGTGAAGGGAAAAATCAAATTCTTCTTACTCTAGATGCTTACACTATTTCCAAGGAGGAGAGATATAAGTTTTTCAACTTCTTCAATGATGTAAAGGTTCCAGAGGGGTATTCATCAAATAACAAGAACATTGGTTCAATGAATGATTTGAAGTTAAAAGGTTTGAAATAACGTGACTGCCAGGTTTTGATGCAATATTTAATTCCAATAGCTTTATGTTTCATTTTTTCCAAGAATTTTCATCATATGTTAACCAAACTTTTTTTCTTTTTCAAAGATATATGTTGTACAGCTTTAGACCTAGTGAAATTGCTATCTATAGAAAGAGAAATTGTCATCATATTTTGTGAATTAGAAATGTTCTTCCTGCCAACATTTTTTTGATATCATGGTTCATTTTATGGTTCGCTTGGTGAGAGATATTTGACTTTTTGGTCCTGTTCACTATAGATGGATGTACCCCATTAAATGGTATATGAGGATTTTGATAGGGTATGTCGGAAATTGAAGTTTTTTAGAGGGTTATATTGTCGAGCGATATATTGTTGAGTAATCCATTGAATTGTATAACAAATACCTATCTTATGTGTAAAGCATTGGTCTCACGAAATCTCATCACACAGGATGCATTGAGGGTGATGGAATTTCTGGAAGAGATGTTGTGACAATCAATATTACAGATCAGGAGTAGGCCTGCCTCTATGTTTTTCTTAATAGTTGGGAGGTTTCTCCATATATTCAAACCCACAAAAAAATTATTAGGCCGTTGAATCCATTAAGGGATTAAAAATGGATATCAAATAAACATAATCACCAACTTATAGGATGGTTTTGGGGCAATATTTTTAAGGAGTCAGATGAAAATATGAATTCAATTTCAGAATGAATTCAATGGCTAGTCGTCAGACCAAGTGTGTATGTATTATAATACAATGGTTATGTAAATAATGGTTATACATTCTATACAGGAGAACATTATGAAGATAGTACCATGAAAAATAGAAGAGTAACATTTGTTATTAAAGTGATGCATGTTTGTGGTAGTAAGGACATAAATCTAGTTTATACAGATATGTCATACTTTTTCATTATTAATCAAATATGGGAGTTGGATTATACGACATTCCAATTGACAGTTTTTCAATGAAAATGGGTTGATAATAACAGTGGTGTTAAAATAGATGAATTGGTATTTGTGAAAGTTGATTTTAGTAAATAAGGGTACAAAGATGAATACTTTTTAATGGTATCACAAGAAGTAATGGTATTTTATGTTCCATATCCTGCAAACCGAAAGTGGTCGATTGTTTTGTTATTATCCAAAACTACTGAAGGGTCTGATTAAAATTCAATTGAGGATGATCCTTTCTGTGGTAAATTGCAATAATTTTGTATTGGTCCTAATGTAGATGACATTTGGTATGTTAGAGGAGACCACAATAAAGGGATTTGGATAATTGACAGAGGTTTCAAATCCCTTAAGCCTTTGAAAAAAATAAAGAGAGTTCAATATACAGGTTATATTTTGTTGGTAATATTGATCTTCTTATTTCAAGTTATTATATTATCATTACTGAATTTATGTAATATAAATTAACATTTCAACCACTTTTTCAGATAATGACTTATGCACATTCTGGTGCTCCTAACCTTGAGGCTAAACGAGTCTCTCAAGATAATGATGTTGCTGCTACTCATAGTGCAGAGCAACAACAAGTTTTTGAACCTATTGCTGCTCCTAGTGTTGATTTCCAACAACCATCATCACATTTCGTTGCTACAATTTCATATGAACATATTGATGATGTTGATATCAATGAAATTATTGGGGATGAAAGACCGACGTCGTAGAAAACATAAGTGCATCGTAGTTTGATGGTGTTAGCCAAATTTCTTAAGGAAAAAATAAAAGGCATCAAATTTGATGTCGGATGGAATGCATGAGGCGAACATGTGAATCCCAACCAGGCTATGTCAAGTAGTTACATTGGAATTGTCACTCGGCAATGTGTGTTGATTGACATAGATTCATGGCACCATGTTGTGTCCGGGATAAAGGCTCGGATCTGGGAAAAATTATGGTTACATTATGATATTATTTCATTAATTTACTAGAAAATAAAATAATGAAATAGTATCTTACTGTTCTCAATCCCTTGAATATTATATTTATAGTAGATGATTCACCCAATAATTATGTACTAAGCCTTTCCAGAAGGATTCATCGAGGTTTTCTCGCTATTATAACAAAATTTCACCTGAAATATTCAAAAGGAATAATAAACCCACACCCACCCCTTGTTTGTGCTCACCTAATATCCCGAGAAGCATGGGATGAATTTATTAGCCACCATGGGGATGAGAAGTTTCAGGTACATTGTGGTTGATAATATGTTGTTTGAGGATATGTGTATTAATCACTTTGATTGTCAATATTTCATTTATAAAACAGCAACTCAGTACTGAAAATAAGGAATGTGCATCAAAACCAACATACCCCTATCGTAAAGAAAGGATGGGGTATGCTTCACTAGAAAAGAAAATTGTATGTATTTTAAATTTACAGTAATATTGTTATGTTCCAAGAAACAACATCATAATTATCTTTATATATATAGATTTATGGTTCTGAAACCAAAGACACTTCCATCCCACATCATGTGATATGGAAGGAGGCACGTGTGAATAAGGAAGGGAAGTTAGTAGATGAAAAAATACAAAAAGTGTGGGAAATATGTGTAAGTATGACACAATAAAAAATTTTGTTTTAAATTGATATTACATAATAATAATAATTACTTATCTTCCTATATCTGACAGTCACAGGAATCAGCTACTCATGTATTGGATGAAAACCTATTATCGACGGCTTTAAAGAGACCAGAACAATACGGTCATGTCATAGGTGTGTGGTTTGGGGTGACACCCCGAGTATATTTTAAGGGAAAAAACAAACAGATGATATAAATATAGAAATGAAACAAATGAGAGAAAGACTAGCAACTCTTGAAGAACAATTTAAATGGGAGGGAGAGTTTCTAGAAACTTTTATGGGTGAGAAGTAAGGAGAAGACATGATTCAGAAACAACTTGTGTGTGAAGATCCCGCCCCACCCCCCACCAGCTTTGTGGTGAGACATTCCCCTCAAGGAGCTGTCTTAGACGTGGTAATCAATATTATAATAATTGTTCACAAGAAATGTGAATCAGACATACAATGATAATTTTCATGTACGGATCTTCTATAGGGTGATAAAGATTGTGAATTATATCTTTCAACACCCACCTATCACCTTATAGTTAGGGCTACAATGTTCAACATCCCAAAGGGTAGGTTGTATAATAGACCACTTCCAACAGATTATCTGAAAGTTATGATTATTGTAGCTCATGAGCCAAATGCAGAGCTACCTATTTCACTTGATGAGGATGATATTCATACTATCGAAAAGGCTATTGGTACATTCATTGAATGGCTATCACAACTTGTAACAGTACATGTGGAAAAAGAGATATTTATTCCAATTTTTTCAAGCTAAACCTTTAACAATTAATGAAAAAAAAAGTTAAGAACCAATGAATGTAATTATAGACGGAGAAAGGGAATGGGTGAGAATAAACATGGGCTCAAGGGAATCCAAAGGATCAACCAACCGATCAAAAAGATCTAATAAACGCACAATTACACCAAATGTTCTCTATCCACATTTAATATCATTGAAGAATAATGTGGATAAAAAGCTAAAAACTGGTAGTAGTCATATAGTTGTTTTTTAAAAGAATACATAAGGAGAGGAAATTAAAGATTTCATTGCTGCTGAAAATGTAAATCACATCCCTCTATATGATTGGCTAGGAGTCACAGTTGTAAATTTATATATGAGGCATGTTTTCATGAATTTATTTTATAAAAGCTGATATAATGTGATAATTATGACTAAATTCATTTTATATTATCGGCAGTCGTATATATGAAAAATAGTTGAAGGTATTTTCTTATGAGCCAAAATTCAGACTCGTTAGTCCTCATACCACATATATACAACAAATTAAATTAGATCCATCAATAAGGGAAGAAATAGTGAAAGTCTTGCTGAAAACATTTGAAAGCAAAATTACAGATGATAGATTATTCCTAATACCAACCATGCATGGGTAAAACTCTATGATTAAATCATATCAATTATATTTCCACTTATTTCATTACTTATTCCTTTTTTGTGTTTTTAGGAAACATTGGCTACTAATTGAGGTGAACTTAGATACTCCAATAATTTATTTTTTGGATTCAAAGCAAGGATATCCAACAAACTAACCACACATAATGGAGTTCGTGAATCTGTAAGACACTACATCCTAAATTTTAGGTCTAAACATCAAGTTATTTAATTTATATTTTCTTTTACTATGGATTTTATTAAGATATGGAAGTGTATCACCATCGTCTAAAAAAGGAATGAGGATGGGGGGCTAAGCATAAGGAGGCGAGCAAGTACTACGTCTAGACAAGTATCAGGGTATATATAATAAAATTTCACTACCCAAACACATATCAAAGCAAGTTCATTATTCTCTTAATGATCAAAGTTTTTGCAGCCTCCAAAACAAAAAAACGGAAAATATTGCAGTTATTATGTTTGTAAATATATTAGAGAGATCGTTCTCCATCAACAAACTAGCATCCCTAAAGAGGTATTTTCAAAAACAACTATTATTTAATATAAATTTTTTATTTATTATTTATTTATATATTTTGCAGTACTACTCTGACTATTTAAAAGACTCATATTCACAAGAAGATATATATTTTTTTAGAAACGAGTGGGTCGCATACCTGATGGAAGATTATATACAAATAGCATGAAGATCTGACTTGGGGACATGTACAATTGGCAGACATTTTTGAGAGGGGTTCACGAAGATCAAAAGATGAAACATTGTTATATTTAAATGTTCAAAGGAAAATTTTAATTGTTATTAAATAAAACATCCTTTCTCCAATGAGTCTTTTTTCCATTTTAACAGATGAAATGAACCATTAACAAGCAAGAATGATAAACCACTTTTCTTTGGGCTTTGGATAATAAAAACTAGTAAAATCTCCAAAATAACTTCATATCACACACGCCCACTGACATTAAAAGAAAATTTGAGTAAATGTATCCACCCAAAATTGATTGAAGTATGAGCATTGAGATTACAAATTTTTTCCCACGTGTTGAACATTTTCATTGGTAGAAATTGTATGTTTTCTAATTATCCATAATAAGAAAATAAACATTATTGGAACCTCTTTCCTCCACAGGGTATCCCCAAACACATCCATGTTTTCAATTTATCACAATGATTCATGGGTATTTTGTGACATGTATGAGTCAACTATGCCTCAATCTGAGGCACGGTGTGACCAGTATCACTCAAACTGTCTCTCTTTTGTTTAAAATGGATAGAATTTTAAGTGAAAACAATAACTGACATACAAAAAATCAACCAAACGCTTTAGAATTGTGTTGATACTTTAGGAGAATGATCCTAGGTAATTTTTGACATGTAAGAGTAAACCCCACCTCAATCCAAGGCATGGTGTGACCGGTATCACTCAAAGTTTCTCCCATTTGTTTAAAATGGACAGAATTTTAAGTGAAAAAAACAACTGACAAATGAAAAACCAACCAAACTGATAAGGATTGTGTTGATACTTTAAGAGAATGATCTATGGGTATTTAATGACATGTAAGAGTCAACCCCATTTGAATACAGGGAACGTTGTGATGGGTATCCCTCAAAGTGTCTCTCTTTGGTTTAAAATGGATAGAATTTTAATTGAAAACAACAACTGACATACGGAAAACTAACCAAATGCATTCGGATTGTGTTGATACTTTAGGAGAACAATACATGGGTCATTTTTGATGTGTAAGAGTTAACCCTATCTCAATCTGAGGCATGGTGTGACTGGTATCACTCAAAGTGTCTCTCTATTGTTTAAAATGGACAAAATTTTATGTAAAAACAACAACTGACATACAGAAAACTGACCAACACATTTGGATTGTTTTGATACTTTAGTAGAATTAGAAATGTGTCATTTATGACGTGTATGAGTCAAACATGCCTCAATTAAAGACATGGTGTGACCAGTATCACTCAAAGTGTCCCTCTTTTGTTTAAAATGGATTGAATTTTAAGTGAAAACAAAAACTAACGTACATAAATCCAACCAAATGCATTTGGATTGTGTTGATACTTTAATATAAGAATAAATTGGTCATTTGGGATGTGTACAAGTCAACCTCTCCTAAATATGAGGCACAGTGTGGCCGGTATCACTCAATGTTTCTCTCTTTTGTTTAAAATGGACAGAATTTTAAGTGAAAACAATCTCTCACATATGTAAAACTGTCCAAATGAATTTTTATTGTCTTGATACATTAGTATAACGATCCATGGGTAATTATTTATGTGTAAGAGTCCACCCCGCCTCAATATAAAGCATGGTGTGACCGGTATCACTCAAATTTTCTCTCTTTTGTTTAAAATGGACAGAATATTTAATGAAAACCACAAGTGACGTACAAAAAAACATACCAAACACATTTGGATTGTGTTAATGCTTTATTAAAACGATCCTTTGGTCATATATAAAAAGTATGAGTCAATATTTCCTCAATATATGGAATTGTGTGGTCGGTATCACTCAAAGTGTCTCTCTTTTATTTAAAATGGACAGAATTTTATGTGAAAACAACAACTGACGTACAGAAAACTGATCAAACGGATTCTTATTGTGTTGATAGTTCATGATAACGATCCATGGGTCATTATAGATGTGTAAGAGTCAACCATTCCTCAATACAACAAACATTCTGACCGATATAACTCAAAGTGTCTCTCTTTTATTTAAAATGGACATAATTTTAAGTGAAATCAAAAACTGACATGCGAAAAACCGACCAAACACATTCGGATTGTGTTGGTACTTTATTACAATGATCCATGTGTCATATGTGACATGTACAAGTCAAACCGCCTCAATATGAGGCATGGTGTTCCTGGTATCACTCAAAGTGTCTCTCTTTTGTTTAAAATGGACTGAATTTTATGTGAAAACAACAACTGGCATACGGAAAATAGACGAAATACATTTGGATTGTGTTGATACTTTATGAGAACAAAAAATTGGTAATTTATGATTTTTATGTGTCAACCCCGCCTCAATCTGATCCATGGTGTTTTTAGAATCACTCAAAGTTCTCTCTTCTATTTAAAATGGACAGAATTTAAGTGAAAACAACAACAAACATATAGAAAACTGGCCAAATGCATACGGATTATATTGATACTTTAGGCTGATGATCCATGGGTCATGTGTCAGGTGTACGAGTCAACCCCACCTCAATCTGAGGCACGGTGTGGCTGCTATCAATCAAAGTGCCTCTTTTTTTAAAAATGGATAGAATTTTAAGTGAAACGACAACTAACATATAGAAAAACAACCAAACTCATTTGTATTGTGTTGATACTTTTGGGGAACGATCCATGGGTCATTTGTGACGTGTACGATTCTACCCTGCCTCAATCCGAGGCACGGTTTGACCGATATCGATCAAAGTGTCTCTCTTTTTTTAAAATGGACATAATTTTTAAGTGAAAACAATAACTAGCGTACGAAAAAAAGTCCCAAAATCATTACATATGACATAATACACTTAGAAAATCCTTATAGAGTCGTAAGAAGTCCTTAGAAAATAAACCCCCGTTAACAATCCATCACACACCCTAAATATAAGCCTTTACCCCTAGAGTTCATGGTGAGGGATGAAAACAAAGAGGAAAATGAGAGGAAGAAGAACAAAAGGGAAAGAAAAAAGATTAGAGTAATTAAATTATATAAATTTTCAGGTTAAATGGATCTTAAACTAATTTTCAGGAATGGGACAGGAGGAAATTGGTTGAAATTCCTTAAATTTTGCCATATCATTAGAAACTTTCATCATATGGTTGGGTAGTTTTCCAAACTATTCACCAACTTTTTGGGAGCCATTGGATTAGTAACCTTCTTCTGCATAGTTTGGACAAATATCTAACTAACTGTGTTCCAATCGTTCTAAATGAATTAGTTAAACTATAGATCGATACCACATGGTTTCTCCTAACTGTGAACAACTTGTGTTCTTAACAACTCCCTTAAAAAGGTAAGTTTCATGGTTTTTTACTTGTAGTCATACAACCCATCCCTTTCATATGTATGTAAAACAGTAAAATTTCAATATGAATAGGAATCTTCCTCATGAAAGTGTACCCACATAGGTTCTTCTAAATTGTGTCTCCAAATAAAATCACTACATAACTACTAATCAAGATTCTAGGATGGAAGAATAATAATCATATATCTCCCCACCATTTATAAATTCTTTAAATAGAATGAAAAGAATAAAACACACCATAAGATAAAGGCATCAACCACAAGAACACATTTCCTTAAGTGTCCCAAGAATCACCCAAATCCATCTACCATGAGGTATCTATAGGGGAGACTCTCTAAGTCCTTAAGAAACATTTCCCAAAAGGAACTCAAAATCTATAAACAAATTTCATATCCAATCTTGACATGAATATTAACCTTAAAAAACATAAAGAATAACTCGCTTGCATGCCTTAATCAAATTCTTCTTAAGGTTCTGACATCGAGCTCTCTATATGTATTTTTTCTGAGACAATGTAAGATATCATTTGGAGGAGATAGTATTTAATAGTATATTTTTATAATAATAATGAATAATTAGTACATAACATTAGGTATGGATTTTTTCCATCGTTTGATCCCTAATACATTACCACTGCATTTTTTATTCGTGTGAACTGCTTTTTTGATATGTTGATTTTTTGCCGGTCTTTTCTAGATGTGCTAGTGCATAATTTCATGTTACATCAAGCAGGGCATTTATCAGCACTAAAAAATATCTTATAAAGGATTCCTTTATCATCTCTGAGCTTTACAACACTTTTTTAGCACTGTTAAATCCCATTTTGAGTGCTGATAAAGCCCATTTTTCTAGTAGTGCATGGAGTCATGGTGTCCGGGTTAGCACATGATGTCCAATGTACTTGTATGAATTGTTTACATCTGTCATGAATAAATGAATATAATAGTGTATATTATGAGAACTTAGTGATACCTTACTAAAATATCTCTCACACATTTCATAAGAACTCTGGTTCATGTACAGACCTTATGTTTGCTTTTAGGTTGAGCACGGGTTGTGCAGTGGATTGGGATGAAGAAGCATGATGAGATTCAAATACTAGGAAGTGGTGATGCTCTAGGTTGGATATAGATCCTCATTTTATTCTCTTTATTTTGTATATGTGATTTTTTAGTGGGTGATCCAAGATGTATGACCATATTCTATGCATGGTACATGTATTATAGTATTTTTATTTTATTATGTGTACTATGATGTTTTTTATTTATATTGGTTGGTTATTTTTGTTATGTTTTCTACTCTGATTTAAGGTATTAGTCACCCCATTTTATATATTAGACCCTCGCCACTAGTAAGCACCCTTTAGTGTATGGGGAGGAGCACTTAAGGCCACATAGTGCACTAGGTTAAGACACTATGGGTTGATCCATGTATTAGAGAATTACATGTAGATTGTATCTTGTTAATTAGGGTTTATGGTATTGGATAATTATAATGGTTTTATGATTTTCATAATGTAAGTGCTGTTATTTTTTAGAATGATTAATATATTTTTCTTAGGAATTGATCACAGGAGTCATAATTGATCTAATGTATGAATCTAATAATTTTTTATTAAAGGTGTAGTTTATTTATGGAAATTATATATAGGTGTTATAATAATATATTTATGATTTTTTTGAGTGTTTTGGTTAATTTATGGAATCATTAAAGTTTTTATTTTATGTAATTTTATGATTTAAGTTACGATTTGGGGTTTTGAATCCATAGTTCGGTGGACACCTTTGGTAAGTCATTGTGGGCCTAATATTTGATCATGGTTAGACTAAGGTAATGAGTATCTTGATTGAGTTTCTCCTTATATTTCTTAGAAATGGTGGGTCTTATAATAGGGAGTTTATAACATCACATGTCCTTGATGATCAAATTTAATGGGTATTTTGTTTTTTCTTAGGATTTTATGAAAATGGTAACATGGTTCATTTTGAATTTTTGTTTTCAATAAGTTTTCATTTTTTATTTTGGGATTATTTATTGGATTTATAAATTTTTTAATGAATTTTTTGGTGGTTTGGGTGTGGTTTGAGGTTCGGTCGACAGTTATGAGTTTTATGTAGACTACAAGTGTCAGAACAGATAGTTTTACAGTAGTTGGTAGAACTGAGTACCTAGTGGGGTAGTACAGAGTACCTCAAGAGCCTTAAAAGGTTAGTGTGGCCATGTGGTTTCATTAAGAACCCAGTATCCCCTAAAGGGGTACCTAGTAGGTGAAAGTTTTATTTTTAAAAGAGAATGTTCATTTTCTATGAAACACATTTAAACCCTTTCCCCCTTCAAACCTATCTGGTTCTAACCATTTCAGATCCCTTTAAGACTACCACGTTGTCTTCTAATTCCCTCTCCATTTGACACATGAATCATGGATGATTCATGGGATGTGTTCATGATCAATCCAAAGTAATTGTTTCTTATCTTCCTCTCTTTCACTTAATTATTCATCTTATTTTTTTTTCATTTCTATATTTAGGTATTATAGGTTTTAATTTTACTAACACCTTGTAAAATCACCTATTATCTTAGGGTATCCACTTCTATTGGATCAAGGATGTTCCTATGGATATATTTTTATATTCCTTTGGTTTTTGTGGTCTTTTTTTATTTTTGTGGTTAGTTTATTAGATTCGTTTATTTATATATATTGTATAGTGGTTAATAAGGGTAGTTTACTAGTCATCAGAATGTGATTTAGTGATAATTGAATTAGGTAAACTTTCTTATGGTTAAGGTAGGGGGTCTCAACTCAATAGGTAAATTTCCAAGATATGTATGTGACAATACTTCTACATGTTTTCAAAAATTTATAATAAAACCTAAACACTATTTTTGAAAATTTGGAATGAATTATTTTAAAATATTTTTCATATAACATGATAATTATTTTTAATGGTGATTTTGTGTGGACCTATGTAATGATTTTCTAATATACTTGTTATATTTTCTACATTGAACTACAATCATGTGAAAGGTTATTTATGGTAAATTCTTGGTTGTTTAAACTTATTTTTTTTCATTTAACATTATCCTTAGATTATTTTTAAATGTTGGTTATGAATATTCATTACCTTATTCCAAAGTTACAAAAAAAGAAACATTAAATGATTACCTAAAAAATTGATATGCTACCTTATATAAGAGTTCATACATTTCTCAATCAATATTCTTATTAAGGATAAATTCCCTTGATTGTTAAAATCATGAGTGGTGTGACTATAAATTGTGTGATCATTCTATTTCGTGATCTTTTAATATTATACTAAAGGTTTCATTTCGTTCCACGTAACCAATATGAGTTATGATCTAATGATATAAACATAACCTAGTTTAGAATCTTGGAATAGTATATATGTAATGACTATTTTACATTAGTGAAAAAGAAATTATATTTTTTATAGGAGTTTTTTGGTTTTCAATAATTGTATATTCCCATCCTTAAAACCCATGGGGTTTCAAAAAAATTATTTTTACCTCAAATTTTTTTATAATTTTTCTTAAAAAACATAATGCTTATAAAATCTAAACCACTTCATATATATAAAGTACAATCTTTTATTTTGGTCTTATAATAATATTTTTCAAATTAAACCTTTATTCTTTTAACTCTTCTAAAGATATCACTTTAATATTCTCTAAAAACAATGATTTTATTAAAGTCCCTTCTTTTATGGTTTTAAATATTAATGTTTCCATTATAATAATCACTTAATTTTTAATTAAATATTTCTCTTAAAAAACTTATGGGATGGAAGGGGTGTTTAAATAATAACTTACATTTAGTGTAGAACAATAAATGATTATACCTTCCCTAGTGATCTGTTTTTGAAAATAATGGTTGGAATCAATTTTCTAATTATAAAATGATCACTATAGTGCTTTATATATAATAATATATACCCTTTATAATATTGAGAATTGTGAGTACTAAAATTTAAATTTCATTAATACATGGTTATTGTTATACCCTGTTGATCACATTGAAACTTGTTATATTAGTCATGCTGGTTATTATAGCATATGATTCCTTAATAATCTGTACTACTTTAATATGTCATGTATGTTTTCATTTTACTCTATTAATCTGGATGATTGGTATATCTAAATCCATTATATTTTACTTATAATTATTATAAAATTCATAAGAAGGTATATCACATGGGATAGGTTGTGATACACCAAGTGGGTATACCCCTTTTCCGCTTTCCATGGGAGGGGATTGAAATGTTCTAACTTTTGTATACACCTCCCCCCTTCCATAGGATAAGTATCTACCCCTAACTCATCCATTGGAATATATTCCATGATTTTAGTTTGATGGGATGAGAATCATAGTTTCCAAAACCTTATGATATCAAATTCCATGAACTGGGATAAAATAATGTTGTACATGTATGGACCCTTCTAATATAGGGTGATACATGATATAGTCTTTAATTCAACTATCAGCTACCTAATTGTTATTATTTCTTCATGGTAGGATCTGTTGATTTCTTATAAAATAGTTTTATTGTATGTTAATGTAAATAATAATACATGTTTATTCATACACTTATTTATTCATTGTTACATTGTGGCACATTGGTTATGCCCTACTGAGTGTGTATTTTCCCATGACTTGCATGGACACTCCAATAGAAATGAAACTTCACTTTATATATTTTAATTACATCATATGTGTATGTGACTATTGTATGTTTCTATATCTATCTAAGATCTGGTGCGAGTTTGTATGTTATTGATCTATTAGGAGTTAGATTAAGATGAATTTTTTCAATAGCAGAGTTAGAACATTACTTATTTCTCTATATTTTTCAATTTATTTTTTATATATTAGGTTTTATTTGTCCTTGAAAATATTTATTGTCTATTTTTATACATTTTATTATACCTTGTATTATTTATATTTTGTTCTTATAGAACTGTATCTTTTCTTTATCATTGATATCCATTTGATGTAAAATATGTATTTAGTTGTCTTTAATAATGTCTAACTTATGGGTGTGTCACTTCGACTCTTCAATAGAACCATTACATGAGTTATTATATAAACTTTAACATGTAAATGATTCCCTATTGATAATATTATACTCATGGTTCTACTCACCAGCCCCCAGGGATTGGGAAATGCTCTTGGGGTAGTAGTATCCTAACTCAGCACCATTAAGGTATCCAATTTAGTGACTCAATAATAACGCAATACTATTCTTATATTGTTCTATATTCACTATAATTTTGAGAAAAAAATATAATCCAATCAATAAAAATCATCTATACTAATCCTTTTAATTTTATCATTATCATTATATGGTTGAAATTTTTCTCCATTATGATACAACACATGATAGTTAGTTTGAAACCCAACTATTGTGAAATGGGGACTCAATTGTTCACAAGTTAACCATAGACTTAGAATACAAACATAATAAGGACAAAAGAAATTAGTTAACAATGATATGCATTATTGAAATTAAAATCCAAAATAAAATTAAACTTATTTTAGAACTCATTTTAAGTTGAATAAAAAATATACATCAAAATTAAGTCCATTTGGATATATATATATATATATATATATATATATATTTGTGGTTATTAAAAATATATATTTTTTGAAATTAAAAACCCCACTAAATCAATTTTTATAAAATATCTTAAATATTAAACTTTTAAAAATACAAATTAAGTTACCATAATAAAATTATAATAACAAATTATAATTTATTGGATATTTGGTCAAATTATGTATTAATGGTGCACTCATAATCAATGGAAGTTAAATAAAAAAATAAAAGGAATGAAATTTAAAATGTATAAGTATCATATTTTTTCATTATATCATTAAATATTACTTAAAAAAATTCAAAGGAAACTATCTCCTTTTTAATATTATTCTCTTGCATTAATGCCTCAAATAATTTTTTCATGTGTTAGAAGCTAAATATTCTATAAAAATAATTATATGTAAATTAGTATTTTAAAAAATTATTTAATGAAAAATTCATTCTAATGTTTGTGAGATTTTATGATTTATAAATTATTATAATCATTATTTCTAAAACATGTTACAGTTATATTCATATCTACTTTGTTTCTTTTTTATAGTATCAACTCGGATGAAGTTATAACGTTTTTTATATTTTATTTTATTTGAATATAATTTCCTTAAGAACCATTACACAATATCTAGGTCTAAATTTATAAATTATTCAAAACCATAACTAAAAAATGTGAATTTCATAGTTATCATATTGATGGAAAAAAACAGACTTATTGGAAACTAATTTTCTTTTGTTTAATAAATTCATCGAGAAATTTTATAGTCAATTTCATATCCACAAAATGTAAATCCTTGTATTTCATATGATAAAAAATCTAAAGTTATTATTCCCTTCTTTTCTAAATTAATATAAAAATAAATTAAATGGAACAAAATTGTGGGATAAAGGGAATTACCAAAGAGTTAGGGTGACTATTTAATAGTGAGGTGAGTATATTGTAAATCCTAGGAGGAGCTTTTGGGGTGGAGTGGTCATTCTAAGGTGAATCAGCATTATTCTTGACAGCAAGGTAACAATTTTCTATCAAGGATTAAAAGTTTTATTATCATTTGTGAGGTGGTAATGAGGTATTGTTCACAGAAAATAAAAATGGATTAGGAACCTATTATCATGGTTTTTAAAAACCATGGTTATATTCTTGCATATTTTCACAATTATTTAAAAATGTGTTAATATAGTTACCTATGATTATGGTTAAATAAAATATTGTTCATATGTTAAAATATGAACATGATTTTTAATAATCATGCAAGTATCTTCACAAATGGACATGTTTAAAGTTGTTACCATACCTCTATACTGATTAATCTATTTTTTAGTTGTGGTCTCAAAATCTAAATAATGATATTAGGTGATTAATGATATAATAATGGTATGGTTTTGTGTGTTTCAGTACTCTCATGGACCTATAAGTCTCTATATAATGATATTTCATGCATGTAGTGCTCCAACCATATAAGGTGTCATCATCAAAATAGAAAGTAATGACATATGCCTAAGATAAATAGTTTTTTCGGACTGATATAGGGAAATAGATACACCAATTATATAAAAAATCTAAGTGCATGTGATTGAATGATCTCCACCTTATCATCATTATCATCCAAGTCTGTGAAATTAATCTCTAATAGACACATGAAAAATCCACCTCCTTTAAGGACATATTGATCAAATTACACCCTCAATCCCAATAATTCCTCAATAAACTCAACTATTCCAAAAATAATGGTTCTCATGAATTCTCTTCCCTGTGTACTAAAACCTAACTAATATTTCCTATCTTTTAAAGTGATAATTATCTCTCCCTTTATCATGTGAAAATTATTTTTTATTATTCATCACTCAAAGAGGGATATAAAAAGATGATGACCAATAGGAATATTGTCACACATAATAACACTATAAATTAAATACATATAAGATAAATTATGAAAATATCTTATGGTGTTTAATTATGATTATGATAGCCTATTTTATTAGGTTTCACTAGAATTAGAGTTAATATGAACTATAGTGAAACTAGAGCCATTGTGGAATTGAATTTTTGTATTTTTTTTATATATATGGTGAGTAATAATTTAATGAAATGTGATTTTTGATGTGTCTAATGGTTTTGGTGATAATTCAAGATTTTGAGCAAGGGATTATGTAATGAATCTGTGTTTTGAGGTATGTTTTTTTAATCATGGTGTAATTGAATTTTTTTATTTATTTTTATTTTATTATGGGTGTTATAGATGAAGGAATGAGAATGTAGGGAAAAATGGAGGTGGATTTTACAAAAAATATTTATAAAATACCATTGAGTACCCAATGGTAGGGTAATGGGTACATGATAGATGGGAAAAGGTATAGGTGGATTTGTACTAGCCACCAGTTAGATAGTGTCAAGGTACTGAGTATTTGGTGAGCCACCAAGTGATTGATGGATAACGACTGAGCACTTAGTAGGTTTAATACCTATTTTTAATGAAGGAAATTATGGTTATTGTATAGTTCAAAAATTTTAATTAAATCTCTCCTTTTCCATTTTTATGAGGACAATACAATTAATTTATACCATCATAATATCTCACTTCCCCTCTCTACATTCAAGTGATGATTTATCCTATGTTTATTCATGAAATAACTATCTATTGGTAGTGTTGGATTCATCTCAATAGTAGCTTCAAAAACCTTATCCTCTTATGTTATGTAATCAAGGTTTAGTTAATTTTTCATTCTAGTTCTTCCTTTATGATTCTATTTTTCTATTTCATGGATTTTTGTGTCATAGAAGACATTGAGTGTTTTTTCATGGTGTGTATAGATTGTATAGTGTAAGGTAGATGACTTTTTTCATTATTTTGGGATTAATTATGTGATTATATATAAAATGTGGAATTATTTAAAGATTTAATGATTTTTATGAGTTAAAATGAATTATAAAATAGTTTAAAGGATTTATGATATTTTCCCATGAATTACTAAGTGTTGTACATATTTTATTAAAATGTTAAAAGGATAAAATTATAAAATTTCTTATGTTAAATGATGAATTAATAATTAAAATGGTGAAATGAGTCTTTAATTTTGTGCAATCATTAATGTTGGTATTATGTATAAATATATGAGGGTAGAAATTAATGCTTAAATGTTGATTTGATGTATTAAGGTGTTGACCATTATTATTTAACATCATTTACTAAATTTTTGAATTTAATTGAATTAAGATGAAGTAATTTTTTGATATTATGAGTATTTTTTATTGAGTTTAACTTGTGTAAGAAATTAAATTTCATGGGAAAATACATTTATTGTGTTAAATACATCTAAAAAAACTAAAAGTATTAATTATGAATTATGATTATTTTATATAAAAAATATTTGGATATAAAGGGATGTTTACTTAATGGGAATTATATTTGTGATAATATAAACTGATAATAAAAATGGAAATGATTATTCAATGTGGATTTAATAGAATATTAGGTTTAAGTGACATGAAATGGGGGTTTTTAGATAAAATATATTTGTTTTAGATTATGTATTGAAGTAATAAATGGTAATTGGAATTTAAGGTGTTTAAATGTTCTTTTTAAAAGTGAATGTGTTGTTTATGTTAAACGACATGAGGATGGTTTATGAAATATTGTGCTGAAAAAAATATTTTATTTGGAATGTTTTTATGTAAAACTTTTTGTTTGGAAAATTTCCTTGATGTTGGCCAATTTTAGGGATCCTTGGGTTAGGATTTAATGAGAGATATTGATATAGGAGGCATGTGTTTGGATAGAAATTATGTTAGGCTCAATTATTTATGATATTCCATGTGTTTGGGAGATAATGGGCATAATCCATGAGTTTATCTGGTTTATTCCATGATTGATATCAATGTTTATACAAATATTTGTGGAAGTAGTTATGTTACTATTTATGTTACTTGGTATGAACACAAAAATTTAATTATATACTAAAAATGATATTATTAAATTATTTAATTTCATTGAAAATTTATATATGATCTCATTAAACTCTAAGGGATGCTTAGAATTGTATTGGTTTCTTTGAGGATTTATTTTCACTCTATGAATATACACACTGCATGTGTATATATATGATATGATTTATATTATATTTTAAGTTAACAGGTCCATGTATCAAAGATATAATGTTAATAAACACCTTGAAGTTATGTAAATTTATATTTATATTCATTTTTTTGGGGTTATACAAACATTATTTAGTTAAAAGTTTAATTATATTATTAAAAATTAATACATTGGTTTTATTTTTTTGGTCATGTTCAGATTTTTTACACATGTGGGAATTTGAGACATATTATCTTATATTTATGAGTCATTTTATTGTTGGTTTCTAATTATTATTTTTGTTTTAATGACTATTTCTTATTTATAAAGTGATTTAATATTAGTTGGTAAATTTATTCACAATAGATATCTTTATACCCTCGGTGCTAGTCTCCAGTATTAAGTAATTAGGGAGTGGACTTGGAGAAATTAGAAATTTCCTTCTAATGGAAAGAACATATCATGGTTGGATGTTTGAAAATGGTATTATATTAGTTTCTTTTAATAGGTCTTATTATTTGAAAGTTATTATATTGGAGGTCAAAAGTTTGGACAAGGTAAAAAATTATGTGTGATTGTTCTTGTCCAGCACAACTATAGTTGAAGTCCAAGTTATATGAGAGGAATTGGGATTTTCTTTTTTAATTTTATACATAATATTTTAGTATATGTTTATTATTCATTTTAAGGCGATTAGTTTATTATTCTTGCATCATATTAGAATATAGACACATAATATATTTGTGTTTCTGTGTCTGTCTGTGGTTGAGTGGTCATTTAATTTTAGTTAAATAATTGAATTATTAAAAAACTAATTGGTTTATTCTTGAATATTTTATTAGTAATGGATAAATTAAATTATATCTGAGATCTGAATTGATGATGTTAGGTGATTTGTTTTATTCGAATAATTAATTTGAGATTTTATACCAGTAGTGATGTATGATGTGTTTATTTTCTAAAAATGTTACAATTTATTTCTAATAGGTGTTTTTATTTTGGTATAATTGTGGAACATAAGAATAAAATTAATTATCCTCATTGTAAGGATGTTAAAAAGGATCATTTCAATAAGTTTAATATAGAAATGGAAGATAATTTAGTTTATATGGTTGGTGAGATTGTGAATCTAATAGAGAAGTCAATAATTGAGAGTTTTATTTTAGTAATTCATAAAATTGAAGGGATATCAACTCATAAAGTAGTAGTGGTTTTTGTTATAGTTAAATAATTTTAATCAAAATATCCTCTTCTCTTTAGAGGAGATTTTTGTACCCCTAGTATTTAAGATATGTTGGAGGGAATAGAGAGGATCTTTGAATGGATTGATGCACTAGAGGGGAAGAAAGTAAATTTTTCAATTATTATGCTTGAGGGATCATCTCAACATTGGTAGGATGTATTCATATGTTTAGATAGGAATTATAGGTTTTTATGGAATTCTTTCCAAATTATATTTATCTAGCATTTTCCCCCAAAAAATTGGAGGATGGATATAGGTCAAGATTTTATAATTACAAATAAAGGGAATATATTTTTTCATGATTATACATGAAATTTTATGAAATTTATATTTTTTACAACGCCCATGGGAGGATATGAGACTTCTAAGGATCATAAATTTATATGTGGGAATAATTTGGATATCCAGAAAAACGTTTGCCTATTTTTTTTAACTACATCAATTGATGTGATAAACTAAGTTCTTATGGTATAAAATAATATTTAAGAATAGAATAGGGCTTCGATGGGAGTGGGTAGATCAAAAAATATTAAGAAGAGGATGGGATATGAATATCACATGCATAGTGAGTAGTTAAGTGTCCAATTTAAGACTTTTAATTCTCTTTCATCTAAAGGTATGGCACTATAGGAGCACGATCAATGTGGAAAAATAGTTTATTCTTTATTTTTTCCCATAGTAAGACAAAGGAGTGTCACTCATGATAGATTGGGACACCATTAAAATTTCTATTTGAAGGGATATCAAAGGGGTGTTAGTTTTGGTTCATATTTTACACAATCATCTCATGTATGAGCTACTTAATCAAAACAGAGTGCTAGTTGTATATCATATAATAGGATTATTTATGGGGGAATAAAAGTCCCTCAAGGATAGTTTTATCAAGGATATGATTAAGGTTTGGGGTTAGGTTAGTTATTTAATTTTTGACCATGTTTTAGCGGATATTTATGGGTGTTTTTCTTTTGTTTTTAGCATGATGTTGGTTAACACTACCTTGGTCAGCATGTTATTTGGTTTAGGTGACTGTTATTTTTTTATTTAAACTTATTTGGTATATAATTTGATTTTTAATGTTGATTATTTATCAATAATTTTATTTGAGAATACTCCATTTGGAATATATAGTGAGCTTATTAGTATATATATATCATGTACCATTGATATTTATAAATATGTTTATATTTATGATTTAAACATTTTATTGATAAAAGGATTTGATAATATTATTGGAGTGGACTATTTATCACATTTTTTGGAACATATTGATTTCTACCACACATGAGTGACATCATTTACATTTTCTGATGATTCATATTTTTTTATAAGGGAATGGTACTATCATTACAACATTACCATCTATTATTTGGGTGGATAAGGATGATCAAATCTTAGGTAGTAAGGATGGTTTTTGGGTCAATTGAGGGTGTTGATAGAGTTTTTTTCCTTTAATGGTAGCTAGGTACCGATATCTATACCTCCCTATAATATAGATCCAACTAATCCTAGGGATTTAAATAATCTTTTGTAAGATCTATAATTCAAATGATTCATTAAGTAGAGTATATCTCCATGGGTTTCTCCGGTGTTATTTTCCAATAAATCATATTAGAGTTTATGATTGTATGTTTATTATCACAAATTTTACTAGGTTAACATTAATAATTAATATTGTTTCATAGATTTATGATTTATTTGATAAATTCAGTGAATCTCAATGGTTTTTAATTAATGGTCTTCGATCGGGTTATAATCAGTTGAAAATGTGAGGTAAAAATGTGCCAAAAATGGCCTTTAGAACATGGTATGACCATTTTATGTTCTTGGTGAAATTTTTTAGGGTGATTAAAACACTAAAAATGTTCATGTACTTAGTGATTCTTGTTTTAAATATATATCTATATTCTCCCATGATTGTATTTATCGATGATATAATGATATACTCATGGTCATATGAGGGGTCTAGGGATTATTTGACTATTTCCATGGACACATTGAGGGCTCATCGCTTGTATAATAAGATGTGAGAATATCATTTATGGATCCAATAGGTGAAGTTATTGGGAATTTTATCTCAAAATATGGGATATCAATGAATGCTAAGAAAGTGTCTAATATAATTTATTAGGATATTCAAAAGGTTTTTTGAGATCTATATATTTTTGGGACTTGTGGGTTTTTATCATTGATTTATTTAGGGAATATCTAGCCTAGTAGATCCAATGATGACATTGAATTGAAAAGGTGTGAATTTTTAGTGGTGTGATAAATGTGAGGCCATGTTTTAGTATATAAATAAGTGATTCACTCTGGTGATAATTTTTATTTTATTAGATCTATGAAAGTGTTATAAGGTATGTTGTGTTGCCATTAGTATAGAATTTGGATAAATTATAATGCATGAGGGATTTTTAATGGAATACAGTTATTGGAGGCTTATTCCTTGTGAAAATAATTAACATACAAATGATCTTCAGTTGGTTTTGGTTTTTCATGCACATAAAATTTGATAAGATTATCTGTTTTGTGATAAGTTTATTGTATTTACGGATCATAAGAGTTTGAAATATATTTTCCCAAAAATATTTTAATTTATTTAAAATGAGATGGGTTGAATATATCAAATAATTTGATTTTAGGATGATATGTACTCATTTAAAGGGTTTTTTATGTGATTATAATAATACACATATGATGTATATAACTTAAGTATATATAGGTTACAAATTATCCTTAAGCTCAATCCTAAGTATACATTGGATCTAAAGTAATTTAGTGTACATTTAATGAAACCTGAGACTACATTGAACTCAATCTAGTGTGTGTTAGTGGTTGGAACTACCACTACATCATCCCCCATAAAGTTTAATCAGTTTTGAACCAAAATTTTGGTTCATTTAAAATAGATTAATTAGTTTAAACCATTGAAACTGTAATAATCAACAACATTCAGTATAGTATGAGGATTCGACCAACACTTTTAATTTTAAAAAAGTTGGCGGGCTTGGAATACAAATGGTAATGAGTTCCCTCATTGGGTAAAATGAGCATCGGTTTTATGTTTATTTTTTTTAATCTCTATTCCTTCTTGGAGTATCATTCATAATGAACAATGAAAGAAAAATCCCTCCTCTCACTGTATACGAATCCCAACAATATTATCATGGATCTAATGTTAAGATTACCACCTCATAGGTAAGGAGAATTAATTTTAATCTTATTTGGTCTTAGTAAAGAATATAATGAAGTATTTTTAGAGGGACTAATTTATACTCCAATTATGACTACGTTCTTCATTATTCAATGTATATTGATACTCCCAAACATATATTGGGTGTATATGGGTTTTTTAACTACTATTGATCATTAGATGATCCCCTATAATCCATTAGTGGTAATAGGGAAATTTTTCAATGGATCAATATGTTTGTTTCACTGATTAGTGAATAATGTTTTTTAAATAGTGTAATTGGTTTTGTACCACTAGAGATTATGTTATATGATAATGTAATATTAGGTACCCTACCTTGACATTACGTTAATCAATTAACATAATATCAATTGATTCCCTCAAGATATGATTATGTGATAACATATATTGTGTGGGATTTTATATTATTCTAAGAAGTAAACATAATTTAGATTGTATGGCATGGCACCCATTATAGGATAACATAGCTTGTTTCACATTAAAGGGAAAATAGATTATCGTTTTGGTTTTCTTAATATTACATTGAGTGTCAATGTAATGTGTGGTACTCACTCTACATTATGTTGAGTTTCAATGTCATTTGAGTGTTGTGACCACTTAAATAGTGAACCGTTATTGTACTAAATGAGTCCCATATCGGTCTTTAAATGTGATGTGTTTAAATTTATTGCCTTGTGTGATCTTTATTCATTTATTGAATTACCGTAAATTTGCCTCACTATATAACCAATCACCGTCATTCAAACATTCGTGTTGGATTTACCCTAGTTCCAATATGCACTCCTTATACTAGAATCAACCCATATAGCCCTTCTGCACCTCTTTTACTCCTCTCATTTTTTCCTCCTTTGAGCTTGGTAATTATCCCCTATTATGGATGGTTGATCGAGTGGGCTATCTAGTATGGTCTCATCTTTTTTTAAGAAAAATAAATAACATTTTAATTTATTTTTTAAATTCCTATAAAATTCACATTTAGTATAGTATTTAGGAAATGTGCATATTTTTTATGTAAATTTTATTTGATAAATTGCTTATAAAATTTAAATACCTCTATTACAAGCTTAGTGTGACTCCATAATATTTACATTTCATCTAACTTTACCTCAAAATTTTTATAGTTATGGGCATGAGAATAGTTGTTAAATATATTTTTTTATATTAGGTATTAGATATATGGTAAATATAATTATCTATTAAGTAAATTATGCCCAATAAGAGGGAATTTGGGTCAGACAACCCATTATCTTATAGGTTTAAGACTTATTATAGAAATTTTGGTGGTTGGATATTTGGTGCACTAGTCTTACTCATGTGAGGATTTTTAATCTCATATAACTCTATACTTTTACATAAAAATTTCATGTACCTTATACATGATATGTATTAATATATGTATTTTTGGGTTTAGATTTTATTTTTGGGTGTGTAACATGAACTTATAGATTTAATAAAGAGATTCACATTAATGAGGTGTGAACATATTAATTGTGTGGATGAAATAGGGATTCTGAAACTAAATCATTAAAATAATTCATGAAAAAATTAATAAAACATATTATAATAATTATTTCATGAGATTAAATGGGTTTAATATGCATAATATGTTTATTAATCTTATGAAACATTTAATAAAACCATTTAAAATACTATGTTTGAGAATCCGTTCAAATAAAAACTTCTCAAAATCTCAATAATTTAGTGTGGGTGGATCTACTAGTTAGGTGCCCATGAATTATCTATGGTAAGGATAGTATGTACTAAGGTGACTATAATGGTTATGAGTCATGTTATTGTTGTTTTATTTAGATTTCAATAGTAAGGAAACCCTAACTATTAGGATACTAGACGTATATAATTGAGTGAATACTTTTAATGGATCGGGATAAAGTGTTTTTTCACTCAACTATCCAACAATAACCTATGATATTATTTACATAGTTTTGTATATTATAAATATTCATGGATTATTTATATGATAAAACTTGGGTATGTCCTGATGAAATATTGATCTTTTATCACAAAATATATATAATTTATGAGGCCATCATTTTTAGTGGGAGTGCATTCATTAAAATTCCATGATGAAATGATATAATATATGATACTCATCCATAGATATATATCTTTTATAGGTTATGGATTATTTAATAATAATCATATTTAGATCCCTCGTAGCTATTACTGATTAAATAGTAAACGATTGATATGAAAGGTTGAAATTTTTTCTCAAATTGAATCATTATAAGAATTTAAATGTGAATTTTATAGATATTAATTTCACTAACTTTGATTCTTTGGTATTATATATTAGGTGTGCCTCCCACATTTATTCTGAAAATCATAGACTTTGTGATAAAAGGGGATTTAAAAAGGGTCAAGTACATCTTCACATCCCTAACATAGTAATCTTTTTTGTGTTAGAAGTTAATACTTATGATCTAATTTTACCAAGTGGATTAATACTAGAATTTGATATCTATTATTATTTTCCCTCCATAAATAGAAATTTTATTTATGTGTCTTTCTTGGAAAAATGGGATTATAATTCACTATTAAGAACAAGAGTTGTTCTAAATATTTGAATGTGATGTTTTATGGAATTGGGTTCATGGTAAACGGTTTATATATTTTTATATATGTATAAACTATTTTATAACATTTAAAATAATATGTTCAAGCTTAATTATACTCGCATCAACCTTTGGTATTGTATAATTTGACATATAAATAATAAATAAATCCAAATACTCCATAAATATGTATGATTCGAACCATTTTATAATTCTCTATTTGAAAATTGAAAATATCATTTATTATGTGGGATGACTACAGTTTATTTTAATTGAAAATTTGAAAGGTCCATTGGACTATTGTATCACATACATGGTGATGTACATTGACCAATGATTACTCAATAAAGTAAAGGTTTTATGTATTTTGTTACCCTTACCAGAGAATTATTCAATATGAATATGTGTTTCTGATGAGACACATGTATGAAACTTTTGAAAAGTTCAAAAAAATTTAGAATTAACTATAAAATCAATAACGAAAAAATAAATATCTAATGATCTGAACAAGGTGATGAATACTTGATTTAGGAATTCACTATGTATCTGAGAGATCAAGGAATTTTTTTGGCATCTCAGTCCTTTTGGAGCACCATAATGGAATGTCATGTTTGAGAGGATAAATATATCCTTTTTTAGACATGGTTTTATTAATGATAAGTCAGTGTGTCCTTCCTATTTTATTCTGGGATTATGATCTTCATGACTAAATTTCAAATAAATTGTGGTCAATTTAAAGTGCTATATGTCTTTTATATGTTTTTGAATATGTAAATGACTCATAAAATGTCAGGATTCTGATAATCTTGACTCCAAATATGAGAAATTATTATTTAATGGTTATACTAAGGATAAAATGGAATATTATTTCTATAGTCCTACTAAACATAAAAATTTTATGGCCTAAAGAGGTATTTTCCTTGATAAGTAACACATAAGTCAAGGATTTAGTGGTAGGAAATTTAAACATAGAAAATTTCAATACCATTAAACAATAAGTGTTTCTAAGGTGGAGGATCATGAGATATAATTTTTTTGATATCTAATTATGAAAAGATAATATTCATAGTGTATGAATATACCACTTATGAGGAGAAAAATAGATAAATTTAATTCTATGTAATTGTTAAAATCCATGGAATTTGTAATGGACTACATGTACACTAACAATGATAGGAACATGGTTGATTTACCTAAATTGGTGAGACTCATAGGGTAAAATAGGGTCTTATATATGAAAACTAACATGGATGGTAGAGTTTCTACCTATAAAGGACGTTTGGCTACAAATGGTTTTAAAAAAATCATGGTATTTTCTTTAAAGAAACATTTTCACATATAATAATGATAAAGTACATTCTAATATTTCCATCCATAAAATCATAATTATATTATGATGTATATCAAATAAATGTCAAAAAAATTTACTTAATGGGAATTTATTTTAAAAAATGTTTATAATACCACCGAAAGGTTTTTAAGTGCCTAATGTGACTGCTAAGTTTTGAAAGATCTAATGATCCTTTATGTATTAATGAAATATTTTTTTGATTTTTAATATATAGCTTGATGATGAAATAAAAGAGTTTGATTTCATCATAAATGTGGATGTTTACATTGTATAAAATAATATTAGTGGGGTTTTATTGTGTTTCTGATATTGTATGTAGATGAAATACTACTTATTGCAAATTATATTCGGACATTCGAATCTAAAAATACGTGGTTGGGTAAATGCTTATTGATTAATGGTATAGGGGTAGTAGCTTACATACTAGGAATAAAGATCTATAGGGATACGTATAAGAGGCTACATGGACTCAATTAGGACACTTACATTTGTAAATTACTAAATAGTTTTAGTATGGACATCTCCAAAATGGGTTCTTTATTAGTGTTATATTCTAAAAAAATTAGAAAGAATTTGGATACTTTTAAAGATTTAGTAATTCTGGATAAAATTTTCTATACATCCAACATTTTTTCTAACATGTATATAATGTTTTTTACTCGACTTGTTGTCACCGATGCTCATATAATTACTTCTAGATAAAAATACAATCCTAGTGAGAGTCTATGGATTTCTATAAAAAAACATTCTTAAGTACAAGATAAGTACTAATGATGTTTTATTGATATTTATAGGAGAGTATGAGATCACTATAAAGTGTTACATAGAATAATGTTTCCAATTCGACATACAATATATGAAATCTAAGTTTAATTTCATTTTTTTCTTAAATAGTGGAGCTATCAAGTGGAGGAGTTCTAAATAATCCAACATAGATAACATAAAAATAGAGTAATAATACATAAATATGTCATATATTGTAAAAAAATCCATTTGGATCAATAAGTTAATCTTTGAACTTTTCATGGTACATAACATCAAGGGAGAAATCGAGCTTTATTATGGTAGCAATGGAGCTATTTATTGAGCTAAGGAACCCAAATCTATCTAAAGGACTAGAAATAACCTTTATAAATACCATATTATGTAAGTGATCATTGAGATAGGTGATGTTAGGGTTGTGTATGGATACATATGATAATATAGTGGATTCATTAATAGAACCATTATTTTATTAGAATAATTATAGTTATATATAATCTCTTTTTATATAATACTTAATTAATTAATGTAGTAGTTGAATAATTTATTAAGTCATTATAATAAAGGTAATCTTCATTCATTATTCATTTTTTTGTGATATAATTTACATTACATGAATGGTAGAAGGATAATATCCCCTCAAATTATAACTTCATGTTGTCTCCAATTGATGATCACCTTGGAGTATTATGGGATGTGATGATATATTAATATTATCATGAATAGAATCATGTACTCATTGTAAAGGGTTTTTTATAATATATGAAGAGTAGATTCTTGTGGTATTAAGTAAAGACTTATTACATGGGATAATCCAAAAAAATTATATTGCATGGAATTTCATACATTAATCGATATGTTGTGGGTTGTATAGTTATTAACAATCCTTCTTTCCATAGTTTGGAAAGATACCTTTCATGATAACATTCATACTTTGATATCTTTATTATGAAAATAATTGTGAATTATCTAATTGGGTGGTGGTTGGGTATTTTTTTATTATGTAATCTATTAGAAAATATATTATATGGTATTTTTTCACTTAAATGATGAGAAAATAAATTATACCCTTGATTTAATTTGACCGTGTAAATTAAGTCCCTTACTTAGTTGAGTCATGTATAATGTGTTCAAATAAATAGATAAAGGGAATGTTATGTACTTATTTGTTAAATGAATGAAATTTGATTTATCCATAGATGTGGTTAGTCTATTATATATGAATAGGATAGATGAAGTGGTACATACTACATTGATAATGTCCCATGTACAGTGATCACTCAATGTGATAAATGCATTATATAAGTATACATATTATGTATGTGATATATCTTGTGGTGGAAATGTTCATATATAGATATGAGTATGTTTGGTCTAGATCGCACCATAACCCTTAGTATCTAGAGTAACGTCGATTCTTTGTGAGAGCCCTCTATTTTAATACATAAATTAAATTGGGATTTCATTTTCTTTTAAATACTACTAAGGCATACAAGGTTTCATGATTATCCATTTGGATAAGGATTAATATTTAGATAGTGAGTTTTATTCCAAAATAAATATATTTTGATAAACCAAATTCAAAAGAAGTTTTTGATGGATATACAAGGAATTTTAAAGTTTTATATAAATTTATTATGTATTATAGTTAATGTGTGGGATTTTTGAAAGTTCATTAAAATGATATTCATATGACGTGTGTGACTTAAAGATACATAGGTGAAATTATATCCTTAATCTCAATAGTATGCAAACATTTGTGCCAATATAATCTGGTGACTATGTGATGTAACTCAATACTAAATTGCACATAATATAGTGTGTGTTAATGGATAGAACTACCACGGAATCATCCCGTCATGGTTTAATAAATTATGAACCAATTTGTTTTTTATTTAATTATACTTAATCGATTGAAATGTTAAAATATTAATAATCACCAATGGGAATTATCTCATGACATTAGAATCAATGTTATTCATTTAAAAGAGTGCTAGTAATAACATATAAAAGGAATTGAGTTCAATCACTAGGTAAGATGATCATCATTTTCATATAAATATTTTTGAAACTCTCTTACCTATCATAGCATCATTCATCATGAATAGTGAATGCACCAGCACCCCTCCTAGTGTATGGTAATCATAATGACATGATTGTGTATCAAAATACAATTTTTCCACCTCAAAGTAATTAAGTATTCATTTTCTACATAGGTGGTCTCAATTGAGTGTATAATGAATGATTTCTATATGGATTACTCTTTCACTACTACAAATATGGCTTTTATCAGCGCTAAAAATGGCCATTAACAGCACTAGAAAAAGCGCTATTAATGCCGGCGAAGATAAAGGGGGGGTCCCCTTTATCAGCGCTCTAAAAAGCGTTGATAAAGACCCCTTTTATCAGCGCTAAAAAATTATGATAAAAGGGGTCTTTTATCAGTGCTAAAACGAAGCGATGATAAAAGGGTCATTTATCAACGCTTTCTTTTTAGCGCTGATAAAAGACCACTTTTATCAGCGCTTTTTTTAGCACTCATAAAAATAATAAAAAAATACTGCCAATCTCGGGGAGGGCTTTTTACAGCGCTTGAGCCCCCCTTTATCAGCGCTTTCCCGCACCTCCAGCACCCGCCCGCACCACCTACACCCTTTATCAGCGCTAGCCCTTTAAATCAACCTTGCGCGCGCACCCGTGCCTCCACCCAGATTTGATCTCGAGACCTCCCCCCTGCGAACCTAAAGCCTTTTCCACTACCCTATATTGATTTGTTCTCTTATTCATGATATATCTATTTATTTATATATATATTTAGGTATATTTATTTTTATAGTAATATATATTTATATTAATATATATAGTTATATTAATATATATAGTTATATAGTTATATTAATATATATATATAGTTATATTAATATATACATATAGTTATATTAATATATATATATATAGTTATATTAATATATTTATAGTTATATTAATATATAGTAGTTACATAAATATTCATATATTTTTATTTTAAATAAAATGGATGTTAGTTATTATTTAGATAAGGATAATATATTTTATATGTAAATATATTTTATTATTTATATTTATAATTAAATTTTTAGGTGTGAATATATAAAAATATGTACATATAGTTATATATTTGATTATAAATAGCAGTGCATTATAAAAAATGATGAAATTTTAAAAACATAATATCAATATGAATTTAATACCTTGGAATAAATTCAGTCCCCACCAAAAAAGTCAACAATACCCCCTTAAACGAGGCTGAAAATCCACAAAATGTTAAAAATTCGGGGTACCCCGACTAAAAACTCAGTTTTGGAGGCCTTATGGGCCTCTTTTGGCATATAAAAACCCTTTACCCCCCCCCCTGGGGAAAAGCGACGTAGATCTCGTCGCAGGCTTCGATTTGATATGTGGTAGAGCTCAAACGGACACCCTGATCAAAAGTTATGGTCATTTGAAGTTCGAGTTGTGTTTTCAACATATTTTGGATCTTTTTTAAAAAAAATTAATTTTTTTAGTCTTCAAATTGTTATTAAATTACTATTAATCCATAATAATTAGCAAATTATTAATTAAAAATATTTTTAAAATTTTTTAGGAATCCATTTTCACTAAATATCTTATTTATTAAGTATAATAAGTGTAAATGTACATTTATACTTATCTAAAATATATTTAAAAATTATATATTATATTTATGTCAACATAACTATATAACTATATTTATATATTAAAAAAAATTTAATTTTTTTTTGAAGTCGACCCATTATCAGCGATTTTAAAAAAAGCGCTGCTAAATGCCCCCCTTTATCAGCACTACTAAACAAACGCTGATAAAGGGGGTCCCTTTATTAATGCTAAAAAATTCGTTGATAAAGGGGGGGCCTTTATCAGCGCTAAAAAAGCACTGATAAAGGGGTACTTTTATCATCGCTTTTTTTAGTGCTGATAAATGCACCATTTATCAGCACTTTTTTGAGCGCTGATAAAGGCCCCCTCCCCTTTATCAGTGATTTTTCGTTAGCGCTGATAAAGGGGTGGTGCTGGCCTTGCCCAGTTTAAAACTCCATGTATAGTTGTGTTCTTAATTATTTTATGTATGTTGATACTGCAAAACATAGATCAGGTTTATATTGGTTTTATTATGATCCCATTGATCATTATATGGTTCCTTAAAAAGCATAAAATTGAAATTACATTTTTATTGATTGGAGAAAAATTCTCTGTTAGATTTATCTCATGAGCCGAAATAAGAATGATAAATTATATATCTTTTATATGAACCAATTTTAGATGTATATGGGGAGGAAGACCATTTTTTCCGAGAACCATTCATATTCTTGAGAGTGTTTTGAAGTATTCTAATATAAAACCCTGATATTTTATTATATATTTATCTTTAAATAAATTGAAATTATTTGATATCTTTCTTACCACGCAACATTGTGTTTAAATGAACTGTGATATACATTTGAAATAATATTATTTAATACGATTGTTATCGCATAGATGTTATATTGGAGAGTATGAATAAGAGTATCAAAATTATTCAAAATTACTTTTTACACATTCTAAAAATGAAATAATTTTTTATCAATCAGTTATATATGAAAATAAAATCAATTGAAATTAAAAATTTGATGTTTTCAAAAAAACTATTTTTATGTGTGTAATGTGTATTTATCTTAATAAATTAAATTAATCACTAGTTATAAATTATTTTAATTAAATTTTTATATAATTTATTCTATAAATAATTTTAACATTCATCAAATTTTTTTACTCAGTAATGAATTTGATTAAATTTAGTTTTGTTCTTAAAATGTATTTTTCTAAAAATGGTTTCGATTACATTTAGCGCAATTATTTTAAAATTAATTTTTTCAACTTATAGAGATTTAATCATATAAAATTGATTTAATATTTGGAATTATTATAATTAATATTATTTAATAAGTTCAAATTAATTTTATTCCGTAATTAATATTTACCATGGTAAAAATTTTGTTACCATGGTAAGGTCAAAAGGGCTAAAAAGTGGTTAACATAAGAGATAAGGCTTAAAATATCATAATAACACAAGATTTAATTATATTAGTTGATTTTATTTCGACCATATGATTATAATATTTATATATTTTGGGTTTAGGATCCACATTACTTAAGTAATACATATATTATATAATAAAGATTCATGTATTTAAAAGTTTTCCACCCACCTCACTTATAAAAGGGTGTCGCCTATCCTCTATTATCCACAACCCTTGAGCTATTTATCATGAAAAATATCAACTCAAATAGACTAAAAAACCTTATCCATGAATTTTAGGGTTTTTTATTCCCATAATACCCATCCAATAATCCTTAATGTTCATTTTAAAGGATGATACCAAAATAATAGATATATTTTCTTACTAATCATTTTCATGATTCCTTCTTCCTAAACCTCCTCAAAATGTTATATAACTATATTAAAATTATTTATGAAGTATATTAACTACACTGATATTTTATTATATTAATTTTATAACTATTTTCTATCTCTTTCCCATAATTTGTAAAATGATAATGTCACTCGTGCATATGTGTGGACAACCACCACCACGAAGTGATGTAATTATTATTTTTATTTCCTCTTTATATGGTTGGTCATAAGGATATATTTAATTCATATATATATATATATAATATTTATGATATAATTATGATTCTATAATATTGAATTATTATTTACCTTTCTTTCATTCCATCAATTGAAAACTGAAAACAACACCTTTTCATACATACAGACTATCTTCAGCACTAAGTGATGTAAATAATTTTTCATAACCACTTTATATAAATGGTCATAAAATTGTATATAATTAATAAATTTTGTAATTATGATAGGATTAATATTTTTTATATAATAAAATCATGACCAATGTGTATTGATTGGAACCTTTTAACTGAAACATGCATGGAAAATGGACCTGCTTTCACAAGAATTTTGATTTTAATGAAGAATTATTTATAAAGTGGTAGTTTAAAAATATAAGGGAATTATATATAGTAATATTTATATTAATATTTATCTATAATATAATTATAATAAATATATATGTATTTCACATGATTTTTGAATGTGTAAGTAGAAAGACAGGACTTGTGGTAAGTGTTTATGTTATAATCTCATTTCTTTTTTGTATTATCTATATTAAATTTCCATTGATGGAAATTATATGATAATTATAATTTAAACACTATATATTTTCTTATAAATTGGTTATTTATAGGATCTTAATGACTTTCTTTAATTATCCTCTCTTTGGTACATTAAACGATTGAGAAAATGTTTTTAACAAAAAGTTTCTTTATTCCCTCTATAGTCGATGAACTTCTTCTTCCAAGTCCATTTCATTTAAAATGACATAGGTAATGTTCTTGTTATGATAAAACGAGAATTTAATCTCATTTTAAACCATATTTTACTTTATTTAAAAACTTAAAAAATGAATCTTCTTATCCTTTTTCAAACAACATACTTTTTGAATTTTTACAAAGAGTTCAATGGAATCATTATCTTAACATTAACCACACAAACGGATTTCCCACCATCATGTAAAATATTTTATTTAAAATATCCTTATACGTTTCCTTGTTTATTTTAAAAATATATATTTTTCTCAGTATTCTCAAAATTTTATTTTTAAAGATACATATGGAAAATGATATTTTTCCCTATTTTCCTAAAAATATTAAATACCATTTTAGACATATTTTTTATCTACATAAACATACTTTAAGGATTTTTATGCTTATCTAGGGATATGATCTTATTACACTATCAACATTATTTATTTGGATGGATTATTATGGTGTTCATTTGAGGATAATTATATGAAACCCATTTATTTCTCATGATTTAAGTGAGTTATGATGAAATCATCAGGAAACCCATTTATTCTCCAGAGATTATACTATTTTTAAATGACATAATATTTATAAAAAATATTTCCTTTCCATGGGTTATAATATGATAAATTAATGAATATTTTATGATCTTGTGGAATACATATGCATGGTTTTCATTATATGATGTTGGGACAAGAATTATATATAAATCCAATTTATTGGTTAAAGATTAATTTCTCATGGGATATTATAGATTGTAATGGATATTTAACCTAGTATATAAAGGGTTTCTATTCAATATTATAGTCTTGGGAGTGAACCTTGAATAAGGAAATAATGGAATATGGAGTGAACCCAATCTAATATTATAGTATTGGAAATTATCCTAAACTATGTAAATTTTTATCTATGATTTTGTGAATGTCACAAACCTTAGTCTTATTCTTATGATATGTTTTCATGGTTCATGATTGGTTATTAATGATTATGTACTCTTATGACTTATGTGTTTTTTTAAGAAAACCCTTTTTCTATAATTAATGATTAAATGTGTTTATCTAATTGGGAATTAAATTATTATTCTATGATCATGTTCTCATACCCTTATGTTTATTCTCACATATTATCATTGATTTATATCTTCTATATCTATCCTTACTAAGAATCTGATCTAACCTTTTCTAATTTTTTCATTTATCTAAAGTACAAATAAATGTTTTATGTTTGGTATGTATAAAAAGTGTACTATGAAAGATGAATTTTGAGGGATATTTTGAAGATATTTCAGGAAATAAGATGATTATGTATCTAATTTATAGGCACTCCAACCCTTTGTAGTTCTATGATAGTATTATTATGATATTTATTGAATGCTCATATAAAATGATATAATATTAAGATATATAATTCTTCTGTTTCTATATTTTATATCAGAGTGGAGTTTATTTATTTTTTGGATATTAGTAATAGATAACTTTGGTGAAACCCTTAGGGATAAATATAATTATAGGATAACTTCATGAATATTTGGTAATTTATAAATTGTGAAGTTTTCTAGAAATGAATCCCCATCCTATATCCTAGAAAGTGGATGTGGCTATAAAACAAATTCCACTAGGGGTAAACACCATAAAAAAGTATGGTTGATTATCAAAATGATCATCACTTGGTGTTTGATGAGTGGGCCAAATACTTTGCACTTGGCTAGAAACTCATTGGGGATATGCATTGGTTAATTCATGTTATCTTTTCAAACCATTATGATGATTGAGAGGAAATAACCTATGAAAATCGGTGATAATATATAATAATATGATATTAAATTAATGCTTCATTATGTTTATAGAAAGTTTCATAATTTTTGAAATAAAAAGAAATATTTTTAAAGTCATATTATTGTTTACTCTAATTATTGGTACTTGATACTCATAATAATATTTTGTTTTTTTAATGGATAGAACCAATAGGAATCATGAGAACAAATAATGTGACAGTCTATTAAATGACTATCCCTATGAGAAACCAAATAAGATAGGTGAAGTAATGAAAAAAAATATTCATTATTCCCAATAAATTATATTACATTATTATTAATAAGATGAATCTCAGTGAATTTATGAATTCACAGAAAAATAGAAAAATAGAATTTCAAGAAAATTTAGGTGATAAAGACCATAGAGGGAATAATATTCATCTACCTGCATGTCAATAATGTGGGAAGAAGAACTTGGATAAATGTACCAAATTAATGGTAAGATGTTTTATGTGAGGAAAATAAGGTCATTAAAAACTAATTTTAATAAAAAATAATTATGTCAATAGAGTACAATGTAGTTCTTCTGAAGGTATCACTAATAGTTTAATGTCTGGTATGTTGGGAACTTGGGAATTATTAGAGTTGATTCCCTAATACATGTTCTAGATCTTAGACCAATGAAAGTTCGTTTCTTTTTAAATCACTACTATGGATCGTGATGGTTATGGAGACCTTATCCTCCACTCCATAGTAGGGGATGTAATCTGTATATTTCTAATAATATTTCCTATGAAAATATTATTATTATTAATTTATTGTAATTTTATATAATTTTGAGAATTAATAATATATTTCTATAAATATTCCACTTAAATTGATAGAATAATAAAATGATATTTTATATTCTGATTATACATATGATCATCTATCAAGGTTGGGATGAATATGAACTTAAAATGGAAATTACATTCACTTTATGGGTCATACAACCTATTCATGAGGGATATTTATCTCAAATGGTTAGAGAGAAAATCAACATTTAATATATTTTTATTGATTAGGATTATGTTGATGTTTTTCCTAAATATTTTTCTAGTCTTCCCCAGAACCGTGATGTTTTTTTAATAGAACTCATACATGGTGCTATACTTATTTCAAAGAATCTATATAGTATGGACTCAATTGATTTTAAATAATTGAATAAGTAACTCGAAGATAATTTATAAAATGGATTCATACTCCTAAGTGAAACACAATAGGGTTCACATATTATTTTTTTTAAGATGAAATTTGGTTTAATCCATCTTTTTATTCATTATTGAGAACTTAACAAGATCACTGTCATGAAAAAATATCATATACCTCATTTTGATGACTTTTTTGATCAAATGTGTGGAGTTTAATAATTTTATGAGCTTTAACATCATTCTTAATATCATTAATTGTGGTTTAATAAGGGTGATATACCCAATATGTCCTTCTATACGAATTGTGGTCATTATAAATTTATATTGATTCTATTTAGACTTACAAATTCCCCTATTATATTCATTTATTTAATGAAAAGTGTCTTTGGATATTACATAGATCAGTTTTTGGTATCCTTTATAGTATATATTTTTATATATTCTAAGGGAAAGTAAGATCATAAAGATCAATTAAGGATTTTGATAAAGACCATGTGGAAAGAGAAGTTGTTTGACAACTTTTGAAAGTGTGAATAATATCTACATAATGTTTCATTCTTGTGTCATATAATCTCAAGTGAGTTTATAGTGGTGGATCCTTCAAATATTTATGATTATATAAATGGGATAGAACAACAATGGTGAACAAGATCGATATTTTTCTTGGGTTGGATGGATATTATTGATTCTATTTGGGATATTTTTTATAGATATAAAATCCCATAACCAAATTGAAATGGAAGAGAACCATGTTTATTTAGAATGATGAATGTGAATAAAATTTCAAGGAACTGAATAGAAGGTCGAACAGTGAACCTATGTTCATAAAACCCTCTATTAGAGAATGGTTTGTGATCTATAGTGATTCATCGAATAAGGCATCAGTATTTTTCATCATGCATAATGATATGGTGGTCGCTTCTTCCTCATTCGAATTGAAAATTCATGAAAAAAATTACCCAACTCATGCTTTAGAGTATGAAGTGGTAGTTTTTACATTGAAAATATGGAATTAATATCTTTATAGTGAAAGATGTGATATATATGTATTTATCATGAAATATTTATGTATATATTCACAAAGAAATATTTTAATCACTAGTGGAAGAAAATATTTTTATATCAGTTTCTTTTAATATTTTACATAATTTTTGGAAAAACCAAAATTGAAATAGGCTACATGTATAGGTTTTGGATATAAAACAATAAGAGAATCCATAAAACAAAGTTTTTTAGGTTTAGACATTATTTTTGTCTCAAAATATACAAGGAAAGATCTGAGAAAAATATATATTACATTTACTTTTCTAAAACCTGATGTGGATAGCTACTTTCGATGTTGGTTTTGGGTAATAACTGATGTAAAAAGCTAATTTTTTTCACATTACTCATTTGTATTAGTATAACCTAATATGTAAAGTTCCAAAAATATATAGACAAAAATATTACCCAAAAAACTAAGAAAAATTTTCAAGTATAATAAGTAGCATAAACCGGAAAAATATTTTTCAAATACTCATTGTTTAAGCTTTAATTAAAATAGAGTTATTCATGATAATCAATCTATAAATTACCCACACTAAAAAATATTTTTCATAAGAATTTAGAGGTTGGATAGGTTCTTTACCCATATACAATGAAAAATCATTGAAAATATACAATAAAAAATTCTAAGATTAAAAAAATATAATATTGTGATATAAAACCTATAATTTCTAATATAACTAACCTTATTAAATTCAATAATAATCCCGGTTATGAAGACCTGAAACATTAATCTTAAAACATAATAACCACATTCTATATTTAATTTTTTATGATGATACTTTGGTTATGAAACATTAACTAGAAAATGAAAAAATAGTATATATATAAGGAAAAATAAAAATTATCTGGTAAAAAAATTATTAACCTAATGTTTCAAATATTTTATTTTACTTGGATTATGTATCAATAAGTGAAAAATGTTAAAATTTTCCCATGACCTGTATTTTCATATTTAAACTAAAAAAACATACGTAACAAAAATATTTTATGTTATAGAGTGTATAAAAAGAATAAAACAAATTGTTTTAACAATTTTATAAAAGTTGTACAAACTCCACTAAATATAGAGAAAACCCAATATAATATGCATTCATGTGGGAATAATATTCTTAACATCTAACGACAGCTAAAATATAAAATTTTTAAAATGAATTAAATTATAATTAATGTTTTTTAATAATTATATTAATCTTATTACCAATCATGGAATGGAAAAAACAAATACCAAATATTTTTATTTTCTAATCTTTTACAAATATATGAAACACTAGCCGTGTTATTTAGATATAGCTCATCCATTGAAATATATTTGGGATCCCTAAAACCATAAATGTTCTTGATCTCATTTTTAATGAAAAATTGTAGGGAGATACCTAATTAAATAAGAATTAAATTAAGTAAATTCATGTCATATTCATTTAAAGAAAGATTAATTGAAATTAAAATTTTAGTTACATGGAAAACAATTTCAACACGGGTATAGCGAGATAATAAAAATAATAAGATCCATGATATTTTTAAATATTCTTAATATATAGTCTCTTCCAAAAATATCATAGGCCATAAAAAACTAATAAAATGGCTCCAATAAATAATAAATCTAGGATAATATATTTAGTCCATTAGAAATCATAAAAGTATTTAAAGTTGTTGGTTCCTAAAATTTTTCTTTATTTTGAAATAATTACTTATATTTTAGATAATACTATATAAATAAAATAAAAAAATTATAAGTAATTTTTAATTAAAGGTAAATAAATTTTGAAAGACAACACATACCTCATATTTCAGGTGATAAAGAAGGCTTGTTGTCTAGAGAAAAAATAACCCACACAATCTCCAACTCTAGTAACCTCCTCTATAGAAAATGGAAATAAAAATTTTTGTCAATAATATTATATACAATTTTTAATACATGACCCAATTTCATAGGTTTCTCATGTATATAATCCCCAAAAATATTTACTACTTCATATACTAAAATATATACATGGGAATCCCTAAAATATAAATTACAATATAAAGTCAGTTCTGAATGAGGATGTAGAGAATCTGAGTTGGAAGGATGTGCATGAGTTGAATATCTCATAATTTTTTCAAACATATTATACATTGGTGATTTAATTTTATCACCCATCTACTACTTTATGTCTTTCACCTTTGATTTTTTGAAATATTTTTATGCATCCTTTTATTTCATACTTAGAATACCAAAAACATTCCTAATACTAACACCCTCCTCATATCCTCATATATGGAAGGGGTGCTCTATATTTCCTAAAGAAGTGGCTATAATAACCATCCTTAGGGATAAAAATTCCCAATGTCATGTCATCCTAAAGGTTATCCTTTAATGATATATTAAAATGTTATATTATTGTTACAAATTTAAAAAAATACTATCTTTTGAATAAAAATAAAAAATAATATCAATCAATTATATCATCTACTTATTTAGATTAATCTGTTAGAAACTTTTAATTTTTTTCTTAATCTCACCCTAATTCATTTTTCATGGTGAGGGGGGATATATAGGACATATTTTGATCTCTTTTGATCCACTACTATATTTATATCTTAATGAATTAATCTTTTTTCAATCATTTTCTCCTCTAGTAAATGATACCCTTCATGTGATAATGTATTGGGGTATATATTCTATAACTCTGTATCTTGGTGAGATCTCCTAGAGGCCTATTTAGTAAAAACAAATAATTAATTAATTAGGTAAAATATAAAAATAATTACAATATATAATAATTATCATACCATAAATGCTTAATCATTATGATTTGAGATGAATTTATCCCAAGTCTCTACTTCTAAGAACTCATACTTCAGGCATGGGTTTTTATTCTGTAACTTCCCAAAATAATAATTTTATTCAGTTTTGTTTTATAATCTATCCATGAAATTTCTACTAAGTATAAACACATTTTCTTAATTTCATTCATTTCTTAAAATTTGAATGTAATCTTTAATTGAATCCATTAAATTTTAGTCATTTAAAATATATAATATTTTAATAATGAGATAAAAATAAATCAATTGATATATTTTACTATTAAGGACTCCCATAATTTCTCTGTCTTCATCTTATCAATAGACTACCAATCAAGATATAAAATTTTAATCATGAAATGGACTTGTATAGTGATATAACTCATGAATTATGTTGAATTTGGGATAGTTGGTATTTTCATTATCAAATTCAATATGTATACTCTTTTATCCATTATAAATTAAATGTTTTAGTAAACATTTAATCCCATTTATACCAACTCTATGAATTGTTTTCTCTAGAAAAGAAGAGGAACACTCTATCATAGGAGGCTCTCAAGTATTCCTTCAAATAATTTAGATAAATTAAAACTTTTCTTTCCTTAAATATTTTAATTAATTAAATATTTATTAATATGAAAAAGAATATGCACATACCTTGGTAAATGTTCTTATTTCACTATTTTTATAATTTAAATTGACCAATGTAATGATATTCTATGTACTTGTATATTATTATATAATTGAATATCTAAAAAAAATGAATATAAAAAATCGAAGTAAAAAATCAATTCAATACATGTGTATGATTTGAAAAAAATGATTTCATGATTCATAACCAAAAAATATGTAACATAAAATGAAAAATATAAAAATTGTTTCAAAAATTATAGAAATGATCAACATTTATAAATTTTAATATCACAATTTCTAAAAAAGTTTTTTATATATGTAAATTTTACCAAAACATAATGATGATAGTTTTTTCAATAAAAAAAATTATCAAGAACTATTAAATATAAAATTTAACACAAAAACACAATATATATATACATCCAAATTAAAAAAATTCTTTTATATGCGTAAATTTAAAAATATATGTAAATATTTACCTGAGTAATTAGGAGAGTAACATTGTGTTTTCCAATATCTCATCGACATGATCATTTTATATTTTATAGACTATGTCTACATTATAGTTATTATTATCATTAGAAAATATTATAATAGATATAGGGACCTCAGAAAAATTCATAACATCATCATCATTCTCATCACCCAAATTAATACTTTTCCCTTGATAAATTACATACCACTGGTCATTATATGGGTAAATAACATAAAATATATTCTCCAATTTTATTATCATATAAATGGTTCCTCTTTGAAACTAAATATTTTCAAATCAACAAGTGTAAATTCAATATCATCATTTTTCACACCACTATTTCTATTTGTCAAGTTACACTTAAACTCTGTTACATATAATTTAGTATAATAAATTTCCCATATATCTTTAATAACTCCCAAATATGTTCTTAATGTAGATATTTTGTTTTTATCTTTGGAATTAAAAAAATGTATTATTTCAGTTATAGCCATTACCCCAATTATTTTAAATGATACTCTTTTCATCCTGATTTTGTTATAAAATGTGTTACCATTAATATAAAAACATGCCCATATAATATCATTAATAGATGATCCCTACTAACCATTTCAATATCTATGATATATATTGGTCGATATTTACTTTACCTTTAAAACAAGAAACAAATGTATTTTTATGCTCAATAATCATCCAATTTTCATTACTTTTCAGATATCATACCTTCAATCTAGTAATATGTAATGATATATATTGACGAGCCTCGTTTGTGTTGTTTGAAATGTACAAATGTGCCTACATAACTTCATAAAGTGGAATTAAATTTACCTTTAATCCTAAAAACCATCAAACTTTAATATCAACTATAAAATTATGAGATATAGGAAGACCTTTGTGCACCACTCCATAAAATAATCAATAAATAACTCAATCACATATTCTGATATAAATTTTTGAATAATAGATTCATCCATTTGATGATGATTTTTAATATATCCCCTCAAAATTTTCATATATATTTAAAAAGAATTAAACCAACATTAATAATAAGGACCATATATTCTTATATTTTTTCCAAATAAATAACCGGATGAACAATTATATCAAAAAATGTTATTGGGAAATGAATATCTAGTTCAAAAATTATAATGGAGAATAAATTATTTGACAAATATAACAACTTCGGAACCAAAACTTTTCTAAAAATGAATTTGAAAATTCAACATAGCCTAATGATATAATTTCTAACAAGTATTGGAAATATACCATGTCATGAAACTTGTAGCAGTTATTTCTTCAATACATGACAGTTATTATATTTCATACCAATTAATTTCAATTCCTTGGATGAAACAAAATTCTTCACATTAAAAGAGTATCCATTGGGAACATTAATACCATGATGACATTGAATAAATTTATATTATCACTATTTTATAATGTGTGACCAGTCTGAGATAAATAGGTTTTATTTTATTTTATAGTGTGAGATAACTCCAAACATATTCTCCTAAATATTAAATCAAATATTATGTGAAATCCACCTTTTTTATTTCCTTTCATTTCTAACAGTGTTCTAATAAAAATTTTATATTTTTTATCAATATTTAGAACATCAATGTTATATTTTATCTCTATAAACATAAATATTGTGGATAAAATAAGACAGGTTATTTCTTCTAGGAATATTTTTATGAACAAGACTTCTTATCATTCAAAATGTAAAATAAACATTGTTCACCTTGTCTTAATATTCTTCATCTAAAAATGGTTGTGGGGTATATTATACTATTTTAAACTACAAAATAACTTTTTTAATCTTATATAAGGATAATCCATTCACAAAAATCTTTAATGTCCCAATAATAATGTCTTCCTTCCATTCTGTAATTGATAATATGAAGTATCTTTTTCACAAATTTGAAAATATTTATGTCCCTTCATAGTGTGTCTAGATAAATTTCCATATATTGAAAATTAATTTATATTAAAAATTATCATATCCCATAAAATAAAATATTATTTCATATATTCATAAAAAAATATAACACATGTCTCCCATAAAAATTTCAAACCATTATTCAATGCTGAAAGATACACATCAATATCATGTATAAGTTTTTTTCTAGAAATCATCAATGTCATCATAACATATTTTTTCTTCAAACATATATATATATATATATGTTTGTGTGTGTGTGGGGGGGGGGGTACATGTTTTAAAATTAAAACATAATACTCTTTGAACTATGTTGTCTACTAGGGATATAATATAGACTCATTCCATATATGGATAGTCTTATTTTGATATTTCTAACTTCACATCCAAAATAAAGAAATTTTTTATCAAATCTCTTCCACTATAGTGAATCAGAAGGGCGGTATAAGTTTCCATCATTTATGTTCTTATTTTTATGTTATCACGAACCCTTTTCATCAATTTAATTATCAAATAGGTTCTTTAGATTTGGAAATATTAGAAGATTCCAAATTTTTATAGCACGAGGTTTGGTTTATGTACTTAATATTGAATTACAGTTTAATTTTCCATTGATCTTATATCATGATTTCCCGTATTTAGTATTTTATAATTTTCATATCTATGTCATTATTTTTAGGTATTTTTATCTTCTATTATTGTACTATCTTTTCCCCCTAGGTCCCCTCTAGGTCTCCCTTGAATATGGAAGAAAATGGACAAGGGTTGGGTGGAAAAAACCGGGTGTATGGTTTGGCTGCATAGTTTGCTAAACTGTGCCGACAAACCGTGCATAGGATTATAGGTTATAAAATTTTATTTTTTATTCCAACTATTCCTTTCCAAGATTGACCCCATTGTGCCCCTTTCAACCCCTATTCGACCCTTACTACCATGGAAGGCTCCTAAGATCTATCAATCTCTTTTGGAACCTAATTTTGAAGGGGGTTTTGGTGGTGGAACTTCAAGATTCATTAAGTAAGTGTATTCCCCTCTTATTCCTTCCGTTTTTATTAGATTTTTATCTATTCTTATTAAAGTTCCAAATATCCAGAAACTTGGGGTTTCATAACTAGTGTGTAATTTTGTGCTTCTTGATTAAATCTTGTGGAATAGGGTTTTTTTCCATCACCTTGTCGTGTGGTAGTGGTTTGGTTGAAGTTTCACACAATGATTTGGGGTTTTAGATATATAAGCTAGGTGTTTCCATGTATAAGAGTTATTTGATGAGTTATCTTTCTTTCTTGACCATCCTATAAAGTTTCATATTTATTGTGTGTGGTGAAAAAAATTATTTTTGATATAATTGGTTAAGCCTTCGCTTTTAAAGCTTCATTTTTTCTTGAAATTGTGTGTTTTTCATCTTTAACTCATGTGGTATCATTTGAGGGAATTGTATAATCTATTAAAATGTTTTATTAAATGTTTTTAGGGCTTACAATTATATTTTGGTATGGTTTGGGGGTGAATTTTTCCTTAAAAGTGGTTTTTGAAACGGATTTTGTGTACAAAGACATGTCTTACCTCTAGAAATTGTTTTATAAAATCTTTAAAGGATTTCCAAAATTACATTATGGGTGTGGAACATGTTTGGGTACTTTTTTGGATGTGTATGATTTAGAAATTTTATTTTTATGTTCAAATGGTAATTTAATATAGAGTTGGTATTTTATAACATGTGTAACTTGATTGAGCACAAAGAGGGAAACCCGGGTATCTAGGTGGGTAGACTAAGACTATTATGCTAGTGATATTGTAGAGGTATCATCCCTATTTCAATTTTAAATTTTTACAATGACAACACTAACTAAACTTTGATGATGTTTTGGGACAACTATGCCATTTTCATTTCCCCTCCTAGTGGCTCGTGCATGAGAAGGATATTGTTTATGGATACTTATACATCGAGATACAATGTTCCTTGGAACCCACAACTAGCTAGTATCTATGGGTGTTCCTATGACTATTGATCAATAGATATATTGTACATATCATCATTATATGGTGTTTTTTGTTGGAAAATTCAGTATCATGGGTGTTTTATTTAAAAATTTACCTTCTTCAATGTTTCCCACTTGAAAATTTTTTTCATTAAAAGTCTCACCATTTAAAAATTGTTCTATCATTTCTTGTTTACAAAAACATGCAAGATTTTTGTCTAAAAATGTTTATCACATAGAATATTTTTGGTGGAATCCTGTTGGGATTAGTCTCACATCCTACTTACACCTTTGGGTGTAGTTATAAATGATATTGTTTGACACAGGTAAGTTAAAGGTCCTTGGAGATGGTGGTTCAGGTTGTTAGCTTCATTTCTAGGTGTGTTGTTGTGGAGAAGGTTTGAGGGTGATGTCCCCTTTTCCTGTGGTGCTTCTTGATCCATACTTCCTAATCCTATTTAATTCTGTACCTCTTGGGGTTTTTCTTAAAACTATGTATTTCAATTCATAATTTTATTATAGGCTTGTTTGGATTAAATTTTCAAATTCAGTTTATTTATTATTGTTGGTTGTTTAATGCTTCTAAACTCATGTAAATCATTCCTAAACCATTATTTATGATACTCATGGAACTTGATCCAGCCCGTGGGGATAAGGAATGCCCTTTGATCCTTGCAATGGACCAGGTTGGGTGCCAGTTTGGATGGCAACCAGATCTGGTTCATGAAAAATGGTATTAGATCTTAGTCAAGCTCTTTGGATCATATTGTTTGGGATGGGTCGGGTTAGATAAGAGGTTGAATATCAGGGCTTAGAGTTCTAGTTATGAGTAAGGTTCCTAGCCCATACCTATCATGATAGACCTCAAGTATCCATGGGATGTTGGGATTTTTGTTTGACTTCCCTTTCTGGTGAGATGCGCAGGATGCAGATTGGACATTGACATTGGGTGGGGGTGAAGTAGTTTTTTATTTCATTGTGGAGATGAGTTTGATTTATTTATATTTGACTTTATTACAGAAAATTTTCACAACTTTTGTACTAATTTCTTATCTTGTGGCTGTTTCCTTTTGTAAAAACTTGCCTCCCAAGAAAGATCACATGTACCCATGGGAGGAATCCAGATAGAGTTCTCCCCCACCGCTTGATCAGAGTTTAGTAGAAATTGTTGTTCGGGATATCCAAGCTCTAGGGCTGGGAGTGGCTCCCACTCCTACTCTTTCTCTAACTAGAGAATATGATTCTAGTACTATAAAGGATAAATCCTAGGAGTTTATGAAGAACAATCCCCATACCTTCTGATGTAGCATGAAAACCTAGGAAGAAGAGGAGTGGCTTGAGAAGATCGACTGCATGTTCGAGTTCCTTGACACACCTGAGGAGGTGAGGGTGAAATGTGCCTCATTTCTATTAGAGGTTCCCAGTTACAGGTGGTGAGAATCAGTGCTTCAAGCTAGGTAGCATGAGCATATGAGCAGGAAGGACTTCAAGGTTACCTTCAATGACCAGTAATACCACGAAGTCTTGGCATAGGCTAGATCTTAGGAGTTTATGGAACTAATATAGGGGGATCAGTAAGTGGTGGAATATGCCAAGTAATTCCCTAATCTAGTCTTATATGCACCAAAAATGGTCTCGAATGATCAGATGAAGGCCTGGAAGTTTGAGAGGGGTTTGCAGCCAGAGATCTGTTCTTAGGTATTCATGTTCGAGATGAGTACCTATGCATAGGTGGTTGATTGGGATTGTATGGTAGAGGTTGATCAAAAGGTAAGGTTTGGTTTCTCTAGGATGATATCAATAATGGGTAGTGGTAGTTCATCTGAGAAGAAAAGTAATTGAGAAGAGGAGGGGAAGAAGGGAAGTGGCAGTTTGGTCTATCCTCCCATGAAGTTCTCATCTATGGCCTCTAATTCATGGTTTGTCATGTGTCACTAGTTCAGGAGGCCATGGAACACCCAACCTGCTTGTACATATCCTCTAAGGCCTTGTTATTAGTGTGGATCGATGGGGAATTTGTAGTTCTTTTACAAGGTGATGTATCCACTACAAAGTGGGGTAGGATCATTGGCATCCAAGGGAGTGTCAATTGAGCCAGAGACTTCTAGAATAATGGGATCATGGTTTGGTGACCATGGAAGTAGGGCTAGATCATATTCTGGGATGAACCAGTTCAGGGAAGAGCCACAGGAAAGTAGTCATTATCAGGTAGAGATGAATCATCTCCATGTTGTGGATTAGACACCAGCGGGATCGAATGTAGAGCCTTCGACAGTTCATGGTACTATTTTAATTTCATATTATTTATCTTCTATATTTTTTGAAACTAGAACTAATTTTTTATTTATCTCTACCCATATTGTGAACCTACTAAATTTTTCAATCGATTTGTCGTCTTTTGGGATGGATTTGGTGACATCACTGGGTTGGAAGAAGTAGAAAGGTCTCAGGTTCCCATCATGTGAACTTTCCATGACATGGGTTGAGAAGGAGTGAGACCTCATGGTCTTGGATATGTAAATTTTCAATGTAATCCTTTGCATGGATTGGTTAGTGAACTTTTAGGTGCATATCAATTGTTACAGGTGGCATGTTATTTTCATGTAACTTGATGGGAGTCCTCAGGTTTTTCTTGGGGAATGGAATCCTCAGTTGGGTCATACAGGACCTCCACTCCTAGAATTGGGAAAATTTATCTTCTAGTTATAATCTATCATGATATAAGAGGATGTTCATGCTCATGAGAGTGGATTACCTCATGTACTGGATTATTTTCTAGATGTGTTTCCAAAATATTTTTCAGGCTTCCCTTAGAATTGCACGTTGAGTTCTCAATTGATTAATCATAAGGAACACAACTGATATTTCTTCGCTTGTATCATATAGTCCCCATTGAGTTGAGGGAATTAAGGGTAAAACTGGATGATTAGAAATCTAAAGGATTCATTCACCCAAGAATCTCTCATTGATTCTCTCCTATTCTTTTTGCGAAGATGGTCAATGGATCCCATCAGTTGTGCATTGACTACCAGAAGCTGAATAAGGTAACCGTTAAGAAATAATATCCATTTCCTTGAATAGATGAATTATTTGATACGTTGAATGGGGGAATGTTTTTTTCTATGATAGGCTTGAGTTTGGGCTACCACCATGTCAGGGTGAGAGAGGTGGATATCCCAAATATATCCTTCCAAAGTAGGTACAACCACTTTGAGTACTTGGTCATGCCTTTTGGATTGACCAAATCTATATCGGTCTTTATGGAACTCATGAATAGAGTGTTCCCCCAGTATCTAAACTCCTTCATTGGGGTATTTTTGGGAAAATCCTAGTTTAATTAGGATCCTATGAAGAGCATGAGCGTCTTTTGCATATCATGTAGGGCACTCAACAGGGTCATCGCCTTTATAAAAAGTTTTCCAAGTGCACCATCTATATTAGGGAAGTGAAGCTTCTGGATCATGTCATCCATAACATGGGGTTTTGGTGGACCCTAAGAAGATTAGTTTATTTATTCCAGGGGGAATCCAAAGAATATGTTCGAGATCAAGAGTTTCCATAGCCAAGTAGGTTAGTATAGGCAGTTTTTTTAGGATTCATCTCATCGTTATTCTCCCATGATCATGATCAGCTGGAAAGGGGAGAAGTTTGAATGGGGCCCAGAATGTTAGGATTCCTTCGAGGAGTTGAAGAGATGGTTGAATACCACCCCCATTATGATTGTTTCGGAATCTGTAAAGGGCTATGTGGGGTACTGGACACTTTGGGTATGGGTCTCGGGTGTGTACTTATGCAGGGTGATCACATAGTGGTGTATGGCTCTCTCCAACTCTGACCACATGAAAATAATTACCCGACCTATGACTTGGAGTTATAAGTAGTGATGAATGATTAGAATATTTGGTTTCACTACCACTTTGTGGATAGGTTTTTGGACTACTATGATCATAAGAGCTTAGCCTACATCTTCTCACAGAAAGATCTTAATCTGAGGCTACACCATTGGATCGATAATTTGTAGGGGCTCAACTTTGATATCGTCTATGCCCTAGGAATGTGTAATGTGGTGGCTGATTCCTTTAGTAGGAAATTACTAGTGTAGTCTTTGAGGAATTCTATTAATTAGTGGACTCTTATGGGTCTCTTTTCCCAGATGCACTTAGAGATCAATGATTACAATGGAGGTGAGTTCTTGGAAAGTGTTCATTTGAATCCTTCTCCTTTAGATTTGATTCAGTGGGATCAGCCCAATGTTGAGCTATGTCAGTGGTTTATGCAGTTCCTTCATGGTGGGGAGACATCTTATGATGGGTATTCATCTACCGAGGGCATTTGGTGCTTCAAGGGTTGTTTGGTGGTGTCATTTTCTCTGAAGAAGGTGGTGATGTATGATAGCCACCAATATTAGTGGGTCATTCATCCTAGTGCTAAAAATGTATTATGATGTTCATCGTCAGTTCTGGTGTCCATGTATAAGGCTGGGATATAGCTGATTTTGTATCGATGTGTTATACATGTCAGTAGGTGAAAGTAGAGAATCAAAGGCCCTCTAGTTTGATTCAGCGGTTACCCATTCCTACCTAGATGTGGGACGAGGTCTCCATGGATTTCATTGTTGTCTTACCTCATAAACATCAGGGTAAGAATCCTATTTGGGTAGTGATTGATCATCTGACCAAATCATCCTAGTTCATTCCAATCAGAGATATATCTAAAGTGAATGAGCTAGGCTGATTATATATTCAGGATGTGGTAAGGATTCATGGTGTGTCCTTAGTAGTTGTATCAGATACATGCCCCAATTTTATCTCTCGGTTTTTGGAATTCATTAAAAAATATTTGGGGTAGTATATTAACTTGAGAACGGTACACCATCCTCAAATGGGTGGCCAGATAGAGCGGTAAAACTAGATCCTATAAGACATGCTCTGTGCATGTGTCTTGGACTTCAGAGGTTTATGGGATAGCCATTTGGAATTGGTTGATTTTTATTACAATAATAGTTACTAATCCTTTATTATAATGGCTCCTTTTGAGGCACTCTATGGTTGGTCATGTCGGTCCCCCTGTGTAGGGCTGAGGTAGGTGAGACCTCACTATTGGGGTCGAGCCTTTTGCAAGACACATCTAAGAAGGTCAAGATGATCAGGTAGAAGTTATTGATATCTTAGAGTCACCTTAAATTTTATACTGACTAGATGCATCAATACCTTGAGTTTTCTATGGGTGAGTGGGTATTCGTGAAGGTGGACCATTGTTTGTGTCATCGTCATTTGGGAAAATAGGGAAAGCTAATGCCAATTTATGTCATACATTTTGAGATCACTGAGAACATTGGAAAGGTAGCATACATGTTATCTTTTCCCTCTCATTTAAAATCTATTCATGACATATTCCACATATCCCAATTGAAGAATTATAATGTGTATATGTCCCACAGGTTGAATTAGGAAGATTTGGAAATAGAGCCCAATTTATAAGTGTCTGAGCTGTCGGTGCGAATAGTGGATTCCCAATAGAAGGTTCTTCAGGGGAAGTATATTATAATGGTCTGGGTCCTTTGGAATCATGGGAATGATGTACATGAGATGTGGGAGTAGAGGTCATGGGTTGATCAAGACTACCCATTCTTGTTTTCCGATCAAGATTCAGTTAGACTTTCTGGGGTGGAAAGTTTTCTTAGTGGGGAGAATTATCACATCCATGTCCTTCTTATTAGGTATTTTTATCTTCTATTATTTCCCTATATTTTCCAACTATGTCCCCTCTATGTACCACTTTAATTTCGATGAAAATGGACAAGTTTTGGTTGGATATAACCTGGAGCACTTTTTAGCTGCACGGTTTGCTAAACTGTGCAGACAAACCATGCTCAGTTGTCCATGTCATAAAAATTTGTTTGTTATTCCAAGTTTTCCCTTCCATGATTAACCCTATAGCACCCATGTCTTCCCCCATTCAACCCTTATAGCCACATAATACACCCAATCTCCCTAAATATCTTTTGGAACCCAATGTTTCAAGTATTTTTGGTGGTTGAAATTCAAAATTCTTCATGTAAGGGAATTCCTCTCTTGTTCCTTCCATTTTCCTTAGGTTTTTTCCTCTTTCTTGAAGTTACAAATGTCCAGGAAATGGGTTTTCATACACAGGGTATAATTTTTTATTTCTTAGTTTAATCTTTTGGATTTTTTTTTGTTTTCATCCCCTTGTGGTGCGGTGGCGGTGTGGTTGAAATTCGCACAAATATTTGGGGTTTTTGACATCTAAGGTAGGTGTTTCCATGCGTAAACATTCTATGATGATTTAGCTCAATTTATTACACTTAATATCATGTTTCTTACCTATTTTTTGTGGTTATGAATTTTTTTTTAATATAATTGGTTAATATTTGGATTCTAAAGTTTCATTTTTTCTTCAAATTGTGTGTTTTTCATGTGTCACTCATGTGGTATCATTTTAGGAAATTTTATAAAATATGAAAATGTTTTTGATAAATGTTTATAAGGATTATAATTATATTTTGGTATGGTGTTTGGGTGAATTTTTCCTTGAAAGTGGGTTTTTTAAATGGATTTTGTGTGAAAATCCTTGTTTTACCTCTTGAAATCTTTTTATAACAAGTTTAAAGGGTTTACTAAATTACATTGAGGGTGAAGAACATGTTTTTGTACTTTTTGGGTGTGTCTAATTCATAAATTGTATGTTTATGTGGAAATTGTAAATTTATGTGAAATTGGTATTTTATAACATGTGGAACATTATTAAGAACAAAATGGGAAACCTTAGAATCTAGGTGGTAAGACTAGGAATAGTATTCTTGTGATCAGATAGTGGTATCATCATTGTTTCATTTATACACCGAGATACGATGTACCTAGGGCCCCACAATTAGCTAGTTCCTAGGGGTGTTCCAGTGTCTAGTGTTAATTGGGTATATTGTACTTACTATCGGCATATGGTGTGTTTTTTGGAATATTATGTAGCATGTGTGTCTTATTTAAAAGTGTACCTTCTTCAAAGTTTCCCTCTTGAAAACTATTTTCATTAAAAGTCACACCTTTTAGAAATTTTTCTACCATTTATTTTTTATAACAAATGCAATATTTTGGTCATAAAATGTTTATCAGATGGAATATTTTGGGGGGGATCATATTGGGATTATTCTCACACCCTAATTACACCTTTGGGTGTATGTAGACTAGATAATGTTTGGCATAGGTAAGGGAAAGGTCCTTGGAGATGATGATTCATGTTGTTATCTTCTTTTCTGCATGTCTTGTTATGGAGAAGGTTTGGGGGTGATGTACCCTTATCGTGTGGTTGTTCTTGAGTCAGACATTCTACTCCTTTTGAGTTTTGGACCTCTTGTGTTTTTTTTTCAAACTATGTATTTAAATTCTGAATTTTATTAATTGTCTGTTTGGATTAAATTTTTAGATTCAGTTTATTTGTTGTTTTTGGTTGTTTAATGCTTCTAAAATTGAGTAAATAATTCACAAAACATAATTTATGATACTTGGGAACTTGTTCCCACCTGTGGGGATAGGGAACACCCTTCAGGCCTTACTATAGACTGGGTTGGGTGCCAATTTGGATGGTGACCAGATGAGATTCATGACACTAAAAAACATTTATATTCTTTCTTATAAAATACATAGTCATTAGGGTAATCATGTATATTTTCATACCCCATTACCATTAGTAAAAATATTTTATTTTCATTATAATTTATATCTAGAAGCATATTTACTTCTAGAATTAGGTCTTTTAAAAGTTCAAGACATTCGGTGAAACTTTTATCACCCCCCAAATTTCTTACATTTAAGTAAACTAATCTCAGTGTTGCTGATAACACTATAAATTTAATTTTATCTAAGAATAGTGACTTCTCATAATATCTATATAATCATTCAATAGTTTTTATTTTTTAATGGCTTGAACACCTACATCATTAATTAATTATTTAATATAATCCTTTGTCTCGGGTTGAATATATTCATAAACAATAGATATTGAAATTTCAATTATTTTACCATTCTAGATCCGATGTTTATAACTATGATTAAAAACATAGAAAATCATATGGCCTTTAATTTCTATAGAATTTAACATTCTCATATTCAAACACTCCATGCATGAAAAAAATAGATCTTTGTTTTAAAGGTTTTATTTAGAAAATTCCTGGAAATCATAAACTCCTTTTCATATTCATCATTGGTTACTAATATAATTATCCAATTATAGTACATTAATTACCTAAGATCACAACATAAAATTTGAATATATTAAAACATATAAGCAATTAAAAATATATATAAATAGATAAATTTTAAACATACAAACATGTAATCAAAACAGTCAATTAACCATTCATTGATAAATAATTAATCAAAACAAATAATTATATAAAATAATAGTAAATTTTTAGATACACATTCCCAAGATGAGTTTCTCAAATTCAAAGTAATGATAATAAAATGATCTTAGTTATCAATATTATCTACTAATATCTAATATGAAAACATCCAACTTAATCTTAAAATATATATCCATCATTTTCAAAATATCATCTATCAAGAGGATTTACAAATACTAAGTATCAAAACATAAAACTCAATATTAAAAAATATATCCTTCATTATATAATTATAAACAAAGTTAAATATAAAGAAACTAATGATAAAAATTTATAAATATAAACAACAATAAATGTAAAAGTTTACAATTAAAAATAAATTATATTATATTAAAAAATTATAATAATAAAGAAATTATAATATGAAACTAATTATAACTATAATGATTTATAACTGAAAAATTTGCATATATAAGAAAATAAATATGGAGATTAGTGGTATTAATGAAGAAAATCATGAGGTGGGAGGATGAAATAAAGAAGAAAATGATAAAAATAAAGTAAAAAAAGATAAAATAGGGAAGATTGAGGTTGTTGAATCAGGGTCGATAGTCACATGTCGCATTTATTTAGTTTTTTGAAAAAAAAATATTGATGAATGATTTAGGGGAACCTATTTGTATATATTTTTTAAAATTATTTTTCTATCAGTTTTAATAAAAACCAATGTAAACAAATTGGCATCTATTTTTATGAAACTGACACCTACTGTTAAAAAAACATTAAATTTTTATTTCACTAAAACACAAATGTAAAGAGTTAATTATAAAAAACACTTCACAACATTTTTTAGAAAAAATTGACTTTAAAGATATATCAATAAGTTGATTAATGTATATTTTAAATAATATGATGATAAAAGTCATCCATGTGAATTGTGAGATCAGTTTTGGAAAAAACTGATGTTAAAATTTCAATGTGAATAATATTCTTATACTTTTGAATATGTTCTAAACAAAATGTTTGTAATTGATTAAATATTATGACTACTAAATACATTTTCACTATGAGATGGAGAATAAGGTGGTGAATGCTCTGATTCAAAAGGACCATGGTAGTTTTCCATTGTAAGGACTAAAAGAGATCTAATATATATTGATTTAAAGAAGATAGATCCTAAAATCATGATAAAAGGGGACATATAATATCAGTCTCATATGAATGTTCAACCATCCATACATGTGGGGATTAAATATGCACAAAAGGATTATATGAGACTATAGAAGAAAGTGAGTAATGTTCCTAAGTTCAACCGTAATTGTGATAGTATGATAAGATTCAAGAACTAAGTACATGTCCCATCAATACCATATTGTTAAGATCAATTGGATAAATCTCATAGTTCAAAATTATTTTTTTATCCTTTAAGTATGAAGATGTATAGAGTTATGAATGAGTATTTTTTATGGGATAACATGAAAATGGATATTATAGAGTATATGCATTGATGTCTGGTATGTAATCATGTTAAGTTAACGAGATAGAATTCTAAGGGGATGTTATAATTGATACCCATATTATAATAGAAATAGGAACCCATCACCATTTTTTCCATCATTGGACTCCCCAAAACATAAAAAGGTCATAATACTATTGGGGTTGTAGTTGATCACCATAAAAAGTCATCACATCTCATTTGTATTAGAGAATATTTATCTATTGATCATATTTCCATGATATAAATTATATAAGTTTTATGGTTTCATTGAGTGCTACATTCTCTTATATCTGATCAGGATCGGAGTTTTACCTCAATGTTCTGGATAATTCTTCAATAAACTTTGAATACATAGTTGAACTTTAGAATAGCATATCATCCTCAGACAGATGGTCAGTCTAAGGGAATAATAATAACCCTATAATATTTGTTGAGAGCATGTTTTATGGATTTAAAAGGTTGATCAGATCAAAAAAATTATTTGGTTTTGTTTTCATACAATAATATCATTCATTCAATTATTTAGATGGTTCATTATGAATCCTTATATGGAAGGAAGTGAATAAATTTAATTTTTTGGGTAAATTTAGAGAAAAAAAGATAGTGGGACCTAATATAGATAAGGAAATAGAAGATAATATTAGATCCATTTAGAAACACATCATTGAATCATAGAATCAATAGAAAATTAATTCTGAAAATCATCAATGAGATCTAGAGTTTATAGTTTATAAAAAGAAATTCCTATAAATATCTCCTTTGAAGAAAGTTATTATATTTTTAAATAAGGTAAAGTTGATCCCTATATATTTCAGTCCCTATGAAATTATATACAATATCGAGATGGTTTCTTATCACTCGGTACTTTCACTGAACCTCTCTCAAGTTCATTATGTGTTCTATGTATCCCTCATGAGTAAGTATGTCCATGATCGTTTACATGTAATAAACTCAAAGATTTTACCACTAGAGAATCATATCTCTTAAGAGGAATAATAATTGGATATTCTACAATGAATATATAAATTTTTTCATAATAAGTCCATCACTTTGTAATAGTTTTGTGGAAAAACCATAAATTTGATGAAGTTGTGTGGGAACCTGAGGATTTTATGTGGAAGAAGTATATTTAGTTGTATGTATCAGAGTGATCAAATTTTGAGGGTGGAATTTTTATAGAGGGTTTAAAATGTAACACCCTGATATTTTATGATATATTTATCTTTAAATAAATTTAAAGTTTTTGATATCGTTCATTACATGAAACACCGAGTTTAAACAAATTCGGATATACTATTGAAGTATTATTATCGAATTTGACTCTTATCACCTTGTATTTGGATTGGAGGGTATGAATAACACTGGAAACATTTAAAAAAATACATATGTTTAAAATGAAATCATTGGTTATCAACTTGTCATGTATGAAAATAAAATCATTTTAAATTAAAAAAAGTGATGTTTTTGTGAAAAATTGCTATTATCTATAAAATGTGTTTTTATATTAATAAATTAAAATAATAAATATTTTTTATTATTTTAAATTATTTTTTTATGTAAAATATTCAATAAGATATTTTTTAATCCATATAATGGTTTTTACTAGGCATGTAATTGGATTAAATTTATTTTTTTGCTTAAAAATTCATTTTTCTAAAAATGGTTTTTGTTTTATTTAGAGAACTTATTTTAAAATTAATTTACACCACTTATAGAAATTGGATCTCATAAAATTTATTCCATAATTAGAATCATAAAAATTAACAAAAAATAATAATTCCATCTTAATTTTGGTCCATAATTAATAGTTACCATGCTAAAAATCATCTTACCATGGTTAGGGTTAAAAGGGTTAAAATAGGGTTTAACCTAATAGATAAGGTTTAAAATATCAAAAAACATAATTTATTTTGATTTTTGAGTGATATTTATACCTTATATTTATTATAATTTAATATTGTGAATTTTGGGTCCACTTAACTTTATTAATACATATATTATATAATAAAAGTGTTTACAAGTTTTCCACTAATCTCACTTATAAAAGGGAACCTATTATCCTCTATTATCAACACCACATGATACCTTAATCTCAAAAAAATAACAACCCAAATACTCTTAAAAAATACTTATATATGAACATTTGGTTATTCTCTACCTAAATAACACAACCAATAATCTATAAGGTGATTTTCAAAGGAGGATACCTGAAGAAGAGGTATATGTTTTTACTGAATTTTGCATGTTTCTTTCTTCTTAAATTGAAAATAAATTTTTTTAAACATATTAAAATGATGGATTAAATATATTAACAGTACTTTAATGTTTCAATATTAAATTTATATCCATTTAAATCTCATTCGTATCTATTGTAAAATTATTATTTCATTTGTGTGTACTTGTGGACAACCACCTCCCTGAAGAAATGTGATTCATTATTCATTTTATATTTAAATAGATGTTCATAAAGAGATATTTAATAAATATATATTATATTTATAATATAATAATGTTTTTTAATGATGAATTATTGTTTACCTTTTTCATTCCATCCATCTAAATGTGAAAACAACACTTATGTGTACGTATAGACTACCATCTCCCTGAATTGATTTAATTCATTTTCTATCACTACTTTATATAAAAGGTTATAAAATTTTATATAATGAATAAATATTATAGTTATTACAAGATTAATATTCTTTATATGATGAATCCATGACACATTTTCAAGGATCATAACTGTCAAACCTAAAAATGGATGTAAAATGAAACAGTTTTCACTTAAATAGTGATTTTCATGAAGAATTATGAATAAAATTGTAATTGGAAAATATACTGGAATTATATATAGTAATATATAATTTAATATATTTTGGGAATATATTTATAATAAATCTATATTTATTATAAAATATTCTTGAATGTGTATGATGATATATGGGATTTTAGGTAATGGTTCATTTTACAATCTCATTTCTTTTTGGGATTGTCTGTGTGGAATTTTCATTGAGGGAAATTATATGATCCTAATTTTCCTTTAAAACCCATATATTTTATTCTCATATATTAATTTTTGGGGTTTTCATATTTTCCTTTCATTCTACACTATTTGGTATATAAAATTATTGAGAAAGTGTTTTTTTAAAAATAGACTGTATATAATCTTTGTTCTATGAACTTTTTATTACACATCAATTTTTAGTGAAATGATTTCAGTAATGTTATTTTATTAGAAAAAATTATTATTTAAATATACTTTCAACCATATTTTACTTTATTTTAAAAAATTTAAAATGATACTTCTTTTTTCAAACGATATACTTTTCAACTGTTTAGAAAAAGTGTGAAAAGAATATTTATTTTAAAGATTACTGCACAAATATATTTTCCCACCATCATGACAATTATTTTATTTTCATCTTACATTACATGATTCTATGTTTATTTTCAGAAAAAATATTTTCCCCTATATTTTTTAAATTATTAGTATTAAAGATAGTGAAGGAAAAGGATACTTTTTCTTATTTTTTAAGAAAAGTTTAAATGCTATTTTAAAGGTATTTTTCATCTATATCAGCATACTTTAAGTATTTTTTTACTTTACTGGGGATATTATCTTATGATACCATCCACTTTATTTATTATATGGGTTATGATGATTTTTAATTAAATATGATTCTATGAATCCCATTTCTTTCCCATGGGTTAATTAAGTTATGATGAAATATTTATGAAACCCATTTATTTTCCACATGTAATAATGTGATGAAATGATAGATTATTTTTGAAACCCATATCCTTTACATAGGTTATGATACGATGAATTGATGAATTTTTATGATCATGGAACAAATATATATATAATTCTCCAATGCATTGGGTAAAGATTGATTTCTCAAGAGATAATTTGTACTATAATAGAGAGTTAACCAAAAAATTTCAAGATATCTATGAAATATGATAATATTTTGAGTGAAACTTGACTAAGTAAATAATGTAATAAAGTAATTCCAATACACTATGAAAGTCTTGGTATTGTTCCTTGATTAAAGAAATGATTTATAATTCTTATGTGTATGCCACAAACCTATTTCTCATGATTTTTATATATTCTAATGAATAATGATTGATTGTTGATCATTCTTCACTCTAATGACTTATGTATTTTTTCTAAAAAACCTTAAGCAATGATTCCTGATTAATTATATTTGACTGATTGGGTGTTACTTTATTAAGTTATGATCATGTTCTCATACCCTTATGTGTATTCTCCCATAAAATCATTGATTTATATCTTCTATCTTTACCATTATTGAGAATTTGAGCTCACCATTTCTTAGGATTTCATTTCCCCGAGTTATAAATCAAGTTTTAGGGTAGGATATGTCTAATAAGTGTACTATTTATGAATAAAATTGTAGGATATATTGAATATATTTTATAAAATAATGTGATTATGTATCAACTTTCCAAAAAAAATCTTTAGTGTTCTGAGGCATTTATTTTTATTAGATGTATTGAATATTCATCTAAAATGATGTCATATTTATGTGTGTAATTCATGGGTAACCTCATCTTATCATTCATAATTACCTCTAAAGTATATAATTTTACATTTAGTTTATGTTTCATAGTTGAGGAAATATGAATTGAATCCATCTAATATATTTCAATATGATGATGTGTTGTTAGATCCGGATGAATATTTTATAAACAAACTATTGTATATTGTTGATCATAGTGAGAAGAGCTTGTAAGGAAAATGTATGACACTTATGTGTATTCTATGGTAGTGTGGATAGGTGTAAGATGACAGTTTAGAAAGAGAAGATAAAATGTGTTCCCAATGGTTTTAGTTGTTTATAGAGATGCTCAATTATTATTTTCGATGATTAGAAGCCCTATAGAGGGGAATTTACAATGACTTTAGGTTTTTATGTATATTTTTTATTTTTAATATTTATGGTATTGTAACATTTATATTGATCTATTTTGAGTTGATTTTTCGGATTGTGTTGGGTGATCCTATAGATATTATCTTTATTCATCCTATGTATTATCTTGTTTTAATGATTATAAGATACTAATTTGTTTTATATCTTTTATTTAATTCAATGTTCCTCATGATCATCAAAAATGGGTAGATTATTATGTCATTCTCTAGACACAGTATTCCTCATCCTATGTGCTGACTAATTTTAATTATCATCAGGAACTCATATTTTTATATAACTAGTCTTACCAAGTAATATTAGACAATAATCAACCATTATAGAATGGAAAATTAAATAAGACTATATAAAATGATTAGATAAATAAAACAAGTTTAGGTATATATGGAACTCCTATTCTTAAATAACACTCCTACATTTTTTATTTCATAAATATTTATAGAGGATAAGACATATTGAATAAATCTTCATCAGAAGAGTCCAAAATGATTGATAAATTAAAAAGGTAAAGTGTTAAAGACCTAAAATATACTAGAACCAGAAAAAACACATCTTAAATATAAAAGGAATAGATGAAGTACTTAGAGATACAGAAACTATGTGTTTCGTAATATAGAATCAACTATAAATATTCTATAATAGAATAAAGAGCATGGATGATTCACTAACCAGATAAAGAAAAATAAAAGAAAAGACTATTTCTTAATTGAATTCAATAACCAAGATTCATTTAATAGTGGAACATAAAGAAACAAAAGACACACTGAATGAAATGGCCAAGAGTATGATGATGAATATAGATTCATCATCACCCTCTTACATCAACATAAATGGAAGATAAAGGATGAATATAGATATAAAAGGCTCAAATTATCAAAATTGAATCATAAAACCTAGGCACGACCATATTCCAACACTCTTATTAGACCATAATAAATTGAAGAATCTTAACAGATCATAAAAAACAAGATCATGAAATTCAAGCTTTGATGATTGTATGAGTTCAATGGATATATTATGTTTATTTTAGTATTTAACTGACCATTTATAAATATTTTGAAGTTAATAAAGGATCTCGACATCAACTAAAGTAAATACACTTCAATAGAGAATGATATGAATCCATGTCAACTATAATGGTCAAAAGAATATATGTTCATAGATGAACCCACATCATCCACAATAGTCAAAAAAAAATATACAGTCACAAATGAATCCATAAAGTCTACAGTAATAAAATAATAAAATATTCTATTAGAAACCACATCAAAATCCCCAATGTCTATATTTATTAAAATTTCATATTCAAAAAATATATATATAACTAAGGATACCTAAATCAAAATATGTGTAGTGTAAAAGTGAAATACACACACATAGAGATCTACATGAAAAAATAATTAACAATCATAGAGAATATCATATGACAGATTGTTCAATTAGAGGTAAAATTGATAGTTTTGGAGAAGAATCTCATGAATCAAGACACCTCCATTTGGTTCTCTTAATTATCTGTTTCAATTAGAAAAATAATTTTATTTAGGCATTATTTTCCTTCTCTTCACCTTATATATGCCTTTTCATTTTAACTTTTAATTATATAAAAATGGAACAATAAACCTTTTCTATTTTATCTATTTTATCCATAACTGATCTTTGATGAAATAAGTTTTGTTTATAAGTAATTTCACACTATCTATATTTGATTAAAGAGGTTTTAGGGATAATAACTAGTTCAATCTCAATTATATATTGAATAATTCTTGGGGATGATTACTTTTCTATCTCATATAAAATTGGGAACTACTTTTAATAATTATTGTTTAGATATCAGTAAAATATTTTTTCCTCTTTATATTAAAATGAAATATGTTTTGGGATAGGAAATTATAATCAATATAAAATCTGGGTTGTGGGGAATTATTATCCTTAACCTATTTAAAATTTCTAATATTTTATACTTTTGGACTTTACAATTTATTTTATTTATTTTATTTATTTTATTTACTCTTTGGAATTTCTCATAATTTACATTGAATTATATTTATGATCATGATCAAATATAGAAATATCTAAATTTTCTCATCCATGTGAATTTTCATTAGTAATATTATATTTGAATTACTTTTTTATCTTTTAATTTTCCACTATTTTATTGATCTTTATGAATCCAAAGGAATGTATCCAATTATCCATAAATATATATTCCAAACATCAATTGGACAACTAATTCACAAAATTATTATTTTTAATATTATCTTATTCATTGTGTACAATACTTATTTACTCTAATTTATCCTCAAATGTGAATTTTCTTTTAAAGTTTGTTTTTAGAGTCACTGTTTGTAATTAACCCCCCCCCCCCACATATTAGTGTTTACATCTTAATCCACATTTATTTTTGATTATATATACCAATAATTAGGATAAAACTAATCTCTTCAAATTCACTACTTTTTAACTCTAACAGGATAAATAAAAAATTAGATTTTTTATAATTATATAATGAAGCCAATATATTACCCATTGGGTTGGTATGGGGTACTTGGTATAAGGGTATAGGTGAAAGTTGCTCTAGACTAGTCATTAGGTAACCAATATTTGGGCACTGGGTAAGTGTTGAGCCATTAATTGTCCAATGAATTGGGATAATGTATGCGATTGGATTCCAAATTATTTTTAATAAAGGTTATATATTAATAATTTATTCATGATTTTTGGGTTAAATCTATCCTTTTCTTTTTATATGTGGACATTCTTATGAATTTATCTCCCCTTAATCTCTTCATTTCTTTAACACTTACATGGTGGTGTATCCATTTTTTTAGTAGAATTGTGTTTATTTGTGTAATTGGATTTATCTCAATAAGAGATTCGAAATACCTATATTCTTATCATAAGGCATCATGGTTTGTTTATTTATTAATTTTAATTCATTATTTATTAGTTTATTTTGGGGATTTGATGGATTTTTTATGTTTTATAATGGATTAATCCTTCTCTCTTATTATGGATTATTCATCTAATGTGAGGTAGGTGGCCTCACACATACTTTGGTGTTTAATTATCTTATTTTATATGAAATTTTGAATTCTCTTATTATTTAATTAATAGAGTGATTTATAAACCCTGGTAAATTATTTGAGAAGATTTAGAATAATTCTTCATGAATTTTAAGTGTTGTAAATACTTTAGAAAATATGATTTAAGGCTCAAAATGGGAAATTTTAGGTGTAAAATGATTAATTAATAAGGGAAATTGTCAAATAACTCTTGATTTTTGTGTAATAATTATTGGTGGAATTAATGATGAACATGTGAGGGACTAAATTAATATTTAATTATTGATATGATGTATTAAGGTGTTGATTTCTACTATTTAAACTCATTTAATTAATGTTTGAATTCTAATGTATTATTAAGAAATAACAATTTGATATTATCAATTTTTTTCTTGAGTTTACATAAAATTTAATTTCATGTAGAAATGAATTTATAAATGGTAAAAACACTTCTAAGTGAACTAAAAGGACTAGTTATCTATTAGTGGTTTTTATTATAAAAATCTTGAAATATAAATTGGATTTACTTGATAAATATTTTATTTGTGATAATTTAAAGTGATAAAAAGTATAAAATGATTATTCCATAATTATTTAATTAAAATGTGGGTATATGTGGACTGAAATGGGAATTATTAGGTTAAATATAATTACTATAAATTATTTATTGAATCAATAAATATTGTTTGGAATTAAATGGTCTTGTATGTGTTTTTAAAAAGTAAGTGTATTGAATGAATCGGGGATGATTTATAGAATATTGTGCTGAAAATAAGGTTATGTTTTGAATGTTTTGATATGACTCTATTTTTTTAAAGTATTATTAATTTAATGACTTATAAGGAGACTTGGGTTAGGTTATGACCTAATATATTGATATGATATCCATGGATTTGGATAGGACATGTTTAAAACTCAAGGATTTATGAGATTATATGTGTCTAAAATATAATGGATTTGAGCTCTGAGTTTGGTTACTTTATTTCACAATTGATAGTATATTTTATATCGGTATTGGATAAAGTAGGTATGTTGTAACTTAAGTGACTTGGTTAGTACCTACAACTTTAATTGCAAGATGAAAATGATATTGTTAAATTATTTAAAATAATTTTGCCATTTATATATTATCAAGTTAAACTCTAAGAGATTTTTGGGGTTTCAATAGTTTCTACAGATAATTTATTCTCACTCCTATTATATATACACCTCCTATGAAAATATATTATATGCATAATATTATAGGTTAAGGAAAGATACCTTTGTTGATAGGAGATAATGTCAGGATACATCTTGGAAATTTTTTTGTTTAGATTTAGAGTATTTTAGAGGGATTATCCATCCATTATTTTTTTACACTTTTCATTTATATTCTTGATACATTAGAACTTGGGTTTTATTTTTAAGTCATTTTAGGATGTATGGATCATATAGGAAATTATAGGACACTTTATTTACTTTATATAGCATATCAGTATTGGTTTTCTCTACTAATATTTATTATAATGTTTATTTTAATATATTTTAATTGATAAACTATTATAGGGTCAAACATTCCCCAAGTGATATTTTTAGACCCTTAGTACTAGTCTCTTACCTATAGTGATAAAGAAATTTACTTGAGTCTATGTGATATTTCACCTCAATGGTATGGTATTTTCGGGGTGGGATGATATAGATTGAATAATGTAGTGTTGTTTCTAAAGGCAACAGATTCCATCAGGTACACAGTGGTGGAATACTAGTTACTTGGTGTGATCTAGTGGTTTACTAAAATATTCTAGAAACCACCGAGTACCCAGTGATAGTGTACTGGGTAACTATCGGGGTGTCTAGAAGAGGGTTCAATTTTTTATAACCATTGAATACCTAGTGGAAGTGTACTTGGTACCAAATAGAGACTTTATAGGTCTTTTTAAATGGGAGAAAAAATGGGATTTTAGGGTTTAAAAAAATAAGAACCCCTTTGGGGGTTAATTTTTTGAATTTAACTGATATAAGTAAGTATTAAGCCTTCTCCAAATATTCTTCCCCTCTTATACCTCTTTTAATAAGTGTCATCCAGTTTTTTGTTTTTTATCCGAAAAGGTGAGTTTCCCTTTCATTCATACTATTATATTCCTCTAATACCTCTCCCTTTAATTTCGTGTATCTATTTTTGAAATTTATTGTTTTATTCCATCATAGTATGGTATAATTGCATCAAATTAATGGTCATTTTGCATGTGGATACAAGAGGATGTTGATGGATGATGAACGCATGTGGTTTCTCACCATTTTTGTTTAGGTAAGTCACTTAAAAAATTTATTTATGGATTATAATGAAATATGGTGGAATTTTTAGATGGTTTGGATGGTTAAACTAATTATATTAGGTTTTATGGGATCAAGACCATAATTGGATACATATTCTACCCATAATAATATATTTTAGTTAGTATACATCATTTAGTGAGTTTTAACCTATAATAATTAATTAAGTTAACTGTGAATTAATTATGAAAAATAATTATAAATGGTTCATACTTAATATAGATAGACCTTTTATTAATATTTGGGATCATATGTTTGTACATAGATAGTGTGGTCATATATTTTGTGGTCAACTGTAGATAATGTTAAGTTGGCATCATGAATAAAAGTGGGTAACTTTGTAATTAATAAAAGTATTCTAAGGGTTGTTTAATTTTTAATCATTGAAAAGAAAGTGATTTAGAAATAATTCACCCAAGACTACCATACTTTGATAAAATTAAAATGTAAACTATATATTAAGAACATTGTAAACATGTTTACCTTACATCGATGATTCCTCTACTACATCATGATCTTCACTCAATGTGGTTTATAAAGATCACAAAAGGGTAGACAAAAGGAATACCCTCTCCATAGATATATCCATGATTTACTCATCTGTCATCCATTATGTAGATGAAACTTCTTCCATATTCACAATACTGTACTATCTTTTAGGAAAATTAGGAAAAGATGAGAGATTAGGATTAGGGAGTTGTGACCAAGCATCAAAATTCCCCACCCCCTATTATCGTATGAATGTAGGGTTTATATAGAACCCATGGATGATCCTTGGTTATTATTGGTATTAAATCATTTTATTTATTAAATAATTTAATAAATTGTTTGATTAATTAATCTTATGAATTTAATACCTTTCATGTTTTATCATATAAAATGTTGTTTTAATGATAGCTAATATGAGAGGATCATCTGAACATTAATACTCAACATTTCTCTCCATAGTCAAAGGTGGCCTTAGAGTCACATGAATACCAGAATAATTTGGTGAAAATTTATTCTTAATCCTATTATTAAGGTTATGTTTGATAAAATTTAATATCAAGGATATAATAACTAAAAATTTACATGATATACAATATTAGATAAAGGGAATATTCATTTAAATCTATAACTTTTACTAAATCATAAAAGGATTTGTTCCATTTTAATTTATATTATATCATATAAAATGACTTGTTAAATCATATCCATAAATCCTTTTAGTCATGTTTTAAAAAAAATTGGAAAGCTATCATTTACCTTACCTTATATCACATCATATGTAATACCTTGTGAATACAAATCAAAAACTCTTTTGGATTAACTCTAAAACATTTTTAGGGGATCTATCTAGTTCGTACACATTCCTTAATCATTTAAAAATAAATTATGACCCCATGGTACTTCATATCATTGAAAATAAATATAAATCATTGGATCCATAAATGTAAGTAAAGATAAACCTCTAGAAAAGCATCAGTTCTACTCAAGATATAAAGGGATAGGACATAATCTCTATCAAACACATGTAACTATATACTTTTGCCCAATAATTTAGATCAGTTATAAGTTTTTAGTCTTATATTTTCCCTTAATTAAATACATTGATTGACCATGGGTCATTGAGTATGTCCATATAATATAGTGAACTCAAATATACTTGATTGTTTGAGTATAGAATAACTTTGTCAATGAATACATTACATGTCATTCCTTTTTGTAGATGAGCACATCATATGTCCCTCAACCAAATATATTAGAAAATTATATGTATTATCCTGGTGTTACAAATAAATTCTTGGTCTATCTCAACCAAGTGACTAAATATCATAATAATCATAAAATATAAAAAATTCCATATTGGTTATGCTCTAACTAATGACATTATCAACAACATACCCAACCACGACATGATTAGCTAAGTCACTTTTGACTTGCATAAGAAATGTATCAAAGTATGAAAGTCCTCATGCTAGGTATCTCACTAACCTCGGGTATTGGGGGGAAAATATGATCCACGCACACCTGGTATACCTAATATATATTATATGACACTCCATGTGTTATACTTAGTGGGTAATCCAACACACAAAAACACCCTTTTGTACCACATGAGAAAACAAATATCGCTATAAAAGAATCCCTGTCATGATAACCTTAACAATTCATCAAAACCTATAATTATCCATGAATATCATTGATTAGGGATAACTCAAATTCAAACTTTGAGAGGTCAATTATCTAACTTCCTGAGTTTTTTTAAAGATAAAGAATATGTTTGATAGCGTACAAGATATGCAATAATGAACTTTAACGAACAAATAACTGTTGTTATTTAAATATTCCTATTATAACCTAGCCATTAAATTGAAGGGAGTGAATAATATCAAACAAATTATGAAGTATATAATGGTCATACTCATTCATAATTTATTAATTAGTTCATTGTAAATTATTACTTGATGTTTAAGTAAAATCATTTTATTCTTTAAAAAATAATTTTTCTTCAGAAATGGGTATTCGTTATTTTTATGAGTGAATATTATAATTAATTTATATTTTTTTGGATAATTTCTTTAAATAAATTAATTTATTTTTATCTTAGGATAAATGTTTTTTAAATTTATAAACATATTCATTTTTTAGGGAATAGTGTAAAATACGAATATTTATTGAAAACTATATTTTATTTTAAGGTATTTTCAAGGTAAAATTATGTTTTGTATTAGTTTTAAAATTTAATAAGTCAATTTGGAGTAAAAATAATCCAATTATTTTTTTGTAAAGTATTTTACACTTGAATTTATTATGAAAACATTTTATATTTTAAAATGGATTTTTCCCTGAAAACTGTTTTTCATGGCATTGTTTTGGCTTAAATTTTAATTAAATTCTGAAAATTTTGTGTTATAAATTTTTTAAAAATTGATTCCATATTTGGAATCATGAGTTCCAAAGTGATTAAATAGTTCCCCTTTATTTCTATAAAATATGAATATTAACTTTAGTAATTTTGTTACCATGGTTAAGGGAAATCAGGTAATTAAGGGTAAAAAGAAAATGATAAGGATTATAAAATAACCCTAAAAATTTCGAAAATTTTATTTAATGAATAATTTTCTTCCCTAAAAATTAATTTTTCGATTATATGTCCATTTTATGCAATTTTTATATGATTATAACCTTTAAAAAGATTTATTTAAAGAAACGTCAAAGATGTCACGCTATTATTTTTATTAAGTATAGCATTTTTAATATGTGGTTATCTAAAAGATATTTTTGAATAGAAGTATTTTTTTTTGAAATATAAATGATTTATATTCATCTTGGTAAATTATTTTTAATTTTTTTGGGAAGAAATAATTAACTTAAATGATTGAACAACTCTGATGTAGTAATTATTCAATTAAAAAACAAATAAATGATATTAAAAATATTAAAATAAATATTATTTGACATATTTGAGGTGATTCATGAATTCTATTTATTACCATGACATGTTTAGGATATAATAAAATATTAATTTCTAATTTCACTTGTTGTCTTGATGATTTTAAAGTCAAAGTAATGAAGAGTATCAAATTTGACAATAAAGATATTTTATGGGTTCAATATTTTATTAAATTATATAAAAAACATAAAAATCTTAAATAATACCAAATTGTATAATATATGTTCCAAAATATCATAACCTATTCATTTATACTCCATTTTCAAGCATTTGGCTCCAAAGTAATAATATTATATTTTAATATTTTTGAGAAATTACAATGGTCCCCCTCACTTAAATTATAAAAGGGTAACACTTACTTCACTTATTTACCCCACATTTAGATATATATATCAGTCAAACTCTAACTATTTCTCTTATAAACATACTTAATTAAGTTCTTTTTGTTCTGAACCTTCCAAAAGACCATCCATAGGTCCCTCAAGAGAAGTTAAAAAGGTGACCCTTTTTAGAATAGGTAATCATCATTACCAATTCTTTCGAATTTCATTCTTATTCTACCTCATCTTAATATGTTATACCCTTAATAAAATTATAAATACAATATAATACATATATATTATTATATTATTATTATTATAATACAACCACATTCCACCTTTTATCCATCCTATGAAAAATGAAAGCATCGTGTGTGCGTGTGTGTGTGTGTATGACTTACAATCTCCACATATCACTGTGATTTGTTTTTCATCCCCACATTACTTTGATGGTTATAATGATGTAAATAATGGATCTAAATGGTAATTATAACATGATATTTAATTTTTAAAGTTAATATATTATCCATTTCACTACCCATTCACCATTAAGGAAATGATATCGTCTCCCATACGGCCCATCGTCTCCACGAAGCGATGCGACTCATTTTCCATATCAAATTTTTAATAATGGTTTTAAAAATTTATTAAATTATTAAATATTATACTTATATCATTAATAACTTTATTTGTTTGATGAATCTATATACCGTGCACATGAACTGGAGCTTATGTGACCATGCATGCATGGAGAAATGAAGCTGTTAACACACAAAACAATGGTAAAAATGAAATATTTTTAATGAGTAGGTGGTAATAGGTTAAATAAGGATTATATATGTTATAATAAATATGAATATGGTTATTTAAGAAAATTAATTACATTATTTAAACCATTATATAGGAGTTTAAATCATGTTCAACTAAAGTAAAGAATGATGTAATGGATCTCTTTGAACCTCTATATTTCTTTTGGGTTGCACTTTCTCTCTCTTTGACTTAATTTGTCTATTATTTATTATTATATACTTATCCTATATTCTATTTATATATTCCAAACATATGTATGTAAATAAATTCATCTTTATTTTATTAGTAATTACATGTTTTAAAACGTTCCATGCTCAATTCATATAGATAAGTAAACTCGATTAATGGGAACTTCTATATTTCATAACCTTTTTCAAATACACTCCATAAAATATTTTATTGAGTCAAAAGTTTTCTTTTGACTTTTATGTCTTGTTTTGGAAATCACAAATGTATTCATATATGCTTATCATAATGATTATGTTTATCGTACTGACCATGCTTATCGTACTGACTATGCTTATCGTACTGACCATGCTTATCGTACTGACAATGCTTATCGTACTGACCATGCTTATCGTACTAACTATTCTTATCGTACTAACTATGCTTATTGGAATAACCATGATTATCATACTGACCAAGCTTATTGTACTGACTATACTTATCATACTGACTATGTTGATCGAACTGACTATGCTTATCATATTGAATAAATCGTACTGACTTTGTCAAACAAACTGAATTTTGTGTATCGTACTCTCTTTGTATCATATCTATAAATTACACCATGTAATACTAATAGTACTCATATTTTACTTTTATCACATTCTTGTTTTTATCCTTTATCAACACATGTCAATTGTACTCTTGTTTTCCATCTTTATTTATCTTTCATTTTAAGCAAAATGCTGTCATGGAGTTAGTTGTAAACTAATCAAAATGATGTCATGTTTTCTGTTTCATTATGACCGTTATAATGCCAGGTTTCAAAGTCCCTCTGATTTTTACAGAGAAATATGACCGTTGGAGGAAATATGACCATTGGAACCTGAGGCCTATAAATAGAAGGTTATTTGAAGCTAATAAACACACTTATCTGAGACTAATCATCCTATGCTATCATGTTCCAGAGAGAGACGTTGTGACTTCTCTCTTACTTCATGTGAAAACCATGAGATTATAAGACGTGAACAGCTCGTTCTTAGTTTTTGTATTTCATTAAGTACTTTGTTCTGCTTTGTGTGACCGATCAGGTGATAATGATCGAGGGCTGTTGAGGATAGGCAGATAGTGTTACTGATCATTGTATCGAGGGCTTTCAAGTGTTTGAAAGAAATAGGTGCAGATTACCTGCAAAATCAAGGGCTTGTGGGGATAAAAAGATAGACATTCTGATCAATGTATCGAGGGCTTGCGGGGATAGAAAGACAGACATTCTGATCATCATATCGAGGTCTTACCAAGGTGGTGGTAAGACAGACCTCCTATTATAGGTGAAAGGATACTCTTCTCTTTGGGTTAAAATAGTTGTAATACCTTTACATTTCCGCTGTTATTTGTTTTAGAAAGGGAATTGTACCGTTTCCTTTCTTCACTACATATACATTTGTAATTTTTTCAGTTACTATCATACTATTACATATTGTATCAATTGATTTTATATGCTTTATAGAATAATCCTTCACTATTTTATTACTCTAATTATTGTATTCATTTGGAATACAATTGCTTTACATTTCTTATAATATTACATCATATCATACCTTTATATTCAATACATTTGTGGTTAATTTTTTTGGTTGGGAATTGCATTAGTTTAAGACCATTTAAACTGATTTTCATAAGTGTTTAAACACAATGTTTTTAAACCTAAAATTCACCCCCCCCCCTCTTGTATTGTTCCATCTAATATACATAGACATCTACATATTTGATCCAACAATTGGTATCAGAGTAGGCTTCCACTGATTTGTATTACTAGCTCTATTTCTTTCAAACTTATATTTCAAAAACATACTACACAAACGTGTGAAGTGAAAAAGATTTTGTTTTATTATATGGCAGGAATGAATATTGAATCAATTAACAATATAAATCCAACTATACCACCAATATTTGTTGGGAATGATTATATGTACTGGAGAGATCGAATGAAGACATTTGTTATCAACACTGGTGTAGAAAATTTTTGTATGATTACTGGAAGTTACAAAATTCCTCACAAAGAAGTCATTACTTTCACCAATCAAGAAAACCAAGAGTATCAACTGAATTACAAGGTATGCAATACTTTACTATATTCTGTGATAAGGAATATATATAGGCAGATATCTTCTTTTGAAGCAGCCAACTGTATTTGGAAGAAATTTTAAGTCACACATTTTGGTACATCCAAGGATATAGAAATAAGAAAAGCAATTCTTCGAGTAGAGTATCATGGATTTCATTTTCCTTATGTGGAACCAATATGTAAAGTTCAACAAAGATTCATGAAAATTGTCAATAGTTTACAATCCATGGGAGAAAATTTTCTTGATGATAAAGCTCTTGTTGACAAAATTATTGATATAATTCCAAATGAATGGGAGTCAAAAAGGATAATTATTGATGAAAACAGAAAAGTTTCCCAGAATACTCTTGATGAACTTTTTGGAACTCTTCAACAGCACGAGACAAGAATCAAGAGAGATTCTAATTTCAATAGGAAGAAAAATGGAAATGGAAGTGTGGATTTTAATACTACATATAAAGCTAAAGCACCTGAAAGGATAACAAGATCCAAAGCTAAGAAAGTTGTTATGTCAGAATCAAGTGGTTTTGATCATTCAGATAATGAGTTAGCTAATATTGCTAGAAGGATGAACAAGATTGTGGGAAATAAAGACTTCTAATACTGATTCAAAAAGAAAGATAGAAAGGATAAGAAAGATTTAGAGGTAACTTGTTATGAATGTAAGCAAGTAGGTCATATAGGACCTTATTGTCCTTTACTGAAGAGAAAAGATAGAAAGGAGAAACATTCATAAATAAATAAGAAAAGTTATTAAAAGACAAAGACAAATAAAGTCTTCAAGTCTAGTGATACTTAGAGCATAATTGGTGACTATTCATCATATGATTCTTCAGAATAGGAATCCTCATGATAAAGGAATAATAGACTTATATCCCGATTATCAATCAAAGATCATTGTCTCATGGCTAAGGTACACAATGCTAAAGCTATTACAAATGTTTCTCAAAATTCTAATTGTATTGATAATAAATATGATAAATCTTCAAATGATGACTCTTCATCATCAGAAGATAATATATTACCTTCTTATGAATAAGTGTCTAGGTTTTCTAATCTTCTTGAGAATGAAAATTCTAAACTCAAAAAGAAACTTGATAAAGAAAATACTAGAATTTAATTTTTAACTAAATAATTATCAGATCTTTCTAATGATCTTGATTCAAAAACTTCTGATTTTGAAAGTTCTTTAAAAACCCTCTAGAAAGTCAATTATGAGAAGAATAAAATTTTCTAAGGATATTGAAAATGTAATTTCTAAGAAAAATGTTTTTGAGGCTCATGTTTTGGAGTATAAAAACATAATTTCAAAACTAAAGTCGGAAATTTTTTCCTTGAAAAAATGTTTTTCAAACTTTACTTATGGCAAGGAAAACTTTGATAAAATGTATTGTCAAATTAGACCCTTGAGAAATCATTCTGGTATTGGATATACTCATTCTAAACCAGTTTTTAGCAATAACTATTTTGTTCCTCAAAGTACCCTTTTTAGTTATAAGTTTCAATGTGATGGACACTGGAAACGAGATTGTTTACTTTATAGAACTCAATCTTTAGGATTTCATAAAGCTCAATTTTCAAAACAAATGTGGATTCCTAAAATTCTTTTATCTAACCCTTCCAGATCCAAACAAGTTTGGATTCCGAAAAACTAATTGTTTCTTTTTTAGGAAAATAATAAGTGTACCAACAACAAGAATATTTAGTACATGTATTATGGTTGTCCTCTAACCATGACTGAAAACATAGATTTATTTGAAAAGATTGTCGAAAAAAAGGTGGAAAGATTACCTTCGGAGATAATGATCATGGAAAGATTGTTGGAATAGGTAATATAGTTTTTCTTGGAAAAGTTATTATTTCAAATGTTTTGATTGTTAAAAGTCTTAAGAACAGTCTCATCAGTACAAGTAAATTATGTGATAAATGATACCTTGTGAATTTTATAAATGATAGATGCATAGTTCACAATTCCAAAGATGAGTTCATTCTATCTTCCCATAGGCATGAGAATGTATACACTATTAACATAGAAGACCTTAAGAGCCAAAATTTACCCTGCTTAAGTGCAATAGAATACCAATAATGGCTATGTCATAAATTACTAGGACACTGCAACCTACGAAACCTTTGTAAACATTCTAAGAAAAGACTTGTAAAAGGTCTACTGAATCTTAGACATGATTCTTCAAAAGTCTGTGACCCTTGTCAATTTGGAAAGAAACATAATTATAGCTTTAAATCAATTAATGAAGTTTTAACTTCTGATGCATTATAGATAGTGCACATGGATCTTTTTGTTCCTTCACAAACTGGAAGCATAGGAGGCAAATACTATGTATTTCTTTTAGTTGATGACTTTACTAGATTTACATGGGTCTATTTTCTAACAATGAAATCTGAAGCCTTTTTCTATTTCAAAATTTTTAGAGCCCAAGTTAAAAATGAGAAAAACCTACCATTGATAACTATCCATAGTGATCATGGTGGTGAATTTCAAAATTCATATTTTGAAACTTTTTGTAGTAAGAAAGGTATTACTCACAAATTCTCAGCTCTAATAACTCCTCAGTAAAATGGTGTTGTTGAGAGAAGAAATCGCATTCTTCCGGAAATGACAAGAACCATGTTGAGTGAATACTCAATTGCTAAGCACTTTTGGGATGAATCTTTTAGTACTACTTGTTATAATATAAATGGTGTTTTAACAAGTCCTTTTCTTGATAAAATACCTTATGAATTGTCGACTCTCCAAAAACATAAAGTTTCATACTTCAAAGATTTTGGGTGAAAAGTTTTCATTCTAAATACTAAAGATAATCTACACAAATTCACACCTAAATCGGATGAAGGAATCTTTTTAGGATATTCCACAACTTCTAAGGAATATAGAGTTTTCAATAAAAATACTTGTACTGTTGAAGAAACAGTGCATATAAAATTTGATGAAACTGAACCTTTTTTTTAAAACAACTCCAACCTACATCTTCAGATGTGTTTTCGAAAACCGATCATCAACCATTATTAGAATATCCTTCTGATAAGGAAAATGTTCAAGAATGTCTTTCTGAAACTTTTACCCCAGAAAATTTTCTACCATATGTTGATGAACAGGTTTTACAAAACCAAAATCAATTGATTATTAGGAATAATCCTAGTGATAACATCATTAGTGATGTAAATAAACCTGTAAAGACCAGAAATTCCTTGAGAAATGAAATAGAACATCTCACCTTTCATTCCCAATTCGAACCTAAAAGTCCAAGTGAGGCCTTAGGTGATGAAGATTGGATTAAAGCAATGCAAGATGAACTAAATTAATTTGAAAGGAATCAAGTCTGGACAGTAGTTGAAAGACCTAAAGAAACAACTATAATTGGTGTAAAATTGGTTTTCAGAAGAAAAAAAATGTGATGAAAATGGAATCATTGTAAGAAATAAATCAAGACCTGTTGCTAAGGGCTATAATCAACAAGAGGGAATAAACTATGAATAAGCATATACTCTAGTAGATAGACTCGAATCTATTCATATTCTATTATCCTTTGTAGCATACTTTAATTTAAAATTATTTTAAATGGATGTTAAATGTGCTTTTCTAAATGGTTATGTTCAAGAAGATGTTTTTGTTGAACAGCCCCCTATTTTTCTAGACTCAAGGTATCCTAATCATGTGTCTAAACTTACCAAAGATTTATATGGCTTTAAAAAAGCCCCTAGAGCATGGTATGATAGAATTACATGATTTCTTTTACAAAACAATTATACAAAAGGTACATTAGATCCAACCCTTTTTATAAAAATGGAAAGTCAAAATATTTTGCTAGTTCAAATTTATGTTGATGACGTCATATTTGGATCAACTTAGCAGTCTTTAACTGATTCTTTTGCAAATTTAATGAAATCTGATTTTGAAATGAGTATGATGGGTGAGTTAACATTATATTTAGGTTTTCAAATTTCAAAAAAAACCAGAAGGAACATTTATATCTCAACATAATTATATCAAATAATTACTCAAAAAGTATGGATACGACAATGCTAAATGTATTATCACTCCTATTGGTACCTCAAATAAACTTGATCTTGATGAAACTGGGAAATCAGTAGATCAAACAACTTTTAGAGGTATGATATGAAGATTTTTATACTTGATATCTAGCCGACCAGACTTAATGTTTTCTATATGCTTATGTGAAAGATATCAATCTAATCCAAAAGAGTCACATTTAAAAGCCGTAAAAATAATCTTTCAGTATTAAAAATGAACTCTGGATCTAGGACTTTTCTATTCTTCTAGAAATGATTTTGTTTTAAAAAGGTTTTTAGATGCTAACTTTTGAGGTTGTAAAATGGATAGAAAGAGTACATATGGAACATGTCATTTCATAGGAGATTCTTTGGTTTCTTGTTCCTACAAGAAACAACACTCAGTTGCACTTTCCACTGCTGAAGCTGAATATGTAGTAGCTAGAATTTTCTGTGCTCAAGTATTGAGGATCCAACACTCACTCACTGACTATAGATTGAGTTTTTCCAAAAATTAAAATTCTATGTGATAATACTAGTTCCATAGCTCTTAGTAAAAACCCAGCACACCACTCTCAGGATAAACACATAGATATTAGGCATCACTTTCTTAGGGATCACACACAAAAAGGAGATATTATTTTACAATTCATCGGAATGCAAGAAAAACATGCCGACATTTCTAAAAAACCTTTACCTTCTGATAGATTTGAGTTTATAAAACAGAATCTAGGAATGATTACATTAAAATAATCATTTATTCCTACTTCATGTTTTACAGTTCTCCTTATATTAAAAACTCCTCTTAAAAAGGGGAGAACATTTTTACTTAATATGTTTTTTTATGATCATTATTTGTTTATTCTTTTGATTGTTATTTTATCTTTCTATTTATCATCTTGATTGTTCGATTTTTGTTTTAACCATCTATTTGTCATCATGTCTACCTGCTTACTGTATTGTTTTTCTGTCCATCGACAGGTCACCCAATGGTAACAAGTTTGTTTTCCATCGGCATGTCACCCTATGGTAACAACTTTGTTTTCCATCAGCATGTCATCTTATGGTAACAAATTTGTTTTCCATCGACATGTCACCCTATGGTAACAAGTTTGTTTTCCATCGGCACATCACCTTATGGTAACAACTTTGTTTTCCATAGGTATGTCACCCTATGGTAACAATTTTGTTTTCTATCGGCACGTCAGCCTATGGTAATGACTTTGTTTTCCATCTTCATGACAACCAATGGTAATGACTTTGTTTTCTATCAGCATGACAACCAATGGCAATTCCTTTGTTTTCCATCGGTCTCACAACCGATCATATTCATATTCCTTCCATTTACGTGTGTATTTTCTTTTTGTTATTGTATTATACTATGTTAATACTATGAAACCAATAATTTCCTTAAAATCTCCAGAAGGTACTTTCTTTCCTTTCTATTGTTTTACTTAATTTTTATTGTTTCAATTTTTTTTAAAAATTCCTTTTAATCCTATCCGTTGATTTTTTTCCCTTATAATCTCAACTGTATAAGACCAACGGTCATCTTTCCTGACCTATAAATAGAACCCTCCCCTTCCCAATCCCACACTAGTTTTTCAGATTTCATGGTGAAGCTCTGCCCCCTTGTTTTAAAGACTCTGTACGATCTTTCATTGGCCGCTTCTATATGTCTCAATCCTCTGCCAACACTCCTGCCAAAATGTATTCAAAAACGTTCTCAGAGAAAGACTTCCTCAGAGAAAGGTTAGTCTCTCATGACTTCCTTGACTCGTACGATTCTATAATCAGGATAATTATTTTGTTTCAAGAATGGGAACATCTTTGTGTGGAAAAACATATATCTCAAGATCCAGTTCTTATTGAATAAGTTAGTCAATTCTACAAAACCGTATCTTTTAACAAGAATATGAAAATCAACTTTACTTTGTATGATAAAAAATTTCAATGTCTGTGAAACAAGCAACCCACTTTCTAAATGTCTCAACAGAAGGTGATTCTTTTTTTCCATCTCATAAACTACCTGAAGGAGTTGGTACATTTAATAAAGAATGTTCTGAAAATTGTTGTTTCTTATAAATGAATAGAAGAGGAAAGTGGCTCTTCTATCTTGAGATAATAGGTTTGTGGCACTTTGGATGAAAGGTTTTCTTATCCCAATGAAAGGGGATAGATAAACACTGAATTTCTCTAATATCTTCATGCTAGTCTATCTTGTCCATATGAGAAAGGTAAATCTCATGGGATACATTTTCTTAGCAATCAAAAATGTCAAGTCAGGGGAAATAAAATATCATTTGATCATGTATCCATCTATTATTACAAAGTTCATCCTTGAGATCATGAAGTTTTGTAATATCCCATTGAAGGGAAAATTGAAAGAGCAGAAGACTTCCTAGATAAGTAAGAATACTTTGAATAAGTTGTATATATTTTTTTGATCAGAATTCAAATATTTTTGTCAAATATATAGAAGCTGAATTGGCACAGAATCAATCGGCACCTATGACACTCAAAGAAAGTCCAACTGATGTTGCTCCTCAAAATTCATATCCACAAACTAGTACTACGCCAAAGAAGAAACCCAAGTACAGTAAAGAGGTTGTGTCTAGGTGGAGGAAAGAAAGATAAAAAAGAAAATAAGGTGATATGAAGTTCGGTCTTGACCCAGCTGAATCTTTTGCTGAGAGGATAAGGGTATAGGATACCCTTCAAGATGAAAAGAAAAAGAAAACCCTTTTAAAAAGGAAAGCTCAAGACTTTGATGTCTCTAAAATCATGAAATTGGTTAAGGTGGCTAGTGCTCAACAAACGGAAGAAGTATATCAAGAACCTATCATACAGAGTCTTCCATAGAAAGAGAAAGGGAAACAAATTTTGGAAGAAAGATAGGAAGTTGAGGAAGTTGAAGAAGAGGAAGGAGATTTTATCTTGGAATTCCTTCAGAGTTCAAAAAAGAGTAGAGAGGAATCAATTCAGAAGCAATATGAAGGCATTCAACAAATGAACTGGATTCGTACGATGAGGGAACTGATTAAGAGCATACAATCTCTCTCAAGATGAGTGATTACATTGTTCATGTTTTGAGAAGGATTGAGAAGACTAAGCCCTATTTTCCTAGGCTTGAAGGAAAAATTGATTTCATCACTGAAAATCAAAGAAATATATTTGGTTCTATAAGGGAACTGAGAAAGAATGTTTTGTCAATAGGAGCTGATTTAAAAGTCCTTTCTGAATGTTTGGTTGCTCATAAGAAGGTTTTCAATAGAATGACTAAGTGTTCATACAAAATAGAGAGCTCGGTGAATGATCATGAAGTATCAATTGAAGACTTAAGGTGGTCATCGAATGATCTTGTTATTGCATTCAATAAGCTAAACAAAGAAACAATCGAAAGGCTGAATCAGATGAAAACAACTCATGGAGCCGATATTCCTTCAGTAAAAGAGCTTCAAGTGAGAATGAATGTTTTTTAGATTGATTTTTTGAATTTTTCATCTTTCAAAGATTAAATAGTTTTGTTAAAGAAGTAAAATTCCGTGTTATCCAAAGACAACAAGAATTTACAAGATATAACTGATACTCTAGAAGAAGTAATCAAAGTCCAGGAGGAGACTATCAAGAATCAGGATCAGCTTTTTGCTGACCAAAAAGAGCTTCTCAGATCATAGGGTGAGTCTATATCTAAAGACAATAATGAAATCAAAAATATGAAAGGTGTTCTTCATGAGTTAATCGAGAAAGAAAAGGAAAGAGAAAACAAATGAGTTTTGTATCTTACTTTGCTCATTCCCAGGATTCTATAGACTTGTGATCTCAATAATATTTATGTTACCTTTCCCTTTTTCCTTGAATTTCTTTTCTCTAACTCTTTCAGGAAACTCAAGTTTACCCCATTCTTTTTTGAAAATAACAAAGGGGGAGAATGTTTTATAAAGGGGGAGAATGTTTTATAAAGGGGGAGAATGTTTTCTAAGAGATAATGTTTTAATCAAAAACTTCTAAATCAAATAAAATCTACGAATAAAATCCTTAGGAAAGAATAAACCTAAGGGGGTTAGTTTTATTAAATTTCATATTCAGAATATTTTTCAATAACTCATGGGGAGATAAGTATTTATTTTTAATACATGTTTTGTGCTTTCTAAAAAGGGTGAGATTGTTGAGTCAAAAGTTTTATTTTGACTTTTATGTCCTGTTTTGGAAATCACAAATGTATTCATATATGCTTATCGTACTGGTTATGTTTATCGTACTGACCATGCTTATCATACTGACTATGCTTATCGTACTGACCATGCTTATCGTATTGACTATGCTTATCATACTGACCATGCTTATCGTACAAACTATTCTTATCATACTAACTATGCTTATCGTACTAACCATGCTTATCATACTGACCATACTTATCGTACATAATATGATTATTGTACTGACTATGCTGATCGTAGTGACTTTGCTTATCGTACTGAATAAATCATACTAACTCTTCCAAACATACTGACTTTTGTGTATCATACTCTATTTGTATCATATCAATACATTACACCAAGTAAAACTAATAGTACTCATATTTTACTTTTATCACATGCGTGTTTTTATCCTTTATCAACACATGTCAATTGTACTCTTGTTTTTCATCTTCATATATCTTTCATTTTAACCAAAATGATGTCGTGGAGTTAGTTGTAAACTAATCAAAAAGATGTCGTGTTTTATGTTTCAATATGACCGTTATAATGCCAGGTGTCCAAGTCCATCCAAGTTTTCTAGATAAATATGATTGTTGGAGGAAATATGACCATTGTAACCTGAGGCCTATAAATAGGAGGTCATTTGAAGCTGATAAACACACATATCTGAGACTGATCATCCTGTGCTATCAATTTATAGAGAGAGACATTGTGACTTCTCTCTTGTTTCGTGTGAAATCCTTAAGATTACAACATGTGAATGGCTCGTTCTTAGTTTTTGTATTTCATTAAGTTCTTTGTTCTGATTTGTACGACCGATCAGGTGATAATGATCGAGGGCTATTGAGGATAGGAAAATGGTGCTACTGATCATCGTGTCGAGGGATTTCAAGTGTTTGAAAGATAGAGGTTTCGATTACCTACAAAATCAAGGGCTTGCGGGGATAGCAAGATAGACGTTCCGATCATCGTATCGAGGGCTTGCGGGGATAGCAAGACAGACGTTCTGATCATCGTATCGAGGTCTTACCAATGTGGTGGTAAGACGAAAATCCTATCCTAGGTGAAAGGATACCCTTCTCTTTGGGTTAAATGAATTGTAATACCTTTACATTTCCTCTGCTGTTTGTTTTAGAAATGGAATTTTATTGTTTCCTTTCTTCATTTCATATTCATTTGTAATTGTTTCAATTACAATCATACTATTACATATTGTATCGATTGGTTCTATACGCTTTATGGTAGAATCCTTCACTATTTTATTACTCTGATTATTGTATTCATTTTGAATACAATTGATTTACATTTATTATAGTATTACATCATATCATATCTTTATATCCAATACATTTGTGGTTAATTGTATTGGTTGGTAACTGCATTAGTTTAAGATCATTTAAACTAATTTTCTTAAGTGTTTAAACACAATGTTTTTAAACCTACAATTCACCCCCCCCCCCTCTAGTATTGTTCCATCTAATATACATATACATCTACATATTCGATCCAACATATTTTAGGCCTCCAAATATTTTTAGAAAATCACTGAATTTATCACGAAATACAATTTTAATTAATTTCTTATTTTATAGAAATAATTATACCTATATCCTTTTTAAATACTCTTTATTATTTTCCCTAAAACTATGCTTAAGTGGCACATTTCTAATGTTACATAGACACTCTTTTTCATGTTTTCACATCAGTTGGTTTTCATTATTCATGATATATTATTATATTTCATTTTTGAATGTATAATAATAATTTAAAACCCTTATTTTTTGGATAACACAATGATAATCCCTTTGGTTTTTCCTTATGACAAGATTACAAAACCCATTTCATTCCATGGTAACCATTATGATTATTCCTTATGTTTGATTTATTTATGTGGAACAAATATAAATGTACATGTTATGATGGGTGTTCCCAGATAGTTCTCCAATGAATTGGGTATTTTTTTAGTGTCATGAGAAGTTATTTTTAGGATTTTGGAGTAAACCTAATCCAATATAGTATTATATTTTCCATGTGATTTAGTTTTGGCAGTGAGCCAGGACACATATTTATGTCATGATATCTATTTTTCCTTTTTCCAATTTTACCATGATTATATGATTCCATGTTCTACATGATATTCCTCCATGTTTTTATTTAAGAGACATTCCTTTTATGTTATCATGTTATTCCTTCCAACTCATGTGTTATGCTTTATTTCCATATTTTTTCCCTTACATGGGTTTTTAGCACACCCATTTTGTCTATGTATTCCTCGGGTTATCCTATACTATTGTAGTATTTAAAATGGAGTTAGTATCTCATTATTGATATTAACCAAAATATTTTTAATTCTAGTTTCATGTTTTCAATTTATGTACCTAATATTACAATTACACTATACTTTTGATCCTTGATTTGTATTTAATGGGTAATTATGACTGAAATAATATAATAATATATATAAAATAAATTATCACTATAGTTGATATCATAGAATGGTCTAATTATTTTTGGGTATTAGGACTAGAAAAGTTTAGCAATAACCCTAGGGTTAATTCTATCATCATTGTAACATCCTGGTTCATAGTGCCACCCAGAGGTGCCCCATACCCATTCTGGTCACATGGCCTCAAGCGCATTTCCTCAAATGCTAGAGGTTGCCGACTAGCAGCGAGGGCCTTGGGTGTGACAGCGGAGAAACTATGCCCTCATTGGTAGAGTAACAGAATGGAAATAAACAAATAACAGTAGTAGAAGTGGTAATTACTATACATTGGTGAACAGTGGAAGACTGATAGTAAATAATCAACTACAGCATATATATAAATAGCGATGCATGTCACAATATCTAGTAAAGTAACCAAACAAGTCACAATGTTGGAATATAGTACTGAACCAAAGTACAAATTAAAGACAAGTAAACAACTCCAACAGCATCACAAGCCTCAACTTGGTCACATACTCTCAAGCTCCATCGCAATCAAGTACATGAAGTATAAAGGCACTTTCCATTATCTATACCTGCATCAACATAATCTGTTTGGGCCCAAAATCATGCCCCAAATAGGGTGTGAGACAAATACCAGTAGGAAACCACCTAAAGATCTGTGCCTAATAGTCAGTGAATATATATAGAGCAGGCAATCAGAAAAATGAAGTAATAAACAAGGAATCACTCAAAGTAAAAAATCATATAGTTTCATATACATTCATTTACATTTATCATATAATAAACCAAATAATCACATGAAACCATCTGGGAAGTACTCACAGTCTAACCCCTTTGGTTCAGCTTAGCAAAGACTCTCTAAGGAAGTACTCACCATCAATTCCCCTTGTGGTCTCTTATTGGTAAACTACAGACTCTCTGAGGAATCACTCATCGTCCAATTCCCCTTATAGTCTCGCAACGTGGAACTATAAACACTCTGAGGTAGAAATCAACATCCATCCCCCCTACAGTTTCACAACATGAAAGTATAATAGACACTTTGGGGAAGCCCTCAGCATCCATTCCCCCTATGGTCTAACTACACCAAGTTCCCACAACCTTGTGTAAGCAATCATGTACAAAAAATATCTAGTAGACAAAGTAAAATCACAATTTAAAACTTGGATAAATACCTATAAGGAATGGAATAAGAAAGTGAGATAATATCACTCCATCCTAATATCACTAGGCATGGAAAACAAAGCATCCTAACAGGCTAAACTAGACCCAATGGCCAACTTAGTTCAAGCATGTTCAAACACATCAATAGAAATATAATTAAACCATATTCTCAATAAATATCCCTAACTCAAGAAATAAATACATGGAAAGAATTAAAGGGTTAAATTCCCTAAATACACAATACCCTAAACGAGGGTATTGGGCACTTTAGCATATATAATTCATATACAATCTACAGAAAGGCACAAACCACCTACCTCGGTGTTGTAAGATCAATATAATTCAGAGTTTTCTTTTTAAGAGACCTAGAACATGGTATATCTACAAAAAAAATCAAAAACTCTTAACCATAGATATGTCACAAAAAAGGAGAAATCAAGTAACGAGTCTCTAGAAGAAGGTATAACTGACTGTGATGATTCCAATGCAACTGATGGTGGTAGATTTGGAGAACGGATAGTGGGTTGGGGCTCAGAGAAGAATCATTAGCTTCAGTTGACCCTAGATGAGATGAGTCGTGAAGAAGGGTGTTCTATCAATTAGATGTGACCTCGGTCCATTCAATCAAATAAAAATAAAAATACATGGTGTGTTCCCTATGGATACACGACATGTATGGGCCTTTTCTAGGCCCCACATTAAGAGGCCCTACCACATCATCAAACAGTTGTGTATGCGGCCGTGACGTGGCCAGACACGGCCTAGACCTGAAGACAGGGTACACGGCGTGTACATGGAAGTACACCGCGTGTACTTATAAAATTTTCCTTCTTCCCATTTTTCCTCAAAACAACTTGAAATTAAAATCATACCAGAAAGGAAGATCCAGGTTCTTGAAAACCTCCCCCCTTAAAGAAATTTATCCCAAAATTTCCCTAGAAAGGCAGCATAGAAGAAGAATCCTTGAACAACTCTAGCCACTGCGAGCATACATCTGCCTTCCTCTCCCAAGTCTTGTCCTATACTCACCCGTGCTACCATAACACCCGTATCAGAGTAATTGACCAGCCATAGAGATAAGGCGATTGTGGCCTCTGTAATGTCTCTTACAAGAACATGTCCATGATTTTTGGAGGTTCTTGTAGGAAAACTCCACTAGTGGTATGTGTTTCTCCCAAGAACCTCCAAAATCTTGGACACATTCTCATAGAATGTCCTCTAGCATATGAATCATATGCTTAGATGGGACATCTGTTTGGGGATGGTAAATTGTACTCAGAATCACTTGTGTACCCAAATCCCTTTGTAGTCCCTTCCAGACTTGAGAAGTAAAATAGGCATTTATATCTGAGATAATGGATTGCGAAACTCCATGTAATCATACAATCTCTGGAATGTACAACCTTCACAGCTCATCAACACTAAAGGTCTCCTTGATCCATAAAAATTGATCAACCTTCGTGAGTCTATCAATGAAAACCCAAACTACATCATTCCCTCAAGGAGGCCTTTGTAAACCTATCACTAAGTCCATCGTGACATCATTCTACTTTCACTCAGGAATGGGTAACTGCTGCAAAAGCCATGTTGGTCGTTGATGCTCCTCCTTCACCTACTAATAGGTGGAACACCTCATCACAAAACCAGCACTACCTCTCTTCATACTGGGCCTCCAATACTAAGATTTTAGATCTCGATAAATCTTGGTGATGTCAAGATAAACTACTCAAATTGTTGAATTAAAGTCCCACATCATCTCCTTGCGTATATCAACTAACACCCATACGCACAAATGAAAACCCAAGATCTCATCCTCACCTGTGGTCTATCTTAGAATAGGGTCCTCTCCTGAAACACTCTCTCATAGAATTAGGCCTTCGTAGTTTGATAGCTTCCTCATTTGCACTCGATCAATAAGAGTAGAGGTAACAACTACATAAGAGATAAACATTTTCCCCTGTCTGTCATGCACCTCCAAATGCATTTCAGAGAACATAGTCATAAGCTGACACTCACTGATGGCCACCTGAACTGTCTGTATCCGAGTCCTCTTGCTCAAGGCATCAGCCACTGCATTGCCTTTCCTAGACATATTGGAAAGCTCAAAGTCAAAAGAATGAAGGTACTCAAACCACCTTCTCTGTCCCAAATTCAGATCGCGCTGAGTGAAAATATACTTGAGACATTTTTTATCAGTGAAAACCACAAAATGCTCTCCCAAAAGATAATGTCTCCAATAGCGTTGAGAATGAACAACTATAGCCAATTCTAGATAATGCATCATGTAATTCCTCTCTTGTGGCCTCAACTGCCGAGACCCATATACAATGACTCCTTCTCCCTGCATTATCACTACTCTCATCCAGATACCTGATGCATCATAGTAAACTGTATAACTCTTTCCCAACATTGAAAAAACTAGTATCGGTGCTGAATTCAACCTCCATTTTATCTCTTACAAGGCTGACACACAGAAATTTGAACATGGGTACTTCTCACCCTTATTAGTTAGGCCTCTCAGTGGTGCTGCTAAGCGTGAAAAGTCATTTATTAAACGTATGTAGTAACCATCCAGCCCTAGAAAACTCCGTACCACAAAGACATTCTTCAGATGCTCCCAGGAAACTACTGCTCTCACTTTCTCTGGGTCTACTAATACTTCTATCTCTAAGATGACATGACCCAATATGTGAATGTGGTCCATCCAAAAGTTTAATTTTGAGAGATTAGAATGTAACTGATGATCTCTCATTGTACTCAATATGACCTCAAGATGGGTATCATGGTTGGGTCGAGTATGAGAGTACACCAAGTTATCATCCACAAAAACCACCATTAAGGAATCCAAGTATGGATGGGACACTCAGTTCATCGGTACCACAAAAACTGCAGGCGCATTCGTGAGACCGAACGGCTTAACCACATACTTGTATAGACTATACCTACTCTAGAAGGCTATAAGAGGTATATGAGATGGTCTAATGCACAACTGATGATAACTGTATCTCAAGTCAATATTCCAGAACACTCGGGCTCTTCAAAGCTGATCAAAGAGATCATCAATCCTCGGCAAGGGATATCAGGTCTTGATCGTCAACTGGTTCAGCTTCTAATAATCCACACAAAGTCTATGGATATTTTCTGCCTTCTTTAAAAATAGGACAGAAAAACCCCAAGGAGAAGTATGACTCAGATGAAACCCATTGCTTGTAACTCCTTTATCAGCTTCTTGATCTCCTATAACTCTGGTGTATCCATCCTATAAGGAGTAATGGACACCGATGATGCCCTTAGAACAAGCTCAAAAGAAAATTCTACCTCTCACTCTAGTGAAAAACCTAAAAAATCCTATAGAAAGACATCTCTGAAACGATCGACCACTAGATGAAAGTAAAACTATGAAGTCCCCTAGTCATCCATATACAAGCAAGAAATGTGGGTTGTAACTCCTCCCAACTCATGATGCTCAGGTCCTGCTCTACTTGCCTAGATATCCCATTCACCCTTATATAGAAACAAACTACCTTGTGGTGATGTAAAACTCACCCTATGATGATAGCATTCGACAAAATCCTAGAAGGGAACTGACCAGTCCATTCCAAGAATGACATAATATCTCGTCATCTCTAGGACAAAGAGGTCCCATAAGAAGTGACACCCACCAACCTCAAGAGGGAACTCCTTGAACTGACACACACTAGTCGTTCTTGTCCCCAACAGAGTGTCCAGCATCAAGACATCATCAAAAGTAAAGATACAGATCCCAAGTCTCTTCACAATAGAAATAGATATAAAACATTGGGATTCCCCTATATCAAATAGTGTAGAAGATAAAATAGAGGCTACTAGAATCGTACCTTTAACTATAGAGGTTTTGGGATCCTGCTTTGACTGGATATTCTTTGTCGAAACCTCCTAACTTGCACTGCGGCCCTATGAAGCTGACTAAGATCCTTGAGCTAATCCACCCTACGGTTGTTGAAAACCCCATGTCTTACCATTGCATCCATCACCTCCACCTCAGCCTGAACGTCTTGAAGAACTTCAGTCCCTAGTCTGATGTGGGACTGGTGGTCCTGCTTTAGTATGAGGATTTGAAACAGAACCCCTATCACCAGCTGCTGGTGAGAAAATCTAACATAAGAACTGAAGATGACCCATATTTCCTCAATATTGGCACACCACTGGGTCTCTCGGACAATGTGACCTTGTATGCCCTATCTGCCCACACTGGTAGCACACCACCTGGCTACTAGAATAAGTATCCTACTTTCTTAGATCTCTGCGCATAGAATCCATACGGCACATCCTGCTCTCAGTCATAGGGGTACCAACTTTGGATGCTAAGATTCCCTAGATCACAGCCCTATAATCCCTTTGATTGTGCTCTATGATCAGCTTCTGGTAGACTATAGAGGTGATGGAAGTTAACCTTAAGATAATCACCTAAGATCTAGTGTCATTCCTGAGACCATCCTCAAACTTCCTCGCCAGAAATAACTCATCACCACCTAGAATGGGTGTGAATCGCCACATCTTTGTGAAGCGAGAAGAGTACTCCATGACTGAGAGAGTACCATGATCTAGAATCATAAAGTCTCAGGCTCGATCAGCCCTAAAAGTCTTTGTGGAGAAGTAATCGTAGAAGGCACTCCAAAACTCATCCCAAGACATAACCTACTGGATCCCCAACTATGAGATCACATTCCACCATATCTAAGTGAAATCCCAAAGAATATAAGTAGTGAGCTTCACCCTCCTCTATGGAGGTGTTTATAGATGCTCGAATATCGATAGCATGGCTTCTAACCATGACTATGTAGCATGAGGTCCTCCTTCCCCTAAGAATGTGGGAGGATGCTACTACTGAAAGACCCACATCAACTCTTCCATAGACGAGGTAGGATGTGGGGCTCCCCTAAAGGTCTGCATAAAACTCTCGAATCATTCTTGGAACTGTGAATCAGTACCTATATCTGGAATGATGGTTACTTCCAAGACAGTCACGATTGGAGGTTCTACTAGTATTCCTTAATCTACCATGTCCAGTGTCTGGTCACTGCCTTGAATCTGGCATACAACCGGAGGACATCACGGTGGCATGACTCTGTAAGGTCAAGCACACACCTTAGTTCAAGATTATCAAGAACTGAAACTTAGAAGTGCAAGAAGGAATAGTTGAAGGAAATAATTCATGTTTTTCACAATAGAGATATGTGGCATGTATGACCCCTACATAGCATGTTCATTTGAACATTCACATGAGAATGTACTCCTGCTAACCTTGGTCATGCAACACCCCATACACACAACGTGTTCTCCAAGACAGGGCATGTACATTAATTGTTTTCCCCTTATTGAGTAATTTTACATGACTAAGCCACACGGTTCTCCTAGAATGAGACTACATTGTGTGTTTTTTTAGACATGGCATATATTAGAATGATTTCACCAACCCGTGTCGTTAGTCATACAAGTGGACACATGGTCTATACAACACAACATGTATGTCCAGTATAAGGCGTGTTCCACTAGAGATTTCCCAACCCATGTCTCTATCCACACAAGTAGTAACATGGTTAGAGACTACATGGCATGTACCTAAAGTACACAGCGTGTACTTAAGAAAAATAGTTCCTTCCTGAACAGAAGGATACATGGAATGTATTTATCAATACACACTGTATATTCTAGGTTTTTCTACACAGTAAGCCTCAGAAACTCCTCTAGAACCCATAAAACTCTAAAACAAACATTACAGTGCCAAATTCCAATCTGTGGGGGTCATACTCTTTGCGAATCAAGGTTTGGCATCTTATAGAAGTCATGTACAAGCATAACAGTTCAATCAGTCACAAGATCCTCCAAATTCTGATCCATGAGGGCCCATAACAGCTTAGGGACCAAAATTTGGAGTTCATTCAAATTAAACCTTAAACAATCCAATACCCTATCAAATATAAGGTATTGTATCAAGGCATCGATCCTAACAGCATGCATATCTAGCACAACATCTACAATAATAACATGAAATCAGTAATTCACCCTAAATGGCAGGGCAAGAATGCATGAAATGTGATCTCTAGAAAGTGCCTATATGATTCATGAGATTGCATAAACTCATCTCATCGGGTTACAATAGTAATAGAACCTCAATAACATCAAAAATAAGAGCACAATACATGTGAATCAACCAATGGTGAAATCAAATCAATTGTAATAATTGCAAAACTAGAAAAATCACAATATACGAGGTAAATTGGATTTTCCCTATACACGAGTTAGCTAATCCTAGGAATAGCTTATTACCAAGTACTTATTCCTTCCAACCCAAGATATAGGATCCAAATAGTAATTCAAGAAGAAAATAATTCCTCTAATACCACTTTGTAATGTCTAGGTTCCAGGTGCAGCCTAGAGGTGCCCCATACCCAGTTGGTCACATGGCCTCAAGCGCATTTCCCTAAAAGCTAGAGGATTCTAACTAGAATCGGGGGCCTTATGTGGGATAGTGGGGAAACTATGCCCTCATTGGCAGAGTAACACAACAGAAATAAATAGATAACAGTAGCAGAAGCATTAATTACCATACATCAATGAACACGGGAAGACTGATAGTAAATAAAAAACTACAGCATATATATAAATAATAGTGCATGTCACAATATCTAGGAATGTATCCAAACAAAACAGAATGTTGGAATATAGTACTAAACCAATGTACAAATTAATAACAAGTAAACAATTCCAAAAACATCTCAAGCCTTAGCTGGGACCCATTCTCTCCAGCTTCATCACAATCAAGTACCTTAAGTAGAAGGGCACTTTACCTTATATATACATGCTGCAACATAATCTTTTTGGGCCCAAAATCATGACCCAAACAGGGTGTGAGATGAATCCCAGTAGGAAACCACCGAAATATTTGTGCCTAATAGTCAGTGAATATATATAGGCCAAGAAATATGTAAAATAAAGTAATAAACAAAGAAGCACTCAAAGTAAACAATCCTATAATTTCATCTACATTCATTTAAATTTATCATATAATCAACCAAACAATCAAAAGGAACCCTCTAGGAAATACTCAATGTCTAACCCCTATAGTTCATCTTAGAAAAGACTCTCTGAGGAAGCACTCACTGTTAATTACCCCTGTGGTCTTTTATTGGTAAACTATAGACTCTCTGAGGAAGAACTCAACATCCATTTCCCAATGTGGTCTCACAATGTGGAACTACATACATTCTGATGGAGCACTCAACGTCCACCCCCCTATGGTCTCACAATTTGAAAGTATAAGAGACACTCTAGGGAATCCCTCGGTGTATATTCCCCCTATAGTCTAACTACACCAGGTTCCCATATCCCTATGTAAGCAATCGTGCACAAAAGATATCTAACATCCAAAGTAAAATAACAATATACTACTTAGTAAAATAGCTACAAGTCATGGCATAAGTAAGTCAGATAGCACCACTCCATCCTAACAGCACTAGGAATGGAAAACAGAGTAGCCTAATAGGATAAACTAGACCCAACGGCCAACTTAGTTCAAACATGGGAAAACACATCCATAGAAAGACAATTAAACCCTATTCTCAATAAATAGCCCTAACTCTAGAAATCAAGGCATAGAAGGCATTAAATGGTTAAATTCCTTAAATACGCAATACCCTAAACTAGGTTATTAGTCACTATAGCACATATAATTCAAATACAATCTATGTAAAGGAACAAACCACCTACCACGGCGTTGTACGATCGATATGCTCCAAAATTGGAACTTGAATCAACCTAGAATGCGGTAGATCTACAAAAATGTCAACAATAATTAAACACAGATATCTCTCCAAAGAAAAAAATCAAGGAATGAGTCTCTAGAAGAAGTAAGAACTCACTGTGTCAATTCCAACGCAATCGACAGAGATTGATTCAGAGAATGGAGAGTGGGTCGGGGTCTCAGAGAAGATTCATTGGCTTCGGTCACTCCTAGACAAGACGATCCAAGAAGAAGGTTGTTCAGCCAATTAGATGTGATCCTAGTTCGTTTTATCAAATAAATATAAAAATTCATAGCACGTTACCTAGGGATACACGACTTGTATGGGCTTTATTAGGCCCCACCTTAAGAGGCCCTTCCACATCATCACATAGTTTTGTATGCAGCCGTGACATGGCCAGACATATCTAGGACATAGAGGCAGGGTACACAGCATGTACAAGGAAGTACATGGTGAGTACTCCTGAAATTATCCTTCTTCCCATTTTTCCTCAAAACAACTTGAAATTAAAAACATACCTGAAAGGATGATTCTAGTTCTTACAATTGAAGATAACCAATATTAAACCTTAGGGAATCACAAGTTATAATATACTTTTCATTTTTTAAGTATATCCTTTTATGTTCACAGTTTTATTTTTATATACTCATTATATAAGTATTTATGCCCTCATTATTTTTTTCCTTACTTTTTTAGTTAATGTGTAGAAATAATAGAACTCACCCCAACAACCAAAGTTATAGGAAATATGATTATTACCCAAATGAGATTCCAAACCTAAAGCTAATTGGATCTCAAAACTTTATGATAATTGTGTAATAACAAGATCAAGATATAAATAATAACTTGAATCTTGTGGAACACCCTAATTATCCTAATAATGATCAAGTTGAAGTGAAATCCTTTATGAGAAAAATGACTCCTAAATTTTTTGTATATTCTGATCCACTCATCATAGAATAATGGATTAACTCCATTGAGAATATATTCTTTGTCCCTCAAATCTCAGAAGAAGATAAATTCATGCTGGAGGTCTATAATTTTTATGGGGAAGATAATAATTAGTGGAAACTAATAAAAAAACTAAGTATAAAGAGGAAATTGATTACATGGAATGGTAAGGATTCAGGAAAATATTTTTCAATAAATATTTTCCACTAAAATTTCCTTCTTAAGATAGAGTGGGAGTTCCTCAAATTGGAGAAAAATAAATATGAGTCTATCAGAGTGTATGAGGTCAAATGTACAAGGCCTTCATGATATGCCTCTAGATTTTTCATGAACATTTAAAGCAAGGTGGATTTCTTATTTTGTGGACTAAATCAAAGTCTACAAAAATTATTAGCAATTAGTGACTTTTAAATCTATGAAGAGATTTTTTTTACCCTTAAGTTTGAGATGGAAATTGGATACTCTTAGTGACCATGTGGGATCCGAGATAAAAAGAGGAAAATGGTGTTTAATATGGGAGGATCAAATATAATTCCCTATCAGGAAATAAAATCCAACATGTTTCAATAGTGTGGGAAGAAGAATCCTAGGAACTAACTAAAGTGACTGGGAGATGCTTCAAATATGAAAAATAGGGTAATCAGGATAAATTTTTCTAAACCTATTTTAAGAATCGCACTGATGTGGAGGAAAAAAGGTAGCTTTGGATAATGACTCGTCTATTATTATAGAGTTTCAACTATAATTAACATGGGAATTATGTGCTCCAATGCAATAATACAAGTGTTTTTAGAGAAAATCAATGAAAAGAACCTCCAAGAAAACAAGGAAGCTCATATGCTATCACTACTACTGAGGTGGATCTTGAAGATGATGTGGTGACAGGTATGATGTTTATTCATTCAATAATAGTAAAATTACTTTTTATTTATGATTTTATTTAATATTTTATGTCTTTAAAGTTTAGTAGAACTATTCAAATAGAATCTCAAAATATGGAAGTTGAGTTATCTATAAGAAAATATAATGGAGAAATTATTCATTTAAAATATATAACTCCTCACTAGTCAATGTTTGTGGAATTAAAATCTAATAAAATCTATTCTTATATCATTTGGTGAAGTTTTATTCTATTAGGGGATGTATTGGATATCTTTATACAAATCCAACATCAACTATCAGGAGAGGGAGATCAATCTTCCCATCCTGAGGCATCCTCCAATTCTGTACAAGTGTAAGGAGGAGGATTAATCTTCTTTAGATTCATCAACTCATGTGTGGATATTATTTCATTATGATAAATAATATGTTCCTTAAATAATTGATCCAAAAGGTAAGGTTATTATTGAAGACATGCCCATTGTAAGGGAATACACTGATGTGTTCCCAGAATAACTGTCTAGACTTCCTTGTGGACAAGAGGTTTAGTTCTCAAATGAAATTATACCTATATCTCTTCCCATATCAAAGACTCATTATAGTATGACTAAAAATAAGTTAGAATAATTGAATAAGTAGTTTTAATAGAATCTAGACAAGGTTTTCATATACTCAAGTGTTTCACTATGGGGTGTTTTAGTCCTATTTGTCAATAAGAATGATGGATTAATGTTCCTATTCATTGATTATTGTGATATAAAAATCATGATAAATACAATTATTCCCTTTTCATGGATATAAGACTTGTTTGATCAACTGCATGGGGCCATGTATTTATCTAAGGTGGACCTTCATTTGGTATATTACCAATTAAAGGTGAAGAAGGAAGATATTCCCAAGAACACCTTTTGAATGAGGTATGGACACTTTGAGTTCATAGTGATTCCCTTATAAAACACAAATGATCCAAGAATTTTAATGGAATTGATGAATAAAGTCTCTAAATATTACCTCTAAAAATTTATCTTAATATTTATATATGATATTCTAATATACTCCAAGTGGAAGGGGGATCATTGGGAGAATTTTAATATTGTGCTAAAGAATTTGTGAAGAGATAAATTAAATGAAAAGTATAGTATATATGAATTATGGATTGAGGAAGTATCATTGTCAAGGAATGTTATCACCAGTAAAGGGTTTTTTGGAAATAGTTCCAAGATAAATTCAATTGAGGAGTGTCCTAAACCAGTATCTATAAGGGATATTTATAGTTTATTTGTTTTATCTGGGTATTACCAACAATTTTTGAGTAAATCTTTATGATTATCAATACCACTAACCAAGATGATTTTAAAGGGAATAATTTTTTTCTGAACCGTTGAATATGAATACTCCTTCAAAGAGTTGAAAAACAGTCTTATCACTGCACCAGTACTTACACTACCCAAAAGTGGGGAACACTTGGTGGTATAAAAATATGCATAAAAGAATGGATTTGTATTTTTACGGATGAAAAATGATAAATTATTAGCCTATGACTCAAGGTATCAAAAAGTTCATGAGAAAAACTATCCCACACAAGATCTAGAGTTAGGAGCTATGATCTTCACTTTCAAAATTTGACTGCATTTTCTCTATAGGTAGAAGTCTGATATATATTCTATTAAAAAGTGTCTCATATATATATTCTCATAGAAGGATCCTAATATGATCTAGTGAAAATGGTTAGATATCATCAAGGATTATGACTACTCAATCCACTATCATCCAGATAAAGCAAATATAACGGCAGATACTATTAGTATAAAGGATCTTATAACATTATTAATGATGAGAATTGAGAAGGGTAAAATATTAATATAATTACAAAGGATGGACATGGGAATAGTAAGGGAATAAACATCATAGTTCCCTTTTAAAATTATTTCTCAACCATCCCTTATGGAGAAGATAAAGGATTCTCAAGGAAATAATGTTTAACTTTATAAGAATATGGAGTCTATCAGAAATGGGAAATTCCTATAGTTAAAAATTTATGAGAAAGGATTCATAATTTTTGGATTGTGACTATGTTTACCATAAAATCATGAGATAAAGAAGCATGTTTTTAATGACACATATAGATAAACCTTATCCATCCCCTAAGGCAGCACAAAGATGTATCGAGATCTCAGAGAGTATTATTGGTGGGACAATATAAATAATGATATCACTAAATATAAATCAAAGTTCCTAGTATATAATCAAGTTATGTATGAAGTAAAAAATTCTAAGGGGATGATGCAACCACTACCTATACAAACTTGGAAATGGTAAAACATAACCATGAACCATTTCACTAGACTTTTAAATACATCCATAAGAAATAATTCTATATGAGTTATTGTGTATTTTATTACAAAGATAGCTCACTTTATTTAAATTTGATAGGAATTATCACTCAATAAACTTGTATATATATATATATAATAAGTGTTGAGTTTTTATAGAGTACCATTATTGATTATATCCAATTGAGATTTGATATTTACCTCTATTTTTTTAAAAAGTGTCCAACATGATCTAAACCCTTATTTGAACATTACTACGGCTTGTCACCCTCAAACTGATGGATAGTCTTAGAATACCATTTAGACAATATAAGACATATTTATATTGTTTTCAATGGACTTAAAAGGAGAATGAGATCAGCATCTTCCACTAGTTTATTTTTATTACAACAGTATTTTTAACTAAAAAATAAAAATGGATCCATATGAATCCCATTATGGGAAGAGATGCAGAACACATGCATGATTGGATGAAGTCATTGAACATAAGGTGGTGGGACCTAAAATTTTTAGGGAGATTGTCGAAAATTTTAAGACCATTCAGCAATAGGTTAGGGATTCCCGAAGTCGACACAAGAGATATGCACACAATCGTTGATATGACATAGAGTTTAGTGTAGAAGATAAGGTATTACTCTGTATATATCCATGAAATAGATTCATGAGATTTGGGAAGAAGGTAAATATATATCCCAGGTACATCAGCCTTTTTGAGATCATTGATCACACCGGAGCTATGGAATATCTACTAGAACTTCCACCAACCACATCAAAAGTACATGATGTATTCCACATATCCCTCCTAAGAAAGTACATACCAGATCCCTCACATATACTAAATTTAAGTGTGGTATATCTACAAAACTATATCTCTTATGAGGATAATCTGGTGAATATCTTGGATCGTATAGAAAATGTTTTATGCAACAAAAACACTCACATGGTTAATTTACTCTAGAGGAACCATAAATATGAAGAGGCAACATGGGAACTGGGGGAAGCGATGAAGTAGAAGTACCCTCAATTTTTTCACCTTAGTATGTAAAAAATATCATGTAAAAAATATCATAATGGGATAATCATGTAACATCCCAATTTTATAAAAAAAATAATGATTATGTTCAATATCTTACAAGATATGCAACATCGATCTTAAAAGAACAATGAAATATTATTATTTAAATGCGGCCATCATAACCTAGCCATTAAATTGGAATGAATGAATAGTATTAATCAAATTATGAAACATATAATTTTCATACTCATTGCTAACATATAAATTTATTCTATATAAATAATCAATCGGATTTTTAGTACAATTATTTTATAATTAAAAATTACATTTTATTAAGAAATGGGTTTTATTTATTTTTAAGAGTGAATATTATAATTAATTTATATACTGTTTAAAAAATTTATTGGAATAGATTAATTTCATTTTAACCTTAGGATAAATATTTGATAATTTTCTAATGATATTGATTTTTTAGGAAATAGAGAAAAATATAGATTTTTATTTACAACTATATTTTATTTTAATGTGTTTACAAGCTCAAATTATCTTTTGGATTAGTTTTAAATTCTCATTAGTATATTTTTATTAAAATTAATCCAATTATTGTATTTGAAATTTATTTTATATTTTTATTTAGTATGAAAACATTTTATATTTTTAACAATATTTCTTTCCAAATAACGGTTTTTTGTTTCATTTTACAGATTTAATTACAAATTAAATTTTTCATATTCTGTGTTTTGAATTGTAAAAAAATGTATTTCATATTTTGAATCAGGATGTCCAAATTTAGTAAATATTACCCTTTTATAACTAGACAATAAGTATAGAAACTTCCATAATTTTGTTACCATGCTAAAGGGAAATTGGGTAACTAAGGGTAAAAATAAAATGAAAAGGACTGGAAAATGACTCTAACATTGGCCTCAACTTTATTGGATGAATAATTTTGGTCCCTAATAATTAATGTTTTGGTTATATGACCATTTTTTCTATATGGATTTGATTATAACCCATATAATATTTCATTTAAATAAAATTCAAAGATGCTACAATATTATTTTTAATAAGTATAACATTTTTAATATTTTTTTATTAAAAATATATGTTAAACTATAAATAGTTTTTTAAAATATAAGATTTCACTTCATCGTGATAATTTATTTTTAATTTTTTGGGAAGAAATAATTACCTTACATTTTTGCACAACGTTGATGCAATAATTATTTAGTTGATAAAAAACAAATAAATGATATTAAAAATAGTACAATAAATATAATTTGATATATTTAAATTTGTCCACAAATTCTAATGATGGCCATGAAATTTTTATTATATAATAAAATATTTTTTTGAATTTTACCTTTTGTCTTGATGATTTTAAAGTCAATTTAATGAACAATATCAAATTTGACAATAACGATAATTTATGGGATTAATATTTTATTAAATTATTTAAAAAATATAAAAAAAATAATACAATATGGGATAATATATGTTCTAAATTTTCATCCCATATGCATTTATAGTCCATTTTAATGCATTTGGATCTAGAATAGTCTTATTATTTTTTAATATTTTGAGAAATTACAAAAGTTCTCTCACCTCAATTATAAAAGGGTGCACCTTTATTCACATATTCACACCACTTTGAGCCTTATATGTAAAAAAACCTAAATATTTCTCTTTTAAAAATATGTATTTAATTTCTTTTTTTTTTTGTACCGTCTAAAAGACCTACCCTAGGTCCCTTAAAAGAAGTTATAAAGGGGGTCCTTCATAGAAGAGGTAAGAATATTTACCAACTCTTTCAAAATTATTTATTCTTCTACCTACTAATAATATGTTATAACCATACTAAAATAATAAATTTGGTATCAAATGTATACTTAAATTTTATTATGATTATTAAACCAATATATTCCACATTTTATTCATCCTATAAAAAATGAAAGTATCATGCATGCATACGTTAAGCATACCGTCTCTATGTAGTGGTGTAATTAATTTTTCATCACTGCATTACTTGAATGGTTATAATTATATACATAATTGATATATATTATACTTTTTAAATTATATTTATTTTTTAAAATTAATATATCGTCAATTTATCTACCCATTCACCGTTAAGGTAATGATATTATGGCTCTCACGACCTACTGTCTCCACGAAGTGATGCAACTCGTTTTTCATATGAAAAATTCAATAAAGGTTATAAAAAATTGTTAAATCAATAAATGTGATACATATAGAATTAATAAAATTCCAAAGATGATGAATATGTATCCCATGTAAATGAACTATAGCTTACGTGATAAAACATGCATGGAAAAACGAAGTAGTTAACATCTGAAACAATGGTAATAATAAAATGTTATTAAAAATTTGATGGTAAGAGGTTATATATTAATTATATATTATATAATAAATATGAATATGATTATGGTATGAATTAATAAAATTCTTTACTGTGTTACATATTAGGTCAAATAACATTCAACTAAAGGAAATCGCGATGTAAGGGATCTTTTCGAACCTCTATATTTACTTTGGGTTATTATTTCTCTCTCTTTTCCTCAATTTATTTATTAATTATTATGGTATAATGATCTTATATTATGTGTATATGTACAAAAAAATATGTATTTATATCCATTCATGTTTATTTTATGGGGATTTAAATGTTTTAAAATGTTCCCTTCTCAATTCATCTTGATAATAAAACACGATTAAGGGGAACTTCTCTATTTCTTATCCATTTTCAAGTACAATACATAAACTATTTTAAGCCCCAAAATATATTCATAAAATTACACAATTTATCATGAATGACAATTTTATTTCATTTCTAGTTTTATTTAAATAATTATTCCTTTATCACCATTAGATACTCTTTATTCTTTTCCCTAAAACTATTCTAAAGTGGAAGATTTTTGAAGTTACCAAGACACTCCGTTTCATGTTTTAACTTCATTTGTACTTAATTATTCATGATATATTCTTATATTTCCTTTATAAATGTCCAAGAATAATTTAAATATCTTATTTTATGAATAACACTACGATACACTCTTTGGTTTTTCCTTATGACATGATTACAAAATCTATTTCTTTCTAAGGGTAACCCTTATGATTATTCCCTATGTTTTATTTATTTATGTAGAACACATATTCATGTGCATGTTATGATGGTTGCACCCAGGTAGTTCTCCAATTCATTGGGTAATGTTTTGGTCTCATGAGATGTTATATATGGGACTAGATAGTAAACCTAATTCATTATAGAACTATATCCACCATGTGATATAGTCTTAGAAGTTATCCTTGACTCATGTTTGCGTCATGATATATCTTGATTCCACATTCTTATTTTACCATGATCATATGATTCCATGTTTTAAATGATATGCCTCCATGTGTTTATTTAAGATCCATCGGTTTTTAGGTTATCATGTTATGTCATCTCACTCATGTGATATGATTCATTTTCATGTGAGTTCCATTACAAGGCTTTTTAGAGCGCCTATTTTATCTATGTATTCCCCATGTTATCATGTGTAGTTTTATGTTCTCAAAGGGAGTTAGTATCTCATTATGTATATTAAGAGAAATTTTTTTATTATAGTTCCATGATTTCTATTTATGTACCTATTCTACTAAAGACACCAGACTTTTCGATCCTTGGTTTTTATTTAATGGTTGATTTTGTGTAAAATCAGGTAATAATGTATTTCAATGGATTAGGTCAATATAAATAATCAAAAAAATTAATTAAATGTATATATTTATATACATTTCTGTGTTCAGCATGACTGATTGATAAAGTGATGGTTTCCTATTATATGATGTATTTTATTTTCTTAAAATCTTTTAAAAATTCTTAAAACCCATATAAAATCACATTTATAACATATCATTTAAAATAGACTTTCAAATTAGCCTTATGCTTATGCCCTTTTTGGGTTTTATTAACTTATTACATCTTTATGTAGTTCTTTCAATATTTCTGTGTGACCACATGATAAAACTATATCGCTAAACCATTTTAGTGATTAATATCTATGAAGTATGTTAGTTTTGAATAATTATGATATTTAGGATTTTTATTCCTAACAATTAACTATTTAAACTATTCAAGCTTCTTACCTTTGAAATATTCAAATATTATAAAGTCAACTCCAATTATCTACTTTGAACTATTTTTAAGTTAATAATAATCATCTAAGTAACCTATTCCATCATAATTTTACTTGAATAATATTTTATTTATTTACATTATCATTTACCATCACATCCTATAATATTTTAGGAAAATGTAATATTTACATTGATATGGTAACTAAATGAAACATTTTACATTTCTCGTTTATTGAGATGCCCTAAAAAAATTAGGATATTAAGTAAAATTTACATTATAATTTTTTTGGTACAATCCTTTAGAATGTAATGATGTTCACTTTCTAAAGTAACTAAATTTATCTCTTTATTTCTTTCCTTGTTTTCAAATATCTGAAATTCTTTAGGATGTTAAGTATAAATCACTTTAACTTTAAATGTGTGTGATAATTTATTTGTTAACTTCTCACATCTTTATAATCAAACATACTACCACTACTTCTTAGACATTATATTCTTCTCAAAATATCTTTGTTATGAATAAACACAATCTTATTTATTTTGGAGATAACACTTATTTCATATTAATAATAATATTTAATAAATAATATATATATATATATATTATTTTAGGAGTTATGATCATTTTTATCTAATTATAAAACTTTATTAAAATAATATAGTGATGGTGTAGACCCCGAAAAACGCATCCCCAAAATTTTCCAAATGCTTCCATACATGATCCAAGATTGTAGTCCATTTCGAAAGCTTCGATTTGGTAGGTCGTAGGGCCCAAACGGAGTTACGGATTAGGAGTTATGGACGTTTGAAGTTGGGCTGGAAATCTGGTTCGCGAAGCCCATCCGCGAAGCCCCCTCCGTGGTCGCGGAGCGCCGCCGCGAAGCAATGAGGCGAGAGGCTCCGAGAACCCGTTTGACGTTTGCGATGCGCCGCGAAGACCCCTCGCGAAGCACTCATGCGAAGCACCGATGCGAAGCACCCGTGCAGTGCGGTCCCGCGAAGCGCCCCGACCATCGTGGCCTCGCGAAGCTCAAGAGGCGGTGATGCTCCGTGAACGCATTTGACGTTCGCGAGCGCGCCGCGAAGCTCCTGAGGCGGCGCGGAAGTTCGGCTTCGCGGCGCCCCTGCATATAAATACCCAGCTCACCCCCCATTCTCAAGGAGGACGGCCGAGGACGGCCACTGCCACTTCGCCCCTTGGGCGGCCGAGCGGAGCTCCGCATTGCGGCTCCGCGAAGCCATGCTCCGCGAGCAGCTTCCTTCGCGTTGCTGCTCCGCGAGCCAAGACTCCAGGAGTCCATGCTCCGCGAGCCTATGCTCCGCGATGCTGCTCCGCGAGACCAAGCTCCGCGAGAGCCCTTTGCTCCGCGAGCCCTTGCTCCGCGATGCTGCTCCGCGAGACCAAGCTCCGCGAGAGCCCTTGCTCCGCGATGCTGCTCCGCGAGACCAAGCTCCGCGATGCTGCTCCGCGAGACCAAGCTCCGCGAGACCCCTTTGCTCCGCGAGAGACCATTGCTCCGCGAGGCCATGCTTCGCGAAGCTACTTCGCGAAGACCCATCCTTCGCGAGGATCCTACCTTCGCGCCCACCGGTCCATACCGCGGGGGGCTGCGCCCCCGCACCCCCGCTGGGGGTCAGTGCCGGGCTGCGGTCCCGGCCCTCCGGGCCGGTCCCTTCGCTACCGTCACAGACCCCCATGAAAAATGGAGAGTCGCACCGCGAACTTTTCGGGCCGGGATGCCGGGATTTTCCATTGCGCCCTTATGCGCTCGCACCCACCACCTATGGAACACCATGATTTGAGATACTCCTCCACACACCATGGAACACCTTGAGTTGACATATTCCTCTTGGTTTCATTCCATGTCGTGACTTGAGATTCTCATCATCGATTCCCCGGGTACCTTGAGTCGAACCATTCCTCAGGTAACTCCTCCAAACCCAATCACTTGGCTCCTATGCCAGGTTCAACCAGAAAGGGCCGCCCTTGCGTAAGTCCCGACACCAACCATTTCTAGGTACCTTCTGCCTAATAGTCCTATCTACAAGACTATAAACTGTAGTACTCCCTATCTAACAAACGATAGGATGCCTCTCGCCCTATACGAGAGATGCCTCATGCTCCAAGCATGAGCCTCCAATAGTCCTATCTACAAGACTATAAACTGTAGTACTCCCTATCTAACAAACGATAGGATGCCTCTCGCCCTATACGAGAGATGCCTCATGCTCCAAGCATGAGCCTCCAATAGTCCTATCTACAAGACTATAAACTGTAGCACTCCCTATATAACAAATGATAGGATGCCTCTCGCTTCTAACGAGAGATGCCTCATTCTCTTATCATGAGATGACAATAGTCCTACCTACATGACTCTAAACTGTAGTACTCTCCCTATCTAACAAATGATAGGATGCCTCTCGCTTCTAACGAGAGATGCCTCATTCTCTTATCATGAGATGACAATAGTCCTACCTACATGACTCTAAACTGTAGTATTCTCCCTATCTAACAAATGATAGGATGCCCAATTCACCAGTGAGTTGGGATGCCCTCATTGCCAGACATGAGGAAGACATTACGGGCAGCTTCCTAGCGTAAGCCCCATTCACCAGTGCTGCTCCTCAGCGGCACTCGGGCAGCTTCTTGCGTAAGCCCCATTCACCAGTGTCGCTCCTTAGTGGCACCCGGGCAGCTTCCTAGCGTAAGCTCCATTCACCAGTGCTGCTCCTCAGTGGCACCCGGGCAGCTTCCTAGCGTAAGCCCCATTCACCAGTGCTGCTCCTCAGCGGCACCCGGGCAGCTTCCTAGCGTAAGCCCCATTCACCAGTGCTGCTCCTCAGCGGCACCCGGGCAGCTTCCTAGCGTAAGCCCCATTCACCATTGCCACTCCTTAGTGGCACCTGGGCAGCTTCCTAGCGTAAGCCCCATTCACCAGTGCCACTCCTTAGTGGCACCCGGGCAGCTTCCTAGCGTAAGCCCCATTCACCATTGCCACTCCTTAGTGGCACCTGGGCAGCTTCCTAGCGTAAGCCCCATTCACCATTGCCACTCCTTAGTGGCACCTGGGTAGCTTCCTAGCGTAAGCCCCATTCACCAGTGCTACTCCTTAGTGGCACCCGGGCAGCTTCCTAGCGTAAGCCCCATTCACCATTGCCACTCCTTAGTGGCACCCGGGCAGCTTCCTAGCGTAAGCCCCATTCACCATTGCCACTCCTTAGTGGCACCTGGGCAGCTTCCTAGCGTAAGCCCCATTCACCAGTGCTACTCCTTAGTGGCACCCGGGCAGCTTCCTAGCGTAAGCCCCATTCACCATTGCCACTCCTTAGTGGCACCCGGGCAGCTTCCTAGCGTAAGCCCCATTCACCATTGCCACTCCTTAGTGGCACCTGGGCAGCTTCCTAGCGTAAGCCCCATTCACCAGTGCCACTCCTTAGTGGCACCCGGGCAGCTTCCTAGCGTAAGCCCCATTCACCAGTGTCGCTCCTTAGTGGCACCCGGGCAGCTTCCTCGCGTAAGCCCCATCCACTGTTGCGACCCCCATCCAGCGGTAAGCCGTTGTGATCCTATGCAGCGGTAAGCCGTTGCGACCCCCATCCAGCGGTAAGCCGTTGTGATCCTATGCAGCGGTAAGCCGTTAACATCCCCATCCAGCGGTATGCCGTTGTGATCCTATGCAGCGGTAAGCCGTTGACATCCCCATCCAGCGGTAAGCCGTTGTGACCCCATGCAGCGGTAAGCCGTTGACATCCCCATCCAGCGGTATGCCGTTGTGACCCCATGCAGCGGTAAGCCGTTGACATCCCCATCCAGCGGTAAGCCGTTGTGATCCTATGCAGCGGTAAGCCGTTGACATCCCCATCCAGCGGTAAGCCGTTGTGATCCTATTCAGCGGTAAGCCGTTGACATCCCCATCCAGCGGTAAGCCGTTGTGATCCTATGCAGCGGTAAGCCGTTGACATCCCCATCCAGCGGTAAGCCGTTGTGATCCTATGCAGCGGTAAGCCGTTGACATCCCCATCCAGCGGTAAGCCGTTGTGATCCTATGCAGCGGTAAGCCGTTGACATCCCCATCCAGCGGTAAGCCGTTGTGATCCTATGCAGCGGTAAGCCGTTGACATCCCCATCCAGCGGTAAGCCGTTGTGACCCAATCCAGCGGTAAGCCGTTAACATCCCCATCCAGCGGTAAGCCGTTGTGATCCTATGCAGCGGTAAGCCGTTGACATCCCCATCCAGCGGTAAGCCGTTGTGATCCTATGCAGCGGTAAGCCGTTGACATCCCCATCCAGCGGTAAGCCGTTGTGATCCTATGCAGCGGTAAGCCGTTGACATCCCCATCCAGCGGTAAGCCGTTGTGATCCTATGCAGCGGTAAGCCGTTGACATCCCCATCCAGCGGTAAGCCGTTGTGACCCAATCCAGCGGTAAGCCGTTGTGACCCAATTTAGCGGTAAGCCGTTCTGGGCCTCCATCCTGGAGTAAGTCCCAACACCATGGGCCGCTCAACGCGAAAGCCCCTCTTCGCTTCTCACGGACGCACCCTTCGCGACGTGATCGTCAGGTCCTTGCAACCTCTTGTTTCTCACACCGAGCATGACTCACGTGGGCTTAGAGTAAGCACCGACCCTGGCAAACCCTACCTGAACTACGAGGTCTTTGATCCATGTCAAGGCATGGTACGTAGGAAGCCTCCACAAGGTTCAAGCCCACCATCAGTGGACCAAGGTCTACTTTCCACCTGAACTACGAGGTCTTTGATCCATGTCAAGGTATGGTACGTAGGAAGCCTCCACGAGGTTCAAGCCCACCAACAGTGGACCAAGGTCTGCTTTCACGTCGGTTCACCGGCGAAACCTCATTTGAACTACGGGGTCTTTGATCCATGTCAAGGCATGGTACGTAGGAAGCCTCCACGAGGTTCAAGCCCACCATCAGTGGACCAAGGTCTACTTTCCACCTGAACTACGAGGTCTTTGATCCATGTCAAGGCATGGTACGTAGGAAGCCTCCACGAGGTTCAAGCCCACCATCAGTGGACCAAGGTCTACTTTCATCCGAACTACGAGGTCTTTGATCCATGTCAAGGCATGGTACGTAGGAAGCCTCTATGAGGTTCAAGCCCACCCGTCTTTCACGTCGGGTTTCACCCCCGTCCAGCACGACGTTAAACTGCACCCCGGTCCAGTGGTAAGCCATTGCGACCCACCATTTGAACTACGAGGTCTTTGATCCATGTCAAGGCATGGTACGTAGGAAGCCTCCACGAGGTTCAAGCCCACCAATAGTGGACCAAGGTCTACTTTCACGTCGGTTCACCGACACATCTACCCGTCGTTTATTCACGTCAGGGTTCACTTTCGTCCCGCATGACGTTAAACTGTATTCTCCGAACTACGAGGTCTTTGATCCGTGTCAAGGCATGGTACGTAGGAAACCTCTACGAGGTTCAAGCCCACAACCCATTGGACCAAGGTCCACTTTCACGTCGGCTCACCGACACACCCACCCGTCATTTCACGTCGGGTCCCATCCTGGTCCAGTGGTAAGCCATTGCGATCATCACCCATTTGAACTACGGGGACTTTGATCTGTGTTAAGGCATGGTACGTAGGAAGCCTCCACGAGGTTCAAGCCCACCCATCACCCAATTCACGTCGGTTTACCGGCACCATCCCGAACTACGCGGACTTTGATTCCCTACCACGGGGATACGTAGGAAGCCTCTTCAAGGCTCAAGCCCAACTTCACCGTCGCCCCTGCGATGGTCCCATTTCATCCTCCTCCACTTCACTCATCCATCCATCACCCATCCTGATTCTCACCCGGGCCGCCACATCCCGGTGGGATCATGCCATCCACCTCCTCGCTGCTCCTAGCGGCGCATGGGCCGCTTTCCATGTGTAAGCCCCATCATATCTCCGGGTCGCTGTCCTCTGTGTACACCCCGATTCATCTCCCTTTTCCCCTATAGGGAGTGCACCACCTCGGATCCGTCCGCATTGGGCGTTCTGATCCATCGCCTTGGTAAACCTTCCAGGTGTTCCCTCCTAGGGATATACCAATCTGGTCCGTCTCTATGGGACGTTCTGATCACCCTCATTCCGTCTCCGCAAGACGTTAAACTCGCGGCCTACCTCGTGATAAACATGAGATGCCTGAGGAAAACCTCGGATGGAATGCCTTTGGTGTAACCGTCTCTGCTAGACGTTAATCTTGCAACATACCCTGTGCTAAACACAGGAAGCTGAGGAAAACCTCAGATGTACGCCTCGGGTTCTGCACCCTTGAGATGCCCTCTTATGAGGAAGAATACAGGTTCCCCAATGTCCACGCACCCAGAGATGCCCCGACATTCCTGATGTTGCCGTTTACTCCGACCGAAGGTCGCTACCATGTCAAGACCCTATGGAAAGTCTTGACGGAAGTAGTGTAATTAACCGGCGTCCATAACGATATGGCACCGGGAAGAGTTTCACGAACTACGTATTAAATCTATAAGGGAGACCCGGACTAGGTGAAGAGTTCTGAGGAGGAATCCACAGGAGGAAGAACCGACATCCCATCATCCTGTTTCGATCAAGGAGCAGACGTCCCTGAATAAGGAGCGAATGCCGCCCGCCTTTGGAAAGCGGGAATGCGGGGCAACAAAGCCGTGCGTCCTCACATACGGATGCGCGCGCCCCGGCGAAAGCGTCAGAAACAGATGGGTTCCAGGAACAAATCCTCTTATATTTTAACAGACATTTGGATAAACACTTCAACCAAGATAAAACATTTTTATTCATGTCACTTTTTCAAACTATGTTATAGAGTTCAAAAAATGAAAAACTTTTTTTATATAATTAATTATCTCATTTTTTAATAAGAAAAATTAGTTATGAACAATTACTCTTATTATATAAGAAATATGATAAAAAAATATGCATCCTATTAGGATTCATCTGAGCTTGATATATTCTTTTATATCAAAATATGTACTGTAGAACCCTTTTTTTCTTCACTTGGAATGAGAATTATAGATATTTTGATTCTTCTCATGATTTTGAAAAACTATATATTTACAAAACTTGTAAAATATAATTTAAATATCACAAACAATTAAAAATCAATGAATCTAATTATATAACACTAATACTTGACATGGAAATTCCACGGACTTTGGAAAACTCCCTCAAATATCCTGAATAATTTGATCATATAGAATTGTTTATCCTCCTTTATTATTTTACCTTTATGTATCTATGTCCTGGAATGGATACTAAACAAAAAAAATTTGTACTTTCAAACTAACTTTTGTTATTTTGGTGTAAACCTTTACCCACATGTAATGTCTATAAAACACTATAACTAAGACATCATATAACCAATTTATTTGTTTTCAATAGTTGATAATATTGGGTAAACCTTCCATAAACTCATTAATCTTAAAATAACATTTATATAGATGATAATAGGAAGAAATATTTATCAAAAACAAGTTTTATAAGAAATAATTAGTCTTTACAAGTCATTAGAATACTAAATCATACTGAGTATCATTGAAAACCTAGTAATATTGAGTATATGAGTGAAGAATAATATTAATTATATCATTTAGAATCTAATTCCTTGGAAACTCTAATTGAACTATCCAATGCTTCAGAAGAATATAGATTCAAATGTTGAATAACTTCAACACTTGATTACTTAGGTAGGTGTTTCAATAACACATAAGTTTTCCCCTTATACATAAGAACTTTTATTAAGTTAACATTTTAAGGATTTAATTACATTAAGATTCTCTTTCCCAAGGATTGATTTAAAATTTATGTTTTGTTGATGGGGATGTTATTATTTATAACATAGTAATTTATCATATGAGTATCAGGTTTTATTACCCTTAATAAGGAATTTTATTAAATAGTATCCCACTAAATTGATGGCCTCTTTAAAATTAATCATATTTATTATTGGTCCAATATCTATATTTAACTAATTAAGGAGTATTATGGTGTGTTCATCTCACTAAATATCTATTTAGGTAGACCATCATCTAAATCATATCATATACGACTCTTGGTTAGTAAAGATGAAAACTTATTTTCATATCTATTATATGGATAAACCTAAATATATTCCTATAGTATCCATCCTAATGGTTTCTTAGATAATTGTAACCCAAGGAAAATGCCACGAATAGTATTAGAAAAGAAAATCCTGGGGAAATCATCTTTTGCATGAAACTACCTGTTTAGATGATCAAGGTCTTGAAATGTTATAATTTAAAAGTAATATAATACTTAGTATTTTAATAGGATTTAATCTCACCATATTATCACAGGTTTGTTCCCTTATAAATGCATGATTCTAATTATTTAGTTTAGGAATTCTATTCCCTTTAACAAATAAATATGCTCAATCCATATTGATGTGTATCTTTATATATGGCCCATAAGTTTGTTTTACTCACCCAAATAAAATAGAAAAATATATTCATACATTCCCTAATGCATTATATTCATTAGTTACATGAACACTTTAAGTAAAGGTTTAGAATTATATTATATTTTTATTCTCTATATGAGTAAGCCTGGATTAATATATAGAAAACCCTTACCTTTCTAAAACAAGGAATAATCCTCTATGCTAGTGGGAATTCCAAACCCAATTCCCAATACATGCATATATATTAGAAAAATTGTAATCCAATTCAAAATAATTTATAAATCTAATGCGCCCAAACTAGGATTAATAACTAAATCCAAGTTAATTACCAAAATAAAAAAAAATTGAGGTCAAGTTAGATGAAAACTGAATCATATATTGATTTTCCTAGAATGTAATATAGGGATTAACAATATCATAAGAAGTGGTTTAACATTTTAAATTAAATCATACACATATTCATAATATAGAAAAATAATAACTATGAATAAAGCAGGAATACTCATTTAAATAAATGAACATTTAAAATATTAAAACAGGAGGAAATCATTTATAGAAAATTAATAAATAATAGATAATTACCAATATTTTATAATAAACTTCAATCATTATGGTCATTCCATAATAATTAAAATAAATACTTTATATTCAATTCATAATATAAAATATTTATATTATACATTATATAGAATTTTATTTAAATATATTACAATTTAATAAATTATAAAAAAAATCATAATTCATTTTTTATTATTTAAATATTTTACATGATCTATATATCACATAGTTAAACATAATTTACACCTTTTATCAAATTAGTTATCAAAACATGTTGCCAAGGTTTATATAATATTATAAATAAGTCCCCATAATTTGAACATTTAAAATTTAATCATTATGAAAATTTCATGATTTTTTTCTAAATATAAAAACATTTATATTATCCCATATTTTACCATTTATAAACACTCCATAAATTTCTCATCATGGTTTATAAATAAAAAAATATATTTATAATTTTTCTAGAATTCTAAATAATTATATAAAAGGAATTTTAAATATAAACTCTTTAATATTAGGGAAAGATTACTAATAAATGATTTTAAAATATTTTTAATAATTAATTATAAAAACTATATAATTAATAAACTAATAAAACATTTAAAATTAATAAATTATCACTCATCATTTATAAAAAAATTATAAATCTTAATAAAAATAAACTAAATATAAAAAAAATTATTTTTGATTTTTAAAACTTTCTCTTGAAAATAAATTGACCCTCATTGTATTTTCGAGTCTAGTTTCGATTATCATAGGAAGGAAGACCATGGGTAGGTTTTAGGGAAGTATCTCTAACTTGAAGAGTAGCATAGTGGAAAAAACCATTTAGTAGGGTGACTACATCAGAATTCAACAACCACTAATAGTGTACTCGATCTGATAAACCAATTAAACTAGGAAGGAAAGTCTAATGTGGGGAAAATATTTGGAAATAAATATTCATAATTAAACATGAAAACTTCCTTTCACATTTTACATTTCCTTGTCTCACAATGCAACACCAATCCAAATATTTATGTTACATTTCCACTTAATGTATTGTTTAGCTGAGAAAAAATGATACTCTATTTTTTCCCAGAAGTGGAATATGATACAATAACATCTTAATGTAAGATATGTTTCCCACTTGAAATTAAATTAAAAACTTAACTTAATGTCACCTCACACCTTATATTACATTAAATTATTAACCTAATATCAGGACACTATTGAGATTACATTAACTCTTAATGTATCCTCAAGTGGAGATACTTTACATTATGTTATCACATGGAATATTGTTAAGAAAATTATTCTTCATTTATAAAACCATATTTCAAATAATTAAATACATTTAAGATCTAACATCATTGTAATGTTTCTAAAGGGTTGATTAACATTTAATAATTTTAATAGAAGTGATTTTGAAACCATGCTCACAATATCACCCTACTATGACAAAATGAAAACTCAAACTATATGTAACTACTCTATTTTTTCCTTTTAAGACATTAAAATATTTTAAATAATTTTTATAGAGTCATGTACTAAGTCAGTGTTAGATTATGAGGCCTAGGGAGGCCTGGTATTAATATAATAAAAACATTAAATATATTATATCACACTTGTGTGGTTTTTTAAAATAATGTAATAAATCTATAATGGAGTCTCAGATAATAAATCTAATACCATCATTAAATTTTTAAAATGGTTTTTACCCTAGGCACAACATAATATTTTTCAACATCAGGTGTTTTGGTGAAGTGAAGTTGTGGGAAAAAATAAGAACATTTATTTATTTATATATTAATTTATTTATATTTTATATTTTAAATGTTGTGACATAATCCTCTATTATAAAATCCCACTTATGAAAAATCCATAGGGTTATCCACATATATATAGGGATTCAGAGAGGGTTGTTGGAGGAGGATTCTTGGACAATCAATGGAGAATCATGAATTAGAATTTGGTGAGCCAATCAGAGCTTGTGGATCTCACCAACGACTGTGATGCAGAGCTATTATTAATCACCAATTGATCCAAACCTGATGTAGGTCATTTGTTTTTTGTTGGAGGAATACAAAAGGAATTATAAAATGATTATTGTGAATCAACTCCACTAACATGTCGATTCATGGTTTGATCATGTTTCTGATAATTTTTTTTTCTTCCTATAGTTTGGGAATTTATATCATTTGATTAATTGTGGGGTCTTCATTCATCATTCTAAGGAATTGAATCAAGGCCAAAACGAACAATGGTTGAGTTTCATTCCTCTTTTTTTGTTTTGTGATTTTCTCCCACAATTCTTCATGAATTCATATTCTATATCCCATTTAGCTAGAAGTTTAAAAAATACTAAGTAGGCGATCATTGTGAAATAGTTATTTAGAACAATAGATTGATAATGTGGGATTAGGTTAGGAATATATGTCACAATCATGGTTTGGTATTGATAATGGAGAAATGATAATGAATTAGGATTGGTTAATTTGGATAACCAATGTGGATAAGGTGTAAGGAGATGGAGGATGGATATCAAGTGGATTGGATGGTCAGAATCTGGCCACCGATGATGGAAAGTTTCAGTCAACCTGGATCCATGATTCTAGATAAGAATCAATGTGGATCCAGTGGTGGAGAAGCTATTAGTGAAACCGCATTAAGAACCTATGGGTTTTGAAAAAAAACCCTTAATATGTGTTGTGTAGTCTAAATAAAACATGTCATGTAGTATACTAGCTTGATCAGCTAGGATTTCAATAAAAATAAAGCATCACACCCCACATGGGACCTACCTCACATCATGTGACCCATGCCATGCGACTCGGAATGTACCCTCAAGGTACGTAGGCATGGACATGGCTAGGATCATAGGCATGGTCTGTAACTCATAAATGACCAAGTACCCAGACACTTCCTACTACATGGGAATGACCAAAATACAAGGGCATAGCCCGAAGTACACAGGCACATGCCAGAGCACTTGGGAATACGTAAGGAAGGAATGATATGTCATGGACTATCAGTAAACATTTTTTACATTATCTAAAGTTGTTTAAGTCCCCTTTTCTCTTTACTTTAGACTATTTTCTTTAGGGTACATTCCTATATCCATCCCCGTGAAGGTAGAGTGATACATCGCATCCTGGTCATAGGATTTGATCCCCTCAGCATGATCAGTCTTAGATAGAGTTCCAATAATCCCTCTGTATGGACCAGGGTTAGATCCTCTATTGTATCTTCTTCCCTATATGGGTTTTTAGTAATCAGTGTGACCAATACACCCTAGCATTAATCCCTTACATAGAAGGGTATTCCAGATATGGTCAAGTATACCACACTTCCGTAGGATGGATCCACTAATTATGTATATACATATTATGATTTATGGAATGTAATTATTCTTGGTGAGGCCCAAATAGAAAGAACTCTTGGATGAGTTCCATAAAAATTATCAAGCTCATTGAGTGATTTCTCCCAGACAAGCATTACTTCAAAATCATGAGTAGAATCCTAGGTTGGAAGTGTTGTTGTGACTTTACCTTTATAGTTAGGGTCTATACTGAGTATATCTAGGTTATCATTGATATGTATCATATTATAATTTCATAACATTGGGATGATTATATGGATAATCTCTTGATTATATATGTTTGGTTATTTTGGGGTGTTTTTTGGGTATTTTTATACTCACCCATGAATTGGTTCTTCTTGGTCATGTCACATCTTATGAAGATGATAGATCATTCAATAGGGTCCTAGGTGGACCAAAAGAAGATGGAGCATAGTTGAGCTAGAAAAATCATGGTCCATACCAAGTGTTTTATTTTCCTATAGTCCCCTCTTTCTAGCAAGTTAGACTTATTTTATAGTTTTGGTGGGCTTAGTATAAGGCCTCCCATGTGTATGTTTTGCCTACTCAATGCCTGTCGCTAGCCCCAGGCCTATTAGAGGTAGGATTGGAGTGTCACACTCAACATACCGCTGTAAATGCAGGCCTAGATAGATCAGGCCAAGACACTATAAATGAATAACATAGTAAACATGGGTAACTTACATCGATGATGCCTCTACTATATCTTGATCTTTATTTGTTATGGTTAATAAAGATCACTAAATGGAATCAAAAAACAATTCACTCTTCATTTTTATATCCATATGTTATTCCTAAATCATTTTCTATACATATGGTACTTCTATATCAATCATGATATGCTAGAATATCATATGAAAAGTTAGAAGAAATGATATCTTAGGATAAAGGATTTATGACCAAACATCAATACACACCAACCCCTCTCATCGTATGGTGGTGGTGTTTATATAAAACATGAGAAAAATCCTTGTTCATTATGTTTATTATTTCATGTGATTCATCACATGAGTTAATACCTTTTTAAAATCATCCATCTTATACATTTAATTGATTATGTGTTTTTTAAGAAAAAAATCTCTTTAAATGATATCTAATGTGATATGATCATCTTAACATTAACCCTTAATGTTTATATGTATGATCAAAGGGGGAAGTAGCATCACGTGAATACCAAAATACATTAGTGACAATTTATTCTTAATCCTTTTATTAAGATTACATAAATAGTAATATAATCTTAAGGACATAATCATCAAACAAAAATTATCACATGAAATATTAACTTTTGGGAATATTCCTTTCAATTAAGGTATATTATTCCTAATATTACCACTTTTATGTGAAATTACTATGTATTTTGTGATGAATAATTAGTATTAAGGAAATGTGATTGACTTTTATAATATCCAATGGGTTTTGGATGATTTTTGGAATTGGGTGATGACCTAATAGGGTTGTTACAGTGATCATTCATGCATTCCATTAGAGAGTGAGTTACTTAAAGACTATTTTATGGAAATATTTTTGTTTAATAATGAGTAGGGGTGTGTAAAAAACTACAAAACCAATATAATTCTATCTAACCCACTAAAAAGAATAAATCATTCATAGATAGAGTTGGATAATTTTCTTTCTTTAAATCAATTGGTTCGAGTGGTAGGGTTTCAATTTTTTTAGTTAGGATGACTCAACCCACCCACCCTAAGTATAAAAGTATTTTATACTCATGATTTTAACAAATTAATATAAAATTAAGTTAAGTATACCTAATTTTGGATTTGAAAAATACTATTTTGTACAATGATTAGAGTAAAATATGGGGTTTTTGAAAAATGATTACTTTTATAGTAAGATATTTTAATAAATCATAGATGTTTATAAATTATTTATTTTTATAAATTAAAAACATTGTCTATTTTTATAAATTATTGTAACCTTTTACTAAACTCAACTAACCCACCCTCTAAATAACCTCAAATGTTCATGTTGATTTTTATGGAAAATAGCCAATTGGGGTCTTGAATGTGAGTTGAAATTTGTTTCACCCACCAAATATGGGTTAGTTTTAATTTATATTTCAACAAAATTGACCCACATGATTACGTATCCTTTATAACTAATGGAATTTTTGTGGTTTTATAGCTTTTAGTGAAGGTTTCTGTGGCTTGGTGTGGTCATGTATGAGGCAATATTAGGCTCTATTTGTAATAATTGGATATAGTGAGACATTTAATGGTTATTTAAGGAATACGTGGTATTTGATTTATCCAAAAAGGGATAACCTATGGTTTTGAGGTCAATTTATTAGGAATATACTTAAAGTATTACTGTAGAATGTAAAGGGAGTTCCATTAATGATTGATTAGTAAGATTTCCATCAGGGGTTGTTTCACCCTAGGGTAGAAATATAAGTGGATTTGGTAGTGATTTATATGAGAAACTCACATGTGATAGGGTTTCTCATAATATGATATTGTCCTAATTCTCAAGACTAATGAAATTATTCTATAATGTGGAGTAATAGTCTACTAAAGGTAAATTGTTAGGTGGTTTCTCATGATGGTCTACCCTATGACCATGGGTGTGTGAATTCTGTGTCATGTCCTAGGAGCCAAGAAAATGGGTACGTTAGTTTGTGGGGTGTATGATGTTCAAGGATCTCTTATGTGAGGGCTAATATTGCACAGTGTCAATGTTCATGATTGTGATTAATTATTCTTATTTTGTGTTAATGTGATTTATCTATTTATCTCAGGTATTTTAGTGATTATTTTATCCTTATTTTTCAAGAATAAATAGAGATATAGATAGGATGATGCCACCTAATTCATTTATGATTAAATCTAGATTGGGGACTCTTTGAACTTAACATCAAGTGAGTATATTATATGGGAAAAATTTCCCATGAGACTAAGTGGGTATGAAAGGTGGTATGAACCACCCCCTAAGAATCAATAAGAATTACAAGTGAGATAACTTCTCCCCAAGACTAGGTGAGTATGTCAAGTGGGATGGATTCCCCATTTAAACTGAGTGAGTATGCTAGGTGGATCACAATACACTCTAAGGTTGAGTGGGTATACCAAGTTGAATACACTTCCCCCTGAGACCAAGTGAGTGTTCCAGGTGGGATTCAAAACTCCCTAAGACCAAGTGAGTATTTAAAATGGGACACACTTCCCTATAATAAAAAATAAGTATTCTATGTTGGATGCACTACCCTACGAGACTATGGGATTCTGCCATATGGGACACACTAGTCTATGGTATAATACATTAAAATGGGATGTAATCCCCTCTATTATCACGTATCATCATGTGGGATACCCTTCCCCTAAGATTTAGTGATTATATCTAAGTTGGATTCACTAGTTATTAGTGTTTTTAACCTAAATCCAGTCATGTGTTTTTGTCTCAAGGATATGTTGTATCATTTCATGCATATTAATGGAAATACTTTATCATTAATTTGTGTTTATTTTTTTAAATAATGGGTTATGATATGATAAAAAACCAATATAATATATATATTACCAATTTATACCTAATTAATCATCATCATTTTGGATAGTGATGATGTGTTAATATTAGTATGTCTAAGATAACATTTATAGATATACAACTGATCACTTATGGTATAAAAATTAGTTAACTTGTATTCAGATTAACCCACTTAAAGAATACTACATTGATTTTCATATATGTTTCATTGGTGTTACATAAGTGAGCATTGTATATCAATCCTTCGACTTGAGGTTTTCTAATAGGTTCCCCACTTGTGAGGATTCATACTTTCATACCTATATAACGTTATTTGATCATTTTTCTTAATAGAATTTAATTTGGTATGGTACTAATTATAATGATGGATTTGATAAACTAATATAGGGTGTGTCCACCTATATGAAAAACTATGACATCAAGGCCCTCAATTGATTTTTGACTAAGCGAATGGTCATGGAAATATAATTAAATGTTATGTAGTTATATAATATATAGTTAACTTTGTATTTAGAAAATAGATAAGTTATATGTGACTAACATTATCCATTCCTCTCACTTAATCTCGATGTCAAGTCCAAAAAAACTTTTCTAAGTGACATGTAGTTGATTACATCACACCATACCCCTTTGTAATTTTTTTATCTATGAAGTGATACTATATTATACTATTATTTAAGGATTATGAATGAGATTCATTATCATTTCTAAATTTAAAAAGGACCCATAGGTTATTACATAAGAACATGTTAATTTTGATTTTTAGAATGAAGTAATTAGTCCATGTGTAAGCATTTTTATATTTATTATAAAACAAAGGATTTATGTTTCTCATTTTTAAATATTTATTTAAATAATTGTTTTTAAATAACTAATTAATGTGATGTTGTAATTTAAATACAAATTTATTCATATTATTAATACATAAACATGAGGGAATGCAAAATCCCAAATGGAATTTGGGATTAGTCTTAATGAAATGGGATTCCATGGTACATTTCTTGAGTTAAATTTCAAATTCTACTTATAGAGACCATTTTAGAACATAATTTTCCACATTTAACCCCATTTAAGGCTCATTAATTAACCTCACAAGGTGATTTAAACATTAATCTTCTTTTGGAAGCTATTTAATTCTTATAATGTCTTTAGAGGATATTTATTGTACCTCATTAGGTTTTTTTTGTATTAGATTACTAGAGGATATTGAATGACCATATTGATATAAGTAACAGGGGTATTGGAGTAGTATTCATTTTATTGAGAGAAAGAAAATGTGGTGCTTAGTGTTTTGTAGTTTTCTTCATCTGAGAACGAGTTCTATGGTTTTCTTGTCCTAGAGAGTTCCCTTGTTTTGATCATCTAAGAGGTTCTCTGGTGTCTTTTTCTTTCCTTTATCTATCTTTTACCTTTTAGGAGTTACTACCATCACTTGGATAAGAAAAAATATCACCATGAAATTGGAAATTAGTGTTATTATTGGATACCTAATGTGTCCTAAATTCTACAATTCAAGATTGTTATAAATATTCTAAACCTATTTAAAATGTATTTTTATATTTATTATTTCATTATTGTGTTTTTTATTTTTTTAATTATGATCTGGGGTGGGTTTTATAATTACCTAAAGTGTGTATTGAGTGTAAATGTTATTATTAATACCATGTAGTGGAATCAAATCCACATTATATAAATGAAAAATACATAAACTAAATTTTATATTATTATATATTCTTATGATATGTTCATTCTATGTAAAATTCAGGTAACATTCTCATGAATCATTGATGTAAATATTGATGTTGTGGTCACTCCACTTAAGGGTAATTACAGTTAGTGGGTTTCAACTCTACCCCTATGTGAAATATCACATAACCTTTACTCAAGTCCAATGGACCCCTTAAGAATGATAAATATTCACAACATACTAAAACTTTTGTAGAAACATGGTATTATTTTATGTAATATGATCTAAAATATTAAACATTATATTAAATATGAAATTTAATGAATTATTTACTTATGGAATTAGATATTCATAAAATCCATTGAGTTATATAAGATAAATACTATTAAATGACTATGAATACAATCATTTAAGGTATATATATGATATATTTAATGTCAATAGTGATAATTTATATGAAGTTGTTTATTAAATATCTAAGTGTTATATTCCTTCCAATAAGAATTATATTTTTTAAGACCTTCTTTGAAAAAATAGATGGGTCATTATTAGCTGAGAATCAATTATCTATCTTGTGTTCAGAAAAAAAAAATGGTAGTGATTACCCTTTTGTAAATACTCGGTGACACTTGAATGGGGAACCCAGTCAGATTGAAACCTCAAGGAATGGTATTGAGCATACCCTTAAAGTGAATTGGGAAATATTTTATTCACTCAAAAATACAATAGTGGTATTTTTTATAATTTATAATAGTTTTCTACCTAATTATATGTGACTTAAGAGATGAGCTTGGTTGATTTATAACATGTATAAAAATAGCTCATGGACAAATAAATATATGATATTAAATGTTATTATATTAATGGGAGTATATTCTATAAAATACCATATTGAATAATAACATGCATGGTACTAATAATGTCACATATTTTTTCTTGACTTAAGAGATGAGCTTAGTCAATTTATGACTTGTAGAAAAATAGATCTTGGACAACGAAATATACGATATTAAAATCTATTATTTTAATGGGAGTATATTCTATAAAATACCATATTGAATAATAACATGCATGGTACTAATAATGTAACATATTTTTTTCTTGATATTCTTGACATTATACACAAAACACAAATTTTTCAATGAGATCATCCTTGATAAGAAAAATTTGAATAAAAATATTATCATTGACTACTATCATAATTAGAGAATTATTCTCAAACCTAAGAAGAAATTATATGTTATGGATAAATTTATCCTAACTGGACTTACTTTCCTTATCCTTTTGCTGATATGGATGCTTATATGAAGCATAAGAATGATTCTTTTGATTCATAATGTTTAATGTTATCCACCATGATTCCTAACCATCAAAAACAACTTGAATCAGTGGATGTGTTCAATATGATTGAACACCTTAAATGTCTATACCAAGAGAAAGAGATAATTGAATAGTATAACATAAAAAATCATTATTCTATTGTGAGAATTTAGAATAAACCCATGTATCCACTAATGTTCTGAAAATTTTTAGAAACACAAACAGTATATAAAGTTTTTGGTTCCCTCTCAAGAAACATATGGACATTTATGTGGTCCTAAAATCATTTAAAATATCATTTAATATATTAATTTTTAATTTTAACATAAACAATATTAATTACACCCTTCCTGTGCTTCCCAATATATTTAGAATAACTGAGAAGAATCCAAAAAGGTCACACCCTGTCATCAAGAATAAGGTTAATGGTAAATTAATTACTAATACAAAGTAAAATATTGGAATGTATATATATTTAATATCTATACTAAAATCACATAAATTTAGCATAGAAAAAGAAGGGAAATGTTACTTTTGTAAACAAACTAAGAATTGGCTGAGGAATCTTCTACATCACTTGGAGATAATTATGAATCAAAGTTCTAGTGTCTTAACCACATTAGAAATTTATGTCATGTAAATAAATTTATCTTACTCTGAATCATAGTTATTAGACAATTGATTTATATCACATGTTTTTTAATGTTTATATGTTCCAAGAAAAATGTAAATTAATTAAAATAGATATGGACCTATTAATTGATAATGAAGCCAAAGTTGTTTCTTTATCCACGGGGAAAGTGAAAATTATTATTCATAGTATATTTTCATTATTTATAGAATAATTTTATCATGTACCATTAATAAATTGATAGTTTATTTATATATCTAGTATTGATAGGTTTTCTTCCCACCACCTCCCTATAAAATGTTGACTCTAGTGATTTTTTAGTCAACTTATGGTGATATCAAAACCTCAAATGTGGTCACAGGGGTTCTAATTTGATGATGTATTTATTGCTTCAGTTCTCCATCCAACACCTACATTCTAGATGTTATGTGTTCCAGATCTAGATAATTCAATCATTGTCATCTATTTACAGGTTATCATTCCATTCATGGGTATTTATTCCATGTATGGATTCTATTTTGATGGATATTTCTAGGATATACTACCTTAGAATCACTAGAGAAATAAAACATCTATTATATGGTCATGTTGTTTATTCATGAGGGAAATTTCATGTTGAAGACTCCATCATTAGCTTCCCCTTACAGATTTGGTCAATGAAAGTGGTTTGGTGGTCTATTCCCCATATTTATGATCATTGTTTTCAAGTCCACCATCTTAAAATTGGTTTTATTGAGACCTTTTTCTAGTTTATCTAGTTGATTATAATTACCTTAAAGTTTTATAATATTTGATCATTTTTTTCTTCTTGGTCTTAGTTAACTATGGGTCTTATTTTTTATAGAATTTTGGTGGTCATTCGTCCCCATAAAATGTTCTGAACTACTACAACTAGACCCTATGCACTCATCTTTTACTGGTGAAAATTTAACTTAGGAGGCTTCCTCCTGCTAAATCAAAGTCCACAAGCTTGTTCTAACTGCTTTGTTTTGTGTCTTTCAATGATGGTATATGATGAAAATGGACTAGATTCTTCAATTTTATTTCCATTACTACTCATTCTTTGTTTATTCTTTTATTATGTTTCTTTTTAACCTTTTATGGTTTGGGTTCTAAGAACCTTCAGTGATCTATGATGACAATTTCTTCATAGATGGTGGTTCACAATAATATCTTCAAGTGGTGTGTGGAGGGTGATGGTTATTCAGTTTTGGTGTTGTACTTGTTTTTTGTCACTAGTTTATGTGTGTTTCTTATTACTTTTGGATTAACTGTCTCTATTTTAGGATTTCTCCATATTTTTACTATTGGTTTTCTATGTTTACCTTATCCATCTTTAAAGGATGTTTTTGGACGCTAAGATGCATGCATAATATCTAAGACTTGATTTTATTTGGATTTTTGGAACATCCCAGCACTCCCCTGGGTTTATACCAATATCGTTTTGCTCCTTTACATTGGTTATTTCTTCTATGTATGGGTTACCACACCATAAATTGTGGTTATATATAAATAAAATAAAAAATTTAGAAATAAAAATTTTTATAGTTTATCTGACATGTTTAATGGTTAATGTATTTGTTTGATATTGAAAGTATTATATATAATGTAAATAATAAGAATATTATAATTAATTATTAAAACTCCACTTATCTTTAGCATTTTCACCTAGTCTATATAAATAATAACCATATCTAATAACTACATTATAATAGATTATTGGATTGCATGATTATGAATCATTTTATATATCTGAATCTTTTTTATTATGAAAAATGATGAATTAAACTTTTAATTAAAAAGGGGAAAAATAATGATTTATTAGAAATCATACATACAGATGTATGTAGTAATATTAATAAAGTAAATAATGGTGGAATCCAATACTAAATTACCATTATTAATGACATTAGTGGGTATGGATATGTCTTTTTGTCTGTATAATGATAAAAATAGGTGGGTGAATCACCTTTTAAAAAATAAATCTAAGAATCTTAAACTCTAATCGAAATTAAAACTAAAAATAGTGAATAAAATGATAAACCAAGTATGTAGTGTAAATTTGACAATATTTTTCCTATTTTAGTTATTATTTCCAGTCTAAGAATCCTTAGCTGGTGAATGGTTCACCAATATTGGATATTTATACCATACAGAAGTATTTTATAGTGGATTCATATAAATTTACATTGGTTGTGATATTTTAACATCAAGGGTAATCAACTGATTATTTCAATAAGAATGTGAATATATAATTAGGTCGGAATAATAGGTTGTTGTTGGGGCTTCTTGGGCCTCACCTAGTCTATATTAGATGTGTGGATATAGAAGAATTCAAGAATACATGATCATTTTTGGTATAATGTTTTATTATTGTAGTGATGGACATTAGAGATTTATGATAGGATCGATAGTCCTACACAATTGATCTAGATATATCATCTAATTATTAAACTTTATTTCCATATTTCTGTTATTCTTTAGAATTTTTGGTAATGCTATTGGGAATTTCATGATGTTATATAAGTGAGCATTGATTATGAAGAAACTAATAAAAGTATCAATGTGTGTATAAATTTATTTATCCCAACCTATTTTGGACTCCATCTAATTTAGTATACAATATGGTGATATTTTTAATCATAAAATTTGGTATGAGAGCTCAACCAACATTTTTCACCATTGTGAGATGTATGGTCATGGTAGTGAATTCTCCCCCATCTGAAAAAATATTTTCTTGGGTATATACATAAAGGGCTGATGAAACATTTTTTGAGATAAAATAGACAACTTTGAGGCCAAATGAAATTTATACTATCAAGGATCATACTAAGCATGTTTAAAAGGTGATAAAACTAATGGTCTGGTCCTAATTTTATGATCGACCTACCTCAGTGAATACTTTAGAGTCATTTAACTGTATCAATTTACAATAAGGTATTATTCCTTGAATTTAAAATTTTATGGGAGAAAATATCATTTTAGTCCACAAATCACATAATAAGATTGAGGTATTTATTGTAGGTATATTAGAGTGTGATGTTCCTAGATAAATAAATAGGAATGAATATGTTCAATCCACCTTTGATTTCAATGTAACAAGAATGGAAGAATCCCAAATTATGGGCTCTAAAACATGTTTATATGGTTCTTTACTGAAATATAAAACCAAAGTGACACATAATTCTTATAATCATCATACCAACTCTATTATAAAGGAAATCGGGGAGGAAAATATCAGAATATTAGTATTAGAGGGTATAATAATCTCCTACTGTCTACCCCTTTGCTATAATCCATCTATAAGCAGATAAAATTCGGTAATCTTGCTTATTTGAAGGGGAAAACCTCTATTCAGATATGTTCAATGAGTATCAGAGATGAAATTTATATGGAGATCATCAGGATGGTCAAAAAATATGTAAAGGTTGGTGACACCTATACTGTTCCAAAATGATCTAAATTTTATTTTGGTAATGATAATATAGCTGATAAATTGTATCAAAAGGATACTAATAAAATAGATTATAATGGTAATCAAGGAAAAAAATCTATTATTGATTGTGATGGAATTTATTATTTTAAGGATAAGAAATATTGACCTCAGAGTGACTACTCTATGCCTCCAAGAACTAGTTCTACAGGGTCCTAAAGTAATTATTATGATTTAGAAATGGTTGTAAAAGAAAATAAGAAAAATGGGATCCTATTTTGGAATATTAATAGGTAATTATGAATCCCATAAATCTCATAAAGAATCATCAAAAATATTTAAATAAACCCTCAAAAAAAATAAATTATGAAAGAAGATCCAAGGGAATAAGTGTGGTGGTTTCTATAAAAGAAAAATTAAAATTGGGACTAATGATTCACTAAAGAGAACTTCATTATTTTTATGGAAATCATTAGGGGATTGTAATTTGGTTTCTAGAAGTGGTTTTGGTTGTTTTTTATATGTATTTTTTCATCTTTTATCAGGTTAGGCCACACAAAAAATATCATCGTACATGTCACACCGCATGTCACTATAGAGATATTTATTTTATATTATTTTAATTAATTTTTAGATAAATTTAAATATTTTTAATTTTTTTCCTTTATTTTTTTTTCCAGAGTTCTTTTTTCTATTCATTATTTTTTCATGTTAGCTACATGGTTAGTACTAACTGTGACGGTAAACCTTTTATAGGTCCCCTCAGACACATGGTTTGGGGTGCATGGTTTAGAATAAATCTTGTGGGTACCCATACATGGAATTGCATAACCCTTATGTTTACTTCACTTTTTAACATTCATTGTTTGTCCCACACAAGTATCACACTATTTCGGTTGAAACTTACAAATTTTAATAGAATTCATGTGGATTAACTTTTCATGGTAGTTGTCTAGTTCATGGGTTGCACATAGTTTGGAGAAATCAGGAATAAATCATGTTATAGAAGAGATTTATTTCATTGTTGGTGAATTATTAGTAAACCATGTTGACATATTGTGTGAAGTTTTTTTGTTTATCTAGAAACTTCTATATGTTTGGACAAAGGTATTCTAAAACATGTATCCTAACTATTCAAGTTACCCATAATTCAAATTTTTATTTCAAAAAATTCCCCAACTAAAATTAAAAAATGTTTACATCCCTTTCCTCCTCCTCTTTCATTATACAAGAAAATAAAAAGAGGGTAATCCATCCTCCTTCCTTCTACTTTGAATCCAAGACTATCTCCATATATTTTGAGTCAATTTCTCAAGGTAAATTCCTTCAATCGCCTTTATTTCCCCTTTCCCTCCCTCCTTCTCTATTTTCCATTCAATTTCTCTTTATCTCATTAACCCTAGGGTTTTCATAGATTGAATTTAGGGTTTATATGGATTATTAGTGTGGTTTTTAATATCAAGGTCTTTCTAGAGTCCCCTTGAGGATATTTGGAGCAGTTATCATTATAGGTGACAAATTCCCGCTTTATTTTCATTGAAGGTATATGTTTTTATGTGTTTTATTAAATTTTCTTATTATTTTATACTTCAGTATTAAAAATGTTTTATTTTCTGAAATAATTTTATATTTGATAGCATTATTAAATTATAAAATGATTTTGAAGTAGATTTTCATTTAACATGATGGTTTTACTTTTTATTTTAAGTAGTACTTGAAATTCGGAGTATTGATAAAATGTTAGTATTATTTAAAATAATTTGTGATGTTTTAAAATGTTTTTACCCACTTTAGGTCATGAATTGAATTGAAAAGTGTTGTTTTGAGATTTTAGTAATTTTAAACCAAAAAGGGGTGAGTATATTATTTAATATATTTAAAAAGGACTTGGTGAATTGTTTAAAGGATATATTGGAAATTAATTTTAATGGATCTATTTTTAAAGAGACTATTGAAATGTAACTTCAAATGACTATAAGTGACTTGAAATCCCAAGTTCTCTTTTAATGATGGCTCATTTGGAATTTTTGTATAGATTTCAAATATAATGTGTGTGTGTGTGTGGGTGTCCCTATTGATCCCATTGTTTAATTATGAACCCAATGGGGTTATCATTTACTTATATAATATAAATTATGGACCGAGGGGTGCATTATGTTTTATGTGATAAGGATGGAGTGTGAATGAGGATGCTTATTACTAGGGTGTGGGGGTGAGATGAGATTTACTACATTATAGTTTATTGATTATTATGATCACTCACCTCTTATCATTTTATATTCACACTGATACTATTAATATTAGTAAGTTATGATAGATTATTATTACCAATTCCTAATTAAACAGACTAGATCCCCTGTGGGTATGGATGTACCTTGGCCCTAAGAAGAGTTCCATCAGTGTGTCAATTTTCGGGTAGATGGTTGGTTATAGACATAGGAATGCATCAATAATACTAAATATTGTTCCAAACCAAGTGTTTCTAGGTTATCCTCATGATTTTTTTAGGATCTACCCATGTTTACTTAATGATTCCCCTTAGGGAACTTTCCTTCCTTTGTGTTATTTTATTATATTGGTACTCATGGAATCAAGTCTTTCCATTTCTTGTTCCCTTCATGTGCAGCATGGTCTCATAGTGATTGTAATTTTATTCTTACCTTTGATTATTTTTCATTAAAATATTTATAATCAATTTTAAATAAGGTGTATTTATAAATCAACTTTTCAAGTGGATTTCTAATTGGGTGATTTTGACTTAAAAATAAGTTAAGGCCTAATAAATAGTGATTCAAATGATTGTTTTCATTTAAGATAAATGGAAAGGGGTGTTTTTTAAATGATTATGTATGTGATACTTGGAATTCATATGTTTACTTATAAAACTATATTTTATAGTTGTATTTCAATCTATATTAAAATAAAATGTCATTTTTAAGGGATTACACAAACTATGTGGTACTTACCTACAAGGGTATGTTTTACTCACACCCTACATACACCATTATGTGTATACAACCCTTATGATTTCATTTCAGGTGCCTTGGATTATTATTACTTGTGTGGGTTTTTGGATTGTTTTGGATGGTTGGATTGGGATGTGAGGAGTGACCAAGGGTCATATAGAGATAGTAGTCATTTGGTAAGGTTCTTATTAGGTTTTATTTTGGTATATTTATCTATCGTCCTGGTGGAATAGATATTGTTTAGTTTTATTTATGTATTGATTCTTTAGTTATGTGGTGTTTCTTTTATTATGGTTTTATTATGGAATATATCATGTTTTATGCATCAAATATAATTATATTATTTATTTTATATCTGATTTTTGGTATATTAAGGGTGGAATCATTAGCACTAATTATGTTCTTAGACCCTGGAACTAGTTCCCAGCTCGGGGTAATCAAGGATACACCTTGGGTCATTATATGGTTTATTTGGGATCCCAGGTCCAAGGATGACCCTGGTTGGTTCATAGAAATTTTTTTTCAGAGCATGCCCTATTTCTATTTGGTGTGATTTTGGGTAGTCTGGATACTAGGATCATCATCCAAACTCAAGAGGAGAGTGTGGGGGAGAGTGTGTCTAGGATTGATCACTGATTTTCCATTGGTGTTCCAAATATTAGTCTTGATTTTTAGTTTTATTTTTTATCTTGGATGGATTTTGATTTATTGAGATGATCTTTTGATCCCCAAAGGATATTATAGTGATTATGAGGGTTTCTTTGAGTTTTGAAGGGAAATATGGTGAATGAAACAAGGTTTCACAGTTATCTCACATCATCTAGTAAACCATGTGGATCCCACATGGAATGGTTCTGCAACCATTATAGATCTTGTGCCACGGTTGGAACACAATTTACTAGTTGTGTAACCAAACTGTACATAATGAAATTTCCTCTATGAAAATTTGGTTTTAACTCCATTACATTGTGAAATAATTCCAATGGTGTCTGTTATAAGTATAATATTAATTAAAAAAGTTCTTGTGTAAATTTATGTGATTGGTTGCAATTCTATTTAGGGTTTGTGTTTGAATTATTAGTTTTGGAATTTTGTTTTGTGTTTAGAAAATGGTATTTTGGATCAAAAAAGGAATTTTATGAGGGGATTTATTTTGAAACCCATAATATAATAGTTATAGAAATATATTTGGTTATTTATTTTAAAATATAATTTTTTAATAGATTTGGTATAAATTATTTGAAATTTCTTTTAGTTTAAATGGTGTCTTACTTTGAAAAGTGTAACTAATTAAATAATAAATTTTAAAGTGGGATATTTTAAAAGGAATATTTAGAGTTTCTTTAGAGAAATCGATTTAAAAATTCAATTTTTTAACTTATTCTATAATAAAAAAGTATCACTTCATGAAAAACTAGATGTTGAGGTTTTTTGGGAAAATGGAAATTTTCAAAAGGTGTTTGTTTGGGTAAATGGGTGATTTTTGTTCTCTATTCAATTATGGAACTATTTAATTTGATCTAATTGAGGGTCCTGAGAAAATAAGTTCATTTTTCATATTAAATATTAAGTGCCTCCAGGAATGCTCTTAATGAAAGATAGAATGTTTCTCCTTATTCCTATGGTAGTTATCCTATTTTGTGTGAAACGACCTGATATTTCACTATATATTTTCCTTAAATAAATATTGTGTTTGATATCTTGTTTTATACGAAACAGCAAACCAAAATGAACTGTTGAAAATTATATAATCATTGATATGTATCCAAATAATTAATAGGTAAATACAGAGGTAACTGAATTAGGAATTATATATAGAAATAAAAATAAATTTCACAATGTTAATTCAATGATAAAATTCAATTACTGTAGCTAAATAAAAAATAAAATCATGTTCTCCATAAAATATATCATCCTAAAAAAATGACTTTTTAATATGATATGAACATTATTATATTATGTTTAAATAATTTATTAAATTGAAATTATTAATAATATATACAAAAAAATAATAATTTAACATTCATCTAATAGTATCAATAGGATAGTAATTAATATATTTTATACTGTAAAGATACATGTTTCTTAAAATTGGTTTTCATATGGTTATCATAAAAATTATTTTTATTATTTTTATAAATTGAGTCATATAAAATGAATTGAATATTTGTTATTATAATATTGAAATTATGCAACATAATTATTTTCATTTTTAGGAATAAAATTAATTTATCAATATAAATATTAGTTAACATAGTAAAAGAGTTATTTTTCAAGGAATTATACTTTTCTAAATATTGTGATTATAAATTAAATTTATCTATTTAAAAAAATACTCTAATATTATTTTTTGACATGTATAAAAAGAAATAAACACCCATTTAATTGGAAATAAGTGTTAAATAATATTAAGTACACTTAATTATTAAAATGACCTTTTTTACAAAAATAGTTTTTTTAAAAATTATTTTTTTTAATTTAAAAGATGATTTTATTATATTTAGGCATTAAATAAGATTAAATGGAGTCAAAATTTGGATTAATAAAATTGAAATGTGTTAATGAGGATCACCATATATTTTTAGTGATAAAATAATAACCATGATTAATATTTAATCATGATTAATAAGTGTTAAAATCGGTAATCAGATGTATCATGAATTTTACTAAATCAAGTTGATACTTACACCTCCTAAAATTCCTTTTTTATGTTGTAAAGGCATACCTATATGTCTCTCCAACATTTATCCACCTAATTCACCAACTCCCATGAAATTCCATTCTCATCTCTTTCCTAACATTCTTTTGAAAATATATTTTTCTCCATTTTAACTAATAATGAGAGATCACTTCCACCCTTTTCAAGCCACCCCTAGTTCAAAATTCCAATTATAATCCATCTAATTTACTTATTCTAGAGACCCTATAAACGTTTAGAATTATCTAGCCTTATAAAATATCCTCAAGTCCTTTATTTCCAAAGGATACTTCAAGAGAAGATCCAAATTCTAAATGAGGTTAGAGTTTGATCAACTAGGTATAAAATCAATTTAACAGTATTATCTCATGAATTTGATTTCTTGAGACGTATTTCATATTATACTCCATTTTTATTTGGAATTTTGTATATACATCCCCTTTAATATTTTTTATCATTACCCGATAATTATTTATTATATTTAATGTTTAACATGAAATCATGTCCTTCAAGGGGTTTTCATTCCAACAATTCTAATTTAGTGAGGGTTTCTCTATATCATTTTCAAATATATGATACATGTTTAATTTTGTGAAAATTAATTTATTTTAAATATTTTTATTACAGTCTAATGAATTTATTTTGATATATTTATGAAATTCATGGGGTATTAAGAGTTATATCATGTAATTTCTTTAAATAACCTTAGATTCAAAAGATACCAAAGTTGAAAGAGTTTTTGTTAACTCAAATCCCATTTTTGAGTTATAATTCATCTTCTTAAACTTATTTCTTACAATATCAGTTTCTTATACTTTAAGATTGTATCATTCATATTAAATATATTATTATCTATATATTTTGAATAAATATAGAGAGTAACATAAGAGATTAAAAAAATTCAAATATAGAATTCATTATTAGGGGATAGGGAAAATATCCCCGGCTTAGCTACTAAGGGATTAGTGTTCCATCACCTGAGTTATCATAATAATAAATTAAGGAATGTATAAATAGTAGGATTGGTGAATGATTATAGATAATACTCCACAAGAGAGAGATTCTAAGATCCTCCCATCATAATGAATTGTTCACTGTTTAAATAATAACACTTGAGGATCCTTATAATGCTTTAGAAATCATCAGGTAAGTAACAACAATATCCTAAACTTCTTTATATGACTTTAGGAATTCCCCTCAATTTTAATGTCGAGTAGTTTATTTTTCATCATTTAATTATAGAAACATGTCCAATATTAAGGTTCTTTAAGTAGGGATCAGTGTACCCTTACACGTGCTCTTGAACTTATGTTACCCTTATGCAGGTGTACCATTATGTAGGTGCTCCCTTATGTGACACATCCATGAACATTATGCAGGTTGTCTTTGAATGATTTTACCCTTATGCTTATGATACGCTTACATAGGTGTTAGATAGTTGATTTTACCCATATGTAGGTCATCCATGAACCTTATGAAAGTCTTCAATGACCCACATATGGGTTTATGTCACCCTTAGGAAATTCATCCATATTTCTTACACAATTGTTGACCCATACTCAACATGGAGGTCACCCTTATTTAAGTCCTCAATGATAGTTATGTGGAATTACTTCACCCAATCATCACCTCTGAACTTCCATCAATAAGCTCATAAACCAAAAAAAACATCTTCTTGGGATTCCTTAATAATTCCTCAATTGAATATCATCATGCACATGATTTTGATTCTGGAACAAACCTAAAGCTGCAGCATTGGGGAACATTAGAATCCCCTCCATCTTGAACCTATGAACAAACTCCTAGTGAAAAAAAATCAATTCTAATTAAAAAAACAACCCCCAATTGGTTACCAAAATTGAATCTAGCCTAAGATTGATGAAACCCTCTTATATGAAGATCTCATTAACCAATAATCACCTTAAAACTCATCTTATCCCATGTAAATAATTTTATTTAGAAATTAAGAGTCTCAAAAGTGTGCCTCAAAACCAGTTTCGATCATTCCACATTCAATCTTAGTTGGAGGTCATGTCGTTTTTCAATAGTCAGTGGACTCATTGTCATCTTTAATAACCCACATGAGCTCTATTGGATCTAATTAGAAAGCCTTCACAAGATTCCTCAATGGTGATCCAGGATTAGGTTCTTGGTTCAGTGGGGATCAATAGTTTCTAGGGGTGTGGTAGTACGAAAGCATGGTAATGGTGCCAGAATTATTTTTCATCCAATGGTAGCATAGTGGATTCGGGTAGGAAATTTTGTTTATAATTGTATTTTGCGTGGTGGAATTGAATTCTATAGGTATTATGAGCTATCTAAAATGGTTGAATAAATATTCCTCAAATAGTAGATGACAAATGGTAGCAACCTGGTGGTAAAATTCAAGCATTCACATAGATGGTAGTAGTAGGACTGGTAGAAAACTTTTTTATTCGTATTGAAATACACAATAGGGGTAAATTGAGTTTCCAATTAAATTTTATGTTAGATACAATTTAAAATTTATATCCCCTAATTTAATAAAATCACCCAATTAACTAAAATAGTAGAGTTATAAAATTGATCTTTTTGAATATCATCCCAGAAGATCCATCACAACTCTGTTAATAAACTAATTTAACTATTGAAAATTATTTACTTGAATGAAACACAATATATAAAACTCTTTTTAAAGATAACTATAAGAGTACGATTTAGTAATATGGTTTTGAAAATACAATAATGCAGAAAAATTAATGCATAGTGGAAATAAACAAGGGGTTTAGTATTCAGCCAAAACATAATCCCCTCCACATGGATATCAATCATTTTCTTGCAGTTTATTATAAACAAAACATGATCCACAACCTTTAACTCATTTTTCACAATATTTCACAAGGATTCCCAAGCATATATCCTTTTCTATAATTATTTGTGGGAGTAAATAATGATAAAAACAGAATACAAGTATCCCAATAAACACACTACATATTCAATGGTTATATAATTGAGTATAGAAGAAAATATTTGAAAGATATTTTCAAATTCTCTCTAGTTCAAAGTAGGATGATTTATTTACAGATAAATAGAGAAATGAAAAAATACTTCTTAAAAGATAAATAAATAGAGTATGAGAAAAGAGTTGTGTGAAGAAGAGTATGATGTTCTATTGTTCTATAGAAGATTCTTCTCTACTCTTTGTCATATTTTTATTTGGATTGGATTTATTTAGTTGTTCTCAAGTTTCATAAAAATTCAGGTGATAACAGCAAGCCACAGACATTTACAATAAAGTGATTTTTCTTCAGTGTCATTCTGGAGAATTTATGATGTCTCCAGGTTTTAGTGAGAATATTCATCATTTTATTTTTCCTATTTGTATTTTCTATTATAAATTATTTCTACAAAACTATATATTGAGAAATGATCATGAAGATCATTTCATTTTGGAAGAAAAATCCAATTCATTAAAGTATTCTGATGGAAATAAATTCTTTACGAAAAATTAGTTGGATTTGTATTAATAAAATACTAACATAATAACCACATTTCTTTGTGGTCATTTTAATGACTTCCATGTCATAATCCATCGAGGAAGTCACCTAGAGATGTTCCACACCAAAATATATGGTTTCTTCCTAACTTTTTCATTCAAACATTCTATAAAATCAATAATTTTATTTTCAGATGGATGGATAAACTTACGGTTGATCATTCTAGCCTTATGGTCATTTTTTTACTTACAGTTGACTACTTTTTAGCTATATTAAGTTCAATACTTTATTCCATTCAAACTATTTTTTTATGTATGATTCATTTTCTTATATAGTAACTCTATTACTTTGTGTGGCCTCTAATAGTTTCATAGTCTCTTTGATTATACTTTTAATTTGAGATTACTCATGTGTTTGATCTAATTTGCTTTCTGGTTGATCTATGCCTTTGTAATTGAGACCAAGACATTATCTTTTGAAAACATACAGTTATTTAATTCTTATGGTTACTTATTTCCCTTTCCATAATTTGTTTTTGGTCAGTTGGAGTAAACTTGTAGTCAATTTCTTACCAAATAGTCATACTTTTCCTAAACTTAGTTTAGGTTTATAAAATATTAATGATTAAAATTAAAATGAATGTGGTTTTTTATTATTAGAATAAGTAATTGGTTGGACTAATCCAAAAATCTCCCCATTTTATATTATCACATTCATGTAATAATTTCTCATAATTAAATAAAAACCATTAAAAATTTATATTCTACCCAAACAACTAACATCAAAGAATAAAAAAATTAAACCGATACATTGTAATCCCCCTTAGAAACCATACAATTATTCTATATATATTATTCCCCATTTGGGATTATCAAAAATAAATAATAGAAGGTTAAAAAGTGAAAATTAAACAAATATGAAATAAATTATAAATAATAATCAATAAATTATACATGTTTAATAATTATAAATATGTTTCATCAATCATTCATGAATATTTTACATTATCCCTATCAAAATATAATTAGAGTTTGAATCAAAATGTGTTGTCTTGGTAGAAGGTTCATGGGGATTTTTTTCCTTTTCCGATATCAAGAGTAGATATAGGAGGTTGAGGATTAGTAGGAGGTCCATGAATAGTGAATAACATGTCCAATGTCTTGAGATAGATTAAGACACAAAGCTCCTATGGTAGGTAAATATGAGGTAGATATTTGATGAGAGATGGGTTCTAAGGTACCGGTAGAGATAAAAGAAGGTTTGGGGATATGTAGGGTGGGTAGAGCTAAGATACAGGTATTAGTGACAGATATTTAAGAATCCAAAATCCTTGAAATATTGGTTACATCCCTAATCTATGCTATATCACTTAAAGAAACTCATATTTTTTGACATAAATTAATCTATTAGAGAATCCATTACTAACAAATTCTCCACTATGGATTTAAAATCATCTATCATAGGTGGAATTTTTAAACTTATAACCAATGATATAAATCAATTCTTAAGGTTTTCATTAGTATAAATACATTTGACAGAAAACTTTCTGGATCCCTTGATGATATTATTATCTTGAGAAGACTTTGTGGCTTCATTTTTAATAAAATCAAATTTTCTCTCACCATGAGTAGCCATATCCATTTGAACTTGATTTATGACATCCTTAATATTTTCTAGAACATGATTAATCTCTTCATAGATTAGTATTTTAAATGAGTCTTCATTAATTCAAACTAAAATAGGATAAGGAGAAAAAAGAGGTTTGGAAACATTATTTAAGGGCTTGGGATGGTTGGTTATCATAGATAGATACCTTGTATCCATATTGTCCAACATATTGGTAATATATTATCATGGGTCTCCCAAATTAATTCTAAAACATTCCATTTCTATTATGAAATATTAAACTTCTTGGTAAAAATGATCTATCTTGAGAAAAAACTTTGGATGAATATGAGAAACCATTTTTTGTACAGTGAAAGTAACATATTCCTCTTGGCTGATATTATTTTCAAAACTGATAGATACAAAAATTTTATTTCACATCTCTAGAAGTTTATTTAAAACTAAATTATATTGGCATAATTGATGTTAGAAAAAGGGATAGAATAAGTTATATGATCTTGAGATGTATCATATCTTACTTGAGTATAATCAACTTCATGGAATAATTCAATAACAGGATTAGAGGAATTATCACTAATCTCAAGAATATGTCTCCATGATTCTTCTTTAGGGGAGAATACTCTGGGAGGTATCTCAATTTCCTTCACGGAATCCACAAATTATTGGTTAGAATCATCCATGCCTATAACCTTGGTTCTAGTAGAAGATTCAAAGATAGGATCTTCTTAAGAAAGGGTATCATGAACATATTTTGGATAAGGAGGGGTAGACAACATCTATAATAGGTCCTCAGCAGAGCCATGTCTCATTGTTCTCTCTGAAATAGGTGTTGTAGGAAACATTATCCCTAGAAATTCATTTTTCCTTGAAATAATGAAAAATCCTTCCGGTGTCCCTTATAGATTAGGTGGATGATTAAAATCATCATATTTTCCATCATAGTCATTTTTATCATCCCTAACTTCTTCCAGGTACTCATTACCATATTTCTTTTTCATCAATAATAGGATCAAACACATCCATATGAAATAATGGATTGTCTCAAGACCTTTCTTCATCATAATTTGATGAATAAAAAATGGGATCTTCTCCTATTTCAAATATAAGTGGAATATCCACTATCACATGATTCATATTCCTATCACTTTCATAATCTATAAGTGAATGTCTAAATAGAATTGAACTCGAAACTCTCTCCCTCTTAGGAGATGCATCTTATCTGACTGATTCAACTAATTGTGGTATATCTAGCTTTATCTCTATATGATACTTTATAAATACTACGAACTTCATGAGAAAAAGTTACTTCTTTTCCCATTAATTCTAACTCAACAAGAACTTCAAAACTGATGTTATTTCTGAGATTTCCTCAAAATATTTTTTGGATCCATCATTTAAATCAACAAGATTTTGTGATTCCTATTTATTATAAAAATAGTTGGCCTCAATGACTTAATATGGTTCTAAACCATGAGGAATTAAATACCTTATCCTAGAGGGATTATAAATTTGAATTAATATTTCATAGAGTCTCTACTCATTTGTTATCCACATCCATTTCCAAGTATTCTACCTGGTATTCATCCTTTTACAAGTTTCCTAATTTAAGTAGACACTATTTGGAATAACAGTCCTTTTAACTCCTAAAGAAACTAGGTGACACTGTTCTAGTAATATATAAATTAATTTATGGTAAAGAAGAGTGTTTAATCTAGAAGATGGTTTAGTTAACTTCTCCATATGTCTTATTAAGAAATGAGACAGACTAATATGAATTCCTTACACCATCAAATATAAAATTAATAAGTCCTAATACCATATAGATCTAAAATATCTCTTCTGAGGGTAGATGGGATTTTAAAATAATATCAAAGGGAGTTTGTACTCAGAACATAATTCATTTGTGACTATTCTTTTTATGGTTCTATCTTCATTCAGTTCCTCCAGCACATTTCTGTAATGACCCAGACCCGGCCAGCCACCCAAACAGTGCCAAACGGGTCAAGTGTTACTACCTTAGGAGCACCTCCCTGAATGCTAAAGGTTGCTGACTAGTAGCGAGGGTCTATCAGGTATAGTGGGGAGGCTATACCCACTAGGAAGATCATAATAAGGGTACCGGTCCGAGTATAACGTCTATAAGCATCAAAAATTAAATGACTCAGCAGACTCAAACCAGACCCACAGAGCCGAATCATATCAAATATAAAACAAACAGTAGAAGCAATATAGAACAAGAGCAGTGGAAAGTACACATAACAACATGTTGAATATCACAAGCAACTATGGCTGTAAACAAACAAACATGAATCCATAGCAAGTCACTAAACAAAGGGGAGTCAATGGCTAACCAATAGTAGCTACACACAAGTAATAATTCTGATATAAGTGAAGAAAAAAACAAGTAAACCCAGATAGGTATGACCTCAAGGTCCATACCATCTCCATGCAACAACTAACGCAGTACAGCTCCTAAAGTTGGCCTCTTTTTTGCACGTAAATCCATAAAGTCTGCACGCATCCCGAACAGCCCATGCAGGGTGTGAGACAAATCTGAGTAGGACACTACCCAAAGCTACGTAACTAATATGAGTGTTTAAGCAGTCATGAATTTATAAGGAAATCAATAAACAGTACAATACACAAATAAACACTAACTCCATTGGTGCTCAGCAGCCACCATAGAATGTCACCTGCTTCATCCAACGTCGGAACCTCTTTCTGAAACCCGGCACCATGTTCCACCCGACACCATGTGTCTCAAGTACCGATGTCCCGAAGGCACGCCCAAGAATAGTAACCTGGCACCTTGTGCCTCCTGACACCTCGTTCCTCAAGTACCAACATCCCGAAGGCATGCCTTGGAATAACCTGAAGGAACAATGATGTATGCCCTCCAATCACGGCGAGCCTCATCCCCCAACCTGATATTCTCAATGCTATCCCCTGAAGGCTCCTCACCTCCCACGTGGCTTTCTATAGCAAGAACCCCCAACCAAAATACCTAGACATAACTACGGGGGCCTCTACCCACATGACTGTTCAAAACCACCTCATCACGGATTATCTCTGTGTACACACTACTCAAAGTTCTGGGTGAGTGGTAATCACCAAAATAGTACCTAAGCCACCAACACATCTGACACCTCGTGTCCTTGCGACCATGCCGCTCAAGTATGATGGAATCACCATCCTAGTAACTCAGGTCATGCCCAACCTAATAGTTGTACTGCCTCAAGCCACCGTCCTTGACGCCCAATCCTATGGTCAAAACCACACAAAGTAACATGAGCCAAGCCCAACCTGTGATCATCATCACTCAAGCATAACAGGGCCAATCCCAACACAACCCAAAGGGTTCATCATGTGCAATTCATAAATTGCATATCTATCGAATTCAAACAGAACTCATAACAGGCAAAAAAAATTAAAATGTTGTATTTCCCTAGCCCAATGGCTGTCAAACAACAGCACTGAGGTCTTCAATGACTCTAACAACTTATAGAAGGCTTAATAAATTAAACTCAATAGTTTAACACATTAATATTTCAATTAAAACCATTTTGGCATTCCCCAGCCAAAATTCCCCAATGAGAAACAACCCCTCACCCGGCTCTGTTCATGAAAACTGGTAACAGGGCATACCCAAAGGCATACCATAGGCCCAACAAGAAATTCAATATGAAAAGGCAGATAAAACGGGTCCCTATCAAAATACCTGAAAATGCACTGAAGGCCGCGTTACCCAAACAACCACAAAAACAAAAAATTAGGTATGCACCACCTACCTGAGACTTGTATGATGCTACTCCTCCGGTACCAGCCGCCAATTCGGTCTAAAACACGGTAAATCTACAGAATATTCAAAACCACTCAAACCCCTATAACTTGTTCTAGAACGAAAATCAAACAAAATGGCCCAAGAGGAATTGAGGCCTTACCGTGGGGGTTCAAACTCATCCAACCGTGATCAAATCTGACTTCAGACAAAGAACCGGAGAGCGATTAAAGATACAAATGCCTTAGGTGCGGGGGTTCTGTCCAGAACCTCAAAAAGAGGCTACTTCCCATTTTAACGAGAAAAAAAAAAAAGAAAGTACATGGTGTGTACTTCATGACTACACGCTGTGTATATATCATTTAACTGTTCATAAGACGGCTAAATTCTGCCGCCTTACTTTCCAGACCTGCCGACAAGAGTACACGGCGTGTACCTGTGGGTACACGGCGTGTACTTGGTTTCTCTTCCCTTCCTCGCCGACTTACCCACACTCCATGTATATCGCTTATACACGGCTAGACTATATGGAGTGTCCATGAGGAACACGGTGTGTACCAAGTTCTACCCGGCCAACAGGCCTACACGCCATGTATGGCCACCACACGGTTGAGGGTACATGACGTGTTTAAAACTACACGCCATGTAGGACGAAATTTATACACGGTCATCACACGGCATGTACTCGGTGAGCACACGGCTGACACTCACTTAAAATATACATGGTGTGTAGTCTAGAAATTTATAGAAACTTCCCTTTTTCTCCTATTTCCTCAGAAACTAGCCAAAATTTCAAATAGGGTCGGGATTTTGACCCATTCTAAAAACCTAGGTTCTTACAATCTCCCCACCTTAACATAGCTCGTCCCCAAGCTATCAGACGAAACCCGGAGATGGCACCATACATACAATCCCGATCAAAGCAACCTGGAGTCCCCAGTCTCAAAGGTCCCGGCTAAATTCTTCAAGGGTGCTGACCACCTTAGGAATCGCCTAACCCGATATCAACCCAAAAAAACTCAAAGCAACAATGTTTACTAACCTATCTTCTAGAAACATAGTACTTCTGTTATGCATCATCACCCCTGCACCCAATTGGCGCTCTTGTGTCGTTCCCAGCACCCAACGTATCCTGCACCGCATCGGTGTCCGCCTTTACGAGGTCCTGGTGCCTAGAACCTCATGTAAGCCACATCCTCGATGCCTCGATGCCAACAGTACCTCAAGTAACTCGCATCCTTGATGCTCTGGTGCTACGCATCTCATACATATATAGATAGAATATATCACACACCTGATATGGTGCCAATCCCACTAACTAGCATTTAGTTTGTCCACATAGATCCTGCGCACCACGTGAACTCAAAACAAACATGCCTCTATAGGTCATGCCAAAAAGGAAACATGGAGATTACGGCCACACCATGGTATACCTATAACCGTCGTCGGCTCACCAGCCTGCTCAGCCTATGGCAGCTCCGGAAATACGGTTGTCTGATGCCTGACCTCCCTGCGGTGCTACTCTAGTTATCGGCCACTGACCCCTCAGTTGGGTCCTGCCATCTATATCATGTCCTCCGCATATTGATGAACCTTGGCTACCCTCTCCTGGTACCAAACCTAAACCAACTCCAGATGCTACAGTCTGTCCTGGTCCCTGCCTTACAGCTATCTGGGAAGGCTGCCTGTAAAACCTCTTCAGATGTCTGTCATGTCCACATTCCCGGCACTCCTTTAGAGTCCTATTGCACTGAGCCCGAACATGTCCTGGTTGTCCACACTGAAATAAAATCACTGAAGAACTACCACAAGGTGGTCTAGCTGAATCCCTAGCCAGACTGCCCTGTAGGAACTCATCCCGTCCACGCTTCCTATTGTTTGAACCATCACCAGAAGCTATCACCCTGCCCAAACGAGACTTCTCTCTCTCATTAACCATGGCTATGAGCGCCTGATTCATCACCTCAGAGAAGGAACCCAGCCTAAATATGTTCACCTGGACCCGAATGGCGTGTCGTAAGCCATCCTCGAAGTGCCACACCATGGTCGCGTCATCGCTCACCATACCTGGTGCAAAGTGAGACAACTCTATGAAAGTAGTTGTGTAGTCCATGACGGACATGTCTCCCTGCTGAAGACTCAAGAACACCCAAGCTCTCTCTGCCCTCGGTGTCTCCAGGTAGAAGTGCTCAAAGAACCTGTCCTTGATGTCCTTCCAAGCTAGTCTCTCGTGCCTATGAGCCTGAACCTGTACGTCCCACCAATGCTTCGTCGGTCCTCTTAGAATGTACGTCGCCAGCTTGACCCTCTGCCCTGGAGGCATCTCTAGCTGCTCAAAAATCATCTGCATTCTTTCTATCCAGTTCTCGGCCACCTGCGGACCACCCTCACCCTGAAAAAGTGGCGGGTGCTATAACTGGAACTCCCATGTCAGATACTTTATAGAAGGCTTTGTACCTTGCGTGCCTCTATCAATCCCCTACAAGACACATGCCAGGATAGCTCAGAGCTACTCGTCAAGCCAAGGTTTGAATGCTACCAAACCCGGCTGTTGTCCTGCCTGCACTAAATCTTGTCCCTGATCCTGTACATGCGGCTCGTGCTCTGCCTGTTCCGAATCCTAAACCTGATCCTGCGGCACTATATCATATCTTATTTGACACTCCATCGAGTCGTGAAGGAGTAACCCACTAAGTACCATAAATAGTCAGACAGCCCATAAATACGTATAACAATATATTCTACGTAGTTAAAGAAAGCAGTAAAAGGCAGTGCATAACAACTACCCTTACTCCCCATCACCGCAACCCATGCCCCACGACATCCCGGCCTCATGGACTCCTTACCCGCCCTCAACAGAACCAAGTATCAAAAATTACCACGGGCCATGCCTGTCTTAACAACTCACATTGCCTCAAACCGATGACCGAGTTTCCCAATCCCGATAGTTACACTACCTCAGCCATAGTACTTGCCGCTCTCATAATATCTAGACTCAATATCATGCAACATGCAATTCTAAATATACACAAAGCATGGAATACATATTTTAATAAACAAGAAATTCTATCAGGAGTTTCAACTATTCACATTTCAAATCATACATAGCATGGAAATTGATATTCCCTTCACATGGCATTATCACTTCACAGAGCATGCGTGCAATTTTGAAATTTAAATACCCTAAAATGTGCCTATCAAAAATCTATGCAACCAAGACTTGACATACCAGGCCAAGGTACAATTCTACCCTACTGCATCAGGTCAAGGGTCACATATCACAATCAATAACATCACACATCAAGTGATCCACCGAGGTGGAAATCATATAAACCGTAATCTGAGCAAAAGAAAACAGCAATTCCCACTCGTGGAAACTAGGTTCGTCCCTCTTACCTGAGGCTGAAGGCACCCAAGCACAAGCTAGAAACCCAGTTCCAGTAACAACAAATTATCTCCAATCTACCATATCCCAAATAGTAAAACTAGCAGAAATAAAAGATAAGCCTCAAACTCATTAGTAGCTAGTAAAACGCTACTACTAAATCCCTATCAAGAACTCCTCTGATACCACTTTGTAATGACCCGGACCCGGAAGCCACCCGAACAGTGCCAAACGGGTCAGGTGTTACTACCTTAGGCACACCTCCCTGAATGCCAAAGGCTACCGACTAGCAGTGAGGGTCTGTTAGGTATAGTGTGGAGGATATACCCTCTCAGAGGATCATAATAAGGGTACCAGACCTAGTATAATGTCTTTAAGCTTCATAAATTAAATGACTCAGCAGACTCAAACCAGAACCGCAGATCGAAATCATATCAAATATCAAACAAATAGAGGAAGCAATATAGAACAAGAGTAGTAGAAAGTAAATAGAACAACATGTTGAATATCACAAGCAACTACGGCTGTAAACAAACAAACATGTATCCATAGCAAGTCACTAAACAAAGGGGTGTTAATGGAAACCCAACAGTAGCTACAAACAAGTAAGCATGCTGAAACAAGTAAAGAAAACAAAACCAAGTAACCTCAGCTAGGTATGACCTCAAGGTCTATACCATCTCCATGAAACAACTAACGTAGCCCAACTCCTGAAGCTGGCCTCTTTCCTGCACGTAAATCCATAAAGTCTGCACGCATCCCAAAGGGCCCGTGCAGGGTGTGAGACAAATCTCAGAAGGATACCACCCAAAGGTGAGTACCAAATATGAGTGTTTAAGCAGTCATGAATCTATAAGGAAATTAGTAAATATTACAATACAAAAATAAAAACTAATTCCACTAGTGCTCAGCAGCCACCACAGAGTGTCACCTGCTTCGGCCAATGCTGAAATCTCTGTCTGTAACCTGGCACCACATGCCACCTCACCCCATGTATCTCAAGTACCGATATCTCAAAGGCACTCCCAAGAATAGTAACTCGGAACATTGTGCCTCTTGACACCTCATTCCTCAAGTACCGACGTCGCAAAGGCACACCCAAGAATAACCTGAAGGAACAACGATGTATGCCCTCCAATCACAGCGAGCCTCAACCCCTAACCTGATAGTCTCAACGCTAACCCCTGAAGGCTCATCACCTCCCATGTGTCTTTCTATGGAAATCACCCCCAACCAAAATACCTAACCGCAACTATAGGGGCCTCTACCCACATGAGTGGTGAAAAACACCTCATCATGGAGTATCTCTGTGTTCACACTAATCAAAGTTCCGAGTGAGCGATAATCACCGAAATAGTACCTAAGCCACCAACACATCTGACACCTTGTGTCCCTGCGACTATGATGCTCAAGTCTAATGGCATCACCATCCTAGTAACCTGGGCCATGCCCAACCTGACAGTTGTATTTCCTCAAGCCGATGTCCATGACGCCCAATCCCATGGTCAAAACCACCCAAAGTAACTCGGGCCAAGGCCAACCTGTGATCAGCATCACTCAAGCATAACCGGGCCAAGCCCAACAAAACCCAAAGGGTTCAGCATGTGCAATTCAGCAATTTCATATCAATCAAATTCAAACAGAACTCATAACAGGAAAAAAAATTTAAACAGTTGAATTGCCCCAACCCAACGGCTATTGAACAACAGCACCGAGGTCTTTAATGCCTCTAACAACTTATATCATGCTTAATAAATTAAACTCAACAGTTTGACAAATTAATATTTAAATTAAAACCATTTTGTAATTCCCCAGCCAAAAATACCTCGATGAGCAACGACCCCTCACCCGGCCCCGCTCATGCAAACTGGTAACAGGGCATACCCAAAGGCATCCCCTAGGCCCAACAAGAAATTCAATATGAAACCGCAAATAAAACGGGTCCCGCTCAAAATACCCGAAAACGCGCTGAAGATCGCATTACCCAAACAAGCACAAAAACACAAAATGTGGTATGCACCACCTACCTGAGACTCGTACGATGATACTCCTCCGGTAACAGCTGCCAAATTGGTCTAAAACGCGGTAAATCTACAAAAGATTCAAAACTTCTCAAACCCCTATAACTTGTTCTAGAACAAAAATCAAACAAAACGGCCCGGGTTGAATTAAGGCCTTATGGTGGGGGTTCCAATGCATCCAACCGTGATCGTATCTGACTTCAGACGAAGAACCGGAGAGCTATTGAAAATCTGGATGCCTTAAGTGCGGGGGTTATGTCCAGAACATCAAAACAAGGATACTTCCCATTTTAATGAAAAAATAATAAAGTAAACGGCATGTAATTCATGACTACACGTCGTGTATATATCATTTAACTGTTCATAAGATGGTTGAATTCTTCCGCCTTACTTTCCAGACCTACCGACATGAGTACAGGGTGTGTACTTGTGGGTACACGGCATGTACTTGGTTTCTCTTCCCTTCCTCGCCGACTTACCCACACGCCATGTATATCCCTCATACACGGCTAGACTACATGGAGTGTCCAAGAGGAACACGGCGTGTACCAGGTTCTACCCAGCCAGTAGGCCTACACGCCATGTATGGCCACCACACGGTCGGGGGTACACGATGTGTTTAAAACTACACGCTGTGTAGGAAGAAATTTATACACGGTCATCACACGGCGTGTACCCAGTGAGCAAATGGCCAAAACTATCTTAACATATACATGGCATGTACTTAAAGGTACACGGCGTGTAGTCTATAAATTTCTAGAAACTGCCCTTTTTCTCCTATTTCCTTAGAAACCAGTTAAAATTTCAAACAGGTTCGGGATTTTGACCCATTCTAAAAACCCAGGTTCTTACAATTTCCAATTTCAAAATTAGGATAATATACTAGATATGAGCTATAGTAATACTCATATTCTCCAATATGTGGAAATATCATACAATCATCCAAAAATTCGATGTAAACTCACATTATTGTACATATATGGCTATTTTAATCACATCCTCATATTCTCTAGCATTTAAATTCATGTTCAGATAGAAATATCTTACAGTATTTGGATAAAAGGGTCGATATTCACCTAGAAACCAATGGGTTTTGCTCTAATGTGAAAAATATATCTACAAAAAATATTGGCTAGTTATGAACAATTAATCATCTACTTCTCTTTCATCTACAACTTCAGAAGAAATAAGATGTGGATTTGAGATCTTTATAAACTTTATTGAATTAGATTTCAATATCTTAGATGATTCAAGAGAATTATCTCTATAATATCTCATCACCTTGACTAAACTTACTGAGAAACCCATTATGGAAGCTGGGAAGTCGAAAGAGAAGTTTTGATAAAGAGGGGTTGGAAAGAGAGTTTAGTTCGAGTTTGAAACGATGTGATAATTTGATTCTAATTTTACTAATTAATCTTTTTGTGATTTTAATATTTTAGTCACATGTAGAAAACAACATGCATTTAATGTATTCGAAAATGGATATAATAAATATTAAATAGAATAACTTAAATAAAAAAAATATTCCATATAATAATAATTTAAAAATTAATAAAATTAAAAACACTATTAAAATATTATTCAAATATTTCTAAAAATATTATAAACAAACTTAATTATAACTAATTAATTTGTGATATAATTAACTCTCTCATAATTTAATTTATTTATAAAAATTTTAGCAAGTTGATGTTTTGTGCCAATAAATTCAAGAGTGATATCTCCTTTTTGAAAATGATCTCTCAAAGAGTGATGTTGCATATCAATGTTATTTTTTCTAGAATATGATATAGGATTATTAGAAATATTTATCACACTTGTATTATCATAATTTATAAGGACATATTAAAATTTATATTCAAAGTCTAGTAAAGTTTCTTTTATCCATAGAATATATGCACACCAAATACTTGCAGCTATGTATTTATCTTTAGTAGTAGATAACACAATACCGTTATTTTTCTTACTCCCCTAAAAAAACTAAAGTCTTGATCAAGAGGTGACATGTACCAGAAGTAATTTTTCAATATAACTTACCACCACCAAAATCTATATCTGAATTACTAAATAAATAAAATGTATTCCCATTAGAATAAAACATCCCTAATTTTGTTGTATTTTTTAGGTATTTAGAAATTATTTTCATAGAACTTGAATTTTATTCATTTATATTTTATTGAAATCATTCACACATTCATACAATAAACACAATATCTGGTTAGATATGAATTATGTATAGTAAACTTCTAATCATACTTCTATAAGTGGTTGGATCAACTAGTTTCCTAATTTCATCAAGATCTAATGTACATATTCTGTGCATGGGAGTATCAAAACCCTTAGTACTATCGATACCAAAACTTTTTAAAAGATATTTAGTCTAATATCTTTAATTTAAAATTAATTCTTCTCTGTTTTGAAATAATCGAAATCCATAAATCAATTTAAGCTCACCCATCAAACTCATTTCAAAATCATTTTGCATCATTTTGAAAATTCAGTACTCAATTAATTTCTTGAAGATCCAAATATAATATCATTAGTGTGAATTTTTAATACTAAAAAATCTTTTGAAATTATTTTAATAAAAATATTGGGATTATATATTCCTTTATTTAAACTTTTATAAATCAATAATTAATTGTTTCTATAATACAAATATCTAGGAGGTTATTTTAAAACATATAAATATTTTCTTAATTTAAAAAAATTATATGGAAAGTGATGTTTTTGAAAATAAGGGGTTTTATCAGAAAAAAAATTCAACTATATAACCATTTTGGAATTCAATATAGACTTCCATTTGATATAATTTTAAATTAAAATGTGCTTCATAAGAAAGAAAAATTCTTATGGATTCAATCCTAGATATTGGTGCAAAGGATTATTCATAAATAATACCTTCCTCTTAAATATATCCTTATCCAACCAATATAGATTTAATTCTAATTATAGTTCTTAAATCACGTACCTTGTTCCTAAACACCAATTTATTTCAAATGGTTATGTAGTCCTTAGGTCTTTCAGCTAGTTCCCATAGTCTATTCCTTTCTAACTAATTTAGCTCTTCTTACATTTCTATTACCTAAAAATCATCATCGATTTCTCTTGTGATGTTCTTATGTTCAAGATGTGACAATAAAGTTTTATGTTCAACCTAATTTCTAAGAGAATATCTAGTATAAGCTAGTTTATATAGATTACCTACTACAGTATCTACAGGGTGGTCTCTATGAGTCCCAAAATATCTAGGAATAAAAGTATTTGATAATCCATTTTCTTCTATAGTTTCAAGTTTAACTATTCTTTAAAACATGGATATTTTTCTATAGTTTTGACAGAATTATCACTCGATTCAGCATTGATATATAAATAAGAAAGTTCATACTCATGTTTTTTGTAAATAGATCTTAGGTTAATTTGGATATATTTTATAAAATTTAAAATGTACAAACTTTTCAAAAATCCTAGTACATTTATTAAATACACCGTATGATTTAATAGATGTTGAATTATAATAAAAACTCATTTATCACTTTTGGATGCAAATTTTTCTAAATTCACTTTTGTATTGAGTATAAATACTTTACAACCAAAAACTATAAATTAATTAACTCTTGGTTTTCTACTATTCCATAATTCAAATAGGGTTTTCTTTAAAATAGTTCAAATTAAACTTCTATTAATAGTATATAGTAAGTTATATTTTCATCCTCTTCCCAAAAATAAGTAGGGAAATTATACTCATTAACCATTCTTTGGGTAATTTCTTGAAGGGTTCTATTTTTTCTTTATACTACACTAGTCCTATTAGTAGATAAGTTCTGATTATTTCTATATTTTGAGCATAGAGATTCAAAATCTTGTTTTTCAAACTCACATCCATGATCACTTCTTATGGCCTTAATTATTATTCCACTAATATTTTATATATATTTTTCATACATTGAAAAATAATAACAAGATTCACTTTTGTGAGATTGAAATAATATTTTGGTGTATCTAGAAAATTCATCTACCAGATCATAAGCATAGTGCTTTTTATTTAAGATTTAAATTTATAGAGGGTCCAAAAAATTCCATGTGAACGAACTCTATTAGTTAAGAAGTTGAAACTTATTTATTTATTTTTTAAAATATATATTATTTTATTATCCCTTTTGACATGTTTTACATTTTCAATTATAAATTTTAGTTCAAGGAGATCCTTAACTAATCCTTTTATAGTCATCTTTATAAGTGAGTTAATGTTTCAATGGACTAGTCGCTTTTTCCAAATATGTGATTCTTTGTGAAATTCACATAAACAAGAAATATTGTGGTAAATTTAATAATTTAAATCAATAATATTAACATTAGAATTTTTCATGGTAGTAAATATTATAAATTGTTGAGAATCATAAACATTATAGGCATTATTCTCAAATTTAACATGGTAACCATCATCACATAACGGTGTCATTATAAGAATATTATATTTAAATACATATATAAATAAACTTTAGAAATAAAAATAGTATTATATTTACCAATTTGTCCACGTTCAATTATTTTTCCATTGGTATTGTCAACAAAAGTGACATATCCTCCATCAACTTTAATAAGATTCTTGAAACTTGAGTAGTCCCTAGTCCTATATTTATAACATAAAATATTCAAATACCATAAGTGCTTATTAGTATTGTTCAATCAATTTCCCTACAGAAAAGTTTAAACAAGTAATGATTTTGGTACACATATTTTCTTGGGTCAACAAATGTTAGTAATTAGGGATTTAGGAATCAAGAATTCTTTAATTGGTTTACCAAAAAACAATTTAGGATTTTAAAAAATATATCATGTTAGGTATATGAGAATAAATATTTTTTACTGAATTAGTAGAAGTAAAACTAGGAAAAATCTATTATTATAAATTTTCCTCTTTCTAGGTTGACTGTAGTGTATTTTGGAATGTTTTTATTACCAAGAATTTGAGTTAGAGTTTTTATAACATTATTAAATAATTTAATATCCTTATTTAATTGTTAAATATACATTTTAAGCTCATTTTTTTCTTTTTATAGTTGATAATTCTTACCCTTCTATATATCACAATCAGATTTCAAATTTATAGATAAAATGCATAGCTTCTTTAAAAATTTATAGTTATATTTAATATTGTTAAATATTTTTTCCATCATATTATAGTATTTTAATAAAAAAATCACCAGACATATTTTCATCACTATTTTCATTCTCATAAATATGGGAAATATGTTCAGGATATACTAGAAAAATATTTGATACCTTGTATGTGTCTTCCATGAAATACTTGTTAACTCTATTATTTCTATCTTCTCTTCCTGATTTAGAATTAGTTGAAAATCATTATAAGGAAATCTAGGTGGAATTCATAGCCTTTTATAATATTTTACCTATTTTATCATACTTTTCCTTATATTTTATCTTGATACAGTCTCCTTTAATGTTTTATTTCCTTTTATGATCATCCTAGATTGTTTCATTAGTGGATTAATCTGTTTCCACTCTTTTCTATAATTTACCTTATTATCATACATACCTCTATAATTGGATTTCATGAAGAATTTATTATTCTTTTATAACTTCTAGAATCTTCTAGATAAATAATCCAGTTCCCCATCACTGTTAGGGAGTGACTCTTTATCACTTGAATTGTTATCTTTGATCTTTTCTTTATTGAATTGAGTTAGAATTCATGAAGGATAATGACTTCCTACTAGGTTCATGATACTCTTACTTATTTTATCTAAGTTACACCCCATATATATCATTAGTTTTAAAATAAAATCCATAAATGGTAGTGCACTAATGTCAGGGTATTCAGTGATTGAAGCTGAAGTTCCTTACCATGTTTGGTATACATCTTAGCGATCACATCACTTGATCATTATCATTAATTTTTTTCAATGTTCAGGAATCATATTGACTATTTCATTGAACTAGATATACATATTATAAATGGATCCATCGTAATTCATTTTTAAATTATCATATTTAATAGTATATGTATTTGAATACATTTCTTTAACATTTGAGGTTTGTCGATGAGAAATATCTAGTGTATACCATATTTCAAAAGTTTTTGAACAAGAATATATTGTGTTAAATTAATATTATCTTAAAGAATCTAGTAATTAATTCATTTCTTTACAATTTGAATCATATGTAACTTTTACAATATCACCCCATATTTTTTCTGCTTTGGGAATTTCATTTTGTTTATCGAATTGCAGTGCAAATATCAAATATCATGCTCTTGATATTAATTTTCATATTTATTTTCCATTGATAAAAATTTATTCTATTAAAATAAGGAGGTAATTTAGTGGAATATACCTTAAGCCTAATATTATCCATCAAGATATAAATTTTGATATAACATAAATTTAAATATTTTTTTGTAAATTTTGATCACAGTAAAAAGATATTTAAAGAGCCTCAGATACTAAATATTGGTCAGAGTGGAACACTGAAGGGGGGGGGGGTAATTTGATTTTCCAATTAAAATTTCTATTAAAAACAATTTAAAATTTATATAAACTAATTTCACAAAATTTCCAAGTTAACTAAAATAGTAGAGTTATATAATTTGATTTTTTTTAAAAGATTATAAAAATCCTAATCAAAAATTTGTCAAAATATTTTATATAATACTTTAACTTTTGAAACAGATTTAATTGAATCAAAACAATTATATAAAACACATGTTAAATAAAACTATTAGAGTAGGATTTAATTATATAGTGTAGAAAATAGAGTATTTAAAAAAAATAAATCACTATGAAAATAAACAAGGGTTTAAGTCATGATCAAAGACCTAAAGCCCTCAACTTGGAAACCACCTGTTGTTAATAAGTTTATTATAAAATAAACTTGATCCACAACCTGGATCAAGATTTCAAAAATAGAACACAAGGCTTTCAAAGAACAAATTCTCTTACAAGGTTCTTCATGGGAGTAAATAATGATAATTATTGTATGCAACCAGACTAGATTACATGAAACCACTTCTACAGTTATACTTTGTAGTAAAAAAGAACATATTTGAAAGGGGGTGTCAATAAATCTCTAATTTATAGAAAGAGACAATTTTTATAGATAAAAATAGTAATTCAAAAACATATCTCAAAAGATAAATAAACAGAGTAGGCTAAATTAGTTTTGGAGAGTAGAGTATGATGTTCTATTGTTCTATAGAATATTATTCTCCAATATTTTTTTTATTTTTATTTTAATTGGACACGTTTAGTTCTTTTGAAGTTTCATAAAATTTTCATTGAGATGATTGTATCGCATAAATTTAAAAAAAAGTAATTGTTCTTTATTTTCATTCAGGAAAAGTTTGTGTGTATTTCTATTCATATTAGTATATTATTTATCTTATTTTTGATATGTATCTTTGATATTTTAAGGTATTTCTCCAAAAACTATCTGTTGAGAAATCATCATGAATATCCTTATATTTTGGTAAAACATATAGTTCATTATATTATTCTAATGGTAATTAATTTTTCACATAAAAAGTAGTTGGATTAGTATTAATAAAATACTAACATTATACTCACATTTAGTTACAGTCATCTTAGATTTTTACATGTCAACGTCTATGGTGGAAGTCACTTTATGATGTGACACATCAGCATCCAAATCCCCATTGATGGTTTCTTCCATAATTTTAATATTTTAATATTCTATATGGTCGATTGTTTTTTTTTTGGTTGATCAAATGAACTTATGATTGATTAATATGGTCTTATAGTCATTTTTTCTGTACTTGTGGTTGATTACTTAAAACCCACAGAAATTCCAATAATTTTTTTCATTATAAATATTTTTTCATGGGTGCTTCATTTGTTCATATAGTCGCTCCATTAGTTTGTGATATCTTTGATAGTTGTGTGGTCACTTTGATTTTGCATTGCAGTTATGATTTATCATGTAGTTGATCCAATTAGATTTTCAATTGATCTATACCTTTTTAACTGAGACCTTGATGGTATCTTGTGATAACGTGTTGTTATTAAATTCTTATGTTCACTTGTTTATTCTCTCATAATTTCAACATGGTCAGTTAGAGTAAACATGTGGTCGATTTCTTTCAAAATAGTCATAATTTTCATGAAATGAATTTTAATTTCATAAAATATAAAAGATTATAATTAACATAAACATGATTTTTTATTACTAAAATAATGAATTAATTAGACTAAGATAACACTTTTTATTATAACAGTATTAGTAGGTGGTCTAATGGAATAGCAGCAATGGCAGGATATTTTTCAAATGGTAGAAAAATTATTCCCCCAATGGTAGTAGACCAACGGTAGAAAGATAATAGTAGTATATTGACAGTCACATATATTGTCATAGAAAGACTGGTATCACATGGTTATAAGAATATCATATGATGGTAGTAGGTGTCTTTCGGTAGAAAATATAGATCTAGAAACTTGATGGAAGAAGGTTTCTTCTATCTATTAGTAGAATAATTTTCCATGCACTTACATTTCAATTCATAAACCAAATATATTTTAGTATAGTATTTTTCTAGATTAAATTTAAAATTGAATAAAAATTAAAAAATAATTAAAATTACCTTGAACAATTTAATTCTAGATTAATTTAAAATTCCATTTTAAAATGTATTAGTTCCAAAAAAATGAATATATCATTTCAAATTCATCAATTGATCTAATTTTCAGTGAAATCCAAAATTCTCCAAAGTCATAAAAATGATTGAATACCTATGATTTCAATAAAATTATGTTTGGTTTCAAGAAATAATTCAAAACATTGAGCACTTCTACACACATCACTCCCCCACACGTGAAGTATTGGACTCCTAGGAGATTTTATCGTTGAATTCCAAAAAAATGATAATACTTCCAAGAATTAAATACATAGACATAATTAAATAATATTAAATAATTCCTCCTATTAATGGACATGCCTCTTGTGTTACTTTTACTCAATATTTTACTTCTATTCACATTCAAATTTCAGTTCCATTCGTAAATTTGACATATTTTAGTGGAATTTAAATTTTAACAATTAGCACTTCCATTTTTTGCAGCTTTCTAAAACGAAATTCATTTTCACACTTAATTAATACATATTAAATCAAATTTTGGTAATTTTATTCTTCCTTTCATCTAGGTTCAATATCCATATCACCTAAATGAATTCATTTTTGACAAATGATCACTTTATTATTTTTTTTAAAAAAATTCACATCCATGTATGTGTGAGGAACTGTTAAAAATAAATTATTAAATATGTAATGATGGATTAAACTCACTATCCCAGATCCATTTTCTCATAGATTAATTATAGGATTCTAATTTATCATTTTCCTCCAGGTTTAATGGACTTATATTAATGTTTTTATAGGGAGTATTTCTGATGTGTTATTCAATTAAAAATATAAGTTTACTTGATATTAAGTTCACAATTATGATGACCACATGTCATAATTTTTCTTCCATAAATATATTTTCAAATTTCACTTCATTTTCCTAGTTCTAAAAATAATTTCCATATAACATAGGTTATATTCACTCATTAGTCATTCACATTCGGTTATTAAAATCAACATAACCATTAGATATATCATGGAACTTTAATAAAGAAGATATATTTAATTTGAATTTTTTATCCATCTTTTTTTAATTTTTTCCTTTTTTTCATTTTATTTATTCACACTCCAAAAATCTAAAAATAGGAGAATAAATAAATTATGTATATATTTCTAAAAATGGATTTGGAATTTTGTTTTTTTGTTTGAAAACTAAAATTAAAAATAGAAAAGGGCTATTAATATCTTAAAATACTACATTTCTCTACCACACGCATGATTCATATACAATTACCTTAAATTTATATCATATATTTATTAGGGAATGTAGATATTAAATGATCAGATCCAAACTATAGTGAAGGAAAGTGACAAACTGGGTTTTATTTATTTGATAGTAGTAAGTAGGATTTTTGACTCCTCTATTATTTCTTTATAAGGATCTTCATGAAAATAATTTAACTTCTTATCATTCACCTTGAAGGGCCTCTATGTTTTATCTCCCTGGATTTAAATTTCACCAGATAGAAAAATGTTAGTTGTTTTATATGGTACAGTATCCTTCGAATGATTTTTACTAGGCATCATCTTCCTTTTTGAAAAGTGCAGTAACAATTTGTATCCAATTTTAAAGTATCAATTATAGGTAAGTATGTCAATGATTGACTTTTTATTTTCCCTATATAATAGTGGATTCACATATAGTTCCGTTATTGATTCCACTAGTTCCATAATTTATATATTCTTATTATATTTAGTATTTAAATTATAGGATAACTTATTTGGAATCCTAGTAGGATTTATTATATAGATTTATAGAAAATTCGTTATTTCTTACATCCTATATAGGTAAGTTATAGGTGTTAATAATAAATTTGATTGAATTTTATAAATATTTCTCCCCAATATCTTTATGTTGTTCAACACACAAAACAGATTCCATATTAATCTTTATTTCAAAAAAATCAAATGTAATATCATGAGGCTCTAAATCCTTTCTTAATATAATTATATCATCCAAAATTCTAATTTATTAATCAATAAAAAAATTAAATTCAAAATGGTTCACCATAAAAGAAGTTTGTTCTCATGTGGACATTTCATTGAATCAAGTATGTTAAAATCAATTATTTATTCGCCAAGGGTAATGGAAAGTGTAATTTCACTAAAATTTATTATTTTCATAGTGATCATGAGTAATATCCTACCTAAGATAAGGGGGAATGATTATTACCTTTTTCTTCTTCCATATTTAGTATGTATAAATTGTTATGAAACAAAAATCCTTGTACACCCACTAGTACATTTTTAAAATACCTACAAGGTATGCAATGGCTCATTTGTAATGTTTCACAACCAATTTGGTGGGATTGAGTTCTCTTATTTATATATATAAATAAAATAAGTAAGTTATAACATTAATTGATACTCCTAAATCAAAAAGTTTATTGGAAAATTAAGATATTCTATGGTACAAGTGATATAAAAAGATACTTAGATCCTAGAATTTCTATGGGATTTGTGGGGATGCAATCATAGAAACATTTTTACATAGTATTTCATTTATTACCTTTTAATATCATACTTCTATTTCACATGTATTTGATAAATTTATAATACCTTGTAATCCATAATATGGCCTCCAGTAGAGGGGTGTTGATCTTTACTTTTTCAAAAACTTATATAATTTATTGTTTCAATTATTCTTCATTGGTTTTCTTGGTGCTTTCATCATTTAATTGAAGGGGGTCGGGGTTGATGTGGATCTTTTATTTTGTATTTTATTTAATATTTATTCATAGGATTTGTTTCCAGAAGAACATTCACTTTAGGTTTTTTTAGGGGTAAATATTTTAGGTTCATTATATTGTTCACTTCTATTTTATTCTAAGAATATTAATTCTTCACCGGTCCCTAACTCATTTCCACCCATTAATTTAATAGAACTAACATTTCATATGGGATTAAAAATTTATTGGGTAGTAATATTACTTAAAACTTTGTTTTCAATTAATTGATTTTAGTAAGGATCTGATCATTGGACTTCACAATTTCTTTCATCTGGTCCTCTAGTGAGGGTTCTTAAGATTTCCATAGTCGGTAGCTTGTAGAAGGTTGATAATTCTATATTTTAAATGGTGTTGGTTGGAAATTTTGTTGGAAACCTTTTCAAAATGGTTTCCTATGATGTTTTTTTAAAAATATATTCTGGATGTTGGATTACTCTATACTTATTTGATTATATCTTGGTTGTTTTTGGTATGGTCTTTGGAACATGGCTTCAGAGTTTTCTTATACTTGAGGAAAACCATCAGAATAGTGGTCTGGGGATTAATAGAGATAGAAACCATGAGGGAGTATATTCGTTGATGTCTCCTAATCCTTTTTCAAATCTAATTTATTCACAATTGAGTTTAGTTCATTAATTATATCAAAAAAAAGATATCTTGAACCATTCACTTCATGTACTCCCTTGTGGTAATTCTCATGAAAAATTGTTGGGAGTTATTGGAAGTTTATTCGATCAGATATATGACTTCATTAGGGGGTGGGGTTCAATTATTGTTCCTCTAGATGAATCATCCAAAAGGTTTTAGTAACCATTCATAAATCCTTGTTTATATAATACCAAGAAATGATTTTATTCACATGTTTAGTGTGTGTGTGAGTTTGTTAATCCATTGAATATATCCTAACACACATAAAGGGTATCTCCACATGATTTTTTGATTCCATAAGTCTCATTACTCATCTATAACTCCTTAATATTGGTAAGTAGTTTTGGAGGAAGGATTAGTTCAGTTCATACCAGGTAGTGATCTCCCTAGGTTGGATTTTGTACAACCACTCCTTTGAAAATCTTTTAAGGGATAAAGGAAATTCCTTTAGGTTGATCTAAGCCTTTATGGATCCTATTGTTTATAATCCATTGGATATTACTCAAAATTCTCATAGATTATGGTTAGGGTATTCTCTTGACAAATGATTAAACTTAGGCAACTGACTTATCATTTTATTTTTAATCTCACAATCCTATTAATTATTAATTTATAACCATCACTTGTTGTTTTTGAAATTAGGTTCATATAGTTCTCTTAAAGTTTTATTTAATTGAACCTAATTATATTCCATGTTTTATATTTTTAAAGTGACACTATTAGAAGTGAAAAAAATATAAGGAGGATTCAGTCAATGGGATAGTGAAAAAAATCCATTTCCAATTCCTCTATAATTCCCAAAGTCCAAATTATTTCCAGAAAAGTTTACTCAACATATGGATCAAAACTAATGAGGTGAGATGGATTAGATATGTTCATTTTTGGAAATCATTTTTAAAATAAAATTAAAACAAATACATTATAATCCTCAGTGATGGTGTTAAGTTTTATGAGTCACTAGTCATGGGGTACACTTCAAAACAATTTTTGAACCCAAGAAAAATGTAGTAGTAGTAGGACTCATGTTTGTCTTTGGAGAGGACAGTGATATGTGTGTTTTTATATATATATATTTGGGTTAAGTTAGTGAATAAACTAATCAAAATAAATTATATTTGTTTAAAATTTGATTTTAAAATTAGTTTCCTGACCTTAGATCATCCCCTTATCTTTAATGTTAAATCATTATTCCAATTTATATTCTCCTTTTTTCTCTATAAACAAGTGAAATCTCACTTAATTTTTTTGCCAAGAATTTTTAGTTTAATAGTATAGATGTAGTGATCATTGAAGACTCCAATCACCACTATCCTAGTAATTGGATATCTCTAATTACCCTTAAGTCAACCCAGTGGTCATGATTAAAAGAAATTAATAGGACCTAAGTGGCTTGTGTGTGTGATCTAGTAAATAAGGGAAGAAAAATTCAAAGTGTTAGAATAAGAAACTTAAATATTATCAGTATAGTTAAAATAAATCTATAGGTTTATAAAAGAGAATAAAATATTTAAAATATAGAATTCATTAATAAGGGATAGGTAGAATCTCTATAACTTATCCACTAAGAGATTATTATTCCATCCCCAGATTTATTACAAAAATAAATTATGGAAAGAAAAAATATTAGCAACAGAATGTGATTACAGTTCATCCTTCAAGAGAGATAGATTCTAAGAGCCAACGAACATAGTTAATAGTTCACTATTTAAATAATAAAAATCATAGATCCTTGGAATGCTTCAAAAATAATCATGTGAGTAGAACTAGTATCTTCAAATTCTTTGAGGGACTCGAGCAATGTTCCTCAATGTTAGTGCCAAGTAGTTTCTTTTTATTCATTAGGTTATTGAAAATTTAAAATATAGAGGGTATTTATATAAGTATTGATGAACATTTACATGGTATTATGAACTCATGTTACCTTTATTAAAGTGAACCATTATGAAAGTGTAACATCCTGCCCCATCCCATTGGCTTGAGGGGGTGAAGGAATTCTACTTGGCCTTAAGAAATGTTCCCTGGGTTCCAAAGGCTGGAAAAAAATCCAAGGGGTTAAACAATCATTGGGGAAAAATTTTACCTTAATATAAAATCAAGTAACCAAATCTTCCATTTCCCAAAAAGCTACATGATACATGTCAAAAAGACAACCCAACCCATACATTACCAAGAGTCAACTAACTATTCCATAAAGATTCCCAAATTCCAATAAAACCAAACCAAATATCATAGTACCAAGTAGATGTATACACAACTCAACACAAAATAAATAGGACACCATACATAGCTCCACACAAAGCTCCATGCTCCAAGCACCAGAAAATCACCAAAGCATTATGTCGAACCGCTAGCAAAATGAGATGCTTCACCCTTACCTGTATCCCAGAATACAACATCTGCAAATGCACCCAAGTGCCAAATTAGTGTCGAGTAATAATAATCAATAAGATTTACCAAATTAATTCCCTAAACATGCCACTAGGATAAGACTGATGGCACATTTATATAAAAAAATTTATATAAAACAAATGGAACAACAACTTGAAACAAGCCAAACACTCATTTACCAATCCATTTTCACCCAAATGCCCACAACACATAGGAAATACAAACAAAATTACAGAAACATTTACCATTTCACATTAGCACAATCATTCCCATCTTGCAAAACATTACACAACAAAGGAAACCAAAACAGTGGAACTTCGGTCCAACATGTTTACTATATTTCCAACTAGTGGTGCTTCCCAGCCACTATCCATAACGGTGGGTCTTCTGTCCACTATCCATCACCTTTTATAGTGAGACATCCCACCCAATTCCACACAATAAACACAATCCGTAACAATTAATCAACCAATAAGCATAAATCACCATGTCCACATAATAAGCACAACCATTTTCAACTCATGATAATTCACTTCGGTAAATCACCCATTTATTGAAGACACCTTCTACCATTTTCCATGACACATCCCATTCCAATAAAAGAACATTTTTATTGAAAATATTTTCACAAACCATTTTCATAATCCAAAACAAGCACCAAATTTTAAAATCTATATTTTAAAACCACATAATAATACCCCTCTTTCAACCATATCCCATTTCATCCTAAAATCCCCAAATCTTCACCAAATGGGTTTCCCACCAAGATCTCACACATCATATTCACAATTAATTTAAATAAAAATAAATTAATTGAAACCAAAACAACTTTTTCTAACCAATTGGAGTTGTGATAGAATCCAACTACCTTTAGGGTTCTAGCAAAATCGACCCACAAGAAACCACACCACAAATCCAAAGAACGCACCACCAAAACCGCTCTAGATATTCTTACCTATAATCAAAAAGCCCTAAAATCATAACTTTAAGCCACAAAAACCCTATATCTACATGAAAATAATGTAGATATAGAAACCCGAGTGTGAGGGAGGAGTATATCTACATAAAACCAAATGGAAACCAAGAGAAGAGACTTACCTGGGAGAAATCATCTTCAAACCACCGTGAAAATCCATTGAATAACTTCCAAAATTAGTGGGAGATCCTCTCAAACCACTGAGAACCAAAAATCCTAAGTGAGTCTCAAGTGGGAGAAAATTTTGAGTGAAATTAGTGAAGCTTGAATGAACTTAGATTTAAAAAATCCCCTTTTTTAGTGGTCACACGGCTATCCTGTATGGTTTTGAAAACCGTACGATAACCATATGCACGCCACTACCTCAAGAGAAGGGGTCCCACATGGTTTTCTTGCATGGTTTGTAAAACTATGCATAGACCATGTGAATACCACTATCTCCCCTTGCACTATTACCTAGAGAACCTGCACAGTTTTCCCTAACCGTGCTCAAACCGTTCACCCTTAGAAAAGCCACAAAAATTATTCAAAACCATTCCAAACTCTCCCAAGCTCTTCCCAACTCATCCCAATCACATTAAACACATAAAAATTCAAAAAAAGGATACATAACTCAACTCAGGGGTGATACATTCTCCCCAACATTGGACTTTCAGTCCTCATAAAGTAGAGAACCATATCTTTTCTGAAAGAGCTCAGGTCATTTTTTTCCATCTCTTTCTCCCACTCTAAAGTCTCCTCCCAAATCTAGCCATGTTTCCACAAAACATGAACTAATCCAATGATTTTACCACTCAAGACTTTGTATTGCCTATCCACAATTCGTACCGGTACATGCACCAAAGAAACATTTGGTTCTAGATCAACATGATCCTAAAGAATCATATGGTCATGATCTGGATGATTCTTTTTCATTTGCAACACATTAAACACATTGTGCACCACACTAAACTGTGGTCGAAATGCTAACCGATAATCCACCTCTCTAATCCTCTCAAGTTTCTCAAAATGCCCAACATACCTTTGAGATAACTTACCGTGCTTTCTAAACTGATGATGTCCCAACCTAGGAGAGATTCTAAAGAACACATGATCACCCACCTCGGATGACAAAGTTCATCGACGATGGTATGAATACAATTTTTGATGACTTTAATCCATCTCCATCCTCTTTCTGATCAACTTTATCTTCTCCATAGTATCTTGGAAAAGTCTTAGTCCGATCATCTAAGTCTCACCTATTTCCACCCAATATAGTGGAGAACGACACGGATGCCAATACAAGGCCTCAAATATAGCCATATGTATCAAATCCAGATAAGTGTTATTATAGGAGAACTCCACCAAAGATAATTCCTCATCCTATAAACCACTAGAATCCATCACACAAGCCATTATAATATCCTCCAAAGTTTGTATCATCCTCTCAGATTGGCCATCCATCTAAGGATGATACACCATGATCATCATCAATTGTGTCCCAAGGGTATGCTGTAAGTATTTCCAAAAACGAGATGTGAACCTTGGATCTCTATATTATATATGTTGGCGCCAAAATAATATGGCATGAAAGAAAAGAAAGAAAAGGAGGCTGGCGCGCTGCCTCGTGAAGCACCGACGCGAAGCACCCACGCGAAGCACCCACGCGAAGCCCCGCCGCGAAGCGCCCCGACCATCACGGCCCAGCGAAGCTCCAGAGGCGGCAATCCTCCGCGAACGCATTTGACGTTCACGAGCCGCCACGAAGCTCCATAGGCAGTAATCCTCCGCTAACGCATTTGACGTTCGTGAGCCACCGTGAAGCTCCAGAGGCGGTACCCTCCGCGGACGCCGTTGATGTTCGCGAGCGCGCCGCGAAGCACCTGAGGCGGCGCGCGAGTTCTACTTCGCGGCGTCCCTTGCCTATAAATACTGGACTCCCCCTGAGTCCCAAAAGACGGACAATCCGACCTGTTGGCTTCTCCTCTCCTGAATCATGAGGCACTCTTTGCCTTGGGAATCATGAGCTCCGTGAGGTACTTCTACTTCGCGAGACGCCTCTACATTGTCTCGTTTTGAGCCCCTCTTCCGAAAGGGATGCCCTTCGCGAAGCTCAAGGGAATTCGTGAAGGAAGGGGATTCCCAAGGGAACCCAGGCAGTCGTGGAGCGTTTATGCTTCGCGAAACACCCAACCCATGCTAGTGATCCCTATGCTAAGGTAGGATCGCTACACATCGCGAAGCACACTGCTTCGCTGGACCCTGCTTCGCGAGGCACCCCTTCTTCACGAGGCAGTGCTCCGTGAACACTGTTCCACTTCGCGAAGCACCTTCCACTCACACCTATGCCCCATGCTAAGGCCAAGGCACTCCACTTCGCAAAGCACACTCCTTTGCTTAGCAGTTCCTCTTCACGTACGACCCTCCAGGTTTGCACGATGTGATTTCAAAGTCCCATGGACAATACCACCCGTAGCGTTGCTTCGCCTAATGCTTCTTCGCATAGGCACGCTAACGGCTATTGCTTCTTCGCATAGCCACGCTAACATGGACCCCTTGATGGTTCGTTCCACAACCCCCCTTGACCATGGCCTTACTGGTACCTTCCCTTCCCCAAGGACCAGAGGGTACCAGTTATGTAAGTCCTAGGGGTGTGGAGTGAACCCACCTCGTCCGAGCTACAGGACGTTAAACTGCCAAGCACCACATCCTCAACACATGACGTTAAACTGTGACCCAACCTCGTCTCCCTCACGAAGGGTCCCCCCAGCTCGAACATTCTTTACACCACTCGTCTCCATGAGAATGGAATCACCCATCCACAAGGGATGATATCCTCCTTATTGGAGTGGCGTATGTTCGTAGGAGAAGGGCGACCCTAGTTCTCCAACGGATGGCTGCACCTCTGCATCTCCGTACTTCCCCACTACCAAGGTCAGTGGAGGGCGTGATAGGGAATGAGGCACCTCCCATCATTGGACCAAGGTCCATCTTTCCTGCACTTTGTCGCACCATGGGCCTCCATCCTGGAGTAAGTCCCAGCACCATGGGCCGCCTAACGCGTAATCCCCTCTTCGCTTCTCACAGATGCATCCTTCGCGCCGTGATCGTCAGGTCCTTGCAACCTCTTGTTTCTCACACCGAGCATGAATCACGTGGGCTTAGAGTGAGCACCGACCCTGGCCCCCACCCACAGTGAACTATGAGGACTTTGATCCGTGTAAAGGCATGGTACGTAGGAAGCCTCCATGAGGATCAAGCCCACCCGTCATCTATTCACGTCGGGTCCCATTCTCATCCAGCACGACGTTAAACTGCATTCCGGTCCAATGGCAAGCCGTTGCGACCCATCCTAGAGAACTACAAGGACTTTGATCCATGTCAAGCCATGGTACATAGGAAGCCTCCATGAGGTTCAAGCCACATTGCTCGGTCGTTCATTCACGTCGAGTTTCACCCTCATCTAGCATGATGTTAAACTATATGCCCCTCCCTTTGTCCTGCATGACATTAAATTGCACACCTATCACCACCTGAACTACGAGGTCTTTGATCCATGTCAAGGCATGGTACGTAGGAAGCCTTCCAAAGGTTCAAGACCACCACCCATTGGACCAAGGTCCACTTTCACATCGGTTCGCCGACAAAGCCCCATTTGAACTACGAGGACTTTGATCCATGTCAAAGCATGGTACGTAGGAAGCCTCCATGAGGTTCAAGCCACATTGCTCGGTCGTTCATTCACATCGAGTTTCACCCTCGTCCAGCAAGACGTTAAACTATATGCCCCTCCCTTTGTCCTACATGACATTAACTGCACACCTATCACCACCTGAACTACGAGGTCTTTGATCCATGTCAAGGCATGGTACGTAGGAAGCCTTCCAAAGGTTCAAGCCCACCACCCATTAGACCAAGGTCCACTTTCGCGTCGGTTCGCCGACAAATCCCCATTTGAACTAAGAGGTCTTTGATCCATGTCAAGGCATGGTACGTAGGAAGCCTCCACGAGGTTCAAGCCCACCCATCATCCAATTCACTTCGTGTTCCACCTACGTCCAGCATGACGTTAAACTGCATTTCCTAATCCGAACTACGAGGACTTTGATCCATGTCAAGGCATGGTACGTAGGAGGCCTCCCGGAGGTTCAAACCCAACAAACATTGGCCCAAACCGTCTTTTTGTCGGTGTGCCAAGCCCCCAATTTTCAGTGAACTACGAGGACTTTGATCCGTTTCAAGGCATGGTATGTAGGAATCCTCCCAGAGGTTCAAGCCCATCTCCCATCGGACCAAGGTCCTTCATTTACGTCGGTTCGTCGACACCCACCGCCCGTCGTTTATTCACGTCGGGTTCACTACTGTCCCGCATGATGTTAAACTGTATTCCATCAATCCTTTGAACTAAGAGGACTTTGATACATGTCAAGGCATGGTACGTAGGAAGCCTTCCAGAGGCTCAATCCCACTACTAATTGGACCAAGGTCCACCCTCACGTCGGTACGCTGATGATGCCCATCAGACCAAGGTCCACCTTCATGTCGGTTCTCTGACACATCAGACCAAGATCCACCTTTACGTTGGTTCGCTGACGACATCCATCGGGCCAAGGTCCACCTTCATGTCAGTTCACCGGCACCATCTCGGACTACATGGACTTTGATTCCCTGCCACGGGGATACGTAGGAAGCCTCTTCAAGGTTCAAGCTCAACTTCACCATCGCCCCTGCGATGGTCCCATTTCACTCCCCCTCCGTTCCATTCATCAACCTATCACCCATCCCGATTCTCACTCAGACCGTCTTATCCCGGTGAGACCATGTCGGTACGCTCTTCTTCACAGCCGCCCATGGGCTGGCCCCGGTATCGACATCCCTTCAAGGAGAATCCCTCAATCCAATCTATCCTAGAAAATGCTCTGGTTGGGTTGATCCGTCTCCGCTAGACGTTAAACTCACGACATACCCTGTGTTAAAAATGGGAAGCTGAGGAAAACCTCAGATATGTGTCTATGGAATATAATTCCCCGCACTCGATGTGGGATGTCTCGGGCTTCCACACCCTCAAGAAGCCCTGTGACCAGGGATAACAGACAGACATGCCATGTTCCCCAGCATCCAGACACGCTACTGATGCCTCAACGTGACTACTCCCCCAACTGAAGGTTGTTGCCCGGACCGGACCCTTTGGAATGTCCCGACAGAAGCAGTGTAATTAACCGGCGTCCATGGAAACATGGCACTAGGAAGAGTTTCACGAACTACGTATTAAATCTATGAGGGAGACCCGGACTAGGTGACGTGTTCTGAGGAGGAATCCACAGGAGGAAGAACCGACATCCCATCATCCCGTTTCGATCAAGGAGCAGATGTCCCTGAATAAGGAGCGAATTCTGCCCGCCTTTGGAAAGCGGGAATGCGGGGAAACAAAGCGCCACGCGTCCTCCTCCGCGGACGGAACGGACTTGCGCGTGCACCCCGGAGAAAGAGTCAAAAACAGAAATGGTGAACCCGACGTGATGTTCTTCTCCTCAATATGGAGATTAGTAGCGTTCGAGACACCAGTAGATTGACGTGCCACCGGATCCAGACATTCGGCGCCTGGTCCCGCCAAGCAAATAGCGGGCCTGTCGTGAAACTCACCGGAAGTCGGGGCAGTAGAACTTGGGGCACTCCGTTCTGCAGCGTGCTAGCATGGATCCTTCTTACAGACGCAGAGAATGGAAGGACGATGGGGCACTGGCTGTCAATCCTTTTCCTCTCAGTACTGATGAGTTGATCACTTCGTTTCTCAGGAACCAGGTTGCTGTTACAAAGACGTGATCACCATCCGCTCCTCGCCCACGCAGGGGCAGGGGAAACACCGCCACGGCCACCCCATGTAGCGCCGCTACCGCCACGACGGCCGCCACATCGTGGAATACGGGGCGCCCACGTCCCCTTTCCCCATCATAGGTCATCCAGCGAAGGTTGCTCAACAACCTCGTGCACAGGTACGAGGAAGAAGGGGTCATCCCAACTCGGGATATGGCCCGCCTGGACCTGGAGGCCTCCAGGCCCCGCCGTCAACGCCGCCCTAACAGGCCGCGCAGGGAGCCCCTGCTCCCCACCCCAACGTTCAACCGTTTCGGGAGCCTGTCTCTGGAATGCCTTGACGACTCCTCGCCTTACGCTGAAGAGGCAGGCGTCGTCCGGCTCAGCCCGCTCAGGGTCCTGACCCAAGGGCTCCAGGCGAGAGCTCCCGCCCGGCCGCGTCAGTGCCGTCGTCCGGCCCCGCAAGAAGAGCAGGCATGCCACATCCCTGCACCACCTGCGCCAGCTCGCCTGACCCGACGTCAGCACCGGGCCCTGGCTGAGGACGCTCACCCAGGCGCGTCAACGTCGACAGCTACAGTGGCCCGAGCCACCGTCGACGTGCATCGTGAAGCCCCTGTGTACACTGAGCAGGGGCACTCCTTCACCCAACCAGGATTGAGACCCCAACCGCCCCACGGGCAGGCTGGGTTGACTCTCTGGGTTGCAGTCCTGAGTGGTGATCGCCGTGAACTAACCCGCGGTGATGTCACCCCGTACGGAGGTCCTCCCCGTGCCACTACCCCACAGAGCGTGGGCCTTCCCCGCTCCAAAGTTCGTCATGGAGGCATGCCTCGTGCTACCCCCATCCCGAAGGAAGACCTGCCCCGCGGCAGTGACGCTCAGCGCAGAAACCTTTCCCGCATCCACTATACAGGGTATGGAGTCCATCCTCCTGCCCCCAACTGCCGATCTGAAGGGACCATCCATCCGGTCCTTCGTCAACATGGGGACCCTCCCTACCTCCTCTCTGCGACCGGCGAAGGTCCTCCTCGCCCCAGCAACTCGAGTGAAGGTCAGCCTCGCTCCACTCGCATCGACCATGGAGGTCCTCCCCATGCTCCCGCCGGTTCCAACAGGGGCTCCGCCTATATGGGTGTTGTTCATGGAGGTCCTCCCCATGTGGCCTTCGACATTTTCCCTGGTGCCCCTCGCACCCCGGCTGTCTCGAGTGGGGGTCCTCTCTGCCATGGCGCCACCGCCACCCCGAGACCGCTTGGTAGGGATCAACCATGTCCCGAAGAGCCACTCCGGGGCAGGAGAGCAGGTCGTCGCTGCCACAAGAACCCTGGGATGGCCCAGGTGGAGATCAAAAATGCCCGCTTCTCCGACTCGGAAGCGGAATGCGATTCAGCGATGGAAATTTCTCCCGCCTCCTCCATATCAAGGACTGGGGCAGGAACCAGACGCGTTAGCCTCATTCTCCCGGAATTTGAGGTCCACTAGATTCCCATCTCCCTCCGTAGGTACATCCAAGAGGAAGAAATCTTGGGAATTCCGTAGGTCTCAACCGCTCAATCACCGCCTTTGTCACCAGAAGCGCCCTCTACCTCTACCAGAGATCACGGAGAGTAATTTTGGGGGCCAACGACGGTAGAGCGACGACACGACCTGTCGCCGGTAGCCGCGGCTCCCGTTCCGGAAGCTGTGGTTATCAGCCCGTCATATCATGACATCGTGGCCAGGTCACCTCACTCTTCGGAGGATGGCCCGGAATTCGGCGGCCAGTCATCCCGTTCGCCGTATTCTCCACCGTCGAGCTTACTATCCCAGAGGTCCGCCTCGGTACCGCTACCGGTCCCTCAGCCGCCCCCGATTGACGAGTGGGGCAACACAAGGCCAGACCCTGAGTCCGAGCCCAGGAGCTTCTGGAGTATTCTCACAATGGATTACTTCCCAAAAAAGTTCTGGCCGACGGCGGCGCTGAATTTTCGCATACCGGAGTCTCTTACCCCTGAAGAAGTGGGGTGCTTTTGTCGAACCCTATGGGTGACACACTTCCTCCTTCGTTACGAACGGGTGGTGTACCCTAGAAGTCGAGATCACTTCGAAGAAATTGGCGAGCAGTGCCGCCTGGTCGATGTGGCCGCACTCCTTGTGGCCCAGCACCCTGAGTCGCCAGGCCACCAGAGCACCCTTCAACGAAAATGCGTACAGAGTTTTAAAGCACTCCGCAGAATCATCAGGGAATCCACCCCCCATGTGCAAGTCCGTGGTTGGGGACATTATGTCGCTCTCCTCTTCGACCCTATCCGACGGCAGCCCGATTTGCTATGCGACATCGAGGACATGCCCTCGAGAGGGGTCGCGGTCCACATGGCTGACGTCATGGACAAGGAAGATGAGCTTTGAATTCCTTGATGGAGACTTCCCCCCCGAGGGCGCACCGCCACTGCTGGACCCATCAGGGATAGTTACCCGTCAGCAGAGGAATCTGCTAGGCCTTCTCGTACCCACTGAATCGTTGGTACTCGGTCGAAACAATGGCAAGGGTAAGGAGCACGTCAGAACAGTCAAGCACTCTGACCCGTCCACCTCTGTGTAGAAAACGGACTAAGATCCCGAGAAGGCCACGTTACGCCAGCTTCTTGCTGAGCAGAAGAGGCTGGTTGATGAACTCTTGGCCGAGCGCGCCGCAGAGCGACGACCCGACTATGGTAATCCTAGGTCGGGGCAGCAGGGGAAGGAACAATTTCCCCCCAGTGAGATGCCTCCGGGCAATCTTGATCATGCTACTACCGCAGATAGGGCAGAAGCCGGAACGTATGGAAAGAGGGCGCGATACGTCTCGCCAAATCCCCCCGAGCGACGGGGCAATCTAAAGAATCCAGTCCGGGTTCCCCCAGTCGCCTCGCGGGTCGTCCAGCCAGTTGACCCACAAGCGGCCGAAGTCGTCTACCATGTTGAAGAACCTGGAAATGCACTTGTGGTTAGGGATCCCCGTCAAGACAGGGACCCCCACCCAGATGATCTTATCGTGGCGCTCACAGCCTGCCTCGAAGCGTTGGAAACGTGGCAGGTGGCGGTCCCACCGGATAGCAAGCCTTATCCCGCGTGGGTGGATGATATGCCCGCACCTCCGGGTTTTGGGAACCCCACTTTCTCGCCTTTTAATGGGACAGGGGACCTACCGCAGCACTTGGCTCCTTTTTCTTCCAGGTGTGGCCCCATGCTGGGGACCCCGGCTCAGCAAGAAGCCACCAAGCTCCGATGTTTTGTACAGACATTGGAAGGTCTGGCATTCGTCTGGTACAGCCAGCTCCCTATCGGATCGGTGATCGGTTGGGAGGATCTTCGCCGGCAGTTCTTATACCAGTTCAGCTCCACCACACAGAAGACCAGCATTTCATACCTCTTCAAGTGCAAGCAAAGGCCTGATGAGCAGGTTGGAGATTTCATCGCCCGGTGGAAGGGACTTACGTATTCCCTCGATATGCCACTGACTCAGGAGAAACTACTGACGATGTGTGTGGGGAACGTCAAGACAGAGCTGGTACCCTCTCTGATTACCCAGAACTACCCTGGAGGGTTCAGAGATTTCTCAGATAAGGCTCAACGCATTGAGGAAGCCCTGCAACAGGCCAGTCAGGCACGTTTTTTTTCCCCTATGATCCCGGCCAGCAGGACTGCCAGGGCTGAACCCGCCGCGGTGGCCCAAATAGAAGCCCCGAGGCAGCTGGAGTTACTCCTGGCGGCACCACCCCCGCAACCCCGTAGAGGTCCTCCACCTCAAGCACAGGCTCCTGCCCAGCAGCGACCACCTCGGAACTGACAGGTTCCCCCGCGCAATGCGCCACTGCCACCTAGGCGAGACAATCAGGCGCCGCCTCCTCGGCAGGCCCCTCCGGCCCCTCGTCAGAGCCAGGCCCCCCTATCCAGAAAGAAGGTACCAGAGTTATTCGTTCAACGAAAATCAGGTCCCTGGCTACTTCCGAAGTGCTCTAGAGCAAGGGATTGTGCGTCTGCCTGAGTGCAGAAGGCCGGCAGAGGCGAATCTCACTGATCACCCCAACTACTTCCCTTATCATCGGATCCTTGGGCACACCCTCAAGCAATGCTATGTGTTTAAGGACTGGATTCAAGACCAGGTCAACAACAACATAGTCAAGTTGGGCCCAGCCCCAGCGCAAGTGGCAGGTGTCTTTGCGGGATCAGAGATCGGCAGCGACAGTGAAGGCGAGTGGCAGCAGGTCCCCAGCCGCGGATCCCAGAAATACGATGACTGGATGGCTCGAAAAACTGTCGTCTGTGCCCATGGTATCATCTGGGTGCGCCTGAAGCAGTCGGAACCTTCAAAAGTAGCTGGTGCCTCCGCGTCGTCTTCACATTCGGCCTCTTCCCAAAAGGGCAAGCAGCGGTGACGCAAGAAGAAGCAACGCGCACCGCCGGTGCCGTCATCATCCCGCACTCTCGGCGACTTTATGCCCCCTGAAATGGGGATTCCTCCCAGAATCAGCCCAGCGGTGGATGATTCCTCCAGTGACAGCCAAGGGTACGCTTCGGTTAACATCGTGGAGCTGGTAAAGCCCTATATGACCCCCGACGAGGGGGAACGCCAGGCAGACCTCCCCAACGTTTCCAACTGACGTCAACGTCAGCGGAATTGTAACCGCGCCGGTCATCGAGGTACGTCAGCAGGCACTTTTCGCCAAGCCATGCATGCTACTGAGACCAGGCAGCAGGCTCAGCGCAGATCTCAGCACGCGCAACCCCATCTAACGCCCTCGACACTACCTCCACCGACGTTCGTGCTACTGGATCGGGGGGAGATGCCTCGTTCGTATCACAGTCAGTCTTGCCTGGCCACAGGCCAGCCTCCGCTGTCCGATCCTAGTCCGGCGACTACTCTTCAGGCTTCTACTAGTAGGCAGCAAGATGTACCCAGTACTAGTCGATCGTCGGTTCAACCAGCAGGACCCGCTATGCCTCTAAATGTCGAACGACCTCCTGTAAGCAGAGGTTCGTGTTTGGCACGAAAGTATGATGTCCTGAAGCACCTGGTCGGCATTCCGGCGAGGCTTTCTATCCTTGAGGCCCTTCGCCTGTCATCCGAAATGCACGAGGCACTTGCCGAGGCCCTAAGGAGCCCCCTCCGGTTTGAGACAGAGGTAGCAGCTGCAGAAGCCTCCCATACCGAGACGATTGAAAATGCCGAATGTCAGGCGGTTATCTCGTTCTCCAGTAAAGATGAGGACCCTCCTATACAGGGGCACATTCGCCCGTTGTACATCATTGGCCACTTCAATGGTGTGAAATTCCACCGCTGCCTCGTTGACACAGGTTCCGGAATCAATCTAATTCCAACCCGGACATTGCGAAAGCTGGGTCTGTCTGAAGGTGATTTAACTCCCTCCGACCTCAGGATCCAGGGGTACGACAGGACAGAGCAAACCCCAGTCGGCAAGATCCTCCTGAAGACTCAGTTCGGTAGCTTAATTGCCAGCACCGAGTTCATGGTTGTCTCTCAGGACACCGCCTACAACGCATTGATGGGTAGGCCATGGATCCATCTGCATGCAGCGGTCCCTTCGTCGTATCACCAGTGCCTCAAGTACTCGCTCAACGGTCGAGTAGGCGTGCTCCAAGGAGACGCATCACCTTTCGCTTCTTGTGAGGCCCGCTATCTGGATGCGGGTTATTACAAAAGTAAGGATAAGCAAATCCCGGTGAGTGAGGATGAACCCGCCCTGGTCACAAGTGATCCCTGGGCAAGCATGGATGACGCCTACATCCTCCCGATCCACCGGTTGGAGGCCACGACCCCCGACATGGGGCAATGTTTTGTTGTTTCGGGTACGCAAGGAACGCATGTTCCCGTGTCTAAGTGACGATGGAAAATCACCTTGTACTCCTACATCAACCATGCTCATGTCATCCCGGAACCTCCTACCCCTGTACGGTACCGGGGCGTCAAGCTTATGACAATGGCGGTGCGCCATACGTGTCTCTTCCACCGGGCTGGGATTAACCGACTCAGGCCGACACGTCACTACTACTTTGATATCATCAAACGTGGCCCTTTAGGCCGAAGGCCAGATGGGATAGGGTCGACCGCCTTCATTGTTATGGTCTCGATGGCAAGCGAGTCCCCCGATGTAATGATCGCTGCTGCCCAAGCCGGCACCAGCTGCCCCTTGGATTTTGATAGCCCAGAAGTATCTTCCGTCGCGGGAAGTCCCCCCACGGGCGGGGAGGAAGACCTGGAGGATGCTCCCCCCGCCTTTGAAGAAGGCGTCTCTACCACGGTTGATGAACTGGTACAGGTGAACCTTGGTAGCAAGGCAGATCTGAAACCCACATTGATCAGTGCAGCCATGTCCCCCGAGGAGCGGCAGCAGTACGTAGACTTCCTCAAACAGCACTGTGATGTGTTTGCTTGGAGTTACAACGAGATGCCAAGGCTAGATCCCCATGTAGTCGTTCACCGTTTGGGCCTCCTGGAAAAACATCGTGGGTTTAATCAGCCTCCCAGGAAGATGCACCCTTCTCATGGTGCTGTGGTTGAGGTCGAAGTTGACAAGATAATCAAAGCCAACTTCGTCAAGGAGGTCCAGTACCCCAAGTGGCTTGCCAACATTGTGCCAGTCAGGAAGAAGAATGGGCAGATCATAGTCTGTATCGACTTCCGCAATCTTAATCACCACTGCCCAAAGGATGACTTACCACTCCCGGTGACGGAGTTGTTGATTGACGCCACGGCCGGGTTCCAAGCCCTCTCTTTCATGGATGGGTATTCTGGGTACAACCAGATCCGGATGGCCCCCGAAGACGAGGAGTCTACTGCCTTCAGAGCTCCCCAAGGTACCTTTTTCTACCAGGTTATTCCATTCGGGTTGAAAAATGCAGGTGCCACTTATCAGAGGGACATGCATCGCATATTCAAGCTGATTCTTGGGACATTGGTGGAATGCTACGTGGATGACCTCATAGTCAAATCATGTCAGCACCAGGACCATCTCAAAGACCTTGAGAAAGTGTTCGGTTTCCTCCGTTCCCATCACCTGAAGATGAACCCGCTGAAGTGTGCCTTCGGAGTCACCTCTGGGAAGTTTCTAGGGTTTGTTGTCAGATACCGAGGTATCGAGATCGACCCGGAGAAGATCAAGGCCATCAGCCAAATGCCTCCCCTGAGCAACATTCGGGAGCTTCGAGGCCTTCAAGTCCACTTAGCCTATATACACCGATTCATCGCAAATCTGGCTGGAAAGTGTAAGCCCTTTTCCCGGCTCATGAAGAAGGGCGCCCCCTACGAATGGGATGAGGAGTGTCGGATCGCCTTCGAGGAAATCAAGCAGTATCTGCTCCAACCTCCGGTCTTGATGCCACCCGTCTCCGGAAAGCCGCTGGTCCTTTATGTGACCACCCTGGAGAGATCCCTCGGTGCGCTGCTCGCCCAGAAGAATAACGAGGGTACTGAGAATAGTCTCTACTATCTCAGCCGCATGCTTCTCGATACGGAGGTCAGATACTCCCCTATCGAAAAGAGCTTCCTTGTGCTCGTCTTCGCCATGCAAAAGTTGTGACATTACCTGCAGCACCATGAGGTGCAATTGGTCTCCCGGGTAGACCCACTGAAGTACATCCTGAACCGCCCTATGCTGACTGGCCGACTAGCACGGTGGGTAGTGATCCTCCAGCTGTTTGATATCAGGTTTGTACCTCAGAAGGCCATTAAGGAACATGCGTTGGCAGACTTTTTAGCTGCCCATCCAACCTCCGCGGATCAATCCCTAGACCTGGATTTCCCTGATGAGACGATCCTCTCAGTCGATCATGTTGTCCCGTGTTGGCAAATGCATTTCGATGACGCCTCCCGGAGCCCCACCGGTAGGAGGCTCAATGATCCCAAGCTCAACAGAGTGGGCCTGGGTATTGTCTTTATTACCCCAGCACAAGCCGTCCTGCCATACTCATTCCTGTTGTCAGAAGTTTGTACGAACAACGAGGCAGAGTACCAAGCTCTCATCACCGGCCTCGAGTTGTCCCTTGAGATCCATGTGCCCCATCTACATGTGAAGGGATATTCCGAGCTGGTAATCAAACAGGTTAATGGCGACTACGTCGTCAGGAAGATGGAGCTCGCACCGTTGCTGGAGTACACCCTCTGCCTAATGGCCCAGTTCTCTTCTCAACCAGAGGTTACCCATGTCCCATGGTTGCAGAACAGCCAAGCAGACGCCCTGGCTGGCTTAGCCGCGTCGCTCGCAGAACCCGAGCAAGATGATTTGATCATACATGTGGCCCACCAGAGATTCATTTCCCCCATCACCCAAGAGGACCATGATAGCCTGCGGGTAAGTCATCTCACCGTCGGACCCTCCACGTCAGGGGTCCTGGGTTCGTCAGACACAGTGGTTGAAGCCACTCCCGACTGGAGAGCACCTTTTGTCGAGTATCTCCAAAATGGTCAGCTCCCGGGCGACCGGGCTGAGCGCGAGCGAATCCGACGCCGCGTGCTGCAATTTACCCTCCAGAGCGGCCCTAGTCTTGAACAGATCCTTTACAAGCGGAGTTTCGATGGTGTCCTCCTCCGTTGCATCCAAGGAGGGGAGATACCTCAAGTTATGTAAGAGGTTCACGCCAGTTCCTGTGGCGCCCATCAAGCTGGGCCGAAGTTGTCCCATCAAATCCGGATATTGGGGTACTTTTGGCCCTCTATGATCTATGATTGTATTGGATATGCCAAGAGATGCCACGCGTGCCAAGTACACGCCAACTTCTTGCATCGGCCGTCGGAGCCCCTCCACCCCACCAAGTACTCTTGGCCATTTGCGGTATGGGGACTTCATGTAGTGGAACCGTATCCACCAGCAACAGCCCGCCAGTGTAGGTTCATCCTGACTGCTACAGATTTCTTCTCCAAGTGGGCAGAGGCAGTTCCGCTCAAAGAGGTCAAGGCCCGTTCCATCGTTGACTTTGTGAGTTCCAACATTATCCACCGGTTTGGGGTACCTCACGCCGTCCTCACCGATAACGGCACCAACTTCCGAGCAGCTGAATTGAAGAAATTGTACGCCAAGTACGATATCCGGTCGAACCATACCTCCCGCTACCACGCGCAGGCGAATGGACAGATCGAGGCGTTCAACAAGACCCTCTCTAACATTCTGCAGAAGATGGTTGGTCAGAACAAGAAAAGTTGTCCAGACAAGTTCCCCAACGCCCTCTGGGCTTACCGGACGACGACTCGCAACTCTACCCAGGCAACCCCATATTCCCTGGTGTGTGGAGCTGAGGCCGTCCTACCCATTGAGATCCAGCTGTCGTCGTTGCGCACTGCAGTTTATGACCACCAGACATCAAATGAGGTAGCCGAGATCCGTCTAGCCGAATTAGAAGCACTGGATGAGAACCGGATTCATGCCCTGCACAATCTGGAAAGGCATCAGGATAAGATAGCGAGGGCCTTCTACAAGAAGGTTCATCTCTGCTCTTTTCTACAGGGCGACCTGGTACTGGCCCTTCGAGCGCCAATGATTCCCGGTAGGAAACCGCCCAAATTAGAACCCAAATGGGAAGGGCCTTATATCATCCATAAGGTTTACCCCAATGGATCATACTCCTTGGTGACCACAGATGGAGAGCGTATAACCCCTCCCACCAATGCCAAATTCCTCAAACGATACTTTTCCTAGGGCAAACAGGGTCCTGCATGACCCTAAACTGCAAGATGGTCCCGCACGACCTTAAACTGCATCTTCGTCCCGCAAGATGATAAACTGTGAAATGGTCCCGCATGACCTTAAACTGCACATTATGGTCCCGCACGACCTTAAACTGCATCTTCGTCCCGCAAGACGATAAACTGTGAAACAGTCCCGCATGACCTTAAACTGCACATTATGGTCCCACACGACCTTAAATTGCATCTTCGTCCCGCAAGACGATAAACTGTGAAACGGTCCCGCATGACCTTAAACTGCACATTATGGTCCAACAAGACTCTAAACTGCAAGATGGTCCCGCACGACCTTAAACTGCATCTCCGTCCTTACTGCAAGATGTTAAACTGCAAGCCAGTCAGGCCTTCCTGACCGAGGCTCAGCCTCAGGCCCCTTGGCCTCCTCGGGCCGCTGGCCCCCCGTCCTCACTACAAGACGTTAAACTGCAAGCCGGTCAGGCCTTCTTGACCGAGGCTCAGCCTCAGGCCCCTTGGCCTCCTCGGGCCCCCGGCCCCCGTCTTCACCGCGAGCCGTCAAACCGCAAGTTGGTTTTTTCCCTGACTTACCCTCTTGCGGGATTGTACGGTATAGTGTAGGACTACGTCCTCATTCACATCATCTCGCATGACGTTAAACTGCATGTCAAGAACTACTTGTGGCTTGATTCTCATCTTCATGGGATACGTAGGAACGCTCGGACGCCTCGTCTTGAGCCCAGCCCCAAGCTTTTCTCTTCCACTATTCCCCCTGGGAATAGTTTCCTTGGAGGATATTTGTGTAGCAGGGAGTAGGCTTTCTTGGCCCCGCTCATGCAACCCCGCTCGCACAAGGATTTTAAGGGTCGCACCATGTGCCTGCTCCCGTTCTTCTATCCCCCCACGTCCTCACCACATGACGCTAAACTGCATGGCCTTCGAGAACTACGTATGGCTTGATTCTCATCCTCATGAGATACGTAGGAACGCCCAGACATTTCGTCCATTGGACCAGCCCAAAAGCCAAAATCTGCCCCTCGGGTCAAGACATGGCAGGGTGCGCACTTTTGCCCCGACTCACATCCAGCAAGCCTCGACCCGGCTGCACATCCCCCCTGGAGATGTTTGCCTCTTTCGTGGATGGATACATCTATGCTTCACCCACTCCTTGACTGGGATTCCATCATTTTTCACACCCAGAGGGACCCCCAAAAACGGCCTGGATACTATGCCCAAGGGCTCTCCTACCGATACGGGCCAATTCCCCCGAGGGTTTTCAAGCAATAAGCCGATACAAGTCCCGCGTTGCGAATTTGGTCAGCATTCGACACCCATTTGTTGCTCCCATAATGGGTCACCATAGGAACGTTGTGTTTCGAACATGGTCAACAGTGTCCTGGATCTTCGGGTCCACCCCGAGATGTCCCAGACATCGAGTGCAGTGATTCATTCTGCCCCATCCCGACGTGACAAACTTCCCCCCGGGTGGTGCTAGCGATCGGGCCCATAGCCTCGATCTCTCATAGGGGTGTACGGTGTGTTGTGAGAATACATCCTCATTCATGTCGGGATCATGTACCATACCGTACGCCTCCCCTTACGAGGCCCAGCCTCAGGCCCCATGGCCTCCACGGGTCCCCAACCCTCGTCCTCATTGCAAGACGTTAAACTACAAGCAGGTCAGGCCTTCCTGACCACCATCAGGCCCCTTGGCCTCCACGGGTCCCCGACCCCCGTCCTCATGTAATACGTTAAACTGCAGACCCGTCAGGCCTTCCTGACCGATTCCTGACCACCATCAGGCCCCTTGGCCTTTCCGGGCCACGACCCATGGCCCCGATCTCTCATAGGGGTGTACGGTGTGTTGTGGGACTACGTCCTCATTCACGTCGAGATCATGTACCATGCCGTACGCCTCCCCTTGCGAGGCCCAGCCTCAGGCCCCTTGGCCTCCTCGGGTCCTTGACCCCCGTCCTCATGTAAGACGTTAAACTGCAGACCCGTCAGGCCTTCCTGACTGATGCCTGACCTTAGGCCCCTTGGCCTTCCCGGACCCCTTCGCCCAACTTTTTACCCGGAGTGTACGGTGCGGTGTAAAACTACGTCCTCATTCACGTCGGGATCATGTACCATGTCGTACACCTCCCCTTGCGAGGCCCAGCCTCAGGCCCCTTGGCCTCCTCGGGTCCCCGACCCTCGTCCTCATTGCAAGACGTTAAACTACAAGCAGGTCAGGCCTTCCTGACCACCATTAGGCCCCTTGGCCTCCACGGGTCCCCGACCCTCTTCCTCATTGCAAGACGTTAAACTACAAGCAGGTCAGGCCTTCCTGACCACCATCAGGCCCCTTGGCCTTTCCGGGCCACGACCCAGGTCCTCTCTTATAGGAGTGTATGGTGTGGTGTGGGACTATGCCCTCATTCACGTCGGCTTCTTCACCATACCGTATACCTCCCTTGTTTAGGGGTATATTACTCCCCTTCTCGTCCCGTATGACATTAAACTACATTTGGAGAACTACGGGTGGCTTGATTTCCATCCACATGGGATACATAGGACCACCTGAATGTCCAGGACTCGGGTCCAGCCCCATCTCTCGGGAATCTTCATCCCATCTTGGCCCCTTGGCCTATCCTTCCTCCATGAGAGGATTATATGGTGTGGTGTGGGATTATGTCCTCATTCACGTCGGTCTCGTAATGACCACGCCATGTACCTCCACCTAATGAGTTGTTTCGTCGATCCCTTGTCGGCGGTTCACCAATGTGCTTAAGAGTACTCTGGTTTATTACCTGGAACGCCAAGCTCTACTCGGACATGTCCGCACCCGCTTTCCAGGCTTTGTGTATCCCTGCATCAGGGCTTTCAGCATCTTTCACGCCCGGAGGAACCCCCAAGAATGGCCTGGATACTACGCCCAAGGGCTCTCCTAACGTTAAAGGCCAACTCCCCCGAGGGTTTCGGACAACAAATCGATAAAATCCCGCGTTGCGAATATGGTCAGCGGTCAATGCTCTTTTGTTGTTACCATCTCAGGCTAACGCGATATGGACGCTATGTTTCCACCATGGTTAACAGTTTTCCTCTATCGCCACGCCAACCCATTAAGCCCAAAATTTCAGGTACACGATTCACACCCTTTATCACTTCATCATGTCCAAGTAGAGTCTCGGAACTCTTGGTACTTTTCCTCCGTGCACGTCCGCGCGTTGGGGGAACAAGCTGCATCAAAGGTGTACTTCGGAACTCTCTGTCGACTCCCCTGTGATGGACGCCCCAAGTATTGCAGTAAGGATCTTCCCCCCCTTGTTTCCCACACCGAGTTTATCTCATGTGGGCTTAGGGATCGGGTTGACATCTGTGCTTACTCGGGAAGTTGTCACCATCCACGGTCCGAGCTCTAAGACCATAAACTAAGATTCTCATCTGGAACTACGTTCAGCTTGATTCCTACCTTGATGGGATACGTAGGGATGCCCAGACCCCTTGTCTTTGGGTCCAGCTTGAGTTTAGCTAATTCACCTCTCTGGTCCTGCCTTCAGGACCCCGATTACGGGACCGCGTGGCGTAGTGCAGGACTACGTGCTCATTTACATCGGGTTTGCAATAGTTGCACCACGCACACCCCATTCTGAGAGTTAGCCCTCCTATTCCTTGTCCTGCATGGCATTAAAAGGCACCCTTCAGAACTACGTGTGGCTTGATTCCCATCCTCATGGGATACGTAGGACCACCTGAATGTCTAGGATTCTTGTAACGACCCAAATCTTTTCAATGGAAAATTCCCTTCTTATATCTATGTCATAAAAACACAAAATAATGAACTACTAAGTGAGAGGTGACCTTTAAACATAATTTTTTCACCCCTATGTTTGGAATTTTAAAAATCCAACATACACGATTGTGTTCAAGATAGTTTTTGGAGTCTAATGAAACAAAAATAATTTTTGGGGAATAGTAACCTACCCTTATGAATAGTAACCTACCCTTATGAATAGTAATATGACCCTTATAAATAGTAAATAAGAGTAACATTACCTATGAATAATAAAATAAAATTTAGACATCATAGAAAGTGATAATTTGACCTTAGTAAACGTTTTTGGTATTTTATACGTCATAAATAATTAATTATATTTAATTAATTAATTTAAAAGAATATTTATTTTCCTATAATTTATTAATAAATTATTGAATCAATGTCTAATAGTTTTTAGATAATTTTATAATACCCTACATAATTTTTGAAAGAACTATAAAATCAGTTTTAATCTTAAAAACTGTTTTTTTAAGTAAATTATGATTTTATTTAAAAATTTAATTAATAATACATAGAAAATTATTTTCAAAAAATGGACTTCATATTTGGATTCTACACGTTGAAAAATGGTTGGGGTAAATTTTTGGGATTTTTCTAAGGTACTTGAATTTTTGATGAATAGTGGAATCCGATAATTCACAATAAAAGCTAAATAATGTATTAATTGAGTCATTGTTGATGTTCTGCTGATGTAATCCCACTTGGTTCGGGATTACCTTATAAAATTACTATTATTGGTCATCCAAGACTCACTATTCCTTGTCTTAGGTGAAATTAATAAACAAATCAATTTTATATTAAGGAAACCCCTCTCCCCTCCACTATAAAAGCCACCCTTCACTCCCTCTTTTCCTCACACCTCTCAAGCTCCAAGCCTTCTCTAAATTCTGCCCAAACACCTTCCCTAGCTCATCCCCCATGTCCAAAAGCTGCTGGTCTCATCAAAAGACCAAGCCTAGTTTCCTTAAAGAGGATCTCAAGAGGAGGATTCTAAAGGTAATTTCTCTCTCTCTTCTCCTTTAATTTCCTTTCAAGTTCAAGTTCCTTTCTTGATCTCTCCCTACCTATCTTCATCCAAATTATTCTGTAAATCCATTATTATATATATAATGTAATATTATGATTCTAATGGTATATTATATCACCCCACACTCTTTCCTTCTTCCTTTTATTTTATTAAAGAGAACGTTGTTCACGTGGTGATAATTTATCACCTTCAAAAACAACATGCTCTCTTCTTCCATTTATACCTTCAATCTGGTAATGAAACCATTTTTATGGTTGAACCAGAATGTTTTATATGTATTATGTTCTATTTTAAGTTCTGGAAATAACCTATGGCCATACTAATAAGTGAAAAGTTAAAATGAGTTGGTTGTGATCCAAAAACCGCTCAAATTAGCCCAAATAATCTTCATTTAATTCTTATCTAATGATTCGGCCACATGGATCTAATATAACTCATTATAAAATCATTCAAGCTTCTGTAATATCATTAATTACATGTAATATTAGTTCTGGATGTTTACCCATGATCTACCCAAACATCAAATTAAGAATACAAGTGGACCGCTCAAGAAAACCATGAAAACGAACATCCCCGATCAATGTTTTTAAACTCTATAAGTCATCCAAAGGAACATAATATGAAATAATGAAACCAGAATGAACCCTATTAATGTATAAAAGGTTCTAAAATTTCTAATTAATGAATATAATTTCATTATACAGGACATTAAAGATAAGGAGGCATTCGAGTACAAGGTAAGGGGAAATCTCGAACCCAATTTTCTTCCTTCGGGTTCTCCCTCTTTCACTCCATTTTTGATATGGTTACTCCTCAAAGATATTTTGTTCATCATTTCCTTTACTTTTCTGGGATATACATGTTTTTCACTGGTTTTTATGTCCATCAAAATGTTTTCCAAAAGAACTCTTCTTTCATGATCTCACCTTTTACCTCTCATTCAAGGTTGATGGTTCTTATATCAAGTATGGTGTTCCCTCTTTCTTTTGGGAACCCAAAGATTATGAAGGTGTTATTATGAGATGAAACCCATTCCTTTCCATGGGTTATTTATGTACATGTTTTATATGTGTTCTATGTGGCAATCATGATAATGATAATGTTATGATGTGACGGGTGCGCCCGGAATTATATAGCGCAATATGAATGTTTAAATGTGACGGGTGCGCCTGGAATTATATAGCGCTCCAATGCATTGGGTAAAGTGATGAATCTCATGAGTAAATGTTAAATGATGCGTGAACATGATGATAGCTTTGTTCAAAAGTTTTTGTGGTAGTTAACCACTAAGACATGATGTTTCATTTTTATGCATTGCCATATTTCAAGTTTATTGTTTATGCTCCTCTCATGTTCAAGATCTTCTTCCTATGTCATGATTATGCTCACCCCATGCTATGTTGTTCTTATCTATCCTCTTACTGGTCTTTTAGCTCACCCCTTTTGATGTATATCCTCAGGTGGCTACATGTACTAAGGAGAGTACAAGTGCTACTAAGAAGCTATAGAAGAAGAGATTAAATGAATTTTTATGCTTGATGTTGTATTTGTTATGTATTGTCCTAGTTTGCCCAAGACACTAAACCGATGGATCCTCCATGTGTAATACTATTATGTTGTTTATCTTTGAAATGATTTAATATTAATATAAGAAAAGGTCGGGTCACTATAGTTGGTATTAGAGGAAAGGTTTAGTTAGTTTGGGAATTAGGATTAGTAAACCCTAGAGAAAACCACTAACATAAGAATAAGTACAAATATGTACACAATAATATTTACCTAGGGATCCCATATGTTATGTTTTTGGTATAATTTTTTTTAAATGAATAAGTTGTTCATGACTTGTTTACTTATGTTTTGTTCTAACCTTTTCTATTTTAGAAAATGGTGGGAACCAGGAGAGGTAATGAAGGACAAGTACCCTCACCTGTTTGTGTAAAGTGATATTTCGGGGGCGAAATTTCTTAAGGGGGGAAGAATGTAACGACCCAAAGATTTTCAATGGAAAATTCCCTTCTTATATCTATGTCATAAAAACACAAAATAATGAACTACTAAGTGAGAGGTGACTTTAAACATAATTTTTTCACCCCTATGTTTGGAATTTTAAAAATCCAACATACACGGTTGTGTTCAAGATAGTTTTTGGAGTCTAATGAAACAAAAATAATTTTTGGGGAATAGTAACCTACCCTTATGAATAGTAACCTACCCTTATGAATAGTAATATGACCCTTATAAATAGTAAATAAGAGTAACATTACCTATGAATAATAAAATAAAATTTAGACATCATAGAAAGTGATAATTAGACCTTAGTAAACGTTTTTGGTATTTTATAAGTCATAAATAATTAATTATATTTAATTAATTAATTTAAAAGAATATTTTTTTTCCTATAATGTATTCATAAATTATTGAATCAATGTCTAATAGTTTTTAGATAATTTTATAATACCCTACGTAATTTTTGAAAGAACTATAAAATCAGTTTTAATCTTAAAAACTGTTTTTTAAGTAAATTGTGATTTTATTTAAAAATTAAATTAATAATACATAGAAAATTATTTTTAAAAAATGGACTTCATTTTTTCATTCTACACGTCGAAAAATGGTTGGGGTAAATTTTTGGGATTTTTCTAAGGTACTTGAATTTTTGATGAATAGTGGAATCCGATAATTCACAATAAAAGCTAAATAATGTATTAATTGAGTCATTGCTGATGTTCTACTGATGTAAGCCCACTTGGTTCGGGATTACCTTATAAAATTACTATTATTGGTCATCCAAGACTCACTATTCCTTGTCTTAGGTGAAATTAATAAACTAATCAATTTTATATTAAGGAAACCTCTCTCCCCTCCACTATAAAAGCCACCCTTCACTCCCTCTTTTCCTCACACCTCTCAAGCTCCAAGACTTCTCTAAATTCTGCCCAAACACCTTCCCTAGCTCATCCCCCACGTCAAAAAGTTTCTGGTCTCATCAAAAGACCAAGCCTAGCTTCCTTAAAGAGGATCTCAAGAGGAGGATTCTAAAGGTAATTTCTCTCACTCTTCTCCTTTAATTTCCTTTCAAGTTCAAGTTCCTTTCTTGATCTCTCCCTACCTATCTTCATCCAAATTGTTATATAAATACATTATTATATATATACTGTAATATTATGATTCTAATGGTATATTATATCACCCCACACTCTTTCCCTCTTCCTTTTATTTTATTAAAGAGAACGTTGTTCACGTGGTGATAATTTATCACCTTCAAAAACAACATGCTCTCTTCTTCCATTTATACCTTCAATCTGGTCATGAAACCATTTTTATGGTTGAACCAGAATGTTTTATATGTATTATTTTCTATTTTAAGTTCTGGAAATAACCTATGGCCATACTACTAAGTGAAAAGTTAAAATGAGTTGGTTGTGATCCAAAAACCGCTCAAATTAGCCCAAATAATCTTCATTTAATTCTTATCTAATGATTCGGCCACATGGATCTAATATAACTCATTATAAAATCATTCAAGCTTCTGTAATATCATTAATTACATGTAATATCAGTTCTGGATGTTTACCCATGATCTACCCAAACATCAAATTAAGAATACAAGTGGACCGCTCAAGAAAACCATGAAAACGAACATCCCCGATCAATGTTTTTAAACTCTATAAGTCATCCAAAGGAACATAATATGAAATAATGAAACCAGAATTAACCCTATTAATGTATAAAAGGTTCTTAAATTTCTAATTAGTGAATATAATGTCATTATACAGGACATTAAAGATAAGGAGGCATTCGATTACAAGGTAAGGGGAAATCTCGAACCCAATTTTCTTCCTTCGGGTTCTCCCTCTTTCACTCCATTTTTGATATGGTTACTCCTAAAAGATCATTTTTTCATCATTTCATTTACTTTTCTGGGATATACATGTTTTTCACTGGTTTTTATGTCCATCAAAATGTTTTCCAAAAGAACTCTTCTTTCAAGATCTCACCTTTTACCTCTCATTCAAGGTTGATGGTTCTTGTATCAAGTATGTTGTTCCCTCTTTCTTTTGGGAAGCCAAAGCTTATGAAGGTGTTATTATGAGATGAAACCCATTCCTTTACATGGGTTATTTATGTACATGTTTGACATGTGTTCTATGTGGAAATCATGATAATGATAATGTTATGATGTGACGGGTGCGCCTGGAATTATATAGCGCTCTAATGCATTGGGTAAAGTGATGAATCTCATGAGTAAATGTGAAATGATGCATGAACATGATGTTAGGTTTGTTCACAAGTATGTGTGGTATTTAACCACTAATACATGATGTTTCATTTTTATGCATTGCCACATTTCAAGTTTATTGTTTATGCTCCTCTCATGTTCAAGATCTTCTTCCTATGTCATGATTATGCTCACCCCATGCTATGTTGTTCTTATCAATCCTCTTACTGGGATTTTAGCTCACCCCTTTTGATGTATATCCTCAGGTGGCTACATGTACTAAGGAGAGGAAAAGTGCTACTAAGAAGATATAGAAGAAGAGATTAAATGAATTTTTATGCTTGATGTTGTATTTGTTATGTATTGTCCTAGTTTTCCCAAGACACTAAACCTGTGGATCCTCCATGTGTAATAATATTATGTTGTTTATCTTTGAAATGATGTAATAGTAATATAAGAAAAGGTCGGGTCTCTATAATTCGGGTCCATCCCCACCTCTTAGTGATCTCCTGATCTCCCGGTCACCTAGGCCACTTGGTCTATCCCTCTCCAGGAGGGGGATATGTAGGTATGATACAAGGTTTTGGGAACCATGCCCCCTTTCCCTGGGAACCCGCCATCTCTTGGTTACCCTCAAGTTGAGTCTCTTTATCCCTTGCAGTGGTTCACCCATGTGTTAAGAGTACTCTGGTCTAGGACCAAGAGTGCCAGATTCAACTTGATCAAGTTCCTTCCACTTGTCAAGCTTCGTGTTCCCCTCTATTCAGGATTCCATCACCTTTCACACCCAGAAGGACCCCCAAGAATGGCCTGGATACAATGCCCAAGGGCTCTGCTACCATTACGGGACAACGCCCCCGAGGGTTTTGGACAACAAATCGATAAAATCCGGCGTTGCGAATACGGACAGCGGTCGATGCTCATTTGTTTGTCCCCATTCCAGGCTAACACGACATGATGCTGCGTTGCGAACATGGTCATCAGTAATCCTCTGTCGTCACACCAGCCCCTTCAGTCCTCGAATGTTGGTTTCATGATTCACATCATTTTCCACACCATCATGTCCAGGTGGAATCTCGACACTTTTGGCGCTTTCCCTCAGTGCACCTTTGCATGTCAGGGGGAAAAAGCTACAATATGGCGTCCTTCGGGGCTCCCATGGTCCGAGCTCTAAGACCATAAACTAAGATCCATTCAGAACTATGTGTGGCTTGATTCCCAACCTCATGGGATACGTAGGACCGCCCAGACGCCTTGTCTTTGGGTACAGCCCATTTAGGGAGCTAGTCTCCCCCCCCCCTGGTTTCACCTCTTACCTCTATATAGGCCCCTCGGCCTTAGGTTTCCCTCTCCGAATGGCATACAATTTGATGTGGGATCATGTCTCCATCAATTGTGTTTTATAACACTGCGCACATTTCCCTCCAAGCATCGGCTCTGCTACGTCTGCACTGCATGACGATAAAATGCATGCTTGGTCCTATCATACGACCCTAAACTGTGACATTATCGTCCTGGCCGCACGACGAAAAACGGCACCGCATTGTGGTGACCTCGTTGTAGAGGACATCACGTTGGGTATTGGCCATGTGCCATGCCATTTTTCAACGCCCATCACGGCTTTATCCTTGTGGCGACATCACGGCCTACTATTCTAGGCCTGTCGCTTCACAAAAAAAACCATTCACCTTAAAGAAAAAACAACATACATCAAATTCCGCTTCTTTTAGTGCAAGGGTCACGCCCGCACTCCCCTTTTCCCCTGGCACTGGTATCCTACCATGTCACCTTTCAAGAACTATGTATGGCTTGATTATCATCCTTATGAGATACGTAGGAGCCCCCAGGCACTTCCCCACGGGCCCAGCCTAATCTTTGTGTTCGGTCCCTCGACTCGAGAATTTCCCCAGAGAATGCACGGTAAGTAGGGCTTAGGTCCTCCATTACGTCGGGTTTTGATGCCATGCGTCCCCTTCTCCCTTTACCCATTTATGGTCTAAGGTCCATCAAGAACTACGTAAGGCTTGATTCTCATCCCTATGAGATACGTAGGAGCGCCCAGGCACTTCCCCGCGGGCCCAGCCTAACTTTCTCTTTCGATCCCTTGACCAAAAACCGCTCCTAAGGGGGTCGGGCGGCGTGATATGGGAATACGTTCTCATTCGCGTCAGGTTGTTCAGCGCACCGTACACACCCCCTATTCCCATTCACGCCTCGTGTTTGAGTTACTCCACCATGTGCCTCTTATGTCTCTTCCAATCCATGGTCCGAATTCTACGACCTTAAACTAAGATCTCCCTATGGGAAAGGAATATGCTCCCTCTCTCTAATATGTTTCGTTGTCGTATTCAGATGTGTTTCGACAAAGAACCCGAAGTGTGGGACTTTCATACGGACATTCCCTTCATCCCAGGACCAAGCTTCGTGAGCTCGCTATTTGGATCCTCATCCTCTTCCACATCCGAAAGGACCCCTGGACGACATGGATACTAGGCTTAAGGGATCTCCATGAATGCTGGACCTAAGGGCCCTTCAATCGTTTCGGGCCAACGCCCCTAAGGATATTTGACAACATCCGTGACATGGTCCCATGTTTCGAACATGGTCAACGGTCGACTCTCATTTGTCTGTCCCCATTCTAGGCTAACGCGATAGGATGCTGTATTGCGAATACGTCAGAAGTTATCCTCCATCGTCACGCCACCGTCATCGTGATCCGAATCTCGAATGCCATGATTCACACGTTTCCACTTCCTCATGTTCAAGTGGAATTCCATCATACTCGGCTCTTTCTCTTCGCGCATCTAGGTGCGTTAAATGATCGTGTTAGTGTCACTGGGCTGGTATTCACCGAGCGTCCCTTTGCCCTAACCTTCCCCTTTCTGTGTCGGGAAGTTCCCACCACTACTGCTTGTTTCCCACACCGAGCACGACTCACGTGGGCTTAGTAGTTTTGGCAGGATGTGTACCAACACGGTCAGGCTGCTCCTCGTCCTTCATGACGTTAAAATGCGCTTCCAGAACTACGTATGGCTTGATTCCCATCCTCATGGGGTACGTAGGAACGCCCGGCCACTCTGCTTCGGGCCCAGCCCAATCCTCGCTCTTGGTCCCTCGACCTGAAGAGTTTCCTCCGGGGGTATGTGGTATGATTTAGACTCCAAGTCCTCATTCACGTCAGTTTCATATCTACCGCGCCACATGCTTCCTTCCCTCTTATTCCATGTCCTATCGTATGACGTTAAACTACAGGAGTCTATGTGTCCTCAACGCATGACATTAAACTGCAGTTCTACCCTGAACAAGTTCAGGATGCCCCAAGATCCCATTGGGAAGTGACAGATCCCCTCGCCAGAGAGGCCATGCCTGAAAGAGGGAATGATCCATGATCAAACTGATGCACCCATCTAGCGTACTCCCACCACGGTGGTGTAACTACCTAAGTGTTGGATTCTGTTTGGACAGACCACCACTCCATATTCCACGCTTTGCGTGCCCCTTATTCGGACCCTCGTCCCCTTTCATGTCTCACGGGACCCCCTAACGGCCTGGTCTCTTGCCGCATCGGCTCACCTACCGTCCTAGGCCAACGTTCCGGAAGACGGGTCATGTCTGGAAGGACCCCCTAACAGTATGGATGTTTGACCTATGGTCCGCCAACTGTCCTGGGTCAATGTCCCGAAAGATTGACCGACAACATTTGTGACATGGTCCCGTGTTTCGAACACGGTCAGCGGTCGACCCTCATTTGTTGTCCCCATTTCAGGCTAACGCAGTAAGGGTACCGCTTCTCATCCAAGGTTAACGGTTGTCCCTTATTGTCACGTCATCCCCACAGTGTTCCGAATCTTGGGTATCGTGATTCACACTTCCCATTTTCATCTGTTTGGACCGATTTCAGCGCCCCTGGCGTTGCCCCGTTCGTGCATAAGAGCGCACTGAGGGAACGGTAATTCGTCCATCCTGAAAGTTCCTTCTCCGATCAAGCCTTTCCCGTCTCTCAGAAATCCGGACTGGTAATCCGAATCCTGGACATCGGGCTCGACCCACGTGGGCTTGGGGAATTGTCGCCGAACGTCCCGCAAACATTGTAGGGATGTAACAAGGCAATTAAACAGTGGAAATCGTGCGCGCTACGACATTCAAAACAAAGAAAAAATTTTGAAGCACGAAAGTACCAATGAAAGGTTTATGGGTTTGTTACAATACTCGGGGGTTAATTTCCCCCATGGACGGGTTGACCCCGTCAAAAGAGCGTTGCAGCTCCGCCACCCGTTGGCTTGTGGCATCCATGGCTTGCTGCCGCTGAATCAGCTCCTGCTCCTCCTCAGCAGCGGCGGGGTGCAGTTCGTCAGTTCTGGCTTTGGCCCTCTCCACACCAGCTTGAATGACAGCCATCTCTCCAGAGGTCTACCTCATATGCTATTCTGCCTCTGCCAGCTGGGCCTTCAACCGTGAGACCAGCTCAGATTGTGCATCAAGAGAGGCTGAAAGCTCATCTGCTCGGGTCTGCATCTGTTGAACCTCGCCTTCAACCTCCTGGAGCTTCTTGATACTGGTCGCTTTCCTCCGCTGCCAGCCCACGCTGAGCCCACGATCATGCTCCCGGATCTTCGCAGCCATAAGATCACGGATGAGTGCGTGAGGACGTTGGGCATCCACTCCCCCAGCACACAGTTCGCGCAACCGCGAGTGGAGCCTATCCATTTCGGCCAGCCATTGCGCTTGGGGAGTGTCCTTGATAAAGCGCGTGATCAGCTTCCATGACCGGCGGCGGACTATGCTACTGTCTTCCTCGTCGGAGGCCGTTTCGTCCCAGTCTGCACGGTTGGCAGGCTCGTATGCGGGGTACACCCGCAGGAAATCCTCGGCAGGATCAACATCCGGTGTTGAATCCAGTACGACACCTAGCGCCGAAGCAGGCGCGACAAGACTGGGACCGACCGGTTGATCCTCTTCCTCAGAGTCCACCTCAATGACTTCTGGTACGGCCCTGCCGGTGGTCCCGCCAGTGATGATGTGCATCGCAGCTTGAGGAGATGGGGGGACTATCGCCACCATCACCGGCATGCCCCTACGAGGGACACCACCAGACATCCCGACCAGTCTTGCCGCAGCAGCCCACGCCAGTCGAAGAACTGTACGACAGAGAGGGACAAACGTTAGTTGGCATGGTCTACATGTGACAACGAGGAGACCGGTAGAGGAGACTTACGGAGATCGACCTCCTGGTGCTGCTCTTGATCCGGTACTGACGGGACCCCGAGGCAAGGCCCTCCGTATACTGTTGGAAGGTCTGGAGATTCCGGAGGAGCCACCTCGGGTGCTCTGGTCCCACCAGACGCGGAACTGGACGTAGCCATAGGTGCACGTTCTGATGGTCCCGCATCATCACCCGCCAAGGAGAGAGAACGAGGCATGCGAACAAGTTCCTCCTGCATGGCTCAAACAGTGGTGAGAAGTCCATAGTGACCCAAGAACAGATCGTAAGGAAAGAAGTTCGGAATGCTACCTCGAGAGCCTCTACGGAATCGTCGGATTCTGAGCCTCGACCTCCGACCTCGCCCTCCTCCAACGGGCTCCCTCCTCCAGCCTCATCCTCCCGAGAGGAGTCCTCTGATTCTTCCGGAAAGGGGAAGCGCTCCCTCAGATCGGCAGTTGATAACTGTTGGGGGACCATCTGATTCAACAGTACCCTCACCCGGTCTATCATTGGGCGAGGGACACCACTGGAGTGGACGTAATCCTCCAGCTCGTCCAGGTATTGTCATGCCTCCGCTGGAGACGCCATGAATCCAGCCCGGACTAGGCCTATGCCCGGTAATTCCATCCCGAGGCGATTCAGGTGGGCCCATATCTCGGGTGGGATGAGGAATTGTCGGTTGACATCCCAAATGTCCCAAGCTTCCGGGAAGACGGCATCCTCTTCCATGTCGATATGACGCAGGCGCTTCCCCGGAGCCTGAGTGGATATCCTATGAAATCCTCTCGGTGGCCGCCCCTCCGGATGACCCTACTCTTCTGGAATCACCGGATCCACCGCTGCTGTCGTACCCTCGGCTGGTGTGGGTCTCGCCGCCATGGCAGCCCTGCTACCGTGAGCAGCCCTAGCTGCCCTCCAACCCTGACCTCGAGATAGAGGAGGCCCACCGTCACCGACCCGGATAGTGGGTTGCTTCAGCATCTCCCCTGGGTAAGCAGCCTCCCAACTGATGGCGTACTCCTTCACCAATCCGAAAGCGGCGGTGGACGGAGGCAATGCAATCCGCATCTTTCCATCTTCCCGTGTGAACATGAGCCACAGCTGCCTCATCACACATGGGTGCTCCTCGTGACGCACCTCCCAGTAGACCTGCGGGGTCAGCCGCTGGAGGCACCGGAACTGCCTCGTAAATCGATGCGGGGTGTATGGTTCACAGAGCATCTCACGATCTATTCATGCCACCAAAACTCCACCTCGGAAGGCCAGGAGGTAAGCCCGATGTTCTTCTGTTCCCCATCCGTCATCAGTAAGCATCCTCGTCGGCAACGGGAAGGGGTGGAAATTGAACTCATCCGCCCTCCACACCCGATTCAGCACCATCGGAACAGCCAGCTTGAACGGGAAGCTCCCGACCGCGTTCAGGGTGGAGGGGCGGAAGTTCGATCCCGGCGGCGAAATGGGGTGTGGATACTCGTAAATCCCCCTGATATGCGCTGCAATCCACCCATACAGTAGGTGGAAGGGACCACATATCCTTGGCGGCTTCTTTCCCTCGCTAATATGCCGCAGCATTCTGTACAGTTTGGTGAGCATCGGAATCCTCATATTGATCCGCTACCCCGTGGCCAACATCGACGCCATGATAAACGAGCTGGGTCGTACCCCCATGCTTGTATCTCTCACCGGTAGGATCCATCCACAGATGAGAGCCGCGATGAACGCCGCCAGCCTGACTATCGGCTGTTGTTCAGTGCTGACACTGAAACCCCAAGTCTTCCATTGGCTGTCCTCCAAGCCCCGCCAATACGAGTTCCCCTTGCCCCGTTGGGCCGCCCTTGGACAAGTTCGAGGCCTCGGAGGGAACTCTCGATTCTCTGGGAAATTCAGGAAGCATTTGAACCACCTCCTAAAGTTGACATCCCTCACTGCCTCCTTTTCCTCTCCAGGGACAAGTTCCATCAGCGCCGACGCCAGTCGCGGCATTTGCTCCGTATCCCCCCACGCGCTAACGACAGGGAGGAATTCGTTATACATGGCCCCCAAGATCAGGACCCCAGAAATCTGGTGGACATCCCACAGGCTGATTCCCACCTCCCCATGATGTAGGTGAAAAGTGTTGGTCCTAGACGACCATCTGCTCAATAGTTCCGGCATCAGTTGCTTTGGTTGGTAAATGTGGAATTGGGAGGCCCATGCCGCCTCATACAACCCCACTCTTCTCAGCTCTGCCCCAAACTCCTCTCATGAGGTGCCTACCCAGTAGGCCCAGGCCCAGTCATCAGTAAAGTTGCCTCCCTAGCGCAGGTCCCACTCATCGGACCATCCCTTCTTCGAATCCTGCAAAGCCGCCTTCAGCATGGTACGGTAGAGGGGAGGGGAAGTCTCCGGCTGCAGTGGCTTCCCGTCAATTTCGTTCACATGGTTGTAGAGACAGTCAGCGGTAACGGGTGTGATGTTCTCTTGTGCGTGACCGTCGGCAGCCCTGAACCATTGTTGCTAGCATGGTATGCTTCTGAACCAGCAAGCTGGTTCGTCCCTACTCGCCTCAGGGATAAAGACGTCACCCCTCAGCCCGAAGCTGTACAATGGCAATTTCTTGCACTGTGGATAATCCTTCTGACCCTCCGATAGCAGATCTGTCAAAGAAGTGTGGTCCGAGTGGCTTCGGATCATCTCCCCCAGGCCTGGACAGTTGTCCATCTCATCCCGACGAGCAGCATCCACAAGCACCCCCAATACAGCCTCTTGATGTGCCATTTTAACTCTGGCCCTCAGAAAAGAATTTTTTCAGCTGGATCGCGAAGTTCGACCGCGAAGCTGAATTGCGAAGTCGGATCGCGAAGATCGGTCACAAGACCAAGCCGCGAAGTCTGGCCAAGGCCGACAAATAGAGGCTCTCTTGGCGCGGACGCGGAGTCGAAGACCCACGGTTCGCCGTGAAGCTCGATTCGCGGAGGGCTGTCGCGGAGTACGCGGAGCTTCACAAAGTCTAGAGCACAAAAATACAAGGAAGGCACGTGAAGACAAAAGAGGTCGACCGCCCTATTTATAGGCGGCGACCCTAGAGCATCGCGGCGCGCCTCACCCGCGCGGAGCATCGCGGCGCGTCCGGATCTGTGGCCCCGGTCAGCACCGCGGGCACCCTTCGCGTAGCCGCATCGCGAACCACCGACAAATTTTGGCGATTTTCCCTCAGACTTTGACCCTTCGCCCTCCACGGCTCCAATTCTGAGGGGGGGGCATTTGTTGGCGCCAAAATAATATGGCACGAAAGAAAGGAATGAAAAGGAGGCTGGCGCGCTACCTCGCGAAGCACCGACGCGAAGCACCGATGCGAAGCACCCACGCGAAGCCCCGCCGCGAAGCGCCCCGACCATCACGACCCCGCGAAGCTCCAGAGGCGGCAATCCTCCGCGAACGCATTTGACGTTCGCGAGCCGCCGCGAAGCTCCAGAGGTGGTAATCCTCCACGAACGCATTTGACGTTCGCGAGCCGCCATGAAGCTCTAGAGGCGGTACCCTCCGCGGACGTCATTGACGTTCGCGAGCGCACCGCGAAGCACCTGAGGCGGCGCGCGAGTTCTACTTTGCGGTGCCCCTTGCCTATAAATACTGGACTCCCCCTGAGTCCCAAAAGATGGAAAATCCGACCTTTCGGCTTCTCCTCTCCTGAATCGTGAAGCACTCTTTTCCCCAGGAATCATGAGCTCCGCGAGGTACTTCTAGTTCGTGATACGCCACTACATTGTCTCATTTTGAGCCCCTCTTCTGAGAGGGATGCCCTTCGCGAAGCTCAAGGGCATTCACGAAGGAAGGGGATTCCCAAGGGAACCCGGGCAGCCGCGGAGTGTTTATGCTTCGCGAAACACCCAACCCATGCTAGTGATCCCTATGATAAGGCAGGATCGCTACACATCGTGAAGCACACTGCTTCGCAAGGAACCCCTTCTTCGCGAGGCAGTGCTCCGCGAACACTGTTCCACTTCGCGAAGCACCTTCCACTCACACTTATGCCCCATGCTAAGGCCAAGGCACTCCACTTCGCGAAGCACACTCGTTTTCTTAGCAGTTCCTCTTCCCGTGCAACCCTCCAGGTTTGCACGATGTGATTTCAAAGTCCCATGGACAATACCACCCGTAGCGTTGCTTCTCCTAATGCTTCTTCGCATAGGCACGCTAACGACTATTGCTTCTTCGCATAGCCACGCTAATGTGGACCCCTCGATGGTTCGTTCCACAACCCCCCTTGACCATGGCCTTACTGGTACCTTCCCTTCCCCAAGGACTAGAGGGTACCAGTTATGTAAGTCCTAGGGGTGTGGAGTAAACCCACCCCGTCCGAGCTGCAGGACGTTAAACTGTCAAGCACCACGTCCTCAACACATGACGTTAAACTGTGACCCAACCTCGTCTCCCTCACGAAGGGTCCCCCAGCTAGAACATTCTTTACACCACTCGTCTCCACGGGAATGGAATCACCCATCCACAAGGGATGATATCCTCCATATTGGAGTGGCGTATGTTCGTAGGAGAAGGGCGACCCTAGTTCCCCAACGGATGGCTGCACCTCTGCATCTCTGTACTTCCCCACAACCAAGGTCAGTGGAGGGTGTGATAGGGAATGAGGCACCTCCCATCATTAGACCAAGGTCCATCTTTCCCGCGCTTTGTCGCACCATGGGCCTCCATCCTAGAGTAAGTCCCAGCACCATGGGCCGCCTAACGCATAAGCCCCTCTTCGCTTCTCACGGACGCATCCTTCGCGACGTGATCGTCAGGTCCTTGCAACCTCTTGTTTCTCACACCGAGCATGACTCACGTGGGCTTAGAGTGAGCACCGACCCTGGCCCCCACCCACAGCGAACTACGAGGACTTTGATCCATGTCAAGGCATGGTACGTAGGAAGCCTCCATGAGGTTCAAGCCCACCCGTCATCTATTCACGTCGGGTCCCATTCTCGTCCAGCACGACGTTAAACTGCATTCTGGTCCAATGGAAAGTCGTTGCGACCCATCCTAGCGAACTACGAGGACTTTGATCCATGTCAAGGCATGGTACGTAGGAAGCCTCCATGTGGTTCAAGCCACATTGCTCGGTCGTTCATTCACGTCGAGTTTCGCCCTCGTCCAGCATGACGTTAAACTATATGCCCCTCCCTTTGTCCTGTATGACATTAAACTGCACACCTATCACCACCTGAACTACGAGGTCTTTGATCCATGTCAAGGCATGGTATGTAGGAAGCCTTCCAAAGGTTCAAGCCCACCACCCATTGGACCAAGGTCCACTTTCACGTCGGTTCGCCGACAAAGCCCCATTTGAACTACGAGGACTTTGATCCATGTCAAAGCATGGTACATAGGAAGCCTCCATGAGGTTCAAGCCACATTGCTCAGTCGTTCATTCACGTCGAGTTTCACCCTCGTCCAGCATGACGTTAAACTATATGCCCCTCCCTTTGTCCTGTATGACATTAAACTGCACACCTATCACCACCTGAACTACGAGGTCTTTGATCCATGTCAAGGCATGGTATGTAGGAAGCCTTCCAAAGGTTCAAGCCCACCACCCATTGGACCAAGGTCCACTTTCACGTCGGTTCGCCGACAAAGCCCCATTTGAACTACGAGGTCTTTGATCCATGTCAAGGAATGGTACGTAGGAAGCCTCCACGAGGTTCAAGCCCACCCATCATCCAATTCACGTCGTGTTCCACCTACGTCCAGCATGACGTTAAACTGCATTTCCCAATCCGAACTATGAGGACTTTGATCCATGTCAAGGCATGGTACGTAGGAGGCCTCCCTGAGGTTCAATCCCAACAAACATTGGCCCAAACCATCTTCTTGTCAGTGTGCCAAGCCCCCAATTTTCAGCGAACTACGAGGACTTTGATCCGTGTCAAGGCATGGTACGTAAGAATCCTCCCATAGGTTCAAGCCCATCTCCCATCGGACCAAGGTCCCTCATTTACGTCGGTTCGCCGACACCCACCGCCCATCGTTTATTCACGTCAGGGTTCACTACCATCCCGAATGACATTAAACTGTATTCCATCAATCCTTTGAACTACGAGGACTTTGATCCATGTCAAGGCATGGTACGTAGGAAGCCTTCCAGAGGCTCAAGCCCACTACTCATTGGACCAAGGTCCACCCTCACATCGGTATGCTGACGATGCCCATCGGACCAAGGTCCACCTTCATGTCAGTTCTCTGACACATCGGACCAAGGTCCACCTTTACGTTGGTTCGCTGACGACATCCATCGGGCCAAGGTCCACCTTCATGTCAGTTCACCAGCACCATCCCGAACTACGCGGACTTTGATTCCCTGCCACGGGGATACGTAGGAAGCCTCTTCAAGGTTCAAGCCCAACTTCACCATTGCCCCTGCGATGGTCCCATTTCACTCCCCCTCTGTTCCATTCATCAACCTATCACCCATCCCGATTCTCACTCGGACAGTCTTATCCCGGTGAGACCATGTCGGTACGCTCTTCTTCACAGCCGCCCATGGGCTGGCCCCGGTATCGACATCCCTTCAAGGAGAATCCCTCAATCCGATCTATCCTAGCTAATACTCTGGTTGGGTTGATCCGTCTCCGCTAGACGTTAAACTCGCGACATACCCTGTGTTAAAAACGGGAAGCTGAGGAAAACCTCAGATATGTGTCTATGGCATATAATTCCCCGCGCTCGATGTGGGATGCCTCGGGCTTCCACGCCCTCGAGAAGCCCTGTGACCAGGGATAACAGACAGACATGCCAGGTTCCCCAGCATCCAGACACGCTACTAATGCCTCAATGTGACTACTCCCCCGACTGAAGGTTGCTGCCCTGACCGAACCCTTTGGAATGTCCCGACAGAAGCAGTGTAATTAACCGGCGTCCATGGAAACATAGCACTGGGAAGAGTTTCATGAACTACGTATTAAATCTATGAGGGAGACCCGGACTAGGTGACGAGTTGTGAGGAGGAATCCACAGCAGGAAGAACCGACATCCCATCATCCTGTTTCGATCAAGGAGTAGACGTCCCTGAATAAGGAGCAAATGCCGCCCGCCTTTGGAAAGCGGGAATGCGGGGCAACAAAGCGCCGCACGTCCTCCTCCGCGGACGGAACGGACGTGCGCGCCCGCCCCGGTGAAAGCGTCGGAAACAATATAATTGAAACTGGAATTATATACCTCTTTAACACTTTCCAGATATAGATTTTGGATAGATACTCCACCATATGAGATTCACGAATCAGGATGAAATGGGCCGACTTTGTGAGTTGATCCACAATCACCCATATAGAATTGTGTTTCCTGACTATTCTCAAAAAAACTATCAAAAAATAAAACTCTATTTTCTCCCACTTCCAAATTGGAATAGGAAAAGATTTCAACATTCATGTTGGTTGTTGATGCTCTAACTTGACTTGATGACAATTCAAGCATCTAGAGACAAACTCAGCCACATCTCTTTTCATACCAGCCCACCAAAACAACACTTTCAATGCCTTATACATCTTCTAAATTCCAGGATGGAAAGACCACTTGGAATGAAGATAAGCCCTAAGAAGTTCCTCTAGAAAAGGCACTGGTATCACCATCTAATTCTGAAAACACAAGAATTAATTCCCATTTTGTTCACAACTCTCAATGGTCTCCCCACCATTGAGTTTTGACCTCATTTTCATACATTCAGAATCAGATGCCTTTGCCTAATCAACAGAACCATCCAAATCAGGAACCAAGGAAACCTGAAAGAAGACCGCTCTTTCACCCTGGTCCTCACATTCCAACCACATGTTAGCTATTAATGACATCAATTGTCACTAGTATGATGCATGTTTCACCACCTGAGCATATGATTTTGGACTTAGTGCCTCTGCCACCAAGTTTCCTTTACCCGGTGTGTACATAAAGTTAAAATCAAATATTTAGAGACACTCCATCCATCTCATTTTCCTCAAGTTCAAATCTCTTTGTGAGAAAATATTCTTTAAGCTCTTATAGTCATTAAAGACCATGAACTTCTCACCAAAGGGATAATGACACCACATTTTCATGGCATGAACCACTACTGCCAACTCCAAATCATGTGTTGGGTAGTTCTTATCATGAAACCTAAACTTTCATGAGCCATATGCAACCACATGATATCCTTTCATGAGAACACACCCCAACCCTAATCTCGATGCATCAAAATTCACCACATACCCTTCCCCTAGTTCAAGAAAAACCAAGATTGGTGCTGATGTAAGGTGACCCTTTAGCTCTTCAAAGCATTTATAACACTACTCATCACATTGAAATGGGATATTCTTCCTTGTCAAATTTGACATCGGTGAAGCCAATCGTGAGAAATCACAAACAAAACATCAATAATAGCCAGCTAAACCAAAGAAGCTCTATATTTTGAAAACGTTCTTTGGAGGTTTCCAGGGGATAACAACCTATATCTTTTCTGGATAAACTGAAACACCTTTCTCAAAAATAACATGGCTAAGGAAACAAACCTCCTGTATTAAAAAGTCACGCTTTGACAATTTTTCGTACAAGCAAAGATCCCTCAAGATCCCCAACACTATCGCCAAGTGTTGCTCATGCTTTACACTTTTCCTCAAATACACCAACATGTCATCAAAAAATACCACCATAAAATAATCCATATATCTCTAAAATATCTGATTCATCAATTCTATGAATACTACTAGTGCATTCGTCATGCCAAAGGGCGTAAACACATACTTGTAATGTCCATATCTACTTCTGAAATCTTTTTTGGGGATATCCTCCTTCCTTACATGAAATTGATGATACCCTAACATCTATTCAATCTTGGAGAACCACTAAACTCCCCTAAAATGGTCAAAAAAATCATCAATGCATATAAGTGGATATCTATTCTCTATTATAGCCTGGTTAAGTCTTTGATAATCAACACAGATCTATAGAGTTCCATCTACCTTTTGAACAAACAAAACTAGTGTTGCCCATGGAGACATGCTAGGCTGGATGAACCCTTTGTTCTCTAACTCTTCCAACTACACCCTTAATTTCCACAATTCTGCTGGTTTCATAAAGTAAGATGGAAGTGATATAGAACTATTAACGATAAGGAGATCAATCATAAACTCCACTTCTCTCATAGGTGGCAACCCTGATAATTCTTTGGGAAAGACATACATAGACTGATCAACAATCACTGGAAAAAATTTTCTTCTCAACTGCTCCCACTAATTCCAATTATAACACTACTAACTGATATAAGATTGTGCCAAGAGATGGTGAAAACAAATCTGTTTCACCAACCTTTTTCTTTCTTCTCCCTTCTAAAGATATGTTCAATTCCATCATCTATCATAAAACTAACCTTTCATGCATAGAAATTCATGTGGTCCTTAAACATCTTGAACCAATCCATTCCTAGGATTATATCATAAACATCCATCTCAAGCACTGATAATTCCCACATTAATTCAATGTCATCCACAAATAAGAAACATGTTATATAGAGGAAATCTCGACACTCTCTTTGGCCAATAGAAGTTTGTAGTTTCAAAATAGAAGGCATCATTTCAACATGTAAACCCAACAAACTAATGTAATATGAAGCAATAAAAATTTTAATCATCTTTATCAAAGAAATATTGCATCAACATGGAATTTAAAAGAACTGTACCTTGCATCGTGGATGGTCCAGACTGATCATCCATTACAACCTATTAATCTCTAAAAAACTACTTACTTGACACACTCTACTCTTTATTTCCCTTCTTAGGAGTTGTGGTATTTCCAAAATCACCATGAATAACTTTAATATATTGTCGAGGGGTACGCTTCCACCCTCGTCCTATCGAGGCATAAGACCCTTGCGACCCCTATTGAGTGTCATGGACACCCGACCTAGGTGCATTCTGAAAATAATTCTAAATATTCCCCATCCTCTTAAAATTATGACATGTTTGAGGTTGTGTCATAAAATAATACTTAATGTTTCATGTGGAGACACATTTAAAACATCCCAAGTTACTATGAGGATTCATAGGAAGATTCATTGATCATGTCGTTAGATTCTGAGCATACTCCTACCCTATAAATAAGTGTCCCTCTTCCGCTTGAACCCAGCATTCGAGTTCCCACTATTCCCCATGGGTACTAACATACTTCCCCCACCTGAAGCCCCTAAAATTTCATGCTCTACACCATAGCTCTATTCACCATGTTCGTGTAATCATTTATACAGAGCACTATTATCTTGGAACAAATTTCCTACCTCATCCTAGATTCAAATATTTGTTCCTTCAATGATGTACTACCTGCAACCTTGGATAAAAACTGCACTAAATTCATAAACTTAGCCACATATTCTATTACTTCCATGTTCCCATGCTTCAAACTAAATAAATCCATTGTACACTGAATTCTGAACATATGAGGGTTGAATTGTTTATTAAACAACCCCTCAAAACCTTCACATGTCACACCTTGGTCTGTCCCAGCATGGACCGCCCGCTCCCACCACTGAAGAAAAAGATATTCCAATATATATGTGGCTAACTTCAGTTTCAACTCATCCGTTGTTCCCACAAAATCAAATATCTTATTCATTCTGTTCATCCACACTTCAACCCTTTCTGGCTCCAAATCACCCCTAAAAATAAATGGATGTTTCCTTTAAAACTGAACCACTTGATCCCCATGCTTCAGTTAAAACCCTTTATTCCCACTTTACACAGCATGGAAGGCTTTCATTATACTCTACACTAGCTGCCGGTTCACCTGAGTCTTAGTTGCAATTACATTTTCAGCAGCCTCCTCTGGTTGGTCTATATGATGCCTACCTGGTACCATTTCTATGAACACAAAAACAACAATAAGTCTCACATCTGTAGTAAGAAAAGGATTAAAATTCAAATTCAACTACATAAAAACTATCACAACTAGGATTTCCACAATTTCACATTTCTCATGTTACGCTATTCTAAAAAATCAACCATGTTTTGAAAATCGGCCCATTTTCAAAATACCATAAGTTTCCATGTTTCAAATCCTTCCATTTTGAAACCCAATTCAAATTTTTCAAAATCCAAACATTCATCTCACATCATAAATCATTATACCTCAATGAAATATGAATCAAAGTGGTAAGTCATTTCTATTATACATGTCATGCTGATCTCATAGGCTATTCCCATGACAATGAGATTTCTAATTCCTATAAATATCTCCAAAAACTTATGTACCCAACTCCCAAGTAACATGATGTTCAACGAAAAAGGTTTAGCTAAATACTTTTATGATATAAATTCAAAGTTTCAAAAATCCTAGGCCTTGCTACAATCCCGACTCAAGGAATATGCCAATAATGGATTTCAGTACCAAGACCAACAATCAATGCTAAATGACTGAACAACTTCTCTCACTTGAAATCCAAAGACTGAAGAAACTTATACCACTTGTAACATCTCACCCCATCCCATTTTCTTGAGGGGGATAAGTAATTTTAATTGTCCTTAATTGATGTTCCCAGGGTTCCAAAGGCTAGAAATAATTTCTAAGGGCTTCAAGAATCATTGGGGAATGATTTTACCTTATGATAAAATCAACCAATCAAATATTCCATTACCCAAAAAGCTACATGATACTTTTCAACAAAACAACCCAACTGATACATTACCAAGAGTCGACCAACTATTCCATAAAGAATCCCAAATTCCAATACAACCAAATGAAATATTTGAGTAACAAGCAGAAGACTACACAAAAAGACCCCAAAGAACTAGGACACCATTCATAGCTCCACACCAAGCTCCATGATCAAAGAACCACAACATCACCAATGAATCATGTCGAACTGTTAGCAAAATGAGATGCTTTACCCTTAATTGTTTCCCAGAATAGAACATCTACAAAAGAACCCATGTTCCAAAGAAGGGGTGAGTAATAATACTCAGTAGGATTTCCCCAAATGACTTCCCTACACACACCACTAGAATAAAACCATTAGCACATTTATATAAAATAGTTTATATAAAACAAAAAATGGTACAACAACTTACAACAATCCAAACACTCATTTTCCAAGAAAGTTTCACCCAAATTCCCGCAATACATAAAAAAACCAAAAAACCTTTCCAAAACCATTTACCATTTCACATTAGGACACCCATTCCCATCTTGCATAATATTACACAACAATGTAAACCAAAATGGTGGAACTTCCATCCAATCCGCACACTATATTTATAACTAGTGGTGCTTCCTAGACACTATCCATAATGGTGTATCTTCCATCCACTATCCATCACCTTTTATAGTGATACATCCCGCCCACTTCCACACAATAAACACAAGCCATAATACTTAATCAACCAACAAGCAGAAATAACCAAGAACACACAATAAGCATAACCATTTTCAACACATGACAATTCACTTAAATAAATCACCCATTTATTGAAGACACCTTCTACCAATTTCCATTCCACGTCCCATTCTTATAAAACCAATTTTTTATTGAAAACTAGTTTCACAAAACATTTTCATAATCCAAACTAAGCACCAATTTTTAAAATCTATATTTTAAAACCACACAAAAAAAACACCTCTTCCAATAATATCCCATTTCACCCAAAAATCCCCAAATCTTCACCAAATGGGTTTCCTACAAATATCTCTGACATAATATTCACAATTAATTTCAAGAAAAACAAATTAATTGCAACCAAGACCACTAGTTATAACCAAGTGGAGTTAATAGAGAATCCACCTACCTTTAGGGTTTCGGCGAAATCATCCCATAAGAAACCGCACAAAAATTCCAATGAATACACCATAGAAGCTTCTCTAGATCCTCTTATCTATCATCAACAATCCCTAAAATCTTAACTTTAGGCTACGAAAACCCTATATCTACACACAATGGATATAGATCTAGAAAACTGAGAGTGAGGGAAGAGTTGATCTAGATAAAACCAAAGATAAACCAAGATAATAGACTTAATCAGGAGAAACCACCTTCAAACCACCATGAAATCCCTTTGAATCGCTTCCAAAATGAGTGGGAGAGCCCCGAAAACCCTTAAGAACTGAAATTCCCAAGTGAGGCTCGAGTGGGAGGATGTTTGGAGTGAAATAGTTCAATCCTGAGTGAAACCGAATTTAACAAATCCATTTTTAAGTGGTCTTATGGTTATCTCGCACAGTTTGGAAAAATGTGCACATGCCACTACCTCAGGATAAGGGGTCACACATAGTTTTCTCTCATGGTTTGGAAACCCATGTGTAGACTATGTGAATCCCAATGTCTCCCCCTGCATGGTTACCTGGAGAACCTACGTTGTTTTCTCAAACCATGCTCAAATAGTGCACCCTTAGAAAAGCCACCAAAATTATTCAAAACCATTCCAAACTCTCTCAAACTCTTCCTAACTCATCCCAAGAACTTTAAACACATAAAAAAGGTATAAAAAGGATACATAGCTCAAACCAGAGGTGCTACATAAATTGTACCTTTAATTGACTTGGACATGACCCTTATATAGGTTTTCTTGGACTGATGTTACCCTTACACTAATGTTACCCTTATTCAGGTGTTAGGAAATTGAAGTTACCCATACACAGGTCAGACATGACGCTTATAAAAGTATTCAATGACCCTTACATAGGTATAATTATCCCTTATGAAACTTGGTCGTCATCATTATGCAATTTCTGACCCATATGCAACTCATCCATCACCCTTATGCAAGTATATAATGACCCTTATACAGTCATACTTCAACCTTATATTGCTCATCCATCAACTTCATAATTCCATCAGCAATATCATCAACAAAAAAATCATTATCTTGGGAGTCCTCAATAATTCCTTAGTGGAATTTCATCATGAACCTATTTTTCATTCTTGAAAAAAATATGAAGCTTCATCATTGGGTAAAGATGGAGTCCCCTCTATCTTTAACAGGTGAACAAAATACTAGAAAAAGAAAATTCCAATTCTAATTAAAATACAACCCACAGTCAAAAAAATTGAATCCAGAATAAGCTTGATGAAACCATCTTATGTGAATATATAATTTTCCAATCATTTCATTAAAAATCGTATTATCCCATTTTAGGAATCTGATTTAGAAATTAAGAGTGTCAATAGTTTGTTGCACACCCAATTTTGACCTATTAATCTTTAAGCTTCATCAATGGGCATGGAATTATTCAACAGTTGGTGGAAACATGTTCATATTAAATATCCCACATGAACACAATTGGATTTGATCATAAAGGCCCAAAAATCTTCTTTAATAGTGACACAGTCTTAGGTTCTCATTTCTGTGGGGCTCAACGGTAGAAGGGGGCATGGTGGTATAAAAATAGGGGAACTATGGTGGAATTATTTTTCTTACAACAATAGAACAATGGATGGTGGCAGAACACTTTATATTATAATGGTAGTAGGGGTAGCGGCATGGAATGGTACTGGTAGTAATAGTTGTCTCCAACAGTTTTAGAATAATTCCTCTAATATTAGAACACCAGTGGTAGAAAGTTGGTGGTGGCGTGCTAGTGTTCGCACATAAGAAGATAGTAGGACTAGTAGCATGATTTTTAATCTAATGGTAGTTTTGGTGGTACAATGGAATGGTTTCAGTAAAAAGAGTTATCTTCAATGGTAGAAGAACAGTGGCAGAAAGCTATAGATGGCATAATTTCAATCACACAAATAGCGGTAGTATGACCAACGGTACACAATGATAGGAAGATAATATGATGGTAAAAGGTTTATAGTGGTAGAAAATGGGGTGGTACTGACCAGATGATAGTAGGCTTCTACATTCTAATGATAAAAAGCTTCTATATTTTTACGGTAGAATAATTTTCCATACACCTTCATTTCAATTCACAAATAAAACATTTTTTAGTATAGTCCTTTTCTAGATTAAATTTAAAATTGAATAAAAATTGAAAATAAATGAAAATTTCCTTGTACAATTTAATTCTATATTAATTTAAAATTATAAATTAAAATATATGGATTCAATATTTTATTTTTAGAAAAATTAATATATCATTTAAAATTCATCAATTAATCCAGTTTTCAATGATATCCAAAATTCAAAAAATTCAAAAAATAGTCAATTAACTAGGTTTTTAATTAAATTAGGGATAATTTTAAGGAATAAAAGACACACAAAATTAAAAATTTTATCTCACATCACTTTTTCAAAAAAATCATTTTACCTTTTTAAAAAAATCAAATTTATTGTAACTTCTTATTTTACACCAAAAATAAAAGTTTTTTATAAAAATTATTTTACAATTTTGTTGTTATTTTCTAGTTATCCATAAATTATTTATTTCCTTAGAAATTATTTTTGATAAATCACCTTCTAAGTGTTCTTATAAAATAATCTTTTATGCTGATTGAATTTTGGGTATCAATTGTTCATATGCTTGAGGTTAAGTTTGGGGATACCACTTGGAATTGTTGTGAAACCCTTTTTTCTTTCCATGGGTTCTTTACGATGATATGAATGAAACCCCTTTTATCTCCATGGGTTATTTATTATATATTAAATGATTTATTTCAAATGGAACTCTTATGTTTGAATGATTGATGGGTGGGGTCCTATATCACTCTCTAATTCATTGGTTAAAGTTTGATATCACATGTGATATGGATTTTAATCATGGAAATTTGAATTTTTCATGTAATGACTCTAGTTTTTTTGGTTTATTTATTATAATATTTAATTAAATATATCTATATTATCCATTTGAACTAGTGTTGTATTTTGGGGTCCAAGGACCCATAATTAATATATTAAAAATATTAATATATATTAAATCATGTATGTGTGTCTTTTCAAAATAAGTGGTTTTCCATTGATCAAGACCTTTAAAGTGAAATATGAGACCATATTTTTTTTGGGAATGTGGGGATTAACATAGGTGGGACATAAATTTGGTTGGTTTCATGTGTTTATTTGATGCGGTCATTGGCGGTGAATTAGGTAAAATAAATAATTTCTTTTATTTAATGGTTAAACCCCAATTCCCTCCCTTTATAAATATATTTTTATGGTAAATCATTAGGATTATAGGCATAAACTTTGGAGACAAGAGGAGATGAAGAGATATTTGACACTAGTGACAATGGATCGTGGGGAGATGATCATTTTTCAAATAAATCGACTCTTCCAACAAAGTTCACAGCTCTCACCAAAAAAATGGACCAAACCTATTATTTGTTAGATATTGATCTAAACTCAAGGTAGGTAATGTTATTTAATAGATTCCAAACCTTTATTTTATTTATAAGCATGGATCTTCTTATCTCTTTATTTTTAGAAGATTTTCATTCTTTACATGAGCCCATTTCTAGTTGTATTCCTAAATCCTTTTGTGGATATCTTCTATGCACATGAATCCAAATCTATTTTCACCCTTGGTTTCTAAAACTAAATGAAATTATTTTGGATCACTTCATCCAATAGTTATATAACCTTTTTCTTTGGTTTTTCCCACCTTCATTCTTCCCATTCTTCAATGTTGGCCTATAGGATCGGTGATTCAACTTTATCAGACTGTATCAAGAATGATTGAACCCCTGAATTTGAGGTGGATGTGTGAACATGTATTGGATTGGAATTTTTGGGATTTATAATGGATTTTTATGGGATGAAGTTATTTTATTCGATGATGGACACCCCATGTGGTGGAGGACAGCATTGTGGCTCCATCACGGTGGAACAGAAATCTGATTTCCAATGATCAGAGATCAGGAATCATTTTTCAGAGGACTTATCATTTATTTCAATGGATTTTAGTCAATAAAATGATTTATAAGGTTTAATAATATGTAGATATATTGTCTTTTCGAAGATACATGAATTTCTAGAAAATCCATACAAACATGGCATGTACTTTGAAAAACACACATCATGTAGTCCCCTAGTTGTGACTTCTAGGGTGTCAGTCAGAGTTAAATATCACACACCATGTATAACACATACAATCCATGTGACTTGGTGTTGGAATATCATTATATAACCTAGGATTACATGGGCATGGTCATGCCGAGATACATGGGCACAGCTAGAGTACATAGGCACAACCATGTACATGGACATGACCTGGGTACCTCGACACGACCAAAGTATATAGGCATGGGATGAAGTAAATAAACATGTGTTTAGAGGTCAATATAATACCCTAGGTTATAGACACATTCCATGTAATACATGTACACATTTTGTAAACTCACATGTCCATCTAATTTGTGTCTAGGTGAGGTCACACACCGTGTGACCCTATATACACATTGTATAACTGTATATGAGACTTCTACCTTTCTTATATTCTTCTTCAGAACTCATATTTGGGCACACAAGTTTCCTATAATAATTAGTTTTATTCACGGTACATGATGGTGGTCTTCATTTTAGCATCAAAGATATGTCATGAGGTGATGCAAGTGGGATGCTTCTTCTAATGATTCTTAGATAGTGACAGTAATCAGGTGTGTTTATCATATTTTTACTGGTTTCAACACCCCCGATCACGCTATTGTGTGGGTCCCCCATACTATTTACATATTTATAGTTAGAACCCCCCCCCCCAATCTTTGATCTCTGGTGGGGAGTGGGTCCTCAACTAGAATTTTCACCCCCCATAGTTGTGGAGTGAAATGGTGAAGTGTGATCCCACCACATGGATTACAAAGAGGTTACATAAGATTCATGGCTAAGAGATAGTTCTCCCTAACTTGTGACACACCATCATAAGGATATATCCCTCCACTCTATATCTTATGTGGTCACAAGGGTTGTTTTGGCATCAGTTATGGGACCTTTGGAGCTACAGGCAAACTCTTCATTTTTAGTGGGCTATAGATATGGAGATCTTCTTTCTCTATTCACTTGGGTTTATTTTTTTCATATCTATTAGGTTTCTTTTTAACCACTTTTTTTATGGGTTTATATGGATATTATTATTTCTATTTATTCTCTTTCTTGGTTTTCAGGGCGTCCTATTGGTTATGTACATACTCACACATGTATGGGATTTTCCCGCACATGTAGTGTCTTATATAGACATTGGGTAGTTTGGTTGTGACTTAGGTGGACCAAATACTAGAGGATAATAGTAAAACATAGATGTGTTTTCCATATTTGGTGGTTTTCCATGGATATTAGATCTAGGATCCCTTCAGTTTTAACTTTTCAGCTGGTTAGTTTGGGGTCCCATTTCTAGTTGGGCATGCATTTTTTCACCTTTTATCTATTTTATCATATTGTTTTATTTGGATTCCTTCCTAGAGTTTTTTTCATGAATAGTTTACACTCTAGATTTTTTAGTTTTTTTATTATATCCCGGAACTATCACATAGATCTAGTTGTGTGGGGGGGTACTTAGGCTAAGGCCTCCCATTTAGTGTTATGTCTACACAATGATCTTCTCCGATTGATATACTATTTGAGGTGGGATTGAAGTTTCACACGCTTCTTAATATTGACTATGTGGGACCATGTGGTTTACTTTAAGATAGAGTGGTATAAAATTAGGTATTTACCTTGGGTTAGAGTTGGGAGTTGAACTTATGTGGGGTTTGTTTTGGGAATATAGGGAAATGATATCAGAGTGTATTGAGTTAGGATCTAAGGTTAGAGAACCCAGTGATGGTACATCAACTTACATATCAATGAAATAGTACTCTGACTACCTACTTGTCAACTTGGCATACCAAGGAATTGGTCACAGTGAACCAATGGTACATGAATCATATATTATTGGGTCATTCTTATATCATGTCCTTCTTGATTCATCTCCCCTTATGGGCTATTTAACCATGGTATGTATTGAAATCGTCCAAGATGACTCTGTGATGATATTCATCTAGTATTTTGAGATGGTTTTGTAAAGATGACCAATTGAATGATGAGGCCTTAGTTCAGGGACCCACTCATGAAGTGTTTATTCTTAGTATGCACAGAGTAATGCTACCACCTATTTAGTAGTATGTGAAAACACCTTCAAAGAATCTGATGGTTGATTGATGACATTCAAGTTATTTGATGGATCTGGTAGGTTTGGACTATGATACATTTAGTTTTAGAACATTATGTGAGTTTCAGTGTCAAATATTTCTTAGGTTTAATGGTGAGCCAAACCCTTGGCCTATAGAGGATTTTCCTGAGGCAGTGGTTCAGTTGTTCTAGTATATAGACCTTGACCAGTCTAATGATTGCACTTGAGACTAGTATTCTTCATATAGAAAGAGGGCACTTTTGTGGTTTGGTTATCCAAGATCAAGGTTAGGTGACCCTCTATTAGGATATATATGAGAATGTCATTAGAGAGTATTACTTTCTAGTGACTCTATGGGTAACAAAGGTTTAGATATAGGTGATGGACTGATTTTCCACCTTGTGTGGGAACCCTTCATATGATATGGTGGTCCTAAAAGATATAATTCTTTAGTAAAACATAGGGTATTGATGGATCCAAGTGTGGGTGTTGTGTATTAAATATTTCAATGAAGAGGGATTCTTTTTCACTAATACGAATTCTCGTATTATGCAATTTAAAGTTGTGTAGGAAATTTAGCACTACCCAGAGTGGATATTTTTGAGTTTTTATGGATGATTTCCTTTTAATGGTATGTTTTATTTCATTTTGGTGGGGATAAAGTGATGAATGTGAACCCTGGTTATGGGAAAATTGTGGGTAAATTGGGAGTATGGATTTGGAAAGTGGAGGATTATGACCTAGAGGCATCAGAGATGTCTGTGGAATAACCCATGATTCTCTAATTTAGTAATAGTTTTAGTAGACATGGTGTAGTTCACTCCTTACTCACTGCATCCCTTGGTTGAGACCTAGAGAATATAGTGGATCCTTTAGCTCTAACTTTGCATCTAGATACTCCTTTTGAGGAAGTTCAAAGATATCACTTTTCCTTTGGTAGTGTGACTTGACTCTTAGAGAACAAAGCTTCTTGTGGGATCTTTCCATAGTATCAATGAAAACTATAATGTTTATTATCATGCCTCTAGGGGTGTAATGAATTTTTTCTTCATTGGAGAGATGAAATATCAATAAGTGTGGGCTAGGTTTGTTTGTCGGTGGATATATACAACTTCTCTTTAGTTGGTTAGTATGACCCTAAGAGTAGTAAATTCTATGAGTAGGATTATCTTAGAACCAGTGTGTTCCTATAGGAAGCTCAAGGGTCATTCTTGAAAAGGATATTGAGATATTGAAACCTTGAAATTTTTATCATCACCTAAGTTAGGTGAATATCAAAGATAAGTACCCTTTTACAAAGGGTTTATAACCTCCTCAAACCTATTAAGAGGTGTGAGTTAGTTCTCAAGGATTGATCTTTGGTTTGGCTACTATTATGTGTGGGTTCATAAAGATTATATTCTGAATATGGAATTTTTATTTCGTTATGGACACTATCATCTCTTGGTGAATAATTTTTCTATGACTAATTCTCCCTTTGTGTCCATGGATCTTATTCACTATATCTTCTAGCTATACTTGAACTTATTAAAAAATTTCCTTATTGATTACATTCTCATAAAATCATTGTCAAAGTAGGAGAATATAGATCATTTTGGGTTGGTCCTAGGATTACTATGGGAGAACCATCTTTATGGTAATCTCTCAAAGTTCTAATTTTGGATTCATGAGGTTCACTTTAGGGGGTATGTTAACTTTGAGAATGGTTTAGCTATGAATCTAACGAATATTGGTGTGGTGCTTTCTTAGGATCCACCCAATATCATGTTAGAGGTGTGTAGTTTTCTTGGTTTTGTGGGGGTAATACAAGAGGTTTTTGAAATATTTTTACATGATTATTGTACCTATGAAGTTCTTTACATGGAAATAGAATCCTTTTACCTAGACTGAATAATGTTAGAGAGCCTTCGAGGAGTGAAGGAAGGGGTTAATAAATACTCTGTTTTTGAGAATACTAGAGGAGGGTGTCATGAACATGGTGTTTTATTATTCCTTTGGAGATGTTTTTTGTTTCATGTTGATGCAGAGGTAGGCTATGATCACTTATGTTTTGAGGCATTTGAAACCCCCAAAGTAAAATTACATGAACCGTGACTTAGAGATGGAATTGGTATTCACCCTAAATATTTTTAGGCATTATCTTTGGGGTGAGAATTTCATTGTGTACTAATATCATTAGAGTCTTAGGTAAAACTTCACTTAGAGAGATATAAACCTAAGACAGAGGTGTTGGTTTTAGTTCATACTGGACTATGAATTTGAGATAGTCTATAATTCACTGAATGGAAACATGGTAGCAGATTCCCTTATAAGGAAGCCTCATCATCAATTGGTAGAGGAGGCATCTGAGAAGTTGTCTTCATTGAAGCTGACCCTGGTGAAGGATAGGGGTGAAAAAAATATTTAGTCTGTGGTAGTGACTTCATATCTTCTTCATCATTTCATAGATACTTAGTTGGGAGATTTCTATTATGAGGTTTTGTATGATCATATATCCTTAGGAGATGTATGAGGTGGATTTTATGAAGTAGGGGAGTATGTTATCCTCTTTTAGGTATGTATGGTGATTCATCTTACATTGTGTGAGGGGGTGTTGAGATATTTTCATAAATATCCCTTGGATATATATCTGATTGTAAAAAATATAAACAAGGACCTTTAGCGGAGTTTTTAGTGGTCTCTCATGAGGTGGAGCATCGTTGAGTTTATATCTCGATGTCTCACATATCATTAGGTAAAGTCTAAACATCAAGATCTAATATGTTTAACTCAAACTCTTGACAAACCATAATATAATTGGGATATAATATAGATGGATTTTTTTATAGGGATTTCATGGATTGTGAGAGTCCACAATGCCATTTTGGTTATTTTTTACCAACTCACCAAGTTGACACATTTTCTTATCATTCAGAAGTAGAGTTTAATTGAGGGTTGGGGGAAGTTGTACATACATGTGATCATATTGATTAATAGGTTACCCATCATTATCATATCTAAAAATGATGCTTAGTTCATACCATAGTTGTTAAGGGGTTTAAAAGAGGCATTCAGGAACCAGTTATAGATGATCAGGGCATTTCACCCCCGGATGGACATGAACACTGACCAAACTATCCATTTTTTGGAGGTTATGCTAAGATCTTGTGTGTTGGACTTTATCCAAATCTATGAGGATCACTTACTATTAATGGGTCTTTCTTATAATAATTTCTATCACTCTATTATCAGTATAACACCTTTCGAGGCCCTATATGGGAGACCCAACAGGTCATCATTGTGTTGGACTAAGATTGGAAACACATATATTGTTGGGATAGAGCTAGTGATGGAAATTATAGAGAAGCTTCAGGTGATAAAAAAACATTTTATTATAGCCTATATCCAATAAAAATCTAACACAGATCAATGTTGTAGGCCCTTGGATCTCAGGTAGAGAGAATATGTCTTCTAGGGAGTCTCCCCATGATGTGGATTGTGGATATTTTTCTAGAAAAGAAATATATCCCCAAGGATCATCGGGCCACTCAAGATCTTGATTAGGTTTGTAAAGGTTGCTTACTATTTTTACTTGACCCACTAAATTGGATCGAGTTCATGGTTGCATCCATGTATCACAGTAGAGGATATACATGCATGACTTGATGCACATTATTGACTAGAATGAACAGGAGAATGAAAATGGAGCCACCTTCTTCTAGTACCCAGTGGAGATCAAGGATAAATAGGAGATGACCCTATACTAAAAAACTATACCTTTGTTTTAAGTTATTTTTAATTATGGGAGCATGCAGGAGATCTTCTAGGAGCTTAAGAGACAGATGTGGGCTTAGTACCCCCCCCCACTACCACCTTTTGTTTAGCTTGTGATTTTTTAGTGGAAAAGGGCTTGAATTAGGGGATAATTTAATGAATATTTTTTTATTTCTTTAGTCCTTAGAATATTTCTTTATATATCTCTTTATTTTCCCTCGAAGTTGATGATGTGTTTTGGGCATCGTAGGACCCCAGAATTAAGATATTAATATTTTTAATATATATTAAATCACACAAATGAATATTTTTGGAAGAAATTATTTTATCATTGATTTTGACCTCATATGGGAAATCTGATACCATAGTTTTTTTTAGAACATGTATTTTACCCTAATTTTGACATAAATTTGGTCAATGTGAGTCGTCCGGTTGATGTGGTTGTTTGCGGTGTGTTAAGTAAAATAAATTATTTTATTTATTTATTTTATTTTATGGCTAAAACCTAATTACCTATATCTATAAATATATAAGTATGATAAATTTATAGGGTTATCCACATAACCCTAGGATACTAGAGAGGATTAGGATAGATTTGATGTTGTAAATAATGGATTGTGGGGAGATGATCATTTTGCAAAGTATTCAGCTCTGCCAATAAAGTTTCAATATCTAACCAACAATAATGGCATGGAACCTTTCTTAATAATTGATTGATCCAAACTTTAGGTATGGTGTTTTATTTCATGTATTTTCACCCTTGATTTAATTAATAATCATGGATCTTCTTATCTGATTACATTTTAGTGATTTTCATTCTTTTCATGATCTTGTTTCCCATTGTATTTTTGAACCATTTTGTTGATATATTCTACATATATGAATCCAACCTTGTTTTCATCCTTGTATTTTTTAAATCATTTACATTAGATGGGATTTATTCACTCAATGGTGATCTAAACTTGTTCTTGTTCTTTTCTCACCACTATTATTCCCATTCTTCAACATTGGATTACAGGGTCAGTAACTCAACATTATTGGAAAAGAATCTAATGCGATCAAACCTATAGTTTATTAGAGGATGATCAAACATGTTAGATATCATCATTTATCAATTAATCTTGGATTTATGTGGGATAAATGTATTGGATTTGATGATTGGAACACCTAGTGGAACCATATGGAACATTGGCTCCCCAATAGGTGAATAGAAATCTGGTTTTTTTCATTACAGGTGTTGAATCATTGATCAGAGGCTCCCCCTTTTATTTCGGAATATATTAGGCTATTAAACATCAAGTAAGGTGGAATAATAGGCAAATCTATCATTTTTGTGAAGTGACATCATTTTCTAGAAAATCCCAACATACACATTGTGACTAAGTGTTGGTAGCTCAGTTTTTACCCTAGGAGTATGTACAAACCCAGATAAAAGGGCAAAGCTAGAGTATATGGGAATAGAAAAAGTAACCAGATGTATAAAAAGTACATGGTAACTGGATGAAGTACACAAGCATGGGGTAGGAGGTCAACATAATACCTCAGATGACTGAGGCATGCCATGTACTACATGTACATGCTATTTAGACGCTCATGGTCATCCCAAAAATTTCTAGGATAGGACACGCCTAGGTTTCCAAGTGTTGTTACACACCCTATGACCTTATGAACATGTTGTGTACCTTTATAAGATACTTCTACCTTTCATATATTCTTCTAAAAAACTCAAATTTAGTCCCATGAGTATCCTATCCTGAGTAGTTTTACATGAGGGATGTGATGGTGGCCTTTATTTTGGAATCAAAGATACGATGTAAGGTGATTTTATTGGGATGATTATTTTAGTGATGCTTATCCAGTGATAGAAATTGGGTGTGTTTATTATATTTTTACCAAGGTATAAACCCCCTGGATTCACTAGGTCATGGTTCCACCATAACTTTTGCATATGTTTAGTTATAATCCCCAATACTAAAAAGTTTTTGGGTACTCTATCTATGTAGTGGAATCCCCCCCCCATCTTCAATCTCTGGTGGAGAGAGGGTCCTCCATTTGAGTTAGTGCCCCCTTAATTATGGATATTAGTGGAATGGTGGAGGCCCTCTACATGGATTCTTGAGAGGTTAAATGAGATTCATGGATAGAATACAGTTCCTCACAAGTTTGACACACAACGGAAATGAGTAGGACCTCCACTCTAGATCTTATAAGATTTTTTGGGTTGTTTTAGCATCTATAATCAGACCATTGGAGATGAAGGTAGACACTCTATTATTAGTGGGCTATTGAGATGGAGATCCCTTTTCTCTTTTCTCTTGAGTTTCTTTTTAGCATATCTATTGGGTTTACTTTACCCTCTTTCTTCATGGGTAAATATTACTATTGTTATTTTCATTTCTACCCCTTATTGGTTTTTAGGGGTTCCTATTGGGTATTTATATACTCACACCTACATGGGTTTTTCCCTCAAATTGTGTATCTTATTAAAATTATCGTAATTTTTGTGGTGACTTTAGTGGACCTGGTACTAGAGGATCATAGTGATACTTGAGGTATTGAACATGTTTGGAAGTTATCCTTAGAAATTGGAGTTAGTCTCTCTTAAATTGTCCTTTTTTTAGTTGGAAAAGTGGGGACTTATTTCTAGTTAGGCATGATTTTTTTCTATTTTTATCATTATATTATCTATTTATACTTAAATTACTTCCTAGAGGTTGTTGTAGGAATGATTTAAACTCTATATTCTTTAGTATTTTATTATGAATATGCATTGTTTCATATATCTAATTGTGTATATTTGTGTATAGGTGTGTAGGCTAAGCACTCCCATTTCAGTATTTTTTTATCAAGGCTTGTCACCAACCACTATCCTATTTCAAGTAGGATTGGGGTGTCACACTCAACTTACTACTTCCTCAAAGGCCACGGTGGGTTGGTTCATGATAGTTCATAATATGAAGCATGGACATTTTGGTTTCTTACAAAAGTAATCATAGACATTTTGTTTGTTCACAACATAAAGAGTGGAATTTTTTATGTTTATAATGTTATAATGTTCATATGATAATGTTTCTTCCAAAGTTCCTAGTCACATAATATTTCAATTGCATGTCACATATCCAAGCTATATTTTGATGATTATGCTTCATGGATCATGTTTTTTATCTCTTGATGTTGCACCATTTTTCCAAAGTATATGTTTTTTCATTTTATAACACATGCCCTTCTATCATGAATTTTAAAAAACTCATTTTGTTTCATGTTCTTCTTAATAATGAATTTATCCCTACTCATTTTTTCTCATATTCCTATGATAAAAACCCTAATGACAGGTTGATGAGTTTTTTCCTTACTGAACATTCGATATCACCCCTTTATTTTGTTTCCTTTTCACTAGGAAATTGTTTAGAGGATTATATTTACAAGGAATATTTATATAGACATTATTAATGGGAGATGTTGAAGACATAAAAAGTAAATACTAGTATAGTGTAACAAACATATTTTTTATGAGAAATTAATGGGATTTAATCTTTAAATAAATTAAACCTTCCATTCTTGTAATTATGAGATTATTGTGAGATGTACTGTTTAAATTATGGAAACGATGTAAAATATATTTTTTTTTATCTCAGGTCACTTTAGTTGGTATCAGAGCAGGGTTTATTTCTTTTTAATATTAGTGTAGTTATTTCAAGGATTAGGATTGTAGGACATTAGTGAAAACCCTAGAGATACGTTTAAGTATAGGACAACATCATGATGTTTTTGTAATGTATATATTGTGTATTTTCCTTGTAATTACACCCCAAACTAGATATAGAAGGTGTATTTAGTCATCTCATACATTCACTTAATGATAATAACCAAGAAAAATTATGGTTTAGCATTGACTCAATCTTAACTTCGGTATATGATGAGTGGATCTAAGATTTCACACCTGAATAGACACTCTTGGGGATATGCTTTGATTAATCACATTCTATTTATAAGACATTATGAAGGATTTATTATGTTAAGTAAATAGGTTAAGTAATATGAAATAACACGACTTAAATTAATCTAGGTTGAACCTATAGAGTTATAGGATGAACCAAGTATGTAATAGTATTATAGGTTTAAATGATGGGGATATTGAAGAATACATATTATTATTGATATTTAATATTAATATGATCATTTACTAGGATTATATTCAATATTATCATAATCATTTTGGTTTGAATATATTTTTGGAATAAATATCTTAAAAATGAAGCTTTGGAAGGTATATCTATAGAAAATCCAAAGAATTAGTTGTATTGACATATTTGGAATAAATGGTTGAGAATATTAACATATTCCTATTATGATATAAAATATATATTACCTAGTATTCTATAATATATAAATTCTTGTATATCATACAAGTTATATCTTAAGTCGTGATTATCTTTAGATATCCTTAACTATTTTTATTAGTAAGTAATAATTAAAACTACAAGGATGTGATTTATTTAAAGGGGTGGAATGTAACAACCTATGATTTCACTATATATTATAATTAAATAAATATTCTATTTGATAAATTACTTTTCTAGTTAGAGATATATGAAAAGAGGGGAGTGAATCTCACTTTTAAAAAATCAAAGCAGAATAATTGATTAAATTGGTGAATCAATTAATCTATAGTTGATAAATTATATTTGAGTTAATAAAGATAATATCAAATTAATTTAAATGTAGAAAAAAATTGAAATAAATTTATGCATTTATGTGAATCGATATTAAATTATATAGTAAAGAAAATTAAATATAGTAAAAACATAGTTGATAAGAGTTCATCTAAAGTTTAATGTGAGCCCATCTTAACCTCTCATTATGAGAGGTCTATTGTATAAATCCTTTGATCACAATGGTGATCAAGAAACTAATCCATCCTAGTTTTGGTTTATGATGACCTTCTTGATATTTATCGGTAGCCAAGGAATATTCCCTACACTTTTCTAGAGTGAGAACCCATTGGATAAAGTTGATGAGAAGATAGAGGTTTGTTTAGGAAAATCCATTACAAGGCCACTCAAGATTATCATAGTTAGATGATTAAAATTTGGGATAAGTGATTTTAGATGAACGATGATAACCTCGGTAGATTTAGAACTTGATATTGGATCTTTGAGAGGTTTCAAATAAATCTATCACTTTGGTGTCGATTCATATAAATAGAAATCTTAGGAGAAATTTGATGTTCAGAACCTCTTTGATTCTCTATTTATATAATTTATTAAACTTTATAAATCTTTTGTAATTTACTTAGACAAATTAAGACTTTGAAGACCAAATTTAATAGAGGTTTGACCAACATTAAAATCATATTGATCCCTTCACAGGATGAAACAGGTCGCACTACACTCTTGTGCAGAAACCCTGGCCATTTATCCTTCAAACCATCCAATGTCTCACCTAAGAACAAGTCTACCACGCCCAGGCATAGGTCTACCACACCTTGGCTTTGTCCATTTTGCCCAATTTTTTTTAAACTATAAAAATAGGGTCCTCCACTTCAAATAATTATCTTCTGAAGTTAACTTGATTCCAGGAACTTGAGACATTAGAATATACTTCAATAAGATATTCAAAGATACTCAAATTCCTTGATAAGATCAGCCAACTTAAAAAAGTTTCCTATACTTGATATTCAATATAATAATTTAAAATTACAAAAAATGAAATTTTTAGAAACATATATGAGTTTTTTTTATCATAAAAACATCAGGATGGAGGGAGGTACAAAAATATCCCCCTTTTTAATGATCACAAGAACATAAAATAAAAAGATAAATCAAGAATAAATCAAGAATGAAGGAGATAGAAAATAAATTAAATATTTTAACTAGATATTCAGTGATATCAATAAGTAAACATATTAATCATTCTATTAACCATAGTGAAGAAAATTTTAAATCTTATCCTTTATAAAAAAATAATCATTAGATAATAAAAAAATTACAAACTTCTCTCCCTTTGTGAAAATAATTTTTGAAAATTTCACACCTTCAAAAAATTACAAACATTTAATTTCAATAAAATAACTATTTTCTTTTGGGATTATAAAAAATATAAAAAGAAGGAGAGGAATGATAATCTCATGAAATGTTTAAAAATAATTTTAACAAGTATGATTTAAGAGAGAATGTGATATTGAAAAGAATAAAAATACTTTAAAAATAAAAAATTTGATTTTGAGAAAAGATTTTATCTTCAAGAACAAAATAATATAATCATTATAAATATAGATATATTAATAAAGAATATAACATAAAAAGAAAAAAATAAAGATAGATAATATTTTTAAAAACAACTTTTAACTTCCGAACTCCCCAAATAATATGACCATTATAGAGATAGATAGTAAAGTTAAAGAGAATAAATGGAAAAAATGTAAATAGGAAAAAATATAAGTTTTAAATATAATAATAAGTAAATATAAATAATAATATAAGAAGATTAAAATAAAAAATAAAACATTACATACCTTTTTCATAGCATCACATTTCCTCAAGAAATGACTTTACCTCCATTAATTGATTTCTTAATTGAAAATAGGTAGATGAAGAAATCCTTTCAATATAAAGAATATATTATAGGATTTATTATATTGAAATTTTTCAAATATATATTAATAAAAATTTATAAAAGAAACTATATAAAATATTTTTACTCATCATTAATCTTCTTTAATAGAGATTAAAACTCTAAAAAATAAAAAACCAAATATAATGTTTCTCATATAAGTTTTAAAAACCAATTTAAAAATAGATTTCAAAAATAAAGGTACCAAAGGTATTTTTTTAAATAAAAATTAATGTTATAAAAAGTAGTTATTTTTTTGGGAAATGTTAATTTTAAAATTTTAAAATAGTAGAAAATATTTTGAAAAGAAATAATCAATTAATATTTAAAAAAAACGTTTTCTCTTAATAAAAATTTTATAATTAAAAGATATAAAGATCCCACTTAAATGATATCACATGGGAGATAAAGTTATTATAGTCAATATAGAATAAAAATATAATTAAAGAAATAAAATCAAGATTTAAAAAATAATGTTTTAAAACAAGATTCTAAAAAAACTAAAAAGAGAACTAAATATAATCATATATAAAATGAAGAGTGTAAATGGGGAACCATTCTTAATTCACCTTTAATGATTTATAAATGATCAATTTATATGTTTTTAATGAAAATATCAGGGATTTGATATTATTTTTGGGCAAAATCCAATAATATATCACCTTTTTCAAATGATCTCTTAACAATGAGACTGAAGGTCAGTGTTTTTATTCTGATAGAGATGGATAGGATTTTTAGAGATATTGATAACACTAGTGTTATAAAATATTATATAGATATGGTCAAATGTAAGCCTAAAATCCAGGAGAGTGTGTTATATCCATAATATTTGGGTGCAACAACCCCTGACAGCTATATATTCTACATCTGCTATTGAAAGAGTAATTGAGTTCTACTTACTAATACTCTATGATACGAGGGATTTTCCGAATAGATGTAAAGTTACTATATTAATTTTTTTATATAGTTGTAATCCTCTAAAATCAGTTTCTAAAAAATAAGTTAATTCAAGATATGTTCCTTTTAAATAAAGAAATCAATAATTTTTATAACCATTTAAATAATGAAAAATATTTTTTTATGGATTTGAAATTATATTAATTTGGATTAAATTTAAAATAATCATAGAGACAATCACTGAACATGATATTAGGTCATGTCATAATAAGGTAAAGTAGACTATCAATCATACTTCTATAAATCTTTTTATCAATAGATTTGTTGGCTTTATCTAATGTAATATTACAATTTATAGTCATGGTAGTACTAATTTCCTTAGCATGATCCATTATGAATAATTTTAAGTGTTCAGTGATTTATTTTTATTGGTTTAAAATGATACAATCATAACTTTGATAAATTTGAAAACCAATAAATAATTTGAGTTTTCCTATAAATATTATTTCAACTTCATTTTCATTAAATCAAAAATTCAAAATTGATAGATTCATCGATAGAGTATAAAATCACATCGTCAAAAAAAATTGAACAAGTAACAAATGTTTTTAGATGTGTTTTAGAAAGTAATTTGAATCAGATTTTCTCATTTTAATACCATTATAAAAAGATAAATAAGTTCCAATGGATCAAATAACAACTGAGGAGGGGGGGTTTAATCAGTTGTTCACTTTTTTTGAGTTTCAAAACTTTTAGAAACATAACCCATGAAACCTACTAAGATTTATTTTCATATTAATTTTAATTAAGTATTCATGCATGAAAAAGTAATAAAGTAAAAAAATAGAATATTTACAAGGTTTGGCCTTGGTGTTAGAACCTATATCCTAATCATATCCATTCCCTTGGGTCTATAAAAATTAAATATTATGAATAAGTTAATACAACTTGTTTCAAATCCTATTAGATACCTTCTATCTCCTAATAGGAAATATTATACTGACTCTCATCAGTCTACAAAGTTTCTTATAAAAAAATGAGCGAAATAAAAGAATAAATACTTTATTTAAACCACGCCATAATTTATCAGTCTGAATCATTAGTTTTATTTGTCTATATCTGATTTTCTTAATCTAATGAAGTCAATACTATTCTTCCTAACACAATATTCACTTATCAAACACTTCTTAGAAACTTAATACGATATTTCTCAGTCCAATCAACTCAATATGATCTTCTAAATATGATGAAACCATTATCAACCTATAAACCTTCTTAAATGCTTAATGCGATCTTATTTAGTCTAATTAACTCAATATGATTCTTCTTTTTTGCAAACAAAACTTTAAGATGTCGGACCATATTCTAATATCATAGTCCAAAAATAAGTTTCACTTAAATTATATAGTGATTCTCCATTTCCACTTACATAAAAGTTTAAATGAATGAAATATCTATGAAAATATTTATAGGTTACTCAAAAAACAAAATTGGGAAAACAAAAAACTTTCCTCACTTCCTAAAATTTTAAAAACTCTAAAAAACATTCACATTTAAACATAATATTTGACTTCTTCAACCATCCTCTGATTTCTCCTAAATTTTTGAAAAATTGAATTTCATGTTTGACCGCTTAAACTCTTAACATAAATTCTTCTCCATAGTAATATTTCTTAAAATTATTATATTTTATTTAGTCGGATGATACCTCCTCATCTTATTATAATGAAAATTATTTCTCATCTCAATAGGATCTTTCTTTCTTTCTCAGATCATTAGATTCTCACTTTCCTTCTTAGAGTCAGTCTGATGGAATCCATATTACGATAGAAATTATATTATAATGAAATTTCCATTACGATTGATTTTCCCATTACGATGGAAATTCCATTATGATTATTTTTCAATAAAAATATAATGTATTCAATTATTAATTCACTTAGAAACATTAAACTTCTTTAAAATTTATCAGCCTCACACATTTTAAATTTTGGATTTGATCTTCTATTTCTGGTACTTCTGGATTCGATAAAAAACTTTTCCTCGATCACTGGAATAGATTAAATCGTTACAATTCCTCCATTTATTAAAAATATTTTTTCATGAGTATGTTTTTTGATTTATAATAACTTCATAATTAGTAAATCATCATCTGAATCTGATTAGAATATTTTAAAAATTTCTAACTTCTCACTTCAGTTTCATCTACAAACCTTTTTAGCATCATTATGACTTCTTCACTTAGAAGTTTATGTCTTTATAACTAAGAAAATTCTTTCTTTATCTAATTATGAAAAATGAAATCTTACGGTAAATGAAAAATTCAACCTCCAATTATTTTTGATCCAATTATCTTAACCTGATGTTTATGGATTTGATACTCTAATTCTAGTGCTTCTCAGACCGAAAATGTGATTATAGAAACCTGTGTCTGAAAACAAAAAATTCTTAAAGATGAAAATATTTCTCCATGTTTATTTTTGTGTTTGAATAGTCATAAACTTTCAAATTTACTACAAAACTCATTATGATGTACTAGTTCTGATTCCTAAAAAACAAAAACATTCTTATGAAAAATGGTTAGTTGTCAACAAATACAAAAACTTTGTTAAAAACATTTATCAAAAAGGTTATTTAGATAATTTGAAAGTAATTCATACCAATCCTAATGATATTATTTTAAACCATAAAGTTCTTTTTATAATTTGAAAAAATAATTTAGAAATGGAAGATTCTCAAAGACCATGTGTTTTTTCTATAAAAAAAATTTAGAAATAAAAACCATTTAAAAAGTTATTTTGACTTCCATTATAAAGAGTTAAAAATTAACATGAGAGGAAAATTATAATATGTTTCTAATATAATCAAAGTGAGTGATGGGTGAAAAGGTTTCACAATAGTTGATTTATTCTTCTTAATTATAACCTTTTTCAACTAAATGGGCTTTAATTCTAGTAATAATACCAAATTAAGATACTTTATTTATGAAACTCCATTTAGATTTTATAAGAGAATGATCTATTGGTATTTACATGAGATTTCACACATCATTTCAAGTGAAATTATTTAGTTCCACTTACATGGAAAGTACACAATTTTCATATTTAAGGTTTTGGGGTTTAAGTTTAGAGACAAAGGCAAGATGTTAAACCTCATTTAAGACTGATCTATGAGTATAAGTTCCTATATGTAAATCTTTGAAAAAAAAATTCAAGGGGTGGGTCTTTTGATTTTCAAAAAAAAAATTAAAAAAAAAATTAATGATATTCATATATTTTCCAATTTATTTAGTTTTAAAACGTTTTTTTAAAACAACATTTTGAAAACATTAAGAGAATAATATTTTTGAACGATTTCATAAAAAACAACATTGATTGATTATTGAACCATTTTAGTCATTTTATTAAAGACATGGTAATATTTGATTGATTTTGAGTACCCAATAATGATACCTTCATCGAATTTGGAGTCAAATTTTCCAAGATTATCTTATCTGTTTAAAATAAAAAAATTCAGCCAAAAAATTTAAAAAATATGACCTTGGGGTTTAAAAAAAACTAATTTTATAAAGGGTTTTCTTTAAGAAATTCCGAATGAGAATAATATTAATGATATAGCATGTATCACTCAAGTCCTTGGCCTAAAAATATATTTAAAGTTAAATTCATTTAAAATAATTAGGGAAATTTCATTGATTGTTAAATTTCTCCTCTATGTTGCCTTAGTTTATTTATGGGTTTAATTAGTGGAAAAAGTATGATTATTTAATTTGAAAATAACATAAATAAATAAATTACTTATTATCTAGTTATCTTCTATGATCACTATAAATTAAAATAATATTAAGACTTTTTTCATTTTCAACCTTTTCAAAAAAATTATGAAGGCTTTTCAAGTTTATCATTTATTATTTAAGAAATAATCACTTTTGAATCTCTTAAAGTCATCAACAACTATGAGAGTATATTTTTTCATCCAAGAATTTCAATTTTAGAAGGATTTAAAATTTAAATATGAATTAATTCATCATATTTTGTAGAAAAAATTGATTTTTTATATTTAAAAGAGTATTTTTGTTACTTTCCATATTGGCATGCTTCAGAAACAATATCATATTTGAAATAAGATTTGGGAAGATATTTTACTAGTTGATAACAGTTGAGTTTGATAAGATATTGAGTGATTCAATTATTGTTGTATTTATTCAAAACCCATGACTCGATAACTTGTGCACTCAAACATTTAACATTTTTCTAGAAATAGATTTTAAATAAATTCTATAAAAAATTTGAAATATTAATGTAGTAAATAAAATTTTTCATTTCAATTTAAAAACTTATCATAAATAATTTTCAAAAATATATTTTGAAACCACTATCAGAAAATTTACTAATACCTAGAAAATTTTATTTCAACACTTTTATCTATAGAATATTTTTTATAAAAATTGAGTTAGAAAAACATATGGTACCCTCCCTGATTATATTACCCCTAGTATAAGGACTCGACCTTAAACATTACATAGTCTAGTAAATTTCATTATATTCTAATTCATTACATTCCTAAAGATATTTTTGGTTTATAGTTTTATAATGTAAGGACATTATTCATATATATCAATACATAAGAATATAAGTGGACACAACTAAAAAATATCCATTTTTTCATAATACAAATGTTTTTAATGAAAACGTGAAATCTATTCATGAAAAGTGTTCACAGCATTCATCTTAGATTCTCCTTTTCTATTACCCATCCTTAAACCACATAAAAAAATATTTTAAAATTTTCTAAGATCACAAAAAATCTTAGTAAGGGATATAAAAAGAAGGAGATAAACTATTATTATGTGAATACTTATAAACATATGAAATCATTTTCACAATGACATAATTCTCACCCAATAAGTATCACATAGTTACTTTTTGAAATCATGAGATTTATATAAAACATTGAAAACATAAATAAACCATATAACTTACTTGGGTAATTACATAATTAATATTGTAACCCTCATGGATACATTATGATCTATAACCCTCATGGATACCTTACAATGTTACCATCATCGCTACCTTATGGTACAACCATCCTAGTTACACTTAGAGTATCCATATGGCCAACCTCTAATGTAAACATTCACAACAAATTAGAGGGAGATATATATCCCACCCTTAATAATAAAAAATTCCCAAGAACCATAATATAATCATAAATCATGAACACTTTTATAAAAACATTTCTTTTGAATTTTGTAAAAATAGAAATTTGAAAGATTATTTTAAGGAAAATTCCCTTATAAATACCATATCATGGAATAATGAATTGATTAAATGAAATGAATATGTATATGTATACTCACTATAAATACACATAATAAAACATTATATAATAAACATTCATATCACAAATAATCTTATCATGATAAAATCAATGAAGTATAAGGTTAGCCCAAAATTTGAAATTGGGCTAAGAATTCCCATACCTCAGGTTCGTATTACTTAAAACTAGTTTAAACCTTCTATATAATGGTTAAAATAGTTTTATTAATATTTTATATAACCATATTCATTTTTATAACACCTTATATGGTCATTTTATAACATCATTCCACCAATTTATTAATAATATTTTGTTATTTCCATTGTCTTGGGTGCATTCCTTACATGGTTTCCATGGTCGATTTGTAATGGATTTTCTAAGTAAAATGGAACAAAAACTGTAGAAGTTGAATTAAATGGTATTAATATGTTTCTATAATATTAAGTTATACCATAAATCATTTTTTATATATGATGATAAATCATTAGAAAAAACATTAATGATATTCATTTATATCATTTGGTCAGTTCTCCGATAATCACAAACTATTTTATTTATATAATTAAATATTATGTATATATGTTAGTTCCAAAACATAAAATAGGTTATATTATACACATTAAAATCTGTTTCAACCATTAAAATGTTTTTATGACCAGCCATGAAGGCAGTAATATTAAATGAAAACACATCGTCCATGATGTCGGTAATTCGAAACATCACAGTTGATGTTTCTATTTTTATAATAAAAGGGATAGGAGAATAATTATAATGATTAATTTTTCCATAAACATGATAAAATTATATTATATATAAGATAATGGATTTTTAATACCTCTTTTATAAGGGAAGGGGAATATAGTATAAGAAAATAAAAATAATTGAAAAGAAAATAAAAGAAAATGAAAGAGGATTTTTACCTCTTGAATTATTCTACATGAGAAACTCTTTAAGGCCTTCAGTTTTATCCTTTTAGTGAGACCAAAAGGTTTTGGACGTGGATAATGTTCTTGGTAATATTAATTGGAAAAAAAATTGGACAAGGAACAAAGCTTGAGAGGTGCAAGGAGAAGATGGGTTGAGGGTGATATTTATAGTGGTAGAGAGGGGGGTTCCATTATTTTAAACATAATTTTATTATTTTAACCAAGAAAAAAATATCATTTGTTATTTTTACTAAATACAATAAATAGGTCATGTGAGTTCAAACCAAGGGTGATTAGCTCAGCAGAACATCATCCATGACTCAATAATTCAAAAAGTGTGTTGGTGTGGAAGTAATGGCGGTGTTCTCGAGTGGAGCACACGATCTCGGACTCTAGGGTTTTCCCTATCACCTTTATTATCTATATCCTCCACCTATAATCATTTGTTCATATATTCTGTTAGGATTTCTTGATACCATTCTTCTCTTTTTCCCTTTATCTCCTTCTTAGGTGTTGTTTCTTTTCCTAATTGTTTTCCTTTCATGCCATATCTTGAGGATTTTTACTATTTTCCTATCAGGTGGTCATTCCCAGCTGTTTCATGACCCATGACCACTATTTACACCACTCTTATCATCATAATATTTATAATAAAACCCCATTATATTTTTTCACAATGAATCTATGGTGGTTTGTGTTTTCAGTTGTTTCTTTTCCTGGTGAATTTTCCTTATTGGATTGTTTTACCTTCTCTACTCATGTTATCCATGTTGTTGTGTTGGAACCATTCTTGGGTCGGTATGAAGGTGTTTATTGTGTCTTGGTGTGGTTTTGGGGGATTCATTCGGTGTTGGGGGTCCTTTGTGTCTGGTTGTGTCATTCAATTCAGTTGTTGGTTGAATTGTTCAATCTAGTTGCAGTTTGGTTTTTATTTCTCATGGATGTTTTACTTTGGTTTTTTATCTTTATTGATGTTTCTTTAATCGTATGGTGCTTCTATTAAGTCTTGATGGTATCTATATTTCTGTTGATGGTTCAGGGTTCAGCCAAAGTTCGCCTCTACCCGGTTATCCCTTCCCTCTCTAAACTATACTCTTGCCTTTCATTCCTTCCCACCAAACTAGGTCAGCATAGTATGTTGGTTCTTGGTGAGGTTTTGGGATGGTGTTTTTTGAGTTGTGGTGGGCTTTTCATAAGGATAAAACTACATTTATATGTTAGTTTTGGTCTTGGTTTGGTGAATTAATACTTAACTCTTTTAATTCATTTCAGTTTTCTTGTTCATTTCTCACTGTTGGTGATCCTCGATGGATGGGGTGTTTTGTTGATGGTATTTTTTCTCTCAACAATGATGGTGGTTTTTACTAAACATGTTTTTAGTATGTGTGTAACTCCTTATAGTGATTTTATCGATGTTTCTTGGGTCTTATTTGATGATAGGGTTGGGATGATTTTCATGGTGATTTGTGTATAGGGTGCACTGTTCTAGGTTCTCACAGTCTATGATGATATCGACGTGTGTTGGTTTGAAATTTTTTGAATTTTTCTCTGCATATTGTGCACTTTGATGTTTGGCACCCCCTATTTTTTTATGGTGTAATGTGTGTTTTGGATGGTGTAATGTGTTTTTTAATGGTGGAATTTTTGAGGTTCCCACTCACCCATAAAGTGGAATTTTTTTCTAAAAATTAAAAAAAGTGATTTGGATGGACTCAATAATTCATGTATTTAGCTTATTTCATAAATTATCATATTTCACTATTCACTAAAAATGAAGTATTTCAAAAAAATACCAAAAATTCACCCCAAATTTTATTTGATGTGTCGAATTAAAAAATGAACTCCATTTTTTGAAAATAATTTTCCAAATATGAGAATTTTAATTTTTAATTAAAATCATAATTTATTCAAAAAATTACAGTTTTAAAACTATAACTAATTTTATAGTAGTTTGAAAATTTATTTAAATTCTCTTAAATTTATCATAAAACCATATGAAAAAATTATAATATATGAATCATTTTTGTGAGAATATTTTTTTTTTAAATCGTCATATTAATTATAAAATTGTTATTAAATATTTAGTAATTACAAAAATTTCAACACTTAATTTAGAATTTTCTTAAAAATTATTTACTTTTTAAATGATATAAATATATCATATTTTCACTTATAGGATGGATAAATTTTATTTATAATTTATTGGGTAAGGTTATTATTCTATTAGCCAAATTATTATTCTTAATGGTCATGTTACTATTTCTAAGGTCAAGTTACTATTCCATTAATAAATTTTTTTAATTTCTATAAAAACACTTATTTCATTACATGTTTATAAAGACTTTTAAAATTTAATTCCAAAGTGAAAAGAAATTATTTTATAAGTTCCTAGGTTGTTACACCTAGAGTTATCTTCAAAACTTAATGTGACCCCCTTCAAGTTTATTAATTTAATTGAATTCGTAGAGGTCTTCACATAGGTTTCTTAAGAAAACACTCTCTAGGTACCACATTTATTCTTTGGTTTTTCTTATAATAAATTTTTTTTATAAAATTAAATGATTGAAGGTTTTTGTACCCACCCAAACATGGTTTCACTAATTTTATCCAATAATGATTTTTGAATCTATATTTTCTTAGTAGATTTTCTTTTTTTTAGAAAAATGTAAAGAAATATTAACTTTGATCTCCCATATATTATTTTTTGTAATAAAATTTTTAAATTAAATGAGTGGTTATTTTGTAATGATTAAAAAAAATCTTGAGTGAATCCTTTTAAAAAATTAGTTTTTTTGGTTTTTTAGATTTTCTTACACGATTGGAGTATCCAATGATGACCTGATATTTTCCAAGTTTCTAAGAGCCAAAAATTTTATCCATATTTTCTTCACCATGAGTGAATTAAAAAAGATAACATTTTATGTGTTTAATGGTGGATTAAATATTATTAATATTCATTTGATTATTTATTTTCATGGTGAGATTTTCTCTTTCCTTAAAGAAAATATTATTTTCTTTTTGAAGATAATTTTTTTCTTGAACCACTTGTTTATGTTTCTTTTCATTTTTTTATATAGACAACTAGTTTGAAAAATATCATTTTTGAATTTATTTTTGAGAATATTTTAGTTATTCATAATTTAGGTGATCATAGAATAAAGAAGAATAAGAATGTCATGACTCGACCTATTGGGGCCCACCAGGCCGATGGAAAGCCCAGTGAAAAAACCCTAATCCCACCACAAATAGTCTAGGGGATAGAGATAATTGATGAGAAGGTATAAAATGATATGGGAGGCCTTATATTAATATACCAATATGCACACACACAACCATCTCCCTGAAAAGGTTCATAGGAATTATGAAAGACTATAGCATCTAGAGTGGAACCATGTATGCAATAACCTCTAGAAAAATACATCAGAGTACAAGAGTATAAAACAAATCATAAAAGGGGAAAATACACCCACAACAAGAAATTAAGTCCCAACATAATACAAGATAGAAAAATAAATGTTGAAGAGAGCTTGGTTTATGATCTTCAAGTCTGACCACCGAATGCAGTCAATGTACCAAGGTATCACTAAACTCCACTGATGTCACCATTAGTTTTCATGTCATTTTCATAAGACATGGAATGTGGGGGAAAATCCCATGTAGGGGTGAGTATATAAATACATAGTATAATGACCTAAAACCAGAAAGGTATAAATATAAAGATATAATATAAATATTCTCAACCCATAGTAGGAGGGAAATGAAAATCAAAAATATATTCTCATAAGGAAGCCCATACAAGAGAGAAAGGGGATCTCTATATCATGGACAAGTTAAGTACAATGATTTTACCTATAGATCTGAAGTTGCATCTCTGATGCTTAGCATCATGTGAAAACTTGCAAGAATCTGTGTGGAGGGGCCCACTCCTCACCATTACGCTCCATAACTAAGGGATCTATAACTCTAATTGAGGACCCTATCCCTGCTAGAGCTCATACATGGTGGAGTTCCACTCTATATATAGAAGACCCAGTCCCTATTGTATCATAGGGGAGTACTGACTCTACTTATGTAAATGGTATGGGGGACCTATACCCTGGTACAATTGGGGAGTACTGGCTCTATCATCACTCTAATAATCCTACCCTGATCAATGTCATCATCAATCATCACCTAGAGAGTCTTCACACTCATAACACCTCACATCATATCTCGTATTTTACAATTAAGGATACCATTATTCTCTACCTAGAAAAACACTTAATATTGGATACTCACGGGTTAAAATCCAAGTCCCAAAGAATGAGATATAAAATATAGAAGTTACTAGGAGAAGTACATGGTATATACATGGGGTCACATGGAATCTGACCTCTCCTCATCTCATGGGTTTGTTCTCCCATAAACATGTCTTGGGAATCCATTTAATACCACACAATGTATATATGTGGTACACTACATGTCTCATCCACCCAGGGCCTACCCGTGATCTTCTAGCATGTGCTCATATACATCAGCATGTTCCCATGTAAATTTTTGTGTTTAGATATTTTTTTTCATGTCTGATTTTATGGTCATGCCCATGTAATATGTACGTGCCTGCATATTTTCTCATTCACATGCCCACATAATCCCTAAGTACATGCCAAGCCACTAGCATTGGTTCATACGGTGTGTGGTGAGTCCCCACGGTGTGTGATATTTATCTCTATTTGAAACCTCGGCCGCCATAGTTAGGGGACTACATGGAATGTGTTCCTCTATAATATACACTGTGTAGTCATGTTTTTCACATGTGGTAAAGCATGTTCTTCATGAAGTTTACTAATAAGTTTATTTCTCTACAAATCTCACCATTTTACCACTAGAAACCGAAGGGTAACATCTCGATTTGTTGATTCCAAACCTCTATTGGCCGAAAATTGAAATTTGATCCCTTATATGGGAGTGTATTGCATTTATTCCACTATCCAAGGTCCTGAAACATATAGTCATTTCCCTCATATAATTATCCCATCAAGATTTTTCCCTAAATCTCTAATCCATCTATCACTCACACAAACACCATGAATTTGTGGGGTTCGATCATGCTCAAATCCACCCCAAAAAAAATTAATTGTAAACCCATAGTCCATTAGGGAAGAAGGTAAAAAACAATGGTGGAAAAGAACATGAATAATGTGATTCCATCATTAGTTGATGTGATCACGGTCAATAACCAAGGATCATGGATATAACTGGGTTGAAAATCATGGGCACAATAGGATAACAACTATTGGTTAAAAGAATTCAAAAATAAATTGGAAAATGTGAAGAGATTAAATCAAAAAAATAAGATGAAATCCATTATTTAAAAATTTAATCAAAGGGGAGGAAACTGAAAATAAAAATTCTTACCTCGATTGTAGATCAATCATTGGTGAAGAATTATTTATCCAGTGATGAAGATGGTTTGTTGGGTACATTTCCTGCTTCTCAATACACCTCGATCTGATAGTCATAATCCTCTAATATTGATCCCTCAATGAAGAATGCTCATTCTCCTATTAAATCCTCATAGGGTTATATAGTTAACCCTATAAATATATCATAACAGGGTATTTATAGAGGGAGGATTAGTTTACGTCTTTTAATAAATATAATTAAATTTTTTATTTATTTTTTCAGACACTCGCATCAATGGATTCCATTGCTAAAAATTCGTATGTCGACCAATATTAGGTTTATCTTAGGGTAAACCCCATGTTTCGAAATCAAAAATGGTCTTGGATTTCCCATATGAGGTTTATATTAAAGAGGAACCCAAAATAAACCAAAACAATGCATGCACATTCATTAAAATATATTAATATTTTTAATATATTAATTATGGTTTCCCAAGACACCCAAACACCATACCAGCTCTGAGGATAAATATATATATATACATGGAAATATTCAAAGGACTAAATCAGAAAAACTGGAGTAATTACATTCTCCCACCACTCAAGAATTTTTTCACTAAAAAGAATAAGCTATACAAAAGGGAGGGTGTTGAGTCTGTATTTGGATCTCATACTCCCAGGAGCTCTCTTGTACACTCTCATGCCACTAAACCACACAAACCAAAAGAATATACTATCCACATAGGATATCCTTCAAATATTTGATCACTAATGGGTACTCCATGAAGGTGGATCCATCCTAGATCTCTATCTCACCCTAGTCAATAATGTGCATAGTTTCATGCACATATCTCCTCAGTTGTGATGTATGGAAGACATCATACAGTTGGTCCTACTGTAGGGAAATGGTTAGGTGATATGAAACCTCTCCAACCCTCCCCAGGATGATGAACAACATGATGATCCTTGAGGATAGCTTACATCCCCATCAAAACCTCCAAAATCATCATCATGTGGAGACTCTTAGGAAAATATGGTCTCCCTAATAAAAATCCAAGGGCCTATGTCATTGATCTATGTAATATTATTGTCTACTATGGAAATTCCTCATATACTCATGGATCACCTAAATCTTATCTATCATATCCTATACTACCTCTTTAAAAACAAGTGATTTCACTTCAATCTCAATCCAGCATAAGGGTAGCCTAAATTGTCTCTAATATAGGGCCTCAAAAGGTTACATTCTGATTCTAGATTGGTAGCTATTATTAAAATAAAACTATACCAATGTTAAGTGATTCTCCTAGCTCTGACCGAACTCAATCACACAATCCCTCAGCCTGTCCTCCAACACATGGATAGTTTTCTTGGTCTACCCATCTTTATTGGGGTGAAACATCGTTCTCATCCTCAATAGGGTCTTGAAGTCCTCCTCTAAGACTCTCCGCAACCATGACATGAACTAAGACTCACATTTAGAGATGATCGTTGTCAGTACCCCATGAAGTAGGATGATCTCCTGTATGGAAAACTTCCCCAAACACTCAGTCAAGATCCACTCTTGGATGGAAATGAAGTGATTTGACTTTGAAATTCAGTAAAAAATAACCCATATAGCATCATCACCTCTAAATTTCCATGCAATCCCCCTCAAAAATTTCATATATGACATCCCACTTCCTATCTGGGATCTCAAGAAGTTGTTCCAAACCTTCCAAAACCTTGTTCATGGCCTTTACCTAATGACATGTGAGACACCAAGAGATGAACTCAGTAATTATTTTCCTTATTCAAAAACCTAGTGATTAGCCTTTACCTCCTCATGCAACATGACTAAAACATATATATTTCCTTGGAAAATAATTATGTGATCCCCAATATTAGAAAATCTATTTTGTGAATCTCCCAATAATATATGACCATGTAGATCCACACAATTGATGTATCCAAACTGAGTCTCTCGCATATGATGAAGAAGTGGAGGAGTCACCATCAACTAAAGAAATATTTTACCCCTCTCTTTCATGTGGTTCATATAAAACAAGGCCAACTTGTCATAAGACTCCTCCACCAAATGATTATGGGAATTACTACTAAGGTAAATTGCTACCAAATTTCCCTTACCAAGAGTATAAACTATATTTAATTTATAGTCATATATGAACTCCAAAAAATTCCTTTATCTCAGGTTAATATCTCTCTGAGTGAAGACATACCTAATACTCTAGTGGTCTGTGTAAACAAAAAAATGATCATCCAAAAGATATAGTATCCACATCTTTAGAGAAAATACTATTTTTACTAACTCTAGTTCATGATTCGTGTAGTCTTGATCATGGGGTCTCAACTTCCTTAAACTATATATGATCACTTCCTACTTCTACATTAATATGTAATCCAGCCCTACTCTAGAGGAATAAAAAATACTATGTATTTAATTCACTCCTCTGGTAGTCTCAATATAGGATCACTGGTCAACCACAGCATCAAATCCTTAATGTCTCTCCAATACTACTCATTCTAGTTAAATGATTACTATTTCTATATCAGGGTGGTCAAAGGGGATACAATCCTAGAAAATTCTACCATAAACCTCATATGGTACCCTTCCAATCCAAGAAAACTCTACACATCTAACATGATCTTGGGTGGATCCCAAGTAAGAACTATTTAAATCTTCACTAGGTCCATAGATAAACCATGATCAGAGTTGAAATTCTCTAAAAACTGAACCTTGTGTATCCAAAACTATCACTTCAAGAGTTTAATATAAAGATGGTTCTCCCATAGTTATTTTAGGACCATCCTTGGATTCTTTGCATGCTATTCATATTACATAGAGTAAATGAGTATTCCATCAATTAAAACAACCACAAATTGGTCCAAGTATGGATGGAATATCATATTCATAAGATCTATGAACAAAATGGGGGAACTCTTCACCCCAAAAAGCATCACTAGGAATTTATAGTTTTTGTAGCAATACTTTCTTTGAAATATCATCCTCATGAACCCACAACTAGTGGTAGTCGGACCTATGATTGATCTTGGAGAACTATTTCACATCTCTCAACTGGTTTAAGAGGTCACTAATCCTATTCAAGGGGTACTTTTTATTTATCATTACCCAATTTAAGTAATGATAATCAATACATAATCTCAAACTCTCATCCACCTTTTTTAGGAACAAAACTGTATCTTTTCATGGGGACACATTGGGTATGATAAAACCCTTATATTAGAGGTCCTCCAATTTCACCCTTATCTCCTTGAGCTCTTTAGGTTCTATCCAATATGTTGTAAAAATATATTGGTGTAGTCTTAATGTGTAATTCAATGCATAAGTGCATCTCCCACCTCATAAGTAGTATCAGACCATTCTCAGGAAAGACACCCATATAATATTACACCCTTAAAGGAATATAGATACGTGAAGTGCCTATTATACCAAGGTATAATCTCTACAAATAATGTCGGGTGGGTTGTATCTTCTTGCTCGCAAGGACTACCTACTCACCCATGATATCTATCTCACTCACAAAGAAGAATATTATCTCATTTATCTGAAGAAATATAACTCATATACAATGGAATTCAATTTGGTCCCATAATATAGACAACTATACCATACCCAATATGATGTCTTAAGGTTTATTCATGATAACCAAGAGGTCCCATGTGAAACCCTCTCTACTGATAACCATATCATACTACCAAAAGATATGAGATATCAATGAGTCACTCCATATAAGAGACTACATGTATATATTATAGGATAAAGTTTTAGTTGGAAGCTCCAAATCTCACACAATGGATAAGGTGACAGATGAATAACTCATGGCTATTTCTACAAGTACTGGTATAAGAATATAAAATACACTGATCATACCACAAATCATCTCATGTGTATCCTAATCATATCCCTTTATAGCATGAAGTTACTCATGGACCCCAATAACTATCTCTCTAATATTAGAATAGTCCACCATATGGGGGTGTTTGAGGTGTCTTATAGTGTCTCCCTCCACTATAAACCCCTCCCTCTGGAGCTCTACCTGTTCCTCTTCCAACACCGCCTCCATGGGGGCTTCCCTGACCATGCATGGGAGATCATGGATCACACAATTTCCTTAACATGGTGCTCCATACACCATATACCTATCCTACTCATCATAATAGGTTATTAAATCACATGTTATGTGACCAATCCCCTCACAAGTATAGCATTGGACCTCAACTGGCTAGTTGGATCCTATATGCAACCCTTGAGTTGCAGATCCACTTGTGAGAGTCTGATAATCTATATTCCTCCTCTTCCATGACCTCAATGTTTGATTCCTACTAGTTTCTATAGATAACTCATCCACATGATTCCCATCACTAGATCCAACCACCTAAATTCCCCCTTATACAAATCTCTTGGTCACTAGATCATGCTCTAGTACTCTAGTATAGGTTATAATGTACAAGGAGACTACACTAGAATGAATGTATCTTTAGAGACCCCTCTCAAACTTATATTCCTCAAAGAAACCATCTCACAACATATCCTAAGAGTAGTATATTATTTCAGTGAATCTCATAGCATACACTTTAACTATAAATTCACCCTACTATATCTCTAGAAGCTCCTAAATCCTCACAGAACACAATAATGAGGGTTTATACTCATCAGAAAATCTATGATGGAATAAAAAACATGATAGTGTTTTCTCTTTATGGGTCTATGTCACCAGACTCCACCAGTTCCCGGTTGTCCCATGAAGAAGGTTCACCTCAAGTACAACCATCTGATTGTCCAGGGTCTGAATAATTATAAAGCCTTTGTCCACCTACTCAAGTTAATCCTCTATTTACTATGAGCTTTTATTTCCATAGAACCTCGGTGGTATCTTATACTGTAACATTAATAACATTATAATCCTATGTCCATCATCTTCCTACCCTTTTGAGACTATCTTCTACTCAAAAGGTTGGGGTTCCACTCCCCACCTTCTTATAGGAAACACCTCATAAGATAGCCCCTAAACTGAGGCCTCATCACACAATGGATCTTCATCAAGATCCTTTATCAAAAACATAGTTTTATATCTTTAAGGAGGCATCCTAAAAATAATCAATATTTCAATGATTGGATTAGTATATGTATATATAGAGATGAATCAAGAAGGATAGTCGAAGGACTCAATCCTATATGATACATGAACCAATGGTTTCTAGCAACTGATGTCTCTATGTATCGATATAACCAATAGGTAATCAAAGTCCTGATGAATGGATATGTCATTTTCCGTGAAAATACTAGATTCCCTAGTATAAAATCCACACTCAAGACACTCATATGTTGTTTCCCTAAGTTCCCAACCAATCATCTTCAGGGTTCCCACTCCAATATTGACCCGAGGAAAAATGCCTTTATACCACTCTATAATGACCTAACCCACCTGGGCCCACTTTGTCGGCAACAAGATGGGTGTTACAGCCCCAATCCCACCTAAAATAGACTAGGGGATAGAAAAAGTGTCAAGAAGGTATAAAATTATATAGGATTTATTAACCTAATTTACTTGTATACATGCACACAACCATATCTATGCAATAGCATAGAGGAATAGTAAAATACTATAACATATAGAGTGTAACCATGCATGAAATAAATGTTAGGAAAATACATCAAAGTATGATAGTATAAACCAAATAATAAAGGGTAAAAATAAACCCAACTAGAAATAAATTCCCAACCTAAAAATAACTATAAAAAGTTAATCTGAAGAGAGATTGGCTCCTAATCTCCAAGTCCAACCACCAAACATGGTCAATGTACCCAAGTATCACTATTCTCCACTGATGTCACCATTGATCTTCCTATATTATTCATAAGACATTACATGTTCAAGAAAATACCATGTTGGGTTGATTATATACATACCCAATAGGATGACCCATGAAAAAAGGGGAAAATATAAAGATACAAAAATATCATCTCAACCCATAGTAAGAAGTAAATAAAAACCTGATATATATTCTCATAAAGAAACCCATATGAGAGAGAAATGGGATATCTATCTCATAACCTAGCTAAGTATAATGAGTCTTCCTATGGTTCCAAATGTTCATCTCTAATTCTCATCATCATGTGCATCCTCAAAATAATTTATATGGAGGGGCCTTATTCTCGTCATTGTGATCCACAGTTTAGGGAGCTTCAACTCAGGAGCCACAACTCCAGTGGAGGAATCACTCCCCACTAAAGCTCAAAGATAGTGGAGTACCACTCCATAGATAGAGGACCCACACCCTACTCTAGTATGGTAGAATAATAACTCTACCTATGTAAATAGTATGGGGGACCCATGCCCTGGTTCGACAAGGGAGTACCGACCCCAGCATCACTCTGATGATCCTTCATTGCTCACTACCATCTTTATGCATTTCGTAAAGAAGTGTTAAGATAAAATAATCCCACATCATCCCTCATATTCCATAATGAAGGCTACCATAATATTATACTAGGAAAAAAACTTAGTATAGGCTAATCATAGGTAAAAATATAAGTCACTAATAAAGAGATATATAATATAGAAGTTTCTAGGATAAGTACATAGCTTGTACATGGGGACACATAGTGTGTGGAATTGCCTCTTCGCCTGGGTGTGTTCTCCCCTGGACATGGATTGGGAAGCCATGTCATGCCACACAATGTGTACAGGTGGTACATAGTATATCTTAGCCACCTATATCCTTCCCATTCTCTTTTGGCATGTGTCCATATACATCATCTTATTCCCATGTACATGATCATGTCCAGGTATTATGGTTGTGTCTGAGTACACGGTTATGCCCACGTACACTGGTCATGCATGTGTGTCAGGTTGTATCCATGACCTTGTACTATTGGAGTACATGTCGAACCGCCATTATAGGTTCACATGGAGTGATGGATCCTCATGGTGTGTGATATTTTTATTCTCCTACTCAATCCACCATAGCCCAGGGACTAAGCAGTTAGTATTCTTTCAAAATATGTGTTGTGTATCCAGGTTTTTTATAGGAAGAAAAACCTTGTTCTTCATGAAATTTTCAAATCCCCTGATCTGGATGAAAATCTCACCATTTGACCACCATAAGTTGAAGGGTAATGTCTCTAGCCATCAATTCCTAGTTTCTAATGGTTGAAAATCAGTATCTGATCACCTGTGTGGGAGTTAATCACATATATTTTTCTCTTTGGATTCCCAAATCCATATCCATCACCCAAAAATGATGATCCCATCATGAACTATCCACAAATTTCTAATCTTTTCATTTATCACACAAATACCATGAATTTGGGGGTTCATTCTCACTTGAACTCACCCAAGAAAAGTAAAAAATGAAACCTCGTGTGAAAATGGTGGAGAACACAAATATTGATGGTGGAAAAGAACATGAATAGGTTGATACCATTGTTTAATGATGTGATCGTAGAAAATGAGAAAAATATCATGTATATAATTGGTTTGTGAAGTATGTTCACAACCGAATAAAAATTATTGGTTTAAATAGAACTAAAATAAATTAGCACATGTGAATAATTTTAATTTAACATATCAAATGAAATCCATGATTTGAAAATATAATAAAATGGGAATAAACCAAAAATAATTATTGCTACCGTGATTATTTATCGATAATTGGTGAAGAGCGTGTTCACCAGTGATAAATATGGTCCACTGTGTTTGTTTCTTGCTTCTCGATCCACCTCGATCTGATTTTTGTCATCCTCTAATCCCAATATTTAAATGAAAAATGTTCCTACTCCTCTAAAAACCTATTTGGGTTGCGTGGAAAACCCTGGTGATATTTCATAATGAGGTATTTATATAGTAAGGATTAGGTTAGGTCATTTAATAAAAAAAATTATTTATTTTATTAAACACACCCGCCAACAGTTTTATTCAACAAAAATTCCTATGTCGACAAACTTTAAGTCATGCCTAGGGTAAACCTCAGGTTTTAGAATCAATCGCCATCTCTTATTTCCCATCTATGGTTTCTATTAGTGATAACCCCAAAAGAAACCAAAATTATGTGTGTGAGAGCATTAAAATATATATTAATATTTTTAATATATTAATTTTAGGGTCCTCATACTCTCAAAAACTACACTAACTATGAGGATAAATATATATATATATATATATATATTGAAATATTCAAATGAATATATCCAAAAAAACTATAGTTGTTACACTCTCCCCTGATTTAAGGATTTTCACATATAAAATTTTAATCTAAAAAAATATTGAGGTATTGTGACTGAATCTAGTTATCACTCTCCCAATAGATCTTCTGTATGCTCTCATGATTCCAAAGTACATGAACTAAGGGAATGGTATGTCAATAAATGATCCTCTAAAATTAATCCATGATCACAAATGGGTACTTCATGAAGGTGTCTCTTTCCTAAATGTCCAGATCTCCCCAGAAGATAACATGTGTAGGGTCATATATATATATATATCTCCTCAACTATGACATGTGGAATATTTCATGAACTCAGTACAACTATGGGGAAAAGGCTAGGTGATATGCAACCTTTCCAACCTTATATATGATCAGAAATAGCCTGATGAACCTTGAGGATAACTTACCTTCCTTGACAAAAATCTGTAATCCTCATAATGGGGAGAATCTTAAGAAAACTTGATTTCCCTATTTTAACTCCAAGTGCCTATGACATAGATATGTGTAAGATTTCTATATGATCTGGGATATCCTCATATGCTTGTAAATCACCTGAACATTATCCATCATCACCTGCACCATCTCTATCCCAACAAGAGATTCCATTCCATTCATAGTCCAACATAAGGGTAACCTGCAGTGTCTCTTGTATAGGTCCTAAAAAGGATTAATGTTGATTATAAAGTGATAGATGTTATTATAATAAAACTCTACCAATGGAAAGTGATCCTCCCATCTCCAATATAAGTCTTACACACAAGACCTTAGTATATCCTCCGAAACCTGGATAGTATTCTTGGTCTCCCCATGTGTTTGGGGGTGAAACTCTATACTCATCCTCAACTAGGAATTGAAGGTATCTTGTAAGGATCTACATAATCATGATGTTAATCAAGAATCATAGTCGAAGATGATCATTGGCGATACCCCAAGAATATGGACTATCTCCTACAGATAAAAGATACTAGAATCTCAATCGATGTATACTCTAGGATGGTAAGGAAGTGTATCAAATTGGTAATTTTTTCAAAAATCACCAATATAGTATTATGGAATCTCACTATCCATGGAATTCCCATAAAAAATTATATATATATATGAAATCCCACTTCCACTCTAGAATCATAATAGGTTATGTCAAACCTATAGAAACCTAGGGCTCGACCTTTACCTACTAACATGTGATACACTAAGAGTTGAAATCAGAAATGATCCACCTCATTCAATCCCACAAAAAAAATACATTGAATTTCCGTATACATATTTTACACAAAACGATGTATAGACAAGGAGGAGGTGTGAAACTCCCTCTTCGTATCCTCATGCAACATGACTGGAACCATTGTCTATCCTTGGAAAATTATGACGTGCTCCCCTCCTTCAGAAAATCCATCTCGTGCATCTCTCAATGATATATGGTCATGTAGGACCTCATAGTCGATGTCTCCCAAATTAGCCTCTATTACATGCTAAAGAAGCAAAGGAGTCACCACCACTAATTAAAGAAATAGTGCACCACTCTCCTCTACCAAGGTCAGTTATAATGAATCCAACTACTCAGACACTTCCTCCAAAAAGTTAGTATATTACTTACTGATAATGGAATATTCTACCACATTTTCCTTACTAGGAGTATACACTATCTCAAAGTCATAGTCCTGTTGAAACTCTAACTAGTGCCTCTATCTCAGGTTCAGATCTCTCTAAGAGAAGATGTACCTGAGACTTTTGTGGTCTGAGTAAATAGTAAAATTCTCAACTAGAAGATAGTGTTTCTATATATTTAGGGGGAAAAGTATCACTTCAAACACTAGGTTTCTAGTATCATAGTTATTCTTATGGGTTCTAAAATACCAAGACCCATATGAAATCACTGCCTACATCAGTATCACTGTGCAACCAAGCCTGACTCCAAAGGCATTGAAAAATACTAAGTACTGAATTCCCTCATCTATTAGTCTCAACATAAGATAACTAGTCATCCTCAGCCTAAAATCCATGAATTTTCTCTAAAAATACTTGGTCTAGGTAAATGGATACCATTTCAAATTTAGGGAGGTAAAAGGGGATTCAATCCTTGATAATTCTATCACGAACCTCACATAGAACCCTACCAAGATAAGAAAACTCCACAACAATAACACACTATTGGGTGTATCCCAAGGAAGGAATGCATCAATATTCACTTGGTCTATAGCTAAACCATTATTTGAGATGATATTCTCCAAAAATTAAACACCATAGATCCAAAACTGCAACTTCAAGATCTTACGATAAAGTTGTTTCTCCCTTAGTATGTCTTGGACCATCCTCAGATGCTCTACATGCTCCTCCTCTAATGCAGAGTAAATGAGTATTTCATCATTAAAGATAACCTAAAATTCGTTCAAGTATTACTATAATATTTTGTTCATAATATTCATTAACATAATAGGGTAATTCATCAACACGAAAGGCCTTACCATGAACTCATATTTTTATTAGAACCATTGGAATTTTATCTTCATAATATCATCCTCACAAACCATAAAATGGTGGTAACCAAACCTAATATCTATCTTGAATAACCAACATGTGCCTCTCAATTGGTCAAAGAGGCCATCCATACTTAGTAAGGGGTAATTTTTATTTATTGTAACCTGGTTTAGGTGATGATAATCAATACGTATCCTTAATATCACCTTATCCTTTTTCAAAAACAAAAATAGTGTAGCCTAGGGGGCACACTATGTTTGATAAAACTATTCTCTTAGATTCCATCCAACTATAACCTTAGCTCTCAGAGTTCAGTAGGGGTCATCCAATATTCCACAGAAGATGTCAGTGTAGTCCCAGGGTGAAAGTCAATGTAGAAGTTCATCTACTGCCTTAGAGGTAGTCTCAAAACATCCTCAGGAATGATTTCCTTCACCACTGAAGAAATATATATGCCAAAAGTGACCACTACATCAAGTTATAATCTCACCAATGGATGGTTGATGGGATGTATCCTTCTACTCATAAGTCCTACCCTCTTACCATGAGATCTCTCTCATCCGCAAAGGCGAATCTCATTACATCTATCTGAAGTCATCTAAATAACCTATGATGAATTTAAATTTGGTCTCATACCATGGAAAACAAGTATATACCTTATATGATTTCATATGGTTTCTTCATGAAAACCAAGAGGTCCCATGAGAAACCCTCTCCACTTAGTACAATCTCACACTACCAGTAGATGTGATATATCTAAGAATCACTCCCTATAGGAACCTCTAGTCATAGATTATTAGATAATGTTTTAGTTGGAAGATCTATTTCTCACAAAAGGGATAAGGAAATAAATAAATGATTCATTATTTTGTATAAAAGTACTAGTAAATAGTATAAAAGATATATATTGTACCTAAAATCATCTCATGTGAAGATTAGTCATAGCCCTCTACATCATGAAACTGTCTGTGGTCCTGATCACTAGCTCCCTGAGCCTATTGTAGGCCATATGGTGGTGGTGGTATAAGTAGCTCGTATTTTCACCCCCCCCCCCACCAGAAGATCCTCCTTCAAGAACTCCACCTTTTCCTATTCCATCACCACCTACCTGGAGGCTTCCTTGACTACACCTGGGAGATCCCTAATCATGGTGTTGCCTCTACCATGGTGGTACATCCACTATCTTCATATCCTACTCAGCATGAAGGGTTATAAAATCATGTTCCATATGACCTCTATTTTCATAATCATAGCATCATCCATCAATTTTTTAGTTGGATCCTCTATGTGATCCCTGATCTATAGATCCACATGTCTGAGTTTGAGAATGATTATGCCTCCTCTTAGAAGACCTCAATTTTTAAATCTTACTAACTACTAGAAATGACTCAACCAAAAGACATCCACCACTATCTCTAACCATCAGACATCCCTCTTCTAGGAATATCTCAATCACCAAACCCACTCTAGCACTCCAGTATAGGTTGGAAAGCATAATGAGACTATATTGTCATGAATGTATCTATGGATACCCTTCTCAAACTTATGTCTACGGAATAACCCATCATACACCATATACAAGGAGTAACATGTGAGTTCATTGAACCTCATAACATACTCTTCAATTTTCATGCCACCCTTATATAGATCAATAAGATCATAAATCCACATAGAGAGTAACCATTAGGGGTAATACTTATCGCAAAACAACTACTAGAAGTCTAACCATGGGACTATTGTCTCATCATGGTTCTGCATCATTTGATTCCAATAGCATCCTACTTATCCATGAAGAAGGTTGGCTGCAATAATAATCATCCTATCAATCATTTTTTGAAAAAACCTAAATATTTGTACCACTAACTCAAGCCAATCCTTCTCTACCTATGGGTCTAGATCACCACATAACCTCAGTGGTCTCTTACACCAGAACTCTATTTGCATGTTAAGCCTACACACATTATTTCCCTACCCTACTAGGACTATCTACTTCTTGATAGGAAGGAGTGTTAATCCCTTCCTTCCTGGAGGAAACAACTCATGAGATGGCCCCTGAACTAAGGCCTGATCACTCAATGGATCATCTTCAGGAACCTATATCAAAAACCTGGTTGGATGTCTTTATGGAGGCATCTAGAAAGTAATCAAGATATACCAAATTTAGTTGATCATATGTATATGGGGACTTGACTCAAGAATTAAATTCAAAGGACTCAATTATATATGATATAGGTACCAATGGTTCCTTGCAACTGATGTCTTTACGTGTTGAGTCGCCAAGAAGGTATTCAGAGTCCTAGTGAATGGATATGTCATCTGCCACACTAACACTGGATTCCCTGGCCTTAAAGAATAACTTGATATACTCTAACACTATTTCCCTAAGTTTCCTTCCAATCCTCACCATGGGTCCCACTCTAACATTGAATTGATTAAAAAGGCCTCAAATACCACTCTTTCATGACTTGACAAGCCAAGCCCTTCTGGACAGTAGAAGTCCAAGTGTGACAACCCCAAGTTCACCTCCAATAGGCTCCAGGCTAACAAAAAGAACCTATAAGGCATAAACTGATATGGGATGATTTTTCCTAATTTACCTATACACACTCTCACAACCAACTCCTTACAAACGTGTAGATGAATAATAAAATATTATAAAATCTAGAGTGTATACATTCATGAAATAACCTCTAGGAATATATATTAGAGTATGAAAGTATAAACCAAAGCATAAAGGGGAAAATATACACCCAACCAGAAATGGATTTACACACTTAAAAAACTAAAAAAAGTAAATTTGGAGAGAGATCAACTCCTGATATCCAAGTCTTACCATCAAATGTGGGCGATGTACCCATGTATCACTAATCTCCACTAATTTCACCATTGATCCTCTTTTCATCTGCATAAGACATGACACATGGAAGAAAATACCATGAAAAGGTGAGTATATACATACCCATTAGGATGAAACCAAAAAAAAGTAATAGAAACCTAAAATAGAAATCGTCTCAACCCATAGTAATAGTGATATGAAAACCCAACTTATATGTGTATAAAAAACAAATATGAGAAAGAAATGGGATCTCCATCTCATAGCCAAGCTAAGTATAATGAATACTCATATAGATACAAAGGTTCAACTTTAATTCCCATCATCATGCTCAAATTCATAAGATTTTTTATATAGGGGACTACTCCTTAACACTACACTCCACATCCAAGTGAGCCATAACTCGAGTGGTGGATCCACTCCCCACCAAATCTCAATAAAGGGGTAGTACCACCCCATAGATAGAGGACCCATACCTTATAGTAGTGTGGGTAAGTATCGAATATACCTATCTAAATAGTATTGGGGACCCAAGACCTAGTGTGATAGGGGACTAATGACCCTATAATCACTCTAATGATATTTTCCTGATCACTAAAATCATTAAGTGTCACCTAAAGAAGCATCACACTTGGAACACCTCACAGTGTATCTTATATGCCACAAAAAAGGCTACCATTGGATTATATGTTGAAAAACACTCAAGATAGGATACCTATGGCCCAAAATATGATTCTCTAAGGAGGAGACACATAAGGTAAAAGTTACATGGAGAAGTACACAGTGTGTGTATGGAGTCACATGGTGTATGGACTCACATTGTCACCTAGGAATGTCCTCCCCTAGAAATAATTTGGGAAACCATTTCAAACCACATGGAATTTATAGTGGGTACACGACATGTATCTATCCCCTAAGGTGTGCCTATTCTCTTTCAACCCATTCTTATGTACAGCATCTTGTGCTAGTGTACATAGTCATGTCTAGGTATTTATGTCATTTCCAAGTACATGGTTGTGTCTGTATACTCTGTTTGTTCCTGTGTGCATGGTTGTGTCCATTCCTTTTTAATTCCATAGTACACATTGAGCTTCTAGCATAGGGTCACATGGTGTGTAGTGGTTATACATGATGTGTTATATTTATCTCCACCCAAAATCCTAGCTTCTATAGATATGGGACTATATGTCATGTCTTATTCTAGACTACACACCGTTTAGTCAGGTTTTTCACATTTAGTAAACCCTATTCTTCTCATGTTTTTCCAATATGATCATTATTCCATAAATTTTGTTTTTCGATCACCCAAAACTGAATATTAATGTATCAGGATATTGATTACTAGCCTCAAGTGGCCAGAAAACTAAATATGATCACCTGTGTGGGAGTTTTTTGTGCATCTTCCATCGTTCAGGGTCCCAAAACCTATATATATCACTTAAAAATCATTATTACATCATGATACAACCCAAAATCACCAATCCATCAGTAATGTTTTTCAAACACCATGAATATGAGGGTCCTATTATGCTGAAGTTATCCCTAGAAAAGTCGAACTACAACCCCATAGGCCAATGAGGAAGAAACTGAAAAATAATGGGGGAGAATAACACAATCAAATTGATACATTCATTAGACCATTCAATCCTGACCAATGACCAAAAATCTAGGATATAACCAGGGTGTGAATCATGTTCCAAAAAAATAACAATTATTGGTTTAAATAACACCAAAAGAAATGGTCACATGCAATGAACTTAAATATATCAAATAAAATGAAATATATTCTTTAAAAATTTAATCAAAGGAGTTGAAACTAAAAATAATGATTCCTACCTTGATTATCAATAAATCATTGGTGAAGATAAATTTTTATATTGATGAAGATGACCAATGTGTCCACTACCTTCTTCTTGATCCACCTTGATCTAATCATTGTCTTCCTCTGATCCTGGTCTTTCAATAAAGAATTCTCCTCCTCCTCTCAAATTCTCCCAGGTTGATGCATCTAACCCTAGTGATCTATCATAATGGGTCATTTATAGAAGCATTATTTGGTAAGTTCATTTAATAAAAATTAATAAATTAATTTTTTATTTTATTAAATGCACCCACCAATGGCTACCTTCCACAGAATTTCTAATTTCGATCATCCTTAGGTCGTGCCTAGGATAAACCCCATATTATGGAATCAAATATGGTCTTTTATTTTCCCTTAAAGGTTTCTATCAATGTCAAATCCAAAATAAACCAAAATAATGTGTGCGCATGCATTAAAATATAATAATATTTTTAATATATTAATTATGGTGTCTTAATACACCCAATAACTACACCGACATTGAGGATAACTCGATATTTATATATAAATATTCAAAGGAATAAACCCTTAAAATTATATTCATAATAATTTAAGAGGAGAAGAAGTGGGAGAAAAGTAGGAGGAGGTGTAAAAGGGAAGAGGGTATACTAACCTATACTTCTTTATCAACATGTGATATTAGGCACTTTGGACATAATTCACTTGAGGTGGATGGTGACGTTGAATCTATGGTGTTATAACATTCACTCTAAATAATGAATTTTAAATTTTTTTACCTTGTTTATTTTATTTTATCTTTATCTTGTAAATAGGAAACGCCAGTTTGATGTAACCTTTGTTTTTACATTCATAGAATGATACTTCTAGTTCATCATTTTGATTTGACTTTAAAGATATCTTATATCATTTATTCTTTTGTTAGAAGTTATATATATTCTTGGAATAAAGTTAAGGGTCAATTAACTCACATTAAAATGGTTCATAATTTGTATCTTTGAAGGAGATGGTTTTCTTAACTCCTTTAGCTTTTTTGGGATTATTTTCCTCTTGTTGTTTAATTGTGATTTTGTATATAATTAGGGATATAATGAGTTCCTTAGCTTCCATATTTTTTAAATATTTATCTTCTTGAATTATTGTCAATTTTATATCCTAATATCTAGGTAAAACCCATAATATTTTCTTTATGATCATTTCTATAGATAACTCATCACTGAGGGAATTTCTACCATTACTTATGTCGATAAATCTTATAAAAAAGATAGTAATAGACTAATTAGGATACATTTAGAAACTTTAAATATTAACAAAACATATCTAATATTTTATATTTAACCTTATTGGTTACTTCATGGGTAACATTTTATAAAATCCAAATATTATCACTAGTTTTATAAGTGGAAACACAATTTCACTCATTATGGTCAAGGCCATAATGGAAATAATTCATTGATTTTTTATTCAATTAAAATTTATTAATATCTTTAGAAGTCCAATTCTCTTTATATTATTTAGTTTTAACGTACTCATTCATTACAATTTTCTAAACATGATAATAAATACTACCAAGAAAGGTTAACATCTGATTTTTGTAATAGGAATATTCAGTGTAATAAAAAATGGGAGCATGTAAATTTGAATTAGATTTCATAATAAAATCAATTAAATATTTGAAAACTAAATTCTTTAAAAATTGATATTTTTTAAAAAATAAAAACAAAATCTTCCTTTTGATACCAATTTTTGTTCGGAGACATATGGAAATATGAGGGTGAATTTCTCTATTAAAAATTAAATCATAATAAAAGATTACAGTGATAAATAAATTAAGTGATAGTTAATAAATTCTATTTTGGTTAATAAGGATAATATAAAAGTAAATTTAACATGGAAATGATCAAACCAAATTTATTCAAGTATGTGAATAAATATTAAATGATATAATGAAGTAATGTAAATAGACAAAAAACACAATTGATAAGAATTTCAGCCAAATCTTGATGTATGAACCTATATCTCCACCCCTCAACTTGGGAGTTTTATTATGTAAATATATTTATATAAATAGTGATAAATAAATGAATCCATCAAAATTTTGTTTTGTGAGAACCCTCTTGAGATTAATTGGTAGCTAAGAAACCCAAACCTCATTTTTGTGGAGTGAGAACCCATTAGAGAAAGATGATGAAAATATATAGGTTTGATTTAGGAAAAACTATTACAAATCCACTCACAAATATATTTAATGGGTGATTACAAATGAAGATGAGAAATATAAGATAAATTATGATATCCTAGAGAGATTAAGAGCTTGAATTTGGCTCTTTGAGAGGTTTTGGATAAATATAGCAACATGATGTTGATTCGGATCAAGTGATATGTTTTGATAAAGTTGGTGTTGAGAGCCTCTTTGATCCTCTATTTATATCTATCAATAACTTTTAGAAATATTTTGGAATTCACATGGAGGAATATAAACTTTTAAGATCATCTTTAATAGTGGTTTGACTAAATATTTAAAGAATTATGAGTCCATCGTAGCCTAAAATGGATTGTACCACAACCTGGGGAACAAACCTTGGTTGTTTTTTCCTCAAAATAGATAGCACCACACCTTGGTATTGGTCCACAAATCCCTTTCATAGGTCTTACATTCATTGGAATAGGTCCACCATGACTTAGCATTTTCCTTTTTAGCCATCTTTGTATGAAAATACAATAAGAGGCTCCTTTACTTCAAATAATGGTCTCATGAGGATATTCTAACATAGTTCCAAATTTTTGAGACATGAAATAAGACTTAAAGAATATTTTAATATATAATTAAAAAATTTTATATGATCATCCAACTTAAAAAAGTTTCCTTCACTTGATATTCCATATAATCACTGAAGCTTACACAAATTAAATTTCCAAAAAAATAAATGAGTGTTTGTGAACATGAAAACACCATGAGAGAGAGAGGGGAAGCATGCTTTATATGAAAAAAAACCAAAACAAACTAAAAAACATTATATAACAATTGAAATTTTACTAGTGAATTGATGGATAAATATAGAGGTAACTGAATTATGAAATATATGCAGAAATAAGAATAAATTTTATTAAATAAAAATTCTATAATAAAATGAAATTATTATATCTAAATTAAAAATAAAACTTCCATATAATTTTTTTACTAGGAAATTAATAAATTTATTTTCTTCTTAAAAGATAAATGTTTCTTAAAATTGTTTTTTGGGTGCTTATATTAAAATTTATTTTTATCACTTTTATAAATTGAACCATATTAAATGATTTGAATATTTTTAATCAATATTTTCAAATTATTTAATTGGATCAATTTTATTTTTATTCATAAAATCAATTTACCATGATAAATATTAGTTAACATAGTAAAATGGTTACTTTTCAAGAAATGAGTTTCTTTTAATATTATGATTTTAAATTCAAATGAAATATTTTAAAATAAAGACAATAATATTAATTTTAAATATATATGAAAATAAATTGACACTCATTTAATTTTTAGTTAATGAAAAATAATATTAAGAACAGTTAATGATTATAACGATATTTTTTTACAAAAATAGTTATTCAATACATTGTATGTTTTAATTTAAAAGTTAATTTTCACATATTTAAAAGTTCAATTAAATTAAATGGAGTAAAAATTCAGATTTAGGATGTCTAAATTTTTTAATAAGGGTCATCTTATATTTTAAGTGACATAAAAATAACCCTGATTAATATTTAATCAAGATTAATAAGTATTAAATGGGGAAATACAATATAGCTCCAATTTTAATAAATAAATTTTACACTTAGGCATTATAGAATATAGTTGATAGGTTTAAAATTCATAACTACATATATAACCAATAGTTTCCTACCTAAATCACAAAAACATCATGAAATTCTATTATTATCCCTGACTTATCATTCTTCTCCAAGGATTTGTCCCTATTTTTCACCTATAAAAAGAGCTCATTTCCACCATTTTCAAGTCACACCCCTAGTTAAAAATTCCTATAAAACAATAAAAAATTACTTCTTGTAGATACCCTTTAAAAATTTTGAAGCCTATAACCTCAAAAAATTGCCTCAAGTCCATCATTTCTAGAGGATACTTCAAGAGATAATCCAAATTCTCATCAAGGTTAGAGTGTGATCAATTAAGAAATAATTCAAAGTAAGGATTTAATGTATCAAATTTAATTTTTTGGGAAATAATTCTTATTATAAAACATGATTTATTTGAAATTTTTTATCAACTTCACATTTAATATTTCGTATCATAATCCTGTTATTATTCATGGTATTTAATATTTCATTTAAAATCATATCCTTTATGGGATTTTAATTCAAAAGTCTCTACTTATGTAAGGGTTTCTTTATACCTTTCTAAAATACATAAGAAATGTTTGATATTATTCAACATAATTTAATTTATATGGTGTGATTTGTATATAAGGAAATTATTTTTCTTATTCATAAAATTCATGGTGTTAAAGATCTATATCATGTTTTTTCTTTAAATGGTCTTTGATTCAAATGATACCAAAGTTTTAAGGGTTTTTATTAACTAAACTCCCCCATTGATGTATAATACATATTATTGAACTTATTTATTTTGGGACTATTTTCTTTCAAATTAATATTTTATTTCATGGTGATTTTTATTCCTCTGTGGGGGAAATTACACTTTTGATTAAAATCTTCGTTGATGAATTTATTCTCTATAAAAATTATATCATTATTGAGAATAATTATAATCCTCCTAAAAATGGAATCCCCTAGTCATCAATATCTTCCTTTACCACCAATCTTCTCCATTATATTTTGAAATCCATTTATGCATTATCTCATCAAACCTTCATATTTCCTTTTTTTCTTTTAAAAAGAAAGTCTTGGTAAATCTTTTCTAATGTAGGTTTTTAACAAAGGTATTTTAAAATGTTAAAAAGGTTTCCCATACTTTCAAAATAAAATGATTTATCTTCCAAGACACATTTATTTTTTATAACCTTTATTTCTTTTAAAATATTTATTATTGTTTTTTATTTTTAAAAAGTAAAATTTTCTAAACTATTTTCACTTAAACTTTTTAAAACCTTTGGATAATTTTCAAGCTCAATTATGAAAGATTGTTTTTAAATGTAAATGTTTAAAAAGACTTTTAAATTATCATTTTTGAAACTATTATTCATTTTTTAAGGCTCCACTGTTGAAATTTACTTTTAAAAATTAAATTTTGTTTAAAAAAACACTTCACCTTTTCAAAAATGACATTTCAAAGTTACTGTTATTTATATATTTTCACTAAAGATAAAATCATTTTATGAAAAATATTTTATGAATTCCCTACCATTTATTATTTATCTCCAAAGGATTAATTTCCTTAGAAATTATTTTTCATGAATCTATCTCTAAATGTTCTTATAAAATACTCTTTTGGGGTGATTGAACTTTAGGTATCAACCATTTACATTCTTGAGGTAAATTTTTGGTAATAACATCTGGAAGTATTGTGGATACCTTTTTCTTTCAATGGATTATTTATGAAAAAATTAATGAAATCCATTTTATTAACATGGTTTCTTTATGATATAAATAATTATTAATTTCCAGTGTCACTCATATATATGTATGATTGATGGGTGATATCCTATATCACCCTCTAATTTATTGTTTAAAGTTTTAAATCACATGTGATAAGGATTTTAATCATTGATATTTGGTTTATTCTCAATATTAATCATGGATAATTTGTTAGTTTAAAATAAGAATTATGGAAAAAAATTATTCACAATAGTAATTGTGAACCTTTTTTGTTTAGAATTTTATAATTTCTGTATGTTAATGTTTGTTCCAAAGTTCCATGTTATGTGCATGTTACATATATATTCCATATTCCAATTATTATAATACATAGATCATGTTTATTATATATTTATTTTACATGCTTTTCTAAGGTATATGTTTTTTCATTTGATAACACATGTCCTTATATTATGACCTGTGAAAAACTGTTATTATTTTATATTCTTTTAAAAATTTAATTTCTCCCCAATCATGTTTTCTAATATTATTAGTATCAAACCCTTTATATAATGTTGATGATATTTTCACTTATTGAGTGTTTGAAATTACCCCTTTATTTTTTCCCCTTTTCCCAGGGAAATTTTTTTATAGGAAAATATTTATAATGAAATTTTATTTATAAATGATTTATGGGATATTTTTAAGACAAAAAAAGGAAATTTTAGTATAGTGGTACAAAAAAATTTCTTTATATGGGAAAAACATGGGAACTAATCTTCAAAGACACTAATATTTTTGTTATTAGGACTGAAATAATATTGTTAGATGTAATGTTTAAATTATGGAAATGATGTAAATTAAAGACATTTTTATCCTGGGTCACTTTATTTTCTATTTGAGAAGACTTATGTTATTTTCTAGTATTGGTTTAGTAATGTTGTGTATTAAGATTAGAATACATTATTAAAACCCCTAGGGAAAATTTTAAGAATAGTATAACATCTTGATGTTTTGGTTAAGTATATATTTTGTGGTTTTCTACTAATTAATTCCTCATCTGGATATTGGAAAGTGGATGTAGTCATGGCGTGGATGCACCTAGGGGTAATCACCCTAAGAAGGTATGGTTGAGTGTTGACTTAGTCATTACTCTATTGCATGATGAGTGGGCCTAAGACATCATACCTTATTGGACACCCTCAGGGGATATGCATTAGTTAATCACAATCTTCTTATAAACCATTATTAAGTATTTATTATGTTAAGGAATTAGGTTAAGGAATGTGAGAGAACATAACTAAAAGTAACCTAGGTTCAACCAACAGTGTTATAGGATGATCCAAGTATGAAATAGTATCATAGGTTTAAATGATTATGTAATTGGAGAATACAGATTAGGATTGATATTTCATATTCATATGATAATTTAAATTGATTATATTTTATATTTTCATAGTCGTTTTGGTTTTAATATTTGGTTGGAAATGGGACCTTGAAAATGAATTTTTAGAAAGTTTGTCTCTAAAAACTCCAAAGACTTATATATATAGACATGTTGGTAATAATTGGTTGAAAATATTAATATATTCCTATTATGAGGGAAAATATATGTTATCTAGACTTCTATAAGATATTAATATTTTTGTCTCCTATAAGTTATATCTTAAGTCATGATTATAAATAGATGCCATTATGTATTTTTTTTATTAAGTGATAATTAAAATTATTAGGACATAATTTATTTAATGGGGGAGAATGTAACAACTTGAGATTTTACTATGTATTTTCCTTAAATAAATATTGTGTTCAATAACATTCTTCACATGAAACATCAAACCAAAATGAACCATAGAACATTATATAATCGTTGAAATGTAGCCATTGAATTGGTAGGTAAATATAGAGGTGACTAGATTATAAAATACATTTATAAATAAAAATATTTTTTTAATACTAATGTGTTGATAAAATTCAATTAATATAGCTAAAAAATAAATAAAATCATGTTATGCATAAAAAATCCCTTAAAAATATCCTTTTTATGAGCTTTAATTTTTTATATTATGGTCAAATAATGATTTAAATATAATCTATGGATAATATATGAAATAAAATAAGTTAAAAACCATATAATAGTTATTACTAGGCATATAATAAATTTATTTTATACTTAGAAGATACATTTTTATAAAAAAAATTATGTGCTTATATTAAAATTTATTTTTATCAATTTTAAAATTTTAGTCATATAAAATGATTTTAATATTTTTAAACATTGTTTTGAAATTATTAAATGGGGTCAATTTAATCTTTAGTCATAAAATTAGGTTACCAAGACAAATATTAGTTACCATAGTAATATGGTTATTTTCTGATGAACTATATTTTTGAAAATATTAAGATTTTATATTAAATTTATATATTTTAAAATAAATACTATAATATTATATTTGAACATATAAGAAAATAAATTACCATGGATATAGTTTCTGATCAATTTCAAATAATTTTAATAATACTTAATGATTAAGAAGACTTTTTTCTTCAAAAAATTTGTCCAAAAATTATATTTTTTAATTTAAAATTTAATTTTCTCATATTTATAAATTGAATTAGATTAAATGGAGAAAAAAAATTATTCATAATGTTGAAATTTGGTGATAATGGTTATCTTATATTTTTAGTGATAAAATAATAACCATGATTAATATTTAATCAAGATTAAAAACTGTTAAAATGGGTAATCTAATGGAGCTCAAATTTTACTAGATCAATTAGACACATATAACGTATAGAATAACTTTTTTAGGTTTTAAAGTCATACATACATGAATCACAAAAATTTACCCACCTACCTCTCATGCAATTACATTCTTATCCTTTACCTAACATTCTTTTCCAAATATTTGTCCCTATTTTCCACCTATAAAATGAGATCTCTTTCACCTTTTTCAAGCCACACCTTAGTTAGAAATTAAAAAAACTCTACACAATTTAATTCTTCAATATCCATTATATTCATTTTTTTGCCTCAATCCTAAACAAAATTCCTCAAGTCCTTAATTTCCAAAGGATACTTGAATAGAATATCCAAATTCTCAATGAGGTTAGAGTAAGATCAACCAAGTAGGAATTCAAATTATTGGTTTCATGTCATAAATTTAATTTCTTGCGATATATTTATTATTATAAACAATTTTTTATTTTTATGGTCTATCTAATTTCACTTTAATAATTTTTTATCATGGCCCTCTTATTATCCATGAAATTTAATGTTTCATTTTTAATCAAATCCTTCAAGGTGATTTGATTTGAAATTTTTTAATATTGTAAGGATTTGTTTTTCTTGTTTTCAAATACTTGAGAAATTTTTTATACTATACACCATAATATGTTTTATAGGGTGTGATTACTATCTAATGAATGTATTATTCCACGTCCATGAAACTCATGTAGTTTGAAGTGCCATAATTTATTTTATATTTCAATGGTTTTCAATTCAAAATATAAAAAAGTTGTGATGTTTTATATAAACTCAACTGCACTCATTGTGTTATAATTCATCTTCATGGAAATATTTCTTCCAATATAATTTTATTCCACGTTATTATTTTATTTCATAGTACTTCTTGTTTAACTCTAGGTAAAATGAAAATTTTGATTCAAATATTCCTCCATAATGTATTTCTTCCAATTAAAAATTATATTATTATTTATAATAATTATCATCATCTTAAACGATGTTATCCCATACTTTCACATATTTTATTTCATGCCAATTTTATCCTTTATATTTTAAAATTCATTTATTTTTTATCTTATGTGGTTTTTATATTTCCTATATCTTCTTCTAAAAATAAACTTTTGTTTACTCTACTCCAATATAGGTTTTCAACAAAGGAATTTCAAAATCTTCAAAAAAAATTAAATCATTTTAAAATATACTATTTAATCTTCCAAACCACATTACTTTTTTATAACCTTTATTTATTTTCAAATCTATATTATTAATGATTCTTTTGAAAATTAAAATTTTAAAAAAAATCACCTTTTTGAAACCTTTGTGTCATTTTTAGGGTTCCCTTATTTAAAACCATTATGTATTTTACAATGACACATAATTTAAAGTTACTTTTTAATCATTTTAAAAAAAATCACTTCACTTTTTCAAAAATGTCTTTTCAAAGTGACTGTAACTTCATCTTTTATGCCAAAGATAAAATAATTTTCTATAAAATATTTTATGATTTCACTATCATTTACTCTTTATCTCTAAAGGATTTATTTCCATTGAAATTATTTCTCATGAATCACACTCTAAATATTATCATAAAATACTCTTTTCGGGTTATTGGATTTATAGTATCAACCATTTACATGTATGAGGTCAATTTTTGTGATACCAAATGAAAGTGTTGTAAAACCCATATTCTTTCTATGTTTTATTTATGATATTATGAATGAAAAAAATTTCATTACAATTCTTATTTATGATCTAATTGTTGATTTATTTAAACTAGAACCCATATTTATTAATTATTTATGGTAGGGGTCTTATATCTCCCACTAATTCATAGGTAAAAGTATAATGTCACATATAAAAAGGATGTTAAGAGTAGAAATTTGGTTTCTTCAAAAAAATATGCATGGAAATTTTGTTTTTTCACAATAATAATTTTGTAAATTTTATTTTTTTACAATGTTAACCCTAAACATTCTGTTTGTTCATAATGTTATAATTTCTATATGCTAATGTTTGTACCAAAGATCCTTGTTTTCTTATATGTCAAGTGCATTTACAAATACATTCCATTTTCCCATGATTATCCTCCATGGATTATGTTTAAAATATTTTGATTTTACACCCTTTTTACATGGTATAAATTTTTTCATTTGAAAATTAAAATCCTTCTATGATGAATTTTGAAAAACACTTATTATTCCATGTTCTCTTTAATAATAAATTAATCCTGGGTCATTTTCTCTCATATTTTTATTATCTAAATCATGATGAAATTTTGATAAGTTTTTCCCTTAATTATTTTAACACCCCAAGATTTTATAAAGAATTTCTCTTTAAATAATTTCATTTCTTAGATGGCTTTTGTTATATGCAACACCGAGTTTAAATGAATTGTGTTGCACTATTAAATTATTATTTAAAGTAATATTTATAACATAGTTGTTAATTTAGTGGTTATAACTAATTTATTATATATATATATATATCCTACTCAATATAAATTTATTGATAAATTCTTATCAAATAATCATTCAATTTTTATTAAACTCATTTTATTCCTCAAAAATAAGTTTTCTTCAAAAATGGTTTTTCTTGGGAGTAATTTCTAAAAAATTTAGAAAATTTATTTTTCCAAAATAATTTAAATTTTGAATTCATCATGTCAAAATTATCTTAAGATAATTTTTTTAGAATTTTCTGAAAATATTTTTTCTTTAATGAATAGTGAAAAATACTTTTTTATATTGAAAATAGTGTTTTTATTTTATTGTATTTACAAAGTTAAATTATATTTTAGTTGGTATTAAAATTTAATTGGTTAATTTTTATTTAAAATAATCTAATTATTTTTTTAAAAATTTATTTTATACTTTAATTTAGTATAAAAACATTTTACATTTAAAAAGTGTACTTTTCTAAAAAACTGTTTTTCATAGAGTTTTCCGGTTTAATTTTAATTTAGATTCTGCCAATATTGTGTGTTTAATTTTGAAAAATGGATTCCATATTTTTAATAGTGAGTCTAAATTTATTAAATAAGTAAATTTTATTTTTGGTCAATATGAATAGTAAACATAAAAATTTTGTTACAACGGTAAAGGGTAAAATGGGTAATTAAATAATAAAAATAAACTAGTAAGGACTATAAAATAACCCTAACACTTACCTAAATCATATTTTATGATTATATCTCTTCAATAATAATTTAAAGTCATAATTTATGACCTTTTTGTGACACTTTTATGAGATTATGACTTCTGTAATATTTTATTTAAAGAAAAGTCAAACATGTCACCCTCTTATTTTTAATAACAAAAATATTTTTAACATGGGGTTATTTAGATGAAAATTTATAATATGAAGAATATTTTTAAATATAAGGGATTTATATTTATTATGGTAATTTATTTTTAAGTTTTAGGGAATAAATAATTACCTTAAATTCTTACACAATGTTGACGCGGTAATTATTCGATTAATGGAAAAATAAAATAAATGATATTAAAAATATTAAAAGTATTATAATATGTGAAAATTTATGTGATACATGAATTTTATATATTAACATGTATTTTTATAGATATACTAAAATATTTGGTTCGAATTTATATTTTTTTATTGATGTTGTTAAAGTCAAGGTAGTGAATAGTGTTAAAATTGACAATAATGATATTTTATGAAAATTATATTTTATTAAACTATTTAAAAATCATAAAAATATTAAATAAGGATTAATGTGATAATATATGGTCGAAAATGTTATACTATATGAATTTATTTTTTATTTGGAAGCATTTATCTCTATAATAGTCTTACTATAATTTAATCTTTTAAGAAATTACAAAAGTGACCCTCACCTAAGTTATAAAATGTCCCTTCCTCCCTCACTTATTTAAAATAATTTTAGCCTTATAGATCTTCTGATCCCTAAAAAATTATCTTCTCAACTTCCTTATTCAAATTTTGGAGCTACTGGTCTTTCTAAAAGACCAACCCAAGATCTCTATAGAGAAGATCTAAAGGATTCATTTTGAAGAAGAGGTAATCATAATAACTGATCACTTTCTTTTTCTAATATTTTTTACCACTTAAAAATATATTATATTTATCATAAAATAAAAAATTATGTAATCTAAATATTCTTAAATTTTATTATGATTATGAAAACAACATTATACACCCTCTTTCCTATCAAACAAGAAGTGAAGGTATCGCTCATTTGTATGTATGGATTACCATATCTACACACTGATACAATTCATTTTCATCAAACCATTGGAAAATGAAATTGTCGTTTGTACGTATGTGTGGACTACCACCTCCATGAATAAATATGATTCATTTTTCATTTTTATTTTACTTGGATGGTAAGGATGATTAATATGATTAATATATATGATATACATGATATAATGACGATTCTTGAAATTTGAATTATTATTTACCTTTATTTCATTCTATCCTTAAAAAAGTGAATACATCATTCATGTGTTTTTATATCCTACCATCCCCATGAATTGTGTAATTAATTTTCTATATCTATCGTTATGGATGAAATTAAATATATATATATAATGAATATATATGATATAATAATCATATAATTTATTTTGGTATATATGTATAACAAATTTAAATTTATTATACCAGAGATTAAAAAACATTCAAAGGAATTCATACCTAAGGTAAGGTATTCTCATCTCACTTTTACTTTTGTGTGGCATATGACTTATACACTACATGTTAATTTTACGTGGTGTATATACTTCTCATGAATTTTTTTATGAATATTATCATGAAAATTATGGGATATACATATCCATATAAATATATTTCTTTCATGGGGCATGATAGTACATTGTCTCATGTACTATCAAGATAGAAAAATAATTCTCTAAGTCATACGACTTTAAAGAAAAACAATATAAGAATAGATTTGTTGATCACTCTGGAAATGGAAATAAGGGGAAGAAGGGAAAAGTTGAATATCCATCCTGCAGTAAATGTGGGAAGAAACACCCATGTACTTGCTTGAAGGTAATGGGAGTCAGTTACAAGTGTGGTGAAAAAGGCCACCAGACTAGTGATTGAAAGGGGAAGAAAGAAGCTACTGATGTTCAATGCTACAATTACAGGGAGATGGGACATTATGAAAATGAATGTCCTAAGAATCATGGTAACTTACCTCAGAAAAGGCCAAGGGATCAAAGCGAAGCTTATGCTATCACTACTGCTAAGGTTGAAGCTCCAAAAGACATGGTGGCTGGTAATTTAATGGTTTCCTCAATGTTAGCCAATGCTTTATTTGATTCTATATCATTGCATTGTTTCATATCTTCCCAGTTTTCTAAGAAAATTAGATATTTCCAATTTTATTTAACAAGGGATTTGTCAATCAAAACTCCTCAGGGAAGTATCATTGCTACAAAATTCAGTGAATTATTTTCCATTAGGGCATATAAATGTTCTTTATCTGCCTCATCGTCATACCCATGATTGAATTTGATATAATCCTCGATATGTATTGGATTTCAAAACATGATGCAAAAATTTATTATAAGAAGAAAAAGGTTACTATTTTTAATGATGATGATAAACAGCACATTATCTTTAGAGAAGAATCGTCACCACCTAATTCTTATCTAAATACACCCCTAGTAGCTCAACTAAAGTCAATTATTTGGGAGGAAGAGAATGAAATGACTGTGGGTGAGGAAAGGAATGTTCAAATATAGTATGTACCTATTGTGAGAGAATAGGTTGATGTGTTTCCAGAAGATTTACTTGGAAATCCTCTAAAATGAGAAATTCAGTTTTCCATTGATTTAATTCCTGGTTCAAGGCCCATATCGATAACCCCTTATAGAATGGACATTTTGGAATTAGCGGAACTAAAAAAACAACTAGAGGATTTTAGTAATAAGGGATTTATTTTCCCTAGTGTTTCTTCATGGGGAGCCCCTTTCCTTTTTGTTAAAAAGAAAGATGGATCTATGAGGTTATATATCGACTACAGGGAGATCAATGCTATAACAATAAAGAACAATTACCCTCTATAAGGCCCCAGCCTTAAACCTTACTTAATCTTGAGTTATTACAAGATTACACATTGAGGATCTTTTCAGGTTTGGAGTTTTAGAGAATTAGATCATGAAACTTGCATTACATTCCACATTTAAACAAAGTGGTTACATAAAAGATAGTATTCATTCTTCCCATCAACGGAAACATATTTAAAATAAAACATGGATTCTTTCTTGACACATCCTTGACACTATCATCACATCATGTACCTTTCCCTTGACCTGTGAAAAACATTTCAAAAAAACATCGGATGAGCATAAAAAGCTCAGTAAGGGTTATAAAAATATGGAAAGGAAACATGAGTTCATATATACATAATAATGAAATCATAATTTACCCATAAAACATAGGCACTTTAACATACCTCATCAAATCATGAATAAATCATAGAAATCATAAGACATAAAAGGTAACTTGAGGCATTTATAGCATTCTTACATTGGGAGTAACCCTCTTGGGTACGTTTGGAATACCCATCAAAGTATATTCCCTAAATCTCTTCGGAAAAACCTTAACATTTCACTCCTTCGCATTACCCAATGCATTGGATATCTATATCGGGCTCACCCGCCCTTAGTTTATCACGGAACCACCCGCCATCATAATAATGCCCTAGAACCTCAACATAATCGTATCACATAAAACATGCATAAATGAAACATAACATTTCCACCTTTCAATCACAAGATATAAATAAAAAACATTGATATAAAAACATTATGAAAACCATTTTCAATACCAAAACAAAAGAAAAGTAAAACATGGTATTTATTTTTCTTTTAAAAAAAGGTATGGCTTGTAGAGGAAGCCGAAACTCAAATAATGGTCACGGCGGTGGAGAAGTCGTTGTCGCCGCATACGTACGACAAAAACATTCCCTTTTGTCATTTAGTAAAATGATTCGTATAAAAAATATTCCTTTTGGATAAACATAAAAGTCAAAGGGGTTTATACACCGTATAAAATAAGGTTGTGTATGAAACAAAATATGCCTCAATGAAAGGAGATTGAGACGAAGTCCCATACAAAGACGATATCCTTGGATTAAGGATAAATCAGTTACATAACTATGTGTGACAAAATAATACATGAAATATAAGTGGGTATTAAGTGTAAAACAATCAAAGTACATTCACACATAATCATAGAACGACATATTCAAGGTGTGCAAGTTTATCCCAAAGAATCGAAATTGGGTTAAGAAGTTCCCTTGCAATAATTAGACAGCCTAACGGTGTCACTTCAAAATTCAGAAAAAGAGTTGATGAGAGATAAAAAGGGTATCTCATCACTTGGACATAAAATTTACATCAATAAGGATATAGAAGAACATATCCCAAAATAATATTATGTGAATTAAAAGACAAAACAAAATAAGTCTTTTAAAAAGAGGAGGGTGAAAGGTTCCCTTACCAACATGGGTATCTTTCGAAACATACGCCCCGTGAAAGAAGGACAATACAAAATTGATGTAAATACTCATAAATGAAAGAATATTACACAATGAGTAAAATAATGGTCAGTACATACACCACTCAAAGGAAATTGTGGCAAATGTAGCATAAATCTCACGAGAATAAAAGTGAGATGAAAAATCCCTTACGAAAACTCGGCAGCCTAACGGCGCCACTTAAAACTTCCAAAAATGGATTGATGAGATCAAATAGGGTATCTCATCACATTAAAATAAAATGTACAGAAAGAGTAATATAAAAGAACATCCCCCATCATAACAAAGAGGAGCTTAAAAGAAGTGACATAAAAGAGAGTACTTAAAGAGAAAGAGAGGGGTTAGATCTCTTACGAAAATTTGGTAGCCTAACGGCGCCACTCAAAAACTTCCAAAATGGATTGATGAGAGAGAATATGGTCTCTCATCATATGAACATAAAAAAATTACAGTAAGAGTAATATAAAAGAACATCCCAATAACAAGAATGATGAGCTTTAGAAGGAATGACATAAAAGAGTGTACTTAAAAAGAAAGAGAGGAGTAAGATCCCTTACCTCAAGTCCAACTTGTCTTGTTCGTTTCTTTATATTCCTGAATAATAAACTTTGGTAAATTAATAATTTCCTAAGTACCTCCTTTAGAGATTATTATTCAGTTCATATCACATATTATAATGTTATAATAATTGTTTAATAATGTTAGTTCATATCAGACGTTTTTGCCGATGTTTGGTACATGAGTCAAAAATGAACTTGTTTGAAAAAAGATTGCCCATGTAGTTATAAGTAAATAATTTCCAGAATATTATTAATGATTAAAATATCATATATATCCAGTAAATATTCATTTTATACTATTCCATATCATTTGGAGATAAAAAAACGAAAAGCATCGTTCATGGAGACGGTAGGTCGTACGTACGCATGAACGCTACTTTCATTTTTTTGTCATATTAATGGAATTAAAACAAAATGAGAGAGATATATATATGTTATAATTCCAGAATGATATCCATAATTTAGATGTAATATATTACATATATATCCATTATATATATGTACTTATAATATTACATAACATTTTGAGATAAGAAATGAAATGTATCGTTCATGGAGACGGTAAGCCGTACGTACGCATGAACGCTACTTCCATTTCTATTTCATATTTAATGGAATTAAAAAATAATGATACATAATAGTATTTTAATTCCCATATGGTATCATATATAATATCATTAAATATATCCTTTATATGTACCACATATGGTATTAACGAATCAAATCACTTTGTGGGGGTGGTAGTCCGCACTTCCTTAAATGAAGATATCGCATTTACCCATAATTGAAACCATAAAGGTACGCCATAAATGAAAAATACAGAAGCTTAAGTAAAACATAAACATATTAGATATCATATATAAATATAGTGTCATCTTAATGGCCACCTTTGAATGTGTTAGAAGAATGTTGAACAATCATCGTTTCAGGAGGCAGAAATTCTTCATCCACGGAAACTGTATGTTCTTTAACCATTAGATGTAGGTGTGTGTAAGTGTAGCTCGAATAATTCTTATAAAAACATCCTAGTATATTGAAGATACTGTATTTGTTACAAAATAAATGAATAAGAAGAGTTTAGTGGGTTGGAGAAGAAAAATAAAACAAAAGGACACAAGTGAAGACATTACCATAAAATCGGGTAACTCCATTTGGTTTGAGCTCAAAGGCTTCCTTGGGAAGACTTTTGCCCAAAGTGAGGATTCAAAGAGTAATAGAGGTAAGTTTAGAGACAAAATGGGTAGGGTTTGGCCGAGCCAAAGGATTTGGGAGTTTGGGTAAGGAGGTAGAGGTGGGGGCCTTTTATAAGAGGAGAGGAGGGGCACTCTTGTAAAGTTACAAAATGTTACTTCATTTTCAAAAGCGTTTCGGATTTTAAAGGTCCTGAATTTATGTATTTCTAGGATAAGGTGATAAGGGTTCAAAATAAACTCATCCAATAGGTTTTGGACATGTTTAGGTCTTAGATATTACATTATCTTTCCATTTTATTTAAATCGTTAAATAATGAGGTCATCACTGCATCATCATGATGTCATAAATAATTTAATTTATTTAATGTCTAAAAATTATAAAAAAAATACTATGATGTAGGAAATAATTTTATCTTTCCGATGAATATTTATAGTCAAAAATATGACTTGTATAACCCCTTGTAAAAATTGTTTTAATAAAACATCTCATGTTTGTGTCATTTTTACTTTAACATTAAATAAAAAGATATTTATGTCATTTTCCAACCAAAGTGGCTTCATGGGGTCCCCAAGTTGACCCATGGGTTTTTTTGGTCGGCCATGACACATCCAATGAGAGTAGGACATGTGTCTAGGTCATTTAATTTTATTAAAATATTATTCTTACCATAAACTACACTAATTACCTCTAATCGTGATTAAAAACTTAATAAGTTACTATTCACCAAAAAATTATTTTTATCCCATTGAACCACATTTTACTTCTTAATGACAACCATGTATGTAGGATTTTTGAAATTCAAAACACAAAGATGGAAAAATTTCATTTAAATGGAAAAATCATTTTTTATAACTACCACTTAGTGGTTTCACTATTCATCAAAAATTGAAGTTTTTCAGAAAAAACCCAAAAATTCACCATAAGCTATATTTGATATTCCGAATTAAAAAATGAAGTCTATTTTAAAAAATTCAAAACATATAAGTCACATTAATTAATTTAATAATTAATTCCCGATGTCAGAGCAAATAGCGTGTTTTTATGAAACAATAAGTATCAAAAGATTGACACTAGTTTAAGTCTGATTTCAAAGTGAAATTAATTCCAACGACCACTATTGGATTTAATGGTAAAAATATATTCTAATTTCACTTTAAATCCAATTCAAAAGATAATATAATCATATAAATAAATTAGATTAAAAAGAGGTTTTGAATTAAAATACAACATTTTACACTATTCATTAAAAAATGAACTTTATCGGAAAGATACCAAAAATTTACAAAAAGTAAATTTTGATGTCCCAATTCTTAAGAAGAGTTTTATTTGGTCCAATAGAATGTATAAGAGTGAAAAAAACTATATTTAATGACGGTTCTCCATCAAAAGGCGATAAGTGATCCTTTAGTGAAAAACTAGGGCATATACGCCTAAAATTGAATTCTTTCCGTATTTTAAGCCTTTATCTTTTATTGGATAAATGTAAAAACATTTAAAAACATATATAATCATATTTTAGTTACTTCTATCCATTCCCGCCAATACAACGGCTACATGTTAACTACCATTTAAAATAATATTATTTTATTATTAGAGTGCAACGTAAGATTCCCAAGAAACTCGTTGTTGCATGTTGGGTACGCCATCGAGCATAGCATCCCCTTTAAAGTCATGTTAATATTTTATTCAAAAATATGGATAAATATGAAAATGTCATATTCTTTATTTACCTGGGGTGTTACATCCTTCCCCCCTTTTGGGAATAGCGTCCTCGCAATTTTTAAAATTGAGCTTGGAAACATCCTTGAAAGTCCCACATCGGAACAAGAGTCAGTAAAACAATCACTTTAAAATAAGGGAAGATAAGTACATAGGTCACCCAAGTTAACCCATACTAGGATTCCAAGTATGAAAACATGGACATGGAGGAGAAAACATAGGGTCATGTTCTGATGGAGAGTGATAGAAAAAATGTTTAGGAGAAAGTTAATCACAAGAAAATCACAAACTTGTGATGGGTTAAACGGTATTCGATTCCCCAGTAGGAAAAGTTAATAGGAAACATTTTTGTTTTAAGTTACTTTTTATTGAGGAATTTATTCATAAGGAAACATAATCACTTATCATGTTGACTTTCAACTTTTATTAGATTCCTTACACAAACTCATATTTTCTCCAAAAGACGAGTATTTAGGAAGACTTGTTCACATTAAGAGTACTATAATCAACTTCTAGAGAATCACCTAATACACCAAAGAGAACTATATACTTCCCATGTCTTTAGGCTTTAACCAAAAACAAAACCAAAAAGGTTAGTACAAGGTCAAATAATCCAGAAAAGGATAACCCTTTAAAAAGAAAATCTATGCTTCATCTCCAAAATTTTTCCAACAAAACCCAAAGTTCAACGAGGACCATCCGATAAACAATTTGTCCATAAAATTCTTCAAAGTAAACCAATCTAAGATTGAAACCCAAATATTTGAAGGATTTAGTCACTTATTCTTCCAAGTAAAATCGTAACATTTATCTCCAAACAACATCAGTTGCTCCTAAAGTCTCATATTGAAAAGTAATTAACCTAATCACATAACCTCCATGATAGATTAATCATTTTCATAAATAACCCAAAATCAACTTAATCTTAATTCATAAAATCATATAACTAAAAATAATCAGTCAAAATAACCAGGGACTTCATGTAGTCCAGTGGTAGGAGATAAATACCAGCCGCACTTTGGTTGTGGGTTCGATTCCCACAGCTTTGTCCGACGCGACGGGTTGTCACACGGTATGCGTGTTGTCCTTTTTCCAAAACTATATAATTCTTAAAACATTCCCCAAAACGAGATAAAATCTTCAAAAATGATCATAACATATTTTAACCTCAATTTTATCTCATTCCTTTCATTTTCCATCATAACATATAATAACCCATAATTACCTCAAAAGTAAGGATCATATAAACTCTAATGGTTACCTTTATAATTATTACCTGAACTTCCACATCGATTGGTCATCTCGTACATGATGCATTTCAGAACATAGCAAGGTTCAAGCGGATAATCATGACTCCTTGATAGTTGGTTTAGAACAACCACGAGTGTCCTCATTGAATATCCCATTTCATCCAGTCTCTTTATCAGAGAACCACCACAGTTTCCTCCAAACCTATTGTCACTTTGGTTCCTTCTAGATCTATCCATTCACTAAAAACAGAAATGTCAGTGTGAGTATATCAACAAATCCATCATGTACTAATGAGGAAGATAACTACTAAGATATACTTACTTATTCACTTTATCTAAAACTAGGACTCTTTCTGAAATCCTAACAATTATGGTAATGTCACTTATGCTTAAAGAATAACCTAACCTCTAAAGTTATCTAAACCGACCTTTGATACCAACTATAAGGCCCCAGCCTTAAACCTTACTTAATCTTGATTTATTACAAGATTACACATTGAGGATCTTTTCAGGTTTAGAGTTTTAGAGAATTAGATCATGAAACTTGCATTACATTCCACATTTAAACAAAGTGGTTACATAAAAGATAGTATTCATTCTTCTTATCAATGGAAACATATTTAAAATAAAACATGGATTATTTCTTGACACATCCTTGACACTATCATCACATCATGTACCTTTCTCTTGACCTGCGAAAAACATTTCAAAAAAACATGGGATGAGCATAAAAATCTCAGTAAGGGTTATAAAAATATGGAAAGGAAACACGAGTTCATATATACATAAGAATGAAATCATACTTTATCCATAAAACATAGGCACTTTAACATACCTCATCAAATCATGAATAAATCATATAAATCATAAGACGTAAAAGGTAACTTGAGGCATTCATAACATTCTTACATTGGGAGTAACCCTCTTGGTTACGTTTGGAATACTCATCACAGTATATTCCCTAAATCTCTTCGAAAAAACCTTAACGTTTCACTCCTTCACGTTACCCAATGAATTGGAGAGCTATATCGGGCTCACCCGCCCTTAGTTTATCACGGAACCACCCGTCGTCATAATAATTCCCAAGAACCTCAACATAATCGTATCACATAAAACATGCATAAAGGAAACATAACATTTCCACCTTTCAATCACAAGATATCAATACAACACATTGATATAAAAACATTATGAAATCCATTTTCAATACCAAAACAAAAGAAAAGTAAAACATGGTATTTATTTTTCTTTTAAAAAAAGGTATGGCTTGTAGAGGAAGCTGAAACTCAAATAATGGTCACAGCGGCGGAGAAGTCGTTGTCGCCGCATACGTACGACAAAAAGATTCCCTTTTGTCATTTAGTAAAACGCTTCGTATAAAAAACATTCCTTTTGGATAAACATAAATGTAAAAGGGGTTTATACACCTTATAAAATAAGGTTGTGTATAAAACAAAATATGCCTCAATGAAAGGAGATTGAGACGAAGTCCCATACAAAGACGGTATCCTTGGATTAAGGATAAATCAGTTACATAACTATGTGTGACAAAAGAATACACAAAATATAAGTGGCTATTAAGTGTAAAACAATTAGAGGACATTCACACATAATCATATAATGACATATTCAAGGTGTAAAATTTTATCCCAAAGAATCGAAATTGGGTTAAGAAGTTCCCTTGCAATAATTAGACAGCCTAACGGCGTCACTTCAAAATTCAGAAAAAGAGTTGATGAGGGATAAAAAGGGTATCTCATCACTTGGACATAAAATTTACATCAATAAGGATATATAAGAACATATCCCAAAATAATATTATGTGAATTAAAATACATAACAAAATAAGTCTTTTAAAAAGAGGAGGGTGAAAGGTTCCCTTACCGACATGGGTATCTTTCGAAACATGCGCCCCGTGAAAGAAGGACAATACAACATTGATGTAAATACTCATAAATGAAATAATATTACACAATGAGTAAAATAATGGTCAGTACATACACCACTCAAAGTAAATTGTGGAAAATTTATCATAAATCTCACGGGAATAAAAGTGAGATGAAAAATCCCTTACGAAAACTCGACAGCCTAACGGTGCCACTTAAAACTTCCAAAAATGGATTGATGAGATCAAATAGGGTATCTCATCACATTACAATAAAATGTACAGAAATAGGAATATGAAAGAACACCCCCCATCATAACAAAGAGGATCTTAAAAGAAGTGACATAAAGGAGAGTACTTAAAGAGAAAGAGAGAGGTTAGATCTCTTACGAAAATTCGGCAGCCTAACGGCGCCACTCAAAACTTCCAAAATGGATTGATGAGAGAGAATATGGTCTCTCATCATATGAACATAAAAAAATACAGTAAGATTAATATAAAAGAACATCCCAATAACAAGAATGATGAGCTTTAGAAGTAATGACATAAAAGAGTGTACCTAAAAAGAAAGAGAGGAGTAATATCCCTTACCTCAAGTCCAACTTGTCTTGTTCGTTTCTTTATATTCCTGAATAATAAACTTTGGTAAATTAATAATTGCCTAAGTACCTCCTTTAGAGATTATTATTCAGTTCATATCACATATTATAATGTTATAATAATTGTTTAATAATGTTAGTTCATATCAGACGTTTTTGCCGATGTTTGATACATGAGTCAAAAATGAACTTGTTTGAAAAAAGATTGCCCATGTAGTAATAAGTAAATAATTTCCAGAATATTATTAATGATTAAAATATCATATATATCCAGTAAATATTCATTTTATACTATTCCATATCATTTGGAGATAAAAAAACGAAAAGCACCGTTCATGGAGACGGTAGGCCGTACGTACGCATGAACGCTACTTTCATTTTTTTGTCATATTAATGGAATTAAAACAAAATGAGAGAGATATATATATGTTATAATTCCAAAATGATATCCATAATTTAGATGTAATATATTACATATATATCCATTATATATATGTACTTATAATATTACATAACATTTTGAGATAAGAAATGAAATGTACCGTTCATGGAAACGGTAAGCCGTACGTACGCATGAACGCTACTTCCATTTCTATTTCATATTTAATGGAATTAAAACATAATGATACATAATAGTATTTTAATTCCAGTATGGTATCATATATAATATCATTAAATATATCCTTTATATGTACCACATATGGTATTAACGAATCAAATCACTTTGAGGGGGTGGTAGTCCGCACTTCCTTAAATGAAGATATCGCATTTACCCATAATGGAAACCATAAAGGTACGCCATAAATGAAAAATACAGAAGCTTAAGTAAAACATAAACATATTAGATATCATATATAAATATAGTGTCATCTTAATGGCCACCTTTGAATGTGTTAGAAGAATGTTGAACAATCATCGTTTCAGGAGGCAGAAATTCGTCATCCACGGAAACTGTATGTTCTTTAACCATTAGATATAGGTGTGTGTAAGTGTAGCTTGAATACTTCTTATAAAAACATCCTAGTATATTGAAGATACTTGATTTTTTACAAAATAAATGAATAAGAAGAGTTTAGTGGGTTGGAGAAAAAAAATAAAACAAAAGGACACAAGTGAAGACATTACCATAAAATCGGGTAACTCCATTTGGTTTGAGCTCAAAGGCTTCCTTGGGAAGACTTTTGCCCAAAGTGAGGATTCAAGGAGTAATAGAGGGAAGTTTAGAGACAAAATGGGCAGGGTTTGGCCGAGCCAAAGGATTTGGGAGTTTGGGTAAGGAGGTAGAGGTGGGGGCCTTTTATAAGAGGAGAGGAGGGGCACTCTTGTAAAGTTACAAAATGTTACTTTATTTTCAAAAGAGTTTCGGATTTTAAAGGTCTTACATTTATGTATTTTGAGGATAAGGTGATAATGGTTCGAAATCCACTCATACAATAGGTTTTGGACATGTGTAGGTCTTATATATTACATTATCTTTCCATTTTATTTAAATCGTTAAATAATGAGGTCATCGCTGCATCATCATGATGTCATAAATAATTTAATTTATTTAATGTCTAAAAATTATATATAAAAAAATACTATGATGTAGGAAATCGTTTTATCTTTCCAATTACTATTTATAGTCAAAAATATGACTTGTATAACCCCTTGTAAAAATTGTTTTAATAAAACATCTCATGTTTGTGTCATTTTTACTTTAACATTAAATAAAAAGATATTTAGGTCATTTTCCAACCAAAGTGGCTTCATGGGGTCCCCAAGTTGAACCATGGGTTTTTTTTGTCGGCCATGACACACCCAATGAGAGTAGGACATGTTTATAGGTCATTTAATTTTATTAAAACATTATTCTTACCATAAACTACACTAATTACCTCTAATCGTGATTAAAAACTTAATAAGTTACTATTCACCAAAAAATTATTTTTATCCCATTGAACCACATTATACTTATTAATGACAACCATGTATGCCGGATTTTTGAAATTCAAAACACAAATATGGAAAATTTTCATTTAAACGGAAAAATCAGTTTTTATAAGTACCACTTAGTGGTTTCACTATTCATCAAAAATTGAAGTTTTTCAGAAAAAACCCAAAAATTCTCCCTAATCTATATTTGATATTCTGAATTAAAAAATTAAGTCTATTTTAAAAAATTCAAAACATATAAGTCACATTAATTAATTTAATAATTAATTCCCGTTGTCAGAGCAAATAACGTGTTTTTATGAAACAATATGTATCAAAAGATTGACACTAGTTTAAGTCTGATTTCAAAGTGAAATTAATTCCAAAGACCACTATTGGATTTAATGGTAAAAATATATTCTAATTTCACTTTAAAACCAATTCAAAAGATAATCTAATCATATAAATAAATTAGATTAAAAAGAGTTTTTGAATTAAAATACAACATTTTACACTATTCATTAAAAAAATGAACTTTATCGGAAAGATACCAAAAATTTACACAAAGTAAATTTTGATGTCCCAATTCTTAAGAAGAGTTTTATTTGGTCCAATAGAATTTATAAGAGTGAACAAAACTATATTTAATTATGGTTCGTCATCAAAAGGCGATAAGTGAACCTTTAGTGAAAAACTAGGGCATATACGCCTCAAATTGAATTCTTTCCGTATTTTAAGCCTTTATCTTTTATTGGATAAATGTAAAAACATTTAAAAACATATATAATCATATTTTAGTTATTTCTATCCATTCCCACCAATACAACGACTACATGTTAACTACCATTTAAAATAATATTATTTTATTATTAGAGTGCAACGTAAGATTCCCAAGAAACTCGTTGTTGCGTGTTGGGTACGCCATCGAGCATAGCGTCCCCTTTAAAGTCATATTAATATTTTATTCACAAATATGGATAAATATGAAAATGTCATATTCTTTATTTACCTGGGGTGTTACACCTTCTACCTCGCATTGATGATTTATTTGACCAACTACATGGAGCTCAATACTTTTCAAAGATTGACCTTCGATCTGGATACCATCAGTTGTGTGTGAAGAAAGAATAAATTCTGAACACAGTATTTCAAACCAGGTACGGGCATTATGAGTTTACAGTAATGCATTTTGGATTGACTAATTCACCCTTTGTTTTCATGGATCTAATGAACATAGTTTTCAAGGAATATCTTGATGAATTTGTAGTGGTATTTATTAATGATATCTTGGTATACTCCAAAATCTATGAAGACAATGAAAACCACTTGCGCATTATCCTGAAGACTCTTAGAAGACCTGAATTACATGGGAAGTTTAGAAACTGTGAATTCTGGCTTCAGGAGATTTCTTTTCTTGGACATATTGTCTCTAAGGATGGAATCTCTTTTGATCCTTATAAGACAAGAGCAATCCAAGAATGGCCCGCACCAATGAGTATAACTGAGGTATGCCGTTTTATTAGTTTAGCAGGTTATTATTGACTTTTCATCCATAATTTTTCCCAATTGTCTAACCTATTAATGAAGCTCACACGTAAAGGGGTTAAATTTGTTTGTAAAAAAGAGTCTGAAGAATTTTTTGAATAACTCAAGAGAAGATTAGTCAATGCTCCTATATTTACTTTACCATTGGGGAATGATGGGTTTGTTATTTATAGTGATGCTTAAAAGAAAGGGATTGGATGTGTCCTTATGCAGAATGATAGGGTTATTGCCTATGCATCACGATAGCTAAAAATTCATGATCAAAACCATCATACTCATGATCTTGAGTTAGCTGCTGTAATATTTTCATTGAAGATATGTAGACAGTATCTATATGGTGAAAAATGTGAGATATATACTTATCACAAGAGTTTGAAGTATATGTTCTCACAGAAAGAACTCAACATGAGGTAAAGGTAATGGCTTGAACTACTCAAGGATTATGATTTCACGATACACTTCCACCCAAGGAAGACAAATAAGGTGGAAGATGCTTCGAGTAGAAAGGATCATGGAGTTTTGAACAAGATGAGAGATGAAAGGGATCCTATTTTCAGGGATCTAGTAAATATGGATATGGGAATAACCATATAAGGGGAAACATCAATACTTTTTCAAATGGTTGTTAAACCATCATTACTAGAAAGAATAAAGAGTTCTCAGACCGATGATGGAGAGTTTAAAAAGAAGATTAATGTTGTGAATGATGGGAGATTGAGTGAATTTGTGTATGAAGATGGAATTTTGAAATTTGGGAAGAGACTTTGTGTTCTTGGTATACCTAATCTAAAAAGTGAATTGTTGGATGATGCTCATAGTTCCAATTTCATTATACACCTTGGGAGCACCAAGATGTGTAGAGATTTGAAGGATCATTTTTGGTGGGACAACAAGAAGGGGGAGATTGCTGATTTTGTGTCAAGATGTATGGTTTTTCAACAAGTGAAAGCTGGAAGGAAACAGCCTAGAGGATTCATGCAACCTATTCTCATACCAGAGTGGAAATGGGATAATATTACAATGGACTTTGTCATGGGACTACCAAAGACTCATAGAAGAAACGATGCAATATGGGTCATTGTTGATCGTCTTAGTAAGTCAGCACATTTTCTTGCTATAAGAGAATATTTACCACCTAAACGTTTAGCAAGAATATATATTAATAAAGTTGTAAGACTTCATGGAGTACCACTATTGATTGTTTCTGAATGTGATCACCATTTTACATCAAGATTCTGGAAAATCTTTCATAAATACCTAGATATAGATCTTCATTTGAGCAATGTCTACCACCCCCAAACTGATGGACAATCAGAACAGACTATTCAAACCTTAGAAGACATGTTGAGATCATGCTCACTTGACTTTCAAGGTATGCGGGATCATTATTTACCTTTGGTAGAATTATCCTATAATAATATCTTCCATTCAAGTATTCAGATGGCACCATATGAATTGTTATATAGAATTAGATGTCTCACACCAACCTGTTGGGATGATGTTGGTGAAAGAAAACTCGTAGGACCAGAACTGGTGGAGGAAATGATGGAAAAGGTGAAGTTAATCCAAAAAAACATCAAACTAAGCAGAAGAGCTATGCTGATAACCGAAGGAAGGATTTGGAATTTTAGGTAGGAGATCATATTTTCTTGAAGGTATCTCCATGGAAGGGTGTTATACGTTTTGGTAAGAAGGGAAAATTGAGTCCTAGGTACATCGGACCTTTTGAAATTCTAGAACGAATTGGGTCTATAGCTTATCATTTGGAAATGCCTCCAAATCTCTCCCAAGTTCACGATGTGTTCCACGTATCACTATTAAGAAAATACATGCCTGACCCAACGCATGTACTCACCTATGAGGAAGTAGAACTGAAACCCAATCTATCTTATTGTGAATATCACGTCAGGATTCTTGATACCAGAGAACAAGTGTTGAGAAACTGGATGACTCTTCTAGTAAAAGTTCTATGGAGAAACTATAAGATGGAAGAGGCAACGTGGGACCCTGAGGAAATTATGATGAAGAACCACTCAAGTATTTTTATGCAATATATTCTAGTAATTTCTAGGATGAAATTATTTGAATGATAGGAGAATGTAACACCCCAAGCTTCCATAGTACACTTCTCTTTGAATAATATAGTAGTGTGTGTTGTACACAACTTCGAGTTCTAACACACACTACAACCAATCAAACTAGTCGTTATGAATAGTAATACCCACTTTTTTAAACTTTATAAAATTTATTTTTCAAAATGGACTTCATTTTTGGATTCGTAATATCGAAATTAGCTTAGGGTGAATTTTGGGTATTTTTCTGAAAACTTTCAATTTTTGATGAATAGTGAAAAAACACTGAGTTATTGTTTAAAATGGAATTTTTAATTAAATAATTATTTATTTTATTTTAGGTAAAAATGGATACCTAATACCTATATAAGTTCAATTTAATTCATTGGAGTCAGTTTATAATAATTTTAGATATATAAAAATTTTATTGAACTTTTCACCATCTTTTACCCACCTCCTAGGTGAATTTGCAAATTCACATAAAACTTAATTTTACCACTTCTGTGAATGTAATTTCAAAAATCTGAGAGACACGATTGATATGATTAAGTAAAATGTGGTTCAATGAGTTGAAAATATTTTTTTGTGAATAGTAACTTTTTACTTTTATTTACCACGGTTAAAAGTAAATAGGGTAATTAAGGGTACAAATGATATTATTATTACCATAAAACATGTCCTAATTCTATTTGATAAGTATAATTTGACCAAAAACAACCTTAGGAATAAAATATAAACCAATTTGGTTCACTTGGATTAGATTAGGACATTTATTATTATTAAATTCAAAGAAAAGTTAAAAGAGTTAAATTGAGAGTTTAATAACTAAAACATTTTTAACATAGAGTTATACATAAGATAAATTATATTATAAATATTAATTATAATGATAAAAATATTTACTACATAATGGTATTTAATTTATAATTTTTAGACATTAAATAATTTAATTTATTTATGACACAATGGTGATACAGTAATTACCTAATTAATGAAATATTAAAATAATTGATATTATAAATATCCAAATAAATGTAATTTGAGACTTTTTATGAATTACACTGATTTTATAGGTTAATATTACATATTATGGTTGTTTAGAAGATTTTTTTTCGAAGTAATAATTCTGTTATAAATTTAGAAAAAACAAAATACAAAATAGTTTCAAAATTGACATAAAAGAGTTTTTAAAACAAATATTATATTATTAATTGATATTCTATTCCTAAAAATATAAGGTTCATCCAAAAGTCTTATATAATGGTATTTTTATCTTTACTGAACCATTTGGGATTCTCTTGGAAGTATATAGTAAGTTTATTAACCATATAATATAAAAATACAAAGAGACATGGTAAATGTCAAACTATTTAACTAACTGTTAAATCTAAAAGATAAAGTTAATATAGTGACCCAAACCTATCTAAAACCTATTGGTTGAGTGGTTTTCGACCCATTATCACCCTATAATTTAAATAATCTATTTTGGATCCATTAGAAACCGAAAATGATTTTATTATAAAATAATATTTCTAGCTTTTCCTAAGGTTCCCCTCACCCCTCTTATAAAAGGGAACTCCACCTTCTCCCTAATTCACACCTTCAAAGACTTTTGGCTCAGCCAACCTCTACCCATATATCCTTTAAACTTCCCTCACTTCATCCTAGAGGCATTCCTTTTGTCATAAATCCAACCTAAGGAGCTCTTTTGATCAAATCAAAAGGAAGAAACCTAAGAAGAGGTAATAATTTCCCCACCCTCTTTCAAGTTCTTTTCTTCATCCACTTCTTCTTTATTTGTTATTTACAATATAAAATAATAACTCCAGTATATTCTATATACCGTGATGTTATTATTAATATATTACATCCATATTCATTATTCTATCCATCCTTTTAATGACATGTCACCATACGTGCATACGTACAGCTTACCGTCTCCACGTCGTGGTGTAATTATTATTCAATACATTATTATTTGGATGGGTATAATAATGATATGTAATTCATGTAAATAATAAATATAACATGATAATTATTCTGTATATATGATATAACATCCAATTATATATTATTTTAATATCAAAAGAATGATATTTTCGCTCGTGCATACGTATGGATTATCGTCTCCACAAACGTGATGAGATTCATTCCCCATTGTATCCATTCAAGACTAATTTTAATTATATGATTAAAAATAATGTTTTAAGACTTGATATAATTCTGGATTCAAATAATATACATTCCATCCATAACAAATATTACTCAAATAATAATGAATATAAAGGAAAACGAATCTGTGAACACCCGAAACAGCGATAATACTAACAAAACAATGTTAAAGGATCATATATGATATCATATTAATGTATTTGATTCTTGTATAAGTTAATAAAAATTATTTCACCATTATACATGAGTTTAACATACCCTCAACCAAGGAAAAGTACAAGGTATAGGTTAATTCTACAACTTCTTCATTATTCAAGGTTGTTTATATGTTATTATCTACTGGGGCCTCTTTATCATCCACATCCATGTTTCTTAAAAATATATTCCAAAACATTTTTACTATTTACTAGACTATTGGTTAAATTCATTTATACCCTTTTTTGACTTTTTATAAAATGTTTTGAAAGTAATATTTCTGTTGTTTTCCAAATAAGTTCCTTTTCAACCTTTTCGACAAAATTAAGGTAAGAATGTATTTTTTAACTTATACGGCGGGTGCGTCTATTTTCCACCATTATAAAATCGTTGAAGCTCCCATTACAATATTATAAAAATATTTTCAAAGTAAATGTTTTCTTTTACAGTTATGTGACTTTTAAATGATTTCAAAAAAGATATATTTCTCTCAAATAGTTTTGATTTCATCTATGTCAACATCCTTTGATGGATTTTAATCTTATTTGAAGTTGATTTATTATGATACAAAACTTCTATATTGTATTGAAGGTTTTGTGATATGTTTGACTGTGGATGAGTTATTTTTATACCATTCATGGTTTATGGAGAAATTATTGACATTTCGTATTCTAGTTTTAATATGAATGTTTATGTTGTGGTTACACCATTCATGGTTTATGTTTATTGACATTTAGTAAGTGACAGATAGAGCCCACTATAGCTCCTCGATGCATCGGTAGGTCTCATGAGACAAACTAGTGTCTTGGAAAAAGTCCTTGACAAAATGTTATTTGTATTCATGGCATAAGGCCTTGACTATTTGGTTATGATAGTCTGGCACTATGCATTCCATCATTATGAAAGTGGTTATTGATAATTCATGTGATTATTCAACTAGTAGAATATCCATGTGAATAAGTAAATGTAATTATGTCATTTTATTTTTTTCCATATTATACTTAAGCTAATGTTTAAAAGGATTTTGTTGTAGTTATACATTGCCTTAAATTTTATGCTTATTTATGAAAGTTTCCACTATATTGTTATCCTTACTGAGAATCTGATCTCACCCCTTTCTATGTTTTATTTTTCCCAGGATGTGAAGAAGTATTTTATGACTAACCTGCAGGGATAGTCTAAGGGGATATGGGTGTAGACTATGGAGACTATGTTGTTGTAGTTTTTCAATTTATTATGTAATGTGAGACTTATGAATGTATCTAGTGTTTCCAATGCTACTAAACGAATCAGTCTTTAGAGACTAGATCTTTTGTGATCATTTCAATGTTATGTAATAATGCACTGACTCTGGGTAACTGGGTTCAGGGAGTTACACCTAGTATCTTATGCCAAATCCAAGATTCTTTGTGAAATACACTTAAACATGAAGCATTTTGAGAGACTAAATAATCTAAGTTAATAGAGTACACATTTTTATTTCTTAATGCATAAAACACTAATTCATTTTTAGAATTTAAAACATTGCAAGCATCATTTTAAAATTTAACATGAAATCCATCATCACATATTTGTGAAATACTAAGCATATTATACTTCAATCCATCAAAAAAAAGTACTTTGGAAACTAAAATTGTGTTAGAGTAACTGATTTGGCCAAGGACAATGATCTTTCCTTTGGCATTTTCACCAAAGGTTACATGTCCACCATCAATTTTTATTAAATTCTTAAAGCACGAATAGTCTCCTATCATCTGTCTTGAACACCCTTTTTCCATGTACCATAAGCTTTTACAGGATATCTTTAAGTAGATTTCCTACAAAATAGTCAAATAAAAACATACTTTGGTATTCATATTTGTTTGGGTCCAGTAATATTAGTGACTAGTTATTTAGGAACCCACATCTCCCTCAAAGGTTTCCAATAAGCATTATGTAAAGTGATTGAAAAATAATCTCTACTTGATCCATAAAATCTTGAAACAGTAGAGAGTGTATCAAAATTTGAACTAGTAGAATGTTTTCCAGAACTAGGAGTAAAGATGTATGTCCTAGATTTAGAGACAAAATTAGTTCTTCCAAAATTTCTTTTACCAAGTTTATAGCGAATACCAGTAGTATATTTAGGATCATTCTATTTACCTAGAATTTTTACTAAAGTATCTTTAACATTAGTAAACCTTTCAAGGTCCTTTTTCAATTTCTCATTAGATAGCTTTAGTTCATTTTTTTTCTTTGAGTAATTGAGAATTTTTCTCCCTTTCTATAGTAAGTTCATATTTAACAGTTGAGTTAAGATCATGTTTTTTCTTTAAAGACTTGTATTTATCCTTTAGTTCATTACATGTCTCTTAAATAATATTACAGTACTCAAACATTTCTTCATTAGATATATTTTCAGAGTCACTCTAATTTCCAGAATAATAGGAATTATGAACAATAGATTCTAGTGTTACCTCAGATGTTTCTGTCATGAAACACATATTCGATTTGTTATCTTGTTCATCATGTGAAGATTCTGAGTCACTTGAATTGTCCTCAAAATCACTCCATGTTTCTTTCATTTCCTTTTTATACTTTCTATCTTTTCCCTCATATTTATTTTTGTACTTGATCTTGGGATAGTCAGCCTTTATATGTCCCTTTCACTTACATTCATAGCATAATATCTCATTAGACTTGTCATTTATTTTCCAATATTTCTTCCAGCTTCCTTTTTGGTCATATATTCCCTTGAAGTTAGGATTTCTAAAAAGTTTCTTCTTTTTATAAAATCTCTTTAACCTTATAGATAATTGGGACATCTCCTCATCACTGTTAGGTGATGATTGTTCACTGTTGGAACTTTTTAAAGAGGCTTCTAATTTCCCTTTTTCATTGTGTTTAGAGGTGGTGGTCTTAAATGTAATAGATTTTATTTTGGGTTCATCATCTTCTTCCCTGTTGACATTTAGCATCTCTCCATACATCATTATCTTCCCAATGAGTTATTTTATAGGCAAATTGTTTATGTCACATGACTCTCTAATAGAGATAGAGTTTCATCTCTATCTTCCAGGTAGGCATTTGAGAATCCTCATAATTTATTCTTTGGAAGTAACTTATCTTCCAAGAGAAATCATTATGTTGAAAATTTCATTAAACCTGAGATACATGTCATAAATAAGATTATCAAGTTTCATTTTAAAGTTATCATATTTAATAGTATAAGTATTAAGTCTCATTTCTTTAACACTGGAAGTTCCTTCATGTGAAACAGAAAAAGTATCCCAAATTTCATGGGTAGTTTTACCTGCAGAAATTATATTAAATTCATCATCTTCTAAAGAGAAATATAAATCATTCATGGATTTGAAATTTTTATTATAGGCACTCTTCGTTGGATCATTCCAAGTGATTATATATGTATCAGGACTCTTATACTCATTTATAATTAAAGACCAAATTTCCAAACCCATACTTTCTAAATTCATTTTCATTTTAATTTTCCATTGGGGATAATTGGTTCCATTAAAGAATGGTGGTCTTTTTTTTACATAACCTTCCAATCTATTATCCATACTAAATAAAAAATTTTAAATATCTAGAGATTTAGAATTGAAGGAAATTTATAGATCTTTAAAGTATAACTAAAATCACACTTGAATAGTTTCAAAAATAGAGTCTTAACAGGAATATAAAAATCATCTAATACCAAATGTTGGTCGGAGTAGAGTACTCAAGAGGGGGGTGAATTGAGTATCTATAAAAAAATTTGTTTGTAAAGATTTCTTAAAAGGTTCCCCAATAAAAATAAATATAGCCCAGTTAATCAAAGTAATATGGTTTTGAAAGTTTGACTATTTAAATAACTTCTCAAAAGATTGATTAATTCTTAGTAATCATAATATCAGTTATTAATATTACTTTTTTATTTATTCTAATAAGGAAAAACAATTATAACTTCTTTACAAGATTAACTATCAAAGTAAATTTAGTTATTTCTGAGATTTACAGTAAAACAGAAAAAACCAAATTAAACAACATAGTTGATATAAAACAAGTGGTTCAATCTCAAGTCGAGACCTAATCCACTCCACTTGGTGATCACCTACCACTAAGAAGATTATATTAATAAACTTTATCTACACCCTGGATCAACGTAAAAATAGTATATAGGACTGCCCTAGTCACACGACCTCTTCCACAGTTATTTGTGGGTATAAACTAATAGGTCACATAGGGACCCCTTCCGCACTTATCAGTAGGAATAAACAAGTGTAAAAATATATGAGAGGAAGGATATCTTGTATCCTCTAGTTTAATACAGGAGATAGTGTGTGTTTTTATACAGACACACACACACTGCTCGAAAGCTAAAAACAATACACAATAAAGAAAAGATGATTATATAAGGTTATAAGTGATCTGAGTTTTAGTCTATGCAGCTCTGGACTTGTAGGATGAATCAGATGTCAGAATTGAGTCCTCTTGTGAGAAACAGAGTATCTCAAGTCTGATACTTTGGCTTCCAGTTAGATCTGGCTCATATTCTTCATAGAGTTGGTATCCTGAAGATGTTCTTGACTCTGATCTATAGTATCTTAGATTTTTGGATTCGATAATTATTTGTGTGTTCTTTAGATGTATTGAGTTTCATGTGTTATTTCTTTTCTCAATAATGCTCGTGATTCTTCGTTATCGCACATCTCTTTGTTTCTAGGCCACACTTCCCTTTTTATTCTTGGAGTACAAGTTTTGGAGCTAATAGGATGCATGTATTCTATACCTCGTAGCTCATAATGTTAGGTGACATATCTACAAAGAAATATTAATTATGTCAGTGTATTTAAAAGACTAAAATATGATTGTTAAAAATTTAATTGAAAAATGAAAAACAGATTAAAGAATGGTGTCACAGTCTATTTGGAAATGTTGTCACTTGGAAATGGTGTCTCCATGAAATGGTGTCTCCTTTTTTCCTTTGAGAAGTGAGACAGTAATAATGGAATATTTGTATAGAGATCAGGAACTGGTAGCATAGATGTGGTGTTAGGATCACAGGGTCTGGTCACGGTGTTATGGTCATGGTGTTTGGCCACGGTGTTTGGGTCATGGTGTTTGGTCATGGTGTATGGGTCATGGTGTCTAATCACAGTGTCTGGGTCATGGTGTCTGGTCATGGTTTCTGGGTCATGGTTTCTGGTCATGGTGTTTGGGTCATGGATTCTGGTCACGGTGTCTGGGTCACAGTGTCTGGTCACGGTGTCTGGGTCATGGTGTCTGGGTCCTTTTCCAGAAAAACATAACTAGTGGCAGACTCACAGTTTCTCAAACTTATCCAAATATCTGTATAGAGACTTAAATAGTGATATTCATATAATAAATTATACTTAATAATTCATAAAAGAAATTAATTGTAAAACAAATTAAATATAGTTTACACAAATCAGGCATGATTTTGGAAATTAAGATATTAGGTAGGTTTATTTAAAGAATAAAGAAACCAACAATATGTACACTTGATTTTAGATAGATTAAACAAGATTAATAATATTTATATAATGTATAGGATTTTTTATCATTAAAACATGATTAACACGTGAGGAGTCCAACAATTTTTTTGATATCTATTCCCTTTTCCATAGGTTATACATTGATGAAATGTTTATAAAATTCATTTCATTTCATGGTTTCTGAGATGATGAATGTTTTTTATCTTGTGGAAAACTTATATATGATTTTCTTTATTTGATGGGTAAGAACAATATCTCCCTATAATGGATTGGATAAATATGGATAACTCATCGGGTAAAAATGTTATGCATGAACCATATATTATGTCCATGATTTTATGTGTGGATCTGGTTTTCATGTAGATATGTTTATGCATCTACCTGGTTTTCATGTCCATAATTTTATGAGTGGACCTTGTTTTCATCTCCATAATTTTATACATGGACTTGTATTTTATTCCCATAAGTTTATGTTTGGACTTAGCTTTCATGTCCATAATATCATTAGTGGACCTGGTTTCATGTCTATAAATTTATGTGAGGTCCTAATTTCATGTCCTTAACTTAATGGGTGAAATTGTATCTATCTATAAATGTCCATAAAGTTATAAGTTTATTCCAAAATTCCATGTCTTATGTCAATGTTATTCTCTCTTGGCTTATGTTCTTTTAAACCTTCGTGATTCATGCCTTATAAACAACTAGGATTTATGTCATGAATCTTGTTTATGATCTATGATAGATTAGTTATGAACTTTGTATGTTATGATATCATACCCTTATACTTATCTAATTCTTCCATATGATCATTGATTAATATATCTCATGTTTACCCTTACTGAGCATCTGATCTCACCCATTCTTATGTTTCATTTCCTCAGGTTGTGGAGAAATGTTTTATATAGGGTGTGTCTATGAAGAGTAGTAAAGGGAGAGATATTTATACAAGATATTGAATATATTTCATTAAATAATGGGATTGTGTGTCTATCCTCCAAATATAGTAAACTTGTATAGTCCTCAAGCATGAATTTTGTGTAATTTATTTAATATTCGTCTATTAATTTGTAATATTTTTGTATGAAAAGCATGGGTTGTTATAGCTGGTATCAGAACAAGTTTCGGTCAACCTTTATATATTAGGGTTAGAAATATTTTGTGAAAAACCAAGGGATAAGTCTAAAAATAGGATAACAACCTAAAATTTTTGTGAGGAATATATTATTGTATTTTCCAAGAAATTTTATCCCTACCTGTATAATATAAGTGGATATGTCTCTAGCACAGTTGTACCTAGGGGTAATAACCCTAAAAATGTGTATTGATATAGACTCAATCATCACCTGGTACACAACAATGGGCCTTTTTGCACACCTATTTTCACACTCTGAGGGGATATTCTTTGGGTTAATATATATTTTTTAACAAACCATTATGAAGGATTTGAATAGATGATAATCATGGATAACCTAGTTTATACCAAAGGTGTCATAGATTGAAAATAAGGTGTCATGATTTATACATCATATAAATGATTATGAGGTTTCCCACTGTGATTATATTTTATCACAATATTATTTTTGTTTTAGATAATGGATGGAACCCAGAGATTCAATTTGTTGTTGAATGTAATGGACAATGTAATGATTTTCCACTGGAGAAACTGAATGAAATGGGAGTTCAAATAAGAAACATTGTTATTATGCCTAATCAGAAATATCATAATATGATCAAAAATCTCAACTAAGGTGAGTTTCATGACACACCTAACAAGAGGAAAATATAGTTTCATGGTGACCATAGAGGGAATAAAATTAAATTTTCATTTTATCAATAATGTGGGAAGAATCATGGAGGAGAATGCCTCAAAGGAGCAGGAAGATGTTTTGGGTGTAAAAAAAAGGACATAGATAAATTAATTACTAAGGAAAAATAAATGGTTGGGATAAATAATGGTTGGGATAACTAATGGATGGGAATAGTGGTTTAAATAATGAATCATCTACGGTTTAATGTTTTAAACATGGAAGTTATGGGCATTATGAAAACTGATGTCCTAGAGGGGAATTTCGAGAAAATGACATGCAAGTTTTTATGAATAATGATTTTATTATTGATTATTAGGAGACTATAGATGACATATGAAAGTAAAATATTGTTAATTAATAGAATTATGATGCTTGGTTAATGGATTATGAAGTAAGTGGAATGATTTAAATTCTTATGTATTAGGATTTGTTAATTATGATGTAGAAGTGTTTTATAAATAATATTTTGGATTATAAAAAACATGAAACATATATTGATGGTTCCAAAGTGGTTTTAAGTTATGTAATTGAAATTATATATTGAATGGTACCCATAACCAAGAAAATTTATTTAGTGGAAAGATGGTATTTTTGGAAAATATATGATAGAGGGAAAGGTAACCCTCAATATGTGTCCAATGTGGAGATAAGAATGTTTAATTGGGATGAAGAGATGATTGAAAATTATGAGATATAATTGGTAACCTTGAAATTGATTAGTGAGTTAAGTTGTATTTGGTAAATTTTATTGCATTCTGGATTTAAGGAATATATTTGATAGTATGTGGTTTTATTTGAGGAAAAAGTATAATGTTAATTTTTGTAATCATTTGTTTTTTCATTAATTTTTTGTAGTAATTTAGGTTGTTTATATGTTTCTAGAGAATATATGACCAAGTTTTTCAAATATTCAGTATGTGACATTAATAGATACTTTATGGGACTAATGTTAAATTGATTTTTGGAATCATAGTGACTTTCTTTATAAATTTTTTGGTCTTTAATTTTTTTAGAAATATTTTGGAGGAGTTATATGATTAACTACTTATGGATTGGATTAAGATAAAACTTGGGAATTATTTTTGATGTTTTATAAATTAATATACTTATCCATGTTGAATATATTATGTTAACCAATTTGTTTTTGGTTAATATATAAATTGAGGCAGAGTATCTTATTATCTTTTTTAAGATTATGTGGTCTATTATAAGTTGATATTAGTTCTTGAGTCCTAAAATATTCATCGTTTTTAGAAAAATGTGATATTGTTGTGGAAATTTATTAAAGGATGAAATTTTACTTTTCAAATAAGTATATTTCATTATGATTCTATTCTAGATGGTAAAGGAATGTCACAAAACTAGTAGAAGTATCTTAAGACAAAAAAATTCTTATAACCTTGAGATCCTATGAATTTATAGTCTTTTCCACATCAATGATTATGGTTTTTTACTTGTTAACTTTCTCAAGATCATTTACATTCTTGTGATAATGGTATATGGACATTAACTTTCTTCCATGTCTATATCTTAACTTCCCAATAATGTTTTTTTATTTGTAAACCTAGTATGTTTAATCCATGATGACCATCATACTTCTATTTCTCTATTTTTAATAGAAACTATTATTAACCCTTTTTTCAATGTGGGTTTCCATAATGGAATTTTTAAATTTCAAACCATTGATTACCAAGAAAAATTTCAAATTGTGAGGATACAATTTATTAAATGGGATATAATGTAACACCACTATATTTTAGAAAATATTTCTTATTAAATAATTTTATTTATTTTATGGCTTGTGTTACATATAACACTGAGTTTAAACAAACCATGATACACTATTAAAATATTATTATTTAATGTGATAGTTATAACTTAGATGTTAATTTTGCAAGTATAACTACTTTATAAAATATTTTTGTTTGTGTCCTACTTAATATAATTATATTGATAAATTATTATAAAATAATCTTTCAAATTTTAGTAATGTAAACTTATTCTTCAGAAATACATTTTCTCCAAAAATGGTTTTTCTTGTGAGTACATATTATAATTAATTTGTGAAAGTTTTTTAAATTTTATTTAGAAAAATTGATTTTTTTAAATTATTATTTTCAAAAATTATCTTAATATTTCATTTCAAGAGTTTTCTAAAAATATTGATTTTTCATTAAATAGTGAAAAATATTGATTTTTATTGGAAGCATTTTTTTTATTTTTAATTATTTATAAATTAAAAATATATTTTGGCTAGTATTAATATTTCATTTTTTAATTTTGATTTAAAATAATTCATTTAATTTTTTATAAATGTATTTTATACTATAATTCAATGTTGAACATTTTATATTTTAAAGGGGAAATTTTTTGAAAAATCATTTTTCATAGTGTTTTGACTATGTAATTTTAAATTAAATTCTTACACTTTTGTGTGTTTAATTTTTAAAAAATGATTTCATATTTTTAATCATTTATTCTAAATATATTAAATAATTTTATTTTATTTTTGGTCAATATGAATAGTAAACTGAGTAATTTTTGTTGTCAGGGTAAAGGGTAAAACTGGTGATTAAAGGTTAAAAATAAAATTATAAGGATAAAAACTTACCTTAATGCTTTCCTAAATATTATTTTATTCTTATATATCATCCAAACCCATTAAAAGGTCTAATTTATGACCTTTTGGGTCCACTTGGATGAGATTTTTACTTTAATAATATTTTATTTAAACAAATTTCAAACATGTCACCCTCTTTCTATGATAAATAGAATATTTTTAACATCAGGCTGTCTAGAGTAAATTATATTCTATAAATATTATTTTGAAATATAAATTATTTATATTTATCATGGAGATTTATTTTTAATTTGTATGGAAGAAATAATTACCTTAAATTATTATAATAATGTTGATGCACTAATTATTTAATTAATGTAAAAAAAATAAATGATATTAAAATTATTATAATTTGAGATAATTTATGTGATAAAATAATTTTATAGATTAAAATGAAATTTTATGGATGTATTTAAATATTTTTTTTATAATTTATATTGTTTCAGTGATGTTATTAAATTCAAAGTAATGAATAGTTTCAAAATTGACAATAATGATATTTTATGAAACTAATATTTTATTAAATTATTTGAAAATCATGAAAATATAAATAAAGACAAATGTGATAATATATGGTCCAAAATTTCATAAAATAGTAATTTATAGGCCATTTTGAAGCATTTGGGTCAAGAATAGTCTTATTATAGTTTAATATTTTGCGAAATTCCAAAAGTGACCCTCACCTCAATTATAAAAGGGTCCCTCATCCCTCACTTGTTTACATCACTTTGAGCCTTCTATATAAATCATAAACTACCAAATTATATTATAAAACTCATTATTCACTTTTTTTTCACGACCCAACCCTACCCGGGCTCGAGCCGCAACTACCCCAAGCCTGCCTCCATAGGCTAGGGGCTGGAGACCAGCGTCGAAGGCACAATAACTCGGGGAGGCCTTTTCCTAAGTACCTGTACACACACACGCAGCACACTCAATGCAAAAGTGCAGAGTAAAAGAGAAAACAAAAAGTAAATCGAAAGGGCAACTACTATAAATAAACCACAAATGTGCATCGACCTCTACAGTACAAAGCAAGAGTTGAATGTAAACTGAAAAGAAAAGGGGTAAAACACGCACCCAACCAAAAAGTGCCAAAACTAGAAACAGTTAAATATAAGAAAAACATCTGGAAGGGTCCCCCCACCTGGAACCCGACTTCGACCACCGCACGCGGTCCAGGCTCCTAAACTCCTAAGCTCCCCTAAATTCACGCTCCACCTATCTGTCGTCTGCAAAGGCACACCAAGTGCGGGAAAATCCCAAGCAGGGGTGAGTATAAAAATACTCAGTAGGATACCCCGAAGGCTCGAGGGAGAAACAAAGGAGGTACCGAAGGGTGAGCAGTAGAGCGAACGGGAAAAGTAAAGGAGTACAACCAAGAGTACAGTAAAGAGTAACAGTAGAGAGTCCAGCTCAACCCAACAAGAGGAAAGAATGTAGACTCGTCCAGACACAAGGAGATGGAAACGGTGAGAATATGAACTTCCTGTCGAGTCTTAGCTGCCTATAGTAGGAGAGTAGACTCGTCCATCCATGAGAAACTAGACACAGAAAGCACGTAGCATGCCCCGCGCATCTTTGCCTCTCCTGGAATGAGAGTAACCAAACCCAATAAGTGGGTTCTAGAACGAGGTATATACATATACATATGCTCAACAAGAATCATGAACAAGGTCGTAAGGGGATCTCCATCCTGTAGCTCATCCCAAGAAAGTGAGTAGCCAACAGTCCCAGAAATAAACACCATCGATGCCCAGCATCTCGCACATATACCCCGAACTACAAGTCAAGGGGCTCAAACCACCTCACCTTGACACTATCCGCTTTGGGCGGAACTGACTCGCCCACGCGGTTTTAGATCACATCACAAGGATTTGTCTCGGTGGGGGAAAGAGCCCCTCGTACTTGAGAGTTCTGAGTTAAGTCAAACCACACCTCGTTACTACCCCACAGTTGAGAGGTCTCCTCAAAGACAAGGTTGTTCCATCACTGACTCTTATAACCAAGGGTCCCACTCTGGTAATCACAGAGGAAATCCACAGACTAGCCTAGTAGAAAGGACTGAGTCTGAAATGTCAACGGGTGTCCCACTGCCCAACCCTACTGGAGGGTAATTCATAATATGATATCGGGTGACCCACTACCCAACCCTGTTGGAGGGTAAACCTTAATACATCATCAGGTGACCCACTGCCTAGCCCTGCTGGAGGGTAAACCTGGAATAAGTCGAAGGGTGACCCACTGCCCAGCCCTGCTGGAGGGTAAACCTAGAACAAGTCGACAGGCGACCCACTGCCCAGCCCTGCGGAGGGTAGACCTGAATCAAGATGATGAGCGACCCACTGCCCAGCCCTACTGGAGGGTAGACCCAGAAAAAGTCGACAGGCGACCCACTACCCATCCCCGCTGGAGGGTAGACCTGAATCAAGATGATGAGCGACCCACTGCCTGACCCTACTAGAGGGTAGACCCTCGAGAGTCGTTGGGTGACCCACTGTCCAGTCTCTGCTAGAGGGTAAACCCTAGAAGTCGATGAGTGACCCACTGCCCAGTCTCTACTGGAGGGTAAACCCAGGACTGCTCTGTCCATCTCTACTGGATGGTACAACACTGTCCAACCGAACACGGAGTGGGTATCGTGCAACCACCCGACTCCGAAACAAAACCAGGGGAAACCACTCAACCCTGCTGATCTAAACCTTCGAGCACAGAGCTAGGGAAAAAACTCAACCTCGCTGGTCAAAAAATGAGAACAAAGGGACCCTCTACGTCATGAGAGGTCAAAAGTACGCAAATCAGAACACGACATGCACCTGGGGCCCACACGACGTGTGGCCCCAAGTTAACCCCAACCAAGCGCACAAACGTTCTCGGGTACAACCATCCACACGTACCTCCCAGCGTTCTCGCATACTCCCATAGTATGCCACGTCTCCAGCCCAAAGGCAAACATGCACATGGCCCCCAACGTCAACGTGAAGGTGTAACGTAATAACTCCAACCTGCCACCTCAACGGTTGAGGCATAGCCAACCACATATCTTCAAGCTCTTACATCACTCACACTGAAGTGCACGCGATCACACGCCAAGGGTCCTCTACAAACACGGTAGAAGAACTGCCACCAGGGCACCCTTCATATTTCCACATTTAATAAGATCACGTATGAGCCTCCGCTCGCCTGAACAGATTACACCGTTGTAATCCCAACGGAAAAACACACGAGATAGACTACTAACTCGCCCGAAACAGTCAACCGGTGAAAAAGGTACTATTCACTGTAACCAAACCCGTGTGGGGCGCACCCCAAGATCCCGAAACTGAACAAAAGGATCACACCACTGTGATCCCCTTGGCAAAACACACGGGATTGAATACTCAATCGCCCAAAATGGACACCCAGTGAAAAGGTACTATTCACTGTAGCCGGGTTGGGTGGGACCCACACCACGTCCTCAAAAAAGGTCGGGCGAACTGCGCCATCGCAATGCTCTCAGAAAAAACACGTCAAAAGCACTACTCACTTGAGTGGAACGGATATCCAGAAAAAAAGGTACATTCTGACTTACCGCGCACGAGCGGTACCACACGAGACCCGCAACCCGGTCCTGAAGCGCTGCCAACGGATCGCACCGTTGCGATCCTCTCGAAAAAGTACACAAGATGGACTATTCACTTGTCCAAAACGGTTGCCCAGTGATAGATATGGAAAATCACCGTCAACGCCCAAACGGCCCTCGTGGGGCCCGCACCATCGTGCGGAATTAGGGCGGGCGGATTGCACCATTGCAATCCCCTAGGAAAAACATCCAGAACCGACTACTCGCACGCCCCGAACGAACGCCTGATGAGAAAGTCGCTAAACGTTGCTCGCAGCTCAAAAGACGGGTCGTGGGGCCCACGCCTCAACTCCAGTTTCGACGCTCGAAACCACACTAGAAAAATCTGGCTCGGAACCAGGGTCCCAATGCCACTGATGATGCTCTAAATGTGCATCGGACGCATCCACCCCTTTCAAAACAAGATACTCCGGAAAACGTCAATTCACTTAAAGATGTGTCACGCCACCGAGGCCCCTCATTTCGGGAATTAAAAACTCCAAAAACCATCTCAAAAAGTCTGCCTTGACGCGAGGTCCATGCTTCCGCTGACGGCACGCAAAATGGACGCCCGTAACTGAAGATACGGGTGCCCGAAGATAGAAGGGGAGAACCCCTTGGGCAGGACTGGCCCGGTCCGGCCGGTCCGCCCTGCTTGGGCCGGCCCGCACCGGTCGGCCCGCTGAGCCCGTAGCCCAAGCGCCGCGCGCGGCCTGCCATCACCCGACCGGCCAGAATGGCTGGTCCGGCTGCCCCCACGCGGAGACCCGCGTTTTGCGGGTCTCTGTCCGCCGAGGTCGCACCGCGACCCCGGTCGCCGCCCTGTACCGGCGAGCTCGGCCCGCCGCGCCGCCGCGCTGAGGAGCAGCTGCCGCCGCCTGCCACCATCGAGCCCGCTTCCTGCCCAGCCGAGGAATTGGCCGACCACCCTGAAGCCAGCTGCGCCGATGCCCTCGACCCTGGCCATCCGCCGCCTTCGAAGTCTGGACCACCAGCTGGAAACACCAATAACCTCTGATTCCCGCAAACTTTGGCGAAAGATTACAAGCTCCTAGAAACTCAGATTTTAAATATGAAAGATGGATTGGAAAGGGAATAAAGTCTAATACGCATTAATGGGTTTTGTTCGAAAATCTGACAACAATTCGACATGATTAAATGGGATCAAAGTAGGTGCGGGGAGAATAAAACGAAAACGACAAATCCTACCTTGTTGGGCTTCGCCCGATGCTTCATGGACGGACTGCCGGAGTTTCCGCGCCTCGCCGGAGTTACCTCGCCGGAGTGGAGGAGGAGAGGGAGGGTTGTCTCCTGCTGCTATCCAGGTGAGGAAGAAGAAGGGGGTGGGGGTGAGTTAAGTGTTTGAATAAAAAACACTTAACCACTCGCCCGTCGGCCCGAACCCAAACTCCCTACGGGGTTGGGATTAAGCCTCCCCTAGACTAAAAACCATGCTCTGAACGCAACGGCGGTCTCGGAATTTTAATCCAAGGCCCCGTTCAAAAGTTATAAAACTGAACGCCCAAATCCTCCAAATTATGAAAACGCCCCTGGGGCCATTTTTTACAAACGACCCGCGCCTGTGAAGATTACACCCCTCCTAGGGTAAACGGCATGCTCCGAACTCAATGGTTCCCTCGGTTTCCCAATCTGAGCCACCGTTTAAGAGATACTTGAGTTTCACCATTAAACGAATAAATTAATTAATTAATTTACCCGTTTAACGTTCCGAAAGTGAGTGACAGGTCCAAACATCTCACGCCGACATGTTTTATGTCGTTCCTGGGGTAAAAACCTCATTCCAGACCCATATGTACACTCGGATCTCTGATCTGAAGCATTGTTTAGGAGTTATCCCTTTATTTGGTGTTTCTAGTGTGAACGCACTGAAAATTTAATTTCGGCCACTCTGGGGCTCGGAATCGCATGTTGTCTGAGGGCGCTGCCCTGGAATAATATTGAGAATATTCCAAAGTCTTTCACAGCAAAAACTGGGTTCTTACATTTTTCATCTATTTTTCTTTCCAAAAGAGCAACCCTATATCCCTTTAGAGGGGATCTAAAGAATTCATTTTGAAGAAGAGGTAATCACTATAACTGGTCACTTTCTTTTTATAAAATTCTTTACCTCCTAAAAACTATGATATTTATAATAAAATAATATCTTAAGTATAAAAAATATTTTTAAATTTTATTATGATTATAATAATTCCATTATTCACCCTCTTTTCCATCAAATAAGAAGTGAATGTATCGCTCAAGCATTCGTATGACTTACTGCCTCCACGCAACGATACAATTCATTTTTCATCACCATATTTTATGGATGGGTATTTTGAAGTGGTTAATGTTTATATATTATATTTATATCATAATTATAATTATTAAATTATAATATCTTTTCTACCTTCTTACCTTCAAAACTATTGTAAAATTATAATGTCGCTCAGGCGTATGTGTGGACTACCACCTCCACAAATTGATGTGATTAGTTTTTCATTTTCATTTTTCTTGGATAGTACTAAGTATGAATATGATGAATATATATCATATTAATGATATAATAATGATTCTATAAATTTTAATTATTATTTACCTTTATTTAGTTCTATCCTTCAAAAAATGAATATAATGTTCATGTGTACGTACAACATACCATCTCTATAAACGGTGTATTTTATTACCTATCTCTATCTTTATGGATGAATTTAAACATATATCTATATATATAATATATATTATATAATAACCATGTAATTTATTCTGTTATATATGTATAATAAATTAAAATTTATTATTCTGGAGGTTAAATAACTTTCAATGCAATTCAGACCTAAGTTAAGGGATTTTCATCTCACTTCTATGTCTATAGGGCCCATACCTTATACAGTACTTGTTCATTTTGTGTGGTGTATATACTACCAATTAATTTATTTTATGATTATTATCATCAAAATTATGGTATATACATATCTATTTAAATATCTTTCTTTAATTGAACTAATTATTCAAATGATACCAAAGTGATAAGGGTATATTTTATAGTCTCAACAGTATTCGGGATAGTTTATGTCTCCACTGGGGAATATTTCTCTTCCATGTCCATGTTTTCTAAAAAAATTAAAAAAGGATTTTTACTATTATCATAATATTTTTTTAAATAATTTTTACCGATGTTTTTCTTTTACAAAATGGTTTGAATGGAATATTTTTATCGTTTTCCAAACAAGGTACTTAGTGACTTTTCTGGAAAAAAAATACAAAAGGAATGTTTTTTTCAACTTATACAGAATGAGTGTATTTTCCCTCTTCTATGATGCCTTAATGGTTTTAAGATTCCCTTACAAGTTTATGTGTTTATTTTTAATGGAAATGTTTCATTTATCAGTGCATATCATTTAAAAAAAAGAAGTAATTTCAAAATGGAAAAGTTATTTTCCTCAAGAATTATCTAAAGTGATCTTGAAAAAATATCTATATAAGATTACATCCTTTGATGATACTTAATATTTACTAAAAATATCATCCAATAATACCATAATTATTATTTTTTTGTATGGTTTATTTTTATGATAAAAAGATGTAGATGAGACCCATTCCCTTTTCCACGGGTTATAATTTGATTAAATATTTATGAAATTAATTTGTTTTCATGAGTTTAGAGATGATGAATGTTTTTTGATATTTTGGAACACATATGTATGATTTTTCTTATGTTATGGGTGGGACTAATATCTCCCTCTAATCCATTGGCTAAATATATATAACTCGTGAATTAAAAATGTTATGTGTGAACCAGATTTCAGGTTCACAATTTTATGTGTGGATATAGTTTTCATGTCCATAACTTTATGCAGGGACCTTGTTTCCATGTATATAATTTTGTGTGTGGACCTAGTTTTCACGTCCATAATTTTATGCATGGAACTATCTTTAATGTGTATAATTCTATGCATAGACCTGGTTTCATGCCCAAAAATTTATGGGAGTGCCTAATTTCATGTCCTTAACTTAATGAGTGAATATGTTTCTATTTATAAATGTTAATAAAGTTATTATTTTATACCAATATTCCATTTATTCTATCGATGTTATACTTTCATGGGTTGTGTTCATTGATCCCATTATTATTCATGTCTTATAAACTGCTAATATTTATTCCATGAGTCTTATTTATGATCCAAGATAGATTGGGTATGAACTTTTTAAGTTATGATATCATACCCTTATTCTTATATTATGCTTTAATATGATAATTGATTAACATATATCAGGTTTAACCATAATGATAATCTAATCTCACCCTTTTCTATGTTTCTTTTCCCTGGGTTATGAAGAATGTTTCTATGTAGGGTATTTATATGAAGAGTGCTAAAGGGGGAGATCTTTATGAGATGTTTTGAAGATATTTCATGAAATTATAGGATTGTGTATCTTATATCCAAATACACTAAAATTATATGGTCTATAGGAATTTTTCATATAATTTATTGAATATTCATCTATTAAGATGTAATATTTATGTATGAAAATCCTTGTTCATTATACTTAAAATTCAAGATCACCACTTTCTTTTATTTCCTTTTACCTAGGAAATTTTTAATAGGACTATTTCAAAAAAATTATATAGATATTCTTTGTGGGATATATTTAAGACATAAAAAGGAAATATTAGTATAGTAGAATAAAAATCCATTTTTATGAGAAATTTATTGGAGTTAATCCTCAAATACACTAAAATATTTATTCTGGGAATTGTGAAATTATTCTCACAAGTAATGTTTAAATTATGGAAACGATCTCAAATAAATATGTCTTTAACCGTGGTATCTTTATTTTCTATCAGAATAGGGTTTAGTTATATTTTAGGATTAGTGTAGTAATTTTGGGGATTATTATTATATAACATTAGTGAAAACCCTAGGAATAATTTTAAGCATAGGATAACATCTTAGTGATTTAGTAAAGTAAAGATTGTGTAGTTTCCTTGAAATTAAATATATGTATTGATAATAGAAATTGGATGAGGTTATGAAATAGATTCACCAAGGGTTAATCACCCAAAAAAGGATGGTTGAGAATTTACTCAATCTTCACTATGGTGCATGATGAGTGGGCCTAAGACTGCATATCTGGCTAGACACTCTCATGGGATATGATTTAGTTAATCACATTCTCTTTAAAATATATATCAAATTATTGATTATGTTAAGGATTTAGGTTAAGGGATATTCCAGAACATAACTTAAAGTAATATAGGTTCAACCAAGAGAGTTATAGGATGAACCAAGAATAACATAGTTTCATAGGTTGAAATGCATGTGTCATTGGATAAAAAATATAAGATTAAGCATTAATATTCATATGATCATTTACTCTTATTATATTCAATATTATCATAATCATTTTGGTTTTAATGTTTGGTTAGAAATAGGATCTTGAAAGTAAAGCCATGGAAGGTATGTATCTAAAAATTCCTAATATTAGGCTATATATACATTTTTGGAATAAATTGTTAAGAATATTAACATATGTATATTATGAGGGAAAATATATGTTACCTAATATTCCCTGATATATAAAGGTTAGTGATTGATAACTAAAATTTTGAGGATTCAATTTATTTAATGGGGGGTTGTAATGACCTGAGATTTCACTATGTATTTTCCTCAAATGTATATTGTGTTAGAGATCTTGCTTCACATGAAACATCAAACCAAAATGAACCAAATAACATTATATAAAAATTGAAATATAACTGTTTAATTGGTGGGTAAATATAATGGTAACTAAATTATGAAATATATGTATAAATGAAACTAATTTTTTTTTATAATAATGTAATGATAAATTTTAATTATTATATCTAAATAACGAATAAAATCCTTTTATGCATAAAATATATTTTCTTAAAAAAATTATTTTTTTATGTACTATAAAGTTTATTGTATTATAGTTAAATAATGGTTTATATGGAAATTACTGATAATATATAAAATAAAATAATTTATTATTCATCTAATAGTTATTTCTATGAAATTAAAAAAATATTTTATTCTTATTAGATACAAATTTATTAAAAAAATTATGCACTTATATTAAAATTGATTTTTGTACCCTTTAGAATTTAAATCATATAAAATTGTTTAAATATTTTTAATTATCATTTTAAAAATATTTAATGGGATCAATCATATTTTTAGGCACAAAATTAAGTTACCAAGATAAATATTATTTATGAGGGTAAAACAGTTATTTTTCCCGGAATGATACCTTTCTAATTATTATGATTTTAAATAAATTTCATCTATTTTAAAATACTATAATATGATACTTAAAAATATATAAAAAGAAATTAAGCCTAATTTAATTGTTAATCAATATTAAATAATATTAAGGACACATAATTTTTAAAATGACATTTTTCTACAAAAATAGTTTTTCAAAACTTTATATTTTTTAATTTAAAAGTTAATTTTCAAATTTTTAGAAATTTAATAAAATTAAATGGTGTCCAATTTCATATTAAAATTAACTAAATTTAGTAATAATGGTCATATTATATTTTTAGTAATAAAATAAAAATCATGATTAATAAGTGTTAAATGGGTATTATTATGTGGCTCGAATGTTAATAAATATTTTTTAGACATATACATCTTATAATACCTTTTTTAGGATACAAATATTTACCTATATATATCACCAAAATTTCCCTCCGTAACTCATATAAATATCATACTATTTCATTCTTATCCCTTACTTAACATTATTTTCTAAATATCTTTCCCTCTTTTCCACCTATAAAAGGATCTCACTTCTACCCTTTTCAAGCCACACCCTTAGTTCTAAATTCCCTTGAAACTATACAAAATTTAATTATTATATAGATTCTATACACATTTGGTTACCTCTATCCTCAAAAAAGTTCCTTGAGTCCTTCATTTCTAAAGGATACTTTAAGAGAAGATCCAAATCCTTAATGAGTTTAAAGTGTGATCAACTATGAGGGAATTTAAGGTAAGGGTTTCATGTATCAATTTTAATTTCTTAACAAATATTTATTATTATACACCATGTTTTATTTAAAATTATCTATCTACTTCAATTTGAATATTTTTTATCATGATACTATCATTATTCATTATATTTAATGTTTCATTCGATATCATATCCTTTAGGGGGTTTTGATTCAAATGTTTCTAATATGGTAAGGGTTCCATTGTCTCATTTTCAAATCCATGACACATATTTGATATTGTTATCCATAATTCATAATGAATATATTTTTCCATATTCATAAAATTAATTGGGTTTGAAGAGCTATATCATTTACTTTATTTAAATGGTCCTTGATTCAAAATATTCAAAAGTTGTAAGGGTTTTTATAAACTAAACTCCCCTAATTGAGTTATAATGTTCTTTCTTAAACTTTATTATTCCTATATTGGTTTATTCCACTATAATATTTTATTGTGTACTGATATATATATTCCTATCTAGGAAAAATTACACCTTTTATTCAAATCTTCTTTCTTAATGAATTTCTTCCCCATAAAAAGTATATCATTATTGAGAGTAATTCACATCCTCTTAAATAACAGTATACCATCCTTGTCTGTATTTTTCTTTCCCACCAATGATCTATTTTATATTTGGAAATAAATGTATGATCTATCTCATTTCACCTCCATATTTCCCTTCACATATTTTAGAAAGGAACTTTTTGTTACTCTTTTATGATGTGGGCTTTCAACAAATTTATTTCAAAATATTCAAAAGGTTTTCCATCCTTTAAAAAAAAATTTATCTTCCACTCCAAATTCTTTATTTATAAGATTTATGAATTTTAAAATCTCTATTATTAAATATTATTTTTTAATATTAAAAATTTTCAAAAAAATAACTTCACATTTTTTAAACTTTGGTGTCATTTTCAAATCTCTATTATTAAATATTCTTTTTAAAATTTAAATTTTTCAAAGTTTTTTCAATTCATCTTGATGAAATGATTATATATTTTTCAAATATCAACTATTGAATTTTCCATTTTAAAATTAAATATTTTTCAAAAGTTTTCACTCCACCTTTTCAAAAATTACTTTTTAAATTGGTTGTAACTTCTTATTTTATACTAAAAATAAAATTATTTTCTAAAAATTATTTTAAAATTTTACTACCATTTCCTCTTTATCTAAAATAATTTATTTCCATGGAAATTATTTTTCCTGAATAAAGCTCTAAATTTTATTATAAAATAATATTTTTGGGTTATTTAATTTTGGGTATCAACCATTTATATGATTGAGGTCAATTTTTGTGATACCATCTTAAATGGTTGTGAAACCCATTTTCTTTCTATGGGTTCTTTATGATATCATGAATGAAACCCATTTTTTATAGGTTATTTATTATATAATTAATGATTAATTTCAAGCGGTGCTCATATGTATAAATTATTGATGGGTGCGGTCCTATATCACCCTCTAATGCATTGGTTAAATTTTGATATCACATTTTATAACAATGATAAGTGTAGAGATTTGGTTTGTTCACAATATAAAGCATGGAAATTTTGTTTGTTCACAACAAGAAGTGTGGAAATTTTTTATTCAAAACATGAAGTTTGAACATTTTTTCATAATATTATAAATTACACATGTTAATGTTTGTGTAAAATTTTCTTGTTATGTTATATTTCAAGTGAAAATTATATATCTATGTCATATTCCCATGATTATGCTTCATGGATTAGTTTTATTATCTCTTGATTCCACACCCTTTTCCATAGTATATGTTAATTCATTTGAGAACACATGTACTTCTATCCTAACCTATGAAAAATATCATATTGTTTCATGTTATATTTAATTATAAATTTTCCCTAGTCATGTTTTCTCATATTCTTATAATCTAACCCTTAATGACATATTTATGAGTTTTTCCTTACTAATAATTAGATCTCACCCCTTTATTTTGTTTCCCTTTCCCAAAGAAATTGTTTACAGGACTATATCTAGAAGGAAATTATATATATATATATATATATATGCTTTGTGGGATATTTTTAATATATAAAAAGGGAATATTAGTATAATGGAAAAAAATTCCATTTTTTAATGATAAATACATAGTGGTTGATCCTCAAAGACACTAAACATTTGTATATTGGGATTTTAAGGTTATTGTGAGATATAATGTTTATGTTTTTATCATGGTTCACTTGGTTGGTATCATTGTAGGGTTTAATTATTTTTTAGTATTATTTTTATAATTTTAGGGATTATAATTATAGGAAATTAGTGAATACCCTAGGGATAAGTTTAATAATAGGATAATATCCCATTGTTTTGGTAAATTAGAGATTGTATGGTTTCCTAGAAATTACATCATTGTCTAGATGCTGGAAAGTGGATGCGGTTTTGTCACAAATAAACCTCTAGGTAATCACCCCAAAAATGTTGGTTGATCATTAAATCAATATTCACTTTGGTGCATGATGAGTGGACCTAAAAATAGACACTCCCAGGGGATATGATTTAGTTAATCACATTATATTTATAATCTATTTGGAAGGATTTATTATGTTAAGGAATTCATTCAAGGAATATAAGAGAATAAATCATAAAGTAACATAGGTTAAACCATGAGATTTATAGGATGAACCAATTATGACATAGTATCATAGGTTGAAAGTAATGTGTCATTAGAGAATACATATTAGTATTTATATTTAATATTTATATGATAATTTACTCTAATTATATTTGATATTATTATAAACATTTTGGATTTAATATTTGGTTGGAAATAGTATCTAGAGAATAAATTTATCGAATGTATGTCTCTAGAAACTAATAATACTTATCTATATAGGCATATTTGGAATAAATGTTTGAGAATATTATGGAATTCCTATTATGAGGGAATAGATATATCACCTATCCATCCCTAAGATAGAAAGGTTTCTATCTCATATAACATATATATTAAGTCATGATTATATTTATATTACCTTAAGTATTGTTATTAGTAAGGGATAATTAATATTATGAGGACATAATTTAAGGGGTTAAAATATAACAACCTAGGGTTTCATTATGTATTTTCCTAAATTAAATATTTTGTTTGATATCTTTCTTCACATGCAACACCGAACCACAAAAAACCATTGAAGATTATATAACCATTAAAATGTAACCATTTAATTGTTGGGTAAATATAGAGGTAAAATTATTATGGAATATATATATAATTAAAAATTGTTTTTTAATACTAATTCTTTGATAAATTTCAATAGGTATAGAAAAATTACAAATAAAATAATTATATGCATAAAATATATTTTCATAAAACATTTCTTTTTACATACACTATGAATTATATTATATTAAGGTTAAATAATGGTTTTAATGGAAAGTATTGATAATATAAACATTAAAATAAGTTAACATACATCTAATAGTTATTACTATCCAAGTAATGAATTAATTTTAGCCTTATAATATATATATATCTAAAAAAATTATGCATTTATATTAAAATTTATTTTTAACACTTTTAAAATTTTAATCACATAAAATGATTTGAAAATTTTTAATCAGGATTTTGAAATTAGTTACGGTGGCGATTTCATTTTTAGGCATAAAATTAAGTTACCAAGATAAATATTGGTTACCGTGGTAAAACAGTTATTTTTCAATGAATAATACTTTTTTAATTTTGTGATTTTAAATTAAATTAATCTATTTTAAAATAAATAATATAATATGTTGTTTAAAAATATATATGTATTAACACTAATTTAATTGAAAATAAATTTCAAATAATATTAAGAACACTTAACGATTAAAATGACTGTTTTTATGAAAATGGTTTTTCAACACATTTAATGTTTTAATTTTTGTAGTTATTGTTTCATAATTATAAATTTAATTATATTAAATATATTCCAAATTAAGATTAATTGAATTTAAATTTGGTAATAATGGAAATATTATATTTTTTGTGATAAATTAATAACCATAATTAATATTTAATCAAGATTAATTAGTGTTAAAATGGGTAATCAAATGTGGCTCAAATTTTACTAAATAAATTTTAAAAATAGACATTCTATAATACATTTGTTAGGTTAAAAATCTAAACCTACATATCTCTCCAATATTTACCCACCTAACTCACCTGAAACTCATTTAATTATATTCTTATCTCATACCTAACATTATTTTCCAAATATTTTTTGATCTTTTTCACCTATAAAAGGATCTCACTTACACCCTTTTAAAGCCACAACCCTAGTTCAAAATTCTCTTGAAACACTTCCCAGATTAATTATTCTAGATTACCTTTACATGTTTGGAATCCTCTAGCATCAATAAATTACCATATGTCCTTAATTTACAAAGGATACATTAAGAGAAGATCCAAATTCTAATTGAGGTTAGAGTGGGATCAACTAAGGTGGAATTCAATATAAGGGTTTCAGGTCTCAAATTTAATTTATTGAGACTATTTATTATTATAAACTATGTTTTCTTTTTAATTTTTTATCTAATTAAACTTTAATATTTGTATCATGATCCGATAATTATTCATGGTATTTAATGTTTCATTTGAAATCATATCCTTCATGAGGTTTTTATTTGAATGTTTCTAATGTCTTTAGGTTTTATTTTCCTCATTATAAAATCCATGAGACATGTTTAATATTATAAACCATCATTTATTTTATATGGTTTGATTACTATATAAGGAATTATTTTTTCCATATTAATAAAATTTATGGGGTTTGAAGAGCCATATCATGTTTTCCTTTAAATGACCTTTGACTCAAAAGATACCAAAGTTGTAAGGGATTTTGTTAACTCAACTCCACCCATTGAGTTATAATGAATATTTTGAAACTACTTTATTCTAATATTGGATTATTCCACATTAAGATTCTATTTCATGGTAATTTATCTTTCTTTATGTGTAAAATTATACCTTTAATTAAAATTTTCCTCCTTGATGAATTTCTTCCCCATAAAATGTATATCATTATTGAGAGTAATTTTCATCCTCTTAAATGAAAATATCCTCTAATTGTACATATTTTACTTTCTTTACAATTCCACACTTTATATTTAGAAATATATATATGTTTTTTCTCATGTGAAATTCATATTTCACTTATCATCTTTAAAAAATAAATTTTTATTATTCTTTTTTAATGTGGGTTTCAATAAATTTATTTTAAAATGTTCTAAATATTTTCCACCATCTAAAAATAAAATGTTTTATCTTTCACTTTACATTAATTTTTGATAAAATTTATGTATTTTTAAATCTATTTCATTGAATATTATTTTTAAAAGTAAAGTTGTTCAAAATATTTTTACTTAACCTTTTTTGAAACCCTTATGAAAATTTCCTTGATACATTATTAAAGATTCTTATTAAAATTAAAATTTATCAATGTGTTTTCATTACACATTTTGGAAACCCTTATGTATTTTTCAAGTCTCTACTGTTGATATATCTCTTTAAAAGTAATCTATTTTCAAAAGTTTTCAATTCACCTTTTCAAAAATGACTTTTAAAAGTGTTCTTAACTTCTTGTTTTACACCAAAGATAAAATCAATTTATAAAAACTATTTTATGATTTCACTACCATTTTATATTTATATCTAAATGATTTATTTCCTTGGAAATTATTTTTCATGAATCACCCGCTAAATGTTCTAATAAAATACGATTTCGGTGTGATTGAATTTTGGGTATCAACCATTTAACTACTTGACATTAATTTTCTAGATACCATCTGGAAGTGTTTTGAATCCAATTTTATCTCCATGGGTTATTTATGAAGTGACAAATGAAAATAATTTTATTTCCAAGGGTTATTTATTACATAATGAATTATTTATTTCAATTGAAACTCATATGTATGAATGATTGATATTGGGGGTCATATATCACCCTCTAATGAATTGGATAAAGTTTGATATCACATGTGATAAGGATTTTAAGCATGAAAATTTGGTTTTTTTATAAAAGGAATCATGGAAAATTTTTTTGTTCACAATTAGAAGCATGGAAAAACAATTTGTTCATAACATGAATCATGAAAAAAAAAATCAGAATGTTATAATTTTCATAGGATAATTTTTATGAAACATTTTCTTATTATTCTATATTTCAAGTTCATAGTACATATACATAACATATTCCCATGATTAGTCTCCATGGATTAGGTTTATTATCTCTTATTTTTTAGCCCTTTTTTATTGTATATTTTTGTTAATTTGAGAAAACATTTCCATCTATATGACTTGTGAAAAACTCTTATTGTTTTATTTTCTTATTAATAATAAATATCTCCTTATTCATATTTTATCATATGCTTATGATCTTACCATTGATGAAACGTTGATAAGTTTTTCCCTTATTGAGCATTAGAACTGACCCCTTTATTTTGTTTTCTTTTCCCTAGGAAATTTTTTATAAGTATATATTTATAAGGAAATTTTATATACATGTGATTTGTGCAAGATGTTGAATAAATAAAAACTGAAATATTAGTATTATCAAAAAAACATAATTTTTGGATGATAAAAAACATTAGGTAAATCCTAAAATATATTAAAACTTCTATTCTTGGGATTGTGATATTATTATGAGATTTAATGTTTAAATTGTGAAAATATTGTAAATTAAAGGTATTTCTAGCCTGGGCACTTTAATTGGTATCAAAGTAGGTTTTGGTTATTTTTTAGGATTAGTGTTGTTATTTTTTGGATTATTATTAAATAATTTTAATGAAACCCCTAGGGATAATATTAAGCATAGGATAACATCCAAATGTTTAATTGAATAATAGATTTTGTGGTTTATTATCAATTATATCCCAATCTAGATACTGAAAAGTAGATGTGGTTGTGACAAAGATACACCTAAGGGTAATCACCCTAAAAAAATTTGGTTAAGTATTGACTCAATATTCATTGTGGTGCAAAATGAGGGGCCATAAGACTAAACATCTAGATGGACACTCCCATGGGATATGTTTTAGTTAATTAAATTCTCTTAAAAATCCATTATAAAGGGTTTATTTGTGTTAAAAAGTTAGATTAAATAATATGAGATGATGCAACTTAAAGTAAATTATATTAAACCAAGAGATTTATCAGTTGAAACAAGTACGACATAGTATCATAGGTTGAAATGAATATATCATTAGAGAAGACATATTAAGATTTAGCTTTCATATTTATATGATAATTTACTCTAAATCTATTTGATATTAACATAATCTTTTTAGTTTTATTATTTGGCTGGAAATGAGATCTTTAAAATGGATTTGTGGAAGGTATGATGCTAAAAACTCTTAATACTTAGCTATATATAATTTTTTTTAATAAATGGTTTTGAATCTCAACATATTTCTATTATGAGGTAAAACATATGTTACTTATTCTTCCCTAATAAGGAATTTTTTGTATCTCTTTGAATTTATTTCTTAAGTTATGATTATCTTTAGATACCCTTAAGTATTATTATTAGTAAGTGATAATAAAAATTATTATGGCACAATTTGTTTAAGGGGGATAATGTAATGTCCTAAGATCTCACTATGTATTTTACTTAAATAAATATTGTATCTGATATGTTTCTTCACACCCAAAAAAGAACCAAAATGAACCAAAAAATATTATATAATAGTTGAAATGTAACCATTTAATTAGTTGGTAAATATAGAGGTAATATAATTATGAAATATATATAGAAATAAAAAATTAATATAAATTCATTAATAATATTCAGTTTTTATATCTAAATTGAAAATAAAATCATGTTTTGCATAAAATATATTTTCTTATAAAAATTCATTTTTCATGTAATATGAAATTTATTATATTATATTTAAATAATGGTTTAAATGGAAAGTATAGATAAAATATATAATAAAATAAGTTAACATCCATCCAATGATGACATTATTATTATTTTCAATAATATATAAAAAAATTAATACTCATTTAATTGGTAATAAATTTTAAATAATATTAATAACATTTAATGATTAAAAATACATTTTTCTAAAAAAATATTTTTTCAATAAATTATATGTTTTAATTCAAAAGTTGATTTTATTATATTGATAAATTTAATTAGATTAAATTGAATCCAAATTCATATTTATCACATAAAAATTTGGTAATAAGTTTCATTTTATATTTTTATTGATAAAATAATTAATGTGATTAATATTTAATCAATATTAATAAGTGTTAAAATGGGTAATCTAGTGTGGAACAAATTTAAATAAATTAATTTTACACTTATACCATATAGAATATTTTTTTAGGTTTTAAAGTAATACCTACATGTCTGACCAATATTTCCCTACATAAATAACCTAACTATCATGAAATTCTATTCTTATCCCTTACCTAACATTCTTTTCCAAATATTTTTCCCTCCTTTTCACCTATAAAAATACTCACTTTCATATATTTTATGACACACCCCTAGTTTGAAATTACCATAAAACTCAGACCAATTTAATTCTTATATACATCCTATATAAATTTGGTAGCCTCCAGCTTCAAAAGAAGTTTTTCAATTCCTTCATTTACAAAAGATACATCAAGTGAAGATCCCAATTCTTAATATGGTTAGAGTGTGTCAACTAAGAATAAATTCTAGGTAAGGGTTTCATATCTCAAATTTAATTTCTTGAGAAATATTTCTTAATTTACACCATCCTTTCCTTAGAATGGTGTATATACTAACCTTTTAATATATTTTTATCTGATCCTCCCCTTATTCATGGTATTTAATGTTTCATTTGAAATAATATCTTTCAATGGGTTTTAATTCTAAAGTTTTTAATGTCTTAATGGTTTCTTTTTCTTATTTTCAAATTCATGAGACATGTTTGATATTTTTTACCATAATTTATTTTATATGGTTTTTTTACTATCTAATGAATTTATTTTTTCATATTTATTAAATTCATCAAGTTTGAATAATCATATCATATTTTTTAAATGTCCTTTGATTTAAAAGATACCAATTTTTTAAGGATTTTTGTTAACTCAGCTCTCTTTATTAAGTTATAATGAATATTCTTGAACTTATTTCTTTTAATATTGGTTTATTCCACATTAATATTTTATTTCATATTACCTTATCTTTATCTTTATGTAAAATGAAAATTTTGATTCAAATATTCCTCCTCAGTAAATTTCTTCACCATAAAAATTATATCATTGATGAGAATAATTATCATCCTCTAAAATGATGATATCACCTATTTGTCTAAATTTTCATTTAACACAAATATTCTAATTTATATTTGGAAATCAACTTATGTATTATTTCATGTGACCTCCATATTTCCTTTATTATTTTTTAAAAATGAATTTTTGGTTACTCTTTTCTGATGTGGGTTTTCAATAAAGGTATTTCAAAATGTTAAAAAGGTTTTCCATCCTTTCAAAATAAAATTTTTTATATTCCACTTTGCATTGTGTTTTGATAACCATTATGTCATTTAAAGTCTCTATCATTGAATATTATTTTTAAAAGTAAAATTTTTCAAAATATTTTTACTTCACCTTTTTGAAACCTTTGTATCATTTTCAAGGCTCTATTTTTTAAGATTATTTTTACAAGTAAAATTTTACAATGTGTTTTCACTTTTCCTTTTTAAAACCCTGTGTATTTTTCAAGGATCCTCTATTGAAGTTTTCTTTTTAAAAGTAAATATTTTTTAAAATATTTCACTTAACCTTTTAAAAGTGTCCTCAAATTTTTTTTTGTGCCAAAGATAAAATAATTTTCTAAAAACTCTTTTATGGTTTTGTTTTCATTTATTTTTTATCTCTAAAGGATTTATTTCATAAGAAATTATTTTTCACGAATAATCCTATAAATTTTCTTATAAAATACTCTTTTGTGGTGATTTAATTTTGGGTATCAATTGTTTACATGTTTGAGGTAATTTTTTGTAATATCATCTAAAAGTGTTATAAAACCCATTTTCTTCCCATCGGTTATTTATGATGTGATGAATGAAAACCATTTTATTTCCATCAGTTGTTTATGATATAATTAATGTATTATTTTAATTATATCACATATGTATAAATTATTTATGGGAGGGGTTGTATATCATACTCTAATGTGTTGGTTAAATATTGATATCACATGTGATAAAGATGTTAAGCATGGACACTTTGTTTATTAACAACAGGAAGTGTGGATATTTTTTTATTTACAATAGAAATAATAGTAATTTTTTTGTTCACAACATGAATCAAGAACATTTTTTTCACAATGTTACAATTTACATATAAAAAATTTTATTCTAAAGTTACTTTTTATTCGATATTTCAATTTCATGTCACATATATATGCCATATGCCCACGCTAATTATCAATGGGTCATGTGTATTATCTCTTTATTCCACACCCTTTTACCATGGTATATTTATATTTATTTTTTAAAAGATTTCCTTCCATGATGACTTGTGAAAAAATCTTATTATTCCATGTTATTTTTAAAAATAAATTTCTCTCTCTTTATATTTTATCATATTCTTATGATGTATCACTTGAAAACATATTGATGAGTTTTTCCTTTAATGAGTGTTTGATATCACCCATTTATTTTATTTCCTTTTCCCTATAATATTGTTTATAGGACTATATTTAGAAGTAAATTTTATATAGATATGCATTGTGGTATATGTTGATGAAATAAATAGAAAATATTAATATATTGGAGAAAACATGAGTTTTTCATGAGAAATACATATGAGTTATTCCTTAAAGAAACTAAAAAAAATTATTGTAATTTTAATGATTATTATAATAATTAATGTTTAAATTATGTAAATGAATAAAAATAAAGATTTTTTTATCTTATGTCTCTTTATAGGGGATCTTCCCAGACTCAAAGTGGAGTGGAGTATCTGAAACATCTTTTTTTATCTAGTTCTTTTGGATTAGTACAATTATCTTTGTAGTGATCTAGGATATAATGAATTAATTATTTGGTTAAAGATTATTGGTATTTAATATTCATGAGTCTAGTTTGATTTAGATCATTGGTGGAAGGTCTTATGGGTGTTTTCTTAGGATCTTGTGTGTTTTCCCTAATTGGGTTTTGTTTTGGGGAACTTCTTTTAGTATATATTGAGTATTGTTTTATGTGAATTTTTTGGATGGTATCAAATTATGGGTTGTTATATAGGCCTTATATATTTTAAATATTACTTTTTTTATTTTTTCATGGCTTGTCATTTTGGTTGAATTATATTAGGGATTCTGGTGTATTCTTGTGTTGTGGACGTTTTGAGGTCATTTTATTGATGGATTGGGAATGGGTGGTATTTGGGTTAGTTGTTAGTTAGTTATTATATATATTTCCTTAAATAAATTTAGAACTCAACATTGGTAGATTCATTTAGTTATTCATGGGATAGTGTTCTGAGATTATGTTCTTAATTTAATTATTGAGTACTGTGACCGGGGTTTGGTGCACATGTTGTTTTATGTTTGGGGTATGTTCATAAGAAGTTATTCTTGGGTTTATAGAGAGATAGAACTATTGATCTTGGTGATGATTTCATTTTTGGTTTATCAATTTCTGTATAGGTTGGGTTTCCCATGATGATTTGAAAATTGATTTCTTAGATAGTTCTTGGTATGTTTTTATTGATGTTCTCTCAGGGTTAATGTTTTTAGACTTGTAGTTTTTACCCTCTCATTACACCATTTAGAGAATTTTTAAATGGTGTGGAGAAATATGGTTAGTCTCCACTCCTTGATCTTGATTCATGATCATGTATAGTTTCTCTTGGAGTCATATTATGTTTTTGAGGTTAGGGGTTGTTTGGTTTGGAGGAATTGTTTATGCTTGATGGTTTTCTCCATTAGGTTATCTCTAGATGTTTATACTTCCAAACTCATATCATTACATGGGGTGTGGTTGGGTTTTATTTATGAATACTTATATTATTTATATGATATTTTTTATGGTATTAAGTGGGATTGTGTGGAGTTTTTCACAACCTGCATCATCATAGAGGTATTTATTTTATATTATTTTAATTACTTTTCATAGAAATTTATATTTTTTGTTTGTTTTGGAATTGATTTTTTATTTTTATTTTTGAAATTTTTATTTTTTGAATGGTTTTCACACTTTCATGAAATTATTAGTGGTAAAATGTAGATAAACCTTATGTAGTCCTCCCATAGGAGCAAGGTTTGGGGTGCATGGTTTAGAAGAAATCGTGTGAGTATCCTTAGGTGGCGTTGCATGGCCCTTATGTTTAGTTAAATTTTATAATGTGTGGATTTTATAGGATGGTAAGCTCATATTTTTGGTTAAATATTATTCATTTAAGTATAAACCATGTATATTACCTTTCCATGGGAGTTTTCTAGTACACGGGTTAAGCACAGTTAAGAAAAATCATGTGGAAACTCTGTGATGGGGTCTACAGTTTAACAAAGCTATTTTACATGATTAGAACATGGATTTTAAACCATGTGCCCAAATTGTGTAAAGGGTTTTTTATATATTTATAGGATTATTCTTGTTTGATTTACGGTTTTCTAATCCATGAGGTTTAACCATGTGATTTACCGAAAATTAAAATTTTGTTTTACAAAATTGACCCTACTTGAATTAAAAGGGGTTTTCACTAATTTCCCCATCATCTTTAATTATACCAAGAATAGTAACCTGAGGGGAATCCTTCTTCCCTCCTCCTATTAATCTAAACCTCTATCCCTCACTTTTGATAAGATTTCTCAAGGTATAGTCCATCATTCCTCTTGCTCTCCCCTTTAGATCCCTCCTCTATTTTCCATTTTATTTCTCCCACTCTAATGAACCATAGGGTTATCAAGGTTTGAATTTATGGTTCTAAATATAATATTTATCTGGAAATGAATTTCATCTTGATCTTCAGTTAATTGTGGTATGTTTTTTGTGAGTTTCTTTAAATTAACATATCATTGTGTGATTAAGTATTAAAAATGTTTTATTTTCTTAATTAATTGTATATTTGATAGATTTATTGAATTTTAAAATTATTTATATGTGTATTTTCATTTTTTATAATCTATTTACTTGTAATTTCAAGCAGTACATGAAATTCCAAATATTTATATAATGTTTAAAGGATGTTTCAAAATAAATTATGATGTTTAAAATATTGCAAACCCCATTTGGGTCATGAATTTAATTGAAAAGTTTGTTTTTGATATTTTAGTGATTTAAAACCAAAAATGGGTTATTTAATTCTTTAAAAATTTTAAAATAACCTTGGAGAATCATTTTTAGAATATTTTTCAAATGATTTTCAATGGATTGGTTTTTAAAAAGTCGATTGAAATAGAATTTCAAAAAAAGTATAAGTCACTTTTATCCCAATATTTATTTTAAAAAATTCATTTTTCGCACTTTTATGGATTTAAAAAAATTTGGGTGCTTTTAAAACCCTCTGGATCCCCTTGTTAAATTTTTATCCTAAGGGGTATCATTTACTAATTTGAAATTAATTATGGCCCAAGGGGCACATTTTTTTCATGTGACAAGGATGGAATATGGAAGCGGGTGTTTCATTCAAGGGTGTGAAAGATTAAATGAGATTTAATACTTTTTAATTTATTGATCCTTATGATTTATCACCTCTTGTGATTTTAAATTCATAGAGATGCTGGAAATATTAGTGAGGGGTGAGAGATAGTTACTACCAAGTCTTTATTAGATAAACTACATCAATAATGGGTATGGATGTAATTAGGCCATAGTGGGAGTTCCATGAGTGTGTCCAGTTAAAGTAATCTAGTTGGTGATATACATAGGAATGCATCGATAGGCTTGTAGATGGTTATAAATAGAGTAATACTAGGGTCACCTCATGATATGTTTCTGAATTTTCCATGTTTACTTAATAATTATCCTAAGGTAAATTTCCTTCCATTGTATTCTCTTATTTTATTGGCACTCATGTCACTAATTCTTTCCCATATTTTCTCCCTTCCATTTTGGCATGGTTTCATGGTTTTTATTATATTATTATATCCTTTAATTTTTTTCTTTAAAAAAATCATATAATAATAAAAATGGTGTATTTATAAATTAACTTTTAAAGAGGATTTGAAACTGATGATTTTTAATTAAAAAGGGATCAAGTCCTAAGAAATTAATTTTCAAGTGATAGTTTTCATTTAAGATCAAAATAAATATGAATTTTTAAAATTATAATATATTTTATACTTTTATTTCATATGTTTACTTATAAAACACTATTTCATAATTTTGTTTTAAACTATAATAAAATTCAATATCGTTTGTAAGAAATTGCATAAACTCTATGGTTATTACCTACTAGGATCAGTTTTTCCCACATCCTATATACACCACTCGATGTATGAGAATATTATAATTTCCTTTCAGCTTCCATGTCTTGGAATTACATATGTGGTTTATTGGGTTATTCAAGATAGTTGGATTGGGATATTGGGAGTGACTAAAGTTCACATTGAGATGGTTGTGGTTTGGTTGGGTTTTTATTATATTTTCCTATGGTATATTTATGCATCAACCTTGAGGATCGTATCTTGTTTAGTTTTATTTATTTATTGATTATTTTTAAATGTGTTGATTATTTTATTCTAGTTTAAATATGTAGTGTAACTTATTTTTATTTCATAATCTAATTAAATAATTTATTTTGGATAAGGTTGTTTGTATATTAAGGGTGAAATCATTCACATTGATTATTTTCTGAGACCATGGCCTAGTTTTTATCTTGGGGTGATCAATAATTAACCTTAGGTATGTCCCTTTATGACTCAAGTGCCCAAATTATAGGGTGACCCAGGTTGGTTCAGGAAATTATGGGTTCCCACTCAACCCACAAAAGTGAATTTTTTCAGAAAATCCAAAAAAAAGATTAAAAGAGTAAATTAAGAAGTAAACAAAAATTTGTTAAAAAAATTTGGGAAAAAATCAATAAAAAATTTTTATGTCTCCACTAATCAACAATTTTAGGGTTACTTTAATCTATTATCTTTATTGGTATCTAAGAAATCTGAAATAAAGATATACACTTACATTTTAATAGTTGTATCATGAAACTCAATCCTTCACTTTATTGTTATTCATCACCCATGAAATTACAAAAGAAAAGTGTTTTTATTCTTTTAATGAAATCAATTTGAAGTTAATTCTCTAATATCATTGGTATTTTAGATTAATATTATGATAAAATAAATATATGTGGAATAATGAGATAAATAAAAAATAAGAACATAATTTCTCAAAATAGAGAAACTAGAACTTTTAACGATGTTTAGTGTGATTGATTATTCATTTATGATTTTAAAAACTTCATGGAGTCATGTTTATGATTTCTTGAGATACCTTTAATGTTTTGGATCAATTTTGTACTGATTTAGGATAACTAGATTCATTAGAGACAAGGTAATATGGTTATTTTAAACATCTATAAAACTCTACCAAATTATAGTTATGGTCCTCCCAAAATTAAATGGAAATACCTAGAGGAACTAATTATTCATGGGATCTATGTGACTTTTACTGAACACCGCCTAAGTTCTAAATAAAGAGGTGGTAACCTCTATCTACTCCACTGGCCTTCTAGTGGTATTTTAAAGGCTTTATGGTGGGAGGCCAGAAAAATACATATGAGGTCCTAACTTTCGGGTAGATTCCTTGAAGTGAGGAACATAAACAATTTTTTTAGACTTATTATATATATTTTATCTTAAAAACTAAGGAAAACATTAAAAACATAATTAATCATTTGTGAACAAGACCAAAATAGACAATATTATATCCATTCTCAATAATTTCTTCCCTTTTATGATCACATATTATTCAAAAATTAAGTATAAAGAGGTATGGTATCATATATTTAACTCAACTAAAACTAAAATCATAAATTATAATTATAATTATTAAATAATATATAAAAAATCTAGTTATAAATAAAAATATTGGTGTAAAGTGATATACCATTATGAGTGGTCATTTTATTTATTGTTCTAATTTTAAAGGATCTTTTTTACTTTTTTATAAATCTCCATAACAATTAATCAAATTAAATAGAAAATTTAAGAGAATATATAAAATATAATTAAACAATAATATTTAATTAGAGTATTATATGGGTGATTATTTCTACATATTTTTTATTATCAAAAAACACAAAAACAACTGGAAGGATTAGTCATAATAGATAAGAAAAATTATTGGAAGCGATGATATATAGATTTTAACAAGGTTTGACATCAAAAATATATATAATAATGATAATAAATACAAATTGAGTTTAATTGATTCATGTAGGTTGGAAAAATAATTTGGATATGTATTGATATAGGGAATGCATAATTGATTGAGTGTATTTAGTAAGAAATTATAGGAGATCATGTCATAGCTTGTTTTTTGTTTCAAAGTTTGAAATGTGTTGTTTTAATTGATTAAAGTGATAAGCACAATCTTCTTAAAGGTTTATTATTTCATTGGATCCACCCAATCAAGTTCACTAGTTCCATATCCATTTCTCGTGACTTTTTAGCCACCTATTAATTCATGAAATAGTAATTTTGTTGTACTTATCTCTCTCATGATGTTTTAATGACCATAAACACTGACCTGTGTTTATAACATTTATATTTAAGTGAGTTTAAATATTTTTATTGAATAAAAAGTTGTGGAATTCATAGAATATTCAAGTTCTTTTGAATCCTTGATAAAGGATTAAACCTATCTCTCTTCATGTATAAAGGCTTTGGAAATATATTAGAATATAAAAAGAAGGAATTTAGTGGTATTGGATGTGGCCTCTCTTCAATATTGTGTAGTGAATGATACATTGGATTTCTGGTAGAGGATCATTAGCCAGCTGGTGGAACATTTAGTGATGGAGGTTTCTACCAAAATTCTATTGATCAGCCATTGGTTAGTATTGAATAGCTAATGGAGTTCATCTATTATATCTCGGCTTCAGGTAGCCCACCAACTACCTAGTGGTGGCTACTGGGTACCCGATAGTGTCATTGTAGCTTCAGTTTGAATGTATTAATTATAGTTAAAAATTAATTCAAGTAGTCTTCCATGGATTCCATACTCCTAAATATTTATAGAATATTTTTTCACCCTTTTTAGGCTATAAAATTACCCCCTTTGGATCCTTGAATATTCACCGTATGATCATTTATCCCAATTATGTGTTTTAAAATATCATTTTATGGTGAATATATATAATTCTCAATCATATCAAAGAGTATTAAAAGTTATAAATCTATTAATGATCTCAATCATCCTTAATAATATCCATTAATCCTTTTAAATTCATTTATCCAATTATATTTTTGAGTGTCTTGTAGAAATTTCTCCTAATTCCAACCTCTCTCTTCTTAACCTTTTTTCTCCAATAGTTCAAACTGTATAAAAATGTGTGACGGGTTACTTATCAACTAAAAAATCACAATAGGGTGCTCAAAAACCACAATTTTTAAGGACATGTTTCATGTTCATCATTGATATCAAGGGATTTATACAACATACCTATCAAGTTTAGGTATAGAGATGTATGGATCACATCAATATTTATCCAAATTCTTTATCAATTTTGTTTTTCCTATATTTACTTTCCAAAATTTTATCATTTAACAATGATTCTAATACTTGAATAAATTTGGTTTAATCATTTCCATTCTTAAATTACATTTATATTATATTTACAAACTCTGGTCAGATTTATCCACTATCATGCATTAAATTTATTAACTTATTATTTTCTACTGATTTAAATTTTTAAAAGGTAAATTCACCCCCCGCCACCTCTAGCCATAATATCTGGCCAAAAATTGGTATAAAGGGAGGGATTTGTGTCTTTTTCAAAAAAATATCTTATTCTTCTAAATTTTTTTCAAATCCTAACTAATTTTGAAGCTATATTTTATTATGGCATCTAATTCCTATTTATATGCCCCTATTTTCAATGGAATCTATTAGTCTTATTAGAAGAATCATATGTCAACTTTTCTTGGTGGTATTTTTATCCTATTTAGAAAATGGTAATGTATGAGTACATTTACACAAAAGAATATGAAAAAAAATAGACTCTTGAAGATATTAATAATTTTAAATTGAATAAAAAATATAAGAATTACTTACATTGTAGTCTTTATCATAATGAATTTAATCATGTTTCCAAATGAAAAACTAGTTATGAAATTTAGATTTTATTATAAGATACCTATGAAGGAACCAATAAGGTTAAAGATAAATGATTATATATGTTTAATCAATACTTTTAAAGTTTTTCCATGCGTCCCAATGAATTTCTTACAAGAATGTTTATGAGATTTAATAAAAACTATAATGGTATAAAGTACATTAGTGGTTAATTATCTATAGAAATTATTGATAAGTAAATCCTTTGTGTTTTAACTATGTCATGGGCTCCAAAATTTACATCCATTAATAAAACTGAGTATGTAAGAAATATGGTAGCCAATAAACTCATTGGATCCCTTAAAAAATTAAATCATAATGAAATGATAAGTAGAAAAGGAGGATAATGAACCCAAATAACTCAGAAAAACATTAACCTTCAAAGATACCAATAATTAAAAATCATTTTGTGATTTAATTAACCCTGCACGTATTTCCAAGAACATTTATAACTTCATCCAAAAGAATAAATTCCACAAGGGATCTAAAAATTCAAATTAAAAAATGGAATAGGAGGTGACATTATATGAATGTAAAAAAAATATTACATCAAACTAGAGTGACCTATCTATAAGAAAAATATAAAAGAAAATAAACTAGGTAAAAAGGATTTATAAGTCACGATGTAGAGTTCAAGTGATGACTCTATGGATTCAATATAGTCATCCACTTGAAGTGATTTAAGCCCAAAGTTCCTTACAGAACATGTTGATGAAAAAATCGAGGTTAGTACCCATCTTCCTATTTCCTCCTCCTATTCTTCTTTACCTTTTTCATCTCTTTGATCTCTTACTCTTCTTACTCCTTTAGTCACCTAAATTATTAAGAAATAAAATATTCTTGTAATCAACTCATAAATGGTTTTTTTTATTATTACTCTTTATATGAACAACTTGAAAATAAATATAATCAATTTGTTCAAGAAATATAAAATCTATAAAAAAATAAAAGTATTTTCTCATCAAATAAAAGTAATATATCTCAATTAAAATAAAAAATCAACTAGATGTTGAAAACCTAAAATACAACATTAAATACCTAAAAATTTACCTTTTCAAATTTACTCAATGTGAAAAAAAAATTAAATAAAATTTTGGAATCTCAGAAAGCTAGAAAATATTGGGTAGGTCTTTGATAGCTTAATCATGCAAGAACCTCTAAAAATACAATGAAAACAACTTTTTTAAAGGTGTATCTCAAGATAAATTTTAAAAGTATTACAAAATAATAGTTCATATGATCTATAAATTTGATTACAAAAACAAAAAATATGGAAGAACAAATTCAATCTATATTTCTTCCAATTTTTCCAAAATTAAACATTCTAAACAAATTTTTATTTTGATATCATTATTTAATAATGTAAGTGGACCTATGTTTGTGTTGGAACCAATGACATGAATCAATTAATTTTGTAGAAAAAATGTATTTTAAGAAAAAAAACAAAGAAGAAATTTGGTATGGCAACTCTGTTCACTTGAGACACATGTGTGATGACCTCTCTAAATATAATCAAATTGGTAAACTTTAAGGATGTCATGTCACTTTCGATGATATATAATCAGTGAAGGTGCCATTAGTTTTTATAACTCATCTTTTATAAAAAATGATTTATTCATAAATGGTTTGAAACACAATTTACTACATATTAGTCAATTGTGTGATAATAGTTTTATCTTTCAAAATTTATTTTTGTAAAGTCATTAATTTAAAAGGAAAAACATTGTTTACCACTTCAAAATTTCAAAATGTTTATATAGTTAAACTAATGTATATTTATATCCAAAACATCAAATTTTTTAGTTCACAAGTGAATGATTCATGGACTTGGAATAGATTAATTAGTCATTGTATCACATATCCTCTTGTCAAACTCAACTATTATCAAATAGTATGAGATCTTACCAAATTTCATATCAATAATGATATTTTTTTTTAAGTATATTAATATATTAAACAACACATATCCTTATTTAAATATAAAAAGGTATTTTCTATTCAAAATATATTAAATTAATCTATCTTGACCTTTTCAAACCAAATCAAATTGAAATTATAGGAGGAAAATCTAACACTCATAATTTTTTATGAGACTTTACAATATTCACATGGGAATATTTCTTATATTATAAAAGTGAATCATGTAAATTCTTTATCATGTTTTCAAAAAAGGTTGAAATTGAAAATGGTTATAAAAATATTTCAATTCATATTGATCATATTGTAAAATTTTATAATAATTAATTTAAATATTTATGTTCTTCTAAAGGCTGTAATGATTTTTTCCACTCCTTGAACCCCTCAACAAAATAGGGTAGTAGAGAGGTGAAATTGAACAATCTAAAAAATTGATCAAACTATTTTAAATGAATTTTCTATTTCAAAATATTTTTGAGTCTAGAACATAAATACTATATTTTATATCATTAATCTCATTCTCATTATGCTTTTTCTTAAGAAAACCAATTTTTGAAATTTTTAATAAAAAACCCTAAGTAATCTTTTTTTTAAAAAAATTGGTTGAAAATTTTTTATTCTAAAAACCAAATAAAATCTTAGAAAATTTGATTCTAAATCTTATGAAGGTATTAATATTGGGTACTCCAATTTAATAAAATATAACTATGTATTTAACAAAACAAAAAAAATAGTTGAATAATCACTCCATGTTAATTTTTATGAAAGTTTTCCAAAATCTTCTTTACTAAATTTTTTTTAAAATAATGGTTTAGATAAACCTTTTAAAACTAAAGAAGATGAATAAGAACAATAATAACCTTTAAATTATCTTCCAACATATTTTCAAAATTTTAAATACCATACCCTTGAAAATTTCATCAAATATTTACAATATTAAACTTATACTTAAATATCATTTTTAAATTAGGTTGAACATATAGCCTTCATCTCTCACCATGAACCCCAAAACCTTAATGATTACCTTAATGAAGAAAATTGGGTACATTATATATAATAGAAACTTAATCAATTCACTTAAAATAATGTATATATTCTTATAGAAAGACCAAGTGATCATTCATTTATAGGATTTAAATGTGTTTTCATAAATAAATTAGATGATTTTGGTAATATTAGTAGAAAAAAGACTCATTTAGTTTATAAAGGTTATAACTAAGAAGAAGGAATCTAGTATGATTAAAACTTTTCACCCATATCTTGTTTGTAATACCTAATAATCTTATTATCATTAACTCTCTCATATTAATCTTAAACTCATTCAAATCGATGTCAAAATCACTTTTATAAATGGTTTACTTCTAAAAATGTTTTTTTTGAAACAACCACTTGTTTTAGAAAATCCAATTTTTCTAAATTATATTTTAAAAAATATAAAAAGGTCATTATAGTTTCAAACATTCCCATAAATATTAGTATAAACATATTTAAATTATCTCCTTTAAAATGATTTTAAAATGGGAAAATTTGATTCAACTCTCTTTTTAAAATACATATAAAATGATCTTTTACTTGTTTAGATTTATATTGATGATGTGACTTTCATCTCGACCAATTAAAATATTTATTTTGAATTTTATGACTAAATGAATATAGAATTTGAGATGAGATTTATGGGGAAACTAAAATTATTTCTTGTTTTTCAAATTTCATAAATAAATGGCTGTACTTTTTAAATCAAGGTAAATAAACCAATGAACTCTTAAAATGATTCAGAATGGATCATGATAAGCAAATTAGTACTCTAATTAGTACAACTTATAATCTTACATTATATGAATCTAATAAAATATTTGAAAAAATGTTTTATATAAGTATGATTGGTAGTCCACTTTACCTTATTGTGACTCGGTCTGATATCATATCCATTGTTTTTCTTTGTGCACATTTTCAATTAAATTTAAAGAAATCTCATTTAAAATCTGAAAAAAAATGATTTTTTATTATTTAAAGGGATCCAAAAATATTGTTTTATTTTATCCAAAAGAAACCTCTTTTTAATTAAATTATTTTTATGATAAGGATTTTATATGATTCCAACTAGATAGGAAAAGTAATGGTGGAACATTATAACTACTAGGAAAATTCCACTTCTCATAGACTGGTAAAAAGTATAATTTAGTTTCTCCTTTTATAAAAGAAGTCGAATACAAATTTTTTAGGATTTCTTTCACCCAATATCTTTGTATGTAGATCATTATCTTGTATTTTTTTATAACATTTGACCATATCCCTATTAAGTGTGATAATACTAGTTCCATCAATATCTATAAAAATATTATTCAATACTCTCACACCAAACACATTAATCTTCATCACCATTTCATAAGATATGAATTCAAAAAAGATGATATATTATTTCATTTTGTCCCAAATGAATATCAAATAGCTGATATTTTCACAAAACCTTTAGTCATTGATCATTTTTAATTCATTAAAGGTGAATTGGGAATAGTTCTCATGTGACATTATTTATTTGAACTATAGATCTTTAGTTATTTTAAAAATATTGTTTCAAATATTTTTAAAAGATAAATTTATTATTTATTTATTTTCTTTTTATATTGGTTAAGATCCATTTATCTCAACTATGTTATCATTTAAGTAATCCTTAATCTCTTCTTTATGAAGTTTTCCAGAAGATTAATGATGAGTAAAAATTTATCATATATATTTGTCTCTCTAACTTTTTTCTTTAGTTGGCCTTGAAGAAATGGACATCAAATGATTTTTTTCAAAGTACACCTTCAATTTCTAATGACCTTACTTACTAAAACTCTTTTAAATAGAGAGTAAAATCAATGGAGGTAAAACCATTTCTTACAGAAAAAGTGATGTCACGAAAAAGGTATATAAAGTTTTATTTTATGTTTTTATTTATCTCTTATATTTTTTCATTATATTTTTTTCTCATTATCTTTATCTATTACTATTTTCTCCATAACTTATATTTTTCCTTTGATACTCCTTTCTTCTTCTATTATATTTAACATTACAATCCCACTCCCTCTCTAATGATTATATTATTTGGGCAGTTTGGAAGTTAAGAATTGTTTTTCAAAACATTTTATTTCACTTTTATGTTTTTATTTTATTATCTATTATATTTTAATTTACTATATCTCTTTATGAAATAAAATTATTATTTGGTGTTTAAAAATTAAAAAAAATAAAATCCTTTTGTTATTTTTGAAATATATTTATTCTTTTAAAATATTTTTCTCTCTTAATTTTTTTAAAATTCTTTTTTATTATTAAATTATCCCTTAATTTTTTCTTCAAAATATTTCTTAAGTTTATCCTTCTTTTTCTTGTATTCCCATTTTTTATATTTTTCTCTTTTTGATAATAATAAAGGGGGATAATTTTACTAAAAATGTATAGATGTCCTAAAATTGTATTTTGACAAAGTGGGAGTAGTTTCTCTTAATTATTATTACTCTTATCTATTGATTATTTATTTTTAAAAGGGTGGGGTGATTTTTAAGAATTCTATTTATTATTGTTAATATAATTCTTGATATGTTTACTCTTGATATAATTGAATATCTTATGTTGATATCATGAAAACTTTGTTATATCTTGATTTTCACTAAATTTATCTTTTTAAGTTAAGTGTTTATGATCATTAAAATGGGGGAGATTGTTGCACCTCTCACTCTGATGGTGTTTTCATGATCACAAACACTCACTTATGTTTTTAAAAATTCCATTTGAGTGAGTTTCTATATTTTTATTGAATTCAATGTTATGAAATTCATAGAATTTTCAAGTTCTTTTGAATACTTGATAAAGGATTAGACTTATCTCTCTTAATTATTAAAGACAGTAGAATCATCTTGGAATATAAAAGGAAGGCTTTAGGTGAAAGTTGAGGTAGATTATATTGAACTTGGTGAAGTGAAGACCGCACTAGCTACTGGATGCAAGTAACCGGCTACCCGGTTCCATGATAATAGTAGCCAAAATGTCCATCAAGACCACTGGCTACCTTGTAGAGGAACACCAGCCAATTTGTGGATCATCTAGTGAAGGAGGTTTCTTTATAAAGGCTAATTAATAGTCATTGGATAGTAAAATATAATCAATAGAGTTCATCTATAAGATCTCAGATCAAGTATCCCATTAGCTACCTGGTGGTGTCTATTATGTATCCAGTGGTGTCACGGTAGCTTCATCAAGACTACATTAGTTTCAATCAAAATGAATTTAAAGTTGTATTTCATGACTTCTTTACTCAAAAATAACTCTAGAAGTTTACCACACCTTTTTTAGGTTATAAAAGGACCCCCTTTAGCTCCTTTAATATTCACCTTGTGATACTTTCTCCCGAAAATGAGATCTCAAAGATCATTCGACAGTGAATCTCTAGAATTCTAAATTCTCTCAAAGAGAATTCAATTTCTAAATCTCTCAATACTCTCAACTATACTCTCAAATATCTCTCTTTAATTTGTAATTATTCCATCTAAATATATTTTTGAGAATATTTTAATGGGTTTTCCTAAAGAAAACCTCCCTATTATCAACTTTCATTCTCCAATGTTTTACACTACACAAAAATGTGGGACGGGTTATTTATCATCCAGAGAAGATCAAGAGGGTGTGCCAAAAGCCAAAATTATGGGGGTTATATTTCTTGGTCACTACTAAGATCAATGGATTTATATAATAGACCTCTCAACTGAATGGGTTGAGATGTAGGGGCTTAAATCGATCTTTAGCTAAACTTCTTATCAATTTTGTTTTTCCATTATTTACTTTTATGTGTTGCATCATTTAACATTGATTCTCATACTTTTATAAATTTGGTTTGATAGTTTACACACTATAATTACTTTTATATTATATTTATAAAATAAAATAGAATTTATCAACTATCTTTAATTTTATTTATAACTTTATTCTTTTCTTCCATTTTAAATTTTTAAAAGTGAAATCCACCCCCCCCCCCACACCCCACTGCTGCATAATTTCTGACCAAAAATTATTTTTATTCTTTTTCTTTATCATGTTATTTTTTAAGCTTTTTAATCTTAATCACATTGAGAAAAAAATATTTTAACTATGGAAGAAGTTATATCTTTATTAAGTGTTTATTAATGTTGATAAGGGGAGTAATGTCTCAAGGATCCTAAGGGATCATAAACCCACTCTTGATTCCAATGATGCCAATGAATAAACATTCATTAAATTTTTTATTTTATATATAATTTATTACTTGTGAGGTTATTCAAACATAGAAGTGAATAGATCAATATGACAATGATTGATTATTCAAGTGAGGATTTTACTATAAGGAATAAATTTAAAAGGTTTGGGGTAAAAGACTACATAATGCATCACATTAAAGATGAAATGAATGAGATTGAATCAATGATTTCGGGTGATAAATTAGAGAAAATAAATTTTAATATACATTATGATGTCAAATATATAATCCTTTTACAAATTAAAGTTTGTATAATTCAACCAATATCATGAATTTTAGTTGATACCTCATTGAGTTTAGTTCAATTTGATTTAGATTGCCCAATAAAAAATTTAAAGTGATTTAGTGAAATTAAAGTGTGGATCATTTTGAAACCCTCTAAATGAATGAATTAAAGACTCGTCATAAGTAATACCTATAAAATAAACAAAATTAGAAAGTGTTAATATTAACAGGGATACCATTGATGGTAGAGGTTATTATTCCATACACCTCACCAAAATAAAATTGGATATTGACATTAATAGATTTTAGTGGAATATATGACATATTTTCAAGGTGGTTCAAACAATGATTTCCACCCTTAAAATTATATGATGTATTTAAAGATAAGAAATGAGGATTTTTTCCAGATAAAGTTATTTATTTATCCAACTATAATGGTTTTATTTATCTATACATCATCATTATAAGGAATAGATATTATATTGGATGATTCATTAACTTTATACTTTCCTATTTTAGATTCATGAGATCTCATGAAGGTTTTATGATGATGGGAGTATTTATAAAAAAAATTATAATTATTAACATGATTAAAATTCCATATTATCATCACTTTTAGAAAAAAATAGTTTCTCAAAGTTAAAGGGATGAAAACAGTTAAGGAAATTTGGGAAAAATTGGAATATATCTATAAAGGTAATGAGAATATGAAGCATAATAAGATACAAATTTAGAGAGTAAATTATAATGATCTAAATATTATTGGTGATGAGATAGTAAGTGACATATTTACTTATATTAATGAAATTTTCAGTAACATTGGAGGTTTTTATGAGAATATATAGGATTCTGTGGTTATTGAGAGGATAATTTATATATTTCCAAACATGTTTGATGAAAAGGTGATGGTACTTAAATATTGTGATCCAAACACACTTATATTATATTATTTGAATAGTACCATAGTTACTTATGAAAGGATAAAAGGAAGTGATTTTAAGAATAATAAAAGCTATTATATAGAAATATACTTTAAATATTTAAATAAAGATAATGGAAAGAAATATGTTGATGAAGAAGAAGAATACTTTGATAAATAACAATATGTTTAAAAGAAGTTTTACAAACTTTTATCATTTATTTCAAGAATTTTTAGAATAGAAAAATGAAAATATAAAGGAAATTAACAACTAAATTTATTCAATTGTAGATATATTGGACATTTTTTAGAAAATTGTATACTTTTGAAATAATATGAAGGGTTTGAATATGAGGATGAAAATCCAAGGATTTCCTCAAGGAATAAATCATCAGTATTTGATAATTACATTTTTTTTATTTAAAGGTTAAAGGTAATAATTTTTCTAAATTTAAAAATAGAAATGTCTTATCATGATATCAAAACAGTGATAACAGTGAATATGATGAATAATTTGAGAATTCTAATGAATTTGGTAAAATTATATTAATTAAAAAGGTAAATAAATTTTAAATTCCTAGTTATGAGAGAAATAATGATATAAGTGAGGAAGAAAATCAAATTTATTTTATATTAAAGTGATAAATTAAGGAATGTATTTTAAATATTTCAAGGCTAGACAAAGAAAATGAGAATATAAAGAAATACTACTAATTATTAAGAAAAAAGGATTCCTTTTATACTAAAAATTAATCCAAGGTGATGAATTAAATTGAAAACTTTAAGAAGTTTCTCATTTAAGAGAAGAACTGGATTGTTTCCATAGAATAGAAGGAAAAAAGAGATTGAAATTATTCAACAAAAATTGATGATAGTTGATAAATAATTGAGAAATTTCAAATATAACTTTTAAAATTATATTTAATAAGTTATATAAATATCAAATAAAAAATTAAATTAAAAAAATTTATGTGAATACATGGGTTAAAAAGGTCAAATTTTTGGTAAAAAAATATAGTTCTCAAAAATCAAAAAATAATGGGATGACCAAATTAAGGAGAAACTAATTAAAATAGTGATTTTCATAAGGATATAAATAAGTATAGAATTAATAATAGGGTTTCAATACTCTACCATAATTCTGGTTCAGAAAAAGGATACAAGGTTGATAGTTAGAAAGTGGAAGAACAGTAAGAGTTTACTTTTGTGTATAAAATTGTGTTCAAAGGGAAGTATGATTTTTGTGGATACTTCTTTTATTACGAAGGATTTGGTACAGTATAAGAATATTTTGATTCAATTATAAAATTTATATGATCCTATAGGATATAGGAGATAGATATTGATAGATATTCATCCAACTCAATGTTCATAAGTTTAAAAAATAGAAAAATAATTACTAAAAATTGGAAGATAATTTTAAATAATTGGAATAAATTTGTGAAAGGTATAGACAACTAGGACACTTTTATGAATATTTTATTATCATACTAACTTATCTATCATGTGTTATTTTTAATACTCAAAAACATTTGGATAAGAAATAAAAAATAAAGGAGAAGGTGTTAGTTGTTAAAAACTCACTAAAAGAGTCTTAAAAGGAATGTCCATAGATCTTGGATAGGGGATTTTAATCACATATGACAAGATATTTAAATCTCTTTAAATATTTTTAAATGAGAAATAAAGTATTAGTGACTTTTATAAATAATTTTTCACTCAAAATAAAAGAATTTGGTTCAACAGTCATTCTAAAAAATATAAAGAAGTTTAAGAACACTCTATTCATTGATGGGTTGAAACATAACTTATTAAGTGTGTCCCGATTTTTTTATAAAGGAAATAAACTGGTATTTTGAAAATATTAACGTTTTGTGATAATAATGAAAATTGACGAGAAGATAGAAAACACGAGGAAACCAGGTTCAGGTTTTTGATGTTAAAAATCCATGATACTTGATCTTGAAGGAAGAAAATCAGTTGTGGAATTTAATACTTGGTGTAAAACTTTTATATTTTAAAATAATAATATTATGTTTTATATCGTATATGACACTCAACACCAAGCTTAAATGGCCCATGAAATATATTATATAAATATGATCATTATAACTTATTCATTGAATTAGAAAAAATAAATAGGATTAACCACATTATGAAATATATATATATAAGGTTCCAAATCAATACCGATTTTTTTATTAATTCTTATGAAATAAACACACAATTTTTAATAAAGTAATTTTATGATTCAAAATATGTTTTCTTAACAACTTGATTTTTATTATTTTTTATACATAGATAATATAATAATTTATTCTACATTTAGTAATTTTATTTTATAAAAATCATATCAAATTTTAAATTATAATATCAAAATTAAATTAGGGTGAAATTTTTGGATTTCTCTGAAATGATTGATTTTATAGTAAATAGTGAAAATTAACGATTTTTCAAATAGTGTCATTTATTTTAATTAAATAAAATAATTTAAAAGCCCTATTGTATTTTTTATTTGGTATTAAAGTTAAATATTAATAATTTTATTTAATTAATTTCATTTTAAACTAGAATTTTCATGATTTTGGTGAATGTTTATATTTATGCCAAAAAAAATTATTTTCTGAAATTCATTTTTAAGTGCATAATGTTTTTCAATTTTAATAAACCCTAATGATTAATGATTTAAATTATATTTATAAATTTTATATATCCATATGAATTTAAATTCATATAATGAATACTACCAGTTATATAGTTAATATAAAATCATCTTTTCTAGGAAAAATGAATTTTCCTAAAAACCGTATTTCATCAAGTTTTTCACACATATTTTAAAATTAATTTTAAAAAAAATAAAAAAAAATATATTAAAAAATAAAATTAAATTTTTAAATAAAAATTTAAAAATTATCTAACAGTTAATTTTTGAAAATATTATACAAATATTAATTTATTGATGAATAGTGAAAAAATATAGAATTTATGGAAAAATGCCTTTTCGTTTAAAGTATTTAAAAAGTACCATTTTGGTTTAAAATTATTTAAAAGTGAAATTAAATAAATTATATTGTTATTAATATAATTTATTTCATTTTACTCAATTCAATATTTAATTTTTATATAAAAACTTTCTATACTTATGAATACTTTTTCTTTGGAAAATCAATTTTTCATCACGTATGTGGGTTTAATATTAAATTAAATTCTACTAGTTATTTGAATTAAATATCATAAAATTGATTAAATATTTGTAATAATAGTAATTAATATTATTTAATAATTTAAACTTAATATTTGGTCAAAAATAATAGTAATAACAGCAACAATTAATTACTAAAGTTAGGGTTCAAACAGGTTTGTCGGAGGTTAAATTAAATAGATATGGATTAAAATGATCTAAAAACATTTATAGTTTATATTTTATGGAAATATTTTGAAATTATATCATATTATTTTCATGAATGTTCCATTTTGGATCCTTTTTTTCAAGAAAGTGACATGAAATTATTGTAAAACTTTGAAAAAATACAAGTGTGCCTCTCACCTAAATTATAAAAAGGCACCTCCTCTTATCTTTTATTCACACATAAAATCATTTTGATTCATAAAATACCCATAAAAATTCCTTAAATATATCCTCATGACCTTGAACCCATTTTGGGATCATAAAACCATTCTATTAATTTTTTAGGTGTAAACCTAAATATATTTTCTGAATAAGAGGTATCATTCTTAACTGAGTGTTTTTTGTTTTATTTATTCTTCCACCACATTCAAATATTATTAATCTAGAATTAAATAATAATAATATATTACATATAATTATATATTATTATGATATTTTAATAAACTATTTTCATCTCATCTTCTATCAAATGGGAAATGAAACTACCAATCATGTGTGTGGTGGATTACCGCCTCACGAACCAATGTAATTCATTTTTCATCACCACCTCCCACAAATGAATATAATGATGGATTTAATGTATATATATATATAATTTATAAAATAATTAAACTTATATAATTATAATATCATTTGTAAATTTTTACCTTCCAACCCATTAAAAAATGATAACGTCACTCGTGTGTATGTGTGGACTACCGCCTCTACGAAGCGATGTTATTTGTTTTTTGTTTCAAATTTAAATGGATGGTAATAAGGATACATTAATGAATATATATGGTATATATTTTATTATAATTATTTTTTAAAGTTGATTTAATATTTATATTTCTTTCATTCCATCCATTGAGAAAATGGAAACAGTGTTTATGCGTACGTATGGCATATTGTCTCTATAAACAGTGTAATTCATTTTTCTATATATAACTTTTATGGATGGATCTAATTTTTTATGTAATGAATATATATGATATTTATATAATGATTAGAATTTTTAAGATGATGGAATCCCAATAAAATTACATAGACTAAAACTACCAAACCAAAACATATATGAAAAATAAAGTATTTATTACCCGAAATAATGATTTTAAAAAGAAATTGTTAATAAATGGGTGATAAAAGGATATTAGTGAATCATATATGGTATGATATATATGAGTTTGGTTTTCAAATATATGTTTAATTAACCTATATTTATTATATATGAGGTTCAAATATTTATGAAGTAATTCAAAGATAAGGTGATGAATTTTCATCTCACTTTTGTTTTAATTAAATTCATTTTATGCTTCAAAATACGTTTACTTCAAAAAAAATTAATATTTTTTTTGCACTAATAATATAAAAAATTTATTCCAAATTTTTTAATTTTATTTAATAAAAAATATAGTTTTTGAAATAATCATATTAAAATTAACTTAGGGTGAAATTTTGGGATTTTTTTGAAATGATTGATTTTTCAGTGAATAGTGAAAATTTTCGATTTTTAAAATACTTTCATTTATTTTCATTAAATAAATTAATTTAAAATTCCAATTATATTTTTTATTTTGTATTAAAATTAAAAATTAATAATTTTATTTATAATAATATTATTAATTTCATTTAAATCATCAATTCTCATGATTTTGGTGCAATTTTGTTTTTATGCTTAAAAACTCTTATTTTCTAAAACTCATTTTTAAATGCATAACATTTCTCCATTTTAATAAATCATAATTAGGAATTATTTAAATGAAATTAATATTATATATATACATATGAATTTAAATTCATATAATGAATATCACTAATCATATAGTTAATGTAATATCTGTTTTACCTTAAAAAATGCATTTTCCTGAAAACCGTATTTTGTCACGTTTTTCATAATTATTTTAAAATTAATTTTTTGCACTTTTATAAAATTTATTTTATAAAATTAAATTAATTTTTTAAATCATCATATCAAAATTATCTTACAACTAATTTTTGATAATTTTCTGAAAAGATTAATTTTTTGATGAATAGTGAAAAAAATGATTTTTATTGAAAACTGCTTTTTCATTTAAATTTTTTAAAAAGATAAATTTTGTTTTAAAATGGTTTTAAAAAAATATATATCAATAATATTATATTATTATTATTAAATTTTATTTCATTCTAATCAATTTCATGTTACATTTTGATATAAAAACTTTTTATACATGGGAAAACGTTTTCTTTGGAAACCCAAATTTTCATCACATTTATGGGTTTTATTTTATATTAAATTATACCACTTATATGAATTGAATTTGGTAAAATTTATTTCATATATTTAAATAAAATAGTAAATATTATTTAGTAATTTTAAATTAATTTTTGGTCAAAATTAATAGTAAAAATGATACAAATTAATTACCATGGTTAAGATTAAAACAGGTTTTCTAGGGCTTAAAATAAAGAGATAAAGATAAAAATGACATATAAAAATGTATAATTTATATATAATGGATATATTTAAACCTTATATCATATAATATTTTTTAATGGTCCATTATTTATCCTTTTCTCAAAGAAAGTGTCATGGGAATATTGTAAAACTTTAAACATTTATAAGTGTGCCACTCAACTCAATTATAAAAGGGAACATTCTCTTCTCTTTTCTTCACATGTAAAAATAATTTTTTCATAAAATAACTACACAAATACCTTACTTAATTATATATCCATGAAATATATCCCCTTTTTTATCATAAAACCATTCTTGGAAGTATTTAGGTTTAAACCTAAAATGATTGTCTGACTAAGAGGTATCGTTTTTAACTGGGTGTTTTTTGTTTTATTTCATAGTCCAACTAATTAAAATATTATTCAAATATGATGAAAAATTAACACTATTATGTTCCATGTATTTATATTATATTATTATAATATCATAACATATATATATGTCCTCCTACATCAAATGGGAAATGAAGTCATCGATCGTGTGTACGACTGACTACCATCTCACGAACTGATGTAATTTGTTTTCCATCACCACTTATCATGAATGTATATAATGATAGAATTAATGTGTATATATGATATTTATGAAATAATTATAATTATTTAATTCTAATATCATATATAACTTTTTACCTTCCAACCCATTTCAAAATGATAATGTCACTCGTGCATACGTGTGGACCACCACCTCCACGAATCGATGTGATTATTTTCCATTTAAAATTAACATGGATGGTAATAAGGATATATTTCATGAATATATATGTTATATATAATATGATAATGTTTATTTAAATTTTATTTAATATTTAACTTTCTTTTATTCCTTCCATTCAAAAAATGGAAACAACATTCATGTATACATACGGCTTGATGTCTTTATGAATGATATAATTAAGTTTTCTATATATAAATTTTATGGATGACTATAAATATGTATATAATTAATATATATGATATTTATATCATTATTAAAATTATTTATATTATTTAACCATAATCAAATTAAAAGGTCCAAAACTACCAAACCAAAACATACATAAAAACAAAATAGTTATTACTTGAAACAATGATTTTAACAAAGAATTGTTAATAAACGGGTGATAAAAAGTTATAAATCATATATGGTATGATTTATATACTTATGGGTATGGAATATATATATATATAATAAACCTATATTTATTATAAAATTGGTTCCAAAATATATGAAGTAATTCAACGCTGAGGTAATGGATTTTCATCTCACTTTTATTTTTGTGGGACACAAGTCATAGTCACCACTTGTTTATTTTGTGTGGGGTATATACAACCCATGAATTTATTTTTTTATTATCATCATTCAAATTATCTGTTATAAAAATACATATATTTATATTTCTTTCAATGGTATAAAATTCAAAAGATACCAAAGTAGTTAGGGTTTTATGTTACAATCTCATTATTTATCAGAATTGTTAATGATTAAATTTATAATGATGAAATGTCATGATTTATCTCTCAAGAAACTCATAAATTTTATTCTCATTTTTTTATATATTTAAATTAAATTTTTTACATTAATTTTTATCTCTTTATGTACTCAAGATACCAAAAGAATTTTTTTAGGGAAACTAACTTTATTTCTCACTTTGGTCGAAAATCATTTCTCTTCTATGTCCATGTTTTCTAAAACTATTTTCAATAATTTTTTACTATTCTAAATATTATTTAAAGTCATTTTTACTAATGTTTTACTTTTTAGTAAATTTTTTAAAATTAATATTCTTTTCATTTTTTGAATGAGTTACTTTTGAATTTTTACTAAAAATGTGAAAGGAACCTTTATTTTAACATGTACAACATGAATAGTATTTTATTTAATAATAAACACTCAATAATATAAATATTACATTAATAGTTCCCATATTTATTTTAAAATAAATTTTTTATTTAATATTTTGGAAATGTTTAGATTTTAAAAAATATATTTTCAAATTGGAAAGGGTATTTTTTGGAATGTTTTTAATGATATTTTAGGGGTATTTATATTCATCAATGACAACAATCCTTGATTATACTTATGATATTTTGGGTATATGATAAAATTTTACCATATTTATTCTTTATATCAATGGTTTATGATTGTGATTACAAGATTTTTGTAAAACATTCTTTTTTTTCACAGGATATTCTTATAAAACCCATTTCTTTTCCATAGGTTACGCTATGATGAAATGTTTATGAAACCAATTTCTTTTCTATGGTTTATGTTATGATGAATGTTTTATGATATTTTTTCACACATAAGTATTATTTTTATTATGTAATGGTTGGTCCCATAATTATATCTCTCTCTAATTCATTGGGTAATGATTAATGTTCTATGAGCTTAAAGGGTACATGGGAGGTTATCCCAAGCCCAAAAAGAGCACACTAGAGGTTATCCCAATCTCAAAAGAGGGTATAAAGTAGGTTCTCCCAATCCAAAAATAGAGTACACTAGAGTTTATCTAAAGAAAAAAATAGGGTATATGGGAGGTTATCCCAAGCCTGAAATGGGGTATACAGTCTTAGTCCACCTAGGACTCTGTCAAAAGTTTGATTGTCTACACAAGACATGACATGTGTGGGAAAAGCTTGTGCAGGGGTGAGTATAAAAATGCTCAGTAGGAAACCCTAAAACCAAAAAGAATACAGAAAAGGAAATTAAAGTCACATCTACACAGGTATATGTCAACAGCACATATAACAATAATATCTAAATATATTTAAAAAAGACACATAGTCTAGAGGTAAGTCACAACCAAGTATAACAACCTAGGATTCCAGCTCTAAGATTTTATAAATCACTCTTCTTGGATAACACACTCCTAAGTCTGATAGCACTGATGACATTTATCCAAGACATACTACTCATCGGGTCTCATCATAAGAATTAACATGTTGATAGTCCAAAGAGAATACAATACACAGATGAGGAACACTACTAGGGCCATGGTTGATACTAACAACTCAATCTGGATTAACCTGCTAAATCAAGGATCGACGCCCACATAGTGTTGGTCACAAAGATACCAATAACTCTACCTAGTGTATGAATAGGAATAGAGGATCTCACTACAGGACTCTCGGAGGGATTCTAACAATTCTATCTAAGAATTCCTGCTGAATTGATCATAGTCCTATGAGTAGAAGATGATTCCATACTAACCTTTAGTGAAAGGATAAGGAGAATGGTCCCCAATGAAACTTTTCCAAGATATGGAGGATAAGAGATCCAAGCCATGTATAAAAGAGTACACGGTGTATAGTAGGGGTCACACACTGTGTCCCTTGACCCCGGATCCTATCCTTGTAAATGGATCTTATCATCAAGTTGTGTCCATGTAGTATAGAAGATTACATGGCATGTAGAGGGGAAACACATCATGTCCATGTACCCCGGGTCCCGCCCATGTACTCCAGCCATGTGTTAGTACATGGCGTCATCCCATGTACCCATGCCCATGCACTCATACATAGGTTAGCTCATGTACAAGGTCCAGGTTGTGTCGTGTGGGGGAGTACATGCCTTGTAGGAAACTTGTGTACTCCACCTCATTTTTATATACTTCCCAACGTACATTCTGAGTTATCTAAGGGGTACTACATGCCATGTATCCAATAACTACACATTGTGTGCATTAGGTTTTTTCATAAACCCTTCTTCTTCCTCCCGCTTTCACCTGTGTCGTCGTTGCCTTGAAATATGGCTCCAATATTGTTGAAAATCATAGATCTACCCTCGATGAATCATGTTATGTCCATTCACTGGAATCTAGGCTTCAAATCTATTGGGAAAATATATTCTATTCATATGAATCGTCGTTTTTACATCCCGCTCAAAATTGGGAGTTTCCAAACTAGTCTGATTCGTTCACCACTATCCTCATCGCACCTCTATTACATCATACTAATTTTGGATCTATAATCTCATATTTTTTTCACCACCAAACATGTGTGAAATGATTTATTCATCGCTAAAGTGTTGAACCGTTGGACAAATAAAGAATGCATGCGATGAATGGAGAAATATGGGAGAAAATCATTAAACACATAAAATTGGAATAATCCTTAGATGTGTTTGGTTATCCCTAATTAATTACCATTTGAATGATGAATTAAGAAAAAAACAAATAAACAAATCCCAAATTAAAATCCCCTCAATATAAATCCATCCCGCATAACCATCGAACTGTGGATCAATCTGTTCATTGATTAATTCGCATTCATCATAGAAATAAATAATGGATAAGAAAATCCAAATAAAACAAATTCCCTACCTCAATTAATATTGATCACCAATGTATAATGAAGTTGTATAATGTTCATTGGTGAGATCCTTTGAATCTAAGGTGCATCGATCATCGATCCACGATCTTGTCGTCATCCCCAGAGAATTCCTCCAACATTCTCTCAACGTATCTCCAACAGATCCAGGGTTATGCGGATAACCATGTGATTTCTCCATAATATTATATTTAAATACAAACTAATCATTTCATCAACTAAAAAATTAAAATAATTTAATTTAATTATTTTATTAATTTCTGCCCCTACGATGACTTTTCTACAAATAACTCTCACCAACTAATGTTAAGTCGTGCCTAGGGTAAACCCCGCATTTTGAACTCAATGGTTCCCTCATATTTCTGATCTGGGAACCTATTTAGAATGTAGTCCACTTTTTTAGTAAAATTGTGTGTGCGTGCTATTTAATATATTTAATTTATTTCAAATATTTATTCTGGGAACATCGGGCCTCAAAATTACACGTCGTCTCAATGTCTGGTCTCAAAAATAATCCATATAATATCCAAAAATAATACATGGAAAATACAATACAATAAATTCTCCTAGCCTTGGGAATTTGTGTCCCAGAAAATCCAAAATAAGGGCTACTCAAAAAGATGAGGGAACTAAGCATGAATCTAAGCCTCTCGCTCTCATGTTCTCTCTTAGAGATTCTTGTGCTGCCACCAGATACGCACTAAAGTAATTTATTTCCCATGAAGTATCCTCTCATGTTTATCCTTGACTTCTAATGAGTACTCATAAAAGGTCACTCTATCTTTTATGTCCATCTCTCCCTAATCAATGACATTCTATGGGTCATACACATACCTCCCCAGATATGACATGTGGAAGACTTTGTGTACCCAGTCTGACTACAGAGGTAGATCTAAGAGGTATGCCACCACAATAACTCTAAATAGTATCTATAAAGGGCCAATGAACCTTGCAGATATCTTGATTCCTCGACCAAATATATCTAATCCATGTCAAGGTGAAACCCATAAGAACACATGGTATCCTTTATTGAACTCCAAAGGACTTTGTTGCATGTTATCATAAGACTTATAATGGCCATGTTCAATCTTCATCCACTCTTGGATTATCAACACCTTCGCTATTATAGATCTCACCAACTCTGATACCATGAGCACCGAATCTCCAGGGACAGTCTTTAAAAGTATTCACCTATAGGGTATCCAATAAAAAGCCTCAAATTGTGTCATACTGATGTTAGAATGGTAGCTATTTTTGTACGCAAACTCCACCAGTGATAAATGATCCTTCCAACCAACATGAATGGTCACAACATGTCCTCCAGAACCTAAATAGCCCACTCAATATGTCCATCGGTTTGGGGGTGAAACGTCATGCTCAAGCATAATTGGGTCCCAAATACCTCCTATAATCCCTTCCAAAACTGGGATTTGAAGTGAGAATCACAATCAGAAATGATCGTTGATGTAACTCCATTGAGTTATAATATCTCTTGCATGTAGAGTCGTCTCAAGCTCTCTACTGAACTTTTCTCTTGTATATCTAGGAAGTGGGATGACTTGGTGAGTCGGTCTATGATCACCCAAATGGAATCGTTTCCCTAGGACATATGTGGTAAGACCATCACAAATTTTATATATATCCCATCCCACATTCATTCTCTCACCTAAAAGGGTTGAGCTGAACCCACTAGAACTTGGTGCTCAGCCTTCACTTACTAACAAGTAAGGCATCGAGAGACAAAATTTACAAATCCTTTATTCATCCCTGGCCACCAAAACTGATGTCGGAGGTCTTGGTATATATTTTACACACCTAGATATATTGTAAAATGTGATGTATGAAACTCTCCCAGAACCTCCTCCCACAATGTTAGTGGAACTATCATGTGTCCTATGAAAAGAATGATGTGTTCCTCACCTTTGGAGAATACATTGTCAACATGACCTATGTATGTCAAAATGTGTAGGGTCTCATAGTCAGTATCCCCTAGATATGCCTCCCTAACTCACTGAAATATCATAGGGGTGACAACCATCAACTAGAGGTAAGCTTCTCCATCTCCATCCAGAAAGGATAACTATAACGAGACCAAATTCTCTGACCCCTCATTCAACAACTTCGAATAAGATCTCCTGCTGAGAGAATCTACTACCATGTTCCCCTTCCTAGAAGTATAGAAAATTTAAAATTCATAGTCTTGGAGGAACTCTAGTCATTGACACTATCTCAAGTTGAAATTATTCTTATATAAGATATACTTGAGACTCTTGTGATCATTGTAGATGATAAATTACTTGCTAATCAGGTAGTGTCTCTACATCTTCAAAGAGAATACTACCACTACTAGCTCAAGATCATGGGTTATTTACTTAAACTCATGTGGTCTAAAATGGAATTAACCAAATGAAATCTAAACTTTCCTATGAATTAGAACCCAACCAATCCTAGTTCCTAATGCATAATAGAACACTAAGTACTTGACACCCTCCTATGGAAATTACAAGATGGGAGTGCTCATGAAACTCCACCTCAATTGTTGAAAATCCTACTGAAACCTCTCTATTAAAACAAAAGGCTTCCCCTTTTGAGTCAAATCCATAATGGGTGATTATATTCTGGAGATATCATGTATAAATATCTAGTAATATCCTACCAACCTAAGGAAGCTCTGCACCTTTGTCACACTCTTGGGTGGCTCTCTAACTAACACTGCCTTTACCTTGATCAGGTCCACTTCCACTCCATCCATTAAGATAACAAGTCCCAAAAAGTGGACCACCTATATCTAGAACTAGAACTTTGAGAATTTTCCATATATCTGGTTCTCTTAGAGTACATTCAAAACTATACTTGAGTGTCTTGCATGCTTCTGCTCAAACACTGAGTACACATGGATATTGTTGATGAAAACTAACATGAACTGGTCTAAGTAAGGATGAAATATGGGGTTCATGAGTCCCCTAAAAACTGATGGGGTGTTAGTCACACCAAAGGTCATCACCAAGTACTCATAATGACTATAGAGACATTTTAATGTCAAATTTGGTATATCCTTATCTCGTACTTGCAACAGGTGATAGCCTGATCTAAGGTCAACCTTCAAGAACCATTGTGACATTATCAACTAATCAGATAGTTCACAGATCCTTGCTATTGGATGTGTATTCTTCATGGTCACCTGGTTTATGTACCAGCATTCCACACACAACCTCAATTTCCCATCTTCTTTCTTGGAAAGAAAAATTTGGGTTGCCCAGGGTGAAACGCTGGGTTTAAAAAATCATTTCATTTGCAAGTCCTACAACTTCACCTTCAACTCATGAATCTTTGTGGGATCCATCAGATATGTTGGTGTAGATATTATTGTTTTCTTGGGGTGTAGATCAATGCATAAGTCTATCTCTTGGTGGGGAGGTAAACTTAGAACATATTTAGGGAATAAATCATCATACTCTACCACCACTGTAGAAAATTGAGATCTCATAACATACACTCCATCAAGGGTTAGGATAGTCAACTGATGAGTAATCAACCATACCCTCTTATGCATGAGTCCATAAATTGTTGTCTAAGTCTCATTTTCACTGATAAAGGAAAACCCAATTCCATCACTATGGACACACCACACCCTTCACCTAAAATACTCAATATGGGAATGTAATTTAGATAACCAATCCATATAAAGAATGATGTCATAAGGCCTCAATGCTGCATCCAAAAGATTCCAATATAAACTATCACCTCCAATAGTCAGGTCACACTGTTGGAACAAGTGTGTGATCACTGAGTCTTATCAAGTGTGAGTCTCCAAGTATAAGGGATAATCCAAAGGATTGACCAGAATCTCTAAGTCTCAAAAAAGATATGTGGAAAGAAAGGAATGAATTGAACCTATGTTTATAAGTACTATAGTTAAGGTAGAAAAGACATAGATCATACCATGAATCAGTCCTGGAGCCTCTGGGTCACAATCTTTGACCATATTCAGTTGTCCCTCCCATGTCCTCCAACTCCTTGAGCCTGGCATGGAACACCTAGGGGTTGTGGTAGTAATATGTCAAAGTGACAACCACTTCCTTCTTCCCTCCCAACTCTTATACCACATCTTCCGCCCTACGGACCTACCTGCTCCAGTTGTTGCCTCTACCTGAGTGGCTCATCCATGGTTTCTCTGTCAGTTGTATGGAAGTTTATAAAATCTTGTTCAAGATTTCCCCTTCCATCAAATGAGTAGCACCATCTCTCTCAAGGCTGACTGGACCCCCCTTGTGAGCTCTGAACAATGGATCCTCTATCCTGGGACCTCATCCTAAAACATCTCACATGTCTAGGTCCCTAATACTGATGTTCTATCCCTATTTCTGAGGTCTCTACACCTACTTTCCCACTTCTAACAACCACTGATTTTATTTTCTTATCCAAGAAACTCTCAATCACCAAAGCTTGCTCAAGAACCCTAGCATAGGTAAAAATGCACAGAGGGATAACATTGGATTGGATGTATCTATGCAGACCTCGCTCAAAGGTCTAAGACCTGAATAAATGATCTATAACCATATCCATAAAGTACCTAGAGAGGTTGGTAAACCTCGATTAATACTTAGATATTATCATGCTACCCTGTTGGAGCTGTAGAAGCACCTGGATACATATAGCCCTCAGTGTAGTTGGTGAGAACTCCTCTCCGAACAGGCACTCAAACTCTATCCATGAAATATTTTCTTTATAGTGAGACTGGGTAACCAAAACCCACCATCACCCTATAGATCCATAAAGAAGGATCACTTCCAAGACCACTATCTGATCTGTTGGTGTCTGAACTAGACAAAAAAACTTAGGTCATCACCTCAAGTCGGTCCTTATCCACCTATGGGTTGGGCTCACCTTGAAACCTAAGGGATCTCTGCCATTGAAAATCATAAAGTACTCTCATTCTGAACACCTCATCTACTGATATTTCAGGTGCCACATTATGCTCTATAGGTAGTAGTATGGTTGGTGCACCACCTAAAGATAACATCTTGGGAACTGGTCCCTTTATCAACACCTAATCCCTAAGGGGTCATCCTCATGATTATCATGATGAATCCTAGTTGGAATACATCATAAAGGCATCCTAAATCAAACAAGATGTACAATGGTAAATAAGTATATCTGGAGAACTAATTCGATAAGGATATGGAAACCACAACTCACTCTTATATGATGCATGTACCATTGTTTTCCTTGCAACCAATATTCTCATATATCGAGTCAAAAAGGAGGTGATTAGAGTCCTGGTGTATGGATACATAATTTGTCGCACCAACACTGGATTACCTAACCTAAAATATGAACTCAAAACTCTTAACACTATTTCCCCAAACCAATCCCACTTACTGATGGTCCTAAAGTAGAACCTACGTGCTCTGATACCACTTTTTCATGACCCGTCCTAATGGGGCCCATGTCGCAACTCCCCAAACCTGCCTCTAATAGTCCAGGGGCTAGTGACTAGCACTGAGAAGGAATATGATTAACATGGGAGGCCTTATCCTAAGTACCTATAAACACGCACACATCTCCAAGCCCATACAATGCTGAAATGTAAAAACAAATAAATAATCATGCATGTATGAATTTAAATACAGTAACCAGAGTACGATAGGAAGTAAAAGAATATGAAAAGATCCAAATACAATCCCCCCACAAATAGTATAAAAACACAAGTCCAACCTAAAGGTAGGTACTGGGACTGCTAAAAAAAATCCATAGGAAAAACCCTCTATCTTTCTGGTCTCACTAAGAATCATCTGGTCCTGGTCCGCCTAGGACTTTTTCAAAAGGTCAATCATATGCACAAGACATGACACATGTTAGTAAATCCTGTGTATGGATGAGTTTAATAATACTCAGTAGGACACCCTGAAACCACAAAGCATACAGTAAAGGAAATTACATTCATATCTACACAGGTATATGCCTACAACACATATAATAAGAATATACACATATACTCAACAAAGACACATAGTATAGAGGTAAGTCACAAACATAGTATACCATCCTAGGATTCTGGCTCAAAGTTTCCAAAAAGCACTCATCTGAGATAACACACTCCTGAATCTGATAGCACTGATGATGTTTTTCTGAGAGGTACTACTCATCATGTCTCGATATGAGAATAAACATGATGATAGTCTGAACAGAATTCAATACATAGATGAGGATCACTTCTAGGGCCATGGGTGATACCAATAACTCAATTTATTTTAAACCACTAAGTATAGTATCGATGACTGCATATTTTTGGTCACAACGATACCAAGAACTCCACCTAGGGAAAGAAGATGAATAAAGGATCGCACTCCGGGTTTCTTAGAGGGTTTCTAATGACTCTATCCAAGAAGGCCTACTAAAGGGATCATATTCCTAGGATTAGGAGAAAATTCCATATCAAAATATAGGTAAAGGATAAGGAGGAAACCCTCAACCAAACTTTTCCAAGATACAAAGGACAAGAGATCCAATCCATGTATAAAAGAGTGCATAACATGTAGTATGGGTCACACATCGTGTCCCTTGATCTCGGGTCCCGCCCGCGTAAACGACCCATGTCATCAAGTCACGTTCATGTAGTATAGAAAGAGTACACGGTGTGTAGAGGGGTCACACATCATTCCCTATACCATGATCCTCATCCGTGTACTCCATCCATGTGTGAGTACACGGCGTCAGCCCATATACACATGTCGGCGTACCAGTACATGGAGTAGACCATGTACAATGTCTAATATATGTTTTGTGGGGGAGTATGTGCCATGTAGGCAACCCATGTATGCAACCCCATGTATATGTACTTCATAAAGTACACATTGATTCATCCAAGTGGTACTACACTCCATGTAGTCAGGGACTACATATTGTGTGCATCGAGTTTTTTCAGAAACCCTTCTTATTCATCCCTCTCATGCTCATGCCACCACCGCCTTGAAATTAAGCTCCAATCACACTCTACCTCGGATGAAACCTGTTATGGCCATTCTCTAGAACCCAGGCTTTAAATCCATTCAAAAAACGGATTTTGTTCATATCAATCATCATTCATATGTCCTAATCAAAATTGGGGGTTTCCAAATAGGTCTGATTCATTTACTGCTAACACCATAGAACCTTAGTTACATCATACCAAGTCTGGATATAAAATCTCATATCATTTCACCAAGAAATGTGTGCTCAATGATCGATTCATCGATAAAGCATCGAACCAGAATACAAACAAAAAATACTTGTGATGAACAGATAAATATGGTAGAAAACCATGAAACATGGAAAATAGGAATGAACCTTGTCTATGTTCTATTATCCTTGATTCATTTCTATTAGAATTACAAATGAAGAAACAAACAAATAAACAACTCCCAAAGTAAAATACCCACAAAATAAACCCACCCAACATAATGATTGAACCGTTGATCAATCTATTTGGTGATTGATTCATGATTTTCATAGAAATAAACAAAAGGGAATAAAATATAAATAAAACACATGCCTTACATCGATTCAGATTGATCGCTAATGAATAACGAAGTTTCATCATATTTGTTGGTGAGATCCTTTGAATTTGAGGTGTGTTGATCATCGATCCACTATCTCATCGTCATCCACCGGAGATAATTCCTCCACCATTCTCTCAATAGATCTCCAAAGTATATGGGGTTATGTGTATAAACCTAGGAGTTCTCCATAATAGTCTATTTAAAGACTAAAAAATCACTGCATCAACAAAATGAATTAAAATAATTTATTTTATTATTTTATTCATTTCTACTCCTGTGATGACTTTTCTAAAAATGACCAGCACTGACTAATGATAAGTCTCGCCTAGGGTAAAACATGCATTTTGAACTCAATGGTGCCTTCAGATTTCTGATTTGGGAACCAATTTAGAAGTTATTCCACTTTTTTCATGAAAACTATGCATGTGTGATATTTAATATATTTAATATATTTTAAACATTTATTTCGGGTACACCAAGCCTCATAATCGCATGTCATCTTAGCACCTGGTCTCAAAAATAATCCATATAATATCCAAAAATAATACACAAAAAATATGATACATTATAGATACCATTTTTGTTATTTATCCAAATGGTTTATGATTAGTTTTACTAGGGATTTACTATGTTGATACCATTCATTTTACTCTATATGGTTTATGATTATGTTTATTGATTGGAAAAAGTATTTACATTTCATATTCTTTTTTAAATATTAATTTTTATATGCATTATGTTTCACCCATTTCATATGAAGAATTCATTGGACTTAATAAGTGATGGGTGGGGCCCACTATAGCCCCTCAATGCATTGGTAGGTCTCATGAGACAAATTATATTGGGTTTTGGCCAAGGCCTTACCCATTTATATAGATATCTGGGAAAATTTCCTCTATGGAATTTTATTCCTTGGAACAAGGCCTCGACATTATGTTTTAGATGTCCAGCATTATGAATTCAAGCATTATGAATTCAGTTATTGATATTATAAGGGATTATTCAATTAGTTAGAATATACATGGTTAAATTTCAAGCTCATGTTATTATTTATATTTGATTATCCTTTATTTGTGACATATTATGATCGAGTTATTTATTAAATTGCATGTGTTTCAGTTATGTACCCTGCCATATCGATTATTCCTTATTTATTCATAACTTTTGTTGTATGCTTACCCTTACTGAGCATCTAATCTCAACCCTTTCTTATGTTTTATTTTCCCCAGGATATCAAGAAGTGTTTTCTGAATGATATTCATGGATACTCTCTGAGGAATAATTTTTTTCTCAAAAAAATTATTTTTTTATTTTATATTTTCAATTATAATAATAATTTCAAGTATGGATCTTTCTTTCCAATACTAAAAAATTATTCAGTCCTTTAGGATGTGATTCCTTGTATGTTATGACAATTTAATAAAGTTGAAATTGACTTTAGGCTACTAAGGTTGGGGTTTCTATAGTTGGTATTAGAGTAAGTTTATTAGAAATCTTTGGATATAGATTTAGGAAAACATAGATTAAGAAACATAACCCTATAATAGGATTTTAGGATAAGTATAGAAGAGAATCCTAAAGTTTTAGTAAGGAATATATTATTTAGTTTTTCTTAGAAAATACAACTCTATATAGATATTACAAGTGTATGTGGTTCTAGCATAGATTTAACTAGGTTTAATAACTCCAAAAAATGTAACATTTAGATTGACTCGATCGCCACCCAATGCATTATAATAGTCCTTAATGCGCATCTTATTTAACATTCCTAGGGGATATGATTAGGATAATAAAATTTTCATTTAAAACCATTATGAAGGAGTTGAAAATAAATATATCCCCAAAGAAATAATGTTTATGATTATGAGATTATCTATGCATAAATTTTTCAATTAATGTTAAGTTTTTCACTTGTTTTTGGATTATATATTATGTGATATAATGTTATAATCTAGTCTAGTGTATTCCATTATTTAGAAATATTTACTCATTAAAGGAATGGGAACCATATCAATTCATGAACTCCATGTAGGTATTTTCATCTTGAAAAAGATAATGGACTTGGATATAGAACTACATATAGAACTGATCAAATTATAACCATATTGGGGTAGCTGACTCAGGTTATGATTAATAACATTTTCCTTGTGGATCAACTTACTAGTACACCATGCGTTGTAATAATGTTAGACTATTTCATGTTTCATAAACCGCCATCATTTAATGGGGCAATAAATTCATTTTTAGTTGAGTAATGGATAAGTTCCTTAGAGAAGATCCGATATAAATGATAAAATTATAATCATATTAGGGCAGCTAACTCAGGTTATGAGTAATAACCCTTTCCATGTGTATTACCCTGGTGATCCACCATGAAGTGTAATAATGTTAGACCTTTTTCATGTGTTATAAACCTGCATCATTTAATGAGACTAAAAAACCATTTTTAGTTGAGTAATGGATAAGTTTCTTAGATAATATATTTCTTTCTTAGGGAAGTAGTGAAAGGGAAAAAAGTTTTCATGGAATTTTATCATCTCTTAGATGTTTTGGATAAATGGTGTTCATTAATTAAAAACACTAAGGATTAATAAGAAATATAAAATATAGAGTGAAAGGATTTCAAGGAACTATTATTGGAAAAATATTTTCCTTGTGAGCAACGAGCGGATATGGAAATAAAATTATAGAGTTTAAGATAGAAAGAAGAGGAAAATGTTTCCAAGTATGAATTCAAATTTATAAGGTTATTAAGGCATGTTTTAGACTATGTACATAATCCAAAGAGAAATATTGATCGTTTCTTTTATGGTATTAATCCAATCCTCCAAAGGGAACTAGTCTCCCAAACTTTCTCATCATATGAGTATATAGTATCATGTGCTATCAAGGAAGATAAATAATTATCCAACTCTTATGGCTTCAAAAGGAAATAAGAGAAGTAGAGGACATTGGAGAAGAATATTGATAAATAGAAGAATAAAAAGAAGTATTTTCTAACATGTGATACTTATGGAAGGAAACACCTCGGTATATGCTTAAAAGAAAAAGGAGTTTCCTTAAAATGTGGAGAAAAAGAAAATTATGCTTATGATTTCAAGGGAAAGAATAAAAATTAATGTGAAATTATTCCACTATAAGGATATGGGGAAATATTTAAATGAATTCCCTAAGAATAAAGTAAAAATACCAAAAATGAGTTAAGGGTTTAAGGTCAAGCTTATGTTATTACTACATTTGGAGTGTAATGATTAATTTTCTTATATTTGAATTTAAGAATTGTGTTATAGGAGTATTTTAATTAATTATATTTTGGTTATGATGATTATTAAATGTATAAGGATTGTACTGAAGTATTATTTCAATAATTATTTGAGATAATATGTTGAATGGTATCGGTGACCAGGAAAATTGATTCTGTAGAAAGTTGAACTTCTTAGAAAACAAATTATTGAGGGATTATAACCCTTAATATGTTCCTAATGTTGAGATAATAATGATAAAGTGGTTTTTATGAGGGTATTTGTAACCTTTAAGGTTTATCCAATCTTTGATGTTGAGTAATTATAGGCTATTAAAATTTGGTAACATTATAGTAATTATATTAATATGGTTTTATAAAAAGTATAACTCATATGTTGGGTGACAACCTATCACATCTAGCAAGTTCATGAGGCTTTAACCCACAACCTAAAGATGATAAGGGTTTAGCACCTACCAATAAACTATGTGATATCCTGGATAATATTTCATTGTTTTTAGTTATATTATTTTATGGATAAATATTAATATTGAACTAGTGGTGTTACTATTAAGTATTATAGATTAATAAATTATGATAACCCAATTGGTGTTTGAAAATATTTATAAATATATAGAGAGACTTTTCACTCTTTATGGATCTTATATTCTATTAAAAGTTAATTTTAGTTCTTCAGGAATAAAAATTTAATCTAGGATATTCATTTTTTAGTGACTCAGGTTTGTCTCTATCATACTTTGGAATATTTCTACCTATAATTCTAGTAGTAGGCGTTGAAATAGCATGCGATTCTATGGCCCGGTGTGCCCAAAATAAATTTTATAAAAATATTAAGTATTTTTATACTATGAACATGGTGGAAAAGGATTATATCTAAAAAGGTATCTTGGATTATAAATATGAGGCCACTATTATGTCTAGATCATTTTGTTTACCCTGGGTGGGGTATAAGTTTTGCAAGCATAGGCCCTCTATGGAAAAAAAGTTATGGAGGGCACTTCTTTAAATAAATAAATTAAATTTATTTTCAACATCGGATCGAATAACTTCTGAATAGAGACTCTGGGTGAATTTCTAAGACTTTGGTTGAGTCTGGAATGTTTTTTTTACCATATAAACGATATAATTTTAGTCGGCACAGGGCATTGGGTCGGAGGCGAGTCGTTGGCGATATGTTAAGTGGATATTTTTTTTATTAAAAATAAAACAAATATTTTCCTTCCTCTCCCTCACTATGTTGGTGTGAAAATAAGCCCCTTACCCATATTTTATGTATGATAAAACCAAATAGGATTCATTATCAGCTGTTTTTTATGTCGATCATCACCAGATCGGGAATCAGCATGTCGCAGAAGTCGTTCTGCACCCGAAGCTTCAATGTTTCACTTGTGAGGTAGGCAATTTCAGTTTTAAGAATGTTCCCCTCCTTTTTGATTTTAATTACTAATAAACCTTATATTTGAGATTATATAAGTGTATATTGGAATATGAGGATCCTAGATCTAGTTTCAAATTAGAATTTGGAGCACTGGGGTGCTCCTAGTGGTTTACGGAAGGTTTTCCGATGGGTGGCGGCTCTGGCGATGGTGGTCTGACCGTGGGGTGGGGGTGTCTCAATGAGGATGGGTGTGTGGTGGTGTGGGTAACTACAAGGTGGTGGTCTGGCCATCTAGGGAGAACCATCAGTGGTGGCGGTTGGGCCAGCTGGAGCAGTCCATCCAAGGCAGGGGTGGACCGGCCAATGCGGGCTGGTCCAGCCAGAATGGGCTGGGGGTTCTTTAACCCCCCATAGTTTGCAAAATGGGTGTTTTATTTGTGATAAATCTATAGAAACATGACTCTCTCATCAATACGGACCCTTTTAGACTAGTTTGGGAATTTAAATAATCATGTTCGTGGCGCAGGGCCACAAAAAGTTGAAATAATAATATTTTATTATTATTCAACTTCGACCCGTCATAACTTCTGTATGGAGTGTCCGATTAACGTACCATCAGTGGTGTTGTGACCCTAATGGTAAGGTGGAAGTTTTTAGATAAATTTTAGGTTTTAAATCCTAAATTAGGGTGTCGGCCTCATGAGGCTTGTTTTTTGGCATTTATGGTGAAATGTGACTTTTTTACCAGGTGTTTGTTTTAGACATACGAATAGCCTATCCCATGTGTTTTTTTGAGAGGATCTCAATAGTGTGACCCATTTGATGTGTTCTAAGATCAATATTTGGTACCCAAGTGACTTGTTTGGGCTTTTTGTATTGAATAGTTCCCTTTTCACTGGTTATCTATTTTGGGTGATTAAATAGCCAATCTTCTATGTTTTCAGCATAGAACACGATGGTGGTCACGGTTTGGGCATTGGAGATGCGAAGTGAGGCAATGTTATGGGTTGTTTGGTTTATCGATGTTTAGACTAGCAGCAGTCGAATGAACTCCCTTAGTATGTGCCTTTGAGGGTTTGCGTGGTATTATGTCCTTGGTATAGGATTGTAATCCCCTCGATAGGATGAACTATTTAGAGTTTTGGTATCCCTCCAGAGTGGTTGGGGTAGGATTCTCTAGCGTATCGTTTTCCCTAGATCGAGTTCTTATAATCATCATGACCAACACTATACCAGAAGCGCTCCTTTATTTAGTAGGATATCCCTGTAGGGTTTTTGGTATTGTTGGTTATACAATCCTCTACATAGCGGTCAGTTTCAGCGGGGTTTGGCATCATCGGGTATATGATCCCCTACTCAACAGATGATTTAAGTTGAGTTTATGGTATCATCAGGTGTATAGTCCCCTACTACATGAGTTATCCCAAATAGAGTGTGTGGTATCATTATGACCAAAATTACATAGGTAATGATCCTCTATCTGAGTGATATGATCTTCGGGATGTCATATTGGGTTGTGGTATCCCCCAGCGGATCCTAGGTGTGATCCTCTCTCTGATAGATCATGTGATGCTAATTAGGGTTGTGGAATCCCCTAGAATATCCTAGGACTGATCCCCTATCTGAGGAGTTGTGGTTTACGGTGTTCCAGTAGGGTTCTTGATGTCCCACTATTGGATCCAAGTAGGTATCCCCTATCTAAGGATTGAGATATGCTGAGTTGTAGCATGTCATGCTTTGTGGTGATATCTGATGAGCATGTTCTATTGGTTATGTGTTTGCTTAGAGACTTGAGTAGGAACCTTTCATTGGCTATGAGGTCAGACCCTCATGAGGATTGGTGCCTAAGATGATTATATCTAGATGATTTTTGGGTCTCCCTTATGGTGTTATCACATCTTCGATGACATGCCCTATGATTTGAGTTGACTAGTCATGTTTAGCCAAGGATGGTCTCGAGATAGAGTTTCTCTCTCGTTTGGGTTCCCTTTGGCTGGGATAATCAGACTATTTCCTTTCTATTTCTCCTTTTATTTTAGGGTTTTTGGGGTGCCTAGTGAGTGTCTTTATACTCACCCATTCATAGGATTTTCTTGCACATGTCTTGTGTATTTTTCAAACCACAGGCCTTTTGATGGAGTCCCTAGAGGGCCCAAAGTAGGTGGATCTTAGTGAGTTGAACTAACCATGGTTTTCACTAGATCTTTTCTGAAGAACTTATCGGTGGGTGTTTGATAGTTATCCCCTCCTTTAGATAAGTTTGGATGCTTTTTCATATTTTCTTTTGGTGGGCCCTATATTTTCCCTTTTTTTTAATTTTTTTGTACTCTAGTTGGGATAAATGTATGAATGAATTTAATTTCAGTTTATATATATAACTACTCTATTTCATGGAGGTGTATGTGGGTTCATGCATATAGGTACCATAGGATAAGTCCTCTCATGCATGAGATAGACAACTTGGCACTAGTCTCCATCCCCTGACCTATTGGGGGTGGGCTTAGGGAGTCGCAGTTTGATCCCCATTGGGTTGGGTCATGACATAGTAGTATTATAGTGGGTTCCACTTTGGGACCGTACTGTCATGAGCTTGGTTTGGGTTACATAGTGATAGTTTTATAGTGTTTTGATTTCAGATTTTAGGACAAGGACTCTAGAGTTGGTGTAGCGACTAACATATCCATTTAGCAAGACTCTAATAACATATATTTCAACTTTAACATTAGGACACTGGTTGTAATGAAATAATGGTAAATGCATCATATAGGATTGGGTTTTGGGTTTTTCATGTCCTTCTTGATTCACCTCCCTAGGTATAATTTTTGATCATGGTGTGTCTTGATTTTATTTTAGGATGACTCCATGATGACATCTAGATAGGAATTTATAGAAGGATTTTGGTGACGATCTTACCTGTGGTGAGGCTTCGGTGCAGGGAATGGGTTTTGAGGTTGGGCCTCTAGGTTGTCCTCCAGTTTATCCACCACCATTCGATAAGTTGGTTGTTATGATAGTGTAGGATAAGGATGCAGGTAGGTTGAGTGCATTGTACGAGTTCCAGAGGCAGCGACCTGTAAGGTTCCAGGTTGACCCATAACCACAGGTAGCTGATGAATGGCTTACTGTAGTCATGCATGTTTTCTGCCTGGTGAGGACACCTCCTGATTAGATGGTGTTCCTAGCGGTGATCATTTTTCATGGTACATTCGGGCACTAGTGGAGTCTTGTGATGCAGGCCCACAATGAGGAGATGCTTTCTTGGGAAATGTTTGAGCGGATCTTCAGGGAGGAGTTCTACCCAACCACGCTAAGGTTGGTGCATATTCAGGAGATTATGTAGCTTTGTTATGAGAGCAGAACCATGGAGGAGTACTCAGAAAGGTTTATATACCTATCACATTACTCCCTAGATATGGTTCAGGACCTATTATTTGGAGACCAGACTTTCAAGAAGGGCCTCCATGGAGATGTTCGAGCATGTGTGATATCCTTGTGCCTTCCCACCAATGATGGAGTGATAGAGTGGGCCTTGGTGGTGGAGAGATTTCTGGCCGAGCAGACTTCAATCGTCAGTTCTAGGCATGCGGGAGCTGAGACCTCAGCAGTTTGTTCAGTAGTTGGTATCCAACAGCATCCTCATAGGTCTGTACGTGTGTAACATTTCAAGAGGCAACCCCAAGATGGATGATCTTAGGCTCAGGGCTCATAGGACGGTTTTGGGTAGCTGTAGGAGAGGCGGTTTTATGCTTGTGATAGCCGAGGACATCTTGCTAGAGATTGTCCAACCTGTCATGTTATTGAGAGGGAGACGGTCGATAGACCTCCTTGTTAGAGGTAGTGTTTTAAGTAAAGAGGTCTGCAGGGCATAAGATGTGGTGGAGGAGAAGTTGTAGTAGTGGGAGGTGGCATGCGATATGAGTTTCTACCACCACAACCCCCAGGTGGTCCACACTAGGCTCAGGGAGATGGTGGATGGGGGTGGGGACAAATGTAGGCCATAGAGGACTTCAACCTAGAGGCACTGTAGATGGATAGAGGTGTGATCTGTGTCCTTTATACTTTCTATATTAGTTTTGATAGACAATAGTAGGAGGTACTCTTTACATCCAAAGTAAAAAAAATTATTAGGAAACACTTTTTTGGAAAAAAGTGAGAAACCACATGTCCAACAAGGGTCAATACTATAGCAGCTAATTGTGTTATTGAAAACCAGCTTAAAACCACTAGATGAGACCTCCTGAAATAATTTCCAAGACAATCATGATACCTTTATATCCGTTTCGGTTTTGATAGCCCCTTCGAATTGAGAATCCAGATTGTCCCACGCTTGCAAGAAATCCTCCACTGAAATCTTCTCCTTGTTGAATCCTCTGGTCATAATTAGATGTTATTTATCGATCCAATCTCCCAACTCCCTGCCTATGTCAACTTGGATTGGTATCTTGTTTATTCTTTCCATGTCCTCTTTAGACGCATGAATGATCAAAACCTTCTCCAGCATCTCTTCCTCAGAGTGCATGAGGAGGTACTCTTTCCTTTCCATTTTTCTCAAAGTTTTATTTAGTGTTTCCCTTTGTCACGTCGAATGAATGAGGAAGAGGGATCCTTCCCCACTAAGATTAATTTTTGTGACATGATGAAAACTAGGTGGGAAAGTCAGTACCGCCCAAAGAGGATAGTGTCGTGGTGCGGTGGTTTATTCCCTTCGACATGTGTCTTCTGGTTGGGTTTGTGTGTTGAAGTTTGTGCGAGGGGTGGTAATACCTAGTGTGTGCTGGGAAACCTTATTTTTTCATTCGTAACCCTGCGTGTTTGGAGTCATCTTGGTATGTGATTCACTTGATGAGGTCATGGTGTGGTTTGACATGGATTCAGACTTAAAAGAATGAGGAACACTTTCCCCACTAAGATGCGTTCTTGAGACATAATGCAAAACCATGCAGGCGAGATAGAGCCAACCAAAGTAGATAGTATCAAGGTGTGGTGGATGGGTCCCTTTTACTTGTTTGTTTGGAGTAGGTATGTTGGTCTCTGTGTTAGGTTAGTGAGGTGGCATACCACTAGACCCTATGAATGAAAAAACTAGATACTTTGTGTTTTTTCACCCGTCGCAGCTAAGGAGACATGTTCCCAATTGCACGATGTTGGCCTAGGATGAGTTGGACATGGTTGTGGGACCCTGTGGTTCCCCTGAGTGTGTGCTTGTCTGCAGCACGGGAATCCTGGGTGGCTTTTTAGTGGTTTCTGGTGAACTCGACAGCATGGGAGACCCATTTGAGAGTTCAGTTCCTTTCCATCATGTCCATATTTTGGCTTTTTAGGGATGAAAAGTCTTAAGATGGGGAGGATGTAGTGACTCGGGTTTGGAATTGTTAGAGTTTGGAATATTTTTACATATAATTCTAGATTTAGGTACAGAGATGGTGTGTGATTTCAGGGCCTAGTATGCTCGTAATATATTTTATAAAAATTTTAAGCATTTTTATATTTTTCACATGGATAAAATAGGTTATCTCTTAAATGGTATCCTGTATCAGAAATCCAAGGCCATGATTATGTCCAGAGCATGTCATCTACCCTATTTAGGGTATAAGTTTTGTGGGTGCAGGCCCTCTGTAGAAAAAATTTATCAAGGGTATTTTAATAAATAAATTAATTAAATTTATTTTGGACTTCAGATCAAATAACTCCTAAAAGGAGTCTCAGATTGAATTTTTGAGACTATGGTTGAATCTGGAATGTTGTGTTTACCATAGGCGTGAAATAATTTTAGTTGACGTAGGGTTTTGGGTTGGAGGTGAGTCGTTGGAAGGATGTTGGGTGGATATTTGTTTTATTAAAAATAAAAAAAAATATTTTCATTCCTCTCCCCCACCCTGTTGGTGCATGCAGCAGGCCCCTCTACCTCTCTGACGAGCAAGAGAAAAAAAGAGGGGTTTCCATCATCCATTTTTGACGTCGATCGTCTCCAAATTGGGAATCAGTGCATTACAAACATCATTCTACACCTGAAGCTTTGTTGTTTCACCCACAAGGTAAGCAGTTTTAGTTTTAATCTTGTTCCCCTCATTTTTTATCTGAATTGTCAATAAACCTTTAATTTGAGCTTATAGTAGTGCAGAATGGGATCCGAGGATCCCAAATCTGGATTGGGATTTGAATTTGGAGCATCGGGGCAATCCAATTGGTTTGTGGAAGGTTTTTCGATGGGTGGAGGCTTTGACAACAGTCCAGTAGGTAGTGGCGATGGTCCAGCCATAGGTGGCAACAGCGGTCTAGCCGCAGGGCGACCGCAGCGTGATGAGGGCGGTGGTATCCATTGGGAAGCGTGATGGCGTAGGGCATCAGGTGTTATTCATCGGTGGTTCAGCCAGCCAAGGCGGACTAGTAGCGGCAGTGGTCAGGCCGGCTGGAGCGGGCTGGCCCAGGTGGGGGCGGACCAGCCAGTGCAGGCCGGTCCAGCAAGAATGGGTCAGGGGTTCTTTAAACCCCCGTAATTTGCAAACCAAGTGCCTGATTTGTGATCCATCTATGGTGATGTGACTCTTGCATCGAGACGGACCCTTTGATTCTAGTTTGAAATTTTAAATAATCGGATTCGTGGCCCGAGACCACAAAATGTTTAAATAATAATAATATATTATTATTATTCAACTTTGACCCGCCATAACTTCTGCATAGAGTGTCAGATTTACGCGTTGTCAGTGGAATTATGACCCTAATGGTAAGGAAAATGTTTATAGATAAATTTCAAGTACTAAATTCAAAATTAGGGCGTGGGACCCATGAGGCTCTTTTTGTGGTGTTTGCCATGAAATTTGACTTTTCAATGGGTGTTCGTTTCTAAAGGATGAATAACCTATCCCATGTGTTTTTTCAATAAAATATCAATCACGTGACTCATTTTATGTGTTTCGGGATCAAGGTACAGGCCCCACGTGACCTGTTTGGTCTTTCTACGATGAATAGTTCTCTTTCACTGGTTTTCCATTTTGGACGAGTACATAGTTGATTCTGTATGTTTTTTCACATAGAATTTTATGGTGGTCATGGTTTGGGACTTAGATATGTGAGGTGAGAAAATTTTTTGGTTTTCTGGGTTTAGTGACGTCTAGACCAGCAGCGGTCGAGTGAGTTCCCTTGGTCTGTGACTTTGAGGGTTTGTGTAGTATTATGTCCTCAATACAAGATTGTAATCCCCTTAATTGGATGAGCTTGATATAGTTTTTTTATCCCTCTGGAGTGGCCGGGGTAGGATCATCTAGAGTATCGTTTTCCCTAAATCGGGTTCTCAAAATCATCGTGACCAACACTACACGAGTAGCGATCCCCTATCTAGTAGAATATCTCTATAGGATTTTTGGTATCATTAGGTATACGATCCCATATGCAGTAGTCAGTTTCAGTAGGGTTGTGGAATCATCAGGTATGTGATCCCCTACTTAACAGATTATTTATATAGGTTTTATGTTATCATCATGTGTACAATCTACTACTACATGAGTTATCCCAGATGGAGTTTTCAGTGTTTTCGTGACCAACATTACATGGGAGATGATCCTATATCTAAGTGACATAATCTCCAGGATGTTAGATTGTGTTGTGGTATCTCCTAGTGGATCGTGGGTGTGATCCTCTCTCTAAGAGATCATGGGCTACCGGTTAGGGTCCTAGTATCCCCTAGTGGATCCTAGGAGTGATCCCCTATCTGAGGAGTTGTGGATTACAATTTTCCAGTAGGTTTCATGGTTTCCCCCAGTGGATCATGGGAGGGATCCCCCATCTGAGGATTGATATACACTGAGTTTTAGCATGACATGCTTTGTGGCGATATCCGACGATCATGTTCTCTTGGTTATGTGTTACCTTAGAGCCTCAAGTAGGAACCTATCACTGTAAATGAGGTTGAACCCTTATGAGTCTTGGTTCCTGAGAAGAGTATATCTAGTTTATTTCTAGGTCTCCCTTATGGTGTTGTCACATCTTTGATGACACACCCTATGTTTTGAGCTGACTAGTCATGTTTATCCAAGGATGGTCTCGAGATAGAGTTTCTCTCATATTTGGGTTCTCTTTGGCTAGCATGAGTAGACTATTTCCTTTAAATTTATCCTTTTCATTTGGGGTTTTTAGGGTGTCTACTGAATATCTTTATACTCACCCCAACAAGAGCTTTTCCTGCACATGTCTTGTGTATTGTGCAGACCACAGGCCTTTCAACGGAGTCCCAAGAGGACCCAGAGTAGGAGGAGCTTAGTGATATTGACTAACCAAGGTTTTCACTAGATTTTTTCTGAGCATCTTATCAGTAGATGTTTGAAAGTGATCCCTTCCTTCAAATAATTTTGTATACTTTTTCATATTTTCTTTTGGTGGACCCTGTATTTCCCCTTTTTGTACTTTTGTTGTACTCTGGTTGGGATAGATTTATGCATGCATTTTCTTTTCATTTTATATATATCGCTACACTGTTTCATGGAAGTGTATGTGGGTGTGTGCATACAAGTAACTTAGGATAAGGCCTCACAGGCCTGTGATATCCTACTCGGTGCTTGACGTTATCCCCTAGCCTATTGGAGGTGGGATTGGGGAGTCGTGGCTCGAGTCCCTTTAGGTCAGTTCATGACACATTTATTATAGTAAGAAATGAAGTGAAAAATGATCAAAGAATAACAAAAAGATGAAATTATCCCTATGAAATAGAAATATATTAAGTAAGTGTATTTTCATATATTCTTAATCTAGATGGTAAAATAATACCTCAACTATAGGAAAAGGATATTGAAACAAAATTTTATCCTAATACCTTCATTTATGTTAAATTATTGGTCATTTAAATCATCAAAAATTTAATGTTTTTAGGTCCTTGATTTTCTATTTATCATTCACTTTCTTGTGATCAGTTACCTCGATCACTCTCTTTAATTATTTAATCTTTTCATCCATATCCATATCTTTACTTCCCACCAAAGTTCTCCTACTTAAAAACCTAGCTATATGTTATTCATATGAACTTTTTCTTCTTATTTATTATCAAGAGGATTTTTTATTAACCCTTCTCATGATTTTTTATTTAAAGAATGGTATTTTCAAATTAAAACACGTTGATTACTGAGATTAATATTAAATTGCAGGGACATAATTTATTTAAGGGTGTAGAATGTAACACCCTGAGATTTTAAAATATGAAAATCATATTTGATAATGTGTATAACACTCAAAACCAATAATTGAAGGGAATATAACATCTTGATACTTTATGATATATTTATATTTAAATAATTCAATCTCTTTGATAACTTTCAATGCACACAACACTGGGTTAGAATGAAGCATAGTACTCTTTTAAAATATTATTTTCTAAACATTACCATTATAAACAAGCTATTAAATTAGAGTTTATGAATAGTAATAACTGAATTATGAAATTTATATGTTTTACACATGTATAAAATAAATAAAATTGATATATATTAATTAAATATAAAATTAAAACCATTTGGAAGAAAAATAAAAGTTTTCTAAAAAACTTTATTTTTCGAAAGGAGGTTTAGTCGTGCTTTGCGTACAAAATTTATAATTAATTTTTACCACTTTTAGAAACTTTATTTGAAAAAATAAACTTTATATTTGAAATAATCATATGAAAATTATCTTGTGGTTAATTTTTTATATTTTTTTGAATTTTTTTTGAATAATAGTGAAAAATATTGAATTTTAATTGAAAACTATCTCTTAAATTAAATTATTTATAATGTTAAATTATATATTAAATTGCATTTAAAGTAAAATTAGTTCAATTATATATCTATTAACTCAATTTATTTTATTTTAATCATTTTTACACTAAATTTTTTTATAAAAACTTTATAAACATTTGAACATTTTCTCTTTGAAAACATGTTTTATTATCATGTTTGTGGGATTAATTTTAAATTAAATTTTGCCACTTATGTGAATGTAATTCGGAAAAAATAGATTTTATATTTGGAATAATAATAATTTATATTATCTAATAAGGTAATATTTATTTTTTTCCAAAATTAATAGTAAAAAAATAAAAATTAATTACCATAGTTAAGGTAAAAACTAATTTACTGGGGGTTAGACTAAAAATATAAGAGTTAAAATGAACGAAAACTTGTATAAAATATATTTTATATAAATATTTAGTCATTATATTGTATAATTATCTATAATAATCTATTTTTTACCCTTTTTCATGTGAAAAATGTGGTTACACCTTTTCTTTTCAAAAATTTGAAGTGTGCAACTCACCTTACTTATAAAAGTCCACCCCATCTCCTCTCTTCATAACACATTAAAATACTTTTTTTCCAAAAATACCTAACTAAATCACTTTAAAAATTACCTAAAATCATCCTATAAGACTTATTTTTTCATAAATCCAACCTAGGAATGCTTTTGGTGAAAACCTAAGGAGGTTACCTGAATAATATATAATGTTCTTGAACATGCATTTTTATTTTATTTCTTCCTCCACATCCTAAAATAATTATTAAACCATGCTTATATAATAACCTCATTATATTAAATATACTTAGATTTTTTTTGTTAATTTAATTACCTACATTCATCCCCACTTCCATCAAATGAGTTATAAAATCATCTTTCATGTGTACGGAAGACTACCGTCTTCGAACCGATATCATTCATTTTTCATTACCAACTCTCAAGGTTGGGTATGATGACTTATATAAAGTATATATATTATATTTATAACATAATTATATCCCTTTAATCATTATATTATATATACCTTTTTAATTTTCATTCCTTAGGGGATACGATAATGTCGCTCATGTGTACGGCGGACTACTGCCTCGCAAAACTATATGATTCATCTTTCACTAACACTTTACATGGAAGGTAATAAGTATAATGTTAATTAATATATGTGATATAAATTATATAATTATAATATCTATGTCATATTTATAATTTTTAAAATATAATATATCATTTTATTTTTACACTGAAAAATGATAATGTTGTTCGTGTATGTGTGGACTACCACCTTCATGAAGCTATGTGAATCTCTTGTCATCACCATGACACATGGATGACATATATAAGTAAATTTAATGAAATAATATGTTATATATGATATTATTATAATTATTTAAATATAAAATATTACTTACCTTCTTTCTATAATTATCATTGAAAAATGGAAATGTTACTCATGCGTACATGTGGCTTACCATCTTCATGATTATAACATAGTTCATTTTTCATAACCATATTTCATTAATGTATTTAAAAGTATAATTTATATATAATTATTATAATTATTTCATTATTATTATTCTAGATATTTTAAAAAAATTATCTCTTTGACCATATTCAACATACCAAAGTTATTTTTTACACATAATCCAAATATCATCAAAACATTCGATGTAAACTTAATTGATTATGTAATCATATATAACATGGTAATAAGTTAAATAAAAGGAATAGTAAAATTTAAAAAGTTTATTTTGAAATTAAATAATTAACATAAGTTTATTATTCAGGAAGATAAATAATGTACATGATAAGTCGGGCTCAAGGTAAGGGTTTCTTATCTAACTTTTACTTCTATGAGACATACACATTATTCACCACTTGTTTCTTTTATGTGGTGTATATACTACCTTTTTTTATATTATATAATGAATTAATTTTTATTCATGGTATTTAAATATTAATTTAATGGTATTTCTTTCATGGGGCTCATGATAAAAAAGTTTTCAAAGTGGTAAGGGTTTATTTCACAATCTCATCACTATTCAAGATTATTTTTGTTTAAGTCCATCATGGGGGAATTATTTGATATTTATATCTTAAAATAAATATATTTTCTTATCTTATGGTTATTAATTAACTTTTTCAATTAATAGTACCATTTTTCCTCTCTTTGGTACTTAAAATGTTTTTAAGAAAATATGACTTTATTTCTCTCTTTGATCGAAAATATTTTTTCTTACAAAACCATATTTTATAAAAATGTTTTAAAAAATGTTTTAATATTAACTAAATGATTTATTAGAAACATTTTTACCAATGTTTTAATTTTAAAAAATATTTTTAAATGAATATTCTTTTCTTTTTCTGAAAAGGGAACTTTTCTAACCTTTTTACAGTATGAAAGGAATGTTAATTTTAACTTATATGTCATTCATATAAGTACCCACTATCATGGCCATCATTTATTTGAAAATTAATTTTCGATTTTAAAATTTATTTATAAAGAAAATTATTTTCATAATATTATTAAAATTATTAGTTTTTAAATGTTATTTTAAAATAAAATGATTTTGAAAATATTTTATGAATTTTCTAGTTTTAAAATAAAAAGGTTGGTTTTCAAAGAAAGTTTATTTTCCTCAAGGAATATTCCATGTGATATTTCAAAATAATTTTTCTATCTAATAATACATACTTCGATATTAATTATTCTTTAATAGGTATATACTCTAATGATACCATCCTTGTTATTTCTCCAGATTGTTTATGATCGGTTTGACTGGGGTTGTACTATATTGATACCATTCATTTTAATCTGGATGGTTTATGATTATGTTTATTGATTTATGAAAATATTAACATTTAATATGATATTTTAAATATGAATTTTTATGTGCATTATGTTTCACCCCTTTCATATAAGGAATGAATTTAACTTAGTAAGTGACAGATGAGGCTCATTATAACCCCTCGATGCATCAGTAAGTCTCACGAGACAAACTATATTGGGTTTTGGCTGAGGCCTTACCCATTTATATATATTTCTTATAACAATGCATCAATGGTATTATATGTCTTAGCATAATGCCTTGATTTCATGATTTATATGTCCATAATTATGCATTCCATCATTATGAATTTAGTTATTAATATTCCATGTAATTATTCGATTTGTTATAATATCTATTATTATGTTTCAAACTCATGTGATTATTTATATTTGATTATCATTTATTCATGTTATATTATACTCAAGTTATTTATTAAATGGAATGTGCTTCAGTTATTTGCCTTTCCATATTGATTGTGCTTTATTTATTCATAGATTCCATTATACACTTACCCTTATTGAGTATCTAATCTTATGCCTTTATTATGTTTTATTTACCCTAGGATACCAAGAAGTGTTTTTTGAATGATATACAGGGATACACTATGATGAATAATAGTGTCCTCCAGGAAAATACTTTATGTATTTTATGTGTTCAATTATAATAATAATTTCAAGTATGTATCCAGTTTACCAAGACTACTAAATTATTTTGTCTTTTAGGATGTGATTACTAATATCTTATTCCAATGTAATAAATTAAACATCGGCTCTAGGCTACTAGGGTTAGGGTCACTACACAAGGTTATTTATGTAATTTCCCTTAACAAATACTTTAATTCCCCTCACCAACATGTGAGTTATAAATATATATAATAAAAGGAGTATTCTACGGTGCATTAAGGCAGTTCAAGACATAACCAAGATGATACCAACCCAAGTGATACACAAGTGGATGAGTTGAATGTTGTAACTTATTCCAAGACTAGATCAATGGGTTTTTTACCTGGGTCTTAGGTTGATTTATTATCTTCTCAATATATCGACCATTAGATAATATCAGGATCGATTCATTTATTTATTTTATTTTTTCTGTCTTATGAATTATTTATTTTATGGATGAAATATAGTAATCACATAAATAAGTTTATTAATATGAAAATATGTAATTTAAATAAATTTATTTTCATAAATGTTTTATTGAAAATGGTTAATAACTTATGTAAAATCCACTTAATATTAACAAGATATGTGAAGGATAAATCAAAAAATATTTATAAATAATAAATAAAATATCTCAACTTAATATTAAGTAATAATAATACTTACATTACTTTATTATTAGTGAAATCCATATAACTAAGTGTTTGACCAACCCTCATTAGGACACTTACTTTTATCATGGAGTTATTGTGAAATTTTCTGGTTGAATTAACCAGGTTACATCAAGAGAAGTATCATTTTCTATACTTCATATAACTTGGAGGAAATTGTTAAGAAAATATGAGTTGATATTTATATATTGGAGAGTCTAATCAATGGATCAAGGAGCTACAAGATTGCGGTTGGAAAATACACACCTACCTAAATACCTTTAAGCGAAAAACCGAACCCTTACTTAGGTTATGATAAGGGGTATATGTATCCTTTCCACAAAAAATCTTAAGAAACTAGACTTTCTGATTCCAATGGTGATGGATATTGGGTCTTGATAAACTAGTGGGATACCAAATAAAATTAATTTCATTATGTCTCATATAAATTATAATCAAGTGAAGTACTAATAATCTAATATTTTATAATTGTATAATAATGGAAATTTCATAATCCACATTATCCCAATGATAAATATTAGATAAAAACCATCTCTCTACTAGAAGAAAGTTATAGGAATGGTTTAGGTACCTAAAGGTTGTGTTCTTCCATAAATGAAAAATCTTAAGTTCCAGAATCCTCATTACCTAATCCACCTGAAAAGGAGGTGAGTGATGAAGAGTTCAATTTCTATAATAAACACTTGAGTGATGTAGTTGAATTTAAGTTTTTAATGATTACATACATGTATAGTGAACTCCTGATGACATGGATATTTATATAATTATCAACAATCTTCTAGGTTTATATCATGAGAATGGTAGATGGGAAAGTTTTGAGAAATTCAAGGTTCTCTTTTAGAGTAATCTTGGAGATGGTGGGCTAGTTAGGCTTCACGTAGTCAAAATCATTGGCCACATTGAGCACCTATAGGTTCTATCATTTAAATTTTCTAAATAATTATATACTTATCTCATTATTTCATCACTCTCTCAAAGATTCTCTAGTTTTTTTGTTAATTTAAATATGAACAACATTGATAATTCTCTCTAAGATCTACTCACTCTTCTTCTCCAAGTTGATAAGAAGATAAAGCATAAAAATCCTTTTGTCTTTATATTTAATAAATGAAAAGTCCATGTGAAGGTCTATAAGCCCAAATATTTTTCACAAAACCTTTATAATATTATAAATATTAAGGAGTAAGCAAGGGAGAGGGGTGATATTTATTTCACATGTACAAAGAAGGGCTACTAGAAGAAAAATTAAACCCATTCAAAGAAGCAAGGGGGAACTGTAACAACCCCAAATCTAGTAACCCATAGTTAGTGTGTCTTTTTTATTACATTATCACTAGATACAAGTAATATCATTCCAAAGGACCAAATATTTTTTATTATTTAATAACTAGATACATACATGATTACCATATTACATTGTAAATATAAAATATATAGCATAAATGCATTCTTTAATCCTTGATATTATTCATAATATCCTTATTCATATACTGGGGAAAATAAAACAAATATAAGGGTGAGATCATTTAATCATTAAGGGTTATGTATAGTGGAATCTATCATGAGTAAATATTTCATAATCAACCTGTAAAGGTAAATAACAAAAAAACAAATTCCATTTAATCAATAACTGAGTATGAAATGCATCCATGGATAATATCAATGAACTAATATTATAGATAATAATGACTAAATTCTGAATAAATTAAATGTTTAATATTGGAAGTCATGATTTCATACATAATGATATATATACCATCAAATCATTATGTTAATATAGTTTAATCTATAGGTAGGTATGCACTAGAATCCCATTTATTTCTAGCTTACTGGTTTGTCTCATGATACCTTTCGCTACATCGAGGAGCTATATAATTGTGTTCCCCACCCATCACTTCATTTTCAATGAATTCATCATATATCTAATGATCAATTCCATTAATAAAAAATATGTTTTATCAATAAATATCTATATTGAATAAATAAATTGGATTTATCAATGTTTTCCTAGTCAATCAGATCACCATATAAAATAGTATACAGTTTAGGAAATAATTGTATCAATGATACAAATAATATATATATATTTAACTAAAATGTGATTTACAATTAATAATTATCATAAATAAATATAAGGGGTAGTATATACACCATATAAAATAAATTAGGTGCATAAAATTAAAAAATCTCTCAATGAAAGGAAATTGATATGGAATCCCTTAACTCACATTTACCTTTAGTTGTACATGATTTAAACTCTTTTATATTAAATTTAGATATTTTATAACTTCATAAAAACCATATAAATATCTATAATATCATATATGATCCATTTATAACATTTTATCACCCATTTGTTAACAATTTTTATTATTATCATTATTTCGGGTGTTAACTACTTCATTTTTCATATATGTTTTGATTTGATAGTTCTGGTACTTGTACTTTAATTATGGTTCCATCATCTACATAATGTTATTCATGGTATAAATATAATATATATTCATCCATAAAATATATATATATATAGAAAAATGAATTACACCATTCATGGAGATGGTAGGTTGTACATACGCATAAACATTGTTTCCATTTATTGATGGATTGAAATAAATAAAGGTAAATAATAATTAATCCTTATAGAATCATTATTATATCATATATATAATATATATTCTTTAAATCCATTATTATTACCATTCACATAAATTAAAAAGGAAAAACAGATCACATCACTTCATGTAAGTGGTAGTCCACACGTACCCACGAGCGACGTTATCATTTTCTAATAGATTGGAATGTAAGAAGTTATATAAGATATTATAGTTCCATAATAATATTTATGTTATAAATATCATATATACTCATTAATTACATATTTATAACCATCCAAGTAAAGTGGTGATGAAAAATGAATTCCACGGCTACGTGGAGACAGTAAGTCATACGTACACATGAGTGATGTTTTCACTTTTCATATGATAGAAAAGAGATGGAATATGGTTTTCCCATATTAATAATAAAATACTATTATATTTTTATAATTAATTTAATATTTTAGGATAGGTACAATACATTAAGAGGAATTATAATAAGAAATAAACTTGAAATAATCTGTAAAGAAGATTACCCCTTCTTTGGTAGACTACATTTATATCTCTTCTTATGGGATCTAGGGTTGGTTGTTTGGAAGGTACATAATATATAAAACTCGAATAAGGATTTTTATAAAACTAATATTCATTTTTTGGTTTTTATAGATCTCTTAAAGTGGTGTAAAGAAGAGAAAGGATGGGTTTCCTTTTATAATTGAGGGGAGGGGCATTCTTGGAATTTATTAAAGTATAAAATTAATATAAATTTTTTTTATTCCCAAATGGATAAAAATTGATATAATTAAAATATAATATTATTAAAATTTGAAATATTCTCAAATAAAAAATTTGGACATTTTTTGGGTATGTTTTCACCCTTATCTTTTAGTTTTAACACCTCATTAACCCTTTTGATAATTACTGTAATATTAAAGTTTTCTACCTTTAAAGGGTTAGTAATGTTACTATAAAATGAAAAAAGATCCATAAATAGACCATGGATGATATTTAAATTCATATACCATTCATTTTTTCAAATCTAATATTTTTATGGATTTTAAATCATTTAATAAAATATTATTTATTATAAAATATCATTAATTTAATTTTTAACACTATTCATTTAATTTGAATTTAAATGCATCTAAAAAAATATGTAATTAAAATATAGTCCTTTAAAACATTACTAAAATGGTATATTTATCTAAAATATTCATGGAACACAATAACTCTTTCAAATCATATAACTTTTAGTATTTTTCAAATCGTTTATTTTATTTTTCTATTATTTAAAAAAATGTTGTGTTGATGTTGCATGGAAATTTATAGTAATTATTTCATCACTAAAAATTATAAATAAATTAATATTATAAAAATAATCATTTATATTTAAAATAAATATTTATAATCAAACATAATTTATATTCATCACTATCATAAAATATTATAGATATTAAAAGAAGAAAAGTGACATTTTTGTCTTTATTTCTCACTTAAATATTATAAAGGCTAAAATCATTGAAAAACGGAAACAATATGTCATATATTCTAAATTTGGTTGTTTATTTATGATATATACTCATCGAATAAAATTAAGGATATTTTTATTGTTATTTTCTTAGTCCTTGTCATATTATTTTTAACCAGAATTTCCTAATTTACCCTCTCAGTGGTGACAATTATTTAATATTGTTACTATTCATAATGAACAGAAATAAAAGGGATGTATTTATCAAATTTGGAACTCCTAATTCAAAATATTATATCCATTTTTCAAAATTTAACTTTTATAACTAGAAAAAATTAATTTAAACTAGAATCGTAAAATGTAATGAAAAAAAAATTAGAATTTTTTTTTTAAGTATAAAAATGTATTTATAAAAAATTCAACCATAAAATTTATTCAAATTAACTTAATTGGGTTAATTATAATATAATAGATCTAATTTTATTTTTAATTTGTTTTAAAACAAAATTTAACTTTGTACATTCTTGAAACAAAAATACTGTTTTCAATAAAAATAATTAGTATTCACTATTCACTAGAAAATCAATCGTTTTAGAAAAATCCCAAAAACTCCCCATAAGATAATTTTTATATATTGATTTAAAAAAATAAGTTAATTTTATCAAATAAATTTTCTAACATTGAAAAAAAATAATTATATTATTTTCTCACAAAAATAAATAAATAACATTTTTAAAGAAAATGTATTTCTGAAGAATAAAATGAATTCAATAATATTTGAGTATTTATTTCCTAAAAAATAATCAATAAATTTTTATTTATTATTTACTTAATATATATTTCATAATGTTTTTATTACTATTCATACCCTCCAATTCAACAACTAGGTTATAAAGTCAATATTTAAATAATAATTTTTCATGGTCAGCTTAAGCTCAGTGTTTCATGTTGTATACGCTATCTAACGTGGTATTATTTTAAAGTATCTAGATATTATATAATATTTAGGTGTGTTTTTTATACAGTTAAATCTACATATTTCTACAAATTGGGCATTAAATATAGTATATGGTTCTCACGTATGTATTCAAATTTATGAACCAAGTAGATTCCAAAACATTGAGCGAGGGGGTATATCTATGAGCACCCAATAGGGACTAATACCTTATGTTTTCAATGGTAATGATCTTGGTTTTGAAATATTGTTATAATGTTCTATATGTTACCAAAAACATTATTTCTATATCCATACTTGATACTTATGGGTTTATTTTCAAATTTAGGAATAAATATTACTTCCTTTATAAAGATATCATTTGTTATGGTAAGAAATACTTAAATAATGGTCTTTATGTGTTAGATTAAGATACCAATTAATTTAAATGGATAATGAAACTACTTCAAAAGACTCATACCACACCTACTTATAGAATCACTAACTAGGTCATGTAAATGAAAATAGTTTGAAAAAATTATAATAAGATGGACATTTAGATTCATCTTATAACAACCCCAACCCCAATATCCCAGAGTTGGTGGTTATTTTATTAAAATTGAATAGATACAAGAGATAAATTCACCAAGTATCGATAAGTTTAGTAGTATTTAAGAACTATATATATACATGGTTCCATTATTACATTGGTAATTATACATAAAACATAATATAGGAAAGTAAAATGCTTCCTTGACACTTATTCAAAGATTTCATCTTCATAACCTGGGAAAGGAAAACAAATAAAAGGGTGAGGTAAAATGATCATTAAGGGTTACATATATTATATACTTGAATCAATAATAATTTAATAATAATAAATAAGGCATAATCAATATGGAAAGATAAATAACTAAAAAATAAATTCCATTTAATCAATAAACTGAGAATGAAAATGCATCCATACATTTTGTCATAGTGAAAATATCATGGATAGTAATAACTGAATACTGAATAAAGGAAATTCTTAATTATTAGATGGCATGGATCTGTAACATAAAGCACTACCATAAATACCTTTCACAAGATGGTTTAAGTCTGTGGGTAGAAACCCATCTAATTATTCTTAGAAACAAACATGAAGGGTTTGTCGCTAATTTGTTTGTCTCATGAGACCTTCTGAGGCATCGAGGGGATATATAATGTTAGGCCCCACCCGTCACTACAAGTCTAAATAATTATTCATAAATTTATTTAATTAATGAATAGTTTTCCGTATCAAAATATTTGTATTGAGTAGAGGATACAGATTTATCAATATTTTCCCAATTAAAATAACATTTAAAGTAAACACCGTATGTAAAAATGGTATACGACTTAGACAATAATCATATCCATAATATAATAAATATGTATTTTTAATTAAATATTCACTTATTTATGATCATAAATAAAATGGATGATACACAAAGGTAATAAGTGATGATTATGAAATATGTCCCATAGAAATTAAAGTGAGACTAAAAACCCTTACCACTGGTAATTATTCGAATCGCATGCCCCATAAAATTAATAATCATAAAATGAAACATTTAATACCATAAATATAAAGAGATTCATGATATGATATATCAAAATGGTAGTATACATACACCACAAAAAATAAATAAGAGTTTAATAAGGCGTATCTCATAGAAATAAAAGTGAGATGAGAAACCCCTTACCTTATGTATGCAAGCATTCTTAACTTGTACTTAATGTCCTGGATAATCAAATTAGAATCATTAATTACTTAATTTATAACCTATTAAACATATATTTATTTATTATAATTTTATTAAGTTCATTTATTTCCATTTTTATGTGTTATAATGTTTAATTTCATTGTTCTGGGACCGTTCATTTCATGGTTTTATAGTCGGTTCCCTCGTGTATAATTATGGGAGTTCTTATAAAATTGAATAAAAACTCAAAAAGTGGAATGAAATGATATTAATATACTTCCCCGATTTTAAATGGTCCCATGTATCATTTTTTATGTAATTAGGATGATTCATTTGATAAAATTTTAATGATAAACATTTAGTTTATTTTGGCAGTTTTTCAATCATCGTGAACTAATTTTGTTTTATTATTTAATATTATGTATATATATATCAGTTAAATAACACAAAAAAAGTTATAATTTATATATTATATTCTTATTTATCCATAATAATGTTTTTATGACCATACTTTATGTAATTAAAGGAAAAACAAAAACTCATCATTCATGAAGGTAGTGAATCGACACATCACGGACGATGTTTTCATTTTTAAAATAAAATGAGAAGAGAAAATATTTTATGATGTATATTACATTATAAAAACAATCTAGTATATATATAATATTTTAATTACCATGTAACTTTTTATAGTTGTGATGAAGAGAGAATAATAAAACAAAAGAAATTAAAATAGAAAGAAGGAAGATTTTACCTCTTGAATATTGTCTCTTTAGGAACCTCCTTAAGACACTTCGATTTGGTCTTTTGGTAAGACCAGTAGGTCTTGGAAGTGGAGAAGAGGATTGGTAAGGTAATTGGGTAGAATTTAGATAATATTAAAGTCTTATAATGTGTGAGGACAATGGATGGTAAGGGGTGGAATTTATAGGGGAGGAGAGAGGTGTTTATTGATTATTTTATTCATTGGTTTATTATTTTGGCTCAAGACTATCAATAGTGTTGATTCTTGTGACTAAGTACAGTAACTAGTGAATATAAGTTCTAAATATTGTGCTTTTACAAATAAAATGACTCAAAAATTCATTTATTTAACTTATAATGTTAAATATTGTAAATTATCGTATTTCACTATTCACCAAAAATTTAATTATTTCATAAGAAATCCAAAAATTCACCATAATAATTTTTCAATGTGTAGATTTAAAAAATGGATTCCATATTATTAAAATAATTTTAAGTATAATAAATTTAATTTCTAATTAAAATCATCATTTAAAAAAATACTTATTTTAATATTATAACTGATTTTACAACACTTTGAAAAATCAATTATGGTCACCTAAAATTATATTATCATTATAATACATTAAAATATTAATTTATGAATCTGTTTTATGAAAATAAATTTTCTTTTAAATATTTATATTAATTATAAATTTGTAAATAAACATTTACATTTCACAAAAATGTCAATGCTTAATTTATCATTTTTAAAACATTTATTTACTTAATCCATGATATAAATATATCATATTTTCATTTATAAGATACCTAAATTTTATTTATACTTTCATAGGTGGGGTTATTATTTTAATGTCCTTGTTACTATTCCTAATGGTTACATTAGTATTCCAACAGTCTTGTTAATATTTAATAGTATATCACAGTTTGTTTAAGTTTGGTGTTGCGTGAAATGTAAGCTATCAAATAAATTGAATTTATTAAATAAGATACATACCAAAAAAACTTGAGGTGTTATATTATTAACTCATTCAAAAATTTCATCCATGAAATTTTTAGTGAATATTTCCTTCTAAATAGATGATGGTGGTTCTTCTTTATAGAATCCTCATGTTCCTATGTTGCTTCTTCCATTTTATGGTTTCTCTAAATAACTTTTACCAGTAGAGTCATTTGATTTCTCAATAATTTCTCTCTGGTGTCAATAATCTTGATAATATTTTCACAGTAAGACAAATTAAGTTCCAGTTATATTTCTTTATAGGTGAGTACATGTGTTGGGTCTGGCATGTACTTTTTTAACAATGATATGTGGAACACATCCTGAATTTTGGAGAGACTTGGTGTCATTGCTAATCAGAATGATACAGCTCCAGTTATTTCTATAATTTCAAATGGTCTAATATACCTAGGTCTTAGTTTCCTTTTCTTACTAAATCTTATGACACCCTTCAATGGAGATACTTTCAGAAAGACATAATCCCCCACTAGAAAATCCAAATCTTTTCTCTGGTTATCAGCATAACTATTTTTCCTACTTTGAGCTTCTTCAATATTATCCTAAATAGTATTTGAATTTATTTTTTTCTATTTAATAAGTTCTAAGCCTATAATTTTACACACACTAACTTCATCCCAACAATTTATAGTATAACATCTCTTTCTATATAATTCTTCATATGGAACCATTTGAATACTAGAATAGAAAATATTATTGTAGGAAAACTATAACAATGGTAAATATTGATATCAAATACCTTTAAAGTCAAGTGATTATGATCTAAAAATTTATTCTAATGTTTTAATATTCCTTTTAGACTTTCCATCAGTTTTAGGGTGATAAGAAGTACTCAAATGAAGCTCAGTATCCAACGCCTTCTGAAAACTCTTCTAAAATTTTGATGTAAAACATGGATCTCGATCATAAACAATCGATATAGGTGCACCATTAATTCTTAAAACTTTATTAATATATAGTATTTCAAGGTTATCAAAAGGTAAATATTCTCTTATAGAAATAAAATGTGCCAATTTTGTAAGGCGATCAATAATAAATCATATTGTGTTATTCTTTCTAGGGTCTTTGGTAACCTAGTGATGAAGTACATAGTAATTTCATCCTACTTATATATAGTAATAGGTATAGGTTGCATGAATCCTATAGGATTTAATCTCTAAACCTTTACTTATTAACAAACTAGAAATCTTGACACATAATCAGGAATTTCCTACTCCATATTATCCCACAAAAAATGTTCCTCCAGATCTCTATACATCTTGGTACTACTATGGTGTATAGAGAAATTTGAGCTATGAGAATCATATAATAGTTCCATTTTTAACTTAGGTATCAATGTAACACATAACCACCTTCCATATTTCATAATTATATCCTCATACACAAATTCTAACAATCATCCATCCTTAACAGGTTTAATTTTATTTTGAAAATTCTCATCATCATATAGAGAGATTTTTATCTTTTATAATAAATATGGTTTCACAATAATTTGAAAATGGATTGATGATTCCCATTCCTTAACCATTATCGTATCCATATTTAATAAATACATGAACATCGGATCTTTCTCAATCCTCATTTTTTTTGGAAGTCCATGATTTTTCCTTCTTAATGTATATGCTACCATAGTTTCTTTTCTTAGGTGTAGTATATTGAGAAATAATAATCATTGAGTAACGCAATCCATATTATTTTCCTCATGTTGAGTTATTTATGTGTAAATATGTATTTCAAAATCTTGTGGTCATTATATATCTCACATCTTTCGCCATAGATACAGTGTCTTTATATCTTCAGAGAAAATATTTCGGGTACTAACTCAAGATCATGAGTTTTATAATTTTTTTCATGAATCTTAAACTACCTTGATGTGTGTTCAATAAATTTATCATTCTTCATAAGGAAAAAACCCATTATTTTATTCTATACATCATTGTATATCACAAAACTATCATTTCCTAATGGTAGAGTCAAAATTGGAGCATTTAATAATATTCTATTCAATTCATAAAAACATTCCCCATATTATTTTGTCTATATGAAATTAACCCCTTTACATGTGATTTTGTTTAACGAGTTATATAATCAGGAAAAATTATAATAAAAAATATTGATAGTAACCTACTAAACCAATGAAACTATGTATTGAAGTTATGATATTTGTCATAGACTATTCCTGGATTACCTTTGTCTTTACCGGACCAACTGAGATTCCATCCTTAGACACACTATAGCTAAGAAAAGAAATTTACTAAATCCAGAATTCACACTTTATAAATTCACCATATAACTCTTTCCTTTCAAGAATCTCAAGAATGATCCTCAAGTGATTCTCATGGTCTCCATAGATTTTAAAATACATCAAAAATTCATCAATGAATACTAAAAAAATCATCAAGATATTATGTGAATACTCTATTCATTATATCCATGAAAACTGAGGGTGCATTGGTAAATAAAAATGTCATTACTAAAAACTCATAATTTCTATACCTCATCTGAAAAGATAGCTTTGGAATATCTTCCTTCTTTACTCACAATTTATGATACCCATAACAAAGGTTAATCTTCAAAAAATATTGAGCATCATGAAGTTGATCAAATAAATCATCAATGTGAGGTAGAGTATACTTATTCTTTATTTTAATAGCATTGATTTCTCTATAGTCATTTCACAACCTCATGGATCCATATTTATTTTAAAAAAGAGAATATGGGCCCCCCATGGAGAAACACTATAGAAAATAAATCCCTTATTACTCAACTCCTCTTTTTTTATTCATATACACTAATTCCACAATGTCCATTTTATAAGAAGTCTTTGATATTAGTCTTGAATTAGGGATTAAATCAATGGTAAACTCAACTTCATGCTCTAGGGTGTGTCTAGGTAATTCCTCAGAAAATACATCAATTTATTCCTATATAATTGGTACATATTCAAATTGAAAATTACTTTCCTTGTCCCTAGATTTTTTTTTTCTCTTTCTCCCCAAGATTTTCATTTTTTAAAGCTACTGGTGGTGGATCTAGATAATAATATGATGATGAATTTTCTTCTATAAAGATAAGTAATTTTATATCTTCCTAACAAATCATAATTTCCTTCTTCTTGTAATAAATATTTACATTATATTTTGAAATATATTCCATAATGAAGATTATATCAAATTTAACCATAGGTATGATGATATGGTTAGTAAATAAAGCACATTTATGTGTCCTGATGGGATTTCCTAATACATTTTTATTGCAATGAGACTTCCCTTAGGAGATGTGATTGAAAAATCCCTTCTTAAATAAAAAGTAAAATGTATAATTTTCCTAGAAATTTGGTTAGAAATAAAAGAGTGTGATGATCTAGAATCAAATAAATAATTGGATAAATTTGAAGATAGGATTAATATACCTACCACCACATCATTGGGTATTTCTAATTCTGCTTTGGTGATCTTATAAGCTTGGTTATATCCCCTTAGCCTCTTCTATGGTATATTACCATGATTATTATGACATTGATTTGAATAATGCCCCATTTCTCTACAGTTGAAGTAGTGACATCATTGATTTGTTTCTTCCCCTTGAATCCATTAGCTCAATAACCCTTTTATCTGCACTTATTAAAAACTCTCATTCCTTTCAAGTATTTCCTAGGATGATTCTTTCCATAATTTTCACATAATGGGAATTTCTCTATTCCCCTATTCTTCTTTGATGCTTTACCTTTTTAATGGTTATCAGGAGAATTCTTCATCACTTTATTTCCATTGAACATATAGGATCTATAAAATTTATTCATTATTTTTTTAGTAATTAATACTTTTTCATCATATAATGAAATTTTTTTAAAATACAATGACCTTAATATACTTGGATTAAGACCTTTAAATAAATTATCAATCTTGTTTTGAAAATCATGTATATAATTTGTAGCATACCTGGCTAGTCTTATGAAGGTAACATCATACTTTTCAACACTCTCTTATTCCATTTTCATTAAGCTAAGGAATTTTCTCTTCATTTAATTCCATTTATCATGATGGAAATATTTTTCAAAGAATGTTTCTTAAAAATTTCTCCATTCCATGTCTTATATTTCATCTTTCTCCTTAGTATTCTGGATCAACAACCACCATTGATCTGCAATTCCCTTGAGGAAACATACCTCTAGTACTACCTTTTCACTTTCATCGCATCCCAATTCTAGAAATATCTTTTCAAGGGACTTGATCCAATGATCTGATTCCACGGGATTAGTAGTCCCACCAAAATATAGGGGATTCTTCCACATGAAACGATCCAACATAGGTGTAGTATGGTTATTATTCATAACCTAAGTAAACTTTCATAATATGGTCATGATCCTCTCAACTCCAACACCAATTGTGTTGACTTTCTAAATGGGAAAATCCATAAATTATTTGTAGGTATTGATTCCCTTTATTCCATTAGGAACCATCACTAAATAATGGCACACACTGAGTTAGATCATAATAATAGTGATTATTAATCAGAAAATAGACTATAATTAATTATTATAAATCTAATGTTTATTTAATATCTAGTTCCCAAGTTTTCTACTAAATTTTATTTTATACCAAATATAATAACCCTGACCCTAGTATCCCAGAGTCGGTGGTTATTTTATTACAATGGAATAGATACAAGAGATCACGTCACCAAGGATTGATCAGTTTAGTAGTCTTGAATAACTATATACATACATGGTTCCCTTAATACATTGGTAATTAAATATAGAACCTAATAAAGGAAAATAAACTGATTCCTTGACACTTATTCAAATATTTCATCTTCATAACCTGGGGAAGGAAAACAAATAAAAGGATGATATCAAATTCTCAGTAAGGGTTATATACAGTATAAAGATGAATCAATAATAATTAAAGTATAATCAATAAGTCATAATCAATATTGAAAGGTAAATAATAGAAAAATACATTCCATTTAATCAATAAATTGATAATGAAAATGTATCCATAGATTTTTCCATAGTGAAAATATCATAGATAGTAATAAATGAATAATGAATGAAGGAAGTGATTATTTATTAGACATCATGTATCTGTTTTATGAACAACTACTATCAATACCTTTCACAAAATGGTTTAAGTCTGTGGGTAGAAACCCATCTGATTCTTCTTGGAAATAAATGAGAAGGGTTTGTCGCCAAATATTTTGTCTCATGAGACCTATCGATGCATAGAAGAGCTATATAATGTTGGGGACCACCCGTCACTATAATTACAAATCATTCTTCATACATAGATTTAATTCATGAATAGTATTCCTTATCAAAATATATGTATTGAGTAGAGGATACGGATTTATCAACATTTCCCCAGTTAAAATAACATTCAAAGTAAACACTATATGTAAAAATGGTATATGGATTAGAAAATAATCATATAAATAATACAATAAATATGTATATTTAATGAAATATTTAATTATTTAAGATCATAAATAAAAGGGGTAGTGAACAAAGGTAATAAGTGATTAATATGGCATATTTTCCATAGAAATTAAAGTGAGACAAAAAAACCCTTACCACTTGTAATCAATCGAATCGTATGCCACATAAAATTAATAATAATCAAATGAAACGTTGAATACAATGAATATAAAGATATTGTTGATATTATATATCAAAATTTCAGTATAAAAATACCACACATAAGAAATAAGTGGTTAATAAGGCATATATCACATAAATAAAAGTGAGATGAGAAACCCCTTACCTTATGTCTGAAAGCATTCCATGCTTGTACTTAATATCCTGGATAATAAAATTAGATTAATTAATTAATTAATTAATAACCTCTTCAACATATATTTTATTTATAATAATTTTATTAATTTTATTTATAGTCATTTTGATGAGTTATAATTATTAATTTCATTGTTCTGGGAGAGTTTGTTTCATGGTTTTATGGTCGGTTTCTGTATGTATAATTATGGGAGTTCTTGTAAAATGGAAGAAAAAACCTAGAAGTGGAATTAAATGATATAAATATACTTATAGGATTTTAAATGGTCTCATATATAATTTTTTCTAGTATGAGGATGATTCATTTGATAAAATGTTAATAATAAACATTTAGTTTATTTTGGCGGTTTTTTGATCATCATGAACTAGTTTTTTTTTATTATTTAATATTATGTACATATATTAGTTATAAAATAAAAAAAGTTATAATTTACATATTATAATCTTATTTATTCATAATAATGGTTTTATGACCATATTTTAAGGTGTTAAAGAAAATAAAAACTATTCGTTCGTGAAGGCGATGAATCGACACATCACGAACAATGTATTCATTTTTAAAATAAAAGGAGAAGAGAAAATATTTGATGATGTATATTGCATTAGAAAAATAAAATTATCGTATATATATGAAAATGGAGTTACTATTCCAATTTTTATAGGGTAGTTGAGGAGATGATAAGAAAATAAAAGAAATTAAAAGAGAAATGAGGAGGATTTTACCACTTGAATATCGTCTCATTAGGAACCTTCTTAAGACTCTTGGATTTGGTATTTTGGTAAGACTAGTAGATCTTGGATGTGTGGAAGAGGATTGGTAAGGTAATTTGGTATTATTTAGACAAGATTCGATTCTTATAAGGTGTGAGGAGAAGGGGTGGTGAGGGGTGGTATTTATAGCGGATGAGAGGGGTGTTTTTTTGTTATTTTATTCATTAGTTTATTATTTTGGATCAAGACTACAAATAGTGATAATTATTATGAATAAGTATAGTAAATACTATATGATATCTCAAAGTAATGGTTTATTACCTATTAAATTACTCAAAGATTTATGTATTTAACTTATAATGTTAAATACCATAAATTATCGTATTTCACTATTCACCAAAAATTCAACTATTTTGGAAAAATCCAAAAAAACAACCTAACCATTTTTAAATGTGTAGATTTAAAAAATGGACTCCATTTTCTGAAAATAATTTTATAAATATAATAAATTTAATTTCTAATTAAAAACATCATTTATTTGAAAAATACTGATTTTAATATTATAACTGATTTTACGACACTTTGAAAAATTAATTATGGTCTCATAAAATTATATTATAATTATAATAAAACAAAATATTAATTTATGAATATATTTTATGAAAATAAATTTTAATTTAAATAGTTATCTTAATTATAAAATTGTAAATAAACATTTACATTTCACAAAAATACCAATGCTTAATTTATCATTTTTAAAACATTTATTTACTTATTCCATGATATAAATATATAATATTTTCATTTATGAGATACATAAATTTTATTTATAATTTCATAGGTGGGGTTATTATTATAATGGTCACATTACTATTCCTAATGGTCACATTGTTATTCCAATGATCATGTTAATATTTAATAATATATCACAGTTTGTTTAAGTTCAATGTTATGTGAAACGTAAGCTATTGAATAAATTGAATTTATTTAAGAAGATACATACTGAAAAATCTTTCAGTGTTATATATTTGAACTAAAACCACTTGGTGTATGTCATTCATGTTTATAATAAAAAATGACCAAGGCCCCATTTAGTGGAAAAAGGTGAAAGGGCCAAAGAGATTCGTGAATTAGTTCATACAGATGTGTGTGGACCATTCTTAGTTGATGCAAGGGGTGGGTACTCATACATCATAAATTTTATTGATGATTTTAGTAGATATGGATATGTATAATTGACTAGGTATATGTCAAACTCCTTTGAGTGATTCAAGGAATTAAAGAATGAATTTGATAACCATATTGGTAAGAATATTAAGAAACTACACTCAGACTATGGTGGAGAATATCTTAATCAAGACTTTATTGATTATTTACAGAAGTTTGGGATCCTATACCAACTCATTACTCCTTATACACCTTATTGGAATGGTGTAAGTGAATAGAGAAACTACACCTTCTTAGATATGGTTAGATTAATTATGAGTAATATGAGCCTTCTATTATCCTTTTGGGGGTAAGAATTATAGAAAATAGCATAAATACTAAATTATATTCCAACTAAAGTAGAAAATGGTATTTCATACCAATTTTAGAGTGTAAAGAAACCTGTGTTGTTGTACTTACATGTGTGGGGATGTGAAGTGTTTGTTAAGGAATTTTCAAGTAACATACTTTCACCATGAGGCACAAAGTATACCTTTATAGGATACCCCCAAGGAAATAAGGGGATATTGCCTATAAAAATCCTTATACAAAAAGGTAATTGTGGTAAGACATTTCATATTACACTACTAGAAAAGTGCCCTATACCCACAATTTCAAATCGTGGGTATATCCCATTAAACCATGGGTATAGGATATACCCACAGTTTGATGAACCGTGGGCTCCTGAGGCATCAGGATTTCCCTATATCCACGATTTTACAGAAACCGTGGGTATATCCCATTGAAATTTCAACTTACCCATGGTTCTGGTGAACTGTGGGTATAGATCTATGCCCATGGTTTTTAGAACTGTGGGTATACATTTCTACAGCAGAAATTAGATACCCACGGTTAAGTAAAAGGTAGGTATATAGGGTTATGCAACATCATATTTACCCACGGTTTAAAAAATGTGGGTATAGAGGGTTCTACAGCAGCATATTTACCCATGGTTCTCAAACCGTGGGATATATTCTTTTCCTAGAAATAGTAGCTTCCCCACTGGACGGACCCCCTGCAACCCCTCCCTTCCCCCTTGGACAGACCCCCCCAGCACATCTCCTCCCCTTTGCACACTCCCACTCTCCCCTCTCGATAAAACCCCCTTTCACCCCCCCACCCCACCCCTTGACACCCCCTGGACCCCCCCCCCCCCCCGCTAGACATACCCCCTGCAACCCCTCCCTTCCCCCTTGGACAGACCCCCCAGCCTGCACCCCCACTGCCCCCCTGCACTCCAAGTACCACCTGCACCTAGCCCTACACCCATCCCCCCCATCCCCCCTACACACATCCCCCTCACTACCCCATGCACCCAGGTCTCCCTCCCCCCCACCATTTCACCCCCACTGTCCCCCCCCCACCTTCACCACCACTTCCCCCCCCCCCCCTCCTGGACACCCCCCCTGCACCCCCAGTACCACCTGCACCCACCCCCCCCCCATCCCCCCTACACCCACCCCCCTCACTACCCCCTACACCTAGGTCCCCCCCCCACTACACCCCCACTGTTCACCCCCCACCCCCCACCTTCACCCCCACTGACCCCCCCCCCTCCTTCTGGACACCCCCCTGCACCCCCAGTACCACCTACACCCATCCCTGCACTCAGCCCCCCCATCCCCCCCTGCACCCAGCCCCCTCACTACCTCCTGCACCTAGGTCCCCCTCCCCCCCCCCCCCCCACTACACCCACACTGTCCACCCCCCCCCCACCCCCCCCCCCCACCTGTACCCCCACTTCCCCCCTCTTGAACACCCCCCTGCACCCCCATTACCACCTTCACCCACCCCCCCCCCCCCCATCCCCCCTGCACCCAGCCCCCCATCCCCCCCCCCCACTACCCCCCTACAACCAGGTCCTACTCCCCCCCCCCCCACCTACACCCCCACTGTCCACCCCCCCCCCCCCCCCCACCACCACCACCACCTACACCCCCACTGCCCCCCCCCCACCCCCACCCGCACACCCAGTACCACCTACACCCAGCCCTGCACCCAGCCCCCCCATCCCCCCCGCACCCAGCCCCCCTCCCTACTCCAAGCCCCCACCCCCCTGTGAAACCACTATGAAACAATGAAAACTAGAATGAAAAAACAATGGAACCACAATGAATTGTTTTCACCAGTTAAAACATAAGTAGAGCTGGCCAAAGTGTTCAAAGAAGAAGAAAAATTTTATGAGAAAAGTCCTAAATAAATTTTTAATGACAAAGAATGTAGCACCCACAGTTTGAGGTATGCAGAATTTATTTATGCATTTTTATGTGTTTAAAGTGAAAGGAATTATTCTTAAAGAGGTTGGGAGAGTTTGGAATGGTTTTGAATAAGTTTGGAGGCTTTTCTTAGGGAGCACAGTTTGAGCACGGTTAGGGGAAACCGTATGGGTTCTCCAGGAAACCATGCAGGAGGAGATAGTAGGCTTCGCATGGCCTACACATGGTTTTTTAAACCATGCAGACCCCTCCTATAGAGGCAGTGTCATGTGCATAGTCAGTGTACGGTTTTCTAAACCTTGTGTACTAACCGTGCGGCCACTTAAAAATAGGTTTTTTAAATTTGGGCTCCCTCGAGGGTGCCTCATTTCACTCCAAACTCTCTCCCACTCAGGCCTTACTCGGGATTTTGGGTTCTCAAAGGTTTAGGGTGATCTCCCACTTATGTTAGGCATGAATATATATATGCGTAGATATCCCCCCTAGTTGATGCAGGTAGAAAATCCAGGGACTGACCAATATTGTCCTTAATTGACACATAGTGATCTTGAACCAGGCCCCTGGAAATTATCAAGCAGTGGAGAGACAAGACAATTTTCCTTCTAGAATTTAAGACTCAAGTTAATGGATTCCAACCATCAATAGTTGTGTTAATAATATACCAATAGTATAAATGGCCACAGTATTAGGATAATGGAGGTGGAGACACGTTAGTATAATGGATATAGATAATGGATGCGCTGGATATGATATATTCATATGCAGCATATGTGGTGTGCATCTACATAGTATAGAGAATAGCCATAACCCAAATATTCTATATAGATTAGTAATATTCATATAATAATGGGTTTTTAAAATTAAAAATGAAATGCTGGTTTCACAGTACATAGGGTGTCCAACTGTGTATCATGCATAACAAGAATATGAAAAATGGACATTTAAAAAAATATCTTCCTCGAAAATCATTTAACCAGTTCATCAAGAGAATAAAAACTATTGTAATAAATAACTGAAAAACTCATAAGATTATTATTGAAAAATATTAAAAAATAATAATTGTTCACATGGAACAAAAACATTTGTATTAATGAATAAGTGTATGAAAATCCCATAGTCATGAGTGAAGGGAATGAATATTATAATAACTACTTATAATCGTTGAACCTATAGACTATGCTAATGATCTTAGTATGCTTGGTGGACTTGGTGCGCTTATTCAGGCACTAAGTAACCCTAACTTATATATGAGAAGAATTCATTCATGGGTTCTTGGGAAACATAGTAAAAATAACCCAGTAGTACTGAAGCAGATCCTAGAACTGGGTCCCTGACAACTGTAATAAAAATGGTGAATTACAATTCTATTGAAGAAGAAATCAAATCATTATATGCTATTTTAGACCTAATAAGAAACAATTTATATGGTCAGGAGTTATTATATACAGAATTTGGGAACTCACTCCTTTAGGTCTTGATGTTCAATTCAAGCATTGAAGAAAAAACAATAGAATATGAAGTATTGCCCTAAAGAAAGTTTGGAAATCAAAAAATGAAATTCAAAGTCGAATTAACCTTATAAAATGTAAGAATTTATTATTTTATAAAATTAAAACATGACTAAAATTTCATAAAATGTATAAAGATACATACCTTTTCCCTCTACCAACTCAAATACCCTTTTGGAAATCCTTCTATGCTAAAAGATCATTTGCAGTGAAAATCAATAATGTTTCACATCGTCTCTTAGATTCATGGACGTTGTGGATAAATGCCTATAAGCGTTTAGTAACTTTTGTAAGAAACACATGGATGTAGAATAATTGAAAATTTAAATGGAACCAATGTGTATAAATGCCTATAAGCATTTATTATATTGATTATGTACTTATCCTGTAATCAGTTCATGTTCATTTATAAATAGTACAGTTTCTGAAGTGAACATGTACATTTTCACTTGTCTAATTTAAAGTGTTTATTTGATAGAAATAGTACATGATCACTTCACTTAGTAGGTTAGTATACTAATTTGTTAGGTTATTATACTAATTCTATAATCAGTTCATGTTCACTTCTAAGTAGTATTGTTTTTGAAGTGAACATGTACTATTTTTGATGTGAAAATTTACTAACCTACTGAGGTAATGACCTGATTATAAGTGATAATGTATTGTTTATATCAATTAAAGGGTACATGGAGGAGAATAATTCACAAACAAATATGAGTAAATACATTTGAGAGAAGTGAACATGTACTGTTTCAGTTGGGCAGTAGAGTATAAATAGAATTTTGAAATGTGTAAACAATTGTCACACATAATAAGATATGCACCCTACATTCTGGAAGAAACTTACCATTACCTATCAAAATTAAATAATGTTAATAATGAGATGTGAGGAGGAGGAATTCTCTTATCCATTCTGGTATCATAAATAGTCGAGGAGGAAATTCTCTTATCTAGCCTAGCCCATCAAATTTCCCTTCCACTCTCCTCTAATCAGCCATAAAATGGTTTTTCCTGCATAGAACATGACAATTAATCACCAATAGATGTATTAGAAACCCTTTTGAAACAAAGAAACAGCCTATGTGTCCAAAGAGAGCCCTCCATGAGTGGACCTCCATGCTGCAATGTTTTCACTGTGCAACAACTGACTTTGAACCATCTGGTGGCCTGGATGTTTTTGAACAGGCTTTGACAGAAGAGTTGGATTGAGAATATGAGATCACCATGAATAATTATTTGAGAATGTATGTAGGATTTTACTCTATCATGAGTTATTGAAAAGTTATTTAAGAGATTAAAAATGTTTCATTATGAAAAACTACATAAGAAAAGATGAAATTTGTTCAACATTCCCTTGATGTGCATCAGGATGAATGAAAGCCTTTGATTTTGGTGTTAACTCCATAAATCCAAGATTTTAAATAGTTATCATGAGTAAGGTATGGAGTCTCATCACTCCCTATCTAAAAAATCCAATTTCATTGAATGATGCTACTTCAAACTTGTCCTACTTCCATAAAATGAAACTAAAAATACCTTTACCAAAATCTCATATAAAACCGCATAAAATATTCATGTAGAAGAAACATTTACATAAATGAATCATGAGAACTCAAGTTCAATGCTATGATGGATGTTGACATAAAAAATACGTTTATCATTCAAGCCAATAAAGCACAAAAAATTTCATACAAACTTAATAAAATGAAAAATCTAATTAATATGGTAAGTTAATTTATTACTCGAAAAGACAACTGATCATTTCAACCACTAAAAGAATTATAAATATAGATAATATTTTTGTATTAATACAATAATTCACTAATATAAATTCATTTATATTCTATATAATTAATATTGGATCTTGAAAGAAGTTTCAAAAAATTAATAGTATAGTCTAATTAAGATTGCATGTTAATGAACTAAATGCAAATATATCAGTTATGTGAACAATAATTTTTTATTTACAAAAAAATCATGAGAAATTTGAAATTTTACAATATAATTCATACTATATCAAAGAAGTCAGAGTGAAAATGCATATTATAGTGTTATTGATCAATACAAATAATGTTTAATACATTTAATATTGTCCATAACCTGGTAGTTTGAAATTTCACATGAAAAAGGATATTGAATCCAACTTATTCTAACATTTTTAAATGTATATTATATAGAAGCATGAAAATTTAATGTAGGTTGAATGTACATATAAATTCAAAGTTACAAAAATTGTATTTATGTTGAAACTTAATAGTTATATAAAGATTTTTTATTACAGGCTCAAGTTATTGAGAATTGGATAGAGTAAGACATAATATTTGATAATCATTTATTGTTTGGCCTATTGAATAGACATAAATAATGAAACAAGAACAATCCAAACACTGAATATTAGAGATATATATATAAAGATATATACCAATATGAAAATAAACAAACTAAAAAAAAGTAAAGAAATCCTAATGTGTTATAGCAATGCATATTCTAAATTAATTACATATTAAATTTTCTTCAGGAACCCTTCTTCTAAATGATAACTTTAAAAAACTAAAATCAAATCCAAAATAGTGACAAATGTGCATAAATTGAAAATTCTAAAATGATCAAACCATCATGGTCTTCTTTTCAAACCCCACTATAGACCCCTTTTCCAAGTTGTGTTGCAGAACCATTTCCAAATACCTTCATTAAAATAATCATAAAATGAAACATTTGTTAAATACGTATCGATGTTATCGAAAACATACAAGTAAGCTTTGTATGAAGAGAAAATGTGGAGATTATATAGCTTATAATGGAGATAAATTGATACCTTTCATCGTGGAGGGATATTTCACCATGGAAGTAGCAGGAAGGGAACCAACCAGTATAGAGATATTGGAGATAGAGGAGAATTAAAGGAACCAGCCTGCAATGAGATTCCACTGATGAATGATATGTTAGTGGTAGGGTTTCATACCCCACCCCCCCCCCCCTCCCTTCACCCATCCCCACCCCCTGCACCTAGCCCCACCCCCAGCACCCAGCCCCCCTGCACCCAGCCCCACCCCCCAGCACCCAGCCCCACCCCCTGCACCCAGCCCCACCCCCTGCACCCAGCCCCCCCTCCCCCTGCACCCAGCCCCCCTCCCCCTACACCCAGCCCCCTCCCTCATTTAATTTTTATTGATGATTTAACTAGAATAGACTTTATCTATTTAATTGGAATACCTCCATCATAAGCTATGGGTTATAATACTACCATTATTATAAATGTCAAGGATGGTTCCTTGAGTTTAGACTAGAAGAATGGATTTGGAAGAATGGAAAGGCTCACCTATGAGTTTTATGGAGAGATAATTCTATATTTATCCTTTACATAACTTTTTTCAAGTAAATTTATTTTCTAAACTTCACTCATGAAAATGTTTTCCCTTTAAAGAATTTATTTTTTGGGAGCCAAGTAATTTGGTCATAGTATGCTCGTGTATGTTTGAGTTCCAAAAAAGAGGGGAAGAAACCAATCTTAAATGAATGAATCATTTTCCCCATGGTAAAACCTCAACCTATTTATAAGTAATTTATGGACTATATTTTCATGGGTCCAAGGAACAAAAGTATTCATTTTTATTATTTTATCCTTAGAATTCCATCATTGTTTTCCACATATGATCCAATTCTGAGGGTTATTATAGAACCAAAACTTCTAATTAGGGAATAGAAACACATTTATTCCAAAGTGTTTTCTTGATATCTAATCTAAATTTAATATATAAATATGTTCTGAACACTAATAGTCCTTAAAATAATTCAATTATCAAAATACATTTTCAAACTAGGAACTTATTTGAAATGTAAATTGACAATATGTGCCTCGAGTATTGATTATATATCCAATATCACTTATTTATAACCATTACAAGCAGACTATTATTCATTAAACTATATAGTTTGAAATAAAAATACCCATAGTCTCAAATTCTAGTCAATATCAATGATCAAATGTGTATGATTCATAATCAGAATCTTAGTAATCATGAAAATTATAAATTAAATGTTTAAAAAATGAAATAATAATAGGTTTAAATGATAGATCTCACAATTATAACTCATAGAAAAAATAAACTGAAAGAAAAAATATATTTAGATTCACTCTAGGGAACATGATGATAAAAATGGTAACAATATTCCAAACAACGGTTTAGTACATTCAGGTTTTTTCTCTGTTTTCAGTTTATTAAAGACTCAACTAAATTTATATATAATAGAATGAAAAACAAGGAGAAGAAATTTCATACCTAAATGCCAGAGCTGGGGGAAGGGAGGCTAAGGCCAGGATGGTACATTGCCGAAGATGGGGGAAGTTATGGCGGAGGCCAAGGTCGGGAGGAGAGGGATATGAGAGGGGGGTGTCATTGGATCTGGGGGCAGGGAGGTAGAGGGCGGGATGATGAAGCTGAGGCAAAGGCTGGGAGGGAGGGAGGGAGGGAGTGGAGGTGGAGGTTGGGGAGGGGAGGTGATGGGCGGGACATGGTGGTCATATGGCCGAGAGGCGAAGTTCTGTGAGGGGAGGAGAGGGTCGAGGGGTGGAGGTTGGATGGTCGGGAGGCAATGGTCGGGGAGGGGAGGAGAGGGTCAAGAGTCAGGGAAGTGAGGATGATCGTGATGGAAGAGGGCGATGGAAGCGATGGTAAGGAGGATCCCAATGGAATAGTATAGGAGCACAATGGAAGAGGGAGGAGCGTGATGGTATTGGGGGAATTGGGTATTGGTTTTCCACAGTTTCATTAAAACCATGGAAATAGATAGTAAAAAAGAGATATCCCCGCAGTTTAGAAAAAACATGGGGATAGATGCATGGGGAAAGGTCCTCTTTCATGTAGTGTTCCTTGAGAGGGATAACATATATAAAAGTGATAGTATGAGTGAGATATATTGTGATGAATTCTAGGATCAAGATACATAAGAGTTTCCATAAGAATAAATTCCACAAAACCCCATGGGATAAGAAGTTTTAGATACTAAAGTACTATTTAGGAGTAAAAGAGAGGTTATATAACATAGAAAATATTGTTTTCTAGTCATCGAGGATGGTGACTCGTTATTAGTTGATAATGATGAACTTGAAACCTACAAAGAAGTAATAAGTAGCACAGATGTTTCCAAGTGAAAAGAAGCTATGAATTCTAAAATGGAATCTATATACCAAAGACAATTATGGATTTTGGTAGATAATCTAGTGGATGTAAATCTTGTTGTTTGTAAATGTTTATTAAAAAAGAAACTAGAAATTTATTTAAAATAAATTACTTATAAGGCATGACTGGTTACAAAATGGTTTAAACAACATCAAGGTATTAACTATGATGAAACTTTTTCACCAATTTCTATATAGAAATGAATTAGAACTCTACTTGTAATTTCAAGCTTCCATGCCTATGAAATTTGGAAAATGGATGTTAAAATGACCTTACTTAATGGGAACCTTCAGAAAGATTTATATATGACACAACCTAGAGGTTTTTTGACTCTAAAGGATTCCAATAAGGTATAAAAACTACAATGATCCATTTATGGATTAAATTAATCATCCAGGTTGTGGGATATTTAGTTTGATGAATCCATAACAGAAATTGGTTTCATAAATAATATATGTGATCCTTGTGTTTGTAAGAAGTTTAGTGGGAGTGTGGTCATTTTCTTAATAGTATATATCAATGAAATGTTACTTACTGGAAACAAAATACTAGTCTTATATTTTGTTAAATACTTTTTGAATAAATGTTTCTCTATAAAGTACTTGTCTTATTCTTCAAAAAAAAGTACTTGTCCTAAGTATTGTATATTCTTAGGATCAAGATCCATTGTGATATATCCAAGAGGCTACTCAGTCTAAGTCAAGTTACATGTATTTAAAAGATACTAAAGAGATTCAGTATGTAATAATCCAATATGGGATTATTTTAAATGTCATATATAATTCATATTTCCAAGAAAATGTGTCCTCAGACACATGAGAAAAGATAGATGATGGAAAGCATTCTATATACATCAGTTATTGGGTCAGTCATGTATGTTATGTTATGTACTAGACTTGATGTCTCTTATACCTTAATTGTGGTAGGAGGATATCAAGTTGACCTAGGTGACTACCATTGAATGGAAGTCAAGACTATCCTTATGTATTTGAGGTGTACTAAGGATATGTTCCTCATCTATAGAAGATATAAGTAACTAGTCATTAGAGGATATGTAAATTCTATTTTCTAAACAGATCAAGATGATATGAAATTATAGACTAGATGCATATTCACTCTAAATAAAGTTTTCATGATCTAGAAGAGATCAAAGAAATATATGGTTGTATATTATAGATAATATTCTAAATATATTGTGGATTATAAAGAATTTAAAGTATCATTTTTTATATGAAATTTCATCCAAGATCTTGATGTAATGCCTAGAAATAAAGATTTTATCACACTCTATTATGATAATAATATAGTGGTGGGTTTATCTAAGGATTCAAGGTCAAATAAATGGACAAAGGATATACTTTGGGAGTATCATCTCTTGAGTGATGTTTCTTGGAGAGGTTAAGTTTTAGTGAGCATAATATCCATAGAAGACATCATGGTGGACCCCTTGACTAAAGATTTGACTCAATAGAAACATGATCATCATGTGATGTCTAGAAGACTAAAATTCATAGTTAGTTGGATCTATTCCATGTGGGATTTTTTTGAATTTGGTGTTTTAGAACCATCTATTTAAACTTTGTATTACATTTATATTTGAAATTTGGATTATTAATAAAACATTTTATTATATATTGTTTATTTTTCAACATGAATTTGATGTAATAATCAACTAGGGTATTTATCACATTGATAAGGTCATAATAGTTCCCCGCTATGATGAGAACCTTGAAATTCCATGATGATATCCTTAAATATAGTTTTATAGTCGGATAACATTATATGATGGGTCACATAGTATGTTGACTATTATGTGTGAGTGGTTGTAAGTGGAAGAGACTTCATCTCATGAAGTTATCACTTGGTAATATCTAAGATAAGATATTATGAGAACAGACCCACTAATAAGAATTTTACATGTTTATGTGTCATTGGATATTGCTATTTATGATCCTGTGTGATGTTCCTTATAATTTAAGATTATTATTAATACATTTCATGACTCATGTACTTATATTTAATAACCAAAATAGTGACTTCGTATTTTTTTGGGAACTAGGGTGTGTTGGGTGTGTCAAAAATGACATGTTATTAATGGATAAATCGAGGAATAATTTTTTTACTTACTAATTTATAGAAGTTGATATCTCATCCCTTTGATTCAAATGAAACTATCACCTTAAATTCCATGGACATTATGTAATGGTGTGTTTATTTCAGATAGTCAAAGAAATATGTATTAAGAATATAGGTTTATGGAACAAATGTGATACCTGATTGAAGAGATATTGAGAGAAAGGTATTATATTACAAATAAAGCATTCATAAGTGGATTTCAATTTTGAAACATTAAATTATTTCTCTTGGGTACCTTGACTTGTTACTAGACAGTAATCTTGGACTTTAGGCAAGTCTAACTAATTTCAATGAGAAATAATCCTAGAGGGTCACACACTATGTATTTCCATTGATCTAGATTAAATTCTATTTAAATGTAATTAATGGAATAAATATTATTCTCAAGATTAAGGAATAATTTTATTCATGATTTATTGATCAAAAATATTAAAAAATATTTATTCTATGCACTTTGGATAGAATATTTATTTTATTTATTAAATATTTAATAAATATTTTTTTCCTAGATTGTAAATAAAATATTTATTTATAAATTAAATATTTAATTAAAAATTTATTCAACTATTAAGTAAATACCAATGGATATGATCAGACTAAGATCCTGTCTAGAGATAAATACTAATTTGAAAATCAGTGAAATAGTATTTATTGTTGCGCTAGTTGGTGAATGACATAAAATAATATTATTAGTATTTTATTTATGGAATGGGTCAAGATTAGGTTTATTATATTATTTAAAGGTTTTTGTGTAATTAAATAATATTTAACCTAAACCCTAACTCTATAAATAGATGGTTATGTCTATTATATAGGGTTAATCAAGAATTGAGAATCATTGCGTGTAACGAACTACTCTCTCAAATTCCTCTTTCACCTCTCCTCTCAAGAATGAGAAGAATAAGAGATAATATTTCAAGCCTAAAGGAACTATAAGTGATCAAGGTGATCAACACAAGATGATAGATCTTCCATGCTAGCATCTGGAAATCAATTAGTGTCATTTAGAGATCAAAGGAGCACGTGTGGATTTCCGCTAGAGGGATTCTACACTTGGATCCTACAAGCATAATGATGGTAATCCGAAAAGGATTTTTTGTATGATCAACAACATCTATTAAGAAATCTCTTAATGAAAGGTATTATTTCTTTAGATCTATTTAAATTAATTATAAATTTAATGTGAAAATGATTTTTTCTAGGTTTTTAGATTCTCTATGTTAATATTTGATGGAAGAATTTTTTTGGTCATGACGTTTACATCTTGCACAATTGGAAAATGTTCCATAAAATTTGAAAAAACCTTTATAGTTTTCCACCCACCAAGGTATTTACATGTTCTTGAACCTTCATCTATATGGTTTGTGTCAAAAATATATGATATCATTCCATAATCATTCAAACCTAGATAAAAGAAGAAGAACTTTGTGTCGTGGAGCAATTGATCCCACTATGTGAGAAGAAATTTTATAAGTGATAGAGGAAAATCGGTTGATTAAGACACGATTAATGAAGTAAAATCATGATTTATAAAACTATACATAATTCTAGGTTTTTGATAGTGTGGCTCATTTTGTGCTTCATGGGCTTCACTAACTTGAATATTTAATTCCCCTAGCTATATTTAAGGGTGGTAGAAGTCCTAGACAAATATGAAGGTTGAATAAGAAGCAATAGTGGTTAGAGGAAGTTTTATATTTGAATTTGAATCTGAAATCTAGAAAAATAAGAGATAGAGTTTTTATTTTGTAGGAATAATCAGTGTTAAAATTTACGTAGAAATATAGTGTAATAGATAAGTATAGAAGAGTGATTTTCTATATAAAAGTAGAAGTAGTAGAGGAATAAGAGGAAGAATCACAATGATATCATTATGGAATTCTATATCAGATAAAGACTCTATTATTATTAAAATATCATATTCAATATCTCTATTTGTGTGATAAAACATTACATAATCCATGATACATTATGTATCATGGGTTTAAGGATAATCCATGCTCTTTTTTAATACACATGGTAATTCTAGTGGTATGTGTGATCATGGGTTTTGCCGAATCATGCTAAATATGTAGCTACTCTATTTTGTAGTGAACCTTATAAAAATCTATTGTGATTACTATATTTGTGCCACTTGAGTGTGTGTGGTTTTTTATAATGATCTTTTCATTCACTTTAATTGGTGTCAAAAAATATTTTAAGGAGATATATAAAAATAAGTGAATTCCCTAAGTCACCCAACCCCCTAGTGTATTCTCACTATTATTGAGGTCCCTTTTAGGAACTTCTAGGTTTTAGAGGTTAATGGTTTCAAATTTATACTTCTATTATAACTTTTTTTATCAAAGATTAGTGTATAATTATAAAGGGGAGATTAGATATAAACTTCCAAAAATAATGAGTTACCTTTACTTTACCTTTTTTTGATTTCATGGGAGAATTATATTTCAGAAGATGGAGTTGTAAGAGGGGAATGTGGGACTAGAGAAGTTTTATGGTTCAGAATTTGGAATTTAAAAGATATAGGTGGAGGACTGCTTATTATATAAGGATAATGATCTTCTATTGATCAGGTTGGATCCAAAATCAATGGATAATGTGGAGTGAGAAATACTTGATAGGAAAGTTTTGGTTGTTGTATAGATGATGTTGGACTAAAACATAGCCTTAAAAATTTGTAAAGTAAATAAAACTATTGAATTAATGAAAAATATTATGAACATGTATGAGAATACCTCTATTGTTAATAAAAGTGTTCATTTTTTAGTGAATTTTTTATATGCATATGTCAAAAGTAAGATCATTGGTTGATCAACTAAATGAGTTAAATGTGATTCGGAGTTATATGGAGTCTATTTGTGGGATGTTTTTTAAAGGTGTGGGGTGTTAATTCTTTAATCATTACTTCTATAATCATGGGATATAATGGAAATTTATGTAAGAATATCTAGTGGTAATTATGACTAGGTCATCAAGGATATCCAATATCTAATCTTGAATGAGGATATCTGAAACAATAATGTTTCAGGTGCTATCAATTGTGATTTTAGAATTGATGGTAGAGGATACACCACCCAATGAATTTAGATGAAGATAAGGGAAATAAGAAAAGATAAAATCCATGGAAAGTTGTTTGGTATTAGTGACTTTTCATATTAACATTTTATAAAGAAGTGACATTTATAGAAGGATTGTTGGGTCAGTAAAATTCACTCTAAAAATCATGTTTTCATTGAATTCACAAAAACATAGCTGAATGGTAGGATTACACTTTAATTCAAAGTGTCTTGAGTTTAATGGAGTCATGGATTTTTTATTTCAGAGCTTCTTCTAACTCAAATTTTGAAATAGGATGAATATAAAAATATGTGTTTAGAATCCTTGAAAATTTTCACCTTTTAGATATAGTGGTTCTTGGGATTGTTGGAAAAGGAAATGTGATAATTAAAATGAATAACAGATATCTAGTGAACTTGTATGGTGTTTGGAATATCCCTAGTTTATGGAATAACATAATTTTCATTGGTAAACTTGATAATGTGGGATTTTATACTATCTTTATTAATGGTGTGTAGAAAATTACACAAGGTTCCATGGTTATGTCATGAGGTATTAAATGTGGAACATTTTATCTAACCAAAATTTTAAAAGGTCCACTGTATGCGGAGTAGAAACTTCTGAAAGTTTGAAGTTGTGACATGATTTTCTAGGTCCCATTCAATGCTAAAAGATTGAGGAAGCTTGATCACTTAGAATAAGAAACATGTGACAGTTGTATCCAAGGAAATTATTAGAAGTTTTTGTTCAATATAGATGTAAAGGAACTAAATAATTGGAACCTTGGTCTAGTTCATATAGATATATGGGTAACAACACTAGTTCAGTCTCATAGGGGTGCACAATACTATGGTACTTTCATTGAAAATTCCATAAAGAAAGTGTAGTATATTTTCTTAAAACATATGTCCTTTTTCATTCATACTACCATCAAATAGAGATCTATAGTGGAATTCAATATGAGAATGAAGCTAAAATTACATAATTTTAATAATAATGGTGAGTATAGAGAAAGAGAGTTCTAAATGTTTATTTGGATAAATAGAATCTATATGGATAAGACTATGCCTACAACTCCTGAGTATAATGGCATCGTGAAATGGATGATTCTTATTATAAATGAAATATTTAGGGTCATGAGGTTAAGTTATGGATTTCCAAATGAGTTTTGGGTTGAATCTAGTAATTATGGTGGTTATCTCATGAATCTAAATCCTTCTAAATTGATAGGGTATAAACTTTTAGAATAAACATACTTTATAATAAAGGTGGACTTCACTTATTTGAATGTTTTTGGATGTATCAAAATTACCATGTTGATTCCAAGGATAGGGACAAGTTGGGAGCTATGTCTTAGACATGTTTATTTTTTTCTATGTTAATGAAAACTTTGATATTATACTCTATGATAAAAAAAATTAATGTAATTTTATCAAAGTCTGGAATGTCCTCTTCAATAAAGAGATCTTATAGAAATATAAAAACTAGACATAATATTCTCTTTATAAAAAAGAATCAATAGAGTGAGTCTAGGTTTAATTGAGTGTAGTAAATGTGGTGTTGGGCTATTTAGGGATCACAAAAAATAAGTTTTTTAGGTATAACCAAGTAATAGAACTAAATTCAATGATCAAGTTCTAGAATTACTATTTCCCAATGTACCAATATACTCAAGTAAAACAGAAGATCAGGGTATATTTTAAAAAGTATGATGTCCAAAAGGAGTTGAACATTGGGATTTGAGGATATCTACCAGGATCATAAGACCAATGTAGAGGTATGATTATATAATTAATTTTATACATATCATGGTTGGTGGGGAACCCAAAAGCCTTAGTTAAGTGAGAATTTTAAGTGACACATTTCAATGGGAGTTATAAATGAAGGGATATATTGATTCCTTGTACTTTTTTGATACATCGGAGCTAATGAAACTAAAAAAAGGTAAGATGGTGCTTCAGAACAAGTGGGTTTATCATTTTAAGGAGGAATAAAATAGTATATTTTGGTAAAAGTTGCAACTATTTGGGATGGGATTTTAACAACCAAAAGGTGTGGACTTTGGGGAAATTTTCTTACTCATTATTAAGTAAAAAAATCCATATGGTTCTCATCTTGTTTTTTATAAAATCTTTGTTTCGTGAACAACATGATTTCAAAACTACTTTTCTTTATGGTGATCTAGAGGAACAAATCCATATGGTATAACCAGAAGGTTTCATACTAAAAAAAATAAGGTCTTAGTGAGAAAGATCAAGATGTATCTTTACAAGATTAAGTGGGTACCAAGGTAGTGGAATTTAAAGTTTGATAACATTATGATGGAATATAAGTTCTTCTAGATTAATTCAAACCATTTTTGTTACTGGATGGTGTATGGTTATGGAATTTTTATCATAGTTCTTCTCTATATTGATGACATACTCTTATCTAGATCTTTTATAGAAAGGATGGAGGAGTTTAAGTGTACATTTTCCATAGGTTTATAAATAAATAATCTTGGTTCAATTAAGTGGATGTTAGGTATATGAATCATAAGAGATGTGATTTTTATAAAATTATTCATACCTCAACCATAGTATATCTATAAGACATTGGAAAGATTTGAAATGAGTGATTTGAAGATTGTGAGCACTCCCCTGGTCAGAAAATTCAAACTTTCAAAGTATAAGACACATAAAACAAATGAGAAGGATAATTTTATAGAAAAGGTTCTATATTCATCAGTTCTGGGAAGTTTTATGTATTTCATGGTTTTTATAAGGCCTAATATCCCTGAAGTGGTAGGCTTGTTTATTGTGTTTATGGTGAATCCAGGAAAGGAACATTGGGAGGTTGTTATGTAGATCTTTTGGTATCTCAAAGTCATAGGAGATCTTTCACTATATTTCAAAACCTATGGTCCTTTACAAGGGTTTATGGATACTGACTTTAGTGGAGATACAGACTCATGAAAGAGAACTACTAGATTTGTGTTTACTTTTGGAGGCACTTTCAGGAGCTAGATGTATATGTTATAAATAGTAGCTACACTATCAACTACATAAGCTGAGTATATTTCAATAATGGAATAAGGGAAGGAGATTTTAGGGTCAAAGGGTCTACTGGGAAAAATTGGAAGGAGGTAAGAAATTATCATGGTGTAATTTCATAGGAAAAGTGTGATTCACTTGGAAAAGAATCTAATATTTCACTCCTAAATGAAGAACATTCAATTGAGGTGACACTTTATCTAGAATATCATGGAAAAATGAGTATTATAACTATAGAAGGTTGAAGGGAATAAAAATTTGGATAATAATATGACTAAAGTTATAGCTTAGGAAAGTTTTGATTGTTTTTTCACTTTAATGGGGTTCAGATAATTTGGAGATTATAAGGTCTCAAAAAATTTGAAAGAATAGAAGAGAGAAAATGAATAATGGATTCTGATAAATATAGATAGGTGACCCATAGGACTTGGTAATAAATATTGTGAAATGATTTTCATGTGGTTGATTATTAGGATTTTTTGTGTGAGAGACTATTTTCCTACTAAGTATCATATATTTTGGAAAAAGAGTATCTTTTGGAACTACATAAAAAACTAGATGCGATAAAATACAGTGGAACCATGAGTCTAGAACTAATAGTAGGGTATAGTTATAAATGATGAAGAGTGGAAGTAATGCTTGTGTAGGAGTAACTCTATTGATGTTTTATATGAAAAAATAAATGGTTATCAAAGGATATATAAGGTTTTATTAATATATATATGTAAGATTAAAGGGAATAATTCTTGAATTATTTCATTATTTGTGGGAAATATTAGTATAGGAAATAGACATAAGAGCCTCAGTCTGGTTGGTGAGGTCTCATCAAGTTCATCCAAGAGACCTGAGATCAAATCCAGGTAGAGAGATATTTCTGTATTATTGTATCAAACTCTAGTATGGACTGTAGTAGGTATTGTTCAGTACTGTAGCGTCCAGAACTATCCATCTATTTGTGCTTTCGGGCCACCAGTTTGTTCCTCGAGTCCTTCAAGGACTTCAGGCCACCCAAGGCCCTCAAGTTAGTAATGATTTTTGGCCACCTCAAGGCCTTCGGGCAACATGAAATTGCACTTAAAAGGATGAGGAAAAATTTACAAGGAGAAATATCTATATAAGGATTCAGAGTATTCTTATTCACCAGAGTAAAGAAATCGAATTTGGAAGAATGAAAGGGTATGGAAATTACCATTGGGACCAGCTTGTGCATGCATGGGAAGCCAAGATGAACAGTCATGTGAAGGTGGAGAGATGACATCATGATGTAGATATTAGGGAGGGGAAGTTCTAAGTAGTTACAGTCTAGATGAATTCCTCAAAGACCTACAGGTCATGTAATGTCACAAAGCCTACGGTCAATGTAAGGGTTCACCTTCAACCCTTAAAAGGGGGATTATCAAAAATGAATAAAAATAGAAGGCCTTCGGGCCATTCAGGCATTTGAGGCAATAGCACTTGGATAGTGTCCATGATCAAATATAAGGATATCTATTAAGATCATATGGTGGTGAAACTAGTTCAATCAGAATATATTTTTTATTTTAATCTACAAATAGATGGAGTGGTTTAATTTTTTTTAATCAAAATTATTTCACTCAATCTTATGTTATCTTTTTATTTAGAGCATTTCACTGTAATTTATTGTTTTATATTCTATTTAAGTTTTTATTTATTATGGAATAGGATTAAGTTTTTAACTATGATAAATCCCTATATTATTTTATTGAGTGATTTAATTCTTTTTATTTCTTGTTCTATTTGGGTTGTATTTTTTGAGTGTCAGGGTGTTCGTAAGGTGCTTGGGCTTCTTAGTTTCAAATACACCTATCTATATCATCAAGCATTCAGATCGTCTAGTTTCCCTATTCTATATTTGAGGTCCAAAAAGAGATTCCAAGTTTCGATGGTTGGTGGTTCAAAATTGTGTCTTTTTATATGACAAAATTTCATTCTTGAGGTAAGTGGTTCCTAATATTTCCTCTTTATATGGTTGTGCATATATTGTGTCAAAATTGTAAGGGAATTTGTTTCCAGTATGGGAGATATGAGTGGTTTCTCCCAATGAAGGGTTGGGCTAGGTGTGGGGATCATAACATGTTCATGAGTATTATGTAGGGAGTTTATAGCCACTGATGGATATGTCAACCATGTGAGAGGCTTGACTATGGACAAATTCAAACCCATATGAGTGTTTATCATGGAGATATGGCTTGAGTGACCTATATAGGTTTTATTATAGATACATATCTCTCACTTAGAGTGATTCTTAAGGGTGTGTGTTTTGGATGATGTGGGTATGGTCATATGGGGTATGGGTACTGATGGGAACATCAGAGTGACCCATCTTGAAACTGATTTAGGTCTTTTTTCTATAAATTAGTGAGTATGATCTATATAGATCATTATAGGTTCACTAAACCTTATAGGTTGAACACATGGTCGTCATAGGTCATTTTTTCTAAGAAGTGACTTGATACTTAAGGGATGGAATCATGCAAGTGACCTATGATCCTAGTATGGGATTATTGGGTATCCCTTAGTGATAAAAACACATGTATAGGTTGGGATAGGTGGAAAGATATCCCTCATGATGGAACATTGGTATTATGAGTTCTACTATTGCGCATCCCATATGAGAGGGGTGAGTGAAAGGGTTCTTAAGTCTTGTTGAGGGAAGGTGATATTGGTATATGTGTTCTAGGTGTGTAATGTCATGGGTATGGTTATCTCAGTGTATATAATTAGTTCAAATGAACTGATTCATAAATTGATAATCTGTTTAACATCAGTACAATTATGTGTGGTTATGTTATAGGTTGAGTGTGTGGGTAACAAACCCATTGTATTTATATCGTGGAATTGGATGGAATTCCAACTATTTTAGAGGACTTTCATGAATGATATATGATTTTTATTCATGACTATGAATTTTGAAATGTGTTTAATTTGATATGAAAATAGTTCTTGGAAGTATGTGATCATATGGGTTGATATAGTTTGGTCTAATGCTAACCAAGGGTTGTGTTTGGTATATGGTTGGGTGTAATTCCAATCAGGGATTATGATTGGCATGTTATTAGGTGTAATTATAACCAGTGTTTATGTTTAATATGGGGTTGGGTGTAATTCCAACCTAGGTTATTCTTATGATGTGTATTAGACAAGATTCCTACTGATGTGGGTATAATATAGGTTGGACATGATTCCTCTTGAGATAGTTCTGATTTAGGTTGGATATGATTCCTCCTAAGATGGTTCTGAAGTGGGTTGGATGCGATACCTCTAGAGATGATGTGGGTTAGACATGATACCTCTTGAGGGGTTGATTGTGCAGGTTAGACATGATGCCTCCTGAGATAATGGTTTTACATGTTAGACATGATACCTCCTAGGATGGATGAGTATTTCATGTGGGGTTTACTTCCCCCTAAGTGTGTACATGATTTATGGGTTGGATTTAATGCCACTAAAAATGATATGATTTACTCATAGTGGGCATTATCATTGAGAAGGTAGTACTATAGATAGACCGTAAACTGGAACTGGCCAAAGTGGGTATGAGTCAACCATTAGAGTGGATTCATGAGAACCCTAAAATGTGAGGGGTGTATTCATGTGATGTTTACAAATTAATTTTCATTTGGTACATGCATGTACATATATGTGGTGGCTTTTATTAGGGAAACCATTATTGGGGACCTACTGAATTTTATGATCATACCCTATAGAGGAAATTTGGTTCACGTGTAGACCTTGTGGTTGACATACAGATTTGGGAGATGGCCCTAATATAGGTGGATGATCTTTAAGAGCTTAGTGGGGATATTTAGATAGGTTTGAGGCAGTTTCATCGATTCTGTTCAAGTATCCTTTTATTTTTTTAGTTATTTCATATATTGTATGTGACGGCCCATCAGATAATCCTCTATTAATATATGATTGTGTGGCCTTCATGTGTATATTTTGTTATAACATAGTGAATGTTATTTATTATGATATGTATTCCATGGTAAATCTATTCTTATGCACTAATTTTCATCTATTTTATAGATATTCATCTATTTACATGTGATTTACTATTTTGATACTGAGGTTACAATCTCCCCACATGATATTGTCATACCCTTTCTGCTAGTTAGTAGCCTTTAGTATACAAGGAGGCGTTCCTAAGGTCATTTATTGTCACCATTATGGTCACTATTTGGGTTGTACCAATTATGATGTTACAAGATGGTATCAAAGCCTTGTTTTCCTTATCTTACTATTTCAGATATGGTAGAAGGAGATAGAACAAGTTGGGACATGGGACAGACTCTTTGTTTGTGCCTATTAAGTACCTTTATAATCTGAATTCCAAGTTTCTAAGGAATTGGAATTATTATTCATGATTTTTTTTATTATAGTTGAGTTTATTTTTTTAAGGAATATGTTCTCCATTTATGGATTTCTGAATTTTCTCTTGGATCGGGGTGTCAAGAAGCATGTGTATGTGCATCATATTTAGTATATAGGTTCACATGACATGTGAATTCTTATATGTTATTATTTTATTGGTTTATAAAATAAATATTATTTGGTTATTTAAAACATCAATAGTAACTTATTCATCTTTTACCAAAATAACTTATTAGTAGTGTGTTGCTTAATTGGGACCATTCTGTTTAGGACCTTCCTTGATACAAGTTATTGTAGAGTGATTTCATCGATATGGACATGGATGTGACATTGATCCCCAAGGGCATAGTATGGTATATGAATACCTGAAGGAGATTAACACCTTGTAGTGGGTTGGTTTTAATGGGTATAGGGATATTTGATATTGATAAGGTCCCAAAATGGGGTGATGGTGCATGAGTTTCCTTGGGATGTTTAAGTCTAAGCATGGAAACTACTTCATGGGATGCAACCAATATGGGATATGTTCAGTAAACTAGTTTGGAAAACCTATTGATGATGAGATATGACTCATGGTTATATCGAGTTGGTGTATGCTAATATAAAACATGACACCTTTCCTATTATTGCTTGAGGTAAGATGGGATATATATGGGTATCCCATGAAAGAGGGTATTGCTCAAGGATGTAGATGCTCAAAAGATGTAAATAATGGGTAAATGATTTTTGTTAGGGGGTCAATGCATGAGAGGTGAAATTTAGTATGTACTATGGGAATGGGAAGTCTGCCTTATTATGTGGATTGTATGGATTGAAATTGGCCTTGAGAAGGAAAACTAGAGGTTTGTTAGGAACAATTGGCCTAGAATGACATGTGAGACATGTTGATGGATGGATTTTATAAAAAACTATAGGATAGTATATTGAGAATAAAAATTTCATAAATCCTAGAATGAGGTTAAGATAATTTTATTGATGCATGTAGATTTCATGCAATGCCTTTTTAGTGTGTGTATTAGGCTTGTTAAGGAGTATATCGATCCCTTGATACTTTTGTGGGTATAAGACCCAAAAAAGTGAATTTATATAGTCATGGGGTCTGGTAATCCTTAGTTTTACCCAACTTCTCAAAGTTGGGTTATGATATACTGATAGAATTTTGTGGAAGATCACACTTAGTTTGTGATCATATATGTTGTGATTATGGAAAGGTACAAGACACCTTGTCCTGGATGGGTAATGGGAAAAGGAGTATTGACCCTTTGATGTTATATCATGTATTAGTTAGATTAGGGATTTCTATGGTGATGTTCAACTGAGGATTGACTAATATAAATTGGTTCATTGTGATGACTGATGCATGAGACAGGGTCTCTATGAAGCAGTGATGAGATGTTCGAGGGGTGATGAAAATTATGGTTATGCTTGAATGATCGGATCGTATGAGAGATGAGTTGTGACCTTTTGTGGGATGTAAAATTCAATGATACGATTGTTAGGTTCTCAGATATAATGAGGGGTCGAGTGGATCGGCATGGTTAATGAGATTTTGGGGGTGGTTTCCTCAATTGTGATGCATTGGGAACTAATGTGATTATGAGTTTCTAATGAGATAAAGTGTGGCACACAGTGATTTGTAACGCATTAGTTTTTTTGTAGTGGTCAAGGTCATAAACATTGAGTTATGTTTATCGATAGTTGGTATTTTATTGATGGCTCAATGAAAAATTATATAGTGGTTGTTTGAAATTTTGTGATGTTATATACCCTTGATCAAGACTTTTAGTATAGGTTTACCAGGATATAGTGAGAAAGTCATGCCAGTGTCAATGTTCAATTGAATTTTTATGGGAACATGATCATTCTTATAGGTTGGGGATAAGGAAAATTTTATAGTGAGGAGTGATCCATTGGAATTCTATTCAAAATCCTTTTTTTGGGTTTATCTATGATGGGAATAGGAAGTGGTTCATATGGAGAATGTGAATTATGAGTGGTTAAGGATGTGTATTGATTCTTGGATAAAAGAAGACAGGTTATATTTGGTAACTGGAAAATGTTTGTTGTGAGTTATGGTCAAGTGGAGTGACTGAGTATGATGTTTTGAGAAACAAACTGGTAGGGTGATTGGGTCTATAGAATTTTGATGCTTAAAAAGAATTATATCTTGTACAATGGAGCAAGGATTCATATTATGTGTATAGTCTCAAGTGTGATACTATGGTTTTTTATGAGAATAGTTAGGAGATACCTGGTTGTGGAGCTGAGCAGGCGTTGATCTAGTGTAGACTAATGGTGTTGATCATTGGCTTGTGATGCTATTTAATTAGGAATTAAATAATGTCATCGGTATTAGGGAATCATCATGTAGTTGGTAGAGTTATCCAGCACTATAATGCATGATATGTTAGGTTTTTTTAGATAGTCAGGGTATCAAGGTACTATTAAATTTGTTTCACATGTGAATAAGAATGATATAAGAGATAAGGAATAGCATGTGTTGTTTTAGGGATGACTAGTGTGTGTAATAATTAGAAGTGAGAGGCATATAGGTTTTTGAGTTATTCTTCTAGTTTGAGTGCAATGAAGGCAAGACTATAAGTAGTAGAATATCATAAATTTGAGTGTGCATCAGTCCTTATTGATTGGTGTGGTTCACTAGGGATGCATGAGGAGATTTATTGGAGATGATAAGTGTTATATTGGGTAGGTTCTAACACCATGAATATGTCTAGTGATGAAATTATTTCAAATTTTGTCAAACCATGTGTGTTTTGATGATTTTTTATTATTATAGGATTTTATTAAGGCTGGGGGTTCAATATTTTGGGGATTTTTCCCTAGTATGGGATAAAATTTTATTGTGGAAAAAGAGTCAAGTCGCAATTGGAGGCATTGTGGCATGGTGATGAGATGCATAAGATTAAAATTTTGGATCATGTGGTTAGTCACATTGTAACCCAGGATTTTCACCATGAAGTAATTATCAAGGGGATAGTGTTTCACTATGAAGCCCCCAACCATGTCATAGCTAGTGGTTATGATTTATTGGTGCTTCACTAGAAGGGTTCTTTATTATGTGATGAAGAGGTTCACATCACAACATGACCCTGGGGTGGGGTGGATGTGGTTTTTTTTCTTCTCTAGAATGGTGTATTGTATTTTGGTGAATATAGTCGTGTTATAATTGTTGATTTGGGTTTTTTGGGTTTCCCAGTAATGGGGGATTTTTTTCATGGCTCATGAGATCATTTCACAATATTCTCTTATACTTTTGTTAGGATTCCTTGGGTAGGGTTTGTGCATTATGAAATGAGGGATCACACCACAATGGTCCCCTGTTATATTTTTCATAAATTAGGGTGTTTAATTTGAGAACTCCTTAGGATTTGGGATCTATCCAATTGAGAAATAGGGGAGTTTTTTCATCTCATTCTCTCCTTCCACAATTCTACCCCTTGATCAGTGGAGGTTTTGGGCATGTGGATTCGCTAGTAGAGGTGATATATTCCCACTTTCTCTCCTCTTTCATCTTTTTCTTACTCTCTTATAATTCTAGTAACCCATATTTTTTTATTTGGTTTCAATTCCACTAGTTCATGATGGAATTGGTCTTCAATGAATGGATTTTTTCCTAGGATGGATAGGGGAGACCAAAGGAGAATGAACACACATGGTTGCATGTCATTTCACTAGAGGTGAGATGTTACCCTAATTTTCCTTTGGTTTTACAACAAATTTTAATTTATATTAGTGTTATTTAGTGGTAGTTGTTGGGTATTTTTATTGAATTGGTCTCAAGGGTGTGACAGGAGTGATCTACACCCCATTACATGAGGTTTTAGCGAGGAAATATTACCAAATAGTTTTACCTCAATCATACCTACTTAAATTAATATGATTTTAATTATACTAATTATTTATAATTGTTTTATAATTAACTAAGTGATATTTTTAGGTATTTAGACCCTTATTAGTGTTCAATGACCAATACATGCATGGGAGAGATTAGGAGATGGTGGTTGATAATTGATTAAGGGGTTAACACAATGTTTGTAGTTGATTGTATTGACATGGGCCAGAAAAATCATCTAATTAAGCTATGAACCAAACTGTGGTAAGACCTTAAGGGAATTCCTAATCCCCACAAGCTGGCAAAAATCACCTAGGCAGCCAACAATAACCATAGAGAGAAATTTTTTCAACCTAAAACAAGATAAATGGCACACATATATAGAGAAATATAACTAGAAAAGAAATATATCATAACCAAAAATTAATAGTAGGAGTAGAAAACTAAACCAAAAAAAACAATGAACACATCGAGGAACAAAACCAGATTTGTCTCTACAACCAATGACTACTCCGTGTGAAATAAGGGAAACATCCCACCATGTAACCGCCAACTAACATAAAACCTTGCCACATCACTACGGTGCCTTACCCTTTCTTGAAACAGACAAAATAAGGTCTACAAATCCCTAAGGGGGTGCTTAGGGTGTTATCTAAACAGTGTCAGTAAGATCCCACCCAAGTGTTATATAATAAGTCACTATCAAATAATATAAATATTCTTAATATATGAAAAACATGGAATGATAAGGTAGTTTTCACATTTATATTAAAATAATGGTAAAACAATTCCCCTTTTCATGGTTCTTATAGAAAAGATAAATAATATAGTTTCAAATAACATTTTAAATAAACCATTTTACATTTATCAAATAATTTCTCATACACTATATCAAATAAAAACAATAAAAATTCAATCACAATGGATATTTCCCCTATGATAACATAGTTCTAGGCTAGCTATGTCACTCACACCCCAATAAACAATAAAAACTAGTGCGCACATCAAGTACCTGGATCCAAAGAATCTACAATCTAGAGATGGAGGAAAATCATAGAAAGTGATCCCCCTTATGATGTCAATATCAAGTTCCTAGAACCAATGAATCTATGATCTTGGAATAGAGGAACCCCCTAAAAGTGAACCCCCTTGCGGTGTCAAAGTACAAGGCCCAACACTAAACCATTCACTTAGGTACCTAAGGCTCCTATGTGCTTCATATGTAAATTCATTTTAAAATGGATTTTCACATTTCACAATCCAATTTTTATAAAACCCTTTTATATACCAAAATCATGCTTTGAAAACCAATTTCACAAAATGTTTCATAGTTCTTTGAAAACCTATTTCTTTTACCAAAACAAGGGGAAATCCTATCTTTTATCAAAAACCCATTTATGTATTCATATTAAACAAATAAATGATCATTCCAATTATAATTTAGAAAACCATTTAGAAAACTAAGAGTATTCATGGTTCATAAAATATAGGCTAGAGATGGAACCACCTTCCTTACCCATGGGTCACGCAACAACCATAACTGCTCCTGAAAGTAGTCTTTGTATTATCTGATTCCTTAAATATGAGTTGATGATATCCAAACCAAATATCAATTTTTTAAAACCAATTTTACCCCTTTAAATAATCAAATGGGTCATCAATATAAGTCAAAGGATGCTTATTCTTAAATGTTACCTAATCCAACTTTTGAAAGTTTACACTGATACACAAAGAGCCATCGACCTTCATGGAAAAGAGCATGGGGGTAGCCCATGGAGAAACACTAGGGAGAATAAAGTCCTTATATAATAGGTCATCCAATTAGATATTGATATATTTTAACTTTTTAGGTGACATATGATAAGAGGTTATAGAAATTGGATGAGTACCATGTACCAAATCAATGGAGAAATCTGGCTCCCTCTTGGGATAAAGACCCAAGAAGTCATTTTGGAAAACCTTGGGAAAGTACCAAACAACCAAGGTAAGATCAAAATAATAATAAATTTCCCCAGTATCAACTATAATATCAGACAGCATACTCGTGAACTCCAAATTAAAAGGCCCTTCATGGCTAGAACTCATGTCCCATTATCCCTAAAACATCCAGGAGCTCCCATCAGTAGTAGAGAATGAAACATGTTGATGATTACAATAAATCTTGGCTCAGTAAAAAAAATTCAATCCATCCTAAATATAATATCAAAAAAAAATAAGAACCAAAAAGTCCTAGAATAACTCTTCATCATCTATCTAAATATAACACAAAGGATAATGAAACCCTTATTCTTTCCTCTTTCTAAGAGGTGTTTCCACCTCCATAACAAAGGATATGAGATACATTGTAATTTTCAACACATCCTAAAAATGGGAAGATATAAAGGTGTGTGAGGAACCTATATAAATTAGAGTTATTTCTATAAAATATGAAACAAAAATGGTACCTCTTACTATAGTTGGGACCGCATCAACTTCCACCAAAAACTCCTCCACTGTGTGAAATTGATTCACTATAGAGGCCTATGTCCAGAGCCCTATAAACTTTGTAGATTATTACTATACCATAGTGTAAATTGGATTTAATGATCCTTGATTATATCAAGGAATGTATAGAGCCCATTAGAATATCTATAGATAACCTTGGTGACCACATAAACTATAGTACTTTAGAGGTGTGGGGAAAATAATTAGGTGCTCCATACCAACTTGTAGAATGTCAATGATATACTTATATCCATTTATAATGGGGTAGAGGAATCCCGCTACTAAGAACTACCTCCACCACCCTTGTAACTATCATTTCACTTCCTATTCTTCTCATGTGTGTCATTGGAACTACCACTGGGTGTAAGGGCAGATCCAAAGAAACCTATATTTTCCACCATATTAATCTCTATCATTATATACTTGTCAAAAAAAATAGAATTGGTTGTGATATTTAGCATATATACCTGCGATTAGATGTTGGGTCATAAGCCTTGCAGGTATTTTTAAGCCATCAGCTTATCATTCATCATCACCATAGGAGAAAAATGAACCATCTCAAAAAAATGACTAGTGTACTCTATCATTTAATTCCCTCCATACTGAAGATATAGGAATTTCATATTCATTTTCATCATAAAATATTCTGGGATGAAATTATTAAAGGAAAGATTATTTAATTCTTTCCCTCTAATATCAAGTGTCGATTCTCCTAAACCATAGAGTCATTCCATATCTTTCGAGAACACTTGAGCTTAAAAGTCACATAATTAACCTTGAAGTATTTAGGTATCTCTAAGAAATAAAACACCTGATAGATATTTTCCATCTAATCATACACCTCATGAGGGTCATTAATACCCATAAAATATGAGTAATTTTGGAATAGGAAATTTTTCACCTAATCCTTATCTATTTTGGATCCTAGTTGCACCTCAAAAACTTGGTTCTGAACAGGAGGTGCATTATAGTCTATGAAATTAAATAATTTCATGATAGCCTCTATGAGATTCTAATCAAGAGGATGATTCCCTTGAGGATAATTTCCCATTGAACCCTCCTGATATATCCTTGGAAGATGTATTAGGGTCATGATTCTACATATACAAATCGAAGGAAACGATTAGACAATGATACAATATTAGTTTATGAAAAAGGAATATAAGTAAAAAAAATTGAGATTTGGATCAAAACTCAACATAGGGGACACACAACCTCAATATCCCATGGTGAATTATGGATCATTATAATGATATTTGGTGAGGAACTCACTCATGAAATACCCCTTAAGTACTAAAAATACTATATCCTATCTACCAATTACCATAAGATAAAGACACTTCAAGATAGACCTCCTTTGATACCAAATCATCACAATTCAAACTTAACAACCCATCCAACTAGGCTCCAAACTAGACCACAATAAGACCCTAAGAGAATTCTTGATCCCTATAGGTTGGCGATAAGAACTCGAGCATCCAACAATGACCAGAGGGAATTATTTTCCCAAATTGAAATAAGATACATGGAATGCATATATAGATAAATATAATTGGAAATGAAATATTTCATAACCCAAAACCAATAGTGGTAGTGGAATAACTAGAGAAACAATACAAAAACCAAGGTACACATCTAGGAATAAAACCAAATTAAACTCAACAAACAAAAACTACTCCATGTGATATGAGGGAAAAACCCCACCATTTCAACACTAGCTACCCATAGACAGATAACATTAAACTTCTCTATATCACTATGGTGCCTTTCCCTTTCCTACAATAGACAAAACAAGTTCTACACACCCACAATGGAGTGTGAAGGGTGCGAGATAAACAGGATTAGTAGGATCCCACCCAGGTGTTTCATAAAAATTATTTATAAATTAATTACAATATAATTTATATAATATAAAAATGTCATGATAAGTTAGTCTTTACATTTATATCAAAGGTATGGTAAATAAAATCCCCTTTTAAAATTTCTTACAGCATAATAAAAAATTTCCCCTTTTCACTGTTCTTCTAAAAAAATATAAATAATATAGTTTTAAATCACATTTAGAATAAACCATTTTACATTTATCAAAGAATGAATCATATACCATATCAAATACAAACAATGAAAAGTCAATAACAATGGATATCTCCTATAATTTAATATAGTTTTGGGTTATATAGGTCACTCATACCCCAATAAATATTCAAAACTAGTGCACACATCAAGTCACTAGAGCTAAATCATTTATGATCTAGGGATGTTGGAACACCTTGTAAAGTGATCCCCCTTAATATTTCAAGATCAAGTTCCTAGAACCAATTAATCTATGATTTATGAATGGAGTACCACCCTAGAATGTGAACCCCTTGTGGTCTTAAAGGATAAGTCCCAACACTAGACCCCCCCCCCCCACCTAGGTACCCAAGGCTCCCATGTACTGAATATGTCATATTATTTCAAAATGGATTATCACATTTCATATTTAAATTTCCAAATAACCATTTTCTATCCCAAAATCATGATTTTAAAAATAATTTCACAAACCATTTTATAATTCTTTGAAAAACTCTTTATTTTAGTGAAACAAGGGGAAAACCCATCTTTTATAAAAAAATAATTTGTGCATGTATACCAAACAATTCAATTATAATGCCAATTATTGTTTATAAAATCATTTATAAAACTAATATAATTACAAATTCATAAAATATAGGCTAAATACATAACCAACTACCACACCCTTGGGTCACATGCCAACCAATACAGGATCCACATGCTGGAAGGAAAAGAAACACTAGAAAAATCAATATGAGGATCTAAAAATCTATTATCACATATTATAATTCAGTTTATATAAGAAAAATGTTGGTAGATAAGGATTATCAACACATTCATCCAAGGTCACACATGCCACACTATAATCAATAATATAATCATCCTCTGGGAGACAAACACATGAAAAATCTATACAAGATTGAGAGGGTTAATAACATAATCAATATATTCCAACAATACAAAATATAACTTCTTATAATTCTAATATAAATGGAGTAAATGAGAGGTATTTTATCAAACTTACTGAAGGAGGAATAATTGATTAACCGAAGAACAAATTTCCATGAAAAGATGATAGAGAGGGCCTAATATAACCCTAGAGAGCCCTTATATTCTTAAAAAGTGAATTAGGGTATAAGTGGGTGATTATAGATGTTAAAAGTTTTTTGGGGGCATAAAATAAAAAACTCCCCTTGATTAATTCATCCCAGATTGAGGCTACTAGCTATGCAGTGGCTGCCATTTGCTAGCTGGTGGTTCCAGTGATCCTACACCTCTAGAAGTCCCACTAGTTTTTCAGTGATCTTCCACTGACTTGATAGTGGATTTCCTATAGGAACTCCATTCTTACAGTATACCACCAACTCGATGATGCCTACCATTGGTTAGATGGTGGCCTTATACATCCACCATTCAACCCACTTTGATTTTCCCTCTCTTTATAACATTTAACGTCTAATTTGATAACCTCCAAAATAGATCCAAAAAGGCAGGAAAGTTGAAAAAATGATATTTTAAGGGGATCTTACCTGAGTGTAATGTGGGATGTTACATTATTTGTTCTTAATGTTTCCTATTTAAATAGTTTTTCATGTATTGTGTGAAATTTAAGCATAGGTAAGTGATTTTGTGGCCTGGATAGGAGACATGAGTAGTTTTCATAATGAGGTGCAGGGATAGGTAGTTGTGTGGGGATAATATCATGTCATCGAGTATTATGTAGGGATTGTGTAGGCACCAACAATTATGTCAACCATGTGAGGGGATTGACTAAAGATAAATGTGAACTTAAGTGGATTTACATCACAAATCCATGGATCAAGTTTCTTATAGATGTTTCATTCCAAATACATAGATCTCACCTAAAGTGATGCCTAGGGGTAGGCCATTAGGATGATGTGGGAATAGTTGTATGGGGTATGAGTACTGATGGGCATATATAAGTAACCCATAATGGAACTGAGTCATGTCTTTCCACCTGGAATGTAATTATTATAAGCAATCTATATTATGATAGGTTCCTTAAACCTTATGGTTTGAACAAATGGTCATCAGTGGTTAGGTTTCCTAAGAAGTGAATTAATAATAGGGGATGAAGTCGTGAGGGGTTTTCTCATACCTCGACTATAGATGGTATCCTATTATGGAATTATTGATTTTACATTGATAATGAGAATGTGGTTATGGGTTTGGATAGGTGGTGATTTATCCCTCACAATGTAACCTTAGTATGATAAATTCCACTATTACACAAACCTTGTGAGAGGTGTGAGTGTATGGGATCCCAAGTCATTTTGAGGAATTATAGGATCATCATGTGTGTGATATATTTGTAACTCCATGTGAGTGGGTATCCTAGCATGTGGAATGGATTTAGATAAACCAATTACTAGGGTGATAAACTACTTACCATGACTATGGTTATGTGTAGTGATGATGTTGGTTGGGTGTGTGCAAAACTAACCTAGTTTTTAGTTCCCAATCAGGATCCAAGTATCACTGAAAGGGGGAGGTGCTGAATCAGTTATGTCAATTTTCTTTTTATGTTTCCTTCTTTTTGAAACAAACTTCTCCTCCTGTCAAAGATTTTCTTCCCTAATAAACACACACAATCACAGGAACACAAGATTTACAAGGTTCACTACTCAACAAGAGTAGTTTTGTCCTTGGTATGGTATGAAAACAATCCATTACCACACAATCAACTAAAAAACAATCCTTTGATGTGGAATAAAATAATTAGGATATTCCCTTACACTCGTGTAGAACTTTGAAAACAATCCAATAGTGCATGTGCTCCCTCTTAACACAAATAGGGTAATGTAATGATTATGTGATTCTTAATGAACTTTCACAAATAAAATATTTCAAAACAATTATTCACTTTCCTACCCTAAAGTTGTTAAGAACCTCATGGTGTAGATAGCTTGTGTGCCACACCCTGCTTGCGTGCCTCCCTACTTGCGTGCCACCTGCTTGCTTGCCTCCCTGCTTGCGAGTCACTCAGCTTGTGCGCCTACCTACTTGTGCACTGGTATCTACTTGTGCGCCACTATTGTGCACAGCTCACATCTTGTTCCCCAACTTTGTCTTATACACAACACAACTATTGAACACATCTCCCTACTTGCGTGTATCTTATAACTTTCATGCCACTCTGCTTGCATGCCACTCAGCTTGTGCGCCTTATAAATAACTCCTGACTTGCGCAACTCTTCGTCTTACATTCCACTTTCTACTACTTGCGCGGTTAGAGCTCAAATTTTCTCTTAAGTGTTGATCCTATAAAAATTAGAATGGTATCCATCTATTTATAGGCATTTTGGTAAATTTTACACCATATACACTTACGCGCCAATCCTACTTGTGCGCTGCTCTATCACTTGTGTGTCGTTATATCACTTGCACGCCGCTCCATCACTAGCATGCCACTTTCTTTCCTTTTCATATTTTGATAAATTGATGTTGAAATATGACTTGCGCGCAACATACACGTGCACGCCACTTATACTTGCGCACCACTTTTTGACTTGCATGCCAATCTCTAACTTGCACGCCACTTTCTTTCCTTTGTCATATTTTGATGTGTTGATCTTGAAATATGACTTGCGCACAACATACACTTGTGCTCCACGTATACTTGCATTACACACTTGTGCGCCACATATACTTGCATGCCACTTTATAACCTTTTCCAAAAAAACACTTCTTTACTCCCCTTATCCTTCATAAGGCTTTCATCACAAGTTCTCCAAACTTATGATATTTGTGAAATAAAAATCAGAAAAGCATCATCATAGTTACCATGATAAGTATTGTAAATTCCCTATCTTCCATCAACCACTTTTACAAAGTGAAGTGATTTCCTTTTGTTCTCAAACTTCCTTGACAACAACAGAAAATACTTGATAAGGATATTCTTCATAATCATATTGGTCCTAATAACCTGGTGTATATCTATTGTGGAGTTGGATGGAATTCAAACCGTGTTAATTCCATGTGTGAATGATATATGATTAGTATTCATGATTATGTGTTTTAAAAAATGTTTAATATGTTGTGAAAATTGTTCTTGGGAGTATATGATCATATGGGTTGATATGGGAGGATATAATGTCAGCTAAGTGTTATATTTGGAATGTGGTTGAGTGTAATTCTAACTGATGGTAATGTTTGGTATACATTTGGGTGTAATTACAAATTAGGTTTATGTTTGATATATTTTTGGGTGTAATGATAACCTAGGGTATTCTTATGATATGGTTTGTATGTAATGATTCTCTATTTGGGTGTGATACGGGTTAGACGTGATGCCTCATGAGATGATTGTGATGTAGGTTTAAAATAATGCCTCTTGAGGGGTTAATTATGTGGGTTGGAAGTAATACCTCCTAATATAATGTCTTAATGGGATGGAAATGATGTATTATAGGATGGTTGAGTATTATAAGTGGAATTTACTTCCCCTCAAGTGTGTACATTATTTCTGGGTTAAATGTATTACCATCTAGTAGATGAGATGAGTTACTCATAATTGGGACTAGACTTAATGGAGGTGAGACTGCATATATATTTTAAAAATTTTCTAGTTGAATAAGGAATGATTTAACCATAAGAGTTTCTTCATGAAAACCCTACATTGAAATGGTTGTATGCATATGATGTTTATGACTTACCTTTCATTTATTAAATGAATTCACACACACGCACACATATATATATACTAATTTTTATTAAGGACATTGCTGGAAGTGGCCTACTAAGTTTTACACTCACAAATTTCATAGTCACTTTGGCATGCATGAAAAGCTTGTGGTTGACATGTAGGTTTTGGTGATGGCCCTAGTATATGTGGATGATCATGAGTAGCTCAGTAGGGATACATTGATAGGTCTCATTAGATGTTGATGATTTTTATTGGGCCTCTTTTTATTTTATTTTATTATTTTTTGGACTACATGTGATCAACTCATAAAATGATCTCATATTGATATATGAATATGTGACCTACATGTGCACAATTTGTTATATCACGGTGGATGTTATTTATTATGGTATGAATTACACTATAAATCCCTTCTTTCACTTTTATTTTTATTTTTTTATAAATATTTGACTACTTATATTTGATGGAATCATGTGATATTGAGGGTATAGTCTCCCCATGAAATATTATCAGACCATAAATGATAGTTGGTAGCCTCTATCATATAGTAATCTGTGTCTGAGTCCATGTATTACCATCAATATAGTCATTTTTTAGGTTGGATGGACTAGAAAATTACATTTTTTCACTCCACTGGCTTTTTAGTGGTGTTTTAGTGTCCCTCGAAATACATGAAAGAAATATCCTTCATGAGGCATTCTTATAAACTCTAAAAAATCAAAAGAGTTGGTCCCAATGAGGATACCATTAATGGTAGATAGTATTATATCTTACTCCTCACCAAAATAAAATGAAGTATTGGCATAAAAATGAAAAATTTAAATGGGGTATAAACATATTCTAAAATGGTACAAAGAATGATTTCCACCCTTATAGGATATTATGTCCTAAAGGAAGAAATCATAATTTTAGGCATCTAAATTTAGTTATTTTTTCTACTATAATAGTTTTATTTATCTATACATCATCGATAGGAGGAATGAATGGTGGTTCGAATGATTTATTAACTTTAACCTTTACTTATCGAGATTTTTAGGGTCTCGTTCTAATAAAACAATGGAATTTGAATTATTGAGAAGATAATATGGTAAATAGTGGAGGTTAGGGTTTCAAGAGAGATAAACAAGGTATAAATATATAAATAAATATGAATAATGATAATTTAAATGATATATCATGGTAATAATGAGGCTAAGCTCTTAGTAGAGATGATTAAAAGAGATAAAAATGTATATAACTATTGGAGACTAAAGAGTGGTTGAGAGGGTTTTAGGTTTAGTGGGGATAAATGATAGAATAAAAATAAAAAGGGATTTTGAATCTCATTAATTAATTATCAGTCCACCAACTAGGACTCTATTGTATTATACTGGAATTCTGATAAGTAAGACAATATCCATTGTCTCTTCTTCCATAACTCTAGTATCTCCACAATGTAAGTCTAAAGGTTTGTTTTTGTTTCAAACAGAAAACACCATAAACACTTAAAATAAATAAGATGAAAAATATACTCAAACTCTCTTAATTCTATCTCAAAATAATTATAAATGAAAGAGACTTAAATTAAAACAAAATTCAACCTCAAATAAATATTGATTCTTTAATTTTATTACTAATTTATAAAATTAATTGAAATAAAATTATTTAAACATAAATTTATAAGTAAGATAAAAATAAATATCTTTTGATCTAATAACCAAAATATATCATGTTAAAATTAAGAGTCACGTTCTATCAATTCTCAGTTACCCATTAATAAAATCTAAACATTCATAAGTGATGGATTTTGTAAATATGTCAACTAGTTGGTGATTAGTTCTTATAAACTCAAGCATGATATCACCCTTTTGATAATAATATCTCTAGAATTTGTGAATAAAATCAATGTGATTAGTGTGTTGGTATTGAATGGAAACTCTATATATACTAATCACACTAGTTTTTTCAGGTTTCATGGTAACATGATTATAAGAAATACTATAGTCTAGAAGATTGCTTGTCATCAAAAGTCAATATATGTATAACTTATTAATTAAAAAGATATATATTTTTAATTTTTCATGTCATTAAGGTATTTAAAGTTACTTTTAATATCCTTTAGTTAATATTATTTATGATTGTATTGAAAAGTATCATAAAGATAAACAATAAACATAATGTATAGTCAGGTTACAGTAAGGTAAACACAACTCATAATCATACCTCAGTAAATATTATTGTCAACGATTTTACTAACTTCATACAATTTTGATTTAAACAAAATAATCCTAGGTTCACTTATTTTATTAATAAGATTCATTAAAACCCATTTAATAAGTTTATTTATGTATTTACTTTGGCTTAGAAAAAAATTTCCCTTGTTTTGATTAATTTGAAAAGTGATACAAAACTTTAAATCACCCAGAAAATTTATTAGTAACTATTTTTTCATTAAATACATAAACTTAAAATAAATTGATTACTTATTTGAACTAAATAAAACATTATCAAAATAAAATTGGAAAACTAAAAAAAATCATTTGAAAAATACTTTAAAAACAAACTATAGTTGACTATTCCAATTTTGGATTCATTATCCAAGTGTTATTTAGGAAACCACTCATACTAAACTCTAAGATCTTATTTAAATATATATAGAGACTTGGTTAACATAAACACGTGATTTTTAAATTTTAAATCCTCAAAACGAAAGGTTTTCTCAATAAATAACTTTTCAAAAATAAAACCATTTAAGAAATAACTTTTTCATCTATTTGAAAAAAATGGGATTAAGGTGACAGCCGAATGTCAATAAGATTCTACAGGATTCAATCATAGAAAAAGATGAAATTAATAAATTCATTTTACTTGATTATAACCTTTTTATAAAAGAATATATTTATTTTTAAATATTTTTCCGTGATCATCTAACTTATTATTAAAAACTCGTTTAGTAGAAATAATGGGATAATCATCGGGTCTTTCAAAAAGATTCAAAACCCAATTAATTTTAAAATAATTTATCTATTATTTCATATAAAGTACCAAATTTTCAATATTAATGTCATCATTAAGGTTTTTGTATTTTAGGTGTGGCAAAAAATCTATATGATAAACCTCATTTAAAGCCTATATTATATTTTGAGTACCAGATTATAAATCACAAATGACATTTTCTATGGTATAGTCCTTGGATATAACCCATGACTTTATAAATGGAATTTATGGGGCTTCTTCCTCAACTAAAAATTCTTTAGATGGAATTGGAACATGGATGGTTTATTTTTATAAGTCTACCTCAACATAATCAATTTATGATTGAGGTTTAGGTAAATTTTCAACAAATTTTATGTGGATTTATTCCACTTTGGTATTTTTCTTCTTATTAAATATTTTGTAGGCTTTACTTGAGCTACATTAATAATGGAAATTTTCTCCATCCAATTTAGGGTTAAAATTACCTAGGTTATCCATGTTTTTAAAAATATAATATTTATATCCAAACACCTTAAAATAATTACCTTTGTATTTCTTACCTTTACAAAGTTTATATTGGATTTTATTATGGAAGGGTCATATAAGGACATAGTTATGAGTATAAAAAGTGGTATTGACCACCTTTGTCCAAAAGTATTGAGGGATTTTTAATTCATTCAAGAGAGTTATTAAAATTAATTTAAGAGTTCAATTCCATATTTCAATAACTCTATTTTCTTTAGGAGTTATAGATGTGTATAAATAATGATTATATCTTTGTTAAACACAAATTTTAACAAATATTTTGTTTTTGAACTCTCCTATATAATCAATCTAAATGGACATGATCTTATATCCATTTTTATTTTTTGGTTTTCTCTATAAATTTGATAAAATTTTTACAATACTCATTTTTATGTGCCAAGAAATAAACCCATGTTTATCTTATATAATAAATGAAAATTACAAGAGTGTTAAACTTTAATTCTATACCAATAACCTGAGTTAGATTTAAAAGATAAATATAAAAAACTAAAGGGACTTTGAAGTTGATACTTTATTTTTGGATTTTAATAAATGTGTTTTTTCTTACCAAGTTTCCAAAGTTCACAAAAAATATCTTTTATAAATTTAATTTAGGAAAATCATGTTCAAGTTACTTTTATTTGAGCTTAATAAGCATGTGCATGATAAAATGAACAAGGAATATATTCCATATCCATGAATCACAGTCTTATAAAATCAATAATTTTACATGTTGTATAGAAAGGTATTTTATATCAATAACATATACATTTTTAAATTGAGATGAAAAAAATAAAAGTTTACCTTTTGAATCAAACACTTTACATATTTCATTCTCAAAGGAAACTCTTAAACCACTATCCTATAATAGTCTAGTACTTATAAAATAATTTTTATGTCTGTAAATATATAAAATATATTTCATAATAGTGGAATTAATAAAACTAATGGAACTTATACCTATGGTCATACTCCTTGATCTATCACTGAAAGTGACATGTCTATAATCAATTTTTTCTATGTGGTTGAACTCAGAGTAGTGAACACACATATTCCTTGAGAATCCAATATCCATGTACCATATACCTCCATTTTATTTTATACTAATTTATTTTACCTATAAAAAACAAGACACTAAATATTTTAGTACCCAAATGAATCTGGGTCTACTAATTTTAGTTAAAGTGATTTAGGAATACATATTCTCTTTATTTGAGGATAACTATAAGAAAATTCAGATGATAAATTAGAAATTATTGGTCTACCATATTGATTATTACATAATTTCATTCATCAATAAAATTCCTTATTTTATGAAAACTTTTACAAACTTTATATTGATATGTTTTTTTTTCATTAATTTATTATATTTTCAGGAACTAAAATTACTAGTGTAACTAGCTTCATATTAGTTCTTACTATAACATTGAGAACCTATGATTTTATCTAAGTATTATTCTCCTTGGGTTAATATAGAGAGATCTTATATAGTCTCTTTAATAGTGGAGAAAAATTGATCTACACTAGGTTGAAATTTTAATTTTAAGTTCAATTCTTCTTTTTGTGTAAAGAGCTTATTTTTCTAACACAAACATGGATATACTTATTTTTAAGTTCTTTGAATTTTGTGGTAAGTTGAAAAAATTAATCCTCAAGTTGATATAAAGAAATTTTAAATCTATATCACTTAAATAGATTTAATACCAAGATAATGTAGTATAATTTACCTCATTTTTTTCCTCAATTTCAACCATGAGTCATTTTGCGCTATCATCACTTGATTTAAATGAATAAAGGGAGTCATCACTTTCACTCTAGGTGGATACCTTAAAATTTTTCATGTTTTCCCTCTTATATTTTATCTTTTTATTGAGTTTGGGGTAGTTTATTTTTATATTCCCTATTTTTTTACATTTATAATGATTGAATTCAGATTATCCTTTTTACCATATTTTTTGGCTCAACAAAATGATTTATTCTTTTTTATAAACTTGTTTATATTTTTTTCCGAGTGAGTAATTTTGGTGTCACTTTTTTTAAGTGTTTCGACCTTTTTATTTTAATTTAATGGTCCTATTTTCCTTGAACTCTTGGAATATTTATTTCATATTGTATTTTTATTGTGATATCATAGGCCATAAGATAGCATGTGAGTTATTCCATGGGAATTTTATTGATTTATTTTTCTTATTGAATTGTCATTACCTTGGGTAACTAAGATCCTAGTGATACCCAAATTATTTCCATCACAAGAGTTTATGAATAGATAACATAACCAAAATATTTTATTCCATTTATAATTTTAATAAAATATGTAAGGATTTCAGTATTTGATTTATTATAATAAATGCTAAAACTTCCAAATTCATGCCTATACATATCAAGTTTAGTGCCTTGAATTTGTCTATTCCTTCTTTTGTGACTTAAAAAAATTCAAATTTCATGGGTATTGTATTTCCCATCAAACTCAAAAGTATTTATGATTACAAGATTCAATTTATCCTATAACTCATTAAAAGGTGTGTAACCATACATAAAAATTTTCCAAATATTATATCATATTCTTCTTAGAAATGTAGACATGTTATTTTTACAATATCCATAATTTATTCCATCAAAGAATGGATCATGGATCATTGAGTGTCCCTTGGGATAACCTTGGGTGTTATAGGAAGAGGCTATCCATTATATCCATTTCCTTAAAAGTGTTTAAGTTTTGAGAAACAAATGATTATCTAATACCACTTTTTGTCCCTCGAAGTTTTGAAATAGGGGTAAATTTCCTTTACAAAAAATTATTTAAGAAAATTCAACTAAAACAAAAATTAAAACTGAAAATGGTTAATGAAATAATAAACAGAGTATGTCGTAGAAAGTAGGAAGGAAACTCAAATTTTTTAAATAAATTCAGCTAAAAACTCAATCACACAAGTTCTTACATATCCTCTCATCAATATTTTTTTAGTTCTTTTAATCCGTTTGCTTTATTGATAGTACTGTAACCCAAAAAAAAGATATAAACTTTATTTTTAATGGTTATAATAATAAACCCAATCCCTCACATTAATGGTAGTCAGAACCCATGAAATTACAAAATAAAATGGATTTGGATTTTTTTAATAAAATACCTTTAAAGAAAATTCTCTAATATCATAATAATTTGAGACTAAAAGTGGGATAAAATAGATATAGATGTGGGTAAATGATATGAAGAGTAATAAGTACTAAGAAAGAAGGTATCACTTTTAAAGATGTTTAGTAAGATTCAGTGCACTTTCACATTTATAAAACCTTCATGGAGGTGTATTTACACTTTCTTGTGGACCCTATAAAGTTTTGAAGTTATTGGGGATTAATCCAAGCCAAATATATCCATTATATACAATAGAAAATAGTTTTTTTAAAGTTCTATAAAACTATACTATAGTATAGTTATGATACACTAAAACTCAATTGGAAATTCCTAATGGAATTTCTTCTACCTGGTCTCCACCAAAATTTTAGTGTAGAACACTAAAGTTACATTGTATGAGTAAGTAGCATATGTTCAATACACTAACCTTTTGGTGGTGTTTTAATGTCCTTATATTCAAAGGCCAAAAAAAACCTATAAGGTCCTAGATTTTGATTGGATTCCTTGAACTAAGAGAGGGCCATTGACACTTATTTTATACTTAGTATATTTATTTTATCCTAAAAAATGAGTAAAAACATTTGAAATATAATGAATAATTTGTGATCATTAAAAAAAGTGGAGATTATGAGATCTATGATCAACATATGTATCTTATGAAACACATTTTATCTAATATATATGCGTAATATTTGAATCAATAATTCCATGACTATTTAGGTGATTGTGGTATAGTATCACAAGTCACTCCATCTGGTAAACCACAGTTAAATGGAACATCTGAAAGGATAAATAAAGGTATGTTATACATGGTTTGATCAATAATTAGTCATGAAAAACTTTTTATTTACTTTTAGGGTTATTCTCTAGAAACTACTTCAATTACACAAAATTATGTTCCATAAAAGGTAATTAAAAGGATGTCGCTTGATATGTGGACCAAGAAGCATCCTAGTTTTTCTATTATGAATATTTTGAATTATGAGTCATATGTGAGAGGTTACCTAAAGTTAAATTGAACCTAAATAAAATAAATGTCTATTTATTGTTTATCCCAAATAGATGGTGGGTTATTATTTTTATAATTTATCAGGGAAAAGGTGTTTATAGCTCTACTTTTTGTCTTTATAGAAAGGGAATTTATTTCCAAATGAATTATTGGGAGTAAATTTGAACATGATGAAGTTCAATACCAACAAGATGATGTTAATATTGATATGTATGAGTTATAAACAAAAAAAGTTGGGGAGAATGAACTAAATCTATATGCCCAAGAACCATGAAGGTCTGGTATATTTTTTCAAGAACTCGGGAGATATGGATTTATCACTTCTAATGAAGGTTATGTAATGGTCATAGAATATGATCTAATATCTTTCAGAGAAACTATCATGTGTTTTAACTCTAATAAATGGTAAAAATAAATTTAATATTAAATAGAATCTATGTTCACTAATCAGGTTTGTAATTTAACAGATCCACCTAAATGGGTAAAACCCATTGTGTGCAAGTGGGTCTTTTATGATAAGACTAACATGGATGAAATAGTATATATGTAAAAAGTTACCTTGGTGACTAAAGGTTTTAAAAATTTTCATTTTATTGGTTATGAATAGACCTTTTCTTCAGTGACTATAACCAAATCTATTTGTATTCTTTTAGTTATAACAGTATATTATAAGCATGAGATATATCAAATTCATGTCAAAATTGTATTCCATTATGGGAATTTGTTTGAGGATGTATATATTATACCACCCAATGGTTTTTATGATCTAATAAATTCTACTAATATTTTTAAGCTACAATGATCCATTTATGGCTTGAAGTAAGCTTCTCTGTGATGGAATATTCATTTTAATGAAGATATCAAAGAGCTTGATTTTTTAAAAATTGGATATGAACCTTAAATATGTAAATGAGTTAGTGGTAACATGTTTATATTTATATTGTTTATGTCTATTACATACTTCTCATTGAAAATGGAATCCTGATGTTATAATATAAAAATAATTAGTTGAGATATTTCTTCTCAATAAAGGATCTTAATTATGCACCATACATACATGATATTAAGATTTATAAAGATATGAATAAAAAGTACTTGGCCTTGGTTATAACATATACATTGGTAAATTGTTAAAAATATTTAATATATAAAAGTCTAAATGGATTTTACTTCCATATTTCTATGTAAATAGTCTTTAAATACATTGTTTCCTTTAACTATCAAAGAACAAGAATGCATGAGTAATATTATGTATGCTTCAATGGTTGGATAACTCATGTATGCAATGTTATATACTCATACTAGTGTATATTTTGTATTAAGTATGATGATTATATACCAATAAAATCCCAGTGAAAATAATTGGGTAACAGTAAAGAATATCCTTAAGTACTTGAGAAGAACTAAGGATGAATTCTTAGTCTTTGGTGGTGGGGTGATATCTTTGTAAAGGGTGACAATGATGCTAGTTTCCAAATTTATAATGATGATTATGTATGTCAATAATAATTTGTGTTTTATCTGAATGGTGGAGAGGTAATCTGAAAAAGTTCTAAGAAAAAAATAGCTGTCCATTTTACAACAGAAGCTAAATATATAATAGGATTTGATGTGTCTGGTTAATAAGAGTATTTTTGAACTATGGATTGTCTCAAGTATCATGTATCCAATTGAACTATACTATCATAATAATGGAATAGTTTCACAAGCCAAGGAACTTGAGTCTTACCAAATATCAAAACATATTCTTCATCAATTTCATCTCATTCGAGAGATTATTTATAGGGGTGATATGAATATGTGTTGAGTTCCTACATAGGATAATATTTCAGTCCCTCCAACAAAATCCATTACATAATAAAAGAATGAAATCCACATCATCTCTCTTGGTATTAGATACATGGGTGACTTACTTCAGTTCATGTAGGATATTGTTAGTTTTTTTTCCCTAAATCTAGTAAAATGTTGTTGTCTTAAGGTAATGTTGTATCATATAAATTATATGAATGGCAATAATTTGTCATTAATTTATGTTTTTCTGTATAAAATGGGAGATAATATGATAAAAACCCTCTAAAATATATTTTTTACCAGGTTATCACTGAATTATGATCATCATATTGGGTTTTGATGATATTTTAATATTAATATGAGTAGGGTCACTTGTATAGAAATAAAAATGATCACTCATAGAATATAATTTGGTGATATTTTATTTGGATTGAACAGCTTAAATTACACTAAATATATTGTCATGTATGTTTCATTGGTGTTACTTAAGTGAACATTGGCCATTAATCCATTAACTTGAGGTTTCCAAATAGTTTCTCTACTTGTGAGGTTTCATAATTTTATACCTATATAATTTCATTTGATAATTTAGCTTAATAGAAGGTAATTGTGTATGAAACTAATCAAGTGAATGGATTTAATTAACCATGATAGGATGCATCATCTCATATAATAGGTTATAACATCAGACACTCAATTGATTTTTGACTAATTAAGTTCATTTCTATTCCAAGATAACTACATGTGATGTAATTATATAATATTTATTAAAAAATTTAAATGATAAAATAGATAAGCTATACTATATTGATAGTATCCATTAATAATTATTGATCTCAATGTCAAAGACAAAGGAATTTTTATAATAGATATGTGGTGGAATATATCATACTAAAATTCATTATAATTTGGGTAGGTATGATGTATCTCTAGATACCACCTTTGACTAATGAATATGAATGAGATTCATGGTCATTGTAAATTTTATAAAGGTCCCTTAGGGTCACACTTAAGATAATGTTAATTGGAATTTTTGTTCTAGTGTGATTAGTCTATGTATAAAAATGTTTCTTTTTATTATAAACACAAATAGGATTTTTGTTTTTCACATTTAAAATATTTAATTAAATAAAACTTTTAAATTAAATATTTAATGTGGTGTTGTAATTTAACTAATGATTTATTTATATTATCAATACATAAACATGATGAAATATAAAATACCAAATGGAATTTAGGCTTGGGATTAGAGCAATGGGGTTCTAGGGTCCATTACATGAGGGGATTTTATAGGAATACTTAATGATGCCATTTATACACCCATCTTTTCACTTTTAACCTATTTGGGGACTCATTAATGCACCACCCAAGTTTTTTTCGAACTTAAAACACTTTTTGAGGGTATTTAATTCTCCAAATGTCCTTTGGAGGTTATTTATTACACATCTTTTAAGTTTTATTTAAGATTATATTTATTATAGGCTGTTGAATGTTTCATTTCTATAAATAGACAGGATGAAGGTTTTAGTCTTCATTCCATTTATAGAAAAAAAAATGGTGGTGCTTAGTGTTATCTAGTTTTTTTTCTTCCGAGAAAGAGTTCTAAAGTTTTATTATCCTAGAGATTTTCCTAGTTTTCCTCATCTGAGAGGTTATCTAGTGACTTTATATTTCCTCCATCCATTCTCCACCTTAAAGTAATTACTAACATGAATTGGATGGGAAGATAATCCCACTAATTCATTGGTAATTAGAGTCATTAGTGGATACCTAAGTTGGCTTGAATTTGAAAACTCAATCTTGATCTAAATATTTCAAACCTTTTTAAAAGGTATATTTTATTTTATTTTTTTATTATTGTGATTTTCATTTACTTTTTATGATATTCATATTGAGTTTTGGAATTGTTATTAAAACCTTTCACTGGTCAAAAAGTGTATTGATGGGTATTCTAGGTTGATCAATCTGCTAACATGTGGTCAAAAAACAAGACATTTTTGGGTGCACTACTAATATTAAGTCAAAAACAAGTTGTTGATATCATGGACTAGACTAGCTTGTGGAATTTTCATTGATAAACCCTAGAAAACTTCATCCCATTCTGTAATTGGCCGAAGCATGTATGATTTGATCGTTAGGGTGTCTCCTTGAGCACCTAGTGGTATGACAGGTGTACGCTTGTAATGTTTATGAATTTTATCTCATACAATATATGCATTAAAATATAGACTAGTTATTATCAGGGGAATTTTTGGTGGTAGTATACTGATTTTTATGGTCACACCCTACACATACTCCCTGGTAGATATATAGACCTTATGTTGGCACACAGGTCAAGTTGATGGCCCAAGGGGAAGATGAGTGGGTTAGAGGTGCTCAATAGATATGTGGGGACAAGTTTGTGGTAAGATTGAGGACTGGTAGTAGAGTATTCTTTTCTTTTTTTCCTTTTATATTCATCTTGTTCATGATCAACCCATTGGTAAATCTATATTGGGATGTATGACTATATGATCTGCATGGGTTTCATTTTTTTATAACATGTTGGTTTTATCCTATTACGATATGTCTTCAGCTGTAATTTTATATTTTGTGGTTTGATGTTATGTTTGGTTCTAAATATTACTATTATTTAATATTATTTCCTACTGTTATACTAAAATTATATCCTCCCAACATGGTATTATCATAACTTTTCTGCTATTTAGTGGCCACTGGCATGAAGGGAGGTCTAAACCACCCATATATTAATAATGTATCACTATATCTATCCCATGTGTATTATGACACATTTGATGTTTTTAAAGTTAAAATTAAATAATCTCATGAACTAATATTAAGTTCTAAACCACTCATGGATTCTATATATACTACCTAAGAGTATAAAATTCATAATTGTAAAATTAATTATTTGAAGAGTAACATAATAGATAATTTAAAAGTTCTCCAAGCTATAATTTAAAAAAATGTAATAATAAAAAACCTCAATATAGTATCATTACACATAAAATATATTATTGTATGAATGATCATAAATTTGATGATAATAGTGAAATAATATTCAAATTTAGAAATAACTTTCATTTATATTCGATATTCCTATAAAGAACGTATAAGGTTCAAGTCCCTATTTCTATTGGTCAATACATTACATTTCAAATAATTATTCATTTATTTATACCCTTTGGGTGTAACTATAATGGATTTGGTATGATAGTAGTTTGACCCTATATTATAGATCACACAGATTCAACTATAATTAACCACCAATAAAAACTATAATAGTTCATTGGTGTATCCAATTTATAAAATGGATCATTGTATTTATCTTATGATATGTGTATGATTACAAAAGTGGAGATGACATGTGAATGTTGATATATCAATGCTTAAAAATATCTAAAACTATATTAAAGGTATTTTGATGACATCATATGTAGTCAACCATCAATTTATCTTATTATATCACCACCCTCGATAATTTCAAACCATGCCCTTTCTCTATCAAATTATATAACATGGAGTAATTATACATGAGTTTTTTCCTTAGGATATCATCTAATGGTTATTTTGTATTGAATTCCCAATTTTATTTCTGTTTTTATATATTTTTCTCTATACATAAATCACTTCAAACATGTGTGAAAAAAATGCTCCATCAATCTTGTGATGGGTAACTTTCTTGATCCCATAATGTGTTTCTTAAAGAATTCAATGAAATGTAATCTTGTAATCATAATGTTTACCATTATCATACGAAATTGACTATTTATCCTTAGAAATTATTATCATAGGATAATACAATTCTCCATTAAGAGTGTGATGACTCTCTCATTATTCATCAGATTTTAATTTTCTTGTATCTTATGCTATAAGGAGGGAAACCATGTTTTTTTAAGGATATAAATTCTATATGTTTGTATTGTATTTGGTTCCATAGAACCAAATTTTGTGTACTTTATGATTACATGTGTTAATAGTTTTTAATATTAAAGAAAACCTTATCACATAATAATTATTCTTCTGTATAACATAACATGTGATATTGTCCTAAGAGTACTTATCACACTGAAAGGTCATAGCATTTCCCCACTATGATGAGAACCTGGAAATGTCATAAAAATATTCTTAAATATATGTAATATATCTGGAGGAAATCATTAGAGGGACAAAAATGATATAGTATATCAAGGTTGTAGACACATGATACTTTGAGGAACCTTCTCATGGTATATTCCCTTAGTAAATACTACTATAGGAGATTATGAAAACGAGACCCACCGGTAGGAAATCCATATTTATATGTGTCATTGGATGTTCCTATCTATAGATTTTTATATTTGACCTTATAATTTGAGATTATTATTAATATATATTATGAGTTTCATACTTTGATGTATTGATGAAAATAGGGATGATGTATGTTTTCAGTGAAGAGGGGTACATTGGGTGCATCACGAGTAATACTTCATTAATGAATAATACAAGAAAAGATTTTTCCCTTCTTTTATTTTAGGGAAGTTGATATCTCATGACCTTTAATGGAAATGATATAGCCTAAAAATCTATAGTAAAGGTGTTCTATAGTAAAGTTCAATTTCTATAGAGTTAAAGAAAATAACATTGATCGCATAGGTTGATGGCACTAGCATGAAACCTACTTGATTAAAGATATCATGATAAAGGGACACGATAATCATTTGCAAAAGGTTGTATTTCATCACGACATTAGATTATTTCTCTATGGGTTCCTTGGCATGTTTCTAGATGTTATCCTTAGACTTTGGGTGGCTTCACCTAATACCTCTAAGAAATAGGCCTAGTGGGTCACACACTAAGTGTATCCAAAATATCAATTAAATAATAATATTGTTTATTATTTAATAAGTTGAATAAATATTATTCACACATGTGGTTTAATAATTATACATTTTTTATTGATCACATATATGTTATCACTATTTATTCAAGAAAATATTTTATGAGCATAATATTTAATAAATATTTATTTTCTATTTAGTGAATATAATAATTATTTATTTATTAATGAATAATGTAGTGATATTTATTTAATAAATAAACAGTCATTATTCAAGGCCCGGTAAATATTGTGGGGGAATCATGGACCAAGAATAATGATTTGATGATAAATAATATAAATTAAATATTATTTAATTAAATGATATTTAATTTAATTCTCTAGTTTTGTAAATATTAAGAAATAATATTATTATTATTATTATTATAGACATGGGGTTTTCTAGGGATTAAAGAAATAATAAAGGGGGACTTATGAATTTATTATTTTTTAACCCTAGAGGTATATAAACTCAATTGTATTATTTTATTAGGGGTTTCCATTTTCATTTGGATGTTCACAACAACAACCAGAGAAAGATCTCTCAAGGAACTAGAGATATCCCTTCTCTAAAAACGATCATGAGAATGGGAGCGGTCCTCCTCTACCACTACTCTCAAGCCTAGAGGGATCAAAGATAATCCTTCTTCAATCAATTCTCAAAGTTATCAATTATGAATGATGCAATCATCAAGATCTACCACACTAGAACTTGTAGATTCCTACAACGATGTTCAGAGGATTGTGGAAAATGTGTGGATCACCACTAGAGTAAATCTACTCTTTATTCCTATAATACAATGATGGTGTGATGTAGAGGCATTATGAAATACATCCAAAAAAAACAATTCATTGTAAGGTAATTCTTTAATTATTTAAATTAATTATAAATAATATGTGATGATATTTTATCTTGGTTCCATTGTTAAATATTCAATTAATCTTTGATTCAATTCCATTGATCATGGAATTTATCATCATGTAAATCTCAAATTAATCATGGACTATGACAAAAATACGAGTTGGGAATGTCCCATATGGTGATTCAACTACACTCAAAACCTTTACGTGGTATCAAAGGGGTCACATAATTATTTATAATTATCTAAATATCATTGATTCATTTATTCATTTATCATTAGTTTTCAATTCCATTTTAATATTTCTTTAATCTGAATCTCAATATCTACTCTTATTCCTCTTATTTATTGAAAATATAATCAAATTGATTAATTTTATGGATGAAATACATTCAATGAACTCATTAGAAGGTGCTAAGGATTCTCGATGGATGGAACAAGAGTAAATTCTATGTAGCCCATTGGTACACATTGTGTACTCATGTTCAATGCACTAAGAATTAATTAAAAAATAATCTTTGACTTGTGAATTTATTAAACGTGGTGTGTATTTAAATACACCATGTATTGACCAAGCCATGCTAGGACATAGTTAGTTGGACTACATAGCGTGTAAATCCTTACATGACATGTAGTCCATTAGTCAAATATGGGTCGTGTATTCTCTTACATGGATTACATGATTGGTGACCATGTAACTTAGAGACCATACACTATGTATCCCATTTATATATTATGTACTCCATTATTTTCATGGAATAATTATATGATGATTCCATAGGTGTGTGTCTTGAATATATAGTGATAAAAATACATTTCATGTTCCTAGATTGTACATGGCATGTATATTATCAAATTATGAAAAATTAAAAATTAATATATTATATTTATTACCTTATCAACATGTGTTCTATGTGGTTATTAAATTGATAGTACATTCCATGTAATGGGTTATATATTTATATATTTAATATTTAATTAATTTCTATGTAATGATTGAAATTTTATATCGTGTATAAGTCATAATACAATCATTACTCTATGCACATTGAAACATAACACGCTACATAAATACCATGTGTTCTGTTTGGTCATTAAGTTGAGAGTGTACTCCATGAAATTACATGTTAATCCATGTATGTAACATGTCATATGAATAAACATTATACGAATATAATACAATTTGGTTAGTTCGTACAGGCACTCGCCATGTTTAATCCAAGGTATATTTTTGTACATGGTGAATTTTAAATAAATTTATTTAATTTGTTTAAAATTTTGATGGATGAAAATATCCAGAAAATTCAGATGAGAATTAATATAAAAGAATTGGTTAATTAAATAATATAATTAATTAATTCAAGTATGATTTATCTTAAATAAGAATGATTAGAATTGAATTTTATTTTTATTAAATGTGTAATTTATTTCATGTATGTGGATGATCATGATAATAGACCAAACCTTTATATATGATTGGTTTCCTTTTAATTTATTAAAAAATTAAATTGATGTCTTATGCATCATCCCTCCCCTCGTTATATAAGGGCCTATAAGCCCATTTTCTTTTTATATAAACCCCTTAATAAATATTTTGTTTCCCCTCACCTATGTGTGAGTAAAATCATTTGTAATGAATGGAGATCTCAATCTATTGGAGGCGGTTCAAGTTTGGAGTTTAAGAGAAACCAATCCAGGATTTACATGGGTGGATAGGTGAAAAGCTACAACATGAACCATTTCATGGTTCAAGGTGTTTTCCCCTAGGTCAATAGTTAGTTTATCATCTTCTAGATAAAATATCCATTAGTAAAAGCTCATGATCATACCACTTTTTTATTTTATTTTTTTAAGTGTGTGGTTACTTTCATGATGGATGTTTTATCACGTAACATGAATTAATGAATTAACAATAATGAAAAATAGAACTAAAATAAATTTTATTATATATAAACTTTATCTAAGACATTGATAATCACTTAATAAAATCCACTTAATATTAAAAATCATGTAATAAAGGTAAAATGGTAAAATTACACATAAAATTTAAAAATGCCTTAATTATATATATTAATTTGGTATAGCCTTCCACTACTTAAGTTAAGATCGAATGGTAGTTTAAAGTACTTAACTGGCCAAATTTGGGGTGATTTCAATTATTGAGGAATTATAACTTGAAGTTTTAGGTTGACTTAGCTTAGTTGACATCAAGGGTTGACTACCAAAGTAGGACTTGGTGTAACTAGGAGTCAAATTTTGACAGAATCCAATTTAAGGATTTTATGATTAGGGATTCAACTCAATAGATTAAGGAGTTGTGAGTTAATGAAATTGGAATTTGGAATGAATACCTAAAACCCTTAAAATTTCTTGATTGAACAAATTTAGGGTGCTAATAAGTTGAATATGGGTCCTTGACACTAGAATATACACGTAAAGGGATGTTCTGAATATAGTGGTAAGGGATATTGGGTTTTGATAAAATAGTGGGAGATTAATAAATATAATATAATATTTATTTATCTACCTTTTATCAAATGAAGTACTAAAATTATACTCATATTATTTTTTGAAACAACAATAAACATGACTTCAAACATATCACTATGAGTCATACTTGAGAAGGATAACCTCCTTGTATAAATTTCCAAGAGTAATGAAGGCTTATGCATTATCCTATTCCATGAAAGAAAATTTTATGTGGTAGAAGAAACTATTGCTAAAGTTCCTGGTAAAGAGGCTAGTGAGGAAGAGTTTTCTCTCTATAAGAAAAATTGTAACTATGCCACAAATTTTTAGTGTTTCATGTTTTCATCTATGAACAATGATCTTCTAAAGAAACATGAGGACATGGATGCATATAAAATGATGTCTTTCCATAGGGATATTTATCAAGATAAGGATAGATAAGAGAGATATGATATCTCCAATGCTCTATTTATAATTAAGATTGAATATTTGGTGTCATATGGTCCTCATGTAGTTAAGATTATTGGATACATTGAACACTTAGACATATTAAGGTTTAAATTCCCAAATTATTTGTGCATAGATCTCATACTTTCCTTACTACCCAAGTCCTTATCTAATTTTATTGTTAATTATAACATAATAAATAATTAAAAGATCATTTCAGAACTTATTACTCTGATTATCCAAGTGGAAAAGGACATGGGGGGTGATAAATCCATAGTCCTTATGGTGAATAAGAAAATGAAGAACAAGGAAAATGAGACCAAGAATAAAAAAAATTAATATCTCAAGTGTCATTCTTCCAATAAGAGGAATATCCAGAGATGTGAAAAGGAAAAGGAAGTAGTATGTTTTTCATGTTGCAAGAAAGGCCAATGGAAGAGGAATGACACCCATAAGTAAGTGTGGGTCGGAGTAGATGACTCAAGAGGGGGGATAATTGAGTATCTATAAAAATTTATCTTAAAATTTGTTCTTTTAAAAATATCCCATAATTAAAATATAATCAAATTCAGTTTGTAGTGAATTTATAAAAGTCTTTAATGTTCAATTAATTTCTCATAATATTGATTAGTTCTTAGCTTTACCAATTTAAATATTAGTGAAACTTTTGAAACTAAACTACGGATTCAAAATAGATATAAACACTTGCAAAACTGACTATAAAAGTTCAATTTAGTTTCATTTTAAAATGACATAAACACAGATCATATTAAATAAAAAGATAAATACACAGTGGATAAAAACAAGATGTTCAGTCTCAAGATAATACTTAGTCCTCTCCACTTGGTGATCACCTTCCACCAAGCAGTTTATATTAATAAAATTTTGATCCAAACCCTAGATTGGGGTTCACAACAGCACACAGGGTTGTCCAGGTCACACTTGACCTCTACCACAGTTATTAGTGGGAAAAATAACCAACAAATCAGACAAAATCTCTTCCATTGCTCTATGTGGGATACAATAGTAAAAAGAGATTGAGTGTGAAGATATTTAGTATCCTCCGGTTATGCACAGAAGACAGTGTGTGTGAAACAAAAAGATGCACACACTGCTCAAAAAGTAAACACAAGATCATAACAGATTTATAAATGAATAATAGAGTTTATAAATCTCTATGTGTTATGTGGTGAATCTCTAGACTCAATGGATATATTGAAAATGATATTTGAGTCATCTTCTATAATTTGGATTCAGAACAAAGTATTACAGCCTCTTTACTCTAGATTCCAGGAGTGAAAAGGTTCAGCTCTTTGATGTTAGGATGTTCAGAGAGCTTTAGCAGGCTTTTTCTTGTAATATTATACTTCTTTTGTACTCAATATTTGAGTTCTTCTATTTTCAATGTTTCACACATTCACACAGTATGCCTTTCTTTTTCTCCTATCAGGGTTTTCTTTAAGTTTGAGCTTGTAATCCATTTATACTTCAAGTTCCAATAGTCATGAAGATATCCCCACACTCATGTACTATATACTGTCTATGGATAGTCCTATATACAACATTAAATAATGTCAGAAACATTAATTTTTCTAAATATTATCATTATAAATAAATTTGAATTAATAAATTTGAAATAGTATTTATGACTATCAGTGAGTCATAAGTATCGGTGAGTCAATTTTGATATCGGTCTGTCAGCATCAATTTTTAGCATCGGTGAGTTGTCATCGGTGAGTCAATCATCGGTGTGTTTTCCATCGATGTCGTCCATCGGTGTGTCATCCATCGGTGTGTCGTCTATCGGTGTGTCAAACATTGGTGTGTCAAACATCAGTGAGTCAAAAATCAGTGTGTCGAAAATCAGTGTGTCGAACATCAGTGTGTCAAACATCGGTGTGTTGAACATCGGTGTGTCAAACATCGGTGTGTTGAACATTGGTGTGTTGAACATCGGTGTGTCAAATGAACTATCGGTGACAGGGACTCTGAGAAACTTATGAAGTGTCTGTATTACATAGAACACTACTAGATTAAATGAAATCCAAAAATACATGTAAATATACACCTATAAACATATTGAAGAATAAATACAGTTTATTGACTTATTGGAAAGTATTTTATAGTATGAATTAATTAAATTACTTAGAGATATTAAATGGCATGAAATAGTAGAATCTGTATATTGACATTATTTGTGATTATGAAAACTACTATAGCATAGGAGGTCCAACAATCTCCCCTTTTTGATAATCACAACTTATGGTATACTTGTAATGTTAAAAAATAATAATAACTTGACTTATCATACTTCACTAAATGTGATTGTTCAATATAACTAAATCTTTCCCTTGTGTGTGTTTTTAAAACAAGACTCCCCCTCAATTATTGGATCAGAGAAAATATATGTATATAGATTATGTGGAGTACATTCCATGTGTCCTATGCTAGAGTTTATCCCCCTAAAATTAATAATGTATGCCTAAAATTTTCTCCCCCCTTTGGTATTAGAAAAAAAGTTAAGAAAATGAGAAATAAATAAGAGAAATATCATGAGAATACAAAAAAAGGATTTCCATTAATATTCAAAAGAGTACAGTCAACAAAATAAATAGATAAATACCTATAAAATAGACAATACACCACTAAGGTTTTGGCTTTTAAGGTTCTTTTCCTTTATTCAAAGGATTAGGAGTAGGATCAGAAGGTTTGGGAGTGGCAGTGGGAAGAGGTGGCTTGAAGACAACACCTGGAAAGGCCGCACTTGTAGGGACATTTTCTGCAAGGCTGGGCCTCTTCTAACAACACGCAACTGGGAGATTTCTCTATAATGATAGATCAAATATGGGAAAGAGCCTAAGAGATATTCATTGGAGTATGAGGATGAGAGTTAGTGCCAAAGGAAGAAGTAGGAGGAACCACAATTGCTTCATCTTGAACATGTAGATATGGCTTGAGGAGCTTGATGAAATCATTAATGATTTCACCACCATATCGCATGGCCTTCTCGAATTCATCCTTATTCTCCATGAATTTATTCATTAGAGGGGTAAACTCCTTTAATTGAGTCACTTGTTTCTTGAAGGCTTTAGTTACTAGAGTAATTTTGAGATTTTCGGCTAAAAACTTGAAGTTATTGATGAGATCATGCTTGGTATAGATCTTAGTAAAGTACTTATCCACTTTCTCTTTATTCTATTTCTGAGCAGAAAAGGCTTAATTTGTGCACTACCTTACCATATTGTACACAAGGTCTATATTTCTATGTACCTTTTAAAGAGTTTCTTTGTTTCAAACACTCTGAAGATTCTAAAGTTCCTCCCTGATCATAGCCTTTAGAGATTCCAAATCATCAACAGCACTTTTCACACCTCTATAATTGGATAGACCAGTAATCATTTTTCCAATCTCCTCTTTCAACTTCTTCAAATCTAGACTTAGTATATGAGTCACCATGTTCCTAAGAACTTAAAATACACCACTAAAGGAGGTATTGAAATTAGAGGTTATAGAATTGAACTCGTTGCTCATCTTCTTTACTTATTCTCTTATCAAGGTATTATGTCTAATGATGGTTTCGGTTGTGGTAATGAGATTTGGATGAATCTCTTGGATTACCATCCTTGCAATATTTGCTACGTCTACATCTGAAATACCTATTGAAGTTGAGTCTTCACTTCTGGATTCAACTGAGGATTTCACTGACTCATAGATATCATTTTTGAAACGCTCTAAATCAGCCTTAGTGAAATAGTCAATAGGTATTGTTTCTGCTACTAGATCATCTGACGGAGGTTCAACTGGTGGAACAGGTGCAATAGGTTCTGCTTCAGCTCGATCCTATGGAGTAGGAGGAGGATGCACCCTATCCTCATCAGAGCCATATTCTAACCCAAATAGAATGTATCCTGGATCATTATTCTACACTTGAGTACAATTCCAGTATCTTGGATCAACAGTGTCAATCCTAACCCCTCTTCCCTGAGGCTCAGGGATAATCTCATCTTTATCTTCTTCTTCATACTGACCTCTAGCTAAAAGAACATTTATAGGCACAGGTACTAACTAAACTTGTGGTTCTACATGTTCTCCAGCCACTTCAACTTCTCCAAGCACTTCCTCAATCTGAGCCACCTGATCCTCAGCCTCTTCCTCATGGCCATCATCCATAAGTTCATTCAATTACTGAATGATTTATTGATTTTAATCATTGGTATGGGGAGGTATATTCTCATGACCAGCATATCCATGATCAAAAGCCTCTTGTTCAATAGGATCAGCACTATCAGAAGTTCTATGTATAGATTCCTCACTGGATCTATCAACAGTTTGTTGTCCCACCTTTAACGAACCACTTACATGCACATCATTTCCCCCTTCATCATCATCATCAGACTCCTCATCTGAATTACTCGTATAACCTTCAACTCTAGTAACCTCAGTATCTTTATCATCCTCATCACCTAATAAAGGTTCCCTTGAGGGTAAATTCAAAGGTGGAATAGCAAGTCCATAAGACATATCTTTGGGGATTTCAGTAATATCAGGATCACTCTTGTCATCAAAAGGAGATCCTTCTTACCTCAGCAACACAGCCTCAGCTTCCTCATCAGAATAAACAGGTTCCTCTCTTGGTATGAGGCCTGGATAAACTTGATCCTTTAGTCTGGTAGGATGGTCAATCGGATTAAAATTCTTATACAGCCTTACCTCATCTCCTACCTAACATTTCTACCATGGGTTCCAAAAGATCTTCATTATCTTGAAAATATCTTTCTGAAAGCAGAAACCACTGCATGAACTTATCACTTCATCTCCATCTTCCACACATCCCAACTTCTTTAACATGACAGAGATCATCCTCAGATAGTACAAACATGTTTCCTTCTTGTATGGCTTTATTATATTAGAAACCTGAACCATTAGATACCTACAAAGGTTCACCTTTATCCCATTTTTCAACAGATAGATCAGGAATATATCCTGATACTTCACAGTAGAGAAATCTCCCTTCCTTGGGCAGATTTGATGTTGAATAAACTTAAAAATTAACCTTGCCACTCCATCGAATTCACTGGAAGTAGTCCTCCTAGATTCTGTACTTCCAGTTAGCTTCTTCAAAGTATCTTCATAATAAAACAAATCAAAGGAAGGTGGAATATTACCCTGATAATCAGCATAGACACCTTCATGAGTCATCTCCAAGCACTCATCCCATTCCTTAGATGAAAAATCTATCTCTTTTCCTTTTACCACTGACTTCATCCTTGCTTCCTCAGCTCCATCCAGGTATATCTTAAAATGTTGATAAAACTCATGTACTAGCTGGGGAAAATAAGTCCTTTTATTGTTTGATAACCAACTCATCCACCCTTGAGATTCCAGAACTCTCAACAAAAACAACTTTCTTGACAGAATCTAGTCAGTAGACACTTCCTTCTCAACTGTAACCACTCGGGCTTTCCAAACTATGTTTCACAGTCCCACCAGACTCACCCTTCTGACGCTTAACTAATGGAGATTTTCTCAGATCTTCCATTGCATGCTTCTTTCTTTCCATTTCTGAAGATTCAGATTCCAAAGGAGTTTAGAGGACGAGGGGCAAGAGATATAGTGACAAAGGGCTGAAGGTTTTACAGTAGAAGGAATGTGAAAGGTCAAAGAGGATTAAATTCGATTTATCATTTAGGGATCGTAAAATCATAAATCATAAAATTTAAATGCAGAAAAAAAGAACACAAAATAGAGTCATTTTATTTAAAATAGACAAAATTACAAAAGAGTCCTTAAATATATCGGTTTTATAGAATCGATTTTACACGATTGGTTTTAAGTGATCGGTTTCAAGAGATTGGTTTTACGGATCGGTTTCAAGAGATCAGTTTTATGGATCAGTTTCAAGGATAGATTTCAAGGATCGGTTTCAAGGATCAGTTTCAAGGATCAATTTCAAGAGATTGGTTTCACAGATCGGTTTTAATAGATCGGTTTCATAGATCAGTTTCAAGAGATCGGTTTCATAGATCGGTTTCAAGAGATCATTTTCATATATCAGTTTCAAGATATCAGTTTCATAGATTGGTTTCAAGAGATATGTTTATATTGGTTTCCAGACTTTAGAGATTTATAATTCCCAGTTCATGTCTAATGTAGTTCATTCTATTAGAGTTTAAGTGTTTACTGAAAATGTTAGCAAGTTGATGCTCAGTCCCGATAAACTCAAGTGTTATATCACATTTTTTATAATGATCTCTCAAAAAGTGATGTCTTACATCAATATGTTTTGTTCTAGAATGAGAAATTGGATTATTAGAAATGTTAATAGCACTTGTGTTGTCATAGTTTATGGGGATATGTCTAAATTGAAATCCATAGTCTAATAAAATGTGTTTGATCCACAAAATTTGTGCATAGAAACTACCAGCAGCAATGTATTCTGCTTCAGCAGTTGATAATACAACTGAATTTTTCTTTTTAATACACCATGATATTAGAGACTTTCCCAAAAAGTGACATGTTCCATAGGTACTCTTTCTACCTAACTTACATCCACCAAATTTAGCATCTGAATAACTAAGTAAATCAAAAGGTTGTCCTTTAGGATAAAACAATCCTAAATTAGTTGTATACTTGAGGTATTTGAAAATTCTTTTAACAGAATTTAAATGCGACTCTTTTGGGTTTTCTTGAAATCTTGCACACATACTCACACTAAACATAATATTTGGCCTACTAGAAGTTAATTACAGAAAACTCCCAATCATTCCTCTGTAAGCAGTTTGATCAACTGGTTTTCCATTTCCATCAAGATCTAACTTACATGTAGAACTCATAGGGGTTTCATTACTCTTAATTCTATCAAAACCAAATCTTTTCAAAAGATATTTAGTGTACTTACTTTGATTTATAATAATACCTTCTTTATTTTTAAATATTTGAAATCCAAGAAAATATTTTAGTTCACCCATAAAACTCATTTCAAACTCGCTTTGCTTTATTTTTGAAAAATAATTACATAATGAATTTTTAGAAGATCCAAAGATAATAACATCTACATATATTTTATCTTTTAAAACTTCTTTTGAAATTATTTTTATTAACAAAGTAGGATCTGCAAGTCCTTTTGTAAAGCCTTTAGAAATAAGAAAATTACTCAACCTTTCATACTAAGCACTTAGATCTTATTTCAAACCGTATAAAGCTTTAGATAATTTGAACACTTGATTTGGAAAAAGTGGATTTGTAAAACCTAGGGGTTGTTCAAAAAAACATCCTCAATTATGTAACCATTTAATAATTCACTTTTGACATCCATTTGGTAAAGATTAAAATCCAAGTGTGTTGCATAGGCAAGTAATATTATAATGGATTCAAGTATAGATACTATTGTAAAGGTCACTTAATAATCAATTCCCTATTCTTGATTATATCCTTGTGAAACCAATCTATCTTTGTTTAAAACTATATTTCCAGCTTCATATACTTTATTTCTAAACACCCATTTGGTTCTTATGGTTAGAGTATCCTTTGGTCTATCTACAAGTTTCCAAACATTATTTCTTTCAAACTGATTAAGTTCTTCTTGCATGGACATTACCCAAAATTCATCATTGATCACATCATTGATATTTTTAGGTTCAAGTTGTGACAATAAAGCTTGATGTTCAACCTAGCTTCTCAAGGAAGCTCTAGTTTGTGTTCCTCTATCTAAATCTCTAACAACAACATCTAAGGGATGATTTTTAATGGTCCTAGTTGGTCTAGAAAAGGTAGGACTTGTTATTTCAGGTTGTTCAAGTTGATATAGTTCATTATGGTTAGGATCTGAAGAATTTTCAGAACTGGAAGTTTTCACTAATTCCTTCACATGATGATTTGAGGTTTTATCATTAATTTCTAGATTGGACATATCCTCTTAAATAATTTCTAGTGAATTATTGGGCTCATGTGTATCGGTTTCATCAAACTTTATATGTATAGATTCCTCCACACTTTTGGTTTTATTATTAAAGACTCTATAGGATTTTCTTGATGTAGAATATCCAATAAATATTCCTTCATCACTTTTAGAGGAAAATTTATCTAAATTATCTTTAGTGTTTTGAATATAAAATTTACATCCAAAAACTTTAAAATAACTTACTTTGGGTTTCCTATTATTCCACAACTCATAAGGAGTTTTCTTAATGATGAGTCTAATTAAGACTCTATTTATTATGTAATAAGTTGTATTAATAGCTTCAGCCCAGAAATAAATCGGTAGGTCATATTCATTAAGCATAGTTCAGGCAATTTCCTGTAGGGTTCTATTTCTTCTTTATACCACACCATTTTGTTGAGGTGTCCTAGGGGAATATAAATTATTATTATAGCCATTTTTTGAGAAAAAAGATTCAAAATATTGATTCTCAAACTCACGTCCATGATCACTTCTTAATGATTTAATCTTAATTTCACTAAGATTTTCTACAGTCCTATCATACTTAGAGAAGTGAGAACAAGCTTTAATCTTGTGAGATAAGAAAAAGGTCTAGGTGTGCCTAGAGAAACCATCTACAAGAACATAAACATAGTTCTTCCCATTGAGACTTGAAGCTCTTGATGTTCCAAACAAATCCATGTGAACCAACTCAAGAGGTTGATAAGTAGTCACTTATTTCTTTGGTTTGAAATAGATTTTATGTTGCTTTCCTTTTTGACAAGGATTACACACCTTGTTGTCTGGAAACTCTAATTTGGGTAGGTCTTTAACTAAACCTTTTCTAGTTAACTTCTTAAGAGAGTGTATGTTGCAATGTCCTAGTCTTCTAAGATATATCCAAGACTCTTTGTAATAGGCATTTATATAAGAGACATTCTGTGAGGCTAGTGTGTCTTGATTTATATCATATACATTATCATTTCTAAAATCAATACATACTAAGTTATTATTGGCATCAAAAACATGGAATGAACCAATTTTGAATTTCACATTAAATCCATCATCACATAATTGAGATATGATGAGAAGTTTTTACTTTAATCCATCAATATAAAGTACTTTAGAAATTGAAATAGAGTTGGGGTTACCAATCTGGCCTAGGCTGATGATTTTTCCTTTACCATTGTCACAAAATGTGACATGTCCTCCATAAATATTGATAATACTTTTAATTCTTGAATAATACCCTATCATATGTCTTGAATAGCCATTTTCCAAGTACCATAGCTTTTTATAGGAGCTCTTTAGGCAGTTAACCTACAAAACAGTTCATTCAAGAAACGACTTTGGTACCCATATTTGTCTGGGTCCACATACATTAGTGATATAAGATTTAGGAACCCACAATTATCTTATGGGATTCCTATATGCAGAATATATAGTGTTTGAAAAATAAACTATGTTTGGTCCTAAAGAATTGGATGCAGTAAAAGAATTCTTGGAACTGGAACTTGCTGTAAAATTTTGGTTTTTGAAAAAAGTAGCAGATTTTATAGATTTGGTTACAAAAGGTGGTTTAGATAAATTTTGTTGACCTGGTTGATATCCTATCCTAGAAGTATACTTAGGAGCTATTTTTTGCCAATAATTTGAGTAGGGGTATTTTTTCCATTGGTAAACTTTTCTAAGTCTTTCTTCAATGCTCATTAGGCATTTTTAACTCATTGTTCTCCTTGAGCAGTTGAACATTTTTCTCTTTTTCAGTTGTAAGTTTAGATTTAACAGTCATAGTAAGAGCATGTTGTTTCTTCAAAGATTTATACGTATATTTCAACTCATTATATGTTTCTTCTAGCATGTTTCAATATTCAAATAATACATCACTTGTCATATTCTCATACTCACTTTTAGAATAATAAGAATTATGTACAAGAGAGTCGAAGGTTACTTCAGTTATGTTCTTCATAAAACACATATTAGTCATATCATCTTTCTCAATTTGAGAAGAAGCAAATTCACTAGAGATTTCCTCAAAGGCACTCCAAGTGGCCTTCATTTATTTATTATAATTTCTATCCTTATTTTCATACTTTTTCTTGTATTTCAACTTTAGACAGTCATCCTTGAAATGTCCTTTCCTTTTATTTTCATAGTAGATTATCTCTTCTAACTTATCATTTCTATTTCAATCCTTTTTTCAATTTCCCTTATTATCATACTTTCCTTTGTAATTGGGCTTTCTGAAAAACTTCTTTTTCCTATAAAATTTCTTGAATCTTCTGGCCAACTGGACCATTTCTTCATCATTTTATGAAGCTAATTCTTTAATACTGGAGCTTTCAATAGAAGCTTAAACATTCTCCTTGTCTTTACTTTTAGATGCAGTTGTCTTGAAAGCTACAGACTTTCTTTTAGGTTCATCCTCTTCTTGATTTACCTTCAATTCATCTTCATACATCATTAATTTTCCAATTAACTCATTCACTGCATCTTATCAATGTCGCACAATTCCCTAATAGATACAGATGTTCCACACCATATTTCTGGTAAGCATCGCAGAATCCTCATAATATTCTCTTTGGCTATAACTTCTCTTCCTAGAGAAATCATGGTATTCACAATTTCATTGAACCTGAGATACATATCAGAAATAGACTCATCAGGCTTCATTCTAAAAAAATCTTGCAGACCCCTTTCCTTCCTTAGAGAAGGAAACCAAATATTTGACACGGAAGAAACCATCTCCAATCATGTGGTTTCCTATTTTGATAATCTCCTCAATGGCCCGGTTATTGATATTGATCTTCATCCTAAAGTGATTCCTAAATTGGTCACTGAGGAAGAGAATGTCAGTATTAATAACATCCCCTTGGATCAAGAGATCAAAGATTCCGTTTTTAGTCTTAATACGGATCGTGCCCCCAGACCTGATGGTTTTAACAATGGCTTTTATCAAAATCACTGGGATGTCTTACAAGAGGATGTTTGTTTCATGGTTAAAGCCTTTTTCTCTCGTGGAATTCTACCTCAGGGTCATAACTCCCAATTCCTGGTGCTTATTCCTAAAACTAAAAATGCTGATGAACTCCATAGCTTTCAACCTATTTCTCTGATAAATTCCCTCATGAAAATTATCACCAAACTCATTGCCAATAGAATTGCTCCTATTAGTAATAGAATTGTTTCCTGGAATCAATTTGGTTTCATTACAAGCAGATCAATTCAAAACTGTATTTGTCTTTCCTCTGAATCAACTAACCTTCTCAACAGGAAAATGAGAGGAGGGAATGTTGCCATAAAACTTGATATCGCCAAAGCCTTTGACACTATCGATTGGAATTTCATATTTAAAGTTATAGCCAATTTTGGATTCAATGATATTTTCTTAAACAGAATCAGAACCTTGTTTAATTCAGCCCATATTTATATCCTCTTAAATGGCTCCCCAAAGGGGTACTTCAAATGTTCTAAGGGGGTCCGACAGGGTGACCCTCTCTCTGCCATTCTTTTCTCCATTGTCAAATACTATTTAAGCATACTTATTTCACAAACAGTTGAAAAAGGTGACTTAAATCCGATATCTGCCTCCAGGAACCTGAATACCCCCTCTCATATTTTGTATGCAGATCACATAATCCTCTTTTTGAAAGGGGAAAAAGGGAATTTAAAAAATTTAAAATCCATTCTCTCACAGTATGAGTTAGTATCTGGGAAACATATCAATTGGAAAAAATCCTATATTTACTTTGGAAAAGAGTTCCCCTCTGGCAGGAAAATCAAGATCACAAACGATCTTGGCATCAAGGAAGGAACGTTTCCCTTTACTTATCTATGAGTCCCTATGTTTTGGGGAAGACCTAAGGCTATCTATTTCTCTTCTATCATTGACCATACTCTTCGGAACCTATCCTCCTGGAAAGGGAAAAATCTTTCTATGTCCAGTAGGATTTTCTTGGTTAAATCCACAATTGTCTCAAAACTTGTCTACTCTATGATGATTTACAAATGGTCGGCTAGTCTCCTAAAATGCATTAATACTGCCATTAAAAACTTTGTTTGGACAGGGAGTACTCTTGAAAGGAAAATGGTTACCATACCCTGGTCCACTTGTTGTAAACCCATTGATAAAGGTGGAATTGGCATCAAAAAACTTACCTTATTTAATGATTCCCTATAGGCCAAGATAACGTGGAACCTTATTTGTAATAACTCACCTGCCACTTATTTTCTTAGAGCTCGCTTTCTTGAAAAATTGAGGAACAAAAATTTTAATCATTGCAGGTCTTCTATTTGGCCTTCCATCAAACGTACGTTTAATGTTATTATGAAAAATTCTAGATGGATGGTCAATAAAGATTCCAATTTTAAATTTTGGATGGAAAATTGGACGGGCTCCCCCCTTATCTCTTTATTGTCACCTGATCACTCCCCCTAGAACATCAATGACACCATAAAGAACACACTTCACTCACAAAATGACTATCTTCCCGATGAGATCAAGAGCATTGTTGATTCCTATCCCTTATCACGGAATGATGATTTTATCATATGGGAGCCTGCACATAATGGCATTCTGAACTCTAAAAGTTACTATAACTTCTTTTTCAATAATGACAACAACTTTTTAAACTGGGTCAAAAACTTTAACAAAGATTGGATAAAACCCTCGCACTTTACTTTGGTATGGCGTATTGTTCATGGTAAGATCCCCACTGACTCATGTATACAGGCTTTCAGGGTCAACCTATGCTCTAAATGTTGTATGTGTAATCAACATAGGGAGGATATTAATCATCTCTTTCTGTCTTGTGATACGGCTTCTGCTCTTTGGAACCATGTATTTGACATCTTTGAATGCAGATGGTTGTTTGGCACTTCCCTAACATTGCAGCTTCAGAGATGCATGGAAATCTCGGACTCTAAGAAAATCAAGAATCTGTTTACCGTGGCTATTGCAGAGATTCTACATGTGATCTGGTATGGCAGGAATGACTACATTTTTCGTAAAAACTCATTTAATCTCAATGCAGGAAAAATGAGAATTCTCATTGCTATTCGAGAGGCGGCATCGATTCAGAATGAACACTTCTCTAACTCTGTCAGAGACCTTGGGATCTTGAGGCGCATTGGAGTTGATGGGAAATTTCCTCGCCCTAAATTTACGATGGAAGTTTTTTGGCAACCCTCGCCTACGGTTTGGATCAAAATAAATGTGGACAGGGCCTTCAAAGGAAATCCTGGACCAGTGAGTTGTGGTGGCATCTTCAGAAATCATTTGGATCAAATCCTTGGATGCTTCTACGGCTTATGTGGATTTGCCTCCTCCTTAGAAGCTGAGATGTGGAGTGTTATTCATTCTATATTGTTTTCTAAAGCTCACAACTGGAACAACATCTGGATTGAGAGTGATTCCTCTACCATAGTTCAAGCCATTTGGAAGGGTACAATTCATCTAGCTTGGAAACTCACTTCCCGCTGGATTGACTGCCTACATTCTCTCTCCTCCACCAGCTTTATTGCAATGCAAACCTATATAGAAGCTAACAGGATTGCTGATGGTCTGGAAAACATGGGCGTGGTTCATGCTATTACGTGGAGTGACGAACTCCACCCCGAGATGATTCCTCTTTATATTGGAGATGTAAACAAAACTCCTTCTTTTCGTCTGGTGTAATCCCTTCTTTTTTAATAAAACTTTTGGTTTTCCGTTAAAAAAAATTCATTAATTTACAATTATTGTTATAGGAATTCTTGGTAGGTTCATCCCAATTGTTTCTAGTAGTTTCAGGAATTTCATATGTACTTTCAATAGCAGTCCAGATTTCAAATCTCATGCTTTCTATATGTATTTTCATTTTAAGTGTCCACTGAGCATAGTTAGCTCCATTAAAGAAAGGTGGTCTATTGGTAACAGCCCCTTATAATCTATTATCCATGATACAAATTGTAAAATAATTTCAAAGAGATAAAAATTTATAATTTACAGAAATTTTGAGATCTTTGAAAAACAACTACAATCACAGTTGACATGATTTGAAAACTGAAAATAATTTTTTTTTATTCCCTTTGATACCAAATGTTGGTCAGAGTAGATGACTCAAGAGGGGGGTGAATTGAGTATCTATAAAAATTTCTATTAAAATTGGTTATTTTAAAAATATCCCCCAATTAAAATATAATCAAAGTCAGTTTATAGTGAATTTATAAAAGTCCTGAATGTTCAATTAATTTATCAGAATATTGATTTGTTCTCAGCTTTACCAATCTGAATATTAGTAAAAATTTTGAAACTAAACAACTGATTCAAAACAAATATAAACACTTGCTTAACTGACTATCAAAGTTAAATTTATTTTTATTTTAAAATGACATAAACACAAATCAGATTAAACTAAAATATAAATACACAACAGATAAAAACAAGAGGTTTAGTTTCAAGCTGAGACTTAGTCCTCTCCACTTGGTGATCACCTTCCACCAAGTAGTTTATATTAATAAAATTTTGATCCACACCTTGGATCAGGGTTCACAACAGCACACAGGGTTGTCCATGTCACACTTGACCTCTACCATAGTTATTCGTGGGAAAACTAACAAACAGATCACACAGGATCTCTTCCACTATTTTACATGGTATACAAGAGTAAAAAGATATTGAGTGTGAATATATTTAGTATCCTCTAGTTATGCACAAGAGATAGTGTGTGTGAAACAAACAGATTCACACAATGCTCAAAAAGTAAACACAAGATCACAACAGAGTTATAAATGAAGAATCGAGTTTAGAAATATCTATGTGTTATGCGGTGAAGATCTGGACTCAATAGATGTAGTGAAAATGATATTTGAGTCCTCTTCTGGAAGTTGGATTTAGAACAGAGTATCATAGCCTCTTTACTCTAGCTTTCAGGAGTGAAAAGGTTTATCTCTTCGATGTTAGGATGTTCATAGAGCTTCATCAGGTTGTTGCTTGTAATATTAAACTTCTTGTGTACCCAAGCTTCGAGTTCTTCTATTTTCAATGTTTCGCACATTTTCATGGTTTACCTTTCTTTTTATCATGTTGGGGTTTTCTTTAAGGTTGATCTTGTAATCCTTTTATACTTCAAGGTCCAGTAGGCATGAAGATCTCCCCATGTGCATGTACCTCATACTGTCTATGAATATTTCTACAGACAACATAAATAATGTCAGAAACATTAATTTGTCTAAATATGACCATTAGAAATATATTTGAATTAATAAATTTGAAATAGTATTTATAAATATTGGTGATTCATAAGTATCGGTGATTCATTTCTATTATCAGTCTGTCAGCATTAGTTTGTTAGCATCAGTGAGTTGATCATCGGTGTGTCGTCCATCGGTGTCGTCTATCGATGTGTCATCCATCGGTGTGTCATCCATCGGTGTGTCGTCCATCGGTGTGTCTTCTATCAGTGTGTCAAACATTGGTGAGTTGAACATAGGTGTGTCGAACATCACTGTGTCGAACATCGGTGTGTTGAACATAGGTGTGTTGAATATCGGTGTGTCGAACATTGGTGTGTCGAACATCAGTGTGTCGAACGTCGGTGTGTCAAACATCAATGTGTCAAATGAACTATTAGTGTTAGGGACTCTGAGAAACTTATGAAGTGTCTGTATTACACAAAACACTACTAGATTAAGTGAAATCCAAAAATACATGTAAATATACACTTGTAAACATATTGAAGCAAAAATATAGTTTATTTACTTATTGGAAAGTATTGTACAATATGACTCAATTAAATTACTTAGAGATATTAAATGTTATGAAATATTATAATCTGTAGATTGAAATTATTTGTGATTATGAAAACTGCTATAGCATAGGGGGTCCAATAGTAAGGGTAAGATAAATTGAATTCTTTATTGAGTTTAATTTTCAATATTTATGCATTGGGTATTAGATACATATTGTGGTTCTCACATATGTATCAAAATGTAAGAACCAAGTTGATTTCAAAAAATTTCTAAATGAGAGTTATATTTAAAAGATGTCAATAGTGTAAGGATAGTTTCTTTATCCATTAGAGGATACCACCTTTTATTGTCAATAATAATGATATTGGATTTAATAGATTGTTATTATATATCAAATATTACCTAGAACATAATTTATGTATCTTACCTATATAAAAATGGTTTTATTTTCATGTTTGAAAATAAAAAATGTTTATTTTATAAAGACAATATATTTTATGGTATGGAACATTTAAATAATGGTATTTATGTATTAAATTATAAAAAAAAGTATTGAGAATTGATAATGAATCATGTTTGTATAAATCATATAACACCCAGTTATGGCAACGCCATATTGGTCATATAAACAAGACGAATTTGTTAAAGATTTGTTAATATGGTTATTTAGACTCTTTTGATCTAAAACAAATTGAAATATGTCATGATTATTTACAAGGAAAATTACCAAACCACCATTTGGTGGACATGGGGAAAGGGCCAAAGAGATTTTAGGATTGGTACACACTAATGCATATATACCATTTCTAGTACAATCTAGAGGTGGTTATTCTTACTTTATAAATTTTATTGATTATTGATAACTTTATTAGATATTTCTATGTTTTCTTGATGAATTTTAAATTTGATTCCTTTGAGAAATTCAAATAATTCAAGAATGAAGTAGAGAAACAACTTTGAAATAAGATAAAGAATATTTTATAGGATCAAGGTGATGAATATCTTAACCAAGATTTTATCGAATCTATATGGGATTTTGGTATTTTATATCAAATCACTCCACCTTACATACCATAGTGGAATGGTGTTAGTGAAAGGTGGAACTATACCTTTATAGACATGGTAATATCAATGATGAGTTATGCAGATATTCCATTATCATTTTAGGGATATTTATTATAAACTATGACATATATACTAAACTGAGTACCAAATAAAGTAGAAAATAGAACTCCCCTCAAACTATGGAGTGGAAAGAAACTTGTTTTGTTGCATAGATGTGTATGGGGTTGTGAGGTGTTTTTTAAGGCCCTCTCAAACAACTAACTAGCTCCATGGGGAACAAAATGTGTCTTTATAGGTTATCCTAAAGAAACAAAAGGATACTACCTATACGAACCCTCATAAAAGAAATTGGATTTCACCAAACAAGCCATATTTATTGAGAGGGATCACATCCTCAAGAAGGATAGTGGTATAAATATTAACTTTGAATAATTTGATGCTTAAGATACATAAGAGTTGGTATAGGAATAGATTTCATAGGTCACTATGGAAGAAGTTGTTCCAAAAACACAACTACTACATATGAACATTAGAGAGGTAAGAGAACCAAAGAGATATAGTTTTCTAGTAACTGGATATGGTGAATTATTATTGGTTAACAATAATGAAAATCTATCCTACAAATAGGTAGTAGAGAGATTAGAATTTTTGAGATAGAAAGATTCCATTAATTATAAAATGGATTCCATGTATCATAACTAAGTATGGGTTATATTCGATCCTTTAATTGATATAAATTTTGTAGGATTAAAATGGGTATTCAGTATAAAATTGGACATGGAATGTAAAGTAAGTACCAATAAAGCAAGGCTATTGGATAAAGGATTTAAATAGTGTCAAGGAATTAACTGTGAAGAACCCTTTTCACCAGTTTCCATGTTTAAATCCATCAAAATTCTACTTCGTATAGCTACTTACCATAACTATGAAATTTGGCAGATGGATTTCAAAACATATTTCCTTAATGGAACCTTCATTAATATGTCTATATGATAAAACTATAAGGTTTTGTGACTCCAAATGATAAAAATGGTATATAAGTTACAGAGATCCATTTATGGATTGAAAAATACATCTAGGTCATGGAACATTTTATTTGAGGAAGTAATAAAATATTTTTGTTTCAATGAGAATAAATATGAGTCCTGTGTTTACAATATTTTTAGTGGGAATTCAGTCATTATCTTAGTATTATATGTTGATGAAATATTACTTATTGGAAATGAAATACCATTCTTATAGTTTTTAAAATACTAGTTAAACAAGTGTTTCTCCATAAAGGAATTAGGTGAAGCAGCCTAAATTCTAGGGATTAATATCATTCATGATAGATCCAAGAGACTACTTAGACTAAGTCAAAGTACATACATTGAACAAATACTAAAGTGATTTAGTATGGAATAATTCAAGAGGGGATTGGTTACAATGTCACATGGTATACATATTTTTAATAAAATTTATCCACAAACATAATAGGAGAAAGATATAATGAGTAATATTTCATACACTTTGGTGATAAGGTCAATCATGTATGTCATGTTATATAGTATAATTGATGTTACCTATGAATTGATCTTAATAGGGATATATCAAGTTGATCTGGGTGAATAGAATTTATCTATTATTAAAGAAATCCTTAATTATATAATAAGAACCGAGGATATGTTCCTAGTATATTGAGGAGATGAGGAGATAGCCATCAAGGGTTATAATGATACTAGTTTTCAAATAGATTAGAATGATATGAAGTCAAAGTAAATATATTTTTTTAGTCTCAATAAAGGATTTTTGAACTTGAAGAGTATAAATCATCCATTTGTCACTAATTCTATAGTGGATTCTGAGTATATAGCATCTTATGATGTAGCCAAGGAATCCTTTTAGATATAAAAATTAATTTAGAATCTTTATGTGGTACCTATAAGTAAAGACCATATCACATTGTATTGTGATAATACTATAATGATGGATCTTGAAAAAGAGTTGAGGTCACACCAATGGACAAAGAACATACTCTAAAAGTATCATATCTTGATGGATTTTTCTCACAGGGGTGAAGTTTCAGTAAGTATATTTTCTATAGAATAAAAAGTGGTATACCTATTGAATAAATCATTAACTCAGTAGAAGCATGAGTATCATGTGAGAGCTAGGGGACTGAAGGTTCTTGGCAATTGGCTCCAGTGCAAGTGGGAGTCTATTGGATTTGGTTCCCTATAACCAAATTTTGTTCGCTTTATGATTACCTGTATTCATAGTTTTGAATATTTATAAACTCTTTATCACATAATGATTGTTATTCTATGTAATATATCATTTGATAATGTCCTAAGAGTAGTTGTTCCACTAAAAGGTCATAACAGTTCCCCACTATGATGAGAACCCAGAAGTTCCATGACAGTATTGTTAAACATATGTTCTATAGCTGGAAGAAATCATTTGAGGGACACAAATGATACAGGATATCGGGGGTTTATACTCATAGGACTTTGACGTACCTTCTCGTGGTGTATGCCCTTGGTAATATCTAGTATAGGTTATTATGAGAATGAGACCAACCAGCAAGAAATACACATTTATATGTGTCAATAGATTTTCCTATATACGGACATGTGTATTTGTCCTTATAATTTAAGGTTATTATTAATAGATATTATGAGTCATATACATTGATGTATTGATGAAATTCATAATGACATATGTTCACGGTGAAGTAGGACACATTTAGTGCTTCATGAGTAATACTTCATTAATGAATAATGAAAGAAAGGAATTGTCCTTTTTGTTATTTAATATAATTTGATATCTTAGGACCATTGATGTAAATGATATTGCCTAAATAAATCCATGGACATGGTGTTCTATATGCAAGTTCAATTTACAGAAATTCAAAGAAAGATGCATCAAGCACATAGGTTGATGGAACCAACATGAAACCTTCTTGATTAGAGATATCATAATAAAGGGATTATATTACATGGTAAGTTTTCATATAAGTTTTTATGTAATTTTGGTATTAACTTATTTCTCTATGGGTGCCTTATCATGTTTCTTGATGCTAACCTTGGTCTTTGGTATACTTCACCTAATGTCACTAAGAAAGAGGCTTAGAGGTTCATACATTGAGTGTATCTAGAATCTCAGTTAAATATTATTATTATTTATTATTTAAAAAATTGAATATATATTATTCTCACATGTGGTCTAATTATTATTCTTGATTGCTTGATCATATATATTCTTTCACTAGTTATTTTAGAGAATATTTTATGAGCATAATATTTAATAAATATTTATTTTTTATTTAGTAAATATAATATTTATTTATTTATTGGTGAATAATGTAGTGATATTTATTTAAAAAATAAATAGTCATTATTCAAGGATCGATAAATATTATATAAGAATGGAATATCGAGAATAATGGTTTGATGATAAATAATATATATTAAATATTATTTAAATAAATAATATTTAATTTAATTAGCTAGCTTTTCACGTGTAAAGAAATAATAATAATAATAATAATAATAATAATAATATTATTATTATTATTATTATTATTATTATTATTATAGACATGGGGTTCCATGGGGATTAAATAAATAATAAAGACGAACTTTTTTAATAATTATTTTGTAACCCTAGAAGTATATAAACCTAATTATATAATTTTATTAGGGGTTTCATTTTTTATTTGGTTGTGCAAAAAAACATCCAAAGAAAAATATCTCGATACTCTAGATAGCTTACTTATCTAAGAATGATATTAATAACAGAGAGAAATCCTCCTCCACCAATACACTTGAGCCTATATATGTCAAAAAGAATCCTTCTTTAAGCAATTCTTGGGGTGATCAGGATCTACCATGCTAGCACCCAAATATTTCTACAGAAATATTCATAGGTTCATGGAACAGATATAGATTACTGCTATAGGGAATCTACTCTTGATTGTTATGATGAAATGATGGTATGATGTAGATATGTTTTTATATCCATCAAGGAAGAAATAATTCATCATAAGGTAATTATTTAATTATTTAAATTAATTATAAATAATATTTGATGATCCTATATCTTGGTTCTAGCATTCAATCATCAATTAATATTTGATTAAACTCCATTGATAGTGATATTTATCAACATGTAAATATTGGATTAATCATCAATTATGAAAATAATCAAAGTTGGGCATGCCCCATCCATCGCTTCCACTATGCACAGAACCATCAGGAAGTTGGTATGAATTCTAATGAACAAGGGACTTGTGCATTTTCATTATAGACCACATGGCTTGTTTATCATGAAAATTTTTAGTGATATTCATCACAATTTGTTTTATAGAGTAACAATGATAAACATATGGTTATTATAATCCCATAATTTTAGTAATAACCACTTTTATAATTGTATGGTGTCGATCCACTATTATGAAAATTTCTTATATATACATAACATATTTCTGAACCATTTAAAAACCCAAATATAACTATCATAGTTATCTTTTTCTATAATATAAAGAGATAAGACAGTAGACATCAATTTTTAAATTGGTTGAAAACATTCATTAATACCCCCTAGAACTTCCCATATAAGAATATCCCATCAATTTGTATAAATTTCTAGAAATATAAATAAGAAATGGTTCATAGATTGAATTCCCATAACAATATTTTAAACACACCCATCATATTATTAACTCAATTATACTCAAAAACATATTAGAAAATTATAACTTGGATATCATATGATCATGCTCAGTTGTATAGTGTAATAATTTATGAAGTACTTGATAAGACGCGTCTTAGTTGTTATACACCATCTTGATGGGTGTATATTTCACCTTCAATATTTTTTGTAAGAAATGTTTTATGTATGTGTTGATTGAATACACTCTTTCACAATAGATACCTTCACATATTGATGAAGTTTTATATTTTTAATAATTATAGAAGAAAAAAATTAGAGTTAAGAGAGATATGGTCTTGGGTAAGAATTTTATTTGCATATGTATGTCATCCAAAATACCATGTGATTTTCCATGTTTTGGATTTAAGATTGTTGATGACTATCAACCACATATCACACTACACTAAAAATTTCTCACATTTTATGGAACATATGGTTATCCCTATCTATAAAACATGATAATTTCAATGTCCAAATACATGATATAGCTTTATCATTAAATGTAAAATTTATTTATTATTAAACAATTTTCCAACAACCAGGTCACTATATTTAGTTTCAATATTCCCTCTAATGATATTTGATAATATATTTCCTGGTTATAGTTTATTATTTTTTACCTGAATGTGACTTAGATCAATTTTGAGTTTCAGAGTCTTGGGACCTCCCTAGGAGTAAAACTATAAATTTACCCCAGTAGGTGACCTTATAAAAATTATCATATGGTTCTTTTGATTTTGGTGTGTATTGTTTACCCTCAATCAGAGTCGACATGAAATTATGATCACTGAGGGGCCTCAATAAAAATATTATTTTTAAACCTCATTCATTCATTCTTGATAATTATGCTTCTTAATCTAAATGGAGAATTAGATTGGAAAACTAACGCCTGATTTTCATATAAAATGTGGGTTTTACCCTAGGAGTGGTATAATTTCTATTTATATCAAGGACCTAGGGACTTATCCATCTTTGGAATATTAGGTTATTATTTTTAAAAGTGAAATCAGTTATATGATTAATTTCACATTATGAGGGAAATAATTTCCTAAATATAGACAATGTAACTATATAATGATACTTGCTATAATTTCTATGGTTATCCACTTGAAGCCTAGGAATTGTGAGCTCCAATGGATGGGATTCATTAGGGAGAATCAATTGAACTGTTCCTCAGGATCAAAAATGAAAAAGGAGTGTATAACCTTTATCAACAAGAAATCATTTTATTAGGTATAGATTTATAATTTATCTTGTATTCCATTCTTTGTGGATTATCTATTGGAATAATTTTTATTAATTACATTTATATTTGTCAATTTTTAAGATTGAATTTATAAAAAATGATTTATCTATTCTTTGAGAATACTTTGTTGAAACTATGAAATTAATCTTCATTATTTTTTTATATGGTGATCCATCATATTGATTATTATTCTAAATTTTCCATGAAACCATAATATTATTCTTAAGGAATAAGTTATTGGTGTATAAATGGTCAGATTACTCTTATTTCTATCTCTCTTCCCTATCCATTATTCTATCTTTATCCTCTCTCTTCTTTCCTCTTGTATGTGGATGATAGCTATCATCCCTAGCATTGGTCAACAGTAGGGAAGCATGGTGGCTCAGTGAGAGTGGAGTCATCAAGATGTAATGAGGATTTATGTGGATTTTGTGACATTAGTGATCCTAGGTGAAAATAATAGGATGAGAGTTTGGTAGATGGTGTGTGTGAGAAGGTCAAAAGTGCATGCAAGAAAAACCATCCATCATTACAACTGGTGGTGTGTGTGGAGAGGGTTTCTCGCTATTGTGTATAATGCTACATGTGAGGTGATGTACCACTTGGGTCGTCGTGGTAAAGGGGAGAGGATACCTATAGGAATTTTGGAGTAGAACCCACTAGAGTTCTTATCCACTTAGTTTGGTCTAGTGGGTTAGCACATATAGGCCTAACCCCATGGGTCAGCCTACTAGTTCAAGTGACCCACCATGAGTAGTGGGCGGGTCAAGTTGACATGACCCCGACCCAGTGCATGGCGCATGGATGTATTCACCCATTCCATAGGGGGTGTGTTTGAGGCATGTGAGAGGTTCATGAACCCCACAACTATGTGTTGTATGGAATGCCTTGGGGGCCACCACATGAACAAGACTTTTCCTTCATGGTAGCTTTGTGACTTCTTCATAGGGTGTTCAATTTAGGAAAAAAATATCCTAACTTTAGTATTTTTTTCACATATATCACAATGGAAAGGACCATTTATCCATATGAGGTTATTTTATATGTGAGATAGGTATATCCTAGCTTTATCTTTGTAGGGATTATGACTAGGTTTGGGTATAATGATCAGAGTGTTTTTGGGGTTTTTAACCCACCCTAGTGGCATGGTTGTGTTAAGGTGTGAGTTTCCCCACTATCCTTAGGTAGGGTTAGTATTTCACCCAACTACTTGAGGTATGGTATCCTCTACCTATGGATATTATGTGATTGGTATTTCATCCACACACTCCGGTTTAGGATCCTTTGTCTGTGGAATCAATATTTTACTTGTCTAAGAGATCAAATGGGGTCAGGATCCTCCACTGGAACTGATATTAACCCCAACTAACTCGTTTATGGGATCCTTCACAACTATTACAGAGAATATAAGTGAGTTTCTAGATTTGGGTAGTTTGGATTATTGGGTTGTGTACTACTTTTTCTTGTAGTTGGCTACAAAGAATGGGACCTTATCCTACATGTAGGGTACTCTACATTGAGGCATGTCTAGGTTTTTATAATGGGTTACTCTCACTTTTTTTCCTAGTGGTTGAGTTGATTATTCTTTGTTATTATTACATTGTAGTTTTTGGTGTGTAATACTAGGTATGCATATACACACCCCTATATGGGATTCTTTACCCACACTTTTCAGTTATTATGTATATGAAAAATAGTTTAGTAGTGATGTTAGTGGACATAGAGTTGAATAGGTTTAGTGATTCACTCAAATTTTCTGAGAACTATAAAGTGGTCACTTTTTAGTATAGTTTAGGTTTTTTAATCCTAAGATACCTAATAAATAACTTAAATACATAGGAATTATATAGATTAGTTTGGGTATAAGTGACCAACTTTGGGAGTTGATTTGAATTGTATTACCAGAACACTATAAGACCTAAGTGAATTAACTTGATGAGAACGGGTTGATCCAAGATTATTTATTGGGGTATATTGGATGGATTAATTTTTTGATGATTTAATTTCTTAAATTTGGGATAGATTCATTCTATGAAATCAAACTACCCTCATTACTTACTAGTTTGATACCTACAGAAATCTAATACCAATCAAAAATACATTAGGAGGATCATTTTCATGATTATTCCAAGATAAAGGATTGTATTGGTACTATAAATGTGTTCCCTTATAACTCAATAAGAATGAGGAATAAATAAGATCATCAAAAAAAATATCAACTAAAATAAATGATTAAAAATTGATGGAATAAGAGGTAACATACCATAAAACCACTTTAAACTTTCTTGGATCAACCCATAAGATTTGTATACCTCCATTTATGTAAAGATCCCAATAGAAGATATAATTAGACTCATAAGGTTGTAATTGAAGAAGTGAAAAAAATTAAATAATTACCAATCCACCATTGTGTAAATATTTTCACACTTTATTGTGTGAATAAATTCACATATATAGGAAACAGTATCAAATTTTTATTTAGAAGAATAGAATAAGAGAGTGAAAATAGATTTTATTAAGAACTTAGAGCAATTTGAGAAAATTTCAAGAGAATAATATACATTCATAGACAAAATAATATCATAATATTTAAATAAAAATTGCACCAAAATTTTCCTCCCATTTCATTAATAACACTTCCTTAAATAGTCATTTTTAGACCCTTGGGTAAACTCCATAGCTATCCAAGTCTTACCACTTGATTAGGTTTGGTATAATTGGGTGGAAAGTTTGTGTAAATTGGATTCTTCCACACTTGAACCAAAATTATTGCAAGATAGACCCCTCAAATTGATGTGATAAAATTAGCTTCTATATGGTAGAACTTGGATTGTTCATGGAATAATAAAATGAATAAAAATATGCAGTCAAACTTCACAAAAATTTTAAGCCTAATTTGATTAATCATATTGTATTTATGATGAAAATGGTGGGCAATCAGTCTAGGCCATGGAATCTGGACCATAATTTTATCTTCAACTTGGATCACCTAAATCACCTATGAAACCACATAATTAGCTCTATACATAGTTTAATTAAATGTTATTCTTGATTTTATCTATCCAAATTTGAAAATTTTTCTTCATTGTGTATGTATCATGGTTGATGTATGCATTTTTGTGGATTATTATATAGTTCATTTTTCCTAAAAATATATTGAATTTATAAAATAATAGTCCTCCCCAATGAATCTCCCATTAATCTAGAAAGAGAAAAATAATCCTCATGACATGGGTAACCTGATAATGAAATAAAAATTAAAATCAATACCATTAGGTGTTTTACAATGTGTTGACAAATGTTTTGAGTATTAGCATATTTTAAGCTAAAATTGAAAAAAAAAAGATGAAAAATGAAGTTTAAATTTTAAAATTCACTAGTATCGGTGTTTGTGATATGAGAATAACATGAATTTTATATAATAAACAATTAATATTACCCTATTTCATTGTATAATCACACCCCCTCCCCCCCAACAAACTTAGTTTTCTCTAGTACTGAGTAAAAAACTATCTCAAAAATATGAAAACTGAACTCATTTTTCCAAACACATTTGAACATAAAAATATTCCTATTATGAACTCACATAAAAAAATATATAAAACCATCAAAATAATTTAAAATGATAAAATTTCACAATAATATCCCAATCCCATTCCCATTTCTTTGTTCAAATTCATCACCACATTTCATCCAATTTCAATTAATCATGAATATGTGGTGTGCATCAAAGAATTCATGGGGGTTCATTTTTATTCAAGGGGGTAAAGTATGAAGTTCTAGGAGGGAATCACATTTTAATCCTAATATGAGTATTCAATTTTTTTATTTTTATTATTATTATTATTATTATTATATTTTTTTTAAAAAAATCATTATAATTGAAATTGTGCTCAATTAATTCAATCCCTATAGTGATACTTTTCTAATAAATCCTATATATAAAGACTTTAGGTAACCAAGTGAATATTAAATACTCAAGCATCATCTTGAGTTAACTCAATCAAAAACAAATCTAGGAAACCATAAATAAAGATAGAATTCCCAACTCTGGGCTAGAAAATTATGCATTTATTATCCCCAAGCACAGAAATCCACACATTAGGTCAATCCATTCCTCTATGTGCAAATTTTATTTTTTTCATTTATATATTTTTTGATATTAATATTAAACATAAAATTATTACAACACCTATGGTATTTATGAAAGGACCCCCAAAACTCAAACACATACCCTGTGATATAAAGGATGTTCATTATTACATTTTGATTAAATGAATTAAAATATACACAGTGAAAAATCACATCCGACAACCATACTTTCCAAAGTATATGGTTGTGAACTTAAACTTGTATTAAAATCAGAATCAAGGAATGCAATATTATTTTATATTTTATTTTAATGTTTGAAAATATATTGTCACATGTGAGGATAAATAAATTTTATTTTCCATTTTCACACACACATAAAATTTATTTATTATCACCCCAACCTTGAATGAAATTATCTTAAATGATTAAAAAATAAATCCTAAAAGGGGTTGAATTAGAATATATGGTTTCCAAAATGAAATTTGAAATAAAAATATCGAACAAAGTCCCCTAGTAGTTTTAACAATAAGTTCTTGATATAATAAATTGATCATTTGATCCCCCATGTCATTCAAAGATGCCTTATATATAGTGGTAGAGTGTGTTTGAACTCTATAAATTGGGTCATTTAACTATAAATACTTCAACCTATAGATCACATAAATCTTACACATAAATATAATTATAACACCATGGAAACCCTAAGGGGTTCCCTTAACTAAAAACAAATAAAATAAATAAAAAAATGTACCTATTTGTTTTAAAACACCAAAAATTGACACAATGTATAAGTTAAAAAAACAAAAAAAATATGTACATATATATATATAAACTATAAAATTTAATTATATATCAAAAATGGAAAATAGAAGTAGGAAAATTCATATGTCAGTGGTAAGTGTTGTTCCCTTGTCTCCCTTTGGTTGTGGGTTCAAATCCTATAGTCATATCAGACATGGCGGGTTTTCTTCCTTAACCTATAGCCTATCTTTTTTCAAAGAGATAAATAAAAAATTAAAAATTAAAAATTAAAAATTAAAAGAAAATAATTTTTTATTTTATTTTATTTTTTCAAAATATAATTGTTTCACTTTTTTGTCTTCCATTTTTTAAATATAAAATCACACAAAAATTAAATAAAATAAAATAAAATAAATGTTATGATGAAGTCAGGTTTCCTCCTAAAAAAATTAGTTTCAATTCGTTAGCTCTACTTAGACCCCTGAATTATCGAGTATTGACTGGTTTATAGGTTGGATAATTTAACTCCTCCTCAGTTTCATTTTTATGGAATGATTTTATGAAAGGTAGTGACTTATGACCATTAAATTTAAATATATGACCACTAGTGGGATCCTGAATCTCAACATCTCTATGAGGGTATACATGATGCATAATATAGGGCCTTGACCATCTCAACCTTAATTTCTTCAATTGAAAATGAAGTTTAGAACCATACAGGAGAATATATTTTCTTGGTTTAAACTATTTAACTTTAATATTCCTATATTGATGGGCTTTAACTATGTCATTATTGTTCCTTTAATTTTTATAATCCTCCATCATAAGTTTCTTAAGTTTATTAAGTTCAAATTTACACTTTATTTATTACTAAAGAAATGTAAAAATTAATTTTATTAATTTCCTAAGAAGCCTTGTGCTCAATTTCAACTGGTAAATAGAAATATTTTCCATAAACCAATCAATATTATGACATATATATAATATTTTTATATGCATTAAAATATGTCCAAAGGGTATTCAAGAGCTTCGAAGAGCAATATTTTCTAGAGGGGTTAATTTTTTTCAAGAATTTGAATTATTTTCCTATTCACCAACTCATATTGACCATTGGATTGAGGGTGGTAGGCAGTGGAAACTTTGTGAGATATCTCATACTTGGATATTATTACTAATAAGGTATGATTGCAAAAATGGATTCCATGATCACTGATGATAACCCTAATAATTTCAAATATATAAAAAAAAATCTTTAAGGAATCAAATCATAGATTGATGATCATTTAACTTAGTAGGAATAGACTCATACCATTTAGAGATGTGATCAATATCCAATAGGATATAAATATATCCCTTGAAGTTTAGAAAGTTCCCATAAAATAAATTCCCCAATAATAAAATATTTCTATTATCAGAATGGGAGTAAGAGGAATTTGATTCTTTTTAGTGATAAATCCATGTTTTTTACACCAAGTACAACTTTGGTAGGGTGTGTAGGAATCCTTATAGAGGTTAGGTTAGAATAAACCACTTTATTGGACCTTTGTAGTGGTTTTATTTTATAAATGTGACCTATACATTATTATCTATGATATAATTTTAGAATGGCCTCTTGATTAGCCTATAGACCACATATATTAATGAGCTGGTCATGGCAACACTTGTAGATGTATAAATAATCTAACACATATTTTTTTACATAATAAATGAATTTTCTCCAATCTTAGGTCACTAATAATTTTTAAATGACACTAATAACTAAGTAGTTTTCTATATTATAATGCCATAGATAATCACTCACATGATATAGGTTCTCATTAGGGAATGAATAAAACATATAAAGATGAGATGAATTATCCTTGAATTCTAACCAAGAAAGGTGATCAGCTACCACATTTTCAACACCCTTTTTGTCCTTAATTATTATGTTAAATTTTTACAATATAAGGAACCACCTAATCAATCTCTCCTTAACATCGTTTTTTTTTTGGAAAAATTATTTCAATGTTGAATGATCAGTTAAAATGTTTATGAGGGACCCTAATAGATACAATATAAACTTATATAAGGAAAATAAAACTACCAAAAATTCATTATCAATGGTATTGTAGTTTATTTATAAAAAATTCAATTATTTTCTTATATGATAAATTAAAAATGGAGTTTTATCGTGTCATTATCCTAGGATAGATCCTACAGTAAAGTCACTTCTATCACACATAAGTTCATAAGGAAGTTTCCAATTAGGAGATTTCATGATGGGTAGAGAGATAAGAGATTACTTGAGTGCCAAGAAGGATTCCTTGCATCTTTATTTCCATATTAAATGAACATATTTCATAAGTATAGAACAAATGGGTTGTTTAATATAGATAAAGTTCCTAATAAAATTTATATATAAACAGTCATGTTCTAAGAAGTACCTCACTTATTTGATAGTTTTTATAGAGGAAAGGTGATTAATAATATCTAATTCATCTTTATCAACCTCAATCCCTCTACCTAGGACAATATTCTTGAGTACTAGTTCTTCTTTTACCATGAAATGTATTTTTACCCAATTTAGGATGATATTTTTATCCTCATATTTTGTCAAAAACCTATCAAATTTTCTTATGCATCCATCAAATGTATCCCCAAATATTTATAACTTATTTATGAATACTTCTATAAAACCCCACACCATATTAGAAAAGATTCTCATCATGAACCATTAAAATATATTAGGGGAATTATATAACCCGAAGAAAATTTTCTTTAAGGAAAAAGTGCCAAATAGATAGTTGGAGGTTATTTTTCTTTGATCGTATAAAGAAAACTCAATTTGATTGTGCCCTAAATACCCATCTAGGAAGTAGTAAAACTCAGGTCTTACCACTTTATCAGGGACTTGATCAATGAAGGGAATAGGAAAATTATTTTTCTAGGTAACTTCCTATAGTCAATGCACACTCTACATCCACTAATCACCCTTATGGGGGGAAGATCACCATCCTTTTTGATAATCACGGTAATTTTAGGCTTATTGGGAACCACTTGAATTGGGATTACCCACTCACTCTAAAAAATGGGGTAGATAATTATAAATTTCAATAAATAAATGATTTCCTTGCATAATATATTCATAAAATTGGGATTGAGTCTCTTATAGGGTTGTTTCTATGGTTTTTAATTAGTTTCTAGAATAATACTATATTTCCTGATGAGTGGGATAATCCTAGTAATATCATAAAGGGTCTATACAATTGATTTCTTTTTCCTAATGAATACACTAAGAATCATTCTCTCTTGATTATATTCTAGAGAAGAAAAAATGATAGTAGGAATGGTTTGGTTATCCCCTAAGAATCCATACTTAAGGGAGGTAGGTAGGACCTTGAATTAAAGCTCAATTTGGTTAAAATTACAAAATTCATATTAAGGATTTGAATTGAAATATGTTTCTTTTTCTATAATTCTAGACAAAATTGGTTCCTTTAGAATAGATATTTCTGCCACCAAATTGACCAGATCAGTGTTGGTAATGGTTAAAGTCTCAAATTTTATGATTTATTCAAAGGGTTGGTTGATTAGTGATTTGAAAATCATCATATTATCTACATGAAAAAGATTCCAGATAAGCAAACAAATTTCCCCCATGTGAATAAAGTAAATCTATCTCATCTTAACTTAAGCATCCTTCAAAAATTCCTTGATGTTCCTTGGGTTCACTTTTAACACTACCAATCCAATTCACCTCATGAGCCTCCTCATTATTCCTAATTTTTTATATTTAATTGAATTTTTAGATTAAGTTTCATGTTCCTGAATGCCATGTTCATGTTCCTATTCCTTACTTAGATGTCTGAGTTGATTATTTCTATGAATGAATGACTAAATATTATATAACTTTATTCACCAGTTCTTAATTTTAGATTATTTTCAAGGACAGTGAAGTCGATAGGGTATTATTTACACTAATTTGATATTGTCATAACTATATACCATTTCAATATATGGTATTAATTGATGAAATATTATTAATAAAATTATTTCATTGAATGGGTAAATAATCTATATTCTTGATTCAATATAGATAAATGTTGATTTATAAGTCATTTTGAGAATTAATTTTATTTATCTTTCAATATATGAGGAATTCATAGTGTAATGCATTGACCCCAAAAGACCAGAGTTGGTGCATTATTTTATTACATTAGCAGGATTACAAGGAATAAAATCTTGAAGGACTAATCAGTTTATAAGTTTTGGAAAACCATATTATATACATAATACCCATATTACATTGGAAAATAGAAAATAAAACAATATACATAATAAAATGAAATAAACTGAATCCATTAAAGATTATTCAAAAATTTATTCTTCACAACCTAGGAAAAGGAAAAAAATAAGGGTGAGATCAAATACTCAATAAAAGGTAAGTAAAATTAGAATCAATAATGAATTAATAATAATAGATAAATATAGAAAGGTTAATAACTAAGAACACATTCTATTTAAATAACTGGATAAGGATTAATAAATATGGAAAGGTAAATAACTGAAACACATTACATTTAATCAATAAACTGATAATGAAATGTATCCGTAGATTTTATCATATGAAAACATCATGTATTATAAAAATTATAACTAAAATATCTATAAAGTAAATTCTTAATTATTAGATTTCATGTCTAAGGAACATGAAAACCAATATTATCAAGACCTTTTACAAAACAGTTTAAAATTGCAGGTAGAAACCTATTTAATTTGGACAACTTATTTGTCTCATGAGAATATATCAATGCATTCTAGGTCTATATAATTTCCAGGGCCCACCCATAACTACCTACCCAAAACATTCCTTATATCAATTTAATCAATAAATAATATTCCTTATCAAATATTCGTATCGAATAAAAGATACATATTTATCAATAATTCTAAATTTGATCAAATAACTCTCAAAGTAAACACCATATGTAAAAATGGTATAAGTTTAAGGAAATAACAATATCTATCACCCAAGAATGTGGATATTTAAATTATCACAATAAATTTATTATTTCAAGATAAAGTTAACAATCACAAAAAAAAGTGAGATTGCAAAGATTATTTTTACCAATTAGTAATTTTAAAGCTAAACCCCTTGGGTGGGATAATTAAAAGTGAAACATAAAATAATATGAATTATGATAGAATAATTATATTAAAAGAAAAATGGGTACTATATAAACCACATTAAATTGAATTGGTGCGTAATAATAAATAAGTATCAATGGAATGTAAATTGAGATGAAATCCCTTACCATTGTGGTAACATATGAATTGGAATACCCAAAAGTAATAGCCAAAAAATGAGATTTTTAAATAACATGAATATAAAATAATTCATGATATATTATATCAAAAGTTTCAGTAGTTACACCACACAAAATAATTAAATGGTGTTAGTGTTGTGTGCATCATGGAAAGAAAGGTGTGATAAGAATCCCTTACCTTGCATATCCTTTTTGGTTAACATCCTTTAAACTTTTGTGTAAGATTTTTAAACATGTTAATAAATTTTAACATAACCATAATTATATTTATAATATAATATATTAACTTCTTATAATATCTTATTACCCTTTTGTTAACAAACTTTCATTATTTCCACTATTTTGGGTTTAATTGCTTAGTTTTTCGAATATGTTTTGACTTGTTACTTGTTTTTCCTATTAATTATATCATTATTTCATCATATAAAAAATTAAAACCATGATTTAAATATCATATATATCAATTATATATGTATTTATAATAATCCATAATATTTTGAGATAAGAAATGAAATGCACCGTTCATGGAGATGGTAAGTCGTACATACACATGAACGCTACTTTCATTACTTTATCATATTAATGGAATTATAAATTAAATGATATATATATATATTGTAATTAAATTATAATATATATTTCATATATGTAACATATTTTTATTAAAATCATCCTTTATTCATTCCATGTATAGTGTGAACAAATCACATCGCTTTTAGGAGGTGGTAGTCCACACTTCCACAAATAATGTTATCATATTTACACAAAATGGAAAGAATGAAGGTATTTTTTATATAAAAATTAAAGAAGTGTTAAAAAATATAATATATATAATATAAAAACATCATGTAAATCATAATTCCTAACCATAATAGGTGGTAAAGGTAAAATGGACAACATCGTTCTGTGATGTGGTAGTTCGTCGTACACAAGAACGGTAAGTTTGTTACCCATTAGAAGGAATTTTGTGTAATTTTAGGTAAAAAACTTAGAATAAAAAAACTAAATATATTTAGGATAAAAATTTTACTATATAATCATTGAATAATAATATTTTAGGGGTGGATAATTAAAATAAAATAAAGGAGATTGAGGAAGGATGTTGCCTCTTCTTTGGGCAACTCCTTTTAGTTTGTTCTAAAGGGATTCCTTGGAAGGATTTCTACCTAAAGGTGGATTCAAGTTTTAGGGGAGGGATTTTGGGAGATTATTTTAGCATATTTTTATTTATATAAAGGTATTTATAGGTGTTAATAAATGGGAGGGGTGGGTTCCTTTTTATAGTGGAGGAGTGGAATTCTTATAAATTTTAGAAAAGGGGATTCCACCCATGATTTTCCTATGAAAAGTGGCTCCAATAATGATAAAAATATGATACAAGGGAGGATTTGGACTAAATTTATACATCCAATGCATTTTTTACAAGTTCATAGGTAGTTTTGGCTTTAAATTTTTGGGTTTATTCCTTTGTTAAGCTAATTTTTCTCTTAATCACTGTAATTAATTTTAATCACTTTCACTGATCCATTTGTCAAAAACAATTTTGACCAGATTATAAATTAAAAATTATGATGATTTAAAATTTTTAATCAATTTTTTCAAATTCCAATCACATAAGTGGTATAAATTAATTTAAATTTAATCCCATAGACGGGACAACAATGTGGGTTTTTAAAGTAAAAACGTTCAAAAGTTTTCTAAGTTTTTATATCCAATTTCAATGTGAAAATTGATTAAAATGACCTAAATTGTAAAAATAGATGTAAAATTCATCTAATTAAAATTTAAAACCAAAAAAAATTAATTTAATCTTATAAATATATTAGATAATAAATTAGTATTGAATTAAAATTGATTATTTTTCATTATTCATCAAAAAATGAAATTTCACAGAAAAATACAAACAAAATCACCCTAACCTAATTTTTACATTTATCATTCAAAAATGAAGTTTATTTTGTCATATTAAATTTATAAAAGTGTTAAAATTTATATTTAAATTGTGTTCTCTATTAAAAGCTGGTAAAATTACCATTATAGAAATATAGGTTTTTATCTGTAATACTAGGATTTTTCTTATCTTATGCTTATCAAATCTATTAGATAAATGTAAAAAATATTTTATTGAATATAATATATATATATATATATATATATATATTACATTAATATAACTCACTAATTTTAATTAATTTAATTTATTAGGATAAAATTACTTCATGGGCATAAAAATAGTTTTTTATAAAAACATTCATTTTATATTCAATTGGTTTTTATATTCATTTATAATTAATTTGTAACCAATGAATTAAATGATATATTCTCATAATTTATTTGATATTATTCAAAAATATAAATTTAAATTCTATTTTGTATCTTATTATATTAAATAATAATATTTTTAATAATATATTATTGTTTGGTAAAACTCGGTCTTACGTGTTACGTAAGCCATCGAGCAAAGCCAGTCTTGTGTGTAACGCAAGATACCCTTGATTTTATATGTAGATCAAGTTAAAATTTATGTTATGTTTAACATAACATTGACTTTGTGTTTCATATAAATCAATCTAGTAATATAAATTAAATTTATTCTAAAAGGAAGATTTTGTAAAGTATTGGGGTGTTACATTCTCCCCGCCTTAAATAAATTGTGTCCTCATAATTCAAAAATGATATCAGTAATATAGAGATTGATATTTGAAAATAAACTAATGTTTAAAAACCCACATTGTGAATTGTTTTAATAACACATATTCTTGATAAGATATAAAGGGAAGTACAATGGTCATGTAACTAGGTTCCCTAATAGGATAACATAGGTGGGAAATGGAAATAGGGATGTGGAAGAAAAATCTAAAAATCAAGTTCTTATGGAGAGTGATAGAGAAAATGTTCAGCTAAACGTTTATGACCACAAAGCCTTAAACCACTATTATGAAAAAATGTCATTAATATCCTCAAAAATTATGATAATATTTTTGTTTCATGACCATTTTTTCTATATTTTAGGAATTATTTTACTCTATAAGAATATAAGTAAATATATATTTCTATTTTATAAACACAGTCTTATCCTTTGGTTATGCCTTGAACTATTTATACTTAATTTCTTAGAATATTATTAACCATATGGTGAAGTAATATATTAACCTATAAAACCTCATCCAAAGATCAACTTAAACCATTTTATAAATGGTCAACTTTTCTAAATAGTTATAATCCAACACTTTTATAAATAAGTTCATTGGATTTCCAAAATGAACATATCATTAGCCTTAAATCAACATGAAGTAACTCTTTAATCATCACATGCCTAATATGTGAACTCCTTTATAATGTAATCTCTTGAAATAAGGTAATAGCTTGAATTTCTATATAATGTTATTGGAAACATGAATTGTCCCTTATTCCTTAAGTAAAACACATGTTTTTGGAAATATTTATTAAATCCAAAAGTTTTGTAAAATCCATCAACGATAGCGCAAACCACTTTATCAATAGATCATTACTTAGTTCAAACGTAGTCAGAAATTATCTGATTTATGTTATACAAACCAATCATTTATTTATCAAAACATAATTTTATTAACATTAGTAGAATATTAATGGTTATCTTTCCCCTAACCGTGTGTTTTCAAAAAAAATTTACTTTCTACTGAATAAATTTTATTAGTACCATTCAGTATATGATCTCAAATCCTTAATTAAAAAGTACTATATTAAAATCCTCATATATTCCATAATTATTATAACTAGTACATCATTGATCAAATACTCAAATGAAATAATTATTGAATCCAAACATAAGCACATTAATCATTCATCTTTATATGTGGTAGTATAATAATATTGACTATGATCTATTAGCCACTTTTGTGGTATATTATTTTGATTAATGAGACATTTTTCCATAGTGTCTCATCTCCTTGCATTGAAATCATTGCATATTGTAATTTTCTTTCTTTCCCTTGCAATTGTGAACTTGGTGGAATTTTTATTTGCACTTATAACAAACTCTCATTCCCTTCAAGCAATTATTAGGGTGTTTCTTTCCAAAATTATCACATGAGGGAAAATACTTCTTTCCTTTATTCCCTTTATACATCTTTTAACCTATCATCCTCTTCTTTTATTTCTTTCCTTCAAATCCATAGTACTTGGAGAGTTCTTTAATCATATTTTTATCACATGATACTATATCCTCATATGATTAGAATTCTTGGGAAACTATTTTACTTCAAATTATTGGCCTAAGACCATAAAAGATATGATCCTTCTTAATCTTTGGATCATACACATTGGTGAGGTTAAAATTCCTTCTTCTATGAACCATTTCCAAATGAAGACATACACTAAATTAGATTATATCATTATAAAACATATTGTATAATTCCAAACTTGTAAAATTCATAACATAAATTAAAAAATTTATTCACATTTAATCTAATAATCATAAACATGGTTTCTTTTGGGGGATTTTTTTCTTTTAAATATTTCCTAATGGTTTGTAAATAAAATGTGAATTATCCTAAGCATATCCCCTAGAAGTGTCAAACTAGGTGCACAGTAAGGCTCATTGTCATGTACCAAGTTATGCTCGAGTCAGGCCCGATTCACCTTGTTGGAGTTGTTACCCCTAAGTACATATGTGTCAGAACCACATCCACTTGTAGTATCTAGATAGGGATGTATTTCTAGGAAAACCCACATAATATCTACCTTACCAAAATTCTAGGATGTTTTTCTATACATATCTTTAAATCCTATTATATGGTTATGTTCCCTAATCTAAGTTTTCCAAATCTAGTTTCTAAGGTTACTACTAAACTTCCTTTGATCCCAACTATAACGTCTCGACCCCAGAATCCCAGAGCTGATGCATTATTTTATTACATTAGCATGATTATAAGGAATCAAATCTCGAAATACCGATTAGTTTAGTAGTTTTAGAAATCCATATTACATACATGATACCCATATTACATTGGTAAATATAAAATAAAACATGATACATAATAAAATGAAATAAACTGAATCAATAAAATCTTATTCGGATATTTATTCTTCGTAACCTGGGAAAAAAAATAAGGGTGACCTCAAATGATCAATAAGGGTATGTAAATCATAATCAATAATGAATCAATAATAATAGATAAATATATAAATTTGAATAACTAAGTACACTATAATTTAAATAACTAGATATGGTATAATCAATATGTAAAGGTAAATAACTGAAACACATGTCATTTAATCAATAAAATGATAATGAAATTTATACATAGATTTTATCATATGAAAACATCATGGATAATAACAATGATAACTGAAATATCTATGAAGGAAAATCTTAATTATTGGACATCATATCTTAGGCACATGAAAACCTATACCATCAAGACCTTTCACAGGATGGTTTAAAACTATAGGTATAAAGTTATTTAATTTGGCCAACTTATTTATCTCATGAGAACCTATCAATGTATCAAGAGGCTATATAAATTTCAGGCCCCACCCATCACTACTTGTCCAAATCATTCCTCATATCTATTTAATCAATAAACAATATTCTTTATCAAATATATGTATTGAATAAAAGATATGGATTTATCAATAATTCCCCACTTAATCAAATGACTATCAAAGTAAACACCACATGAAAAAATGGTATATATTTTAGGAAATAATAATATCCATATCCCAAGAATATGGATATTTAAATGATCATCATAAAGTTATTGTTTCAAGAGAAAGTTAACAATTATAAAACAAAGTGAGATTGTAAAGATTACTTTTACCACTTAGTAATTTTTAAGATAAAACCCTTGGGTGAGATAATTAAAAGTGAAACATAAAATACCATGAATTATGAGAGAATCGTGATATTAAAATAAAAATGGGTTTTATATACACCGTTTTAAAGTTAATATGTTCATAACAACAAAAAAGTCTCAGTGGAATGTAAATTGAGACGAAATATCTTACCGTTGTGGTAATAAATGAATTAGAAGACCCAAAATTAATAGTCATAAAATTAAAATTTTAAATAAAATAAAGTTAAAATAATTCATTATATATTATATCAAAATGGGTAGTATTAACACCACACAAAAGAAGTAAGTTGTGTTAATGTAGTGTGCCTCACGAAAATAAAGGTGGGACAAAAATCCATTACCTTGCATCTTCTTTATGGTGAATGTACTTTAAACTCTTGTGTAAGGGTTTTAAACATGTCACTGAATTGTAAAATAACCATAATTATATTTATAATATCATATATTAACTTTTTATAATATCTTATTACCTATTTTTTAACAATCTTTCATTATTTCCACTATTTTGGGTGTTAATTTCCTAGTTTTTTTAATATGTTTTGACTTGTTACTTGTTTTCCCTATTAATTAGATAATGATTTAATAATATATAGAATTAAAACCATTATTTAAATATAATATATATCCATTATATATGTATTTATAATAATCCATAATATTTGGAGATAATAAATGAGATGCATTGTTCATGGAGACGGCAGGTCGTACGTACGCATAAACGTTGCTTTCATTACTTTTCCATATTAAAAGAATTAAAATTAAATGATATATATGTATATTATAATTTCAGTATAATATATATGTCATATATCTAGCATATTTTTATTAAAACCATCCTTTATACATTCCATGTATAGTGTGAATGAATCACGTCGCTTTGAGGAGGCGGTAGTCCACACTTCCACAAATGATGTTATCGTATCTACACAAAATGGAAAGAATGAAGGTATGTGTTATATAAAGATTAAATAATTATTAATAAAACATAAATATAATATATATATATATAATATAAAAATATTTTTTTCATCATAATTCCCAACCATGATAGGTGGTAAAAGAAAAAATGAACAACATCGTTTTGTGAGGCGGTACTTCGTCATACACAAGAATGGTAAGTTCATTACCCATTAGAAGGAAGTGTGTGTAATTTTAGGTATAAAACTTTGAATAAAAACATATAATTATATTTATTATACTTATTTTATTATAAAATAATTTAATGATAAGATTTTAGGGTGTGGATAATGAAAATAAAACAAAGGATCTTGAGGAAAGATGTTACCTCTTCTTTAGGTATCTCCTTTTAGTTTGCACTAAAGGGATTACTTGGAAGGATTTCCTCCAAAAGGGTGTCTTATAGGTTTATTAGAGGGATTTTTTTAGCTTATTTTATCAGATTTTGTGTGATTTAAAGGGCTTGAGATGTGTGAATAATTGGGACGGTTGAGTGTCTATTTACAGTGGAGAAGGAGTGGAATTCTTGTAAATTTTAGAAAATGGAATTTCACCCATATTTTTACTACGAAAAATGGATCTAATAATGGTAAAACTCAGATAAAAGGTATTATATATTCTAAATATATACATCCAAGGGATTTTAGACAATTTTCTAGGTATTTTTGGCTCTTAAGTTTAGGGTTTAGTCCTTTGTTAAGCTAATTTTTCTCTTAATCTCCGTAATTAATTTTAATCAATCTCACTAATATTTTTTGTAAAAAATTAAATTGAACTTATTATAAATTATAAATTATTATTATTAAAAATATTTAATCCATTTTTAAAAATTCTAATCACATAAGTGGTAGGAATTAATTTAAATTTAATCCCGTAGAGAGGATGACAATGCGGGTTTTTAAAGTTAAAATGTTCAAAGTTTTACTAAGTTTTTTTATCCAATTTCAGTGTGAAATTGATTACAATGACCTAAATTTAAAAAATATATGTAAAATGTATCTATTTAATATTTAAAACCAGTAAAAAATCAATTTAATCTTATAAATAAATTAGATGAAAAAGAAGTTTTGAATTAAAATTCAATATTTTTCACCATTCGTCAAAAAATGAAATTTCATAGAAAATTGCCAAAAATTCACCCGAACATAATTTTGGAATTTTTATTTAAAAATGAAGTTTATTTATTCATATTTAATTAATTAAATTTTAAACATTTGTATTTAAATTTGGTGTGCCATTAAAAGTCGGTAAAATTGCCTTTATAAAAATATAGGTTTTTATATGTAATAGTGGGTTTGTTCTGATCTTATGCTTATCAAATTTGTTGGTTGAATTTAAAAACATTTTATTTAATAATATATATATATATATTACCTTAATATCACTCAATAATTGTAATTATTTTAATTTATTAGGATAAAATGACTTCGTGAGCATAAAAATAGTTTTTTATAAAAACGTTCCCTTTATATTCAATTGGTTCTTATATTAATTTATAATTAATTTTTAACCAGTTAAGGAAACCATATATTTTCATAATTTAGTTAATAATATTCATAATCATCAATTTAATGGCTAGGTTGTATCTTATTATATTAAATAGTAATATTTTTAATAATATATTATTGTTTAGTAAAAATCGATCTTGTGTGTTACGTAAGCCATCAAGGAAAGTCAATATTACTTGTAATGCAAGCTAACCTTGATTTTTGATATAGAAAAATCTAAACTTTATGTTTCATTTAACATAAGATTAACTTTTTGTTTCATATAAATAAATCTAAGAATAAAAATTAAATTTTTTCTAAAAAGGAAAATATTATAAAGCCTTGGGGTGTTACACATAGGACGTGTAAGTGATGGGTGGGACCTGGTTATATATATCCCCTTGATGCATTGATAGGTATCATGAGACAAAGAAGTTGTCCACGTTAGTTGGTTAATTGGTGTATACCTACCTATTCAATTAAAGTGTCTTGGTTAAGGCCTTAATGGTAAGATTCATGATATCTTGGTCGAGACCTTAATGGTAAGATCATGAATGTCCATATTTATACATTTACTTTATTAATAATTTAGTTATAATTATCCATGCGATTTATATGTTGATATTATTCAGGGATTTACATTTAACTCAAGTTTTTTATTAAATTACATGGGTTTTTATTATCCACTTTTCCAAATTAATTATGTCTTATTTACTCATGATAGAATTCATTGTGTGTAACCATTAATGAGTATGTGATATCACCCTTTATTTGTTTTAATTTCCTTGGGATATGAAGAAGTAATATTTGAATGATTTTTTAAGGATTAATGAAATTTTTTAATGCTTTGTTTTTAATTTTTGATGTAATATGAAAGTCGTGTATGTGTCTAGTTTTCCAATACTACTAAATTGATCAATATTTGGTGGTGTAATACCTTGTATCTTGTACCAATATAATAATTAATCATTGGCTCTAGGTTAATGAATAAGAGGATTATATAGTTGGTATTAGATAAATTTTAGTATGGAACATGGGAACTAGAAGTTATAAAAACTAGCTAACATGACCATTATAATCCCTAAGAATATTTAAGAACTTTTACCTTCATAGGGTTTTTTATTCCATGGATCAATATTCATAATTAATTTGGGATAACTAAGTGAAATTATTTAGGTATAGTTCCTAAAGGGAATCATCACCCTTGTTCAATTTAGTTATTACCCAATTGATCATTCTAATATGAAGGGTGTTGGATCTGAGCGGGTCATGGACATATTAAGGAAACTAACTTGGGTTTTGATTAATATCATTGCTTGTATTGGGTAACCAAACATGAGAGAATACATAGTGAAATATGTTATAATTATGCCTAACCAACTATCTTTAATTATGAAAAAAATATCTGAACCTAACTAAATTTCTTAAGAATAAGATAAAAATAGAGTTTCATGAATGTTTGGGTGATAAAGACTATAGAAGGAAAAATATTCAGCATCCCACATTTTAAGAACATGGGAAGAAGTACTTGGATAAATACTTAAATGGTATGGGAGTTTATTACAAGTGTGTTAAAAGGTTAATCATGCCCATAATTTTAAATTTAATAAATAATCTACTAATTTCTAGTGCTTTAATTGCAAAGAGATAGGGGATTGTGCAAACCAGTGCCCCAAGCATCAAAGATGGCCCTAATAATTTTTTTGTGGTATTTATTGATGATATCTATAAATACTCTAAGGATTATGAAGTATATGAGAATAACATAAGAATAATTATTGAGTAAAAGGTGTTATATGATAAATTTGGTAAGTGTGAATATTGATTTCAAGAAGTTTCTTTTCTTAGAAATATTGTCTGTACGGATGGAATATCTACTGATCTTTCTAAGATAAAAGGAAATTAAAGAATAGCACTCATAGATGAATATAACCTTTCAATATTTGAATTTAGGGTGATTATGGTTAATTTGTAAAAAATATGATTATGATTTATAATTATGGTAGTTTGGTATAATTATTAAGAGAAAAAATCCAAGTATTGTTCTAATAATATTTAGTTGTATGGAAAATTTAGAAAATGTGAATTTTTGAAATATATGTTGAATGGTATAAATCACCTTGAAAAGTAATTTTTATGAAAATTTGATACTTTTGGAGATATTTATTAATGAATATATAGATTACCTTTAATTTAATTATGTGATATGACATGTTGATCCTTTGTGAAGTTTACTGCATTTTTTTGTAGTTTATTTTGTGGAAAATTATATGAGAGCATATACATATTTGAGTGATAAAGGTTTTTTAAAGATAAAAATGAGATGATTTTGGAAGAATAAGTGATAAAAACTTTATTATTTTTGCTTTCAAATTTAATCAATCATATTCGAGGAGTTTTAAATTGATATTTTATTACTATTATGATTTTAGAGATTAATTGTTATGAAGATTTTTTCATATTGGTTATTATTTTAGATTTTGATAACCATTTAGGTTTTAGATAGTAGGAATAATTTTTCAGTGTTTTTTGGATATTATAGTGGATTAAAATTTTATTTTATTGCTTTGGGAATGAACAATTCATCATGATGATGCACATCTAAGGTTGAAATAAAGCTTATATAATGTAATGAAGTTGATTAAGTAAATTTCATTATATTTTATATCCCAATGGTAAAAGAATTTATCAAACTCAAGAAAACTAAAGATAAATCTGTCGAGTATTACGTGGAAAGTAACACTCATCTACCAAGGTACCTTTTTAGAAACTCATTTTCTGGTATGAGTCTTATAGAGGTATGTTTATAATAAGTTTCCTAGTAATAACCTAGAAATTAAAGTTCATAATAAAATTTATATCTAGTTTTATTACAATGTTATGATATATTTAGTTTAGAACATAAGAATTAAAATTGTGAGGAATAAATTTCTATAATGAGGGGATATTGTAATACTCCAAGATTTTGGTTTATATTTTATTTTTAAATAACATTATGTTCGACAACATACAGCACATGCAACCTCAAGCTTAAATAAACTATGAAATAATATTATTTAAATATGAAAATTATAACCTAGTTTTTGGGTTGTAGGGTATTAATAGTAATAAAAATTATGAATTATATATAATAGAATTTTTTTCATAATACAAATAATTAATTAAACCAAGAAAGTTAACATTCATCTAATTATTTTTATTAGGTAAATAATAAGAATAAATTCATTTTATGATTAAATTTACTTTTCTTCTAAGTTAGAATTTATTTATACTACTTTTAGAAATTTTATTTTATAAAATGAACTTCATTTTTCAAATTATCTTTTCATAATATTATTTGGATTAATTTTTGATATTTTTCTGAAAATATTTATTTTTGAGTGAATAATGAGGTTTTTTGAAAAACTATCATTTATTTTATTTAAATAAAGTAATTTAAAAGTATAATGTAGTTTTAGATTTTGTTTTAAAGTAAAATAATATATGTTTCATTAAACACTATCTAATTAATTCCATGGTAATCAATATTACATTTTATTTTGGTATAAGTTTATTTTTATGCTTAAAAATGGATTTTTCTAGAAAAACAATTTGATGTGTTTTTCATACTTATATTAAAATAAATTTATTCCAATTATATGAATTGAATATTGAAATTTTGATTTCATATTTATAATTATAAGGTTAAAATTTTCTAAATGGTTCAATTTCATTTTTAATCATAATGAATAGTATCCTTGGTAAAATTTTAGCAACATGGTAATGAGTAAAACAGATTAATTAATGTTAAAACAATGGGTTAAGGTCTCAAAATCCACTCAAAACTTGGATTTATTTTATTTAATGAGATTAATTCGACCATAAACATCCTAAATTTTAAAATATGGAATTTTTTTCCACTTTACTTTGATTGTGACCTTTATATTATTTTAAGTTGAGAAAAATTAAAAATTGCCACTCTCTTTCTTTTAATATATCAGATATGTTTTAATAAGGATAAAAATAAGATATGGATGTTTATAAATTTTATTTTTAATATAAATAAATTAGTTTTATGATTTTAATTTATTTTTATTTTTTATAGATATTATAATTTTCTAGAACGCTTACACAATGTCAAAGTCTTGTTTGTGTAAGCAGTAGAAAAAATCTAATAAATGATTTTAAAAACATTAAAAGTGATATATATTGGATGAATTATGGTTTCCCATAAATTTATTGGATAATTATAATTTATAATTGATAGTGAAAGAATTTATATCCCAATTCCATTTCTATCTTCATGCCTTCAAAGTCAATATATGTGAATAGTCCCAAAAATGACCATAAATGGTATTTAATGTTTAAAAAAATATTTTAAATCATTATAAAATTATAAAAAATACTATATTGGCTCAATTTTATGGTATATTTTCTATAATATCATTAATTGTTCATTTATATGACACTTTTCATGTTTTAAATTACTTTAATGGCTCTTAAAGAGTGAAAAAATGGTTACAACTATTATGGTTAAATAGGGTTATTGAAGAAGTTAAATAAATATATAAGGTTTAAAATTACACCTAAAATTGTATAAAATTAATTTTTATATTATATTTATACCTTATCCACCTTTCCTTATAATATAATTGTAATAACTTGGATATTCCCAATTTTATTTTTAGAAATTATTTAGGAAAATTCCAATACCAGGCGCTGAGACAGCGTGCGATTCTAAGCCCCAGAGTGCCCAAAACAATTAATTGAAAAATGTTAAGTTTATAATAGCACACGCATGAAAATTTCCTGAAAAATTGGAATATATTTTAAATGGGTGACCAAATTAGAAATATTATAGCACCATTGAGCTCAGAATGGCGGTTTTACCCTAGGTGTGACATAACTTTGGTCGGCACAGGTCATCTGAAGAAAAAGTCACCAAGGACTTAACCGTAAATAAAATAATTTTATAAATTTATTTTATTTTAAAAACCTAATAACTCATGAATGGTGACTCATATTGAAAATCGGATACCACTATTGAGTTTTTAGTGTGGTGTTTTCCCTAGGTGAGTCCTAACATCGGCTGTCGCAGGTTGGCTGTGAAAAATAGTTTTTGGATGTTTTAATGAATAAAATAAACCTTAAGTTTATTTTATTTTAATGTTACGCAGATGTAGTGATGATATTTATTATAAATTAAGATCTAGTAAGGGACCCATGGTTAGAATCATAAACATATAAATTCTCTAGAGACTCTAGAGATAATCCTTATAGAATTCTCTTAGCAAAAATGACAAACACCGGGATCGGAGATCATTCTCGATGGATCGCCAACAACAATAAATCCTCAATAGAAAATGATCCATATCCTAGGTAGAGAATTTTATTTATTATTTCTTTTCCCCATTCTTTATTTCCATGATGAATGTGGATTAGTCTACAAATAGATTGATTTGTAGTTTGATCGTTATTGTGGGATGAGTTTTTATTTCGGGATTATCAAGAGATTAGTTTATACTCTTCATTTATCCTTCTAACGAGGATGAATCAAGGCCGACATGAAAAAAGGATAACGCTTTTTCTTTGGTAATTCCTGTTCTTTATCTCCCTCGTTCTAGGCATTCTTCTCTGTTAGATCCTTGTGATCATGGCTCAACATTCTGAGAGGCTCCAAACGCAATCAGAGCCCCAGATTGGAGGCAAGATAAAATATAGGTCGGATCAGTGTAGCTCGAGACCTGAGGGTCATATAGGTGTTTTTGTTTCAGATATTGGAGTATAGTAGGAAGAACAGTGGACCGTGGAAGGAAGGGTGTCGGCAGTGGGTGAAGGTGGCGGTGGTCCGCGGTGCACATCAGCACGGTGCGTCCAGCATACGGTGGCACGACACATCCATCATCATGTGGAACACGGCGGTTGTGGAATGTAGTAAGGAAAAGGATATGGCTGAAAACCACGAGAAACGATGGGGTGGTTGTGTGGATAGGTGTCAGTCACCGTGGGCGACCACGTGAGCAGACCGACCTAGAAATGAGCCAGGTCAGGCAAGTAGTTCGAGCCCAATCGGAGTGGGATGGATCCATTGGTCCAGGTCGACCTGGTGGACCGGGTCAGATCATGTTGGTCGGTGTGGACCCAGGTGGTCAGACCAGGCCACGGTCGACCGTGAGCCACGGTCAACCGAGCTATCACATGGTCGCAGCATCTGGGTCATAGTCAACTATCGTAGAAGCTCGAGTTACCACAAGGTGATCAGACTGGGCATTCGACCACCACGGTCGGTCCACAACCTAGTGAACCCCCTTTTTAAATTTTCAAATGGCCATAACTTTCAAACAAGCCTTCTGTTTGATGATCTTTCTATGATGTTGGGACGCTTATGATGATAATTTCTTTTCAATATATCCTAAGTGGGTTTTTTGGGGGATTTTACATAAAACCTAATGGATTGTGGAGTGAGGTCTCCAAGAACGATCATGCTTCAAGAAAACATTTTTGTGGTTGGATGTGACCTAGAGACTTCATGTCTTGTGGATATTGTGTGTCTTATGGAGACTGTGTGTCTTATGGAGACTGTGTGCCTTATAGATATTGTATGTCTTATAGATAATATGTGTCTTTTTGAGACTGTTTCTCTTATTAGATTGAGTATATATAGATGTTCTTGATATATTTTTTGTAAACATATATTTGTGTGGAGTTGACTATGCATTCCTTTGTGGTATTATTTTGTGGTATTCCTTTGTGGTATTCCTACATGGTATTTACTTTGTGGTATTCCTTTATGGTATTTCCTTTCTGGTATTACTTTGTGGCATTGCTTCATGGTATTTCCTTTGTGGTATTTCCCTTATCATTACTTTGTGGTTTTGGGGTGTCTTACTAAGTATTTTTTTACTCACCCCTACATGGTCTTTGCCTACATGTGTCATGTCTTGTATAGATGATCGACTCTTCAAAGGAGTTCCCAGTAGACCAAGACTAGGCGGTGCCTTGTGAGACTGGACAGACTGAGGTGTGTTTCAGAAACTTTTCTGACAACAATCCTTATACCTATTACATTACAAGCTAAACTTGTGGTTGCATACTCTTTTTTTTGTGGGTTTTTCTTGGCCTTGTTTACTTTCCATTACTTTCACTATTGTACTCTAGTTGTGAAATATAGTGGTTTACATGCATTGTTTACTTAGTGCTTTTACATTTCAACATTTTTGGCTTGGAGATGTGTGTGTTCATATAGGTACTTGGTAAAATGACTCCCATTTTTGGGATATGCCTACTCAATTCTAGTCATTATCCCATGTACTGTTGGAGGCGAGATTGGGATAGTCATGGAATAGGACCCTCTAGGATGGGTTGTGACAAAGTGGTATTAGAGTAGGTTAGTTCTACTTTAGGATCAGGAGTTTGTAAGGTTGGTTTGGGAAAACAGTATTAAGTGTTTCGAGTTTGGATTTCAGGCTAGGGAATCCAGTATTGGTGCAGTGGCTGATGTATCCATACACCAAGACTCTAGGAACCTTATTTTCAACTCTGTATATGAAAACACTAGTTGTGAGGAAAATAATGGTACATGCATCATATAGGAGTGGGTTGTGTCTTCCATGTCCTTCTTGAGTCAGCTCTCTAGATATACTCTATTGATCATAGTACATTTTGTTTTATTACAGGATGCCTCCACGCATACAGCCATCTAGGATTCTGTTGTGTGATCATGAGGATGATTTTCCTAGCGATGAGGAATCAGTATAGGGACATGTACCAGAGATAGCACCTCTGGGTCGTTTACCAGCTATACCACCACCCTTCGAGTAGTAGCTACTACCAGCACTACTAGATGAGGATGCACGTAGACTGGGCATGTTTCACAAGTTTTATAGGTAAAGACCTCCCAATTTTCAGGGTGAACCAAACCCCTAGGTATCTAAGGATTGGATGGAGGCAGTTACCTGTGTCTTTCACCTTGTGAGGACACCTTTAGACCAGATGTAAGTCCTTGTCGCGAGTCTTTTTCAGGGATTTTTGGGGTGATGGTGGATCTTAGTGACCCAGAAACACAATTTAGATGACTCTCTTTTGGGTAGACTTTGAGCATCTCTTCAAATATGATTTTTTTTACCATGTTGTGGTTGGTGCGCATACAGGAGCTTCTGCATCTGCAATGGGGTAGTCAGACTGTGGTGGAGTATTTTGTGAGATTTATTGATCTTTCATGCTACTCCAAGTACATGGTATAAGACTATTTATTTAGGGATAGGACCTTCAATTAGGGCTTATGTAAGGATATAGTGTCATCCATGATATCCCTTAACATTCCTACTTATGTTGGGGTACTTGAGCGAGCCCTGATAGTGGAGAGATTTCTAGTGGAGCAGGCACTGGCAATGGAAGCTACCAGCAAGCACCAGGTAGATGAGACCTCGACAGCAGGTATCTGATGTCAATCACAGGGACCCAATCGGGTCAGGTGCTTTAGTAGATGATCCCATGACATAGGATCAGTGGTTCCGAGCTCCCAGTGCATCTTGATTCAACTAAGGGATGGGTTTTTTTTCTTTTTCGGCAGTCAGGGGCATTTGGCATGAGATTTCCTGACCCATCGTACGGCCGATCAGGAGATGGTCGAGGGGCCATCTAGGTAGAGGCATAGGTAAAAGCAGGTTGGTTTTTAGGGTGGTGGATGTGGTAGGGGGTGGGTAGGGTGGTAGGAGGTGGTCAGAGGTTTGATACATTACCACCACCACCCCCAAGTGGTCCACGACAGGATCAGGAAGCTGGTGGATAGGGATGAGGCTAGCTATAGTTGATGGAGTCTTATAACCCCAAGGATCTAGGGATGATTAGAGGTATGATCTATGTCTTTTATACTTTAGATTTAGTTTTTATAGATACAGGTTCTAGTCATTGTTTTCTTTTCATGAACCATTTTCGAGACTCGGAGTTTTCATTTAAACCATTGACTCGACCCTTACACTTAGAGACTCCTACGGGAGAAGATTCAATGATCACACACTGGTGGCGAAAGTGTGACCTTAATATTAGAGGTAAGAGTTTCAGTTGGATTCTCTTGGTAGCGGTGTTGAGGCCTTACGACATCATTCCTAGTATGGACTAGTTATCCACAGTTCATGCTCAGATTGACTATTTTAAGTGTAGAGTGTGGTGTATTTGTAGTGATGGGACCAAGTTTTCCTTTGTTGGTGAAAAGTAAACACAATTATCATAGTATGGACTCACACATAGGAGGGTATAGCTGATTACTCATCAATTGGATTGCCTCACCCTTGATGCAGTGGATGATATGAGTCCTCAGTTTCCTACAGTGGTTGAGGAGTATGAGGACATCTTTCTTGAAAATGTTCTAGGATTACCTCCCTATAGAAAGGTAGACTTATGCATTGATCTATACCCTAGGATGACACCAATATATACACCTGCATATCAGATGGCTCTTGATGAGCTTCATAAGCTAAGGGTGCAGTTAGAGGACTTGCAAAGGAAGGGTCCGTGAGACCCAGTGTTTCACCCTCGGCAGCCCTAGTTTTTTTTTCTAATAAGGAAGATAGGGGATTGAGGTTATGTTTGGAATTTTTCTGCCTGAACCAGGTGACCATGAAGAATAAATATCCACTATGTAGGATAAATGACATCTTCGATCAGTTAAAAGGGGTGTGGTGGTTCTCGAATATAGAACTCATCTCTATTTATCACTATCTACGATTGTGGGATGAGGATATACCAAATATAGCCTTAAAATGTCATTACAGTCACTATGAGTACTTGGTGATGCCATTTGGCATGAATAATGCCCCAAAAGTTTTCATGAGACTCATGAAAAGGATATTTAAGCCTTACTTATACCAGTTCTTGGTGGTCTTCATTAATGACATCCTAGTATACTCAGTATCTGAATAGGATCACATGAGACACATGAGGATAGTCCTAGACACACTCAGAGAGCATCGGATTTATGAGAATCTCTTGAAGTGTTAGTTATGGATTCAAGAGGTCCATTTTATAGGACACGTAATTTCAGAGGCTGGATCTTTAGTGGATCTAGAAAATATTAAGGCAGTGCTTTCTTGGGAGCCACCCAAGAGTGTTACCGAGGTGCAAAGTTTTCTTGGTTTGGTTGGGTACTATCAGAGGTTTGTACCTAACTTTTCTAGAGTGGAAGCATCCTTGATAGCTTTTAAATAAAAGGGGTAGCCTTTCATGTGGATGGAGAAGTTATAGCAGAGTTTTCAGTAGTTGAGTTATAGATTGAAGAGTGCTCTCATATTGATATTTCTAGAGGAGGGTGCTGAGTATATAGTGTTATGTGATGCATCAGGAACCAAACTTAGTTGTGTCTTAATGCAGAGGAAAGTAGTGATCACATATGGTTCACACCAATTGAGACCACATTAGCAGAACTATGTGACCCATGATCTTGAGTTAGTAGTGGTAGTCTTTACATTGAAGATGTGGTGAAACTTCCTGATGGGTGATTGATTTATTGTCTAATATTACCACAAGATTCTAAATAATATCTTATCTTAGAAGGATCTGAACTTAAGATAGAGGCGATGACTAGAGTTCCTCCAGGACTATAACTTTTAGATTTTCTATAATCCTATAAAGGGGAATGTGGTTTCATATTCTCTCAGTAAGAGATCCAATTCATAGTTGTTAAATGAGGTTTCAGATCAGTTAGCCTCATTGCAGTTATCCTTTGTGGATGGAGATGAAGTAGCTTACCTCCAGTTGATGGTTTTCACCCCTCCACTCCTACAATGATTTAGGGAGGCACATCTTGGGGATACCAACTATGATACCTTACATACTCATATTTCCATAGGGTATGCTTCTGATGGATATTCTAAAGGTGGAGAGAACGTCATTCTTTTTAAAGGATGCACAGTATTACCAATGGAATTGCAGGATAGGTTCTGAGGGAGTTCCATACATCCCCTTTGGTGGTATACCCAGGTGTGGAGAAGATATACCAGGACCTCCAATGTTAGTTTTGGTGTCCAGGGATGAAGAAGGGAGTTGTAGAGTTTGTTTCTTGATGCCTCGCTTGACAGTAGGTGAAGGTCGAGCACCAGGTTCCAACGGGTTTGGTTCAACCCCTTGAGGTACTATAATGGAAGTGGGATGGGATATCGATGGAATTCATGACATTTTACCATGTATGTATAGGGGAAATGATACCATCTAGGTGATCATTGACCGAATCACCAAGTCAGCCCACTTCCTAGCTATTTGGGAGTAGAGTTCAGTAGAGAGCTTGGGATGCCTCTAAATGTAGGAGATAGTTTGACTCCATGGAGTTCCATCAATGATATTCTTAGGTCATGATGATCTCTTTACATCCTGTTTGTGGAAGGTATTCCAGGAGGCATTTGGGACTCAATTATGCTTGAGCATAGCGTTTCATCCATAGACAGATGACCAAACAGAGAGGACTATACAGGTTCTGGAAGACATGCTACAGTCTTGCATGTTAGATTTTGGACATAGTTGGGAGGATCACCTACTCCTAGTGGAGTTTGTGTACAAAATAGATACCATTCCACCATTAGTATGGAACTATTCTAGGCCTTATATGGGCAATCCTGTATGTCACCACTTTACTGGACAGACCCAAGAGAGTTAGCACTCATGGACCTAGAGTTGGTGCAGGTGACTACAGAGAAGGTGCAGATCATCTAAGAGTGGATGAAGACTATACAAATCCATCATAAGTCTTATTCTAATAAACGATGGAGGAATTTGGAGTTTGAGGAAGGAGACCACATTTTCCTTCAGGTCTCACCTCAATGCGGATTACAGATATTTTGTAGGGGTGGAAAGCTATCTCTGAGGTTTATTGGGCCTTTCTTGATACTACGTAGAGTTGAAGAGGTGGCGTACTACTTGGATCTACCTCTACAGTTAGAGTGGGTACACGATGTCTTCCACATTTTACAACTAAGGAGGTACATGCATGAACTATCACACATCATTGACTGGGGAAAGATAGACATCGATGATGGGGTGACTTTTTTTGATCACCCAGTGGAGATCGAGGATCAGCAGGAGAGGATCATTTTTGGGTAGTTGATTCCTCTAGTGCATGTCTAGTGGTAGCATAAGAATCTCTAAGAGATCACATGGGAGCGGGAGGCTCAAATTCATGCTCAGCACCCTCATTTGTTTGAGTATCCAATAGTTTTACTTTTTAGGGACATAATTCCCTAAGGTGGGGAGAGTGTAATGACTCAGATGTTCCTAATTTTATTTTTATAAATTATTTGGGAAAATTTTGAGACCAAGTGCTTAGATAGAATGCGATTCTGATGCCCGGTGTTCCCTAAACAATTCATTGAAAAATGTTAAGTTTTCAATAGAACTCGCATGTGGATTTCCTAAAAAAGTGGAATATATTTTAAATGGGTACTCATATTAGAAATCTGAGGGAATTTTTCATCTCATAATGGAAGCTTTACCCTAGGTGTGACCTAACTTTGGATGGTGCAGGGCATCTAAAGTAAAAGTCACTAAGGACGTAACTGTAAATAAAATTATTTTATTTCAAAATCCTAATAACTCATGAATGATGACTCTGATTGGAAATTGTATAACACCATTGAGTTTGTAATGTGGTGTTTTCCCTAGGTGAGGCCAAACATCGGCCAGTGTAGGTTGAATGTGAAAAATATTTTTTGGACGTTTTAATGAATAAAATAAACTGTGAGTTTATTTTATTTTAACGTTACGTCAACGCAGCAAAATTGTTTATTTTAAATGAAGATCTAGGTAGGGTCCCAAGGTTAGACTTATAACCCTAGAAATTCCCTGGATAATCTGGAGAGAATCCTTAGAGAATTCCCTCGGCAGCAACGACAAACACTAGGATCGGATATCGTTCTTGACGGATCTCCAATAGTAATCAATCCTCAACATTAAATGATTCATATCCCAAGTAGGGTGTTTGATTTATGATTTATTTTCCCCATTATGTATTTCCATGATGAAAGTGGGTCAATCCAAAAACATATTTATCTATGGTTCAGTTATTTTTGTGGGATGGGTTATTGTTGAGGGATTATTGGGAGATTATTTTATCCTCTTCATTTAACGAATCGAGACCAACATGAATAAAGGTCAAGGTTCATTCTTCAGGCGATCTTTTTCTTTCTCTACACTGTTCTTGGTATTCTTCACCATTGGATCCTCGTGATCATGGATTGAATTTTTGGGAGGCTCTGAATGCGATCGGACCCCCGGATTAGAGGTAAGATGAAACCGAGGTCAGATCAGAGTATCTTGGGACCCAAGGGTCATAGAGGTGTTTTCATTTAAGATATTGGAGCACCATAGGAAGAACGATGGAGTGCGAAAGGAAGAGAACTGACTATCAGTGCAGGTGGCGGAAATCGGCAGCGCACAGTAGCACGGTGCATCTGGCACCACGTGGGATGCAAAACACAGCAAGGTTGCTGATGTGGCTGGCAACCGTGTGATGTGGCTGGGTGGATACATGGACTGGCAATGGTCACCAAAAGTGATCGCATGAGCAGACCGAGTCAGACCCCGTGGGTCAGGGTGTACCCAAGTCGGACTTGGGTGGTCAGACCGAGCCACGGTTGATCGAGCTGTTATAGGGTTATGGCGGCTAGGGTGCGATCGATCGCCACAGTCAGTCCACAGCCTAGTGAACTCCCTTCTAAATTTTTCAAATGACCATAACTTTCAAACCAGACATCTGTTTGATGAACCGTCTGTAGAGTTGGGACCCTTACAATGAAAAGATATTTTAGAGGTATAATAAGTGTGTTTTGTGGGATTTTTAATACAACATAATTGTTTGTGGAGTGAGTTCTCTTGGAACAAGAACTCTTCGAGTAAACATTTCTTTGGTTGGTTGTGTCCTAGAGACTATGTGTTTTATAGAGACTATGTATCCTGTAGAGATTGTGAGTCTTATAGATATTGTGTTTCATATGAAGATTATGTGTCTTATAGATACTATGTATCTTGTTGATACTAAGTTTATTATTGGATTGAGTATATCTAGATGTTCTTGACATATTTTTTATAGAAATATATCTGGGTGGAGATGACTATGCATTCCTTTGTGGTATTCCTTTGTGGTATTCCTTCATGGTATTTATTTTATGGTATTCATTCATGGTATTTCCTTTATGGTATTACTTTTTTGTATTCATTCATGGTATTTATTTTTTAGTATTTCCTTTGTGGTATTACTTTGTGGTTTTGGGGTGTCCTGCTGAGTATTGTTTTACTCACCCTTGCACGGGCTCTTCCCACATGAGTTGTGTCTTTTGCAGATGATCTACTCTTTGATGGAGTTCTAGAAAAACTAAGACCAGGTGGTACCTTATGAGACCAGACAGGTTGAGGTGTGTCCCGACAGCTTTTTCGATGATAATCCTAGTACCTCTTACTTTATAGGTTAGACTTATGGTTATAGACTCTTTTATTTTGTGGGTTTGTTTTGGCCTTATTTAGTTTCCAATACTTTCACTTTTGTACTCTGGTTGTGGGATATAGTGGTTTTCATGTATTTTTTACTTAGTGCTTTTACATTTCATCATTTGTGTCTTGGAGATGTGTGTGTGTGTGTATACAGGTACTTAGGAAAATGCTTCCCATTTGTAAGATATTCCTACTTAGTGGTAGTCACCAGCCCTTGGCCTATTAGTAGTGGGCTTAGGGTAGTCACAGAATGGGCCCCTCTGGGATGGGTCATGATAATAAGGTGGTTTGGATCCATGTAGTTGGGGGGTTTGTCTTAGTGGTAAGCATCCTGTAATTCTACACAAAAAATGGGGGGTTTAAAACCCAAGGGGTGCTGGGGCTGTAGCAGTACTATAGCATACTGTAGTAGCGGCATCACTGTAGCAACGACAGGCACTATAGTGGTGGCAAGTCACTATAGAAGCAGCAGGGTATTGTAGCAGTGGTGGATACTATACGGTACTGTAGTAGGCAGGTACTGTAGCAGTACTATTCACAGAATGGGCCTTGGGCCAAAAATTTGGGTCTACGGGCCATGTAATTGGATAAATATCCACTAGGCCTTCGGGCTATGTAATGGGTCTCCATCTACCTAGTTAAAAGAGGTATTTTCTTTTCTTTAATAATAAATTAGGCTTCGGCCCAAACCTTTAAAAAAGGTGGTTTGGATCCATTTTTCTTGAGTTATACACATATTATATATTAATATTTCATGTATTTAAAATATTTTCACCCACCTCACTTATAAAAGAAAATCACCTATTCTCTCTTCCATGCACTTCATTATCCATATATTTCAGCCAATATGACCATCGTAATAATTCTTAAGGTATAGTCTGAAGGAGTTTTTTCAAAGAATATATATAACTCTTAATTGAGTTATTTTATTTTATTTCTTCTTCTAACTCCTTCAATTATATACTAAACATGCTGATATAATAGTTAAAATATATTAAATATACTTAAATGTTATTATATTGATCTAAAAACCCTTATTCATCACCTTTTTCATCCTATGGGAAATGAAAATATCACTTGTGCATACATGTGGACTACCACCTCCACGAAGCGATGTGTTTTTTTTTCATCACCGACTCATAAGGTTGGTTATTATGATGGATTTAATGAATATATATGATATTTGTGTCATAATTATGATTTTTAAAATAAAATATATATTAATTACATACTTACCCTTCCATCCATTTGAAAATGATAACATTTTTTGTGTGTACATATGGACTACCACCTCAAAGAATCGATGTGAATTGTTTTTCATATACATATTTCATGAATGATTATAAATTTGTATTTAATGTATAAAAATTATAACTATATAATGATTAATATTCTTTAGATAATTAAACTATAACCAATACATAAGGATAGGAACTATTTAACTGAAACTTATATGAAAAATGGAAGAGTTAACACCCAGGATGATGATGTTAATAAATAATTGTTAATAATTTAGTGATAGGATGTTATAAGTGAATAATATACGGTATTATAACTATTATTATAGTTATTTTATAGATTTATAATAAATATAAATTTATTATACATGAGGTTAAAAGCATATATAAAGAAAGTTGGACTTGAGTTAAGGTTAATTTTGTCTCATTTCCACTTCAATGCGACAAGTTTTACATTATGCACCTAATTTATTTCCCATGGTGTATATACTACCACTTTTACATGTTATATCATAAATACCTCTTTATTTATGGTATTAAAAAAAAGTATTCATGTTTTATCTTTTAAGTGGTTTTGATTCAAATGTTGCCAAAGTAGTAAGGGAATTCTGTTACAATCTCTTTTTTTCAGGATTATTTAAGTTCATATTTCCTTTGGGAAAGTTATATGATCCTAATATCTTAAAACCTATATGTTTTATTATCCTATAGTTATTTTTGATATTTCCATGTTTGTATTTCATTTATTATCTTATTGGATGAATAATCAATAAGTAAGTTACATGTAAGGGACTATCTTTTAAAATAATTATTTTAAAGTTTTCCTTCCAACTATTTTTATTCCAAGTAAATTTTATTTTAAATGTTTCAAGAATATTATTATTTATACTATAATAACTATTTAAGTAATTTTCAACCACGTTTGACTTTATTTACAATTTTTTAAAAATAATCTTCTTGTTTTTTACAAATAAGTTATTTTTGGACTTTTTACCAAAAGTGTGAAAGGAATCATTATTTTAACATTTACTACACAAATAGATTTTACAATCATCATAACCATTCCTTACCATGAAACTTCATTTACATGTTACCTTGTTTATTTTCAAAGAAAAAAAATTCTCAATATTCTATAAATTTTTATTTAAAATTTTATCAAAATAAATGGGTATTATGTTCTTAAAGGAATGAAAAAAAAATTGAAGTGATTTATAAATTCATTATTACACAAAGTTAAAAGGAAGTTATTTTTAAATTTTTTCTTCTATTTTATTTTATATTTCCAAAAGTATTGGTTTTATTACAAAACCTTTATTTATGATGAATTGATTGTATTCTTTAAACCTTTATCGTTTTATGGTTTTGTATTCATTAACTTTATCATGATCACATTCTATACCACTATCAGTCATTTCATTGGGTGTTATTTTGTCCTTTAAAACTATATTTTAAGTATCAAAAATTTATACGGTATGATTTACACTATATATTGTCTTAACTATATATCATTTAAATATATGGTGTTAGTTGATGAAATCTTATTAAGAAATTTGTTTCATTGACTGGGTAAATATTTTATATTCTTGATTAAAAACAAATAAATGTTTATTTACAAGACATTTTGAGAATGAATTATATTTATCATTAAATATGTGATTAATGAATAGGATATGCAAGTGATGGGTGGGGCCCAGTTATAGATAACCCCTAATGCATCGACAGGTATCATGAGACAAAATAGGTGGCCATATTAGTTGGGTAATTAGCATATACCTACACATTCAATGGAATTGTATTGGCCAAGAACCTGATGGTAAGATTTGTGATATCTTGGTTGAGGCCTTGATGTTAAGATCATGAATGTACAGATTTATTTATTTACTTTATTAAGAATTTAGTTTTCATTATCCGTGTTATTTCTATGTTCATATTATCCATGGATGTACTTTGAACTCAAGTTGATTATTGAATGAAATGTTTTTTTATTATCCACTTTTTAATATTAATTATAAGTTATTTACTCATGATTTTATCTATTGTACATAACCCTAAATAAGTATCTAAGCTCACAATTTATTTGTTTTTATTTCCCTGGGATATGAAGAAGGAATCTTTGAATGGTTTTCAAGGATGTAATAAATTTCTCCTTACTATGTTTCTAATTTACAATCTAATATGGAAGTTATGTATGTATCTAGTCTTCCAAGATAGTTAAACTGATCAATATTGGGTGGTGTGATCCCTTTTATCTTGTAAAAATGTAATTAATAAGCACCTGTTATGGGTTACTAGAGGTAGGGATGCTATATTTGGTATCAAATCAAGTTTAGTATGAACATTGGAACTAGATTTTAGAAAAAAAAATAGCTAATATGAGCATTATAATACCTCATAATATTTAAGAATTTTTTCATGTATATAGATTTTTATTCCATGGATCAATATTCATGATGAATTTTGGGCTAACTAAGTGACGTTATTTAGGGATATCTTCTAGAGTAAGGAATGGAATCAATATCTATGGTAAATTTTAGGATTACCCTTTTTAGTATGCTAATACAGTGGGTGTTGGAGCTAAACATATCATAAAAATATTAGGGAAACTGAATCAAGTTATAATTAATATCCTTTACCATATAGAGAAACCAAAAATGAGAGAATCTAGAGTGAAATATCTTATGATTATTCCTAACCAACTATCTTGAGTTATGAAAAAAAATATGAACCTAACTTAATTTCCCAATAATAAGAGAAAAATGGAGTTTCATAAATGTTGAGGTGACAAAGACTATGGAAGGAAAAGGATTCAACATCCCATATATTAAGAATGTGGGAAGAATCACCTGTGTAAATTCTTAAATGGAATAGTATATTGTTACAAGTGTAGAGAAAAAGTTCATCATGATCATAATTTATAAGGCAAGAAATAATCTACTATTTTTTAGTGCTTTAACTATAATGAGATAGAGGATTATGAAAACTAATTCCACAAGCATCAAGAATGACCCTAATAATTTTATCATGGTGTTTATTGATGATATATTTAAATAATATAAGGATTATGAAGAGCATGATAATCACTTGAGAATTATTTTTGAGGTAAAGGTGTTATATGAGAAATTTGGTAAGTATGAATATTGATTTTAGGAAGTTTATTTTCTTGTAAATGTTATCTACATGGATAGAATATTTTTTGATCTTTATAATACAAAATGAAATCAAAGGATAACCCTCATGGGTGAATGTAACCTTTAAGGATTTTAATTTAGGTTAATTATGGTTAATTTGGAGAAGATATGATTATGATGTATTTTTATGGTAGTTTAGTATAAGGGTTAAGAAAAATCAACCAAGGATTATACTAACATTATTTTGTTGTATAGAAAATTTAGAAAAATTGAATTTTGGAAATATATTTTGAATGGTATCAATCACCCCGAAAAGTGTTTTTTAAGAAAATGTTATATTTTTTGAGATATTTATTAAAGAATTTATAGATGACCTTTAAGGTTGTTATGTGATATGAAAAGCCGATCCTTGGTAAATTTTATTGCATTTTATTGAAGGATATTTGGGGAAAATTATATTAGCACATATACATATTCGAGTGATAAAGGTTTTCTAGGGATAAAAAATGAGTTCATTTTGGAATAATGAGTGATCAACCCTTCTTATTTTTTGGGTTAAAATTTAATTAATAATATTTTAGGAGTTTAAATCGATCATTGGCTACTATTAAGATTTTGGAGATTAATTTTTATGAAAGTTTATGCATGTTGGCTATTATTTTATCTTGTGCTAACTATTTCAGTTTTAGACATGATGAATTGCTTTTTATCATTTTATGGATATTTTAGTCGATTAAGATTTGATTTTAGTGATTTAGGGATGAAAAATTTATTGTGATGATGTACATAGAAGGGTTAAATCATGATTATGGAATGTGGAAAAATCAGGTAAGTAAATTTTATCATATTTTCTATCCCAATAGTAAAATAATTTATCAAACTCAAGGAAAATAAAGATAAATCTATTAAGTATTATATGAAAGGTAACACTAATATACCAAGGTACGTTTTTAGAAATTCATTTGAAAGTATGATTCTTATAAAGTTATATGCATAATAAGTTTCCTGGTCATAACCTAGAAATTAAAGTTCATGATAAAATCTATATCTAATTTTATTAATATGTTATTATATATTCAGTTTTGAAAAGAATAATTAAGATTGTGAGGACGTAATTTCTATAAGGAGGGGAGAATTTAATACTATCATGACCCCATACCCCCAAATATTACCCCTCCTGGGAAAAAATGAGAGAAGGGATATGGTGACCGGCCGAGTCTCACCTCCAGTACGCCCCAAGTTAGTGACTAACATCGATTGTATATCATACATATAAATGGGAGGCATTAACCTCTAAGATAAACATGTGGAAGAGAGATATAAGATAGATAAACCAATCAACGCCTACTCATAAATATAAAAGAGATCCCAAGTGCATAAATGTAATGTAATAAAGTAATAAAACAATTTAAAAGGAAAACTACAAGTACCAAAAAGGTAAACTCATAAGTGACCATGACGCCCATATAGCTCCTATAAAACCATGGGCTAGTAATATCCAGTTTTATCTCTAACCTACTTCTGATTACTTGAAAAAAAATTATATATACATGGGTTGAGCATAGAAATATACTCATTAGGATCCTCCCCCAGAGCCTCTCATACAAAATATAAATAAATCATGTTAAAGCACAGTGAACAACAATGTAACAAACTCATCACCTAAACATGTATACTAAGTTCTCAACCTCACCATAGATTTCTATCATCAATTATCACATACAAGGAATGATATGATATAGTAATGAAGCATCAAGGGTACCCCATTACCACTTCCCCACTGATTTCCACTTTTCCCCAACCCGCACATCCTGAGCCATCTCTCTCCAAAATAAGCCACCTCAAAGACACCTGGGCTAAGCATCACAACATGAACCTCTTGTATCACATCATCACATAATCCCATCCACACATCTATATATATATTGTAACAAACCGAACCGGGTTACTCTCAAACCTGGAACCCGATCCAATCTGTCACATACCTGAAGGGTGTTCTCGATCCCCACAGGATGGCGATAAGCACCCAGGCATCAAACTACAAAACTGAGGGAATGATTTCACCCAACCTGAACAAACACATGTCATACATATATATATCAAGGAAGAAATAGTATAAGACTAAAAAATATATATTCCATAACTATAATAAATACAGCAGAAACAGAACAATTGTAATAGTATCTAAAACTCTAAAAGACAAGTCCAACTACAAAGGACTAAAAACCAAACAACAACTCCAACCAATGGTATGGATGAACTCCCACAATCTCACCACCAACTACCCAACTGGATAACATGAATCTCATTTCCTCACTATATCGCCTTGTCTTTCCCTACACTGGAAGACAAACAAAGGTCTACATATCGCTGAAGAGGTGTGCAAGGTGTGAGCTAACCGGCTCAGTAGGATCCCACCTAGGCATTCCACAAAAACTCTATATAAAAAATCATGTATACTCATTTTAAAATAAAACATGGCATGATATGTAGTAAATTAGTTTTATAGAAAACATGGTAAACATTTCCCTTTTTTCATAGTTCTAAACAAAAGCAGGTATATCGGTTTTAAAGCATATTTTTTCATATCATTTTTCACAAGCATAAACATAAATATCAAAGCTAACAAAGAAATCCAAGCAATACAAAATAGAAGCATAGGTATCACAACTTCAAGTAATACTACAAGTCTAGGCAGCAGACTACTCTTACCACAAAAATCAAGTGCACAAAAAACAATCCTAGAACACATGCCTTGGAAGAAAAGGAATACCCCATGCATAAACCCCCAAAAAAATGTCAATATCGGTCCCCTAGAACAATGGGCCTAGGAAATAAAGGAAAGAACCAAGACAAACCTCCTTGATAATCAAAAAATAATGGATGATGGTCCTAAGATAAACCTTCCACCTAAGTACCCAAGATTTATGTATCACTGAGAGGGGGGTTGAATCAGTGATACCCTTTTTCTTTTAAATTTCCTTTCTTTTGAAATGAAATTTTCCTCTTCTTAAAGATTTATCACTTTACTAAAAACAAAATATTCACACATCCATAGGAATGTGGGTGTTTACAAGGTTCACTACTCGAAAAGAGTATCTACATACTTGTTATGGTATGGAAAAAATCCAATACCACACAATCCACTAGAAAATAATCCTTTGTGTGGATACAAAAAGTATGATATACCCTTAAATTTTCATAGCACTATGATCAATACAATAATTCATGTGATTCTTCTAACATAAATGATGTAATTAAAGTTTGTGTAGTAAGTTAAGAAACCTTCACCAATTTCTTCGAAACATGTTACTGTGTTTCCTTATCAACTTTCACTTTTGATAAATGTCAAAAAAAATCTTCACTTTCCTACCCAACAATAGGTAAGAACTTATTTGGACTTCATAATGATACTCATTCTGATAGATAAGTCTAATTCCCTAGTCTGATTACTCAGTCCAGAAAACATAAGTCTATAATAATGCCACAGAAACAATTTTGAACCACCTAAAAATTTCTCTAGAAATTTGTGTGTGATGTCTCGATCTGATCTAGTAACTTTGAATATGATCTTCCTTCTTATTATTCTATCTGAAAAACTTCTTCAGGAAAACTCTATCCAAAAACTTCTTCTCACTAAAAATTCATAACTTCTCCCTCTTCTTCTATATATAAATAGTGTTCTAATCTATCATAAAGTACAGTGTACTTTCTCCTATTTATAGGTGAACCAAATGTGGGTTAGGTGGGAATTTGAAAAGTTTTCCGGATTAACCAAATTTCCCAAAACTTGAATTTTCCTTTCATTTCAGTTCAATTTTTGACTTCTTCAACTCTTCTTGATTCTTCTTGAAACTTAATCCTACTTAAAACTTTCTAACCATTCTTTAGTCTGATACATATGTCACTCTAATTTCTTCATTATGATTAAAACATATGTAAGAATTCATATTCTTCATTACATTGCTTTGTACTAAATGATTGTAAACAAACAAATGTCTTCTCATCTCGATGCTCCATACAAACTGAAGAATATAAAAATTTGAAAACATTATTCCATAAACATAGTTACAAATTCTAAAGGATTTGAAAACCTCCTTTAATAAAAATTTTCTAGCAAACACTCCTTTGACAACACATATGAAAAAATCTTCAAACAACTCATCCTTTCTTCTTTTCCTTGGACTGATGATCTTGTGTTCGATGAAATTTTTGGTATCGGCCTTCATCTGATTGATCAGTCTCTACCTAAATTCAATGAATCAGTATCAATTAAGTTCTAATGAGTCTTGACCCACTTGATAAACAAAAAAAATATATTTTTTTCTTTTTTCTTGGCCCAATTGATAAAAAAAGCTTCATTTTCACTTGATTCAATTGTAGTACAATTCAACCTAATGAAAAAGGTTGACTAAATCGTTGATCTTCACTCATTTGATCAGTCTCTAACTTTATTACATGCATAGGGCCCAATAAACTCCACCTTATTATCTATGTTCACAAACTTTCCTACCACCAAATGATCAGTGGAATACCATGTCTGATAGACTGGTGTCAATAGAAGCTTCTTTCCTTTTTTGATTATTCTACAAAAAAACTTCCATCATTCACTAACTTCTTTCTATATATATTTTCATCTTGTGTATTATTGGTTTGACAAAAAAAACTATAATATTTTACTTCTCATTTTTTAACCAAAACATTCAATCCTTCAATCAATTCATGTATCCAGTGATCTCACACCGATGAACTATGAATGAAAAACTTGAATTCATAGACTTTGTACTTCCACAAACTCCGGCTTATAATCATGACTTCCTCATGAATTTGAGAGAATAAGGATCCACATAGCATCATTTAAATTTATTGGAAAGTTTTATAACTTTATGTCCTTTAATCACCTTTTATACTTTCAACTAAACCTTAAACTGGTTGGCAGCACTTTTTCTCCCCCTTTCCTTCGTAAGGATAAAATCACAATTTTTTCAGAAAACTTATGATTTATGAGAACTCTAGGATTATTAAATCATTGTCATATTTACATTAGATCCAATCAAACTTTGATACATATTCTCATACCGATTCAAACTTTCATTTTGTACCTAGGGTGAGTCTGAGGAACAAATTCACTTGCAAAACATCTCCATCATGGAAAAAAATAAAAACAAAGAATCTTTCTTATGAAAAGTGCATATAATTATCTAATTAGGATTCATACTTATGTCTCTATCATATGATCACCAAATATTGCAAATTAAGGTGATTTATTTTTCTTGGAAACAAAAGACAACACAATGAAAAACAACTAGCACAAAATCATTTTAGCTTCCAAAAACACTTCCAGTAAACTTGGTCCCAACATATAAAACTCAAGTTTCTAAGTTTTCCCCTCCCTCTTTTTAACCCCAAATTAGGTTTCTCCTCCCCCTCTCAACCTATTCATACTTTGGGGATCCCAAAACTCCCATATCTTGGCTCTCTTTCCACCATTTAATCTTCTACAATATTTCTAGGTGATTTTCTCTTAGTTTCTTGTCATTTTCATCCTTTAATATTCTCTCTCTCTTAGTTTCTTGGTTTATTTTGGTCGGGTTCTCTCTTGGCCGAACCTTATGGGTGAGGGTTGTCTTATGTGGGTTGATTTATTTGATGCTAGGGTGTGTGGTTTTCTCTTTGGGCCTTCTTCTTCCTTCTCTTGGGGTTTCATTGCATTTGCACATCCTTGAGGTAGGTATTTTCATCCATTTCCTTTACAAAACATTCCATTTGATGTTTTATATTTCTTAAATAATTTTTAAATGTGTTATTCATTCTTATAATGTTCTATTTTGATTTATTATGGCGTTTTCATGTTGAAAATTTAATGAAAATGAGTTTTCAAAGGTTGTACTTAGTTATACCTATGTATATATGCATGCAAGGTGTCTGATAAAATTATAATTAGCCTTTTTAAAATGAATTTGAGTACTTCGGGGTTTTGTTTGGACTTGGTTGGGTTTTGGTAATTTTTTTCTTGTGAATTGAGATTTATGTGTGGGTTTGGTGCTTTTCCATGGTTTTTTGCTTATGTGTGAACTCTTGTGATAGGATGTGAAACTCTTTGTGTTTCTTGATTGGACCCATGGATCTCTTTATGGTTATCCATTTATATTTTAGTGAATTTGGGAATATCTATATGTTTATTGGGTTCACATATAAATAAGAACATGCATATGAATAGTGACTCTATAAATAAGTCCATCTTGAAATCCTCGGTTTTCAAAACACCCTCCTCCCCTTTTTGTTCTCCCTTCCACCCTCTATTCAAAATTATTTTTCAAAAACTCCTAATGTTTCCCTAGTGAATAATTGATTTACTATGAACTTTGTAGATCCCTGACCTATTTTTCACCTAAATAGTGCTTAGGGCTGGCAGACCACTAGGCCTTAGGCATGCCTCCCTATACGCCAAAGGTTGATGCCTAGTAGTGAGGGTGTAAAGGGGTGATAGTGGGGAGACTACACCCTCATATGGTGATAATAGTAATGGTATATATGTATGTAAAATAGCATAAGAAATACCATAAAATATCAGGACCAGTAACTCACAATAGTGGAAGAAAAAAATGTTGTAGTGGTAATAAATAACAAGAACAAACATACCATTTACAGAAAATACCATTTGTATCTACTCAAACAAAACATGCCATAACATATTAGGTCATACATGAAAATAAGAAAAAAGGGTCACATGTGGACAACCTCAGTACATACATATAATAAGTATGCTGAACAAAAAGTAAATTCAAAGATAAACCCTAGTTTATGCAAGAACCTTCAAGTTCCCTCTTCATCCATCCCATGTTAAATAGCCCAACACGATTCCTAAGTTCCAGCTCTTGATCCTGAACACTTACCTGATTGCATAAGCATAAATTCTACATGCATCCCAAGGGTCCATGTAAGGTGTGAGAATAAATCTCAATAGGTCACTACCAACATGTTCCTATCTTACATCGGTGATAATTTAGGTGTATCTAAATATAAATAAAGTAGCACATGCACATCATAATAATAACATGCTTCTCGTGTGGTCATCATCCATAAGGAATTAATCACCTACTTCAATCATTAATAGTATACCACATGCCCCTAATTATACATATGGAATACAACATTTTTTTTTATATGTATAATTACAGTGGTGGGGATCCTTATCATAAATCCCAAGGCATCCCCAAATGAGTAAAAAGCTAGAGAACCCACAGTCACCCCCTATAAAAGTATCATTGGAACCTTGTGCAAACTGACACCTCCCATGTCATAATCAAATAACTGATGTCCTAAAGGCATTCACAATCAAGTACCTAGTCCCTGTGACCTTGGCTAAGAAATATTTTTTGGCTTGAAGTATGAGGTACTAGGCATAGTGATTTCTATCCTACAAATAATAAATATCATTGGATTAATGACCAATGTCCCGAAGAATGGTGATATCCATCCTCCCAAATAATCCCAGCCTAATGGCCTCAAATAATATGACGAGATTTATCCCCAAACCAATGGTATCAACACCTTCAACCAATGACTCCACGCCATCCATGTGGATTTTTATGGAAAGCACCTCCAACCTCACTGATGGTCAACACTATCCTAAGATGAAACTAATGGAGGCCTCTACCCACATGATTGGTTAACACCACCTCTTCATCTAAGTCCTATATGTGTGAAAATGACTCTAATAGCATGTCTTTCAATCATAGTGAGTGACAATCACCAAAAAATTACCTAATCCACATCATCTTAGCACCTCAAGTCTCAATCCATGCCCTCAATCATGATGACCTCATCACCCAACCTAGTGATCAACATCACCCCATATACCTCGGGCTAAGCCCATCCTAATGAACCATGTCTCCCCAGTCCTGGTGATCATAATCTCCTCAATACATATCGATCATCACCCATCATATTCCCATATAACCATCACATTCAATATAAATAATTCAATTTAAAATAAATAAACACACCCTACCTAACTACCTAGATTTTTCTAAGCCCCTTACCTAGCTTGACCATTTTTAGAGGAACATTAGCATTCCCAAAGTCATCTCATATGATTAATTTATTAATTAAATGAAAAGCATTAAATTATTAGGATCTCTCTAGGACAACTCAATGGAATTCCCATGAATTCACTCCCCAAAACACTAAAAAATCAAGTAAATCTAGGCATCACCTACCTTATACTAGTTGACACTCAATCATCTGATATCAGCCTCTAACTCGATCCAAATTATAAGAAATTGGCATTTCATATGAATTCCCTAAAGAAAGGGTAAAACGGATCACATGGATTTAGTGAAACATATGGAAATAGAAAATAGAACAATATTTTAATAGATCGAAGGCATTATTGAGATAAATCTCTATTCACTGATAGATCTTGAATTTGAGATCAAATGAAGAAATGAGGCCAGCTCCTAAGAGAGGAGGAGGAGGGTTCCTTGTTTGCCTGGTGGTGGAGCTCACATGGGAGAAAGAAAAGAGGGATAACTGTCTTATGAAAAATAGGGGGAAATGGTAATTTTCCTCTCTAAAGATCCCTCACAGTTATCTTATGGTTGGGAAAATCATTTTCCAAACATGTGGTGCCTGTTGCCTGAACACCACACTCACACAGTCAAGGCATGCAGTTTACCGAACCGTGTACAGGATGTGTAAATCCCCTCTATTAAAAATTACATAGGTATCGCATGACCATGAACCCCCTACTGAACAGTTTATAAAAATTTGCATATTAAAGAAGGAGGGTCACATGGTTACTCTTGGGAGGCTTCACAGTTTTTCTAAACCATGTGCTTCTGTCTGTATATCATGAAAAGTTGGGTTTTTGGCCTCTGACGCACCCAAAACCCACTCAAAACCCCGAGGAACTTTCCAAGAATTAAAAAAAATATAAAAACAAGGCCTTAGGTCAAATAAACTCTTTTAATTTGGTTTTTATGATCAAGGAAAGAATTTTCACACTCACCAAACACGAAAAGTTCAAATTTACCCGAAAAATGGCCCATTAAAAAACCTAAGACATTACAATTTCCCTGCCTTAACATAGCTCATCCCCAAACTATTAATACTTATATAGAGATGGTGTCAAACATAACCATATCATAAAAATTAACCCAGATTACCCTAGTCATCAATTCATAGGTAAAATCCCCTTAAAGTGCTTCCCACCTTGGGAGTTACCTACCCTAGTCGCTTCCTGACCCAAAAATCAAATAATTTGATGGTCCACTAACTGTCCCTGGACTCAAAAGTACTCTTGTGATACATCATCACTTCTTCACCTCATCATGTTCTCAAATCAATCTGACACCCATCAAGTCTTGTATCTGATCAGATACCAGCCTCATTTCAATGTTACACATGGAACCTATGAGGTCCTTCATCTCATAAGTTACCAAAAATCTTGTATCTCAACGGATGCTCATAATATCCCTCATCATACATAAATATGAATTCCCTCACAAAGTTTCTTGGTGCCTATTCACCTCATATATATATATATATATATATCACACATCTGAGCTAATGCCAACCTATTAACCAGCTCCTAGTTAGTCCAAAATTACATCGCATGCACCCCATACACTCAAAACTGAACATGCCAACAAAAAGGGGCCATGACTAAACAAAAGAAACCTAGTCATTTTCATAGAATACCCCTAACTATATTTGGATCCCCAGCCATATCTGCACCTGGAATCTCCACTGCTTTCACATGGCCTGAAGCTCAACTACCTAAGGCATAACCTCCCTATGGTGCTGCACCAACCACAAGACACTAAGCCCACTAATGGTCCCATTATATCTGATATGACCTATGCGTGAAACTAAATCCCATCTACTAGCTCCTGGTCCTAATTCTGGTTCGACCTCATATCCCTAAGTTTGCCTTGATCCCTGACTCCCGGTCATCTAAGGAGGCTTCCTACAAAACCTCTCGATATGCCCGATCTGGAAAAATGATCAAAACTCCTTCAGTGCCTGATGAAACTACATATGCACATTTATTAGCTTACTACATTGGAATCACACCATCAACGACCCACTCCTTGGTGGTCTACTTGAATATCTAGTCTAACTGATCTACTGATATTCTTCTTGGTCACGCTTCCTAGTATCTGTAGCATCACCACTAAAATCATCCGATACTATCACCCAGCTTGAATATGAATAGTCTGTCATATTTCCCTCAGATATTAGTTCCTAATTCATATGATTTGATAATTATTCCAACCTAAAGATTATTACTTGCACCCTGATGCCACGTCGTAAACCATCCTTGAAATGCCTCACTCTCAAGGTGTCGTCTCCCACCATACCAAGTGTGAAGCGAAACAAATATGTGAAAGTAACTTCATAGTCCATGATATAAATGTCTCCCTACTATAGGAATAATAAATCCCAATACCTCTCCACCCTCAACATATCTAGTAAGAAGTGCTCAAATAACCTAGCCTCAAAGTCCTTCCAAGATAGTCACTCATGTCTTCCTACTTGTACTTGTATATCCCACTAGTTTTTAGTTGATCCTCTAAGAATGTTTGTCATCAACTTCACCCTCCAGTTTGGGGATGTCTTGAGCTATTAAAAGATGTTATTCATTGAAAATATTCAGTTCTTAGCTAGTTTTGGTCTGACCTCACCCTAAAATAGTGATGGGTGTTGCAACTGGAACTCGTGTTCCAGATAAACCATGCAAAGATTAGCTCCTTGGTCTCCCCTATTGATACCCTATATGAAACGTACTAGGCTCTCCCTAATTTTCGCATCAAGCCATGGCCTAAAAGATATCATATCTTTCTATTTTACCACCTATACTGGTGCTTGTACCTATACCTATACCTATGGATCATGATCTTCCCAACCCTCAAGGGCCTTATCCTAACCCTCAGGGGCCTCAACCTGTGCACACCCAAGTTACACCATATCACTTCCCTCCTGATGCTCTATTGAAGCCCATCTAGTTGGAATATATTTGAATACCAATACCAAGGTTAGACATCCATAACAGTATATATATATATATATAATACAGATAAGGAAAGATGAATCAATCAGTGCAATCTCACCACCCCTGCACTCCCTCATCTCAACCATGTCACATGAAATCTAGCCTCATAGACCCTTAACCACCCATATTAGAGATAGGTATCACATATAAATCTAGCCTTATGGACCCTATACCTCCCATAATAGGGTCAGATGTCATATATAATCTGATATAGCTGAGTAAAATGTCATTAAAGAGGTTAATCAAGAAAACAGTGTTTATCTTTTTATTGGCATTTTAAACAACTCACACCCTATCATCATCTATAACTACTCATATCAGAGCCAATCCCACACATATATATCACATGGATATAGTCACATCACATCACATACATATCTCATTGGAACCACATGACTGGGTTGGCTGAGTAGAATTCTATCAAAGAGATGTTAAGTAGGAAAACATTGTTTATATTCCTTTATTGACACTCTAAAAAACCAAACCCTTCTTAGTGAAATCCATGTCCCTAATGACAATCATAATAAAAAACACACCATATGTGCCTAAAAAACTATCACAAATCATAATCACACCTCCCCTGCCATACTGAGCCAAGGGACAAAATCCATATAATAATAACCATCATATCCAAGTGTTCTACCTAATGTGTAAATCAAATCAACTATAAAAATAGAAAAAGAAAACAACAATTTCCCACCCCTAGAAACTTGGTTTGTCCCCTGTGCATGGGGCTACAGGCACCCAAACACATGCTCTAAACTCAGTTCTGACTACATCTTAGTCTCTAGTCTACTATAACCCAAATAGTAAGACCAATTGAAAAAAAATCATTTGACACCATTAGTATCCAGCTAATATGCTACTAATCCCCAGTTATGAATGTCTCTAATACCATTTGTAGTGCCCCGACTTTTTTTTCACCCAAATAGTACTCAAAGCCAGTTGACCATGGGGAATTAGGCACACCTCACCATATTCCAAAGGCTTCCTACTAGTATCCGGGGTGTAAAGGGGTGGTAGTGGGGATACTATACCCCCAAATGGTGATAATGGTAATGGTATATATATTTGTAACATAGTAAAAGAAATATAATAAAACAGAAAGACTAGTAAATTGTAATAGAAGAATCACAAAATGAGGTAGCGTTAATAAACAACAAGATTCAACATACCATTTGTAGAAAATACCATTTTTAGCTACTCAAACAAAACATGCCATAACATATTTGGTCATACATGACAATAAGTAGAAAGGGTCTCCTATGGACAACCTCAATACATACATATAATAAGTATACTGAACAAAATGAAACTCAAAGATAAACCTTAGATGATGCAAGAACCTCCAAGGTCCCTTGTCATTCATCCCATGCTAAATAGTCCAACATGATTCCTAAGGTCTAAATCGTGAGCCCAAACCCTTACCTGATCGTAGAAGCATAAATTCTACACATGTCCTGAGGGGCCCATGTAGGGTGTGAGAATAAATCTCAGTAGGCCACCACCAACGTGTGTCTATCTTACATCTTTGATAATGCATGTGTATCTAAATATAAATAAATCATCACATGCACATCATAATAATAATCTGATTCCCTTGTGATCCATAGCCACAAAGAAGAAATAACCCACTTAGGACATTGGTGGTATACCACATGCCCCCAATTATACATATGGAATACAACACATCTCTGCATATGTATAATTGCAGTGGTAGAGATCCTTATCATAAATCCCAAGGCATTACCTGATGAGTAACAAACTAGAGAGCCCTCAGGCACCCCCTGTAAAATCATCACTGACACCTTGTTCCAACCAACCCTCTCGTGTCAGAATCAAATAAATGACATCCCAAAGGCATGCCTAATCAAGTACCTGGTCCCTCAAACCTCAGCTCAAAAATCTTTATCAACTCAAATCTTGATGTCCAAGGCACATCGATGTTTTTCCTCCAAATAATGAACATCATCAGCTCAATTTTATAAGTCATGAGGAACAAAGATATCTATCCTCCCAAATAATATTTTCCCAATGGCCTCAAATAATAAAGCGAGACTCATCCCCCAACTGATAGTCTCAACATTGTCAACCTATAGATCCTTATCATACATGTGGCTTTTTATGGAAATCATCTTTAACCTCACAAATATTCAATATCATCCTAAGATGAAATTAATGAAGGACTCTACCTGCACAATTAGTTAACACCACTTCTTCATCTAAGTCCTATCTGTGGACACATGACTCTGATGGCATGTTGACCAATCTTTGTGAGTAGAAATCACCAGCAAAGTACCTAATTCTCATCATCCAGGAACCTCATGCCTCTGTGACCATGTCACTCAACCTAATGGTAAACACCATCTCAAATATCAGGTCATTCCCTCAATCATTAAGACCTTGTTTCCCAACTTGGTGATCAACATCATCCCGTATACCTCAGTCCAATCCCATCCCAATGAACCATGTTGCCTCAGTCCTGGTGATCATCATCTCCTCAATAAATATCAGGCCTCACCCATCATGTTCCCATGGAACCATCACATTCAATATAAGTAATTCAAATTAAAATAAATAAACTCACCTAGTCTAACTTCCCAAGTTAGTTCATATAGCGAAACTACTTTTTCTTACATGACTATTACATCATTTTAAAGATAAAAAACATAATAGAATTAAAAATATTGGATCCAAAGGTTTAGTGTATTGGGAAAATTAGGATTATACATAACTTTTACATAATAAAACACAAACATTATTTAATTCCTTCTTCTATATCTTTTTAGTGGATCTCACATTCTCCTTAGTACAATTAATCACCTGAGGATATACATCAATGAAAGGGGTGAGCTAAAATCCCAGTAATAGGATGAATAAGGAACATGAATCAATATAATATGAGTGATCATAATCATCATCATCATAACATAATCATAGTATTATGGTCAACATCATGATGGAAACAATATATAAAGGCATGGAATGTAGAAAATGCATAAAAATGAAACAGCATGTCTTAGTGTTCAAATACCACACATAGTTGTGAATAAATCTAGCATCATGTTCACGCATAACATATGTTCATAATCATAACATCATCATTTTGAATAAAGATAGAATCATGTTTACACATAATTCACATTATATCATGAGATACATCACATTACCCAATGCACTGGAGGGCTATATAATTCCAATCTCACCCGTCACATCATAACATTTACATAATCATGCATACCACATATAACATATATCAATCAAAGTCATGAAGTAAACCCATAGAAGAGAGTGGGTTTCATAAGGATTTAATAAATCATACGTTCATGAATAAAATTTTTTGTTCCCAAATGAATAATTCAAATCATACTTTGACATAATACATCATTATTCTTGAGTGGACAATAAATATTTCAATGGGAGTAAAATACAATGTTTTGGAAATTAAAGTCACTTAAAAAAAGGTTTTTATTATAAAACATTTTGACATGGAAGGAAAATGTATATACCTAAAGGAAAAGGGAAAGGAAATTTTAGTAACATGATATGAACATTCATACCATTGAAAAGAGAATAACCAAAATAAAGGAATTGTGTTTGAGTTTATTTTGTCACTTTTTCACCTCCTAAATAATAAAATTATATTTACTAAAACTTTTATCCAGAAGTGAATTATATTCATTTATACAACTATTTATCAATTATAATCATTATATTATATTTTTTAATTTCTTTTAATGAAATTGAAGCATTTTGATATCATGTTTTCTTAAATTTTTCTCGTTTTGCTTCGATTTCTCTATTTTGTTCAAGGTAATTATTAAATAAGTATAATAAATTCCATAAGATTAAAATACATATATTTATACATTTATATATAATAAATAATTTATTTTAACCATTCTTAGGGTTGGTGATATGATATAAATTGGAAACATCCTCATTGGTGGTTAACTAACTGTTATCAGGAACGTTGTCCAAATATGAAGAAAAAGAGGTATAAAACATAAATACATTAAAAATATAATTTTTAAAGAATTTTAACATAATTAATATAATTTTAATATTATCACTAATTAAATATTATAATATTTTATTTTTAAATTATTTGGGAAAGGAGAGAGGAGAAAAAGAAAATGAGTGAAGAGTTGAAAAACATAGTCTTTCTTCAGTGTAGCTTCTCTTGTACGACACTATAAATCCTCTGATTTTTGAAGTTAGATTACTCTAGAACGTCCCTATAGACTCTAAGAGGATTAAGAAATAAGATTTTGGTAGATATTTGGCTTTTTAAAGGGTCAGAGGAGTGATTTTTCAAGGGAAGGGAGAGGGGTTATTTATACTTGAAGAGAGGAGTATTTTTAGAATAAAATATTAAATAAAATAATATATCAAAGGTAAAACTTGTAATAGTTCATTTTTTACATTATAAATCATATATAAATTTTATAGACTCATGTTTTTCCCTATAATACTTTGGAATATTCCTATGAATAATTCCAGAGTTAGGCGTGAAGACAGCGTGCGATTCTGAGGCCCAGTGTGCCTAAAATTAATTTTATAAAAATATTAAGTATTTTTATACTATGAACATGGAAGAAACAATTTATCTATTAAATGGTAGCTCATATCAGAAATTTTAGGGCACGGTTGCATCTGGAGCATGTCGTTTGCCCTAGGCATGGTGTAAGTTTTGCGGGCGTGGGCCTACTGCAGAAAAAGTTATCAAGGGCATTTTCGTAAATAAATAAATTTATTTATTTATGGATGTCAGCTCAAATAAATTTTGAACGGAGTCTCGGATCAAAATTCTTAGACCATGGTTGAGTCCAGAACTCCATTTTTACCCTAGGCGTGACATAAAGTTGTCTACGTCGGGTGTTTTGGATGGAGGCGAGTTAGCAGGAAGTTTTTTGGTGGGATAATTAATTAAATGAAAATTTAATTGATTCAATAATTCCCCCCTCCATGTTGGTGTGCAGCCAGAGGAACCAAAAAATCCCCCTCCTCTTCCTCTTTGCCAACGAACGCTGAATCAAGCAAACAAAGCGCCGACGAGCTCCGATCTTGATGGAGGATGGTCCCGGATTGTGCTACAGCAGTACCGGAGCGCGGATCTAGGCTTGAAGCGTCGGTGTTCCACCCGCGAGGTAGGTGGTTTGAGTTTTAAAATCCCTAATCCCATTAGAGACTACATTTGAGTCTGGAATTCCGTGTTTACCCTAGTTGCGACATAAAGTTGTCTGCCCTAGGTGTTTTGGATAGAGGTGAGTTGGCAGGAAGTTTTGTGTTGGGATAATTAATTAAATGAAAATTTAATTAATTCAATCATTCCCCCCCCTCACATTGGTGCACATCAGGAGGAAATACGGAATCCCCCTCCTCTTCCTCTTCACCAAAGAAAACCTAATCAATCAAAAAATGCGCCGATGAGCTCCGATCATGATATCGGATGCTCCCGAATTGTGCAACAGTAGTGCCAGAGCGTGGATTTAAGCTTGAAGTGTCGGCGTTCTACCCACAAGATAGGCAGTTTGAGTTTTAAAATCACTGATCCCGTTTATGAATTTTTTTTATTCAAATCACCTTTAAGTCTATGTTGATCGAGTCCTGAGATTTCCAAATCATGTTTCGAATCTAAATTTTGAGCACTAGGGTGCTCCCGGTGGTCCGTGGAAGTTTTCCGACAGTGTGGCCGGATTCTGGTAGCGGTGATAGTAGAATCCAGAGATGGCACGGCAGAGCTCGGTGGAGCATGTTGGAGTCCATCAAGGATCAAGGTGGTGTGGCGGCTTCGGCATGGGTAGTGCGGCGGTCCGATCAGGCGGTGATAGTGGTTTCCGGCAAGGCAGCGGTGGTCCAATCAGAATTTTCCAAGGGTTATTTAAACCCCCGTAAAATGAAAACCAAGAGTCCAAATCACAATCTGTTTGTGGTGACATGATCCTTGGGTCAAGAAGGACCCTTTGATCATGTTTCAATAATTTTATGAGTTGTTTATGTGGCCTGAGGCCATGAAATGTTGAAAAAAATAATAATTTATTATTATTCAACTCTGACCCACCATAACTTTTGCACAGAGCGTCCAATTGATGCATCATCAGTGGCACTGTGACCCTGATGGTAAAATGGACGTTTCAAGATAGATTTAGGGTGTTGGGACTGAAATCAAGGTGTGGGCCCCATGAGGCCCGGATTGGGTGTTTGCGGTGAGATGTGACTTTTTCGCTGGGTGTCCATTTTGGACGAATGAGTAGTCAATCCTGTGTGTTTTTTTCGAGAGGATAGCATTGGTGTGAGATTTTTGATGTGTTTTGGGATCAAGTAATGGGCCCCACTCGGTCTTGTTATGGTTAATAGTACCTTTTTCACCGGTTATCTATTTCAGGCCAGTAAATAGCCTATCCTACATGTTTTTCTACATAGAACGCGATGGTGGCCTTGGTTTGTGCCTAGGAGGTGAGCAATGTGGCAATGTTGCAGGACACTTGGGTTAACAATGTTTAGACCAGCAGCGGTTGAGTTAACTCCCTTGTTTCATTCCTATGAGGGTTTATGTGGCATTAATACCCCAGTATAGGTATATGATCCCCTCAAGAGGATGAGTTCAGACATAGTTGTGGCATCCCTTTGGTGAGGCCGTGGAAGGATCCTCTAGCTTTTCTTCCCTAGATCGGGTTCTTAGTATCTTTGTGTCCACTTATGCATGGGCGGTGATCCCCTATCTAGAAGGACAACCCTTTAGGGCTTGTATCATCATCAGTAATATGATCCCCTGCATAATGGGCGGTAATAGTAGGGTTGTGGTATCATCAGTCATACGATCCCCTGCATAGTGTGTGGTTTTGATAGGGTTTATGGTGTCATTGGTACGATTCCCTACATTGTGAGTGTTACCAGATAGGGTTTTCAGCATCGTTGAGCCCACCTTTATATGGGCGATGATCCTCTATCTGAGAGTGATGTGATCTGTGGAATGTCAAATCGGGTTGTAGTATCCCCCCAGTGGATCATGGTAGTGATCCCACATCTAAGATATATTAGAGTTATCGTCTTGGGTTCTTGTATCCCCTAGTGGTCCCTAGGATTGATCCCATATCCAAATAGTTTGGTGTTTCTATTGAGTTTTGGCATGACATCCTTAACGGTGATATCTGATGAACATGTTATATCAGATGAGCTAACAGGGATGGTGGTGTGAGACTCGGTGGAGAGTATCTCTTGGACGAGTGTCATCTAGGATTATAGAGTTTAACGAGCATGTTCACTTGTTTATGTGTTGATTTAGAGCCTCGAGTATAATCTAACGATGGTTATGAGGTCGGAACCTCATGAGGCTTGGTTCCAGAGAAGAGTATATCTAGTGTGTTTTCTAGGTTTCCCTTGGGGTGTTGTCACATCTTTGATGACATACCCTGTGGTCTAAGCTGATTGTTTGATTTTAGCTGAGGATAGTCTCGATATGGAGTTTCTCTCTCATTCGGGTTCCCTCTAACTGGGATGATCAGATTGATACCTTTTATTTACCCCCTTTTCTTTTGGGGTTTTTGGGGTGCCTACTGAGTATCTTTATATTCACCTCTACACAGGCTTTGCCCGCACATGTTTTGTATCTTGTGTAGACCATAGGCCTTTCGACGGAGTCCCATGAGGACTCGGAGCAGGAGGAGAATAGTGATCTTGACTGACTGGGGTGTTTACTGGAGCTTAGCCGAGTAGCTTACCGGTGGAAGTTTGAAAGTGATCCCCTCCTTCTGATCAGGTTGGATGCTTTTCTTCAGTTTTCTTTTGGTGGGCCCTATATTAACTATTGGAATGGGAAGTTTTCCCCATGGTTATTTACCAATGTTTTACTTAAACCATTGGTAAAGAAGGGCCAGGTACACCTTTATCAGCGGTTTTTAAAAACCGTTGGTAAATTTTTACCCCAAATACAGTCGGTCGCACCTCTCCTCTCCCCCATTCGCGACAGAACCCTAAATCTGCAGACGCTCGGCTCCTCTTGTGTCTTCCCCCATCTGAACCGTTGAAACTCCATCGGATTCATCTCAAATCAGGTATTTTCTTCTTTATACACATAAAATATTTAAGTGCTACCTTGTTTTTATTGTTATTCATCTAATATTTTAGTTTTAAGTTTTGATTTTGATGTGTATATCATTTTTTTGTTTTTTGATTTAATCTAGACTTTCTCCATTTCAATCCATTTAATTAATTAAATATTTTACCCTCCATTGAAGAAGAAACATCTCAAATTCATTGCAGCTGGATTCCAGATTTTCTAAGTATGTGTTTTTATGCTTTTTCTTCATCTTATATTTAATTGTTACTTGGAAATTTATTTATATGTGTTTATTAATTTATAGCAAAGTTTCTATGAATGTTTTCCTTGAAATTCCTTGTGAAATATTATTTAACCCTATTCTCATTGAATTGAACAAGTCATGAATTTGATGACTATAATTTTGACATCTTTCTAGTATTATGAATTATTCAATTCCATGAGTGTTTAGATTTATTTTCAAAGAATATTTAAAGAATGAATTGGTGAAATTGAGTCTTTGTCTCAAGTTTTTATTCAAAGAATGAAATAAATTTATTTTCATGAAATGAGTTGACCTATTTAATGTTTTCTAAGTAGTTTCAAATGATTTAATTTGTGAAATGACAATGAACCCTCTTGGAATGATTTTTTTTTTTGAAATGATATTTCTTTTGTAATTTTAAATTAGATATTTATTCATGTGGAAATAGGTTGTAATCCCATGTTTTGAATTAATATTGAGATTTTTTAATTGTAAAACAAACTTTAATGCATTTGGGATGTTTTGAAATAAAGGATTTTTTAAAGGCCTGTTTAGAATTACATGTTAGTTTTTGGAAGGAAGTTGGTATAGATAACCTTTCTAAATATTGAATTAAATAAGGGGTTTTGAATTGAATTGAAGATTTTTTACCACTCAGTTGGAACTTTATGAAGATCCTCAATTATAATAATTCATTAATGTAACTTGCTCAATTATTGTAATTACAATTGATGGATGTTTAAAATGGGATTATTCACATCGATGAAGATTGGGGTGAGATTGAGATATGATTTGAGGTATGAATAATATGATTAATATTGATAAGGATCCTCATTGTGATCCTCATAACTTCATTATCTTACTCACCTCTTTTGACTAGTCATGGTGACTTAGATAGTTAGATGGGAAAATATAGATTTATGATTCACTAGTGGACTCATACCTCATCTAGTGGAATCCACTACTAGAAATATGGGTTTTCCCAACGCTCCTATACCAACGGTTCATCAAGGAGGCCTTTACCAACGGTTTCATAAAACTGTTGGTAAAGGTAGACATAGGTGATTTAAAATGGATTTCTAAAGATATTTCAGAAATGATTTAATCTTGAGGAAAGTGTTTTATTAAAATGAGAATTTTTTTAATAAGGCTTGTGTAATGTAATTTGTTATAGTACACTTGTTATGTGACTATGTTTGGTATTTAGTAACACATGAGATAACTAGTGTGTGAGAATGTGTTGTGAAAGAGATTCCATGGTTGGTTCAAGATTATATTTACGTTTTGAGCCTATTAATGAGTTGTTTTAAATATATTTTGAGATATTTACCTTGTGTTTATTGGTGAAAACTGGGATCTGTAGAGGTGGTTCATGATTAAGACATATAATTATTGCTAAACATGTGGATAAACCATGCATAGTAGTGAATTCTTGAAATGTTTGATGTTTTTAGTCCTTTTTTATTTGGAGTTTCTTTTGATGCTGATGTTTCTTATTGATACCTATGATGGGAATTTATTTTAGTTTCTAAATCGGCTGAGACTCCCCCACCATGCATAGTGTATGCAACCTCTACCCTTATTTAATCATTCTGTTTACACAGCCTATGAAACCTCTACCCTCATTTAATCAGTGAACTCAAGTCATTAATTCAAGCCTTCATTCTCACTAGCATGTAAGAAATTGAATGATTTATACCCATCCTCACATGATTTCTTACCATAGATAGCATCCAACATATGTAATACAATCTTTTGAATTCATCAGTTAACCAGGATCATATATTCCATTTCCCCCAAGATGACTATACTAGTATAACTTTAGGATCAATTAAATATGGTTCTCATTGTACGTTGTATATCATGTGTCCTTCTTGGCCAATACTAACTTTTATGAGGGTGGGGTGCTTTTCACTAGCCATGATGGCATGTGTAGACATCCATAAAAATGTTAGATAAGTCACAAGTTTAATTCAGTAATGTTGTTATCATTGACATACTTTATTATTAATCTCAAATTTAAAAAAAATGTTTTTGTCTATACTTTATGAAATTAAATCTTTTTACAAGCCATGAACAACCTATTAGTGTAGAAGCCTAAAATTTATTCACCCATGGGGTGCGCTTGACTTGGGGAAGTAATTGGGTAATGAAAGGTATGTCCATAGAGGTGCCAATAATGAGTTATTGAACATGATTGAATGATTTGGGATGCCTATAACACATAATGGGACCTGAGGCATTTGCCTCTTATAGACCTAATGAAAATGAATATAAATAAATTTTAATTTAATTTTTGAGTACTTGTTCTTTACATTATTTTAATAGTTCACTACATCGACTAGAAACTTCTTCCTTTATCGTTTACTTAAATGTATTTTCTATTAAATTTCAATCCTATTGAATTGTTTATGACAAAATGACTTATATAAATTCTTTTTACAGAATGGACAGAAGTTGGATGTATGAAACCGATCGGATCTCAAGTGATTTTCAAAACAATTTGGAGAGCTTTATAGATTTTTCATTTCACAATGCTTCAGATAGTGGTCGCATACACTGCCCATGTTCCAATTATGTTCATAGACCTTGGTTGAGCCATGAAGAAGTCAGCTACCACATAACCAAATATGGTTTTCAAGCAAACTACTTTGTGTGGTATCACAATGGGTAGAAAATGAAATCTCAAATTGGTGATGATCGAAATGAAAGGACTGGAATGGATAATTTTTTAGATGATCGGTTTCCGTTTATTCATCGTCATGAAAAAGAAAGGATTTCGACTCAAGAAGAATTCGATATGAGGACAGATGATGCATCTAGTGAAAATTATGATATTGATAGGGTGAAAAAATTGAATCATGTTTCCACGACTCCAGAATATTGACAATGCGATAAAATGAAAAAGCTGGAATTTTTAATCCGATTGTTTCATGGGAAAACTATGTATGGGATTTCTAATACAGCAATCAATTACATTCTTACCCTCTTGAAGGATTTAATTCCAGATGTTGTAGATATTCCCTCAAACCACTATATGTCATGGAAGTTAGTTGAGGAACTTGGATTTTCAAGAAATAAAATTCATGCTTGCCTGAAAGATTGTAGTTTATTCTAGGAGGAAACCGCTGAATGAAATTATTGTATAAAATGTGGCACATCCCTCTGGAAGTCAAAATCTGATGGAACACCATCCCGCATTCCACAGAAAGTAATGTGGAACTTTTCATTGATCCCCAGACTCCAGAATCTTTTTATGTCTGATGACATATCAATAAAAAAGATATGGAATGATATTGAGAGAAAGAAGACTAATGATGAGTTTGTTCATCCTGAAGATGGATTTGCATGGCAGAGATTTGATTCTTGACATCCTGATTTTGCAGCTGATGTGCGTAATGTGAGGCTGGGTCTTTCATGCGACGGTTTTAATCCGTTTGGGAAGATGCTTACTTCGCACAGCACATTGCCAGTTTTTATACACATTTATAATCTTCCCCCATGGTTGTGTATGAAAAAACATTTCACTTTCATGAGTATACTCATATCTGGTTCTTCTGATCCCAACATTGATATTGATGTATACATGCAACCTTTAATAAAAGAGTTGAAACTTCTTTGGGATGTGGGTGTGTGCACATACGATGCATGTTCTAAAGACATATTTCAGATGCGTGTTGCGCTTATGTGGATGATCAATGATTTTTCGGCTTATGCAATGATGTTTGTATGGAGCACGAAGTGAAAACTGTCATGTCCAGTTTGTATGAAGAATACACGATCTAGAAGACTGAAACATCATTGTAGTTTCAGTTTTATGGGAAATCAACGATTCTTGCCAAAGGATCATCCATATAGAATGAATCGTCGAATATTTGATAATACCATAGAGACCGATGATCCACCTCAGCATATGTCTAGAACTGATGTGCTTAATGAATTGAAAGATTTCAGTTTTTCATTTGGGAAGGGTCAAATGAAATCTGGAAAGAGAAAGAATGTTTCCACTAAAACCTGTTACAATTGGAGGAAGAGGAGTATCTTTTTTTATTTTCCTTATTAGTCAACCAATTTGTTACGTCATTGCTTAGACGTAATGCATATTGAAAAGAATATATGTGAAATGTTTTTTTTGGTTCTTCTAAATGTCAAGGGGAAGACAAAGGATGATTTATGATCTCGGCGTGACTTGGTGGATGGGGGCATCAGACCAGAATTGTATCCTATGAGTATCATTGAAAATAAATGGCAACTTTCATGTGCTTCTTATGTGATGAAATCTACAGAAAAAAAAATTCTGGAAGTATTAGAGACTATTAGAGTTCCTGATGGCTATTCAAGCAACATATCTAAACGGGTCAGCAGAAGAGAGTTTAAGCTAAAATCTTTGAAGACTCATGATTATCACATTCAACTACATGAGTTGCTTCCAATAGAAATTCGTCATATTTTGTCCAATAATGTAAGGGTGACTGTTATTCGGTTGTTCCATTTGTTTATAGATCTTTGTGCTAAGAAGTTGTCCAAGTCTTTCTTGCAAAAAATGTTGACAGATGCCCCATTAATTTTGTGTGAGTTGGAGAAAATATTTCCTCCATCATTTTTCACATGCATGCTGCATCTGACTGTCTATATTCCCACTGAAATACTTCTCAGAGGACCTGTTTATTTTTGTTGGATGTATCCAACTGAAATAAATATGTACACATTAAAGTCTTATGTCTGAAATAGGAATCATCCCGAAGGTTATATCGTGAATGGTTACTTGGCTCAAGAATGTATGGATTTCTGCTCAATGTATTTGTTTGATCTTACTATAAGAATGAACAGACCGATGATAAATGAAGAAGAACAGTATGAGAAAATTGAACCCAGTTTTTCATCACTTCCTCGAACAAGAGGAATTCCTGGATCATATACATTGAAGACATTAATCCATGAAGAGCGGGAGATGGCACATCGCACAGTTCTGTTCAACTGTGATTTTTTCGATGACTATATTAGGTAACTAACTATTCATATTTTTTATCTACAGGGAACATAAAACAATGATAAATAGAAAGCATTGTTCTTTATCTTTGAGAAGGAGGGAGACTTTGCATAGAAAAGAGTTTTCTACTTGGTTAAAATTGAAGGTAAAAATATTACTGTTTAAAATAATTATATCAATATTTAATTAAGTTTAATAGTCATTTATATTGCAGGTATTGAGTTTGTATACTGACTCTGTCTCTGAGGAAATAAGAGCTTTGGATTTTGGTCCTAATACTGTGGTTCGCGACTGTAAATCAATTGTTATCAATGGGTATAAATTTATTATCACTAAACGAGCAAAGAACATAAGAACACAACATGATGGTGTTATGGTTACTACCACAAGAGATTGTTATGCCAGTGCATCAGATAGTAGACCGTGATTTGAAAATGTGGGTTATTATGGAGTCATTGAGAAAATAATAATATTGGATTATTACTCTCATGGACGAGTCACAATGATGAAATGTCATTGGTTTGATTCGATGATGAGGCAGAGCACATTTATTGATGATTGTGGATTTCGAGTAATTAATATGACTTGCACTCTTGCTATCGAAGAACCATATGTGTTGGCATCAATGGCTAAACAAGTTTTTTATGTCAAAGACCAACTTCGGCCTAAATTTGGTGTCATAGTTGAAGTAATTCCAAGACATATTTTTTATGATGGTGATGATGGAATTGACACTATCCCTAGTTCCATTGGAACCAATCCATTTATTTCTTTTGATGACTCCAATAGCTCAATTTTCAGATTTGATTGTGAACCTGAAGTTGTGGTTGAAAATATATAGAATCATTCATCCATGATCTCAATTCTTTTGGTTTACCTAGATTTGGGTTGTTAAGGTTGGTAATATTCAAATTGATTTATTATTGATCACAAATATGTTTTAGATGACTTGACTGTTATGTGAATTTTCAATGTTTATTGGTTGCAGTTTTATTTTAATTGCATTTTCTAATTTGGAATTGAACTGTATTCAAACCTAGTCAAAAAATATTTCTAACTTGGTGAACATTAAAACTTGTATGATTTATTAAATCCATTCAAGCTCTTCTAAAAAAATTGATAGCTAAATTACCAATAAATCCCCCTTATTCCCTAATATATTTAGTTTTTTGGGTTACACATTAGTTTCCCTTTTCTAATTAATTACATATTTGTTTTCAAAAGCAGGAAATGAAGCCAATTGAAGAGAGGCGAAGGAAACAAATGATGGAGAACAATCGTCGAATGATACATATGGGAATTCCACCATTAGTGCCTATAGTGAGTAATTTATTTCAAATATATATATTTAAAGAATATATAATGTCATGTGATTAATTTTTTTGTAAACATTTTTGTAGGATCCACCTATACATCGACAGTTATTTGACGAGAATCCTAGTACTGGTCCTAGTACTCAGGCTGGTGGTACGATGAGGGTTTGTACCAAAGGTGGATGAGCAGCTTCGCGTACCCGACTAGACCTTTCCCCTCCCACTGACATGTCATTCTTCCCACATTCTAATCCTGGTGTGTTGTTAGGGACACACGGAATATTTAGGCCTCCCATGTTTTCTCCACCTTTTGCATATTCTGACCTATCTTTTTCATATCTCGTGATGATTCCCACTCTCCAGCCAGAATCTGGTCATACAATTGTGCCATCTTCTTTTCCTTCTACTTTTATCTCTCTGAGCTTCTATATTCCATCTTTTTCGACTCCTATTCCACCACAGGGTGTTCCATCAGATTCTGTGGATCCAGTGGCGCTCAGTGATCAGAATAGTGTAGGTATATTTATAGAACCCTAACAAATTTTTATAGCAATATTTATTTTCATTATAACATGTTTTGATAAAATATTTGTTTTTATTTCATGACAGATACATCTACTGACAAGAGGCGGGGTGGGGGTGTACATGCATGTGTGTGGTGTGGAACCGCCGCACACAGGTTCTGGTGGATTACAATGAATACAACCAAATGGTTGAGAAAACAGGGTAGCAATGTCGGAGTTTTTTTGCGATACTTTCCAAATACTCTGATATCATTCCCGCCAGCCTGCTATCATGGATACATTTTCCACATGAGGTCAAGGATAAAGCTTGGGCATAGATATGGGTAAAAAAATCTGTTTTATTTAATGCCATGAATTATTTTTTTATTTATATGAATTAATATTTTGATTTTAGCTTCGATTTAATTTTCTCGATGGTGAGGGTGCACGATCGGCACGTCTAAAAGATTTAGGTGAGATTTGGAGAGCCTACAAGAATGAGTTGTATATTGGCTGGCATTCTAGAGTTGGCACTGAGTTATAAGCAGTACCAGTCGTGGATTATTGTCCTATAGAGCAGTATCGTCAGATGATTACTCATTGGACGACTACCCATTTTAAGGTATTAATTACATTTGAGGTATTTACATAATAACTTTCATGTTTTGCATTAATACTATCTTTTTAATTATCAAATTTTATTTAGTAATCATCTGGAAAAAAAAATTAATGCAAAAAAATACCTCCACACACTGGGACGTACTACGATGCCAGATCATGAGAGGAAGCAGGTATGACAATTGTTTATAAGTTTTCTTTACGACTTACACTTTCTTTGGTTTCCTTAATTATTTAATCATTTGATAAAGTTTTCATATAACTTTAGTTTTCAATGTCATTGTAGAGGAAAATTCAGAATATTGAAGGACGTGTGCCTTGAACAAAACTGTTTTGCTCGAGTAGACGGAAAAAGGATGGAAGTGTCGTCAACGAACCGACTCAACGGCAGATTGTAAGTTTTAATATGTTGATTTTATATTTTAATATCTATTTTGTAACTTAATAATATATTTATATTTGTAATAGGCTGCTTTAGAGGCCCTCGATGCCCAAGAACCAGACAATTTTGGGCCAAATGATCATTTACATCAGGTGATGGGAGAGGAGCATTGTGGCAGAGTACGCTGCCGACCTAGGATAGCCCTGATGATGTATTGGACCTCCTCAGGTATGAGTTTTAGTGTCACCGAGCTACAGAAAGTTAGGGCACAGGCAAAATAGTCTGAAAAAATGGTCATAGAGACGGCAGAACAGTCTGCTAGGGAAAACAGTGCATTTATGAAATTTATTGAAGTTCTATGTCCAACACTTCCACCAGAGGCCAGCCCAGCTTTTGATGAATATATTTCGTCGATACGTTCTATATATGGTGCACCAGGTGACAGTTATAGTGGTGTTCAAGACGATTTCCAGCCTGAAAATGATGATAGTGAGGAGTCTGATGCGGAAGACGAGGGAGAGGAGGAGGGCGAGGCGGATGGTGAGGGCGAGGAGGAGGGCGAGGAGGAGGGCATTGAGGAGGGAGAGGATGAGGACGATGGTGATGATGATGGTGATGATAGTGATGGTGATGTGGGAAAATTTGATCTGTTACATTTTTTACTAATATTACTGAGATTTGATGTTTAATATATTCTAGTTGTTGGTTTTATCTATACCCGTAGTATAGTATTGGAGTTGAGTTATTTTTATATATTGTCTGTTTTCATGGATGTTGATTTATTTTAGTGGTTTTGGTGTATCTTGAGAATTTTTATAGATTTTTGTGTTTTTGGGAACTCCCTGGATATCCCTCCTCCTTCCTGGACCCTAGACAACCCCCCACCATCCTTGGACCCCGGACAGCCCCCCGGACAGCCCCTCCACCCTCCTCCCTGGATTTCGGACAGCCCCCCGAACACCCCCCAAACAGCCCCTCACACAGCCCCCCCACCCTCCTCCTTGGTCCCCGGACAACCCCCCAGACAGCCCCCCGTACAGCCCCCCACCCTCCTCCATGGACCCCGGACAGCCCCCCCCCCCCCCACCCTCCTCCCTAGACCCCCAGACATCCCCCCACCCTCCTCCTTGATTTCACATGCCTTTTTTTATTTCTCTAATCATGCAATGTTATTTAGGATTATTCCATTTTTTTATGTCTTGAATTATATGAATGTCTTGGTAAGCTTATTAGCTCATGCTCATCAAATGCATGTGATGATATGATTTAATTTGAATACAAAGACTTGTTGTACATTCTCCATGTTATTTGAACTATGCCTTGTTTGATTTGGTTTACTTGTCAATTGTTAGGATAAGACATGGGTTACATGTTAAGGAATCATGGACGGACTCGTCATGCTCAGGGAATTTAGACTTGAAATTCTAGGATGTATGCTTTGGTTTCTAGGTGAGGGCTACCAGGATGGTTTCTATTACTCATGAGTGATATTGGTTCCTTGAAGATAAACTGAGGACATGTCTGTTTTTTAATATGGTAATACCATGTCACAGGTGTGGCTGGCACCACTCAAAATGTCTCAGGTTTATTTGAAATAGACAACATTTTAAGTGAAAATAACAACTGGCATATGGAAAACTGACCAAATGCATTCAGATTGTGTTAATACTTTAGGAAAATGATCCATGGTCATTTGTGACATGTATGAGTCAACCTCGTCTAAATATGAGGCGCAGTGTGGTCGGTAGCACTCTAACTGTGTCTCTTTTGTTTAAAATGGATGGGATTTTAAGTGAAAAGAACAACTAGCATACGAAAAACCGACCAAACGCATTTGGATTCTGTTGATACTTTATCACAATGATCCATGGGTAATATTTGATTTTTACGAGTCAACCCCGGCTCAATCCGAGTTGTGGTGTGGTCGGGATCACTCTAAGTGTCTCTCTTATGTTTAAAATGGACAACATTTTAAGTACATACGGAAAACTGACCAAACGGATTCTGATTGTGTTGATACTTTATAAAAATTATCCATGGGTCATATGTGATGTATACGAGTCAACCCCACCTCAATCTGAGGTGCGGTGTGGCCCGCACCATTCAAAGTGTCTCACTTTTGTTTGAAATGGATAACATTTTAAGTGAAAAGTACAACTGACATACGGAAAACCGACCAAACGCATTCGGATTGTGTTGATACTTTAGGAAAATGATACTTGGGTAATTTTTGATGTCTAAGAGTCAAACCTGCCTCAATATAAGGCCCGTTATGGCCGGCACCACTCAAAGTGTCTCAGGTTTATTTGAAATGGACAACATTTTAAGTGAAAATAACAACTAGCATACGGAAAACTGACCAAATGAATTCGGATTGTGTTGATACTTTAGCACAACGATACATGGATCATATTTGAAATGTATGATTCAACCCCGCCTCAATTCGAGGCCCGGTGTGGCCAGCACCACTCAAAGTGTCTCAGGTTTATTTGAAATGGACAACATTTTAAGTTAAAATAACAACTAGCATACGGAAAACTGACCAAATGCATTCATACTATGTTGATTCTTTATCACAACGATCCATGAGTCATATGTGATGTGTACGAGTCAATCTCGCCTCAATCTGAGGCCCGGTGTGGCCGGCACCACTAAAAGTGTCTCTCTTTTGTTTCAAAAGGACACCATTTTAAGTGAAAACAACAACTGACATATAGAAAACTGACCAAACGCATTTATATTCTATTGAAACTTTAGGGAAATGATCCATGAGTCATATGTGATGTTTAAGAGTAAACCTAGCCTCAATCTGAGGCACGGTGTGGCCGGAACCACTTTAACTATCTCTCTATAGTTTAAAATGGACAACATTTTAAGTGAAAACAACAACTGACATAAGGAAAACTGACCAAACGCATTCAGATTCTATTGAAACTTTAGGAAAAAGTTCCATGAGTCATTTTTGACATGTATGAGTAAACCCCACCTAAATTCAAGTCCAGGTGTGTCCAGCACCACTCAAACTGTCTCAGGTTTATTTGAAATGGACAACATTTTAAGTGAAAACAACAACTGTCATATGGAAAACTGACTAAACGCATTAGGATTCAATTTAAACTTTAGGAAAATGATCCATGGGTCATATGTGACGTGTACGTGTCAACACATCCTCAATACGAGGTGTGGAGTGCCTGAAACCACTCGAAGTGTCTCTCTATAGTTTAAAATGGACTTCATTTTAATTGAAAACAACAACTGACATACGGTAAACTGACCAAACACATTCAGATTCTATTGAAACTTTAGGAAAACTATCCATGGGTCATATGTGACGTTTACAAGTCAACTGAACCACAATTTGAGTCACATTGTGGTCGGGATCACTCTAAGTGTCTCTCTTATGTTTAAAATGGACAACATTTTAAGTACATACGGAAAACCGACCAAACGGGTTCTAATTGTGTTGATACTTTAATACAACGATACATGGGTCATATGTGACGTGTAAGAGTCAACCCCACCTCAATATGAGGTGTGGTGTGTCCAGTACCTTTCGAAGTGTCTCACTTTTTTTGAAATGGATAACATTTTAAGTGAAAAGTACAACTGACATACGAAAAACTGACCAAACGCATTCGGATTGTGTTAATATTTTAGGAAAATTATCCTTGGGTCATTTGTGACGTGTACAAGTCAACCCCACCTCAATCTGAGTCCCGGTGTGGCCGGAACCACTCAAAGTGTCTCAGGTTTATTTTAAATGGACAACATTTTAAATGAAAATAACAACTAGCATACGGAAAATTGACCAAACGCATTCAGATTGTGTTGATACTTTAGAACAACTATCCATGGGTCATATGTGACGTGTACGAGTCAACCCTGCCTCAATATGAGGCCCGGTGTGGCTGGCACCACTCAAAGTGTCTCAGGTTTATTTGAAATAGACAACATTTTAAGTGAAAATAAAAAATAGCATACAGAAAACTGACCAAACACATTCGGACTGTGTTGATACTTTAGAACAATGATCCATGAGTCATATGTGACATGTAAAAGTCGACCCCTCCTCAATCCGAGGCCCGGTGTGGCCGGAACCACTAAAAGTGTCTCTCTTTTATTTCAAAAGGACACCATTTTAATTGAAAACAACAACTGACATAGGGAAAACCAACCAAACGCATTCAGATATTGTTGAAAAATTTAGGGCAATGATCCATGAGTCATATGTGACATGTACGAGTCAACCCAACCTCAATCCAAGGCATGGTGTGGCCGGAACCACTTGAAGTTCTCAGTCAGGATCTAAGTATCACTGAGAGGGGGAGGGGGTGAATCAGTGATATCTTTTTCTTTTTATGTTTCCTTTTAATTTAAACAACATTTGCCTCCTGTTAAAGAGTTTCTTCTCTATTGAACACACACAAATACAGGGATACAAGATTTACAAGGTTCACTACTCAACGAGAGTAGCTACGTCCTTGGTATGGAATGGAAATAATCCAGTACCACACAATCCACTAGAAAACAATCCTTTGATGTGGAATACAACGAGTAGGATATACCCTTACACTCGTGCAGCACTTGGAAAAAAATCTGCAAGCGCATGTGCACCCTATTATCACAAATAGGGTATTACAGTATTTCAGTGCTTCTTTACAATTGAACAGTTGTATTCTCTGAAGTACAGATCTTCACTTTCCCACCCAGAAGCTGGTAAGAACTCCCATACGCACAACTGAATATGTGTGAAGACCCCAAATTTTTCGCACAGCCCTTAGAATACCTTGCACTCAATTCAAATGACTTGCACGTAGAAGTTCCCTTTTGGTGTGAAAAACTTTTTCACGCAACTTTCCTTTTTCGCGCAACTTTTTCTCTTTTTGCGCAACTTCTCAATTTTTCGCGCAGCTATCCTCTTTTCGCGAAAACTTATTTATTTTCACGCAACTCACTTAGAATATAATTTACATGCACCAGAGCTTGGGATTTCTTCTAAGTGTCGAGTAGCTACAAATGAGAGGGGTTCACCTCATATTTATAGGCATTTTTGACCCCGCGCGAAAACCACTAATCCACGCGTAAAACCCTCTTCATGCGTGTAAAAATTCTTTCACGCAACTTCAAATTTCTTGCACTGATCCAATATTTCGCACACCTCATGCCTTTTCAAATTTTTGAGCTTCTGATCTCGAAACACCTTTTGCGCGAAAAACTTCATTCCTCTATTTCGCGCATCCCGCTGATATTTCGCGCAACCCACTACTATTTCACGCACCACTTTATTTTTTCGCACAACCTGCCTAAATTTCCACACACTCCATGCCTTTTCCATTATTCGATGTTCTGACCTTAAATCATGCCCTGCACACAAAATTCTAAACCATCTTCAATCTTTTGCACAACATCCATTGCCAAAAACACATCTTCTTCTCCCGATTTTCAGGCCCTAAAATTTGGAAAACACTGGAAAATAGTGCCACCTTAAACTATGCTTTTATGCCGCCCCCAGATTGTTCATTGATTTTTCATTTCTCTCTTCACTGCTTCCCATAACCATTCTTCATCTTTCATCATGAACTCCATTATTGTGATATATATCCTTTGATAGATCATCTTTAGCATCGTTAGAGTTTCAATAATAAGTAGTGAAACATCCCATATTCCATCAGCATCATTTATTCCAATCAAAACTGTATATGATTGGCATCATCATTTCTCCCCCTTTCATTTATAAGGCTTGCATCATAAGTTCTCCTAACTTATGATATTTTTGAAATACAAATAAGCAAAGAATCATCTAGTTTCGGGTCCTTTTACAAAGTGAATTGATTTATCTTATTTGACAACAAAATACAACACTCTTCAAAGGCTAACTCTTCAAACTTCCCTCTCCATTCAACTTGGTCCCAACACCACTTGAATTGTCTCTCAATAGTTTAAAATGGATAACATTTTAAGTGAAAAAAACAGCTAATATACAGAAAACCAACCAAACACATTCAGATTCTATTGAAACATTAGGACAATGTTCCATGAGTCATTTATGACGTGTACGAGTCAACCCAGCCTCAATTCAAGGCCAGGTGTGGTCGGCACCACTCAAAGTGTCTCAGGTTTATTTGAAATGAACAACATTTTAAGTGAAAACAACAACTGAAATATATAAAACTGACTAAACACATTCATATTCTATTGAAACTTTTGGAAAACAATCCATGGGTCATATGTGACATGTACATGTCAACCCATCCTCAATCTGAGGTGCGGAGTGGCCGTCACCACTCGAAGTGTCTCTCTATAGTTTAAAATGGACTTCATTTTAATTGAAAACAACAACTAACATACGGTAAACTGAACAAACACATTTGGATTCTATTAAAACTTTAGGAAAACGATACATGGGTCATATGTGACATGTAAGAGTCAATCGCGCCTCAATCCGAGTTGCAGTGTCGCTGGGATCACTCTAAGTGTCTCTCTTTTGTTTAAAATGCACAACATTTTAATTACATACAGAAAACTAACCAAACTGATTCTTATTATATTGATACTTTATCAAAATGATCCATGGGTAATATATGACATGCACGAGTCAACCATGCCTCAATCTGAGGCATATTGTAGTCGTAACCACTCAAAGTGTCTCTCTTTTATTTAAAATGGACAGGATTTTAAGTGAAAACAACAACTGACATACGAAAAACCGACCAAACGCATTCAGATTGTGTTGATACTTTAGGACAATGATCCTTTGGTCATTTTTGATGTGTATGAGTTAACCCTACCTCAATCCAAGGCCCAGTGTGACCAGCACCACTCAAAGTGTCTCAGGTTTATTCGAAATGGACAACATTTTAAGAGAAAATAACAACTAGCATACGAAAAACCGACCAAATTCATTCAGATTGTATTAATAATTTATCAAAACGGTCCATGGGTCATATTTGATATGTATGAGTCAACCCCGCCTCAATTCGAGGCCCGGTGTGGCTGGAACCATTCAAAGTGTCTCAGGTTTATTTGAAATGGACAACATTTTAAGTGAAAATAAAAACTAGCATACGGAAAACCGACCAAACACATTATGACTATATTGATACTTTAGAAAAAAGATTCATGTGTCATATGTGACTTTTACGAGTCAACCTCGCCTCAATCTGAGGCCCTTTGTGGTCAGCATCACTAAAAGTGTCTCTCTTTTGTTTCAAAAGGACATCATTTTAAGTGAAAACAACAACTGACATACGGAAAACTGACCAAATGCATTCAGATTCCATTGAAAATTTAGGGAAACGATCCATGAGTCATATGTGATGTTTACGAGTTAACCCAACCTCAATTAGAGGCACGGTGTAGCCAGAACCACTTGAATTGTCTCTCTATAGTTTAAAATGGACATCATTTTAAGTGAAAACAACAACTGACATACGGAAAACCGACCAAACGCATTCATATTCTATTGAAACTTTATTAAAATGTTAAATGGGTCATTTTTGACGTGTACGAGTAAACCTTGCCTCATTCCAAGGCCAGTTGTGGCTGGAACCACTCAAAGTTTCTTAGGTTTATTTGAAATGGACAACATTTTAAGTGAAAACAATAACTGACATACGAAAAATCGACTAAACACATTCAGATTCTATTGAAACTTTAGGAAAACAATACATGGGTCATATCTGATGTGTACGTGTCAACCCAACCTCAATACAAGGTGCGGAGTGTCCATCACCACTCTAAGTGTCTCTCTATAGTTTAAAATAGACTTCATTTTAATTGAAAACAACAATTGACATATGGTAAACCAACCAAACACATTAGAATTTAGTTTAAACTTTATTAAAACGATCCATGGGTCATATGTGACATGTAAGAGTCAATCGTGCCTCAATCCGATCTGCAGTGTGTCCGGGATCACTCTAAGTGTCTCTCTTTTGTTTAAAATGGACAACATTTTAAGTACATATGGAAAACTGACCAAACAGATTATGATTGTGTTTATACTTTATCACAATGATCCATGGATAATATATGACATGCATGAGTCAACCCCATCTCAATCGGAGGCGTGGTGTGGCTGGCACCACTCAAAGTGTCTCTCTTTTGTTTAAAATGGACAGGATTTTAAGTGAAAACAACAACTGACATATGGAAAACTGACCAAACGAATTCGGTTTCTATTGAAACTTTAGGACAACTATCTGTGGGTCATATGTGTCGTTTATGAGTCAAACCTACCTCAATATGAGTCATGGTGTGGCCGGCACCACTCAAAGTGTCTCTTTTTTGTTTCAAAAGGATACCATTTTAAGTGAAAACAACAACTGACATACTGAAAACCTACCTAACGCATTTGGATTCTGTTGAAACATTAGTAAAACGATCCATGGGTCATATGTGATGTTTAAAAGTCAACCCCGCCTCAATAAGAGGTGCAATGTGGCTAGAACCACTCAAAGTGTCACGTTTATTTGAAATGGACAACATTTTAATTAAAAACTATTGGCATACGGAAAACTGACCAAATGCATTCGGAATGTGTTGAAACTTTAGGAAAATAATTAATGCGTCATATGTGACGTGTATGAGTCAACCCTACCTTAATCTGAGTCATGGTGTGGCCGGAACCACTCAAAGTGTCTCATTTTTTTTTAAATGAACAACATTTTAAGTGATAATAAATGAAATATGGAAAACCGACCAAATGATTTCGGAATATGTTGATACTTTAGGACAATGATCCATGGGTCATTTTTGATGTTTACGACTCAACCTCGCCTCAATATGAGTCACAGTGTGGCTGGTATCACTCCAAGTGTATGTATTCTGTTTAAAATGAACATCATTTCTAGAAAAAACACATTTAAATGTGTATGTTTAAATGAATTATGTATGTTTATAATTAAGTTATGAATTATGATTTAATTATGGATGTGTATAGTTATAGATGAGTTATATGTTAAATGTGTATGAATTTGTTCTGTATATTTATGTGTTAGTTGGTTATTTCAGGTACAAGGAGATGGAGAATTACTAGTGTTGTGCAAATTGCAGCCTGCTGTGCAAATTGCAGGCTGCTGTGCAATTTGCACAGCATAGCCTATGCCAACGGATTTAAACCTTTGGAATAGGATTCATAGAAAGTTTTTACCAACGGTTCAAAGGGAACCGTTGGTAAAAATACATTCCCAATGGTTTTATAAACCGTTGGGAACCATGGGAAAATGTTGGTTTTCCCAACTGTTCAGTGGAAACTGTTGGGAAAAACTTTTCCCAACAGTTTAGGGAACCGTGGGAGTAGGCTAATTTTTCTAACCTATCCCAACGGTTCTATGTAAACCGTTGGGAAAAGATATCCCAATGGCTTACTTAACAACAGTTCATAGAACTGTTGGTATAAGGTATACCAACGGTTCTCTGGCCTTTCCCAACGGTTCAGAACCGTTGGTAAATCCTCCTTTTCCAGTAGTGATTTTTCCCTTTTATACTATTGTTGTACTCTGGTTGTGGGATAGATGTATACATGCATTTATTTTCAGTTTTTATATATCTCTACATTTTTCATGGAGGTGTATGTGGGTACGTGTGTATAGGCTAAGGCCTCCCATGTGTGTGATAGCCTATTCGGCACTAGTCACCAACCCCTGGCCTATCATAGGTGGGCTTGGGGAGTCATGGATCGAGCCCCATTGGGTCGGTTCAGGTCATGACATAAATATTATATAATGGTTTTAAGACTTTAAATCCAATTTATAATTAAAATTCATTAATTTATTAAAAAGGAAAGTGGAAAGAAAGAAAATTTGTTATTTTAAGGAATCGTTTTTGACTTTAGGTTTTGGAAAGTTCTTTTTAGGCTTGGAAATTAAGTTTATTGTGATTTAATCACTATTTTATGAAATTAAATATACCATGTACAAACCTAAAGTTATAGAAAGTATTATTTCATTATTACATCATGAATGATGTAATTTGAGATATACCAGTTATGTGAAAAACTATATTTTTACTATTCACCTGAAATCTGATGTATTTCATAAAATTACTAAAAAAACACCCTTAGATAATTTCAATATGAAGATTTTAAAAATGATATTTATTTTATATAAATAAATTTCTAAAATAGTAAATTTTAATTTTTAATATAAAAATAATGATTTTTACAAAATACCTTAAAATGTAGTTTATTAAAAATGTGCTTATATTTTCTTTGATTTTATTAGTCATGATATTTATTTTTTAGAATTATAAAATTTATATTTACATAATTTAATCATAATAAATATTATTTATATCATAATTTATTATTTTGAGTTGAAATTACTATTCCAACGGTCAGGTTACTATTCTCAATGGTTATGATACTATTACTAACAGTCGGGTTACTATTACAATGGTTACATTACCTCCTATAAATGAATTTAAATTCCTTCGTTCATTATTAAACTCATTTACTATCAAGGTTCTATATTTCCATTTTATATAATTTTTTTGTTTTACTAATACTTTGTTTCTTTTTTATAATGTTGGCAATGGGGTTATGATTCTAGTAGATTAGGGTGATCCATATTTTCCCATTTTATATTTTCAATTTTATATTTGTTGTCCAGCTGTAATGTTTGGAATTTTAATTAGTTTCATTACTGATTAATTTAATAATATTTAGTAATAAAATAATGTTTTTGTTTGTTTATTTATATTTTGTATGTGTATAATATTATATAATATGATACTGTCATGACCCGTCCTCGGGGCCCGTGTCGTGACTACCCCAAGCCCGCCTTCCATAGGCCAGGGGCTGGCGACTAGCACCAAAGGCGTAAATCCCAATAATTGGGAAGGCATTGCCTTTATAAAAGCAAACAAATACCACAGAGTACAAGCGGAAGTAAAACACTAAGTACAAAAGAAAGTGCTGAAAAGTAAATGGGCCAGAATACAAACCCAACTGAAAATACAGCTACAACTGAACAAAAGTACAATAGAAAAAGACAACAGCTGGAAGAACGGAAGCGGATCCTGGTTCGTCCTCCTCGGATCCTACCTGAAGGGTAGGTACAGATAGCGCAGCTCCTGGATCGTCCACCACGGATCCTACCTGAAGGGTAAGTACAGATAGCGCAGCTCCTCAATTCTCTTGCCCGTCAACCTCCTCTGTGTGTCGTCTCATCGTGAAGTCCACTTCTAGATACTGACTCGTCGTGTGGTCCACCTCCGGGTACCGTCCAGTCCTTGAACACTCGGCCTCCATCAGCGCTTCCCGTCATCTGCAACCAACACAACGAGGTGCGGGCATAGCCCGTGCAGGGGTGAGTATAACGATACTCAGTAGGGACCCAGAGACCCTCAAGGTCTCACTAAAACCAACATGGATAACCACAAAGAAGATCTCAACATATAACCTCTACTTAGGTGTATTCCCATACATATACCTAAGTTATCAAGTAACCCATATCAATCATGAGAAACACAAAGATCATGAAATCAATGGATAACCACTACCCAGGTATATGCCCATACATATACCTCAGTTATCAAGTGACCCATATCAACCATGAGGAAAACACCAAGATCATGAAATCAATGGATAACCACTACCCAGGTATATGCCCATACATATACCTAAGTTGTCAAGTGACCCATCTCAATCATGAGGTAAACACAAGGGTCAAAAGTCTCAGCTCAAACCAGGATTTTTATTATCGAAACCGTAACTCCTGAAGAGCCCCATCTCTGGAGTGTAAAGTGGTCCTGTCACGACTCTGAGGTACTGCTCACTAACCTAAGACTGCTGAGGTACTCCTCCTGTCGAGTACCGCGGGCCAGCCACCCAAACACAGTAGTGCTTCCCGCCGGGGTATGCCACCCAAACACAGTAGTGCACACCCCCTAGTAGCCTGCAGAGGTACTCTCCGAACGAGTACTGCGGGTCTGCACTGTCACACAGGTAGTTCTCCGTCCGCCATGGGTATGCACCCAAACAAAGTAGTGCTCTGTCCACTGGGCTAGTCGACTCACTCCAAGTCGATTCGGTCAAGCAGTCATCAGGTCTCAGCCGGCTACACGGTCTTCGTACTCCGCACGCTCGTCTCAGGGAGGGTCTGCTCCATGAGCTACAGGTCGATACTCCAAATATCTCAAAGTCCCACGAAGAATTATCTCAAAGGACCTCCTCGTCATAGGGGTATCAACGCAACAGACGGCACGTCAATCGGACGCCCGGTCTGTGAGTTACTAGCCTTTTCGTCCCAGGGGCCCGGTTGATTTCGAGTGAGAACCAACCCGGCTGTATCTCAATTGTACCCCGAACTCTCATAGGGTATACTCAAAGGGACCGTTTCTCAACGTGATCACCAACGCCGCTGACGGTTCATCAAACGGACGTCCGGTCTGAAAGATATCAGCTTTTTCGTTCCAGGGTCTCGGTTGGATTTCGGGTACAATCCAACCCATCCACTATCCAAAAGCAACCAAAACTCGTGCGAAGTATTCCAAAAGTTTCGTCTCATCAAGAGGAAATCAACGAGATAGACGGCGCATCAATCGGATGCCCAGTCTGTGAGTTATTGGCTTTTTCGTTTCAGGGGCCCGGTTGGTTTCGTGAGCGAACCAACCTGACCGCACTTCGATGGAATCCAAACCTCGAGTAGAGTAATCCAAAAGTTCCGTATCATCAAGAGGAATCCAACCAAGTTGATGGCACGTCAATCGGACATCCGGAGCTCAAGATATAAGCGTTTCCGCTCCAAGTGCCCGGTTGGTTTCCTGTCTGAACCAACCCGTCCGAACCCAAAGTTCTCCGAAACCTTGAGTATAATATACCGAAATGACTGTCTATATCCAAGGGTCGCATCGCCGCTGACGGTGCGTTGATCGGAGGTCTACAGCTCAAGATATGGGCGAAAGACCGTGAGGGGTCCGAAAACAGAGGGTCTGGGCCCGGACTGACCCGGCCCAACCCCCCCTAGGTCGGCCCAAACCGGGTCGACCCAACCCGGGTCCGGGTCCGACCCGACTGGGCGCGGCCCAACCCGGCCGGGGCGGCCTGGCCCGGCTTGAGCGGCCCGGCGCTGGCCGAGCGGTCGCGCCCAAGGAGCCGCGGTCCCCTCGCGCTGGGGGCCGCTTCGTGTCACCGGACGCGGCGCACTGTCGTGTCTTGTGTTCCCTGGTCCCACGCGGCCACGGGACCCTCGCTCTTCGTCACGGCTTCAGCCGCGGCGGATTCTTCCGGCGGCGCTCCGGGCGTTGCCGCCCCCGACCGCCGGCGGGGGCTTCCGCGGACCACCGAACGCGCTCCGGTGGTCCGATTTGCCTGCGGTCTTTGCCAATGATCATCCCGGGACCCGACCTTCACTAAAAAGCCTTCAAAACGCCTTCACGGCCCACCTCACCATCATCCGTCAATCCGCACTTCGACAAAAAGAAGCGGGGTCTTCAAATCGCCTTCGCAGCCCCGACTCCGCCCGCGGTTTCGTTCGGCCCCAACGGCGCGGCACGACGGCGCCGCGCTTCTTCGTCGCATTCTTTCTCGTGTCCGCACAGTGTCGTTGCACTGTGTTGCCTTTGTTCATGCCGCAACGAATCAAAACAACAAAGGGGGAGGAGAGTCGGCTGTGTTCGTACGGTCCGACCTCCTCCCGTTAAGTTGGTAACAACGGCCCAAAAAAAGAAAAGACGAGGAACGACAAAGGATGTTTTCACGAACAAGAAGCAATAAACCCCTACCACTTCCCGCAACAATATAGTCCCAACCCGCAAGGAAGACATTCGCGGATCAACTAGATAATAAGTTGATCCGTGTTCTTTGTTTTTCCTTAGAATAAACGAAACGAGGGAATAAAATCATTCTCAAAATTAATTCCCTACCTCAAGCGTTGTCGTCGAACGAGATTTGTCATGGAAAGGGACGTCGTGGAAGAAGACGTCGCAGAAGGGGGATCGTCACGTCGTGGAAGGAGCGCCGTTGATTTCCGAGCATTTGTCGTTCTTCGTCGGAGATCAGTGTGTTCTTCGCGTTCTTCGCGTTCTTCGTCGAAGAAGAACGGTTTCCTCCAAATCCTCCCCACGCAACAAGTTCCAACAGAATAAAATAAGAATAGTCTTATTTTATTAACGCACAAGTCAAACTTTTAAATTCAAAAAGAAAAGAAACGATCAATTAATTGAGGGGTTTAAAACCGCCGAATTAATATAGGCGTTTATTAAAAGTTTAAACGTAAGAGTTGACTTCGTTTAATAGGGAGGGTTTGGGTGCGTTACTTAAGAAGAAAAGAAACGGCGGGGCTAGTGTGGGCCCCACCCCACCTTAATCCTCTCAAAGGTAGATAACAACAAGTGGGTCCCGCCTCTAACTCCTTTACATAGGTTATAACCGCAAGAGAGAGGAAAAAGTGTTGTGACACAACACTTAATCCACTTAACAAGAAAAGAAAAATATAATTGTAAAAGAATTATATTATTATCCCTCACTTTATTTAAACAACTCATTCTGAGAAAATGAAACTCCAGAAAAGGGGTATTCTTAAGCAATTACCGGTGCTGCGATTCCATCGGTGCCCTCGGAATTCGATTCCGAGCACTGGTTCAAAAGTTAGGAAAACCCGCTCGTTCATTCACTGAACGTACCCGAGCTAAACTTCGGAAATTGATTCCGGGCACACCGGGCCTTGGAATTAGGCGCCGTCAGAAACTGCGTTCTTTTAAAATCCTAAATAAAATTAGAAAAGAAAATTCCCTTGAATTTTTACGTGTCTTTACAGATAAAACACACATTTATTCAAGAAACAAATATTGCTAATAAACATTGGGTCATTACATTCTTCCCCCATTTATAAATTTCATCCCTGAAATTTCAACTCATATTCTTGATTGAGAATAGGTGAGGGTACTTCTATTTCATTGCTTCCTCTAGTTCCCAAGTCACCTCTTTATACTTATGGTTCATCCATAACACTTTAACGAGGTGAGTTGTCTTTTTGTGTAGAACTTTTTCTCTACAGTCTAATATCTTCACTGGTTGTTCTTCATATGAGATGTCATTCTCTAGTTTTATTACCTATAGATTCATTATATGTGAGGGGTCAAGTAAGTACTTACTCATGAGAAATATATGGAACACGTCATGAACTTGATTCATACTTGGTGGAAGTACAAGTCGATAGCCCACTACTCATATGTGATCAAGGATCTCAAAGGATAATGTACCTTAGGATAAGCTTCCCTTTCTTTCCAAACTATATGAATTATTTCCATGGTGATATTCAAAGGAAAACATTATCTCCAACATCAAAATTCAAGTCCCTTTAACGGTTGTCGTCATAGCTCTTTTTTTAACTCTGAGCATATTTTATATGTTATTGGATGGTTTGAACCTTCTCCACCATCTCTTGCATAATGTCAGGTCCAAGTAGCATTTATTCTCTAACTTCATCCCAACATGTTGGAGTTCTAAATCGCTTCCCATAAATAGCTTCATATGGAGCCATTTGAATGCTCAAGTGGAAGTTTTTGTTATATGATAACTCAACCAATGGGAGATGTTGATCCCATCCTCCTTTGAATTCTATTGAGTAGGATATTAGAATGCCCTCTAGTGTCTAAATAGTCCTTTTAGATTGTACATCGATTTGGGGGTGATAGGTCATTATGAAATTCAATTCAGTACTCAAATCATGTTATAAACTTCTCTAGAATTTAGAAGTGAACCTTGTATCATGATCAGAGATGATAAAAAGTAGTAACCCATACAACCTTACCACTTCCTTGACATATATCTTGGAAAGTTATTCAAGTGAAAAATATTCCCGAATAGTGATAAAGTGAGCATTCTTGGTGAGTTGATCCACCACAACCCATATCGCATTGTTTACTTTGGATGTTTTTGGGATATCAATGACAAATTCTATAGTGAAATTCTCTCATTTTCACATGGGTATAGTCAATGTTTGCATCATCCCATTAGACTTGTATCACACTACTTTAACTTGCTGACATACTAGACAACTTGAGAGGTACTTAACAATCCCATTCTTCATGTTTTCCTGCCATAAGTTTTCTCAAAGATCACGATACATCTCGGTACTTCCAGGATGGATATAGAAATATGAGTTATAAACATTATCCAATAGATCCTTTTTTATCATAGTTGATGAAGGAACACAAAGACTCATTCTAAACCTAATCACACCATCATCATCAATATGTAACTCATGTAGCTTCCATTCCTTTACTAAATTCACCATATTTTATGGATCAAGATCATCCCTTTGTGCCTCCTTGATCTTCTCTTGGATGGATGGTTTGGAAATAATTTGGGGAAGGTAGGATATATTCTTTGTCATTATGATTTCCAGATCTATCCTTTTAATTTCCATGAAGATAGGGTCTTTCTCAATCCACATCATGGATAGAGTTATAGGTTTTTTTCCACTAAGAGCATCAACTACCTCGTTTTCCTTTCCCTAATAGTAGTGAATAGAGAAACCATAGTCCTTGATTAGCTCTAAACATATTCTTTGACACATATTGAGATCCTCCTATGTGAATATATACTTTATAATCTTATGATTAGTATATATATTTCACATTTCACTATAGAGGTGGTGTCATAAAATCTTTAGAGTGAAGATCACAACTGTTAACTATAGATCATGTGTCTGGTAGTTCTGCTCATGGATCTTCAACTATCATGAGGTCTAGGCTATCACTTTATTATTATATATGAGTAGACAACTCAATCATTTCTTTAAAGCATCACTATATATCACAAAACCTTATCCACTTGTAGGTAGTGTGAGTTTATGTGTAGTGATTAGAATCTTCTTGATCTACTTAAATATTTCCTCAAATTATTTTATCCAGATATACTTTACCCCTTTCCATGTTAACTTAGTTTTAGGGCTAGAAAATCATGAAAATTTTCTCAAAAAACATCGGTATTACCTAGATAATCCAAGAAAAATACAGATTTCTATAACACTAATGGGTTTGGGTCATTCCTAAATTGCCTTTGTCTTTGAAGGGTCCACAGAAATTCCCTCACTTATGATCATGTGCCTCATAAATGTGACCTACTACATCCAAAAGTCACACCTTCTGAACTTAGCTTACATTCTCTACTTCCTTAATGTTGCCAGTACAATCCTTATATTCTCTTCATGTTCCTCCTTTCTCTTAGAGTAAATGAGAATATAATTTATAAACACTACCACAAATTTTCCATGGTAGTATCTAAATAATATATTCATCAAATCCATGAATATTATAGGGACGTTAGTAAGTTTGAAGGGCATCACTATGAATTCATAGTTCCCATACCTTATACAGAAATTTGTCTTATGAATATCTTCCTTTTTCACCTTCAGTTTATGATATCCATAATGAAGATCTACCTTTGAGAATTAATAATCTCCTTATATTTGATTTATTAAGTCATCAATCCTTGGTAGAGGATACTTGTTCTTTATGATGATCTTGTTGAGCTCTTTGTAGTCGATACACAGCTGCATTGATCCATCCTTTTTCTTGAAAAAGAGCACTGGATCACCCCATGGTGATGCACTTGGGAGTATAAAACCTTTATCTAAATTCTCTTGTAGTTTCTTATTTAACTCTTACAATCCAATTATGGCCATCCTGTAGGGTCATTTTGAGAGAGTAGTAGCTCCATGTATGAGGTCTATTGAGAACTCTACCTCATAATCTAGGGGGTCTAGGTAACTCTTTGGAAAATAAATCAGTGTATTCCCTCACACTACTAGAAAGTAGACTTTTCCCAAAACTTGTATACCAACGGTTCTCCAGAACTATTGGTATAAGTGTTTTTTACCAACGGTTTTTACAAACCGTTGGTAAATCTTGGTTTCGTGGACCTTTACCAACAGTTTGCTACAAACCGTTGGTAAAGGCCATTTTTTCCCAACGGTTTTTACAAACCTTTGGGAAAATTCATGGTTTCCCAACGGTTTTTACAAATCATTGGGAAAGATCTCCTCAAATATACAAATTTCTAATATCCCCCCCCCCCCCCGCAGCACAGTAGAAATCGATTCCCCCAATTTCCAGAAGCCCCGGCGCAGAGGTGAACCCTAACCCACGCCGAGTTCTTCCATCTGATCGGCTGCAACTCCCCCATATAGGTTAGACACTTTAAAATTATTCCCAAATATAAACATAGAGTCCATGTTCCTCCAATTTCTACATTTATTTCAATATCTAGCAATATTACGTCATTTTTTCCTATTTTAGGGATTTTGGAAAATTTTATGATTCACACTATTTGATATTGAATCAATGACTAATACATGATTGGTAGATATCTGTGACTAGGGTTGAATTTGGTTTCATATATCATTTTTAAATAAACATACAACATAAGACCACTAATATGGTGATTCCACCTAAGAATGGTGGAATTTTCCTAGGATCATGGGGCTTCCTCTTCTTTTGTTCTATAGAGTTTGTAGTATTGGTTTTTAATGTATTTTATTTTCTTATGGATTTATAGTGATTATATATTGGATTCCTTTGGTCATGAATTTTGGGTGAGTTATTCTTAAGTTCTTCTTAGAGATCATTGTATTCATAAAGTGTGCCTAATTTTTTGTAGGTGGTGTCGACTCACTGAGTGACTATTTGGTTATGTTTTTATGATGCCAACGTTTGATTTTTTTTAATAATGAAACCTATTTATATTTTAATGATATAAATGAGTGGTTTTTAAATATATGTTTATAAAATAGGTAAAATGTTTTCTAAGTGGTTTATTTAGAACTGTACAAAGATAGATCCCATTTTTATTGTATTCTAAAATCTCATTAAACATATTTATACTTAGTGAATCCTTTATAAGTTTGGATACATGTTTGAGAATTACCACTAATATCCCATAGCTTTATACCATTTTTAGATTGTGTACATATCATTATATTTTTTAATGAGTTCACTTATTTCTTCATTAATGTCTTCTAAGGATATCTTAGAAATCTAATAGCCACTTGAATGTTTTTCCTTGCTTAAATAATGTAATGTATTCCTGGAATAGCCAATTAATTTTTACATTCTAGTAAACCATGTTGATAACCTTCATGATTATATGATCTCATAGGTGGGTGTGGTGAATATGGATATAATTTTAAACATATATATTGAATTTTGTTTTTATCTTCCAGGGTTGTAAATTCTGCAGTTGGGTTTCTTTTAAAGTGATATATAGCAACGTTTTAAACCCTTGATATATATGCCTAATGGTTGTTTAGTAGTGGTTTAAACCGCCACTATTTAAGGTCAATATTTTTTTATCATTTTTTGTTTTAGTAGTTGTTTTCCATGACAAAAAATGGTGAGGATATAATGGCGGTTCAAACCACTACTATATCCTTTCCATTTTTTGGCAGGTGAAACCGTCACTAAAACCAAAATTGCCACTAAAAACATTATGTGACAATTCCCCGAAGCTGCCGCTAAATTTATAGAACTAACATGAGTTGGATGTTGATGCCAATTTTAGCAGTGATTTTTGGAAACCATTGTAGAACCATATAGACGCGATTTAAACTACCACAAACTCAAAAAGAAAAAGTAGCTGCTCTCAGTCAATTTTTTTGTATTGTCCAATGCATGATTTGGAACTAGTTATAGTACCCCCCCCCCCCCCGGGACAGCCCCACCCACCCCCTGGACACCCCCTCCCCTTGTGGACTACCCCCCACCCCTAGGGACAGCCCACCCACCCCCTGGACACCCTGTACCCCCTGGATAGCCCCGCCACCCCCTAGACACCCCACCCACCCCCTGGACACCCTGTACCCCCTGGACAACCCCCCACCCCTAGAAAGCCCCCCCCCCACCCCCTGGACACCCCTGACCCCCTTGTACATCCCCTCCACCCCCGTGGATAGCCCGCCCACCCCCCTGGACAGCCTCCCCCCCCCACACCCTTGTTGACAGCCCGCTCACCCCACCCCCGGACACCCGCCCACCACCCCCCAGACACCCCCCATCCCCCCAGATGCCCCCCACCCCCACCCCCTTGACACCCCCGACCCCACTAGACAATGTCGCCACCCCCATGGACAGCCCGACCACCCCCCGTGGATAGCCCGCCCACCCCCTGGACAGCCCGCCCACCCCCTGGACACCTGAGACCCCTTGGACAGCCCCTCCACCCCCTTGGGCAGCCCTCCCACCCCCCTGAACACCTCATACCCCCCCCCAAATAGCCCCACCCACCCCCTGGACACCCCTCTCGCCTCCTTGGACAGCCCGCCCACCCCCCTGGACTCCCCCTACCCCCCCTGGATAGCCTGACCACCCCTGTGGATAGCCCACCCACCTGGACACCCTGACCCCCCTAGACAGCCCCCCACCCCGTGGACACCTCGCACTCTTGCCACCGATTGACCATATGTATTGGTATCAATGGTGAAACAAGTTTTTTATGTCAAATATCATTGTCATCCTAAATTCAGTGTAATTATTAAAGTAAATCCCAGACATGTTTTTGATGATGGTGATGATGAAGTTGACATTATCCCTACTGCAATTGGAATTAATCCATTTATTACTTATGATGACTCCAATAGCTCAATTTTCGGAGTTGATTGTAAACCCGAAGTTGTGGTGGGAAATATATATAATCATACAGTTGTGTTCTCACCTACATGTTTCACCTACATCATTCAGAGTGTGTATCCTAGTACTTACCTTCAAACCACCATAAATATTCTGTTTCTTTATGTTTTTTTCAGAATGTTTTTTCTATATTTTTTTGGGGTTACACATTAGTTATTTGTTTCTAATTACTTCCATATTTGTTTTCATTGCAGGAAATGACACTCATTGAAGAGAGGCGGTGGAAAAAGATGACAGAAAATAATCGCTGCATGACACAGATGGGCATTCCTCCACTCATCCCTGTTGTGAGTATTTTATTTCAAATATATATATTTCAATAACTTATAATATCATGTGTTTACTTTTGTGTTAAACTTTTTTTTAGGATCCACCCCCTAGGTAGTTTCAACTACCTAGTACCACTTTTAAAAATAGTGAATATAAAATATATATCTTTATCATACCACAATCCTGAATCAAGAGTCTGTTTTTTATAACATAAGATCAGTTTCGATAATGTGAAGGAAAACTATATGGGATTTCTTTGTAATCATGGCTGGAAGATGTTGCATCATGGATGTCACTGGACTGTGCCAACAGCCACGGTCACACTGCGGTCACGCCGCGGTCACATCGCGATCACGCCGCGGTCACGCCGCAGTCACGCCATGATTTGAACCTGCTCCAGGAAGACACCCCGCGGCGGTTCGCAGTCCTGTCAGAATTTGATGTATGATACCTAGATAGAGTTTTAGATACATTACCCACCCTCCTTCCCGGACAGCCCCCCCGGACAGCCCCCCACCCGCCTCAATCCGAGGCACGGTGTGGCCGGTACCACTCAAAGTGTCTTTCTTTTGTTTAAAATGGATACTCTTTTAAGTAAAAACAAATGGCATACGGAAAACTGACCAAATGCATTCTTATTGTGTTGATACTTTAGGAAAATGATCCATGGGTCATTTTTGATGTGTATGAGTCAACCCCGCCTCAATATGTGGCACAGTGTTGCCGGCACCACTCAAAGTGTCTCACTTTTACTTGAAATGGACAACATTTTAAGTGAAAACAATAACTGGCATACGAAAAACCAACCAAATGAATTTGTATTGTGTTGATACTTCAACACAACGATCCATGGGTGAATTTTGAAATGGTCGGCCAGATAGCACGTCAATCGGAGGTGTAGTGTGAACGCGCTGGCCGAAAATGCACTCCACATGTCGTAAATGGCCAAAACACGGGTTTTATGGTCAAATGCATGCTGAACAACATCGTAATGACATGAAATCGCATGAAAATACCCTAATTATTATTTGTGAGGTTTATGAGGAGATGGCACATCATTCAGACGCATGGTTTGCGCGGCACAGCTGAATATGTGTTTTTTACGTGTTTGGCATGCTTGAAAAGCGCGCGTAGGGTGGTCGAAACTAGCCGAACGAACTCAGAATTCCATGAAATCAAATGAAAACAAAGGGTGGGTGAATTGTAAAATGTTCGGCCATACGGCATGTCAGTAGAAGGTGTCATGTGACCGCGCTGGTCGAAAACGCACTCCGCGTGTCGTAAATGGACAAAACATGCGTTTAATGGTCAAATGCATACTGAACAACATCATAATGATTTTAAATCATACGAAAACACCCTAATTATTATTCTTGAGGTGTAAGAGGAGACGACGCGTCATTCGGACGTGTAGTTTGTGCGACACGACTGAATATGTGTTTTTTAGGTATTTAGCGCGCTTGAAAAGCACGTATGGGGTAGTCGAAACCGTCTGAACGACCTCAGAATACCATGAAATTGGATGAAAACAAAGGGTGGATTAATTGTGAAATGGTCAGTTAGACGGCACGTCAATCGGAGGTGTCGTGTGACCGTACTGGCCGAAAATGCACTCTGCGTGTCGTAAATGACCAAAACATGTGTTTAATAGTCAAATGCATGTAGAACGACATAGGAATGACTTTAAATTACACAAAAACAACCTAATTATTATTCATGAGGTGTAAGAGGAGATGTAACGTCATTCGGAAGTGTGGTTTGCGTGGAACGGCTGAATATGTGTTTTTTAGGTGTTTGGCGGGCTTGAAAAGCACGCGTGGGGTGGTCAAAATCGGCCGAACGACCTTGGAATGCCATGAAATCAGACAACAACAAAGGATGGGTGAATTTTTAAATGGTCGGCCAGAAGGCATGTCAATCGGAGGTGTCGTGTGACCGCGCTGGCTAAAAACGCACTTTGTCTGTCGTAAATGGCCAAAACATGCGTTTAATGGTCAAATGCATTCCGAACGACATTATAATGACTTGAAATCACACGAAAACCCCCTAATTATTATTATTGAGGTGTACGAGGAGACTCCAAGTCATTCGTACGCGTGGTTTGTGCGGCATGGCTGAATATGTGTTTTTTAGGTGTTGGGCACGCTTGAAAAGCGCGCGTAGGGTGGTCAAAACCGAACGAACGACCTCGGAATTCTATGAAATTAGATGACAACAAATGTTGGGTGAATTTTGAAATGTTCGTCCAGACGGTACATCAATCGGAGGTGTCGTGTGACCGCGCTGGCCGAAAACGCACTCTGCATGTCGTAAATGGCCAAAACATGCGTTTAACGGTCAAATGCATGCCGAACGACATTGGAATGACTTGAAATCACACAAAAACATATGAATTATTATTCCTGAGGTGTACGAGGAGACGACACATCATTAGGACGCGCGGTTTGTGCGACACGACTGAATATGTGTTTTTAAGGTGTTTGGCGCGCTTGAAAAGCGCGCGAGGGGTGGTCGAAACAGGCCGAACAACCCCGAAATTCCATGAAATCAGACAACAACAAAGGTTGGGTGAATTGTGAAATGTTTGGCTAGATGGAATGTCAATCAGAGGTGTCATGTGAACGCGCTGGCTGAAAACGCACTCTGCATGTCGTAAATGGCCAAAACATGCGTTTAATGGTCAAATGCATTCCAAACAACATCAGAATGACTTGAAATCACACGAAAAAACCCTAATTATTATTCCTGATGTGTAAGAGGAGATTGAACGTCATTCAGATGCACGGTTTGCACGGCACGGCTCAATATGTGTTTTTTAGGTGTTTGGCACGCTTGAAAAGCGCACGTGGGGTGGTCGAAACCGGCCGAACGAACTCAGAATGCCATGAAATCAGATGACAATAAAGGGTTGGTGAATTGTAAAATGTTCGGTCAGACGTCACGCCAATTGGAGGTGTCGTGTGACCACGCTGGCCGAAAATGCACTCCGCAAGTCGTAAATGGCCAAAACATGCGTTTAATGGTCAAATGCATTACGAACGACATCGGAATGACTTAAAATCACACGAAAACACCCTAATTATTATTCGTGAGGTGTACAAGGAGACGGAACGTCATTTGGATGCGCGGTTTGCACGGTCCGGCTGAATATGGGTTTTTTAGGTGTTTGGCGCGCTTGAAAAGCACACGTGGGGTGGTCGAAACTGACTGAACGACCTTGGAATTCCATGAAATCGTACGACAACAAAGTTTGGATGAATTTTGAAATGGTCAGCCAGACGCCACGTCAATCGGAGGTGTCTTGTGACCACGCTGGCCAAAAACACACTCCACATGTCGTAAATGGCCAAAACATGCGTTTAACGGTCAAATGCATGCCGAACGACATCATAATGACTTGAAATCACATGAAAACACCCTAATTGTTATTCGTGAGCTGTACGAGGAGAAAGAACATCATTTGGACGTGTGGTTTGCACGGCACGGCTGAATATGTGTTTTTTAAGTGTTTGGTGCGCTTGAAAAGTGCGCGTGGGGTGGTCGAAACCGGCCGAATGAACTCGGAATGCCATGAAATCAGATGACAACAAAGGGTGGGTGAATTTTGAAATGGTCGGTTAGAAAAAATGTCAATCGGAGGTGTCGTGTGACTGCGCTGGCCAAAAACGCACTCTGCGTGTCGTAAATGGCCAAAACATGCGTTTAACGGTCAAATGCATGCCGAATGATATCGGAATGACTTGAAATCACATGAAAACACCCTAATTATTATTCTTGAGGTGTATGAGGAGATGGCACATCATTCGGACGCGCGGTTTTCATGGCACGACTGAATATGTGTTTTTAAGGTGTTTGGCGCGCTTGAAAAGCACGTGTGGGGTGTTCGAAACCGGACGAACAACCTCAGAATGACATGAAATCGGACGACAACAAAGGGTGGGTGAATTTTAAAGTGGTCAGCTAGACAGCATGTCAATCGGAGGTGTCATGTGACCGCACTGGCTGAAAACACACTCTGCGTGTCGTAAATGGCCAAAACATGCGTTTAACGGTCAAATGCATGCCGAACGACATCATAATGACTTGAAATCACACAAAAACACCCTAATTATTATTTTTGAGGTGTAAGAGGAGACGCCACATCATTCGAATGCACGGTTTGTGCGGAACGGCTGAATATGTGTTTTTTAGGTGTTTGGCGCGCTTGAAAAGCACGCGTGGGGTGGTCGAAATCGGCCGAATGACCTCAAAATTCCATGAAATTAGATGAAAACAAAGGGTGGGTGAATTGTGAGATGGTCGGCTAGACGGCACGTCAATCAGAGGTGTCGTGTGACCGCGCTGGCTGAAAACGCACTCCGCGTGTTGTAAATGGAAAAAACATGTGTTTAACGATCAAATGCATTCCAAATGACATCGGAATGACTTTAAATCACACAAAAGCACCCTAATTATTATTCGTGAGCTATACGAGGAGACGGCACATCATTCAGACGGGCGGTTTGTGTGGTACGACTGAATATGTGTTTTTTAGGTGTTTGGCATGCTTGAAAAGCGTGTGTGGGGTGGTTGAAACCAGCTGAATGACCTCGAAATTCCATTAAATTAGACAACAACAAATGGTGGGTGAATTTTGAAATGGTTGTCTATACAACACGTCAATTAGAGGTGTCATGTGACCGTGCTGGCTGAAAACGCACTTCGTGTGTCGTAAATGGCCAAAACATGCGTTTAATGGTCAAATGCATTCCGAACGACATCGAAATGACTTTAAATCACATGAAAAAACCCAAATTATTATTCTTGAGGTGTATGAGGAGACGGAACTTCATTCGGACGCGCGGTTTGCACGGCACGGCTGAATATGTGTTTTTTAGGTGTTTGGCGCGCTTGAAAAGCACGCGTGGGGTGGTCAAAACCGGTCGAACGACCTCGGAATGCCATGAAATTGAACTACAACAAAGGGTCGGTGAATTGAGAAATGGTCAGGTAGACGACACGTCAATTGGAGGTGTCGTGTGACCGCGCTGGTTGAAAACACACTTCGTCTGTCATAAATGGACAAAACATGCGTTTAACGGTCAAATGCATGCCGAACGACATCGAACTGACTTGAAATAACACTAAAACACACTAATTATTATTCATGAGGTGTACGAGGAGACAGAACGTCATTCGGACACACGGTTTTCACGGCACGGCTGAATATGTGTTTTTTAGGTGTTTGGCGCGCTTGAAAAGCGCGCGTGGGGTGGTCGAAACCAGCCGAACGAACTCTGAATTCCATGAAATCAGATGACAAAAAAGGGTGGGTAAATTTTGAAATGTTCAGCTGGACGGAATTTCAATAGGTGGTTTTGTGTGACCGTGCTGGCCAAAAATGCATTATGTGTGTCATAAATGGCCAAAACATGCGTTTAACGGTCAAATGCATGCCTAACAACATCGAAACAACTTGAAATCACACGAAAACACCCCAATTTTTATTCATGAGGTGTAAGAGGAGATGACACGTCATTCGGACGTGTGGTTTGCATGGAACGACTGAATATGTGTTTTTAAGGTGTTTGGTGCGCTTGAAAAGCATGCATGGGGTGGTTGAAACCAGCCAAATGACCTCAGAATGCCATAAAATCGAATGAAAAAAAAGGTGGGTGAATTTTGAAATGGTCAGCTAGACGGCACGTCAATCGGAGGTGTCATGTGACCGCACTGGCCGAAAAAGCACTCCACGTGTCGTAAATGGCCAAAACATGCGTTTAATGGTCAAATGCATGCCGAACAACATCATAATGACTTTAAATCACACGAAAACACCCTAATTATTATTCGTGAGGTTTACAAGGAGACTCCACATCATTCGGACGTGCGGTTTGCAAGGTATGGTTGAATATGTGTTTTTTAGGTGTTTGGCATGCTTGAAAAGCACGCGTGGGGTGGTCGAAACTGGTCGAACGACCTCATAATGCCATGAAATTGGACAATAACAAAGGGTGGGTGAATTGTGAAATAGTCGGTCAGACGGAATGTCAATCAGAGGTTTCGTGTGACCGTGCTGGCCGAAAACACACTTTGTGTGTCGTAAATGGCCAAAACATGCGTTTAATGGTCAAATGCATGTCAAACGATATCGGAATGACTTGAAATCACACAAAAACACCCTAATTATTATTTTTGAGTTGTACGAGGAGACGGAACATCATTAAAACGCGTGGTTTGTGCAGCACGACTGAATATGTGTTTTTTAGGTGTTTGGCGTGCTTGAAAAGTGCGCGTGGGGTGGTCGAAACCAGCCGAACGACCTCGGAATTCCATTAAATCAGATGACAATAAAGGGTGGGTAAATTGTGAAAATGTCTTCCAAACGACACATCAATCGGAGGCGTCGTGTGACTTCACTGGACGAAAACGCACTATGCGTGTCGTAAATGGCCAAAACATGCATTTAACGGTCAAATGCATTCTGAACGACATTGGAATGACTTTAAATCACACAAAAACACCCTAATTATTATTCGTGAGGTGTATGAGGAGACGACATGTCATTCAGACGCACGGTTTGCGCGGCATGACTGAATATGTGTTTTTTAGGTGTTTGGCGTGCTTGAAAAGCGCACGTGGGGTGGTCAAAATCGGCCGAATGACCTTGTAATGCCATGAAATCGGATGACAACTAAGGGTGGGTGAATTTTGAAATGGTAGGATAGACGGCACGTCAATCGGAGGTGTTGTGTGACCGCGTTGGCCGAAAATGCACTCCGCCTGTCGTAAATGGCCAAAACATGCATTTAACGGTCAAATGCATGCCGAACGACATCGGAATTACTTTAAATCACACTAAAACACCCTAATTATTATTCGTGAGGTGTACGAGGAGACATCACATCATTCAAATGTGCGGTTTGCACGGCACGACTGAATATGTGTTTTTAGGTGTTTGGCGTGCTTGAAAAGCGCGTGTGGGGTGATCGAAATCATTCGAACGACCTCGGAATGCCATGAAATTGGAGGACAACAAATGGTGGTTGAATTTTAAAATGATCGGTCAGATGGCACGTCAATCAGAGGTGTCGTGTGACCGTGCTGGCCGAAAACGAACTCTGCATGTCGTAAATGATCAAAACTTGCGTTTAATGGTCAAATGCATTCCGAAAGACATCGGAATGACTTGAAATCACACGAAAACACCTTAATTATTATTCTTGAGGTGTACGAGGAGACGACACATCATTCGGATGTGCGGTTTGTGCAGTACGGCTGAATATGTGTTTTTTAAGTGTTTGGCGCGCTTGAAAAGTGTTCGTGGGGTGGTCGAAACTAGCCGAATGACCTCAGAATGCCATGAAATCGGACTACAACAAAGGGTGGGTGAATTGTGATATGGTCGGCTAGACAGCATGTCTATCGGATGTGTTGTGTGACCGCACTGGCCGAAAACGCACTCCGCATGTCATAAATGGCCAAAACATGCATTTAACGGTCAAATGCATGCCGAATGACATCGTATTGACTTGAAATCACACTAAAACACCCTAATTATTATTCATGAGGTGTACGAGGAGACATCATGTCATTCGGACGCACGGTTTGCATGGCACGGCTGAATTTGTGTTTTTTAGGTGTTTGGCGCACTTGAAAAGCGCGCGTGGGGTGGTCTAAACCAGTCAAATGACCTTGGAATTCCATGAAATCGGACGACAACAAAGGGTGGGTTAATTTTGAAATGGTCGGCTAGACGGAACATCAATCGGAGGTGTCGTGTGATCGTGCTGGCCAAAAATGCACTTCGTGTGTCGTAAATGGCCAAAACATGCGTTTAACGGTCAAATGCATGCCGAACGACATCAGAATGACTTGAAATCACACGAAAACACCCTAATTTTTATTCATGATGTGTAAAAGGAGACGACACATCATTCAGACATGCGGTTTCCGTTGCACGACTGAATATGTGTTTTTTAGGTGTTTGGCGCGCTTGAAATGCATGCGTGGGGTGGTCGAAACCGACCGAACACAATCGGATTGTGTTGATACTTTAGTAAAATTATCCATGGGTCATTTGTGACATGTAAAAGTCAACCCCGCCTCAATCCAAGGTGATGTGTGGCTGACACCACTCAAAGTGTCTCTCTTTTGTTTCAAAAGGACATCATTTTAAGTGAATACAACAACTGACATACGGGAAACCGACCAAATGCATTCAGATTCTATTTAAATTTTAGGAAAATGATCCATGGGTAATATGTGACATGTACGAGTCAACCCCGCCTCAATCCGAGGGCCATTTTGGCTGACTCCACTCAAAGTGTTTCTCTTTTGTTTTAAATGGACAAGATTTTAAGTGAAAACAGCAATTGGCATACTTAAAACAGACCAAATGCATTCAGATTGTGTTGATATTTTAAGAAAATGATACATGGGTCATTTTTGACATGTACGAGTCAAACCTGCCACAATCTGAGGTGCGTCGTGTCCGCCACCACTCAAAATGTCTCTCTTTTGTTTAAAATGGACATGATTTTATGTGAAAACAACAACTGACATACAGAAAACTGACCAAATGCATTTGGATTCTTTTGAAACTTTAGGAAAATAATACATGGGTCATTTTTGATGTGTACAAGTCAACCCCATCTCAATCCGAGGCATGGTGTATCGGACACCACTCAAAGTGTCTCACGTTTCTTTGAAATGGACAACATTTTAAGTGAAAAAAACAACAGACATACGGAAAACAGACCAAACACATTCGGATTCTGTTGATACTTTAGGACACCAATCCATGGGTCATTTGTGATGTGTACGAGTCAACTCCGCCTCAATCTGAGTCACGGTGTGGCCTGTACCACTCAAAGTGTCTTTCTTTTGTTTAAAATGGATATGCTTTTAAGTAAAAACAACTGGCATACAGAAAAATGACCAAATGAATTCATATTGTGTTGATACTTTAGGAAAACGATCCATGGGTCATTTGTGACGTGTATGAGTCAGCCCCGCCTCAATCCGAGGTGTGGTGTGGTCGGCACCACTCAAATTGTCTCTCTTTTGTTTCAAAAGGACATCATTTTAAGTGAATACGACAACTGAAATTTACACTCGTCAATGATAGTCGCAAACTCTTTTTCATGAGTTGGGTAGTTTAACTCATGGGTTCATAAGTGAAGAGACTCTTAAGAAAATACCTTTTCACCATATATTATAAAAAATACAAGTTCAGTGAAAAATGAGTCACAAATCATTACATACCCAAATCTAGGATTAAAAAAAAATTGGGATTTGAGCCAATTTCAAACTCTTATTCAACTCTAATAAGTATTTCTCAGACTATTCTGCCTATTAGAATTTTATGGGGATGTGGGGGGGCTGTGCTAGTTGGGGGGGTTTTGCAGGGGTGAGGTGAATTACTACTGGAAGAGTGGTTGTCATTTGAAGATAGAAATGGGTGTAAATAATGTTTGAGTTATTGAAACTATTATTAACTCTACTTGATTATTATTGTCATATGAAGATTGAAATAGGGAATTGTAGTACATGAAATGGTTGGAAGGGTTTTATGGTTTTATGTGTTTTTTTGTGTGTGCTATTTTAGGTGTTTTTTATGCTGTTTTAAGTCTGTATGTGGTTTTTGTGATATTTTTTATGCAGGTGTATACTGGAGGGGCTACTGGAGGGCTAATGTGCAATAGTTCTGGAAAAACACATCACCAATAGTTTTAAACCGTTGGTATAATAGTTCTAGAAAAACAAATTACCAATAGTTTAAAACTATTGGTATAATAGTTCTGGAAATAGAAATTTAAAAACTATACCAATAGTTTAGAACCGTTGGTATAGTGTTTAGTATACAATATATACCAACGGTTTCTGGAAACTGTTGGTAAAAACAATTACACTGCCAGTATTTCCAATGGTTTGTAAAACTGTTGGCAATAGTCCAATTACACTGCCTTTCCTAACGGTTATACAAAAACCGTTGGTAATGGGATACTGCCACTCCTTACTTGACAACGGTTAAGAAGCCTTTACCAATGGTTTGAAACCGTTGGTAAAGGCTTAATTTCCAGTATTGTCACAATGGGAATTTTTTCAAGTTTGATTCCTTCCTTTCACTTAACCATTTGGGCAAGGTATGCTTCCTTATAGGGTATCAACACCCACACCATTGAGGGATTTTCTAAAGGAGGTTCATGATCTTCCTTATGTTTTTAAAGTATCATTAGATGGTTAGGAATATGAAAATATGTTTCCTTTTCCTGATATTTGATGTGTGCTCTATATAATGAGATCTAATCCATGCCCATTATAGAATCAAATTACACCAAGGGAATCATTACAAAATTTGATTGAAGAATCTTCCTATATACGCCAACAAGAGAAGAGTCTAATACGTGGGTTTTAATTATTTCACCACTGGGTGTTTTTATAGATATTTTGAATTCAAGGTACCAGAGCTTTGATTCAATAGTTCTAGAAAACTTGTAGGATATAAAGAAATGAATAGAACCAGAATCAAATAAAACTTTTTCCATTATTGAGTGAATAGTAAGTTTACCTTGTATGACTTCGTTTTCTTGTTCTACTTCAGTAGTAGTGATGGAATAATCTTTCCCTTTCTCCTTTGTCTTTGGTGGATGCTAATTCTGATTACCCTCAAAGACTCAAGGTTTAGTGTACTGGCTTTCATAGTGCTCTTTCTCCCTACAGTTGAAGCATTGAACCATATATGGTTCATTATGAGGTTCCCTTCTTTCTTCCATCATATTGGTCAGATTATTTATGTCTCTTCGATAGTTATGATATTGGTGGTCTTCTCTCCTGCACTTGAGGTATTTAATTATCCCTTTGAGGAAATTCCCATAATGCTTCTTCTAACATTTTTGATGTGTGGGTAGTTGGATCCTCTTTCCTCATTTTTCATTTGACCCACCATCTAGAAACTCCATTATTCTCTTCTTATCTACATCACCATGGGACCATTCTCTGAACTCGATCTCTACTTTGAGAGCACATCGAACCACTTCTTTATAAATCCCAAAGTCACATATATCTAGAACCTTTAAAAGGTGTGGTTTTAAACCACTAAAGAATCTATATTTTTTGTTATCATTATTGATAACAAAACCCAAGGCATATCATAAAATCCTTGTGAAGTTTTCCTCATAATCTGTGATAGATTCACCTTCCTTTTTCTTCATCTCTATGAATTATATCTTCATATTTGTTCAAATATTTTGATTGAAATACATGGTAATAAATATTTTCTTAAATTCTTCCCACTCCATCTCTTCTATTACATCATTCGGATTTGTGTTCTTTACCAATTTCAACCATTGATCTACTTCTCTATCTAAATGATAAACCATAGATTCGCATTTTTTTCTTGGAATAATGGATCATAGAAAAGATCATGTCCATTGAGTTAACCCACTATTCCATGACAAGTAGATCAGAAGTTCCATTAAACATTAGTGGTTGTTACTGAATAAAGGACTCAATGGATAGTTTATCCTTCTTGGGTGAAGGAGGACATTCCACATGATTTAGGTTATTATTCATAACCTGAGATAGTTGGGTATGCATTGTAATAAATTTTTGAACTCAACCTCCCATAGTGTTGGGGATGTCGTTTGGACAATTGTTGCATTGTAACACCCAGAGATTTTATGAAAAATATTATTTTAATTTCATTAATTTCTTGTGTTGTATTCTACACCAATATTACCTTGCGCTATACGCAACACCGTATTAGCTTTCAGTATATGCAACACTATTCTTGGACCGGGTTACACACAATTTTGATAATAGTTATTCTATGAAACATTGAGTATATATATATATATATTCAATGTATAAATGAAATATGGTTTGATTCTGTTATACGAAACAACGAAGGATTCTTTCACAACACGCAACCCTGACTTGGCTTGCATTATACGCAATCGCGACCTTCCTCGATAGCGTGTGTTGTACGCAATACCGGGTTTTATTATACAATGATATATTATTATAATATTGTCATGAACTAGCCGTTATGAATAGTATTAACTAAATTTTGAATTTTATAACATTATTATTCATCTTACACATTTTCTAGAACATGGTATAAGAAAAAAATAAATTTTTCGGGTAAAATAAGTATTTTTCAAAAAATGCAGTTTTGCCGCCTTTTGATGGCGCACCCACTTTAAATATAGTTTTTGACATCTTTATAAGTTCAATTTTACAAAATAAAATTCTTATTTGGAATCAAGAAATAAAAATTTACTTTGGATAAATTTTTCATATTATTCTGGTAACTTTCACATTTTAATGAATAGTAAAAACACATTATATTTTAATTAAAAACAACTTTTTTCATCGTAATATCTTATGTGGTTAAATTATAATATTGAATGGTTTTAAAGTATAAATATAATATATTTTTACCATTTAATATAATTTATGTCATTAGCATTGATTTTACCTTGAATTCGTAGGTTAAATCAATTCAATCTTTTGCAATGTTTTAAACAAAAACCCGTTTTTATTCGACAACGGGATTAATTTTAATTTAATTTATGAAACTTCTGTGTATTGAATTTTAAAAAATGGATTCCATATTTGGAATCAGTGGGTCCAAATTATGTTAATAGGCTAATTTTTATTTTTGGGAATTATGAATAGTAACTACGGTAAATTTTATTTACCATAGTTAAAGGTAAATCGGGTAATTAAGGGTAAATATAATATTATAAAATTACCCTAACACATGTCCTAATTCTATTGGACAAGTGTAATTCGACCAAAAACAACCTTAGGAATAAAATATGACCATTTAGGCCCACTTGGATTAGATTAGGACATTTATTATTAATTTATTTAAAGAAGGGTTAAAATAGTTAAAATCAAAGTTTAATAAGTAAATAATTTTTAATATGGGGTTATAAATAAGATAAATTAGACTATAAATATTAATTATAAAGATAAAAATATTTCCTACATAATGGTATTTTATTTGTAATTTTTAGACATTAAATAATTTAATTTATTTATGACACAACGATGATGCGGTAATTATCTTATTAATGAAATGTTGACATAATTAATGTTATAAATACCCAAATAAATATAATTTGAGACTTTTTATGAATTCCACTAATTTTCTAGGTTAATATGAAATGCTAGTATTTATGTAATTAACTTTTTTAGAACTTATCATTCTGTTATGATTTTCAAAAAAATCAATTACTAAATAGTGTCAAAATTGACATAAAATAGTTTTTAAAAAAAATATTATATTATTAATTGTTATTTTATTCATAAAAATCTAAGGTTAGGCCAAATGACTTAGATAAGGTTATATATATTAATAATAAACAATTTGGGGTTCGTTTGGCTTCTTATAGTAAGTTTATTAACCTTATAGTGTAAGAACACAAGAAGACACGGTAAAAGTAAAATTATTTAACTTAATGTTAAATCTAAATGATAAGGTTAAAATAGGAACCTAAACTTGTCTAAATTCTATTGGATGAGAGGATTTCGACCCATAACCACATTATCTTCGAAATAAATCAATTTGGAGCTATTTAAAACCGAACTTGACTTTATAATAAAATTATATTTTTAGTTTTTCCAAAGGAGCCCCTCTCCTCCCTTATAAAAGGGCACCTCCTCCCTCTCTTCCTCACACAACTTTGAGCCTTCAAGCTCGGTCAACCCCTGAAAAATTCTCTTATAAACTTCCCTAGAAACATCCTAGAGGTTCTGGTCTTCCTCAAAGACCAATTTTAGTGCCCTAAGAGGAGGTCTCAAAAAGGAGCTTCAAAGAAGAGGTAATTTCCGTTACCGATTCTTTCACCTTTATTTCTTCTTCCACTTATTATTATTAGGTTGTTTCATTATGAAGTAATAACATAAGTATCACTCATATACTTATATTTTATTATAAGTATGAAACAATCCTAATTCACCATCTATCCATCCTACAGAAAACGAAATCACCGCGCGTGCGTACGTACGGAATATCGTCTCCACGTCGTGGTGTAATCTGTTTTTCCACCAACACCTTACATGGATGGGTATTATGGTGTAAAGAATAACTATACATAGTTATTATAACATCACAATGATTCTTATATATTGTATCATCCACTCCAATTCAATTCAATAATTATGGAAATGATATCATCGCTCATGCGTACGTACGGACTACCGTCTCCACGACGCGATGAGATTCATTCTCCATGTTAACCATTTAAGAATGATTATAAAGTATATATAAGCAATAATAATGAAATATATGACATTATAAAGCTACTTGATTTATGTTTATATATATGTATTTCATCTACTTAATTCCACTCAATTCAATAAGGAAACGAAAACAGCGTTCATGCGTACGTACGGCCTACCGTCTCCATGAACGGTGTATTTATTTCCATTTACTAATTTATTATATATATGTATATTATAAATATATATTATATATAAATCATGTTTTATATTCTGGAATTAAGTAATTATGATCTAACCAATCATATGAATAATTACAAGTTAAAACACGAACGACAAATGAGACGATTTTACCCAAAACGCTACTTTAACATGAATTTACAAAAGAACGGGTAATATAAAGTCATAAGTGAACCATATATGATATAATAACAATTAATATGATTCTGTAATAATTCAATGACATTATTTAAATCATTATACAGGAGGTTCGGACACTTACGAAGCAAATCAGACCTAAGGTAAGGGAAATATCACAATCTCATTTTTATCCGAGATTGTTTATACTTTGGTATTTACTGGGGTGTATTTTATCATCCACATCCATGTTTCCTTAACATGTAATATTTATATCCTTCTAGAATAGTTTATATCCAATTTTACCCTTTGGTGAGTTTTTAGTAAAAGATATGAAATGAATATTTTGTCATTTTTCGTACGAGGTACTTTTTGACTTTTCCGACAAAAGTACGAAGAATGTTTTTTTTAACTTATACGGCATGAATGGATTTTTAAAAAATTATTTCCAAGAAGCTTCATTTACATGTTTTCAAGTTTATTTTTAATCAACTTCTTTTAGTTTAAAATTGTATGACATTTTAAGAAAGGAAAAATGTTTTTGAAGTAGAAAGGATATTTTCCTCAAGAATGGAGTTCAAGGGTTTTATCAAAATTATTTTCCAACTAAGATAATATAGGGTTATGTTTCTATCCCTATTATTACATTTACTTGATTATGTTGTGATGAAAATATTTTTATGAATTCCTTTATCCTATATGAATTGTTTTATGATTTCATGATGTTTAAGATTCCCATTTTTATTACATGGGTTATGAAATGATGTATGATTTATGATTTTGTGGCACACATAAGAATGGTATCATTATGAGATGGGTGGGACTTATATCTCCCTCCAATGCATTGGGTAAAGATTTTATATCTCATGAGATAGACATGGCTGGAATGGTAGGTTATACCGGTTCAGTGAAACAGGACTGAAACGAGGGTGACTCGGTTCAGAAAGGGACTTTGTCCACTAAGATAGTCTTAGCAATGAGTCTTGACTAATAAGAAATGATTCTCTATGATTATGTGTGTATGCCACAAAGTTTAATGTTTTAAGTTATGATTATTGTGATTACATTTCACTTCCATGAGTTATCCCAGGTTATGAAATTATGATCTCTTTTACAGGTTAATATTTCCAAAAGTTATGTGCTTATGTATATGATGTGATTGATATTTCTTTTGTTTACCCTTACTGAGCATTTGAGCTCACCCTTTTATGTTTTCTTTTCCCCGGGATATAAAGAAAGGTTTTAGGTAAAAAAAAAGGAAGATCTTTATGGGAGATGTTGAAGATCTTTCACCACGATTAGAAGATTATATTCCGAGTTTCCAAAGACACTAAACTATTACGATCCTTGTCTATGTGTTTTTGTTATGTACTAAGTATTCCGCAAAAGTAATGTAATGTCCATGTACGTCTAGCTTCGGGTCTCTACAGTTGGTATCAGAGTAAAGTTTTAGTCAACCTTTGGAAACTAGGATGCGAAAACGTTAGTGAGATCCCTAGAGATATTTCTAAGGTATGTCTAGGGATGTCCCTAAGGATAAGTATACGTATAGGATACAATCCTATAACTACGGTAACGATCATAGAATTTAACCTAAGATGTTAGATATTAAGGATACTCCCCCTTTATTATGTTGTTTTCCCTAGCATGATTTTTGCCTCTCACACTATTCTTTTTGGGTTTTAGACGATGGCTGGAACCCGAAGGAACCGTGTTGATCAATGCAATGGACAATGCAATGATTGTCCTCCTGGACAAACAAATGTTATGGGAGATGGAGTGAAAAATCTTATTGCTATACTTACACAAGCTATGAATCATTCTGGACTTCCAAATGAGCAGAGAAGGGAACAATATTCTATTGAGTCCTTCCTGAGGCAACGTCCACCTTCTTTCAGTGGGACTTCCGATCCACTTGTTGCTGAACAGTGGATCAGTACCACTGAAAAGATATTTTCAGTTCTTCAATGTTCTGAACATGATAAAGTCATCTTAGCAGTATATTGTTTGGAAGGTGAAGTTGATCAATGGTGGAATCTTATCAAGAATACGAGGCCAAGAGATGAAATTGAGTCCATGGAATGGGACGAGTTCAAGAATTTATTTTTCAATAAGTACTTCCCTCGTATTCTTCGAACAAAGATGGAGAAGGATTATCTCGAACTAAAACAAAAGGATGATAAATCCGTTGGTATATACGAAGCGAATTTTACAAGACTTGCAAGGTATGCATCTGGCATTATCATCCAACCTGAAAGTAAATTGATCTATTTTTCAGTGGCTTAAAACCAAGTCTTCGAAGGGCATTAGCTATAAGAGACTTCAGTAGCTATGAAGAAATTGTGCGTTGTGCTATCAAGGTATAAATGGAAGTTGGTGTTACATATCCATCTCATGGTTTTGACAAGAAACGAAAGATGGAGTTCAACGAGAAATCTCAGAATAATGGTGAAAAGAAGATGAATGTTTCCTTATGCACAAAGTGTGGAAAGAAGAATGGTGGAGATTGTCTTAAAGGGACTAGAAAATGTTTTAAGTGTGGAAAAGAAGGTCATCGAGCAGCCGAGTGTCGAAGTAATGGAAAAAGGGTTTCTAATGATGGGAATAAAGAAAAGACTGTAGAGAACGCACCACCAACACTTCAATTCTTCAAGTGCAAGGAAATGGGGCATTATGCTAATAAATTCCCTAATCCAAGGGTTAGTGATCATCGACATGAGCAACCACATAAGGCAAAGGAAAAAGGGAAGTCACATGCGATCACCATTGGCGATGTTGAATATGATAACGATGTGGTGGAATGATTAAGTGTATATGTAATGGGATTAAAAAATAATGTTGTATATAGTATCGTGGAATATTGGAATATTTATGTATTGGTCTATTGTTGTTTTCAATGGTACCGGTAACCACGGAATGTGATTGAGATATTTTTGGAAAAAAAAGATGATATGCGCATAATGAAGGGATAAGGAGAAAATGAAATGTTTGATAGTATTCATGAGCTCATGATTGATATAAGGACAAAGTGATATGATGGTTGGAGTATATAGAATTTTGAGGATTTTGGTATGTGGAAAGTGTTAACTTTTAACTGCATTCACGTTTTCACTAAGGTTCAATGGGTATTCATTCTTCAAGAGAATACATGATTAAGGTATTCACATGTTTGTAATTTGACCAACAAGATATATCTTATGATATATGGGGGATAAATGATGGCATTCACGTGATTGTTCTGTGACATTTCAAGTAATCATTTTCTTTATACTATGAGCTTGGACCGAAGTATTTTAGATAAGCCTAAATATTAGAATGGATTATGTTGGACATAAGTTAGGATAAAACGTTTTTCGATATTATTGATGGGATGTTATAGTAATGTAGTTTTAGAAAAAGGACAACCTGCAGGACGGGCGACAGCCCATCGCATCGGACAAGGCTGTGGGAATCGAACCCACAACCGAAGTGCGACTGGCCTTTATCGCCTACCACTAGCCTACAGGAAGTCCCTGTTTAGTAGAAACTAGTTTTATTACATTAAGCAGTATGATATATGAATTATAAGTCCATTTTAGGAACCATATATGATTAATCTCACTATAGAATGACTTATGTATATTTAATAACTTTTGCTAACCTTTTGTTTGAGATAGATGGAATAACCCGTCATTCTATCACATGATCTGCTAACACTTCACGAATAACAAAATCAACTTCATTTATTTAAGAGATGAAGTAGAAATTGTTCAAGGCACGAACAACAGTGAGATTGTACCAAAATAAAGTAAGTATTTATTCTAATTCAAATTATTCAACTTTAGGGAAACGATCTTGAAAACCAAAAATGTTGTCCTAGTGCTCTTATATCTGATTAATCATATGGTACCTTAGATCGTCACAAATTTATGGATTTGTGATTGTTGGCTTTTTCATATCCATGTTCTCTACCACTCTCCATCAGAACATGATGGTTATATTTTTCTTCCATATCCATATTTTCACCTATGTGGAAACCCAGTGATTAGTTTATTTGGGTAACCGTTACGTTTCATACTTTTGTTTTTAAAGATTGGTTTTGGTATTCCTTTTTACGATGTGGGTTTCTATTAAAGAAACTTTCAAGTAGTAAACCATTTATAACCCCGACGAATTTCGAGGGCAAAATTCATTTTAAGGGGGGTAGAATGTAACACCCCGAGATTTTATGAAAAATATTATTTTAATTTCATTAATGTCTTGTGTTTTATTCTACACCAATATTACCTTGCGCTATATGCAACACCGTATTAGCTTTCAGTATACGCAACACTATTCTTGGACTGGGTTACACACAATTTTGATAATAGTTATTCTACGCAACATTGAGTATATATATATATATATATATTCAATGTATAAATGAAATATGGTTTGATTCTGTTATACGAAACAACGAAGGATTCTTTCACAACACACAACCCTGACTTGGCTTGCATTACATGCAATCGCGACCTTCCTTGATAGCGTGTGTTTTACGCAATACCGGGTTTTAATAAACAATGATATATTATTATAATATTGTCATGAACTAGCCGTTATGAATAGTATTAACTAAATTTTGAATTTTATAACATTATTATTCATCTTACACATTTTCTAGAACATGGTATAAGAAAAAAATAAATTTTTCGAGTAAAATACGTATTTTTCAAAAAATGCAGTTTTGCTGCCTTTTGATGGTGCACCCACTTTAAATATAGTTTTTTACATGTTTATAAGTTCAATTTGACAAAATAAAATTCTTATTTGGAATCAAGAAATAAAAATTTACTTTGGATAAATTTTTCATATTATTCTGGTAACTTTCACATTTTAATGAATAATAAAAACACGTTATATTTTAATTAAAAACAACTTTTTTCATCATAATATCTTATGTGGTTAAATTATAATATTTAATGGTTTTAAAGTATAAATATAATATTTTTTTACCATTTAATATAATGTATGTCATTAGCATTGATTTTACCTTGAATTCGTAGGTTAAATCAATTCAATCTTTTGCAATGTTTTAAACAAAAACCTGTTTTTATTCGACAACGGGATTAATTTTAAATTAATTTCTGAAACTTCTGTGTATTGAATTTTAAAAAATGGATTCCATATTTGGAATCAGTGGGTCCAAATTATGTTAATAGGCTACTTTTTATTTTTGGGAATTATGAATATTAACTACGGTAAATTTTATTTACCATAGTTAAAGGTAAATCGGGTAATTAAGGGTAAATATAATATTATAAAATTACCCTAACACATGTCCTAATTCTATTGGACAAGTGTAATTCGACCAAAAACAACCTTAGGAATAAAATATGACCATTTAGGCCCACTTGGATTAGATTAGGACATTTATTATTAATTTATTTAAAGAAGGGTTAAAATAGTTAAAATCAAAGTTTAATAAGTAAATCATTTTTAATATGGGGTTATAAATAAGATAAATTCGACTATAAATATTCATTAGAAAGATAAAAATATTTCCTGCATAATGGTATTTTATTTGTAATTTTTATACATTAAATACATTAATTTATTTATGACACAACGATGATGCAGTAATTATCTTATTAATGAAATATTGACATAATTAATGTTATAAATACCCAAATAAATATAATTTGAGACTTTTTATGAATTATACTAATTTTCTAGGTTAATATAACATTTTATTATTGATTTAATTAACTTTTTTCGAACTTATCATTCTTTTATGATTTTCACAAAAATCAATTACTAAATAGTGTAAAAATTGACATAAAATAGTTTTTAAAACAAATATTATATTATTAATTGTTATTTTATTCCTAAAAATCTAAGGTTCGGCCAAAAGACTTATATAAGGTTATATATATTAATAATAAACAATTTTGGGTTCTTTTGGCTTCTTATAGTAAGTTTATTAACCTTATAGTGTAAGAACACAAGAAGACACGGTAAAAGTAAAATTATTTAACTTAATGTTAAATCTAAATGATAAGGTTAAAATAGAAACCTAAACTTGTCTAAATTCTATTGGATGAGAGTATTTCGACCCATCCCCACCTTATCCTAGAAATAAATTAATTTGGAGCTATTTAAAACCGAACTTTACTTTATAATAAAATAATATTTTTAGTTTTTCCAAAGGAGCCCCTCTCCTCCCTTATAAATGGGCACCTCCTCCCTCTCTTCTTCACACAACTTTGAGCCTTCAAGCTCGGTCAACCCCTGCCAAATTATCTTATCCACTTCCCTAGAAACATACTAGAGGTTCTTTTCTTCCTCAAAGACCAATTTTAGTGCCCTAAGAGGAGGTCTCAAAAAGGAGCTTCAAAGAAGAGGTAATTTCTGTTACCGATTCTTTCACCTTTATTTCTTCTTCCACTTCTTCTTATTAGGTTGTTTCATTATGAAGTAATAACATCAGTATCACTCATATACTGATATGTTATTATAAGTATGAAACAATCCTAATTCACCATCTATCCATCCTACGGAAAACGAAATCACCGCGCGTGCGTACGTACGGAATACCGTCTCCACGCCGTGGTGTAATCTGTTTTTCCACCAACACCTTACATGGATGGGTATTATGGTTGAAAGAATAACTATACATAGTTATTATAACATCATAATGATTCTGATATATTGTATCATCCACTCCAATTCAATTCAATAATTATAGAAATGATATCATCGCTCATGTGTACGTACGGACTACCGTCTCCATGACGCGATGAGATTCATTCTCCATGTTAACCATTTAAGAATGATTATAAAGTATATATAAGAAATAATAATGAAATATAGGACATTATAAAGCTACTAGATTTATGTGTATATATATGTATGTCATCTACTTAATTCCACTCAATTCAATAAGGAAACGAAAACAGCGTTCATGCGTACGTACGGCCTACCGTCTCCATGAACGGTGTATTTCTTTCCATTTACTAATTTATTATATATATGTATATTCTGAATATATATTATATATAAATCATGTTTTATATTCTGGAATTAATTAATTATGATCTAACCAATCATATGAATAATTACAAGTTAAAACACGAACGACAAATGAGACGATTTTACCCAAAACGCTACTTTAACATGAATTTACAAAATAATGGGTAATATAAAGTCATAAGTGAACCATATATGATATAATAACTATGAATATGATTCTGTAATAATTCAATGACATTATTTAAATCATTATACAGGAGGTTCGGACACTTACGAAGAAAATCGGACCTAAGGTAAGGGAAATATCACAATCTCATTTTTATCCGAGATTGTTTATACTTTGGTATTTACTAGGGTGTATTTTATCATCCACATCCATGTTTCCTTAACATGTAATATTTATATCCTTCTACAATATTTTATATCCAATTTTACCCTTTGGTGAGTTTTTAGTAAAAGATATGAAAGGAATCTTTTGTCATTTTTCGTACGAGGTACTTTTTGACTTTTCCGACAAAAGTATGAAGAATGTTTTTTTAACTTATACGGCATGAATGGATTTTTAAAACATTATTTCCAAGAAGCTTCCTTTACATGTTTTCAAGTTTATTTTTAATCAACTTCTTTTAGTTTAAAATTGTATGACATTTTAAGAAAGGAAAAATGTTTTTGAAGTAGAAAGGATATTTTCCTCAAGAATGGAGTTCAAGGGTTTTATCAAAATTATTTTCCAACTAAGATAATATAGGGTTATGTTTCTATCCCTATTATTACATTTACTTGATTATGTTGTGATGAAAATATTTTTATGAATTCCTTTATCCTATATGAATTGTTTTATGATGTCATGATGTTTAAGATTCCCATTTTTATTACATGGGTTATGAAATGATGTATGATTTATGATTTTGTGGCACACATAAGAATGGTATCATTATGAGATGGGTGGGACCTATATCTCCCTAAAATTCATTGGGTAAAGATTTTATATCTCATGAGATAGACATGGCTGGAATGGTAGGTTATACCGGTTCAGTGAAACAGGACTGAAACGAGGGTGACTCGGTTTAGAAAGGGACTTTGTCCACTAAGATAGTCTTGGCAATGAGTCTTGACTAATAAGAAATGATTCTCTATTATTATGTGTGTATGACACAAAGTTTAATGTTTTAAGTTATGATTATTGTGATTACATTTCACTGCCATGAGTTATCCCAGGTTATGAAATTATGATCTCTTTTATAGGTTAAGATTTCCAAAAGTTATGTGCTTATGTATATGATGTGATTGATATTTATTTTGTTTACCCTTACTGAGCATTTGAGCTCACCCTTTTATGTTTTATTTTCCCCAGGATATAAAGAAAGGTTTTAGGTAAAAAAAAGGAAGATCTCTATGGGAGATGTTGAAGATCTTTCACCACGATTAGAAGATTATATTCCGAGTTTCCAAAGACACTAAACTATTACGATCCTTGTCTGTGTGTTTTTGTTATGTACTAAGTATTCCGCAAAAGTAATGTAATGTCCATGTACTTCTAGCTTCGGGTCTCTACATGCATTGTCCCTATCATGGGTTTTTGGTTTGGTTTCTCCTAGTTCCCACCATTTTATAAAATAGAAAAGGTTTGAACAAAAATTAAGTCAACAAAGCATGAATAATTTATTATTTTATGCAATTAACTATAAAGGAATATCTTATGGGATCCCTATGTCTATCCTTTTCTAAAATGATTATTACAGGATGTTTTACCTATACACAGGCTTATTCTTACAGTTTTCACACTTGTATTATAATTATAATTCCAAAATTAACTAAATTTTGGCCTGATACCAACTATGGAGACCCTAATTTTTCTAACATGACTATAACATCATTTTAAATATAAATAACATAATTGAATTACAAATATAGGATAAAAAGTTTTAGTGTCTTGGGAAAACTAGGTTTATACATAACTTTTACATAATAAAACATAAACATTATTTAACACATTATTCTATATCTTCTTAGTGGCCCTCACATTCTCCTTAGTAAAATTAATCACGTGAGGATATACATCAATGAAATGGGTGATCTAAAAGCCCAGTAAGAGGATGAATAATGGACATGAATCAATATAACATGAGTGAGCATAATCATCATCATCATAACATAAGCATAGGGTTATTTTCAATATAATGTGGGAAACAATGGATAAAGTTATGGAATGTGTCAAATGCATAAAAATAAAACATCATGTCTTTGTGGTCAAATACCACACATAGTTGTGAGCAAAGCTAGAATCATGTTCAAGCATAACATATGTGCATAATCATAACATCATCATTGTGAAAAAATCTAGAATCATGTTCATATATACTGCACATTATCTCATGAGATACATCACATTACCCAATTCATTAGAGGGATATATAATTTTAGTCCCACCTGTCACATCATAACATTTACATAATCATGCGTGCCACATAGAACGTATATCAATCAAAGTCATGACGTGAACCCAATGAAGAGAATGGGTTTCATAAGTATTTCATAAATAATACATTCATGAATAAACTTTTTGGTTCCCAAATGAATAAGGGAAATCATAATTGGACATGATGCATCATTATTCTTGACTGGAAAAGATATATTTCAATGGGAGTAAAATACAATGTTTTGGAAATAGAAGTCACTTTAAAAAAACATTTTTCTTAAAAAATATTTTGACATGGTAGGAACATGTATATCCTAGAAGGAAAAGGGAAAGTACATTTGAAGAACATAATATGAACATTCATATTATGGAATAGATAATAACCCAAAGAAAGGAATTGGCTTCAAGAATCCCCTTACCTTTATTCTTGTTTTATTTCGTCACTTTTGCGCCTCCAAAATAATAAACTTATATTTATTAAAACATTTATTTAGAAGTGAGTTATATTAATTTATAAAACTATTTATAATTATAATAATTTTATTATATTTCTTAATTTTCATTGTTGAAATTGAAGTGTTTTGATATCATGTTTTCATAAAATTTTCCCGTTTTGCTTTGATTTCACTTTTTTGTTCAAGTTAATTATTAAATAAGTATAATAAATTCCATAAGTTTAAAATAAATATATTTATACATTTAAATATAATAAATAATTTATTTTAACTATTCAGGGGTTTGGTGATATGAAAGGAATTGGAAACATCCTCATTGGCAGTTAACTGATCGTTATCAGGAACATTATCCAAAATATGAAGAAAAAGAGGTATAAAACATAAATAAATTAAAGATATAATTTTTACAACATGTTAAAATAATTAATATAATGTTAAAATTATACTTAATTAAATATTAGAATATTTTACATTGAAATAATTTAGGAAAGGAGAGAGGATAAAAAATAAAATGAGTGAAGAGTTGAAAAACATACTCTTTCTTTGGTGTAGCTTCTCTTGTACGACACCGCAAATTCTTTGATTCTTGGAGTTGGATTACTCTATAACATCCCTATGGATTCTAAGAGTATTAATAGGGAATATTGTTTCAGCGATTTATCTTTGCAATGAGTGTTAGGAGTGGTTTTCCAAGGAAATAGAGAGGGGTTATTTATACTAGAGGTGAGGGGTATTTTTAGAATAAAATATTGAATAAAATAATATATCAAAGTTAAAACTTGAAATAGTGAATTTTTTACATTATAAATCATATATAAATATTATATAATGGGTTTAATACTTTAAATCAAATTTATAATTCAAATTCATTAATTTATTAAAAAGGAAAGTGGAAAGAAAGAAAAATTATTATTTTAAGGAATCACTTTTGACTTTAGGTTTTGGAAAGTTATTTTTAGGCTTGGAAATTAAGTTTATTGTATTTTAAAGACTTTTTTATGGAATTAAATATACCATGGTCAAACATAACATTCTATAAAGTCTAAGGAATAATTTTATTCAAGTTATATTGATCTCATAAATTAAATAAATATTTATTCGCCAGATTGTGATTAAAATATTTATTTTATTTATTGAATATATTAATAGATATTTATTCTCTAGATTGTGAATAAAATATTTATTCAATTGTTCAATAAATTCTATAATAGTTAAAATGGAACAAGACTGATTCTGATGACAAATATTAATTAACAATACCATTATATAATATTTTTTATTGTCCAAGGTGGCGTGCACCAAAAAATAATAATTATATAATTATTATTATGCAGTATGGGATTTATTAAAGGTAATAAATGTTATTTAATAGTCAGTATAAAATTAAATAATATTTTAACTTGAATATCAACTCTATAAATAGGTGACTATATCTATTGTGTAGAGCATCCAAAATTGAGAATAGAGAATTGTTTCACACAATAAATTGTCTCTCAACTCATCTTTCTCTCTCCCTCTCAAGAACGAGAACTGAAAGAGAGATTTCTTCAAGATCAAAGAAAGAGCGATCAATAACAAACAATACAATAAATTATATTCACTACGCTAGCTTTTGGAGATCGAGTGGTGTTTCTTGGAGATCATAGGAGCATGTGTGGATCACCTCTAGAGGTATTATATCCTTGGATCCTCATAGCACAATAAAAGTAATTTTAAAGGGTCTTTTTAGATAATCAACATTCACCAACGAAGAAATTTCCTAATCCCCAGTATTTATTTATTTAAATATTAAATAAATTAATTATAAATTTTGCATGTAAGATCCTCGCTCTTGGTTTCAGACAATGATTATTAAAATAAATTTTAATATATCACCCACCTATGCATATTTTTGCTGCACTTGGAACCATCAAACATTATCAAAGCGGTTTCATTTGAATTTATAATTATTTATTTGATTATTTATCTATGCACAATTGTGGTTATATTTTCATTTAAAGTTATTAGTTCTTTAATCTGATTTTAATTAACATGTTATCGGCATATTAATCATGTTCATTTAGTGTTTAATTTTCATAAAGGTTTAAGAAAAAATGAAGAATAACTAGAGATGTCATTAGGAAGTGTCAAATCTTTGGTCGGTAAAACTGGGTTACACGACGTGCAGCCAGAGCACACATCTTATACCCATGTGAATTATATCTAGATGCATCTAGAAATTAATTACACGTGATTATTTTATTTCATACTACATGTTGACTGGGTCAACCTGGCACATGGAAAGCAGATACAGGGTGTGTAACTAGCATGTACACACTATGTAGTTCAGCTGAGTTAACATACTAAAACCCCAAGTGTGTCACTTGGATATACATAAATCAAGGTATATGGCATGTAATTTTATGTACACACCGTGTAGTCTCCCATTAATAGAAAAAATTAAAATTAAATTAAATTTTAAGATTTCAACATTAAAATCTTATTTTATTGATTGGCACATTGTTTTGTGTTTAACAGTTTAATAATGGTTTTAAAGAATTTTAAATACTCAGTTAATTTATTATAATTAATATTTAATTATTGGTTCTGACATTTATTTTTTATGAATTCCATTAATGATGAGTATCTTAAAATAATATTATATGATCATTAAAGATGAAAGGGAATTAATAAATTTATTTATTTATTAATTAATGCAAGCATGTTTATCTTAAACAATAAAATAATGAATAAATAAATGAATTCTAGTCATTTACTTTTGTGTATTAATTACATATATGACCATTCATGATCTTGAACAAGACTCGTGTATGTTTTGAATGTTTTAATTTAATTTATTTCATGACTTTTCAATTATTTAATATTAAATTAAATGATAGCCTGTGAGTCATCCCTCTCTCCATTATTATATAGGACCTGCATGTCCAATGATATTTATGTAATCACATTTAATAAATCCTTTGGTTCCCCTCACCTGCATCTGAGAAATAAATATTTGTAACTAATGGAGCATCTCAAGGCATGTGGAGGTAGTTAAAGATAGAACTATAATGATACCAACCTAGATGATACATAGGTGGACAGCTGGAATGTTGTAACTCATGCCAAGATCGGAAATATGAGTTATTTCCCCTAGGTCAAAGATTGATTTAATGTCTGCTCATTAAATCAACCATTAGATAAAGCTCATGAATGGTTCATTTATTTATTTATTTATTTCTGTATATTAAATTTTTTATTTTATAGATGCAATCCCATGATCACATAAGTAAATGGATTAATGTGAAAAGATGGAAATTTAATAAATGAATTATTCATAAATGTTTTATCCAACATGGTTAATTAATTAAGTAACATCCACTTAATATTAAAAAGACATGTAAAGGATAAAACAAGATAAAATTTATGCATAATAAATTAAAATCCATCAATTAAATATTAAGTTAGACTAAACCTTCTATTACTTGATTGATAATGAAAACATAGAACTAAGTGCAGTACATGGCCAAAGTCTAGACACTTAATTTTATCAGAGAGTTCTCATGAGAGTTTGAGGTTGACTTAACTGAAATTATATTGATTTTAACGGTCAAAGTCTATTCAATATAAATTTATAGGTAAGTGTTGAGAAAATCCAAGTCGGGATTTCAGGATAGGATAATCCACTCAACGGATCAAGGAGCTACATGTCCATAGTTGGAAATACCGCATACCTAATTACTTTATTATGGTTTTCATGGCCAAAGTCTGGATCATTAAGAAAAGTAATGTGGGGTCCTTTCCACTAGAATGTTAAATCAAATAGACATTCCTAGTTCAATGGTGAGGGATATTGAAACTTAATAAAATAGTGGGAGATTTAATAAATAAATAAATAAAACATTTAATTTATTATATATCACTTATTTTGTAATCAATAAGAGTACTAATAATTTTCTATTTTTAATTGTATAATAAAATGACGAGTTCATCATCCACACTATCCCTATGATCAATATTGGATAAATATAACCTCTTAACTGGTAGTAACTTCCAGTAGTGAATTAGACACCTTCGAGTTGTGTTATGCCATGAATGGAAATCTTGTGTGCTAGAATCCTCAATGCATAATATTCCTACTAAAGAGGCGATTGATAAAGAGTTCCTTATCTATGAAAAACATTTGAGTGATGTGGTCTATATCCAATTTTTTTATGCTTTCATCAATGTTTAGTGAACTAATGAAGTCTCATAAAAACATGGATGTGTATAGCATTCTTGGGCACCTCCATGGTCTTTATCAGAAGGGATCTAGATAGGAACGGTTTGAGATTACCAAGGTGATATTTCAGAGTAACCTTAGAGAGGGTTCCCCTTCTGGGCCCCATGTAGTCAATCTTATTAGCTACATTGATCACTTAGAGGTTCTATGGTTTAAACTCCCTGAAGAAATGGGCACTGACCTCATTCTGGAATCACTCCCCTAGATCTTCTCCAAATTTGTTGATAATTTTAATATGAATAATAATGAGAAGTATTTTCTAGATCTTCTTACTCTTCTTTGACAAGTAGATAGGATACAAAGCATGAAAACCCTTATATCCTTATAGTGAACAAATGGAAAGGGCAAGAAAAGATATTTAAACCCAAAGCTTCTTCACAACCTTCCAAGGAGAGGAAGATTAAGGGGAAAGAAAGGGGATGGGATGCTGTCTATTTTTAATGTGTCAAGAAGGTCCATTGGAAGAAAAAATGCACCCAACCAAAGAAATAAGTGGAATATTTATGTGTATTTGTTATCAAGTATAATTTATCTATTTCTTAAAATTGGGTATTAGATATAGATTGTGGTTCTCGCATATGTATTCAAATAGAAGAACCAAGTAGATTCAGAAAGATTGACCAAAGATAGGTATATCCTCGAGCAACTAACAGATATAAATTTTTTGTTATAGATACCAGGGACTACACATCATGTTTTCGACCATAATGATCTTGTTTTTAAAGGGTTGTTATTATGTTTATTCAGCTACAAAAAACATTATTTCTGTATCCAAAATTGATATAGGTGGATTTATTTTCAAATTTGGGAATAAATGTTTCTTCTTTTATATATATATCATTTGTTATGGTAAGGAACATTTAAATAACAGTCTTTATGTGTTAGATTATATGAACCAAATAATGGAAATCGATAACAAAGATACTTCACATGACTCATACCACACCCAAATTTGGAATCATCATCTAGGTCATGTAAATGAAAAGTGATTGACTAAATGCTCCTACTCACCTGTTGTATGCTGACGATATCATTCTCTTTCTTCAAGGTGATAATAGAAATATCTGCACACTTAAAAATGACCTTACACACTATGAGGAAATATTTGGTCAAATGATTAGCTGAAACAAATCTTCTATTTACTTTGGAAGGAATTTCCCCTCAAATAGAAAATGTAGTATTATAAATGACTTAGGTATAAAAGAGGGCTCTCAATGTAAGGACCTGACCCCAGTTGCCCGGAGCCGGTGCCTTATTTGATTTCATTGGCATACAAATAAGGAATAAGCATCCCAAAGGACCAAGTAGTTTAGTATTATTGGAAAAAAGATACATAAATAATTTCAACTTTACAACAAAAAAGTAAATACAACACAAATTTATTTCATTAGAAACATCCATGCCTCCTAGATTATGTTTTCAAGTCATTCATAATTTACTTCTTCATATCCTGAGAAAAAATGAAAGATAAGAAAGGGGTGATCTCAAATGCTCAGTAAGAGTAAGAAATACAGCAGAACATAGCATAAACATAATACATGGTGCATAATTGAAAACACATGCCTTTAATAATAAACTTGAACACATTATGGCAGGAATATGAGATGAGAAAATAATGCCATAATAAAACATAATAATGGGTATTCTACTAGTTAAATAACCACATGAACTTTCAATTACTAGCTTCATAATGAGGGAACTACATATGTCAGACATTCTGAAACATTTTGTCATGTCCTCGGCCAAGACGTCTAATGATTAAGGCCTCGGCCAAAATCCATATCACATTGGGAAAGGCCTTGGCCAATTCCATGTCTATTTGTCTCATGAGACCTACCGATGCATCGAGGGGCTATAGCGGGCCCCACCCATCACATAATAAGTCCAATGAATTCCTCATATGAGCGGGGATAAACTTAAACAACATGTACATTCATATTGAAACTATCATATGAAATGTAACTATATTTCCCCAATCATTAAACATAAAACACTAACCATTCCGAGTAATATAGTGAATAGTTTTAGGATAGATCATCCACAATAGAGTTAGTCATAAACCATTAAATAAAATATGGTATACGACTTCATAAATTATTAAACCCAATAATACCATGGAATCAACAAGAGTGTTTAATTAGACGAAAACACTCTTATAAAATCATTAAGCATTTCTGGAGATAAATACTCTTTTATTTTGAAAGAAAGAGTTCTTTTGGAAAAATATTTGTATAAAACTATAAGTGAAGTAAGATAGTATTTTCATAATAAAATGAGTTATTTTATAAATATAATGGTTTCCAAAAACATATTATATAGTTCCCTTGAAAATAGGTAAGAATTTGAAAAATTCCCTTGAATTGGGCTAGTATTTTTGAAACAATTTTGAAAGTTCCTTTTAAAATGTGTAACTATCCATAAAATAAGGAAGGATTATGGTTTTTAAACATATATATGATACTCACACAGAATATATGATGAGTAAATAACAATAAATAAGAATTTCATTGAGGTAATTAGACAATGAAAGTATCCCGAATGAAAATGGAAGTTCGGGTGGAAAACCCTTACCTTAACTCCAAACGTGTTCCGCTCTTGAAATTAAGATCCTGGAATATGAAATTATAATTATTAATAACTTATTTAATAACCTATTATATATGTATTTAGTTTATCATGATTCTGTTTAGTTCATTTATACCCTTATTTCTAAGTTATTATATTGAATTTCGTTGTTCCGAGGTGTTTATTTTCTTTATTTTCATAATCGGTTCACTTGTTTTTAAATAATGTAGTTCATGTGGAATGGTTATAAATATCATGAATTGAAATTATATATTATTTATGAACATAAATAATTGATAATGTTCATTTCTATCATTTTTTTACATGGAATGAGGATGAATCATTTGATGACAACCACTTCAATTATTCGGTAGTATTTGGATTATTATGAACTATTTTTGTCATATAACTTAATTATATGTACATATTATAGTTATAGAATATTAATTAGGTTATAATAAATATATTATAGACTGGTTAAACCATAAATATGGTTTCATTACCAGTAATTAAGAATAAATTGAAGAATGAAACTTCGTCGTCTATGAAAGCTATAAATTGGAACCTCATGGACGTTGATTTCGTTTATAAAAATAAAAGAGAGGGAGTAAGAATATTTATGATAGTTCTTCCATACACATGATATAATTATAGTATAGAGATGATAATATAGTTATAATGATCATTTGGACAGAGGAGGTGAGGAGAGGATAGAAAAAGAAGATAAATTGAAATGAAACCAAATGAAAAAGAAGGGTGTTTTACCTCTTGAAATGACCTCCTTGAGAAACTCCTTAAGGGAAGGTGTTTTGGTATTTTATCAAGACCAAAAGATTATTGGATGTGGGGAGAGACTAGGGAAGGGTAATTGGGCAGAACTTTGAGGAGATTCAAGGCTTAGAGGAGTGAATAGAAGAGTGAGTGGTGAGGGGTTTTTATAGTGGAGGAGAAGAGTAAATTTTGAATATTTAATTCATTATTTTATTATGTCCCTCAAGACAACCAATAGTGTTGTTTCATGTGACCCCTAATAGTGATAAGTGCATGTGAGTTCGAACCAAGTGGTCTTTCATCACTTTTGATGTCATTAATAGTGTATTTGAGTGATAATTTGTATATACGGTATTTTATCGTATTTCACTATTCATCAAAAATTCTAGAATTTTAGAAAAATCCCAAAAATTTACCCTAAACATTTTTCGACGTGTAGAATTCAAAAATGAACTCAATTTTTTAAAATTAATTTTCTAAATATTATTAATTTAATTTTTAAATAAATTTATAGTTAATTCTAAAAATAACAATCTTAAAGTGCAATTAGTTTTATTTCTCATTGAAAAACTAATTAAGATCTCATTATCTTATTGCCTTAAGAAAATAAAATAATAATATTATTTACTATTAATAAGGGTCATATTAATATTCATGTAACTATTCATAAGGGTGTGTTAATATTCACCAAAAATCAAGTTTTTTCTATCAGACTCGAAATGACTTACTGAACACAACTCTAGATGGCCATTTTTCGAAATTCAAAACATAGAAGAGGCAAAGTTGTTTTTAATGTCTAGATTATAAAATTGTATTATATATCTATTTTCAAAACCCTGGGGTGTTACACTCAACCTTTTAAGTACATGGGTGTCCCCGTCTTTTGGGGAAGACCCAAATCCTGTCACTTCCTTGAAATTGCTAATCAAGTTACAAACCAACTTTCCTCTTGTAAAGGCAAATACCTCTCTATGGCAGGTAGAATCTGCCTTTTCAAATCTACTATTTTCTCTAAAATGGTTTATTCTATGATGGTTTACAATTGGACTTTTAGTATTATTAAAAAAATGAACACCTCAATCAAAAAATTTGTTTGGACTAGTAGCACTATGGAGAAAAAACTTGTCACAATACCCTAGTCTAAATGTTGTCAACCAATTGAGAAGGGAGGTATCGGCATAAAAAATATTAAACATTTTAATGAAGCTCTACAAGCTAGTCTCACTTGGAACTTATTCTATAATAACTCTGATTCTATTAACTTTATTAAAAATATATTTATTCAAAAACTTAAGAAAGGAAACTCTACCTTTCTTACCTCCTCTATATGGCCATCCATAAAGCATTCCTTTTCCACCATCATGAGTAACTCCAGGTGGGTGGTCTCCAGAAACTCCTCTATGAACTTCTGGTTAGATAACTGGGCTAGCACTCCTTTAATTTCCAGGGTTTCACTTGACCAATGACCTGGGGACACCAACCTCTCTATTAGAGATGTTCTTAATTCTCATAATGACCCTCTTCCTGATAAAATTATGAATGTCATTGACACCTACCCCTTCTAAAACACGGATGATTTTTTAATTTGGGAACCTTCACGCAATGTTATGCTTGATTCTAAAAACTTTTACAGCCATTTTTTTGTAACTCTGAAAGTAATTTTGGGTGGTTAAAACTTTTTGGAAAACCTTGGATAAAACCCTCAAGATTTACTCTTATCTAGCGAATTTCTCATAACAGACTTCCCACTGATGATCGTCTACAATTGTCTGGTTTTCAACTCTGTTCTAAATGTAGCCTCTACAATTAGCACAGAGAAGATGCCAATCATCTATTTCTTTCTTATGCCACTGCTTCTACTCTTTGTAATTATATTTTTGACATTTTTTATTCCATATGGTGGATGCATGACTCTATCAAAACTCAATTAAATAGATGTGCGGATATGAATAGTTCTCAACAAATTAAAAAAAAAATCTTGTTGTTGTCTCTGAGCTTCATCATGTGATCTTGTATGATAGAAATGTTATTATTCATAATAAATGCCCATCCAGTCTTAATGCAGGAAAAACTCAGATTCTCATTTCTATTCATGAAGTTGCTTCGATACAAAAGGTTCATTGCAACAACATGGTGCAAGAATTTAGCATCCTTTAACGTTTACGTATTTCTGGCAACTATTTCCAACCTCGCCATACTTTTGAAGTATTCTAGCATGCCCCTCTTCCAAGATGGATTAAGGTTAATGTGGATGATGCTTCTAAAGGCAATCTTAGTCCTATGGGTTGTGGTGCCATCTTCAGGAATCATACTGGTCAGATCGTTGGTTGCTTCTATGGTAGTTGTGGCATTTCTCCCTCTTTGGAATCTAAAATGATGGGTATGATTCATGTAGTCTATTTTTCCAAACAACATGGCCGGAACAACCTCTGGATTGAGAGTGATTCGACCACTCTTGTGAAAGCCATTTGGAATGGTGTGATACATATTGCATGGCCGATCACCACTCTTTGGATGGATTGCATCAGTGCTCATTACAACATCAACTACATCATCACTCATATTTATCGTGAAGCTAACATGGTTGTTGATGGTCATGCAAACAAGGGAGTCAATCAAGACATCACATGGCTTGATGAACTTCTTGTTGACTTACTTCCTTTTCATAATAAAGATTGTAATATGTTTCCATATTTTAGACTTTTGTAACTATTTTCCTTTATATTTATAGTACCTTGGTTTTCTATCCAGGCACCATCTTATAAAAAAATACATCAAGATAACCCCTATTTAGTGGGAAAGGTGAAAGGGCTACAGAGTTTCTTGAATTAGTTCATACCAATGTGTGTGGACCATTTCCTATTGAACTAAGGGGTGGATACTCATACTTCATAACTTTTACTGATGATTTTTGTAGATATGGATATGTATAACTAATGAGGTATAAATCAGAATATTTTGATAAATTCAAGGAATACAAGAATGAAGTTGAGAACTGGCTTGGTAAGAAGATTAAGAAACTTCACTCAAACCATGGTGGAGAGTATCTTAATCAAGACTTCATTGATTATTTATGAGATTTTGGGATTTTATCTCAACTCACTCATCCTTATAAACCTCAATGGAATTTTGTAAGCAAAAGGAAGAACTAAACCTTATTGGAAATGGTGATATAAATGATGAGTCATGTGAGTCTTTGATTATCCTTTTGGGGATACATGTTACAAGTAGTAGTATACATACTAAAATGAGTTCCAACTAAATAAAAAGATGGTATACCATACCAATTGTGTAATGGAAAGAAACCTGTGTTGTCTTACTTACATGTGTGGGGTTGCGAAGCATCTGTTAAGTCCTCTTCAGGTAATAAGATTTCACCCTGAGGCACAAAGTATATCTTTATAGGATATCCCAAAGAAAGAAAGTGATAATACCTGTACAATACTTTAAACAAAAAGGTTTTTGTTAATAGACGTCCCACATTTCTTGAGGAGGATCTTATCTCTAAAAGAGATAGTGTGAGTGAGATAGACTTTGATGAAGTCCAGACTCAATATACACAAGAATTTTCACAAGAAAAAATTCCACAAATCCTTGTGGAAGATGAAATTGTTCTAGATACCCAATTACTACATAAGAGTACTAGACAGGTTAGAGAAATTGAACGGTATAGTTTTCTAGTCACCGAGGATGGTGACTCATTATTAGTTGATAATAATGATCCTATAACCTATAAGGAATCAATAAGTGGAACAGATGTTTCCAAGTGGCAAGAATCCATGATTTTTGAAATGGATTCCATGTACCAAAATCAAGTCTATATTTTGGTAAAACCTCCAATAGATGTAAATCCCATTGGTTGAAATGGGTATTCAAGAAAAAACTGGACATGGAAGGAAAATTCAGTACCTATAAGACATGATTGGTTGCAAAAGGGTTTAAATAGTGTCAAGGAATTAACTACAATGAAACATTTTCACTATTTGAAATGCTAAAATCCATCAGGATTCTAATTTCCATTGTGGCTTTTCATGATTATTAGATTTGAAAAATGGATGTTAAAATAACCTTCCTTAACAAGAACCTTTAGGAAGATGTCTATATGACACAACCCGAAGGGTTTGTGACTCCAAAGGATGCCAAAAAAGTATAAAAATTTCAAAGATGCATTTATGGATTAAAACAAGCATTTAGGTCATGGAACATTCATTTTGATGAGTCCATAATATAATTTGGTTTCATAAAGAATGAATGTGATCCATGTGTTTATAAACAGTTTAGTGGGTGTGCAATCATTTTCTTAATAGTATATATTGATGACATATTACTAATTGGAAATGAAATACTAGTCTTACAATCTATTAAGGTGTGGTTGAATAAATTCTTCTCTATGAAGGACTTGGGAGAGGAATTGTATGTTATTGGGATCAAGATCTATCATGATAGATTCAAGAGGTTTCTCGACCTAAGTCAAAGTATATACATTGACAAGATACTGAAGATATTCAATATAGAAAAATCTAAGAGGGGATTGTTTCCAACATCACGTGACATTCATATTTCTAGGAAAATGTGTCCTCAGACACATAAGGAATGAAAATGATTCCATACGCATCAGTAATTAGGTCAGTCATGTATGTTATGATATGTACTATGCTACATGCCACCAATACATTAAGTGTGGTAGGAAGATATCAAGATGATCTTGGTGACTTCCATTGGATGGCATTCAATACTATCCTTAAGTATCTAAGGCATACTACAAATATGTTCTTGGTTTATGGAAGAGATGAGGAACTATTCATCAAAGGATATGTAGGTTCTAGTTTCCAAACTAATCAAGATGACATGAAGTCTCAAACAGGATACATCTTCACTTTGAATGGAGGTGTTGTGAGCTAGAAGATCTCAAAGTAGGCTATGGTTACATATTCTACAGTAGAATATAAGTATATTGTGACTTCTAAAGAAGATAAAGAAGTGGTATGGATGCGCAACTATATCCAAGATCTTGATGTGGTATCCAAAAGTAATGATCATGTCACACTCTATTATGATAATACTGTAGTGGTGGATCTTGCAAAAGAGCCAAGGTCACATCAACAGATGAAGCACATAATTCAAAAGTATTATATATTGAGGGATTTTTTTCAAAGAGGTGAAGTAGTAGTGAGAAGTATTTCCATGGAAGAAAGCATGGAAGACCCCTTGACTAAATCATTGACTCAGCAAAAACATGAATATCATGTGAGGTCTATCAGACTGAAGATCGTAGGCAGTTGGCTCTAGTCCAAGTCTGAGTTTGTTAAAGTTTGCGTCCTAGGACCAACTATTTTTACTTAGATTACATGTATATTAAATGTATTGAATATTAGTAAAACTTCTTATTGCATATTATATGTTGTTCTGCATGACTCTAATATAATAATGTCCTAAAGTATACATCGCATTGATAAGGTCATAGAAGTTCCTACTATGATGAAAACCTTTATGTGCCATGATGATATTCTCAAATAATGTTTTGCGGTTGGATAACATACTATTATGGGACACATGGTACATAGACTGTTAGGTGCGAGTACTTATAATAAGATGAGGCTTCTTCTCATGAAGTTCGCACTTGGTAATCTCTAATATGGGAGATTATGAGAATAGACCCACCAGTAGAAATTACGCATGTTTTGATGTCATATGATATTACTATCTATGAGAATGTATAATGGTCCTTATACTTTAATATTATTATTAATGCATGTTATAACTTGCGTACTTAGATGTATTTTGTAAACCATGATGATAACAGTTCATAGAGAAGTTGGATATGTTGGGTGCACCACGAGTGACATGTCATTAATTAATAAGTCAAGGAAGGATTTGTCTCTCCCATATTTATAGAAGATGATATATCGACCCTTTTATTGGAATATAACCATGGTATTAGATTTCATAGGCATGGTGTAACAACGTGTTTATTTTAGATAGTCAAAGAAAGACATATCGAGAAAGTAGGTTGGTGGCATGGATGTGCAGCATGCTTAATGATATATTGTGACAAAGGGATTATATTATACAGTGAGAGTTCATATGTGGTTGTCAACATCACAACATTAAGTTTTTTTCTTGGGTTTTTTGATACATTGTTATATGATAATCTTGAACTTTAGGCAAGCCTGCCTAATGCCAACAAGAAAGAATCCTAGAGGGTCACACACTAAGTGTTTCTGTTGATCTCAATTAAATTATATTTTAGTTTAATTAATGGAATAAATATTATTCTCAAGTCCGATGAATAATTTTATTCAAGTTATATTGATCATATAAATTAAATAAATATTTATTCATTAGCTTGTGAATAAAATAGTTATTTTATTTATTGAATATTTTAATAAATATTTATTTAATAAATTGTGAATAAATATTTATTTATGAATAAAATATTTACTAATTTGTTTAATAAATTTTATAGGAGTTTGAATGGATCAAGATCTAATCTAGTGACAAATATTAATTAAAAAGACCATTATATAATATTTTTTATTGTGAAAGTTGGCACACTCCATAAAATAATAATTATATAAATATTATTATATAGCATGGGACTTATTAAAGGTAATAAATGTTATTTAATGGCTAGTATGCAATTAAATAATATTTTAACTTGAATCCCAACTCTATAAATAGGCGGCTATGTCTATTGTGTAAAGCATCAAAAATTTATAATAGAGAATTATTGCACACAAAAAATTCTCTCTCAACTCCTCCTTCTCTATCCCTCTTGAGAACAAGAAGTAAAAGAGACATTTCTTCAAGACTAAAGAATGAGCAATCAAGAACAAACAATGTAAGGCATTAGACTCACTACACTAGCACCTGTAGATTGAGTGGTGATTTTAAGAGATCATAGGAGCACATGTGGATCACTACTAGAAGTATTCTATCATTGGATCCTCACAGCACAAAAAAGGTGATCTGAAAGGGTCTTTTCAGACAATCAATATTCACCAACGTAGAAAGTTCCTAATCCCAGGTATTTATTTATTCAAATATTAAATAAATTAATTATAAATTTGACATGAAATGTCTTCACTCTTGGTTTACAACAATGATTGTTAAAATAAATTTTAATATATCTCCCACCTTCACATGTTTATGTTATGCTTGCAACCATCATATAGTTGTCCTTACATTGAGAGGGCCTTCGCATAGTTAGTGTTGGAGAATGGGAAAGGCATGCATGTTGGAAACTATGGGTTATTCCAAGTGTGTGATAACCTCCTCACTCTCATGTATGATTTTATCATCGGATTCCTAGACATCATCTAGAGGGCTGAGTGGTGGTTACTTTCTAGTCCTGATTAGAAATATTAGAACCTCGTAGATAAAGGATAGGCTAGGTGGTATTTTCCACTAGTGAGGATAGTTTAGAGCATTATTGAATATAGAGTTGCACCATACACCAGTAGGTGGGTCCGAAATGAGTGCGTCCAGGGATTTCTTCTAGGGATGTTTAGGAAATTCCCATGATTACATATCTTAATGTTCTTATTTTATTTTTTAGCTCTTTGGTTTCTTGTTTTATTAGTATATGTTTACTTTCACTCATGTTTTTCCTTTATTTCTTAAATTATTATATATACCCTACTTCTTACACTTAGATTATACTTTTCCTTTATTTAATATTTGGAATGTATTTCCACTTTCCTTCTTGGTTTTTAAAATTGGTTTTCAAAAAGGAAAAGATAAGTTTGTCTCTTTAAATGATAAAACCCTATTTTCTTAAATGTATTTCAAATTAGTATATATGGACTATTTTGAGAAAGGAAATGTATAGATTCTATGGCTCTAACCTACTGAGTTATTTTATGATCACACCCAACTTATGCCACTCAGTGTTGGTAGACCTGAGCTATTTTGCAGGTTCAAATTTTTTTAGGCTCTCCTATGGAGTGGGCTGGTCTTATGGATGGTGGTGACCAAGAGGTCACATGGAGATCATGTTGGGTCTCAGTTTAGTTTCATTCTTATTTTTTTCTTTATGCTTTATTCCATTGCTGATGTGTCTATATCCTCTTCTATATTTATCTCATTTAGTGATTTATAGATTCTCTTACTTGTGTTACACACTCTGTTTTGTTTATTCATATATATTTATTATGGGATAAATTGTTCCCAAGTGAATGATATTTTATTCCTAGCACTTGTTTCTAGCCTGAGAGGATCAGGAACACCTCTATGGACTTATCATGGGCTGGCTCAAGTGACAGGTTTGGGGTTCACCTGAGTTGGTTCGTGACATTAAAAATACCCTAAGATTTTAGTTTATATTTTCTTTTGAAAGAACAATATTTTCAATAGTGTAAACCACACCCAACTACAAGCTTAAATGAACCATGAAATAATATTATTTAAATATGAGTGTTATAACCTGGTTGTTAGGTTGGCTAGTATGAGTAAGAATAACCACATTATGAAGTATATGTAAAATAATTTTTCCTTAATACAAATAATGAATTATATAATTAAAGTTAACATTAATCTAATTGTTGTTTTAGGCAAAGAATAATAATAAATTCATTTTATGCTTTAAAATTACTTTTCTTATAAATTAGAATTAAATTATAATAATTTTAGAAATTTTATTCTATAAAATGAACATAATTTTTGAAATAATCATTCCATAAGAGTCTTCGGATGAATTTTTGAGATTTTTATTAAAAGATTGATTTTTGATTGAATAATGTCAATTTTTCCAAAATGGTCATTTCTTTTCTTTAAATCAAGAAATTTAAAAAACTTTTGTTTTTTTATATTTGGTTTTAAATTAAAATATTATCCCTTTGATTAAACATAATCAAATTAATTATGTAGGAATCAACATTATATTTTATTTTGGTATAAGTTAATTTTTATTCTTAAAATGTATTTTTCTAGAAATTGTTTTCGATCTATTTTGCATACGTATATTAAAATAATTTATACTAATTCTAGGAATTGAATATTAAAAAATTTATTTCATATTTAATATTATGATTTTCAAATTTGGTAAATATTTAAATTCTATTTTTATTCTTAATGAATAGTAACCATGGTAAAAGTTTATCACCATGGTAATGGGTAAAACATATTAATTAAGATTAAAACTATGGAATTAGGTCTAAAAATAAAACAAAAACTTGAATTTATTTCATTTTATGATATTAATTTGACTATAACCATCCTAAATTTAAAAATGTGTCATTTTTGTTCTATTTACCTTGGATTATGACTTTCATATTATTTTAAGTTAAGACAAATTACAAAATGTCACTATCTTTCTTTTAATATCTCTAATATATTTTTATAGAGATAAAAAGAATATATTAATGTTTATAAATAATTTTTATTAATAATAATAATAAATATATAAGATAGTAATTTATTTTTAACTTTTAGAGATGGTATAATTGCCTTGAATGCTTATGAAAGGCTGAAACTACGTTTATCCAAGAAATAGAAAAAACAAATAAATTATTTTAAAAACATTAAAGAAATATATTTTGAATGAATTGTGGTTGGCCATGAATTTATTAGATAATTATAATGCATAAGTGATGGTGAAAGATTTTTTATTCTAATTACATTATTATGTTAATGCCTTTGAAGTCAAGATATGTGTATAGTCCCGAAAATGACCTTAAATGGTAATTAAAGTTCAAAAATTATTTTTAAATAATTATAAAATTATAAAAAAATATTATCTTAACTAAAATTTATGGGAAATTTTAGATAATATCATTCATGATTCATGTGTGTGAAACTTTTATTTTTTTAAATGAATTTTTTTTCTCTTAAAGAGTGAAAAAAAATTACAACAATTAACGTTAAACAAGGTTAAAAGTGGGTTTAAACCAAACAAAAATATTTAAAATGACACATAAACTTGTATAAAATTAGTTTTTTGATTATATTAAGACCTTATCCTCGTTATATTATAAGAAAAGGTGGTTCAGAGCCATTTTACATGAATTGGACATATGTTATATATTAATATTTCATGTATTTACAAGATTTCAACCCACTTCGCTGATAAAAGGGAACCACATATCCTCTATTACTCACACTTCATGAGCCATTTAGTTCAGGTAACACCCATAGATTTTATGAAAAAAAAATTTCAAAAAAATTAATTTCTTCAATATCTTTTGTTACATGCAACATCAAGTTTTAGAAAACCGAAATATACAATTAATATTATTACTTAAACACGGTCGTTATAGCCTAGACATTAAACTTGGTGGTATGAATAGAAATAAACACATTTTTAAAATCGATTATAAAGTTTTTAAATAAATAAATTATATTTATAAATAAGTACTTAATTTTTGGTAAAGTCTTTATATGCTTCAAAAATACATTTTTCTCAAAAATGATTTTTTTCACTTTTTGTGACAAATAATAAAAGTAAATTTTTCTAATTTTAGAAAATTTATTTGAAAAATTTAACATCGTTTTTGGAATAAACATGATAAAATTATATTGGTGTTAATTTTTTAGACTTTTTTTATAAGTTTAATTTTTTAATGAATAGTGAAAAATACTGGTTTTTATTGAAAATTTCCTTTTAATTTAAATCATTTACAAAGTTATATTTTATTTTAAAATTGTTTAAAAATAAAATTAGTTAAATAATTTTATAATTAATCCAATTTATATCATTATAATCAATTTTATATTTAATTTTTATATTAAAACTTTTTTATACTTATGAAAATTTTCCCTTTAGAAAACCTCTTTTTCATCTTGTCTATGGGTTTTATTTTAAATTAAATTTTGCCACTTCTATGAATTAAATTTGATAAAATAGATTAAATATTTGTAATAATAAAATTTTATGTTATATAATAAGTTCAAATTATTTTTTTCTCATAAATAATAGTAAAAGGGGTAAAAAAGGTAATTGTTACAGTTAAGATTAAAATGGGGTTTTGCACATTACATACACATGTGTTAAAATTAATTTTCAACGCACATAGGATATTTATTTAATAAATTGGATTTAATATTTAGAATAATTGGGTATAAATTATCTAATAATTCTCACTTTATTTTTATTATTAAAGGATAAATTTCCTAAATAAATAAAAAAAACTAGTTATCGTGGTGAAAACTAAAATGGTAATAATGAGTAAACTTAGAGGCTAAGGGAATAAAATGTCTAAAATATCTGTATTTTTTTGGTGTAGGTGTATATCAAACATATCATCCCTAAACTCCATTATTTATTGATTTTTTAGTCACATGTCTTGATAGTGACTTCTCATTATTGAATAGTTTTGGGTATTAAAAAAAATACCACTCCTCCTCAATTATAAAAGGGGGCCTCCTCCCCTCACTTATTAACACCTCTTAAGCCATTTTTATCAACCAAAATTTTCCAAAATATCTCCCCAACATCTTTATCCACATTATATATCTTCTATCATTCCAAAAATACCAACCCTAAGGTCCTTAATAATAAATCCAAAGGATATTTTTCTAAGTGAAGGTAATTATCTTCACTAAGATCTTTCTTTTTACTTGTTCTCTTACCACACTCATTCATGTTTTAATAATTCCAATATAATAAAAATAGTATATAGAATATAATATTATTTTTTATGTTAATTTCATAACTTATATTCATCTCCTCTTCCATCAAATGGGAAACGAAATCGTCGATCGTGTGTATGGCGGACTACTGCCTCACGAATCGATGTAATTCATTTTCCATCATTGAATCTATGGGTGTGTATAATGATGGATTTAAAGTATATGTATGATATTTTTAACATAATTATACTAATTTAATTATAATATTACATATATCTTCTTGCTTTCTAATCCTTTGTAAAATGATAACATCGCTCGTGTGTACGTGTGGACTACCGCCTCCACGAAGCGATGTGATACGCTTTTCATTTTATTTTAACATGGATGGTAATAAGGATATATTTAATTAATATATTATATATATTGTTGGGTAAAAATCCCTAAAGGTATCATTGAAGCATTTTTTAGGTGATTGTGTTTGTTGACAAAGCAGGCCTCCATGTTGTGTTTGTTGACAAAGAAGACCATGATGTATGAGTGTGTTGACAAAGGGGGTTTACATGATGATTTTTCAGGTTAAAGGGATGATTTCAACAATATATTATTGATTGAAGAACCTCGACAAAGGAATGGATGATCTGGAGGCGGTACAAAAAGAGTATATACAAGGTGGCGTTGTTTTCCAGTGGTTGCCAAATTTTTGGGCCTGAAAATCAGAAAATGGAGAGATATGTTTTTGGAAAAGGGTGTGTCATGGAAGAAGGAAAGAGGTGTGTGGAAAATAAAGTGTGGCGTGAAAAATCAGCAGTATGCGTGAAATAATTGCGCAGTGCGTGAAATACGAAAGAGGGGCGCGAAATATTTGTGGGATGCACAAAATAGAGGGATGAAGTTTTTCACGCAAGAGGTGTTTCGTGGTCCGAAGCTCGAAAATTGGAAAAGTCATGAGGTGCGCGAAATATTGGAGCAGTGTGTAAAAAATGGTGTTGTGTGGAAGATTTGTTTTTCACGCTCGAAGAGTATTACGCGCTCGAGGAGGGTTTTTTGTGCGGGGTCGATTTTGCCTATAAATATGAAGTCACCCCCCTCATTCGAAAGGAGCTCAAGTCATAGAGAGTATCCGAGCTCTAGCGCGCGAAATTGGAGTGCACAAGAGAGTTGAGCGAAAGAAAAACTATTGCGCGAAAATTGAATTTCGTTCAAAAGCCGAGAATTACGTGCAAGGCAGTATAAAGGCTGTGCGTAAAAGCTATTGCACATAAAATCATTTGTTGCGTGTAAACGGGGTGTTGCGTGTAAAAGGGATGTTGTGAAAAAAAGTGAATTTTGCACAAAAGCAGAGAATTACATGCAAGGTGCAGTAAGGGATGTGCGTAAAAAATGGGGTTTCCCAGTACACCTGGTGCAAAGAGATATTCATCTGTGGGTGAAAGTTGGATGTCAACAGAGCATCTATCAACAGTTAAGGATGCAAATTTCATTAGAGATAATGAAGATACCTACAGGTTTATAAACTGTGAGTGGATCTTCTGAAGCAGCAGTGAGCACACTTCAGTTGAGAGATCAGTGAGCTTTAATATTGTGAGTGGTTGTAAACCAGGAAGAACAGTGAGTCCGCTTCAAACTTGTAAACAGCGGTGCACTTATAGTGGAATTGGTACATTGGAACATTGCCAATGTATGATCCTTGGACATATCCCAGTGAGGGTGAACCAAGTAAAAATCATTGTGTCCTGTGCATGCTTTAAGGTTTGTTCATACTCTGCATCGGGAAGTAGAGAGAAGAGGGTTTTTTCTAACAGAAAAACAAGATCAAAAGGGGTAGTCGTTTTAATCTGTCATACCCTGATTCACCCCCCCCCCCTCTCAGGGTATCTAGCCTAGTGGACCTAACAATTGGTATCAGAGGGAAAGGTTAATATTAGTGTTTCTCTCTCAAATAGAGGTCACTAATCATAAAGGGATTCTGATCTTCGACGAGAACAATTTCTAGCTTTGGAAGAATCGAATGCAACACTAATTCCGATCATTAGTAATGTATGTGTTCACAGCAGCAATGCATGGCATAATAGCTAATATTAATACTGGTGCTTTATCATAAGCTGAGCATAGAGAGTTGGATGCTGATGCCAAAGGAATTAATGCCTTAGGATGATCCCTATCCAATCCTATCTATATAAAGGTGATGTCATGAAAAACGTCACATGCCATGTGGGAAAAGCTATTGAATTTATATGAATGGGATACAAAGGTCAGAGAGGCAAAGCTGCAAGTGTTGTGGAACAAGTATGAAGATCTGAGAATGAACCCAAATGAGTATATTGATGCATTCTTCAACAGGGTAAATGTTGTAGTGGAAGACATGCGAGGTCTTGGAGAAGTTATTGAAGACATAAAGATCTGAAAGTTTTGGTTTTGGAAGATAAAGACCTGAAAGAGTTGACATTGGATAACCTGCACAACACCCTTGTTTCATATTAAATTAGAAATGATGATAACGATGCTGTGGAAAAGGGGAAATCCAAAGAGGTGGAATTCAAGGCCATGAAGAAGCTCACCATTGAAGACTCTCAGGAAGAAGAAGATACAGATGAGGTGATGTCATTCCTCTCCTCAAACCTTCAAAGAGGAAAAGGAAAGTTTAAAGGGAAGCTTCCACTTTCTTGTTTTCAATGTGGAAAGGTTGGATATATTGCGGCAAGGTGCCCCAAAAAGTTCCAAGAGGATGATGATGTTGATGAAATCGAAATTTCCAAGAAGAAGTCTCTAGCCTATGGGAAAGGCAAGAAACAGTTCAAGAGAAATTTCTTTAAGAAGAATAAATTTATTTCGAAAGAATATGACAATTTAGATGAGTCTGAAGTTGAGGAGGTTTAAGATATAGATAACTGCAGAGATCGTGGAGAAAATGCTATGGTGGCATTTTTCGGAAGCTCTCAGAATAATAACAAAACTGAATCTGATGAAGAAGAAGAATAAGTTGAGGTAAGAGTTATTATACAAGCTGATTTAGAGGCTGCTCTTGAGGAGATATATGTTTGGAGAGCCAAAACAAAGAAATCCAACAAAGTGGTTCGTGACGCTAAACTCTATATGCAGCAGCAAGAAGAAGAGAATTCTGAGTTGATGGAAGAAATTGAGAAACTCAAGTCATCAACACCAGAGGATTCAGAATCAGTTAGTGAGTATAAAATAAAAATTTAAGAACAGAAAAGGGAGATCGATAGCTTGAATAGCACAAGGAAAGATCAAATCAAGAGTATTAAAGAACTTGAAGGAGAAGTTGTCAGTTTGTGGAAAAAGGTTAAAGATTAAGAAAAACTCTTAACTCCTACTGGGTCATCAAGAGAGCAGATCACTCAGAAAGTCGAGAAGCTAAAAGTGTAGAATAGTGGTTTAGTAGAAAAGAAGCATCAAATAAGTTCAGATTCTAAGACCAGTGGGGGGCTTGATCGAAAACAAAAAGCTATGAAAATTGAGATCAGACCACAAGCACCCACTCCAAGATTGAAGTTTGATTTGGGCACAAGGAAGAATCAGAATATTCAGAGATCCCAAGGGGAAACGAGCAGTGTAGAAGTCACACAAAGAAATAAACCTCATATCAGGTGTTATTGTTGTGGAAAGATGGGACATTCATAGTATGTGTGTTCTATATCCAAGAGATATCGAAGGGCACAAGAACAAAGGTTGAAGCCAAATAGAGAATGGTTCTCCAGAACATATTTCAAAGGACACTATTTTTGGTGCGGAGGATTTGGGAACATGGATAGGTATTGTACTTCAACCATACAAAGGAATGTGCCAAAGCAGAATCGAAATGTTCTCAAGCAGCAGATCAATGAACCAATAGCTGAGTTGAAAATGAAAAATAGATTTGTAGCTTTGCAATATGAAGCTGGTCCATCATACTCTGAGAAAGATCAGAAGTCTCAATCCCTGTCAAGTGTGAAGGAAAAAATATGGACCAAGAAGAAAAATGATGAGAAGGTCATGGTGGCATAAATTTCCCTTAAATCATCAGATCGCTCTGGTGTGTGGATCCTTGACAGCGGTTGCACATCTCACATGACAGGTAATAAGGATCTTGTTACAGGTGTAAAATATGACAAAGAAGGAGTTGTCAAGTTTGGAAATGATGAAGGCCTGAAGATAATTGGCTCAGGAAAGGCCATGTTTGGGGGAAAAGATGAGATGTGCTGATGTCTTAGTAGTAGAAGGCATCAGTCACAATTTTCTCAACGTTAGTCAACTATGTGACTCAGGACATTCTATAAGGTTTACTAAGAAGGTGTGTATCATAAAGGGAAGAGATGGGGTAGTGGTTCTACAAGGAAAAAGGACAAAGGGAAATCTATACTTGTTAAGTGGAGAAGAAGATATATGATTTCTGTCCAGAGAGGAAGAAAAAAAGTTGTGGCATAAATGACTTGGTCATCTATGCCAACCATCCTTGAAAGATCTGGTAAAGTGTAATGAAGCAAGAGACCTCCCTAAGATATCATGTGATCTTACTCACACGTACGACGCATGCCAACAAGGGAAGATCATCAGAAAGACATATAAAGCAAAGGAAAATAAGTCAACAAGGGTGCTCAAATTAGTGCATGCTGATATATGAGGGCCTATCACACCAAGATAAATTGACGAAAAGAGGTACTATGTTCTTTTCATTGATGACTATAGCAGAATGGAATGGGTATTTGTTATTTCCCATAAACCCGATGTGTTCAGCTGCTTAAAACAGTACCGGAGGGAGAGATAAAGGATGCTTGGACAAAAAATTCTGAAGTTTCGTACTGATAATGGTACGGAATTCATAAACAGTCAGGTGGAAGACTATCTCAAGAAACACGGGATAAGGCATCAAGTTTCCTCAGTGAGAACTACACAACAGAATGTAGTGGTTGAAAGGAGAAATCGGATCATCAACAATATGTCCAAAATGATGCTCATAGAAAAAGACCTACTAGAGAAATTTTGGAAGGAAGCACTTTTGACATCGGTCTACATTTCTAACAAGGCTTTGTTGTGTCTGAAGGAAAGAAAGACTCTGTATGAGATTTGGTATGGAAAGAAGACAACAATGAAATACTTTCGAATATTTGGAAGTAAGTGATTCATCCTCAACAAGGAGAAAAATATAAAATTTGAGTCGCATGGAGATGAGGGTATATTCCTTGGCTATTCAAGAAAAAGAAAAGCATACAAATGTTTTAACAAAAGGCTGGGAAAAGTAGTTGAGAGAAACGATGTCACTATTATAGAGAATGAAGAGAGTATTCAACAGCACAGTGAACAATTTCCATATGAAAGCGATAAGGAGGAAAGTAATGCAGGAGAAGCAGAAGTGGTTGATGTTGATTCAGAAGAAGATACTAATGATGATCATGAAGAAGAAAAATCTGTATTTGCATAGATTCCAAGGAGTTGATCTAAAATTGATAGGAAAAATATCATTGGCGATCAATCAGGTTCAGTTCGGACAAGAAGAATGAAGTCACTACAGCAGATATCTTTCTTATCTCAGGTTGAGCCTAAATGCTTTGCTGATGCAGCTGAAGATGAAAACTGGATTCAGGCCATGAATGAAGAGCTAGATTAGATTGAGAAGAATCATACATGGGAGATTGTTTTGAGGTCTGCAGATAAAAATGTCATCGGGACTAAATGGGTCTATCACAACAAGATGAATTAAGATGGCACAGTGATTCAGAACAAAGCACGATTGGTGTGCAAAGGATACTCCCAAATAGAGGGAATAGATGTTGATGATACATTTGTACCGGTAGCAAGACTAGAGAAAATCAGATTATTTCTAGCCATTGTAGTGCAACGGAAGTTCAAAGTTTTCCAAATGGACGTCAAATCTGCATTTTTGAATGGGGTTATGGAGGAAGAGGTGTATATTGATCAGCTAGATGGTTTTATCATTCATGAGGATGAGAATAAGGTTTGTAGACTGAAGAAGGCATTGTATGGGCTGAAACAAGCACCAAGAGAATGGTACTCAAAGCTAGATCAGTACTTGAAGAAGCTTGGTTTCCAGCGTGGGGGAGTTGATTACAATCTCTATTTCAACAACAACAGTAATCAAAGGATGATGGTCTTAGTTTATGACGACAACATAATATTTTGTGGATCAGAGGAATCTTAGTGCAGACAGTTTTATAAATTCATGAAAAGTGAGTTTGAAATGTAAATGATTAGAGAGCTAACATTTTTCCTTGGTCTACAGGTGACATAAGGAAGGAATGGAACATTCATTTCTCAATCCAAATATTCCAAGGAGGTTTTGAAAAAATTTGGAATAGAAAATTCCAAGGAGATGAAGACTCTGGTTGCTACCCAGATGAAACTGTCCAAAGATGAGGATGGCAAGGCAGTTAATATCACAGAATACAGGCAAATCATTGGAAGTTTTCTATACTTGACTGCGACAAGTCCTAACATTGTATTCACCACATGCCAAGCAGCGAGATATCAGAGTAATCTCAAGGAAAGCCACATGCTTGAAGTGAAAATAATACTTCGGTATATCAAGGGCACAATGGATTTCGAATTGATATATAGTGATAAATCTCAGTCAGAGTTATTGGGATATACAGATGCAGATTGGGCTGGTTCAGCGGATGATAGGAAATCAACGTCAGGAGGTGCATTCTATCTTGGTGGCTTGTGTGTTTCTTGGCTAAGTAAGAAGTAAGATTTCATTTCATTGAGCACCGCAGAAGCTGAGTATATTTCCGCCACTCAAGCATGCACACAGTTATTGTGGATGAAACAGCAGCTTGATGATATGGGCGTTGAAGTGAAGTCTCCGATCGGAATCCAGTGCAATAACTCAAGTGCTATAAATCTCAGCAAAAATATCATCCATCACTCCAAGACAAAGCACATTGAGATAAAGTATCATTTTATCAAGTAGAAAGTTGAGCAGGGGATCATGAAGTTGGAGTATGTGCCTACAGAACTACAGGTTGCAGACATCCCGAAAAAGGCCTTACCCAAGGAAGCTTTTGAATGGCATCGACTGGCTCTGGGAGTTCAGTCAACTCCCCACACTTAAAAGAGTGTGGATGTGGAACCCCCCTCCCCATATCCCTGAGGTATGATGTGTTTTACCCTAATGTACTAATATGTGTTTTTACCCTATTACAGACTGTAAAGGAGTGCCCTTTGGGTTCATTGACAAAGGGGGAGAAATAGTGACTCTGCAAGGGGGAGAAACTGTGGCTAATAAAGGGAGAAAATTTCTTTGTTAAAGACACAGGGAGAAACTGACTGGTGGATCAGTGAGATAGGGGGATAAAAATGATATAGGGGGAGCATTTTAAATCTGACGATGCTAGAAGTGATCGATCAAAGAATAAATATCACGACAGCTGAAGATCGTGATAAAAGCATAAGAGTGGTGTTGGAATGGTGTCAGAAGGTTTCCAGCTATCACCAATTGGTTCTCAGAATGGTATCATCAATTGGTATCAGTAGGGTGTCACTGGTTGGTGTCATAAATGAAGTGATTCATTGATGAACTTTTCATTTACTCTTGTATCTCACACCGAGCATTGCTCATGTGGGATTAGAGTATGTTTCGAGTGAATCCTTGATCGCTATCAAAATCACAAAGAGGTGAATGGTGATATCAATTAGAAGAAGCATTAATGAAAAATCAAAGTGCAGAGAATTTTTATGAGAAGAGTTATCAACAAACCCAAAGGGGGAGATTGTTGGGAAAAAATCCCTAAAGGCATCATTGAAGCATTTTTGAGGTGATTGTGTTTGTTGACAAAGAAGGCCTCCATGTTGTGTTTATTGACAAAGAAGACCATGATGTATGAGTGTGTTGACAAAGGGGGTTTACATGGTGATTTTTTGGGTTCAAGGGATGCTTTCAACAATCAATGATTGATTGAAGAACCTCGACAAAGAAATGGACGATCTGGAGGTGGTACAAAAAGAGCAGATACAAGGTGGCGTAGTTTTCTAGTGGTTGCCAAATTTTTGGGCCTGAAAATCATAAAATGGAGAGATATGTTTTTGGCAAAGGGTGTGGCGTGGAAAAAGGAAAGTGGTGCACGAAAAATTAAGTGTGACGTGAAAAATCAGCGGGATGTGCGAAATAATTGCGCAATGCGCGAAATATGAAAGAGGGGTGCAAAATATTTGCAGGATGCACGAAATAGAGGGATGAAGTTTTTCGTGCAAGAGGTGTTTCGAGGTCTGAAGCTTGAAAATTGGAAAAGGCATGAGGTGCACAAAATATTGAAGCAGTGCGTGAAAAATGGTGTTGCGCGGAAAATTTGTTTTTTGCACTCGAAGAGTATTACGCGCTCAAGGAGGGTTTTTAGTGTGGGGTCAATTTTTCCTATAAATATGAAGTGATCCACCTCATTCGAAAGGAGCTCAAGGAATAGAGAGTATCCGAGCTCTGGTACATGAAATTGGAGTGCACAAGAGAGTTGCGTGAAAGGAAAACTGTTGCGTGAAAATTGAATTTCGTGCAAAAGCTGAGAATTACGCATAAGGAAGTATAGAGGCTACGTGTAAAGGTTATTGCATGTAAAATAATTTGTTGCACGTAAAAGGGGTGTTACACATAAAAGGGATGTTGTGCAAAAATTGAATTTCGCGTAAAAGCAGAGAATTATGCGCAAGGTGCAGTAAGGGCTGCGCGTAAAAATTGGGGTTGCCCAGTACACCCGGTGCAAAGAGAGATTCATCTGCGGGTGAAAGTTAGACATCAACAGAGCATCTATCAACAGTTAAGGATGCAGATTTCATTAGAGATAATGAAGATACCTACAGGTCTATAAATTGTGAGTGGATCTTCTGAAGTAGTAGTGAGCACACTTCAGGTGAGAGAGTAGTGAGCTTTAATACTATGAGTGGTTGTAAACCAGGAGGGACAGTGAGTCCGCTTCGAACTTGTAAACAGCAGTGCACTTATAGTGGAATTGTTACATCAGCAAATTTCTAGTGTATGCTCCTTGTACTTAGACCAGTGAGGGTGAACCAATTAAAAATCTTTGTTTCTTGTGCATGCTTTAAGGTTTTTTCATACTCTGCATCGGGAAGGAGATAGAAGAGGGTTTTTTATCCTAGTGGACTTAACATATATATAATATAAAAATTATACTATAAATTTTAATTAATATTTACATTTCTTTATTTCTATCCATTGAGAAAATGGAAACAGCGTTCATGTGTACGCACGACCTACCGTCTCCATAAATGGTGTAATTCATTTTCTATCTCTAACTTCTATAGATAACTATAAATACATATATAATGAATATATATTATATTTATATAATTTTAACATTATATATATTATTTAACCATGATCAAATTAAAATAATCAAAAATATCAAACCAAAACATACATGAAAAACGAAGCAGTTGTTACCCAAAACATGATTTTAACAGGGAGTTGTTAATAAATAGGTAATAAAAGGTCATACATAAATCATATATGGTATGATATATATGATTATGGTTATGTAATATATGTATAATAAACCTATATTTATTATATATAAGTTTATAACATGTACAAATAAATTCTAGACTTGAGGTAAGAGATTTTTATCTTAAATTGTATTTTTGGGACATATGTTATGTTATGCACCTATTTTATTTTATGATGTGTATAGACAGCCCCTTTAACATGATATATAATGAATTTATTTATTATAATGATATTAAAAGTTTCATTTAAATTTATTCTTTCATGTGTCTTATGATTCAAAAATTTCCAAAGTGTCTAAGGGATTTTTTTCTCACTTTTATTTTATTAGACACATGCCTTATACACCACTTGTTTCTTATGTGTGATGCATATATACTTCCCATGAATATATTTCATGATTATTATAATGAAAATTATGGGATATTAATATCTATCTAATTATCTTTATTTCATGGGGCTTATGATCTAAAATTTACCAAAATGGTAAAGGTTTTATGTTATAATCTCATTATTTATTAGGATTTTTTATAATTAAGTTTATGATGATGAAATATTATGATCTACCTCTTAGAAAATAAATTATTTTCTTATCAACTCATTATTTTTGGATAACACGTATTTCCATTTCATTTTCCTCTCTTTAAAAACTAAATATACAGTAATAATGTTTTTTAAGACTTTATTTCTCTCTTTGATTGAAAATCATTTTTCTTCCATGTCCAGGTTTTCTAAAAAAAATTAAAGGAATATTTTACTATGATTGATTAAATAAAATTTTACCCATGTTTAAATTTTTGAAAAATGTTTTAAAATTAATCTTATTTTTGTTTTATGAATGTGGTAGTTTTGAATTTTTACTAAAAATGTGAATGGAATATTTATTTTAACATGTACAGCATGAATGGAATTTTTCACCATCATAACCACTAAATTATTTGAAACTTCCATTACAAGTTTTCAAGGTTATTTTCAAATCAAATTTTTTCCTTGATATTTGAAAAAAAATTATATTTTAAATAAGTGATTTCAAAATTAAAATTATATTTTCCTCAAGAATGTTTCAATAATATTTTTATGTAATTTTTATTCTTCCGAAACAATAACCTTTGGTGTTTCTTATGTTTTACTAGTGATATGATCTAATAGTACCATCCTTATTATTTATTTGGATGGTTTATGTTTATGTTTATTATGGAAAGATTTTTATGAAACTTTTTCCTTTTCCATGGGTTATGTTATGATGAAAAGATGAAATGTTTATGAAACCCATTCCTTTTCCACAGGTTATGCTATGATGGAAATATGAAATATTTATGAAACCTGTTTATTTTCCATGGGTTATTCCATAATTAAATGTTTATGAAACCCATTTATTTTCATGGGTTATGATATGATGATTGTTTTATGATCTTGTGGCACACATATGTATGATTTCATTATGTGATGGGTGGGACCTATATCTCCCTCCAATGAATTGGATAAAGATTGATATCTCAAGATATAGATAGGACTAGAATGGGGAGTGAACCTGGTTTAGTAAGGTAATTTATCTGCTATGATAGTCTTATGAGTGAACCTTGACTACTATGATGGTTTTGGGAGTGAACCCATTCCACTACGATAGTTTTGGAAATGAGACTTGACTACTGAGGTAATGATTTTTTATGCTTATTTGTATGACACAAATATATATCTTATGCTAATGTTATGTTCTCATGGATCATTTTCTTTGAATCCTTTATGATTATTTTCTTATGAACTACATAACCTTATTCCATGACTTAATATTATGATCTTTGATATGTTGGATATGTTTTTAAAATATTAATATCATGTTCTCATACCCTTATTCTCATGTTATGCTTATGTGATCATTTATATCTCCCTTATTTTCCCTTACTGAGAATCTAAGGTTACCCTTTCTTATATTTCCTTTCCCTGGGTTATGAAGAAAGTTTTTTTGTATGATATTTCTAATAATAGTTCTAGTTATGAAGAAATTAGTTGTAGATAATTTAATTCACTTATTAATCATTTGTTTATGTATCCATGTTTCCAAAGACACTAAACCTTCATGATCCTCGTGTGTTTTTTTGTAAGATGAGATGAATATTCATCTATTAAGATGTAATGTCTATGTATGAGATGTTTGGGTCTTTACAGTTGGTATTAGAGGATAGGTTTAGTTAAATTTTGGGAACTAGGATGAGAAAAATTTTGTGAGAACCATAAGGATACATCAAAGTATAGGAAAATATCTTGGAATTTTGGTGAAGGATGGGGTGAGTGGTTTCCAAGAAATTACATCCCTATTTAGACATTGTAAGTGGATGTGGATCTATAATAGTTATACCTAGGGGTAATAACTCTGAAAAGGGTTCATTGGGATTTAACTCAATCATCACCTGGTTCACAATAACAAGCCTTAATACACACCTAGTTTGAAAGTCCTGGAGGATATGTTTTGAAAATTCACAATCTCTTTATAAACTATTACTAGGGATTTGAATAATGACCATGAATGGCCTAGGTTAAGCCTAAGTTGTCATATATTTAAAATAATGTTTCATAATTTAGACGTCTTATGAAGTATTTTTCAAGATTAATCACTCTAATTAATGGTTCTTGATGGTTATTCTAACTATATTGGTTTTAGAAAGGAATTTAAGATGGAACAATGAAGTTGGGTTGGTGATAAGTATGCTCAAATATTGAAGTATGTTATTTAATCATTAATTATATAAATTTCCTTATATAATGAAAAGTATCTAGGAATGTTAATTCCTATCCCTAATGATTAGATGTTGAATTATCATTGAAAACCCCAAATGGCATGATGATCACATCTTAAGTTCTTCTCTAGTTAAATTTTGCAAGAATATGCTTCCTAAAAATCTGTATATTCTCTCTCTAGTTGAATTTGATGTTATATTTGGCATGGATTGGATTTATCTATATAAATATCACATTAATTACTATGGAAGAGACGTCATGTTTGATATTCCAAACCAACCTATGATAATCTATTAGTGTGATGATAAATATAAACTTTTTATGGAGATCACATTCATTGTATGTGTCTTGATTTTTATTCAAAAGGGGTGTTTATCTCAAATGGTTGGGGAGAAACTAAACCTCTATGATATGCCTATTGTGAGGGATTTTGTTAATGTTTTTCTGAAATATTTTTCTAGTCTTCCACAAAATTTTGAAGTTGAGTTTTTTATAGAACCCATACCTAGTGCTACACCTACATCAAAGACTTCATATAGAATATCCCAAATTGAGTTGCATGAAATAAAGAAGCAACTCTATGATAATCTTAATAAGGTATTCATTCAAATGAGTGTATCACTGTGGGGTGCACCGGTTTTTTTGTTAAGAATAAAGATATATTGATGTGACTCTGCATTTATTATCAGGAAATGAATAAGATAAAAATCAATAAAAATTATCATCTACCTCATATTGATCATTTTTTTTTTGACCAAATGCATAGAGCTCAATAATTTTTTAAAGATTGAAATTCATTATGGATATCATAAAATGAGGTTTAATAAGGAGTATATACCCAAGACAACATTTCTTATAAGTTATGGGCACTGTGAATATATAGTGATTTCATTTGTTATTACTAATTCCCCTTCTATCTTCATGAATTTAATTAATAGAATCTTTAGAGATTACCTTGAATAGTTTGTGGTGGTATTTATAGAGGATATTTTTATTTATTTATAGAGCAAGGAAGATTATGAAGATCACTTAAGAATTATTATGAATACCCTAAGTAAGGATAAACTATATGAAAAATTTACTAAGTGTGACTTTTGGAAACAAAAAGTTTCATATTTTGGGTCATATAATCTCAAGTAAGGGTATATTGATGGATCCATCAAAGAAAAAGGTTATTGAGTGTTATCCTAGACCAGCCACTATGACCGATATCCAAAGTTTTATTGGTTTATCTAGATATTATCAATATCTTGTGGATAATTTCTCATGGATGAACAATCCACTCAGCAAGTTAACACGGAAGGGAGCCAAGTTCCTCTAGATGGATGAATGTGAGGAAAATTTCAAGGAACTGAAGAAAAGGTTAGTCAGATCACCTGTGATTACATTACCTTATAGTGGAGAAGGGTTTTTAATCTATAAGTATGTATTGAATAAAGTTTAGGTATGAGTTCTCATGAAGAATTATATGGTGATAGATTATGACTCACAACAATTGAGGGTTCATGATCAAAATTACCCAAACAATGATTTGGTGTTAGCTGTGGTAATTTTTTCATTAAAGATATGGAGGGATTATCTTTACAGAGAAATGTGTGATATATATATACTGATCATAAAATTTTAAAGTATACATTCACATATAAAGAGTTGAACATTAACCATAGAAGATGTTTGTACCTAATTAATGATTATGACTGCTCAATACATTACCACCCTGGGAAAGAAAATAATGTGGTCGATGTTTTGATTTGAAAGGGTCATGCTAACTTATCTACGATAAGGATCACAAAAGATCTAATATTTTTGTATTTTTATTGTATGGATCTAGAAATTGTGAAGTGAGGGGGAAATATTATCTTTCTAAAATAAGCGTTTAACCATCTATCCAAATGAAGATTAAAGAGGCGCAGAAGGAAGACGTAGAGTTTCATAAGAAGGTTTGAAATGTTCCTAAGTTTAAACTTGATTGTGATGTAATGGTAAGGTCCAATAATCATGTATGTGTTCCTTACATACCCATCTTGAATAATTATTTTTTAGAGTAATCTCATAGTTCTTCATTCTCTATTCATCCTGGAAGTAAAAAAGATGTATAGAGATCTAAAAGAGTATTTTTGGTGGGGTGGAATGGAGAAAGATATTTCATAGTTTTTATATTGATTCTTGGTATATCAGTAAGTTAAGGATAGGAGAAAAAAGTCTAAGGATATGTTACAACCATTACCTATAACATAATGGAAATGGGAAAACATAACCATATTTTTTTTCATCGGACTCCCCAAAACATCTAAATGGAGCCATTCTATATGGGTTGTAGTCAATCACCTTAAAAATTAATCACACTTAATTTCTATTAGAGATGATTTATCTATATATAATCTTTCCATAATATACCTTAAGGAAGTGGTATGGTCACATAGAGTACCATATTCTATTTTGTCTTATTAGGATCTAAGGTTTACCTCAAAGTTCTGGAAAAGTCACCAACAAGCTCTTTATATAGAATTTTGTTTCAACACTATTCCCGGATAGATAGTTAGTCTGAGAGAATAATTCAAACCTTATAGGATATACTTAGATCTTATTCTATGGATTTTAAATGTGGTTGGGATCAATACCTTCCTCTAGTCTAGGTTTCATACAATAATACCTTTCACTCAATCATTCATATGGATCCTTAAAAATACCTCTATATAAATAAGTATATAACTCAAACATGTTGGGATGAAGTTGGATAAATAAAGATATTGGGACATGAGATAACTAAGTAAATGGAATAGAAAGTTATATTCATTAAACAACACATCAAGTCTGCTTAGAGTCGATAGAAAAGTTATGATGACAATCGTCGATGTGGCCTAGAATTTGAAGTTGGGGAGAAGGTGATTCTATAACTTTATCCATGGAAAAAGGTTATTAGATTTGATAATAAAGGAAATATAAGACCTAGGTATATTTTCCCTTTTGATATTATTGATTGATTAGGGAATATTTCTTATCACTTGGCACTTCCACTGAACCTCTCTCGAGTCCGAGATGTGTCCCATGTATCTCTCCAAAGGAAGTACATGCTTGATCCTTCACATGTATCAAAATTATATGTAAAATAGATAGATAATGATATTTTCTATGAATAAAAATATATATATTTTTTGGATCATAGATATAAATTGGTATGAAACAAGACCACTCACCTGGACAAATTTTTTTGGTCAAACCACTAACTTGAGGAAGCTGCGTGGGAACATAAAGATATGATGAGGCAAATGTATCCTTAGTTGTTTGTATCAAAGTGATATAATTACAAGGTTGAAATTAATTTTATGTGGGGTAGAATCTAACACCACAAGATTTTATGAAAAAAAATCAAAGAAATTCAATTTCTTTGATAGCTTGCCTTACATGCAACATTGAGTTTTAGCGAACCTCAATATACTATTAATATTAGTATTTAAACATGACCATTATAGCCTAGTAATTAAATTTTTTTGGTATGAATAGTAATAAAACCATTTACAAAATTAAATATAAAGTTTTTATATAAATAAAATATATTTATAAATAAGTACTTAATTTTTGGTAAAGTCTTTATATGCTTCGAAAATACATTTTTCTCAAAGAAATATTTTTAGTGATTTTTGTGAACAAATAATAAAAGTAAAATTTTCCAATTTTATAAAATATATTTAAATAAAATAAAATAATTTTTGGAATAAAAATTTCAAAATTATCTTAGGGTGAATTTTTGGGACTTCTTTGAAAAGTTTAATTTTTTAATGAATAGTGAAAAATATTAGTTTTTATTAAAAAATTCCTTTTCGTTTAAATATTTTACAAAGTTATATTTTTGTTTTAATATTATTTAAAAGTAAAATTAGTTCAATTATGTTATAATTAATCCAATTTAGGTCATTATATTCAATTTAATATTTAATTTTTATATTAAAACTTTTTATACTTGTGAAAATTTTCTATTTGGAAAACTACATTTTCATTGCGTCTACGGGTTTTATTTTAAATTAAATTCTACCACTTATAGGAATGAAATTTGATAAAATGGATTCTATAATTTGAATAAAAACAATTTATATAATATAATAATTTGAAATTAATTTTTTTCATAAATAAAATTAAAAATAGTAAAAATAATAATTATTATGGTTATAGTTAAAACGGGGTTTTGTGAGTTATATATGCATGTGTAAAAATTAATTTTCAATGCACATAGGATCTTTATTTTATAAATTTTATTGAATATTTATAATTATTGGGTCCAAATTATCTAATAATGAAAATTTTATTTTTATTATTAAAGGATAAATTACCTAGGTAAATAAAAAGATACTAGTTAACATAGTGGAAACTAAAATGGAAAAAATGAGTAAACTTAGATGTTAAGGGAATAACATGTTTAAAACATGTGAATTTTTTTTGGTGAATTTTTTTTGGTGAATTTTTTTTCTCAAACATAACATCCCTCCAATCCATTATTTATCATTTTTTTCACATTTCTTGAGAGTGACTTTCCATTATTGAATAGTTTTGGGTATTTACAAAAATTCAACTCCTCTACAATTATAAAAGGAGACCTCCTATCCTCACTTATTCACACCTATTAAGCCATTTTGATCAACCAAACACGACCAAAATATCTCCCCAACATCCTTATACAAGTTTTAGAGTTTTTTTTTATTCCCCAAATACCAACCCCAGGGTCCTTAAATAAGAGATCTAGATGAGGTTTTTCTAAGTGAAGGCAATTACCTTCACCAAGCTCTTTCTTTTTACTTTTTCTCTTACTACCTTTATTTGTGTTTTAATAATTAAAATATAATAACACCAGTATATAAAATATAAATATATGTTTTTATGTTAATTTCATAACCTATATCCATCTCCTATTACATCAAATGGGAAAGTAAACTACTGATTGTGTGTATGACGGACTACCACCTCGCGAATCGATTTAATTAATTTTTCATCACCATCTCTCATGGGTGGATATAATGATTGATTTAAAGTATATATATGATATTTATGAAATAATTATACTTTTTTTAATTATAATATCACATATACCTTCTTACCTTCCAGTCCATTGGAAAACAATAACATCGCTCGTGTGTACATGTGGACTACTGCCTCTATAGAGCGATGTGATACGTTTTTCATTTTATTTTGACATGAATGGTAATAAGGAAATCTTTAATGAATATATATGATATATATGATATAAAAATAATATTTTAAATTTTAATTAATATTTATCTTTATTTCATTCTATATTTTGATAAAATATATACAACATTCATGCGTACATATGACCTACGGTCTCCATGAATGGTGTAGTTAATTTTCTATTTCTAACTTTTATATATTACTATAAATAAATATATAATAAATACATATTATATGTATATCATGTTTAAAATTCTGGATATTATCGAACCATGATCAAAGTAAAAGGACCAAAAATACAAAACTAAAACATACATGAAAAACTATGCAGTTATTACCCAAAACATGATTTTAACAAGGAATTATTAATAAACAAGTAATAAATGGTCATATATAAATAATATATGGTATTATATATATTATTATGTTTTTTTAATATATTTATAATAAACCTATATTTATTATACAATAGTTTTTACATGTGTAAAGAAAGTCGAGACTTGAGGTAAGGGATTTTTGTCTCAAATTTTCTTCTTTGGGACATATGTTATGTTATGAATTTATATTCTTTTATGAGGTGTATATATATCCTATTTTAAATTTTATATCATGAATTTATTTATTTTCATGATATTTAAAGTTTCATTTAAATTTATTCTTTCATGGGGCTTATGATTCAAAAGTTACCAAAGCATGTAAGGGATTTTCGTCTCACTTTTATTTTGTGGGATTCATGTATTATACACCACTTGTTTGTTTTGTGTGGTGTATATATACTACTCATGAGTGTATTTTATGATTCTTATAATAAAAATTATGGGATATAAATATCCATATAAGGGTATTTATTTCATGGGTCTTACGATTTAAAAGTTACAAAAGTGGTAAAGGTTTTATGTTACAATCTCATTGTTTATCAGGATTATTTTTTATTAAGTTTATAATGATGAAATATTATGATATAACTCTCAAAAAATACATGTATTTTCTTTTACTCTAGTTATTTCTATATAATACATGTTTTAATTTCATTTTACTCTCTTTAATAACTAAAGAGACCAAAATAATGGTTTTTTAAAAAATACTTTATTTTTATTTTCAGTAGAAATACCTTTTTCTTCCATGTTTAAGTTTTCTAAAAATGTTTTAAAGGAATTTTTTACTATGATTGTTTAAAGAAAATTTTACCCATGTTTTAATTTTTATAAAATGTTTTAAAATTAATCTTCTTGTTATTTTCTAAATGGGGTGGTTTTTACTTTTTATCGAAAATATAAAAGGGGTATTTGTTTAATGTGTATGTCATGAACGGGATTTTTCACCATCATAAACACTTGATTATTTGAAGGCTCCTTTAAAAATTTTCAAGTTTATTTTCAAAGGAAATGTTTTTATTAATATTTGGGAAAATTTTAGATTTTAAAGAAGTGATTTCAAAATGTAAAGGATATTTTCCTCGAGAATGTTTTAGTTTTATTTTTATAGAATTTCTATTCATCAATGATAATAACCTTTGGTTTTGTTTATGTTTTACTGGGGATGTGATCCAATGGTATCATTCTTACTATTTCTATAGATGGTTTATATTTATGTTTATGATGACATAATGTTTATGAAACCAGTTTCTTTTCTATGGGTTGTGTTATGATGCAAAGATGAAATATTTATGAAACTTGTTCCTTTTCCATGAGTTATGATATGATGAAAAGATAAAATGATTATAAATCCTGTTTCTTTTCTATGGGTTATGCCATGATGAAATGTTTATGAAATCCATTTATTTTCATGGGTTCTGATATGATGAATGTTTTATGATCTTATGAAACACAAATGTATGATTTCATTATATAATGGGTGGGACCTATATCTACCTCCAATGTATCAGGTAAAGATTGATATCTCATGAGATAAATAGGACTAGAATGGGGAGTTAACCTATTTTAGTATGGGACTTTGTCCACTATGATATCCCTGAGAGTGAACCTTGACTACTACGATGGTTTGGGGAGTTAACCCATTATTCTATGATAGTTTTGGAAATAATTCTTGACTACTAAGGAAACAATTTTCTATTATTATGTATATTACATAAATCTATGTCTTATGACAATGTTATGTTCTCATAGATCATTTTCTTTGATTACTTTATGATTCATGTCTTATTAACTGCATAGATTTATTCCATGACTCAATATTATGATATTTGATGTGCAATGTATGATTTTCAAATGTTAAGATTGTGTTATCATACCCTTATGCTCATGTTATGCTTATGTGATCATTGATATACCCCTTGTTTACCCTTAATGAGTATCTGAGCTCACCCTTTCTTATGTTTCCTTTCCCCGAGTTATGAAGAAAGGTTTTATGTATGATATGTATAAGAAGGGTTCTAGTTATAAAGAACTTATTGAGAGATTATGTAGTTCACTTATGAACTATTTGTTTATATATCCATGTTTCCAAAGACACTAAACCTTTACGACCTTTGTGTGTGTTTTTGTAAGATGAAATGAATATTTTTCTATTAAGTTGTAATATCTATGTATGAGAAGTTTGGGCCTTTACAGTTCAACCAATATATGCCCAGATAACATACTATCATCCTTCCCCACATCCTATATTTTTTCCCCTAATATTATACTAATAAGTCTTAAGGTGTGGGTCAAAGGATTATTTCCAAAGAAGAGATATAACTCTTAACTGAGTTATTTAATTTTATTTCTTATTCTAAGTCCTTAAATTATGTCCTAAACATGCTAATATAATAACATAAATATCATCCTTATACTTAAATTTTATTACATCAATGTAACAACCCTTATTCATCTCCTTTTCTATCTTATGGTGTTAAATTTTGTATGATTTGATGTTACAAATTAAAATGTTTAGTTTTTTATTTTTTATTTTCATTATTAATCTCTCATTTTCATGTTTTTTTCATTTTATTTCTTCTTTATTAAGATTTTTTTTTTGCGGTGTTATATCATGTTTTGTTTACATTTATATAAGGTTGGGTTACCCTTACATGAGGGATATGTTACCCTTACATGAAAAGTATTTTACCCTTATGTGGGTGTGCTTTTTCCCTTAAATGGATTTTTTTTATAGGGGTGGACCTTATATAAGTGGGTTTATACCCTTACGTAATCTTTATAATGCAGTAGTTACCTTTATGTGAGGGTTTTTATACCGTTATGTAGCCTCTAGACTCTGGAAGTTACCTTTACATGAGGTCAGAGTCACCTTTAAGTGGTATTGGGGTGTTTATAGTTACCTTTATGTGGGAATAGGTTACCCTTATGTAACTAGTGGTTTGGAGAAACTAACTTTATGCAATTCAGGGATTTCCCTTATATGGGTAGTTCACTGAATCAGGTTACCTTTACATAAGTTGGGGGTTACCCTAACACAAATCATACACTAAAAACCCTTACGCAGAGGTAGTCATTTAGTATTTTGTTGCAACGACTTCTTCCCGAATCTCTTAATCCATCCACATGTCTCGTGTTTATTCAAGTGTTTGTTTTAAGGGGTTTTAATTTTTTTAAATCCATCCTCATGTTGGACAAAGATAGAATCAAAATATTAGATAGATTTTTAAGTTGAGAGAAATCGAAGAAAAAGGTGATGATCTAGAGTGGGGGAGCTCGTTGGTGGCTCTGATTAGCGATGCCTTATATGGCTAGTTTTGGGAGAACTGTTCCAGTTAAGAGCTCAAGTTTTATCAAGTTCTTGTGGTGGATCAAAGAGCTATGATTATTCTTGGAGGTTTTTCTCTAAGGGTGAGTTTGACCTTGGTAAGGGGGTTCAGGTCTGGTTTCTCATGTTCCAGTTAATGTTTTACCTAGTTCTTTAATCAGTGCTTGTTTATTCCTATACATGTGAGAGTGGGTCATTCCTCTGGTGTGGTTTTTTTTATTATTCTTTATTATTCTATTGTAATCTACCATTAGTTTATTTTCTTATTAATAATAAAAATGGGTGTGTATGTTGTTATTTTCATGGAGTAAGACAAAGGGGTCTGAACTACATTATATCTTGTGTTCTTTCTCTTTCATGGATAATTTTAATTATCTTTCTTATTGTGTTATTATTTCATGCTACTATTCCCATCAGTATTTTCTTCTCTTTTGTGTATCTATTTTATTTTTTGAAGCATATTTTTTTACTTGTATCCTATTTTTTTGTGGGAAAGGTTGTGTGATATTGCCTCCTACATTGGGAGTCTAGTGTATCGCTTGTGCTACCCTCCCACCAACAAGTGGTATTAGAGCTAAGTTAATTGAGTCTAAATATGTATTCAACTATATTAGAGTTAGAGAAGTGTGATTGAGATATTGGTTTTAATTTTTGGATAGTGAAAATGTGTTCTCCTCTTGTCCATGATGGACTTGATGAATATTTTTTAGGATCTAGGAGGAAGATCACCATTTTCTCTACTATAGGATATAACTTGACCTCTTTTGAATATATTTACCCTAATATTTTATATAAATATCATTCCCTGCTATTTTTTACCCTAGGTGACAAGGTTTTGAGATAATTGGTCCATAAACCTCCTACCAATGCAATCTAGTTAAATCTTGAGCATCTTTACATGACTATATATCTTTTACGAAGGTTAAAAAATAAAATGCATCATTATAATTTCAAAATGGTCCTTGGAACCTCTATGAAAACTCATTTAGATAGTTTTAATAGGATATTCACTGATTTATCCAATATATATGTTGATATTACTGATGAGGACTAGACATGATTATTTTTAATTTCCTTGGATGATTCATGCAATTAGGATAGAGATTATATTATTTATGGTAGGGATTTCATTACTTTATAGGAAGTGAAATCAATTTTCTTTTCTATGAATATTAAAATTCATGGTTTGAAGGTAGAGGTAAGTGGGGTAAAGTCTTGGCATGGATTGCTCAGTTTTAAGGGTTAATTAAAAGGTAAAAGAAAATATAGAAAGGATGGTAGTCAGTTTCATAAGTTTAAGTTCTATCAGTATAGAAAAGACTTCCACATTAATTGATACTTCCCTGAGGATCCATCTAGGTATAATATGGCCCAAAAAAATGTGGTATACCCTAATTTTTATGGTGTTGATGTTATCTTAATCTATCTAGAATCCATTATTATGGAGTAGGTTTGGTTCTAGGTTTTCATTCCTATATGTTCCTAGGACTAGATCTACATGTGATTTATAGGGGGGGTGGTTGTAAGAAAGGATAAGGGTAGGGCTAGTTTTTTTTATATTGTTGGGCTTAGGTGGAGACTTGTATCCTATCATATTGCTTTGTTTTCTTGTTGTTTTTTGTTATTTTATTTCTACTCTAATTTATATTTATTTTACTTTTGAGATTTCTATACATAGTGTTGTTATTTTTTCATGTTTCTTTTTATTTGAGGAATTGGATATTGCTCTAGTTTCTTTAGATGTATTTTAGGCATAGGGGATCTAACCAAGACCTCTAACAGAATGTGTGTAGATTATTATAGGTATGTGACGAGGAATCTCAGGTAAGTGAAGGTATGAATTTTTTTTAATGTATTTTCTTAGATCATTTGTTCTTATGGTCATGTTTTAGTATTTTTTATTAGTAGATGTGTTGGAATAGGAAAACATGTTCCACTATGATAAATGCTAGGAATTTGTTTAGTTTGGGTTGATTGGGTTTGAGTTTAGGGTTTTTTTATTATTGAAAACTATTTGAACCAGCTGATAGGTTCGGTTAGTATAGGTTTGCAAGAACATTGGCCTTGTATTGTTTACATTTTATTTTTTAAGTTGTAGATTTGTTAAATTTTGTAAGATTTGATGTTATAAAATAAAATGTTTAGTTTTTGATTTGTTGTTTCCATGAATAATCTCCAGTTTGTATATTTTTTCCTTTTATTTTTTCTTCATTAAGCTTATAATTATTTTAGAAATGTTTGGGAATGTTTTATTTACCTTTATGTAAGGTTATGTTACCCTTACATGAGGGATGTTCTACCCTTACATGAAGTGTATGTTACCCTTACATAGGTGTGATTTTACCCTTATGTAGATTTGTTTTTTAAGGTTGAACCTTACATAATTGGGTGTATACCCTTACATGAGCTTTTGAATGTAGGATTTACCTTTATTTAGGGGTTTTTATACGCTTACATAACCTCAGTATTGTGGAAGTTACCTTTTGTGTTAGTGGAGAGGTTTTGGTTACCTTTATGTGGGAACAAGTTACCCTTACATAACTAGTGTTTTGGAGTGGATAACTTTATTTAAGTTGGGGGTTACCCTTATGTGGGTAGTTTTCTTGAATGAGTTACCTTTATGAAATATGGGGGTTACCCTTACACAGAGAATCCATTGAAGACCCTTATACAGAGGAAACCATTTAAGATTTTGTTATAATGACTTCTTCCCAAAGCTCTTAAGCCATCTATGTGTCCTATGGTAGTTCAATAGTTTGTTTTAAGGGGTTTTAATTGTTCTATCTCACTCCTCCTATTGGAAAAAGATAGAATTAAAATATTAGATAGAAGGTGAAGATGATATAAATGGAAGAGGAAGGTGATGATCTAAAGAGGGAGAGCTTATTGGTGGCTCTGATTGGTGATTCCATATGTGTATGGTTTCATGAGCACAATTTTGGTTGACAATTTGAGGTTTTTTGAGTACTTGTGGTGGATAAAACGACTATGAAAATTCTTTTAGGGTTTTCTCTACTAGTGATGTCGAACCTGGTAAGGGGATTCAGACCAAGATTTTCATGTTCCTATTAATTTTTTCCCTAGTTATTTCTTTGGTGCTTGTTTTGTTCATGTGAGCATGATAGTGGGTCATTCCTCAGGTGTAGTTTGTTGTTGTTATTATTATTTGATATTCTATTGTAATATGTAATTATTTTTTTATTAATAATAAGAAAAAGGGGTGTGGGTAGTGTTCTTGTCATGGAGTAGGAAAAATGGACCTAAAAACATTATATCTTGTGTTCTTTATCTTTCATGTGTCATTTTTATTATCTTTCTCATTGTGGTATTATTTCATGTTATCATTCCCATCAGTGTTTGCTTCTGTTTTGTGTATTTATTTTATTTTATGAAGAATATATTTTGCCTCAAATACCATTGTTGTTTTGTTTTGGGATGGGTTGTGTGATACTACCTCCTGCCTTATGAGTCTATGCACTTCCCTCCCACTAATATATGGTAATATAATGTTATAATTGAATCATATATAGTATGATAACTATGAATATTATTCTTTAATAGATTTATAATAAATATAAATTTATTATACATGAGGATAAAAGTGCATACGAAGCAAGTTGGACTTGAGGTAAGGGTAATTTCATCTCACTTCCACTTTAATGATACATGTTTTTCATTATGAACCTAATTTATTGTCCATGGTGTATATACTACCCATTTGTAACATTATATCATGAATACCTCTTTATTCTTGGTATTCAAAGTTTTTTATTCAAGTTTTCTCTTTTAAGGGGTTTTTATTCAAAAGTTACCAAAGTAGTAAGGTATTTATCTTATAGTCTCATTTTATTTTGAGATTGTTTATTTTCATATTTCCTTTAGGAAAATTATATGATCATAATCTCTTTACACTATCTATTTTATTATACTCTTGTTATGTTTGGTATTTTAATATAGATATTCTATTTCTTCCCTTTTTGGATCAATAATCATTAAATAAGTTACATGTAGCGGGCTTTCTTTTAAAATCTTATTTTAAAGTTTTCCTTCCAACTCTTTTTCTTTCATGTCAATGTTCTTTTAATTTTTTAAAGAATAATATTATTTATAATCCAGTGATTATTTGAAGTGATTTTCAACCATATTTGAATTTATTTATAATTATTTAAAATAAATATTTTTATCATTTTCCAAATGAGGTATTTTTTTAATTTTCACCAAAAGTGTAGAAGGAATTTTTGTTTTAACGTTACTGCATGAACAAAATTTCTTATCATCATAATTGTTATTTATTTTGAAACTTCCATTATAATTTTCCATGTTTATTTTCAAAGAAATATTTTTCTAAATATTCTATGAATTTTTATTTAAAATGTTATCAAAAGAAAAGGGTATTATTTTCTTAAATTAATGAAAATAATTTTGAAAGTGATTTATAACTTTGTTCTTGCACAAAGTTACAAGAAATTTATTTTAATTTTTTTTATTATATTTTCTTTTATATTTTAAAAAGTCTTGGTTTTACCAAAAAACATTTATTTCTAATGAATTGATGGTATTCTTTCATCCTTTACTGATTTAGGGTTTTGTGTTCATTAACTTTCTTATGATCACATTCCCTATCACTATCCATTATTTCATTGAAATTTATTTTCTCCTATATATCCATATTTTAAGTCTAATGGATTTATACCATATGATTTCCACTTTTTTTATATTTTCTTAACCATATACCTTTTTAATATACGGTGTTTATTTATGAAAGCTTATTAGGAAATTTATTTCATTGAATGGGGATATATTCGGTATTATTGATTCAATAGAGATAAATGTTGATTTATAAGGAATTTCAAGAATGAATTGTATTGATAATTCAATATATGAGTAATACATAAGATTCACACGTGATGAGTGGATCCTAGTTATAGATATCCCCTTAATGCATTTAAATATCTCATGAGTTAACATAGGTGGCCACATTAGTTGGGTAATTAGTGTATACCTACCCATTCAATGAAAGTGTTTTGGTCAAGGCCTTGGTGGTATGATTCATGATAGGACTTGATGGTAAGATCATGAATGTATATATTTATACATTTCATTTATTAAGAATTTAGTTTTCATTATCCATGTGATTTCCATGTTAATATTATCCATGGATGTACTTTGAACTCAAGTTGTTGATTGAATGACATGTGTTTTGATTATCCACCCTACCAAATTAATTATGCCTTATTTACTTATGATATCATCTATTGCATGTAACCCTTACTAAGAATTTAATCACTTCCTTTATTTTTTTCACTTTTCCCATAATATGAAGAAGGAATATTTGAATGATTTTTAAGGATGAAAGAAAGTATTTCATTCTTTTTTTTAATTTCTAATGTAGTATGGAAGTCATGTAAGTTTCCAGTCTTCCAAGACCACTAAACTGATCAATATTGGGTGGTGTGATCCATTTTATTTTGTACCAATATAATAATTATACACTGGCTCTAAGTTACTAAAGTTTGGGATGCTATAGTAAGTATTAGATCAAGTTATTAGTAACCTTGGGAGCTATATTTTAGAAAAAAAAAAGCTAACATGAGCATTATAATCCCTCCAAATATTTAAGAAATTTTACCTTCATTGGAATTTTTACTCCATGGATCAATATTCATGATAAATTTAAGCTGACTAAGTGACATTATTTAGGTGTGGAACCTAGATTAAGTAAGGGAATCGGCACCCATGGTCAATGTAGTGATTACCCCGTTGAGCATGCCAATGTAGCAGGTATTGAATTTGAGTAGATCTTAGACATATTAGGGAAACTAACACAGGTTGTGATTAATATTATTTCTCATATAGAGCAACCAAACATGAGATATTATAGAGTTAAAGATATTATGATTATGCCTAACCAACTATCTCTAGTTATGAAAAATAATTTGAACATAACAAAATTTCCTAAAAATAAAAGAAAAGTGGAGTTCCATAAATGTTTAGGTGATAAATACTATGAAAGGATAAATATTCAACATCCCACATCTCAAGAATGTTGGAATAAGCACTTGGGTATGGTATTTTGTCACAAGTGTAGAGAAAAGATCCATTATGCTCATAATTTCAAAGGCAAGAAATAATATATTAATGCCCAGTGCTTTAACTATAAGGAAATAGGGATTATGCGAACCAATGCCCCAAGAATTAAGGATGAACCTAATAATTTTGTTGTTGTATTTATTAATGATATCTTAAAATTATATAAGTATTATTAATATTGATAGAATAATTTGAGATTCATTATTAAGGAAAAGGTGTTATATAAGAAATTTAATAAGTGTGAATGTTAATTTCAAGAAATTTATTTTCATTGAAATATTGTCTCTATGAATGGAATAGTTTTTTGTCTTCCTAATACAAAAGGAAATTAAATAATATCCCTCATGGATGAATGTAACCTTTAAGGATTTTAATTTAGGGTAATTGTGTTTAATTTGAATAAAATATGGTTATAATGAAGTAGTATGGTATTTTGGTATAAGTATTAAGAAAAAACATCAAAGGATTATTTTAATAATATTTAGTTGTATGAAAAATTTAGAAAATGTGAATTTTGGAAACATATGTTGAATGGTATCAATCATAATGAAAAATTATTTTTATGAAAATGTGGTATTTTTGGAGATATTTATTGAAGAATGTGCATATGAACTTTAAGGTTATTATGTGATATGATAAGGTGATCCTTGGTGAAGTTTACTTCATTTTGTTGTAGTTTATTTGAGAAAAAAATATATTATGGAATATACATATTTGAGTGATAAAGGTTGTTTGGGGATAAAAATTGATATGATTTTGGAATAATAAGTTATTAAACCTTTTTGGTTTTTTTATTAAAATTTAATCAGTCATATTTTAGGAGTTTTAAATGATCTTTGTTTACTATTAAGATTTTGGAGATTAATTTTTATGAAGGTTTATTCACATTGGTTATTATTTTATCTTGTTCTAAACATTTTGGTTTTAGATAGGAAGAATAAATTTTCATAATTTTTTGGATCTTATAGTCAATAAAAATTTGGTTTTAGTTCTTTATTCATGAAAAAATCATCATGATGCTGCACATTGAAGGATGAAATCATGCTTATGGAGTGTGAGGAAATTAGTTAAGTAAATTTTATTATATTTTATATCTTAATGGTTAAAGAATTTCTCAAACTCAAGAAAACTGAAGATAAATTTATTGATTATTATGTGGGACGTATCACTAATCTACCAAGGTGTGTTTTTAGAAACTCATTTGTAAGTATGGGTCTTATATAGGTACATGTATAATAAGTTTCCTAATCATAACCTGGAAACTAAAGTTCATGATAATATCTATATCTGATTTTATTATTATGTTATGATATATTTAGTTAAGAAAATATGGATTAAAATTGAAATGACATAGGTTTTGTAAGTAGGTGATAATTTAGTACCCTGATATTTTAATTTATATTTTCTTTTTAAAGAACTATATGTTTGATAACATACACCACACGCAACCCTAAGCTTAAACAAACCATGAAATAATATTATTTAAATATAACTGTTATAACCTAGTCATTTGGTTGGCACATATGAATATAAATAAAATATATAATTGAATTGTTCCTTAATAAAAATAATGAATTCAATCAAGAAATTTAACATTCCTCAAATTTTTGTTATTAGGAAAAGAATGAGAATAAATCCATTTTATGATTTAAAATTACTTTTATTCTAAATTAGAATTAATTTATGATATTTTCAGAAATTTTATTTTAAAATATTTCCATAATTTTTTAAATAATCATTTCATAATAGGCTTAGGATGAATTTTTGTGTTATTTTTGAAAAGATTGATTTTTGAGTGAATAATGTCAATTTTTATTAAACTACCATTTATTTTCTTTAAATAAAGTAATTTAAAAGTATCATGATATTTTTGTTTTTTTTCAGAATAATATAATATAAATTTTATTAAAAATAATCTAATTAATTCCATAAGAATCATAATTAAATTTTATTTTGGTATAGGTTCATTTTTATGCTTAAAACGTATTTTTCTAGAAATTGTTTTTGATCTGTTTTGTGTACTTATATTTAAATAAATTTATTAAAATTAAGGGAATTGAGTATTGAAAATTTTAATTCATATTTATAATCATGAGGTTCAAATTTTTTAAATATTTCATATTCATTTTTAGTCATAATTAATAGTAACTATGGTAAAATTTTATCACCACGGTAATGGGTAAAATAGATTAATTAAGGTTAAAACTACGGGATAAGGTCACAAAATCAACCCAAAAATTTTATTTATTTCATTATATTATATTAATTCAACCATAACCATCATAAATTTGAAAATATGGTATTTTAGTTCCACTTTCCTTTGATTATGACCTTTATATTATTTTAAGTTAAGAAAAATTATAAAATGTCACTCTATTTTTTTAATATCTATAATATTTTATCATAGAGATAAAAGGAATATATTAATGTTTATAAATGGTTATTTTAATATGAATAAATTATTTTTTATATTAATTTATTTTTAATTTTTATAAATATTATAATTTCCTTGAACGCTTACGCAATGTCGGAACAGTGCTTGTGCAAGTAGTAGAAAAATTAAATAAATGATTTTAGAAACATTAAATGTAATATATTTTGGATAAATTATAGTTATAAACGAATTTAATGGATAATAATAATTTATAATTGATGGTAAAAGATTTTATATTCGAATTAAATTGTTTTCTTGGTGCCTTTAAATTCAAGATATGTAAATAGTCTAAAAAATGACCTTAAATAGTATTTAATGTTTAAAAAATATTTTTAAATTATTATAAAATTATAAAAATCCTAAATTGACTCAATTTTATGGTAAATTTTTTTATAATATCCTTCATAGTTCAGGTATGTGACACTTAATATTTTTAAAATTACTTTTATGGCTATTAAAGAGTGAAAATTTTGTTACAACGGTTAAGGTTAAAATGGCTAACGATGGGGTTAAACCAAAATATAAGGTTTAAAATGACACCTAAACTTTTATAAAATTTATTTTTTATTATATTTATACCTTTTAATCCTTTTATTTTAATATAATGAGTTTTTATCCATTTTATATAAGTTAGAAACATATTATATATTAATATTTAATGTATTTACAAGATTGTCACTCACCTCACTTATAAAATGGAACCACCTCTCCTCTCTTCCTCGCACTTCATGATCCATTTAGTCCAAAATATATCTACCCAAATACCTTAATATATTCCTTCCCCACATCCTAGATCTTATTTTCTTCCCCTAATACCATTATAATAAGGCTTAAGGTGTAGTCCAAAGGAGGATTTCTAAATAAGGGGTATAACTCTTAACCAAGTTCTTTCATTTTATTTATTCTTCTACATACTTAAATTATGTCCTAAACATGTTTATATAATAACATAATTATCTTTAATATACTAAAATTTTATTATGTTTATATTACAACCCCTATTCACCTCCTTTTTCCATCCTATGGGAAATAAAAACATCATCTGTGTGTATGTGTTGACTACCACCTTCATGAAGCGATGTGTTTCATTTTTCATTACTGCCACACAAGGTTGGTTATTATGATTGATTTAATTAATATATGTTATATTAAATACATAATTATTATTCTGAAAATATAATATATTATTTACCTTCTTACCCTTCTATCTGTTGGAAAATGATAACGTGGTTTTTGTGTGTGTGTGGATTGCCACCTCCATGAAGTGTTGTGATTCGTTTTTCATGTTCACCTTTCATTAATGATTATAAATTTTTATTTAATGTATAAAAATGATAATTATATCATGATTAATATTATTTATATAATTTAACCATGACCAATATGCAAGGATCGACACTATCGAACATAAACTTGTATGAAAAATGAAACAATTAACACCTAGGACGATGATGTTAATAAAGAATTATTAATAAACATGTAATATAATGTTATAATAGAATAATATATGATATTATAACTATTAATATATATCTATTATATATTCATAATAAATATAAATTTATTATATAGGAGGTTAAGAGCACATACAAAGCAACTCGGGCTTCAAGTAGGGGTAATTTTGTCTCATTTACACTTCAATGAGACATGTTTTACATTATGCACATAAGTTATTTTACATGGTGTATATACTACTCATTTTAATTTTTATATCATGAATCCTTATTTATTCATGGTATTCGTGTTTTTTATTCAATTATTCTCTTTTAAGGGGTTTTGATTCAAAAGTTACCAAAGTAGTAATGGATTTATGTTACAATCTCATTTTATTTCGAGATCGTTTGTGTTTAGATTTCCTTTAAGAAAATTATATAATCTTAATCTCTTAAACTCTATATATTTTATTATCCTCTGATTATGTTTTGAATTTTTATATTTATATTCTATTTCTTCTCTTTTTGGATCAAAAATCAATAAGTAAGTTACATGTAAGAGACTTTATTTTAAAATATTATTTTAAAGTTTTCCTTCCAACTCTTTTTCTTATATGTCAAGGTTATTTTAAATGTTTCAATAATGTTATTATTTATACTCCAATGATTATTTTAAGTTATTTTCAATGATATTTTTCTTTATTTACAAATTTTTAAAAGGAATTGTCTTATTATTTTCCAAATGAGGTGTTTTTGGACTTTTTACCAAAAGTATGAAAAGAATATTTATTTTAATGTTTACTGCACGAATTAAATTTCCCACCAACATAACCATTATTTACTTTGAAACTTACTTTATAAGTTTTCATGGTTTTTTTAAATAAAATATTTCTCTTGATATTCTAGTATTTTTTATTTAAAAGGTTATCAAAAGAAAAAGGTATTATTTTCTAAAATGAATGAAAAGAATTTTTAAAGGGATTTATAACTTCATTCTTACACAAAGTTACAAGGAAGTTTTTTTAATGATTTGATTATATTTTATTTTATATTTTTGAAATTCTTAATTTTACTATATAATATTCATTTCAAATTAATTGATGATATTATTTCACCCTTTACTTATTTATGCTTTTATGGTCATTAACTTTCTCATGATCACATTCCCTGTCAGTATTCATCATTTCATTGAACATTATTTTTTCCTCTATATCCATATTTTAATTAACATGGATTTATACAGTATAATTTCCACTACTTTGATATTGTATTAACCCTATAAAATTTCAATATACATTGTTAGTTAATTAAATCTTATTAAGAAATTTATTTCATTAATTGGGGATATATTCTATATTATTGATTCATTATAGATAAATGTTGACTTATAAGGCATTTTGATAATAAATTTTATTAATCCTTCAATATATTATAAATGGATAAGTTGTGAAAGTTATGGGTGGGGCCTAGTTATATATAGACTCTTGATGCATTGATAGGTACCATGAGACAAAATAGGTGGCCATGTTAGTTGAGTAATTTGTGTATACCTACCCATTCAATTAAAGTGTCTTGTCCAAGGCCTTGACGATAAGATTCATGATATCTTGGTTGAGGCCTTGATGTTAAGCTCCTGAATGATAGTATTTATTCATTTCCTTTATTAAGAATTTATTTTTCATTATTCGTGTGATTGTTATGTTGATATTAACCATGAATGTACTTTAAACTAAAGTTTTTGATTAAATTCCATGTGTTTAGATTATACACTCCACCATATTTATTATTCCTTATTTACTCACAATAGAATCTGTTATACATAACCCTTAAGGATAATTCTAGATCACCCTTTATTTGTTTTCCTTTCCCTAGTATATGAATAATTAATCTTTGAATGATTTTAATGGATGAAAGAAAGTTTTTCATGACATGTTTTTTATTTCTAATTTAATATGTAAGTCATGTATGTATCTAGCTTTCCAAGACAGTTATACTGGTTGATCTTGGGTGGTGTGATCCCTTATATATTTTACCAATGTAATAAGTAAGCACTAACTTTGGGTTACTAGATTCATAGTTTCTATATAGTTATTGGGGACGGTCCTACTAGTGTAGGTTGGGTGATGCACCTAGGCCATTCAAACTATACAGGCCCAACCCCGTAACCCAGCCTTAGGTACAAGTGACCTGACCTGACTAGTGATCGAGCGGGGTGGGTGGTTTGGGTCTACCCAACCCAACCCAGCATGCGATTTATGGGCACTTGTGCTCATAAAAAGGGGGCACACAAGGAACACACATCACATTGTTGTTCACCACATTCCACGCCTTGAGGTTCACCACATGGTTGGGACTCTACCTTTGTGTCATATTTGTGATTATTTCATTTGGTGTCTAATTTAGGTAAATAAATAGCCTAATATAATTATTTTTTTGTTTAGATCATGATGGATTGAACCATTTGGACATACAAGGTTTTTTCTATGTGATATGTAAAGATATTGGTTTTAGTTTCATAAGGTCGATGATGGGTTTATGTTTGATGATTATTCTTCTATGTGACATAGTATGTGATAATGTCCTAAGAGTAGTTGTCATACTAAAAGGTCATAGTAGTTCCCTATTATGATGAGAACCTAGAAGTTACATGATAGTATTCTTAAATATATGATCTATAGGTGGATGAAATCATTTGAGGGACACAAATGATACAGTTTATTAAGGGTAGAGATTTATAAGACTTTGAGGCACATTCTCATGGTGTACACCCTTGGTAATTTATAGTGTAGGAAATTATGAGAATGGGGCCCTCTGATAGGAAATCCACATTTATATGTGTCATTGGATATTCCTATCTGCAGACATGTGAATTGGTCCTTAGACTTTAATATTATTATTAATTAATATTATGATTTGCTTACTTTTATGTATTGATGAAAATTATGACAACATATGTTTGCAGCAAAGTAGTATACATTGGGTGTGTCACGAGTAATATTTCATTAATGAATAATGTGAGAAAGTATTTTTATCTTCTATTCTTTAATATAAGTTGATATCCTAGTCCCTTTGATATAAATGACATATCTTAAATAAATCCATGGGCATGGTGTTTTGTAGGAAAGTTCAATTTCTAGAAATTCAAAGAAAGAGACATCAAGCACATAGCTTGATGGAACTAGTATGCAACCTGCTTGATTAAAGATATCGTGATAAAGAGATTATATTACACAGTAATAATCTATATGTGGTTTTATATCATTGCAACATTAACTTCTTTTTATATGGGTGACTTGGCGTATTGATAGATTCTAACCTTGTACTTTGGGTTATTTTTCCTAATGTCACTGAGAAAGAGGCCTAGAGGGTCACACACTAAGTGTATCCAGAACCTCAGTTAAATAATAATATTATTTATTATTTAAAAAGATAAATAAATATTATTCCCACACATGGTTTAATAATTATTAATGTTTTCTTAATTGTATATATTTTGTCACCAGTTATTCGAGAGAATGTTTTGTGAGTAGAATATTTAATAAATATTTATTTTCTATTTAGTGAATATAATATTTATTTATTTATTATAGAATAATGCATTGATATTTATTTATTAAATAAATAGTCATTATTCAATGTCCGATAAATATTGTGATGGAATGGTGGTCCAAGATTAATAGTCCGGTGTGAAATAATATATATTGAATATTATTTGAATAAATAATATTTAATTTAATTCATGATTTTAGCGCATATCAAGAAATATTATTATTATTATTATTATTGATAAGGGTACATATAGGAATTAAGAAAAATAATAAGGGTGCATAGTCAATTATTATTTTCTAACCCTAGAGGTATATAAACCCAATTATATTATTTTATTTAGGGTTACCAATTTCATTTGGTTATGCACAACGACATCTAGAGAGAATTCTCTCAAAGTCCTAGAAAACTCCCTCTCCAAGAAAGCTCTCAAGAACAGAGAGATATCCTCCTCCACCACCACTCTTGAGTCAAGAGAGATCAAAGAAAATTATTCTTCAAGTGATTTTCTAGGTGATCAAATGCCAATGATGCAAGCATCATGATCTACCATGCTAGCACTCGAAGATTCCTACAGTGATGTTTGGTGGTTTGTGGAACACATGTGGATCATTGTTGGAGGGAATATACTCTTGATTCCTACAACACAATAACAGTGTGACATAGAGATGTTTCTAGATCCATAAATTAAGAAATAAATAATTGTAAGGTAATTCTTTAATTGTTTAAATTAATTATAAATATTTTGTGATGATCCTGCATCTTGGTTCCAGCATTTAATTGTCAATTATTCTTTGATTAATTTTCATTTATCTCGAAATTTATCATCATGTAAATATTATAATAATCATCGATTATGACAAAAATATGAGTTGGACATACCCCATATGGCACTTCTACTATGCCTAAAACCTTCAAGTGGTATTAGAGGGAACACATAATTATTTATAATTATTTAAATATCATTGATTGATTTACACATTTATCATTAGTTTTCAATTATGATTTAATTGTTATTTAATATGAATCATGAGATCTACTCTTCTTCTTCTTCATTCATGCAAATATAGTCAAATCAATTAATTTTATGAATGAAATAAATTTGAAGAATTCATCAAGAGGTGTTCAGGATTCTAGATGGATAACACAAGAGTACACATCATGTATCTCATTAGTACACACCATGTACCCATGTTCAATTCACCAAGAATTAATTCAGAATTAATTTGATATGTGAGCATTTATTACATGTAGTGTGTATTTAAATACATTGCATGTTAACTATTCTAGGATAGTGTATGGTCGGTCAGACTACATGGATTGTAACATCTATACACAATGTGTAGTGCATTGGTCAAAGACGGGTTGTGTATTCTCTTACACAGATTACATGACTAGTGATTATGTAACTCAAAGATCACACAACATGCACTCTATTTTTTTTCATGGCACGATTTCATGTTGAGTCCCTATACATGTGTCACAGATAGATGGTAAGAAATATACACATCGTGTAGTTGGATAGTACATGTCGTGTATATTACCAAATTACATATAATTAAAATTAATTTATTATACTATTTAAACCTTATCAATATGTGTTCTATGTATTCATTAAGCTGATAGTACACACCATTTAATGGGTTATACATATATATATATATATATATTAAATGTATAATTAATTTATGTGTAATGTTTAAAACTGCATATCGTATATAAGTTTGTTTCTGACACTTTTCCATTGGGGCGCGTCTCATCATACTGCATGTTGGACGCTCACTAACGATCACGTTGTACCTCACATTCCCACTTTCCAAAGGTGGGTGGCATCTGTTTCCTCTCGAGGGATGTTTTATCCTTGACCGAAATGGGATGATGGGATGTCAGTTCCTCCTTCCATGGATTCCTCCTTTGAACTCATTGCCTAGTCCGGGTCTCCCTTAAAGATTAATATGTTGTTCATGAAACTCTTCCCGGTTCCATATATTTGTGGATTCTAGTTAATTATGTTGCTTCTATTAGTACATTCCAAAGGGTCCAACCAGGGCATCAACCTTCGGTTATGAGAGTAGTCATGCTGAGGCATCTATGGCATGTATTGACACTGGAATATTATAACACCTATATTTTCCCCTTATTATAGGGCTTCTTAAGGGTGTAGTAGCCTAAGGCACCCCACGTCGAATGTAGGGAATCTTATGCCGGAGGCATGTCTCCAAGGTTTTCCTCAGCTTCTCATGTTTATAATAGGGCATTCTGTGAGTTTAACATCTTGTGGGGACATATCGGACATATTATAACACTGATAATAGTGGATCAGATGGGTACATCCCTAAGAGGGATCACCCAGAAGGTTTACCGAATGGACGGACTAGAATGACCAATGAGAGCGGACCCAGGGTTTTGTGTCCCATAAAGTGAAGATATCACACCATCAAGGTTGATTCATCACAAAGGGTGAATCAAAAAAGGATGATGGGCCCACACAAAGGGGACACCAAGGTTTTCCATTGATTGGTATTGAACCTCATGGAGGCTTCCTACATACCCTTCTTAGAAGACATGGATCAAAATCCACGTAGTTAGAAGGGGGTGATGAATAGAGGTGTATACAAAGGACAACAACCTAGATACATGTTGGGGCTTATGCATGGTTAGTGACCCATTGTAAGAGGGAAACTCTTGGTTGGATGGTTATGGATTGTTTTTGGGGATTATGAGTGGTTAGTTGCTCAAGGAAATGGAGTGATCCCACCAGGATGTGGCGGCCCGGGTAAGAATCAGGATGGATGGTGGATGATTTGATAAAGTGAATGAGAGGAATGGGATGGAACCAATGTGAATATGATGGTGATTTTGGTATTGAACCACAGGGAGGATTCCTACGTATCCCCATAGATGGGAATCAGAGTCCATGTAGTTCAGTGGGGTGATGAGACATCTGAGGAGATGGCTTGAAGGAATGGAGCGCATGGATGGGGACCCAAAGGAAGTAGAACCTCTAGTCTAGGTCATGATCTTCCTAAAACACAAAGGTTCGAGGGAGAGACTAGGATGGGACATGAGTGATGGGCTTGAACCTCAGTGAGGCTTCCTATGTATCCTCATGGATGGGAATCAAATTCCATGTAGTTCAGGATGGGGCATAAAATCAGGGTGTACGCAAAGGATAGTGACCTAGGTACATGTTGGGGCTTACATGTGGTTAGCAACCCATCGCAAGAGGGGAACTCTTAGTTGGAGGAGTATGGATTGAGGGTAGGGCCTATGCATGGTTAGCTACCTAAGAACTAGTCTTACACCGCTAAGGGGTGGACCAAGGATGTGGGTCCCAACAAAGGGGATGCCGAAGTTTACCAGTGTTTGGGGTTGAACCTTAGGGAGGGTTCCTATATACTCTGTCTAGGAGACAGGGATCAAAACCCACGTAGTTAAAAAGCATACAGTTTAACATCATGTGGGACAAAAGGGGAAAACAGTTTAACGTCATGCAGGACAAGGGTGAACCGACGTGAAGTGGTCAGGACTAATGGGTGATGGGCTTGAACCTCATGGAGGCTTCCTACGTACCTTACTTGAAAAGGGAAAGGATCAAAATCCACATAGTTCTACAAAAAGGGGAATGGGGATTATACACAGTTATCATCCCAGGAGGATGTCATGGTTGATTCCCACTCTAAGCTCATGTGAGTTATGCTCAGTGTGAGAAACAAGTGGCATCAAGGGACCAGACAATCATGTCATGAGAGTTGCGATCATGAGAGGTGATGTGGGGCTTACGTATGGCTAGCATCCCAAAGAGGAAATAGGGGATTATGCTTGGTTAGTGGCCTAGTAGGATATCATGGTCAATTATCACTCTAAGCTCATGTGATATATACTCTATGTGAGAAACAATAGGCAGCAAGGTACCTGACAATTGTGTCGTATGAGATATGAGCACGAGAGGTGATTCGGGGATTACGCATGGATATCAGCCCAAAGAGGATGTATATTGGGACTTAATCCAGGATGGAAGCCTGAGGAGGATGTCCGGATTTATGAGGAGGATATGGCTCCATGTACATAGGACACTCTATCAAGGTGGGTCGGGGCTTACATGAAGACTTCTCGAGACGCACATGGTGAAAAAGCACATAGGGAGAGAGAAGGTGGATTGGAAAGGGGGGAAGTAGAAGGCTCCTAGTCTCATCCCATCTTTGATCTTATCAGACTTGCCACATATGCAGTAATAATGGTTTAACAGCATGTGTTGAGGATGAGGGTTTCTTGGTATTTTAATGTCCTACATCTTGGACGATGAGGACTCGCTCCTCACCCCTAGGACTTACATAACTTGTACCAACCCACAATTAGGTAAGGGAAGTCACAAGCAAGGCCATGATGAGTTGGAGTGGAGGAGTGGTCAATTAAGGGGGCCACATTAGTGTGTCTATGAGGATAAGCAATAGTCGTTAGTGTGCCTATGTGAAGAAGCATGAGGCAAGGCAATGCAACATAAGGTACCACTCAAGGAACCATGAAGTCACTTTGTACAAGCCTAGAGGGATGCAATAGTAAGGGGTTTTCAAAGAAGAAGGCCTCAAAGAGAGGGGCTTCACAAATCTCGGGTGCTTCGCAAAGAGCAAGGGCTTCACAAAGGAAAGGAATTAGCAAAGCATGGTGAAGAGGACCCCTATAAAGGAAGGAGCTTCACGAATCATGGTGACCCATCTGAGGCATGGCTCTGCTGTGTACTTAGAGTATGATTTGTGAAGTCAAAATGCCTTTCGAATACCCAAGTACCCAAAAGGGACTCCTACCTTCGCGATGGTTGTAGGGATTCACAAAGGTAATCTTCACTTAAAGCAGAGGAAAATTAAGTAAAGGGAAAGGTGGTCTGTGATGCTCAAGTACCTTGGGTGATACATTTTTCTTGAAGGATTGCAGAGCAAAGGGTGATTCCTGGATAGAAATCTAAGAAGGATAAATGTTAGGGTGTCGATCTTTTTGAAGAGGTGAGAGCCATTTATTTATAGGAACCTGGGATCACGATGCTTTGAAGGCACACCATGAAGGAAATGGAGGTCAAAGATTGGAGATGGCTTTGTCATAACTATGAAGGATTTCATCACGGTTCTCTGCAAAAGTTGTAAACATATCTGTTAGATCGTAGAGGATTCCATCATGGTTCTCTATAGTGGTGGTAGAGGATTCCATTCTGTGGCCTTTGTGCCATTCGTGGTGGAAAGGGGCTTCACAATAGAGCTTCATGGGGAAGACCCTTTGGTGATTTCTTTATGCTTCCATGGAACCATTTCAAGGCACATATTTTAGCACAAAAAAATTTCCCCCCTCATAATGGGATCCCAGAAGAAGATGAGGGTTGGATTATGAGGGTAAAGTGTCATAAAAATGTAGATCATGAAGCTGGCTCATGATGGAAATAGGCGGGGTTGAGATCGTTGTGAATCCCACCGCAGCCAAGGGTGTCATGAAGCTCGATAATTCATCTCCTATAAATAAAGGGTGAGGACCCTTGTTTTTTCCACATCTATCTCTATGAACCTATACTTGAACTCTCAAATCACGAAGCTTTAGCACCCCCGTGAATTCTCTTTGTGAACCGGGTTCCACGGATTGGTGCTCCACGAACACTTCTTAGTGAACCAGTGCATTGCGATCCTTTGTTGCACTACGAAGCATAGAAAGTCCCTCAAGGCTCTGCAACTATGTGCTTCACAATACTTTCTTTGCAAAGGAGCTCTACGAAGGAGATTCACGAAAAGAGGAAGAAATTTGACAAAGTCCCAAAACCAAATGGCCAGCCAATAAGTTGATCAGGAGGTCCTTGCGGACGCTGCTCAGAGGGAAGAGATGTGATACAATCCTGAAATCAAGGAATGCATGCAGATCAAAGATTAATAACTTCACACTGTAACCAACGAGGAAGGGAGGGATCTTAGGTGTTGACATAAAATCCTAGATGCCACCATCCAAAGGGTGGCGGAGCTAAGACGTTCCATCGAGGGGGCCAATCCATAGGGGTTGTACTCTGTCAAACTCATAAACACTTTTCCTACTTGCTTATTTAGTCTTCGTGCATGGAAATCTTACTAATTTCTTTGAATTTTTCACATCAATCATATCCATGAAACAACTAAAGATCAATCCCTTAAGCTCATGTGGATCATGTCCAATGTGAGAAACAAGGGAAGACTGTGTAATTGCTCACCTTGGATATGAGAGAGTCATTCAATCATCGAACACTTGGGTCTGAATGACCACCCAAACTTTTCGAGATGAGAGGGGTTTTGACTAGATAATAGGGTTCCCAGAACAACCAAATTTCCATTTCCCAATATGATTAGTGCAAGAGAGGTATAACTCGATGGGTGTTGGAATCAATTCGAACAAAGGGACATGAGAAGTGTGAATCACGACACCCAATATTTATAACGCAATGAGGGTGGCATGACGATGGAAGATAACTGCTGACCATGTTCACAACATAGTATCCATATCGCATTATCCTGAAATAGGGACAAAAAAATGAAGGCCAACCACTTATAGTATTCGAAAACATGGGGCCAAACTCGAGGTGTCATCCAATGTCCTCTGGAACATTGACCCAGGATGGTAGGTGAGCACTAAGGACGAGCATCCATGCTGTTATGGGGTTCCTTCATACGTGATAGGAAATGAAGATCTGAAATAGTGGTCATGCAAATCATGGTGGTGGAATGTTGGGTTGTTCAAATGAAGTCCAACACTCTTGAAATTACACCACCATGGGAAAAGTACACTGGGTGAGTGTATTGGTCTGAATTGAGATCAAACCTATTTCCTGGAAAATAGTTTAAAGTCATGTTATATGACCTGAGGACTCCTAGTTTAAGGTCATAGAGTTTGGACCATAGTTAGAGGCGAAGGGCCTGAGAAGTTAATAAACCTAGGGATGGACCCATTGATTAAATGTATGGGTGTTCCTATATATCCCATAAGTATGGGAATCGAGCAACACATGGTTCTTGAAATTCCACGTAGTTTAACATCGTGTGGTAAGGATGGGAAGGTTTCAATGCAGTTTAGTGACATGAATCTTAAGACATGGTCATTCTAGAGGATAAATGTGTAGCGCAACACATAACCTGACGTGAATGAGGAAAAAGAAGTTCACACCACACCGCACACTTTTAATAGGGGAACCAAAGCCAAGAAAAGATGAAATGGGGAATTTACAATTCCATGGATGAACCTAGGAATGAGATGTTCATATGTCACTATGTATCCTATTAGGTCAGTAATCAACCCAGATGTAGTTCTGAAGATGGCATGGTAGATAACCAATACCAAAAGGGGTGACATTCTCTTAGGCAAGAAACATCGATGTTGTTACATAGTTTAATGTAATGCGAACTTAGACAGTAATAATCTTAGTTTAAGGTCATGGATCTCAGACCATAAAGTGCCTAGTTTAATGTCATGTGCATGGGACATGCCTATGCAGTTTATCATCATACGATAAGGATGATGGAGTGTAGAGCTTTTAAGGGAGGTATGTGGTGCAGTTATTGTAAACCCGCCATGAATGAAGACCAAACAAGCCTGCACCACACCACATAATTTCAGGAGAGATGAGGCTAGGATGAGGCAAAAGGGTTCATGATGATGCGGCTGGACCTGAGAACAAAGTCATTTGGGTGTCACTACATATCCCATGAGTATTATAATCAATCCATACATAGTTCTTAAGGGTGGCACAAAAGGTGGTTAGTGACAAAGGTGGAAATGTCTTCTCAAATGAAGACATCACATGGCTGGGTAGTTTATCATCATATAGAGCAGATGTAAAAGACATAGTTTTAACTATATTATAAGGATGAAAGATCTTAGTTTATGGTCATAGATCTCGAACCAAAAGGGGAAAATCCTCGAAGCGAAAATATGTGACACAGTGCCATAAAGCAACCCGGTGTGAATGAGGACAGGAGAACTCCACACCACATCACATGCTTCCAAGGGAACACATATGGTTCAAAGTCATGATGCTTGGACTTCAGGACCAAATCTCCTAGAGTTTGGACCGTAAAGATGCGCAACTTTCCATGCTGACATAAATTCTATCCAAACCCTTAAGCCCATGTGAGCTATGCTCAGTGTGGTAAACAAGGGTCGGATAAGATCCTAAAATTCATGGAAGCATGCGATAGGGAAACAGAGGTGTGGAGCCAAGGATAATCCATAAATGTTGTCTCAATATGCAAAGGTGCATAGATGGATAACACTGAGGGTGTTGAATTTTCGTCTATGCATAAGTAGGTGGAAAAGTATTTGAATCATAAAACCAATACCTAGGCACAATGGGGTTAGAAATAACAATAGAGGATAGTTATTGACCATTATTACAACACAGTATCCATATCATGTTACCTAGAATGGGAACAAACAATTGAGGATCGACCGCTGACCATATTTGCAACGTGGCACTTGTATAAAATTGTCGTTCGAAATCCTTTGGGACATTGACCCAGAATGGTAGATGATCACTAAGGATGAGCATCCATACCATTAGGGGGTCCTTTCAGATGTGAAAGATAATGGGGCCCAAATAAAGGGACATATGAAGCATGGAGATGGAGTGAAAGCATGTCCATGAAGAATCCAACACTCTAGGTCCTAAACCATAGTGCATTTAATGCACATTAATTCAGTTGGACAAAGGTAGAGGGGCTCAACTTAGGGAGGGGTAACTCGAGAAGATGAGATGAAGAAAGGGGCAAAACTGGTTTTTGAACCCGAGGCTGAACCTGAGGATTGAATAACCGGGAATTCCTACGTATCCCATAAGGATGGGAATCAGTCCATACGTAGTTCTTGAAATTTCATGCATTTTAACATCATGTGGTAAGGATGAAAAGGTGCTAACGAATTTTATCATCATTTAGTTAGGACAATGGGGAAGGGTAATGTCTGGAAAAGGGATGTGCATGGCATGGACAAAAAAGCCTAACATGAATGAGAACCTGAGGTGCCTCATACCACACCATTCACTCCCAAGAGGGGACTTAGGACAAGGGGGAAAAAAAGGTCGAGGGACCTGGGGCTGGACCTGAAGAAAAATTCCCAGGCATTCCTACATATCCCATGAGGATGGGAATCAAGCCATATGTGGTTCTTGAGATGTCGTGCATTTTAATGTCATGCAGTAAGGATTCGGAAATTAGAAATCCTAGAATGTAATACGTGATGTGGTAGTTTTAAACCCAACATGAATGAGGATAGGAGGAGTCCACACCACACTACACACCCCTAGGAAGGGACTTGGTCCAAGGGGCTAGAAAATATCAAGGGACCTGGGGCTAGACCTGAAACAAAATTCATGGGTGTTCCTACATATCCCATGTAGATAGGAATCAATCAATACATAGATCTTGAAGGTTTCATGTAGTTTAACATCATGCGGTAAGGACGACTGGGGCTGGACCCGAAGCAAAATGTTTGAGTGTTCTAACATATCCTATGAGTATGGGAATCAAGACATACATAGTTCTTGAAATTTTATGCATTTTAATGTCATTTGGTAAGTACGAGGAGGTTGGAAATGGGGCTTGTAGTTTTTTTTCATGCAAGACGCTGATTCTGGGTAGTTTTATGTCTTGCAACCCAGACGGATCATGCGGTTTAACTTCATGCAACAAGGATGGAGGAGATCTTAGTTTAGGGTCATAGATATCAGACCATCAATGTATTCACAATTTTTAGTTTATTGTTATGCAGGACAATTGTACTTACTCATGAAAAGTATTACTTGAGGAATTTAGCATTGGTGGGAGGAGTGATACGCTCACCATCCATGGTAACCAGAGATTATACACCATTGGGGTAAACCTTGTGGATAATATAAGGTCCCTCCCATTTGGGCTCCATCTTTAGTGGCTTCTTACCAAGTATAATTGGCATCCTTAGAGCCAATAATGTGTCACCTTGAAGGAAGGAGCAGAGGTGAACTTTCTTATTGAAAGCTATGGCTATCTTGTTTCGGTGTCTTTCCAAGTTGTGCAAGGCACGAAGCCTATTTTCATTGAGAGCTTCCAGTACATCTAGACAGACTTCTGTTACTTTATATGATGTATTCTGATCATAGACAGTTATGAGAAGCGATGGAAATTAAATCTCGATAAGCAAGACTGCATCGCTTCCATAGATCATGGAGTATGGGGTCACCTAGGTGGAATTGCGAGTTTTCATCTGGTAAGACCAAAGAGTGTTGGGGAGATTTTCTGACTAACTTTTATTGTTTTAAAGAACCATATTTTAAAAAATGTTGGATAGGATCTTGTTTAATGCCTCGATCTTCCCATTTTCTTATGCATGATAGCAGAAAGTATGGTTGGACTAGATATTGTACTTGGTGCACAATTTTTTCAGCTTAGCTACTCGAAAGTTGGTTCCATTATTAGTGAGTATGGAGTGAGGGACTCTAAAAAGGTGGATGATGTTGGAGCTCATGAAATCAATGATGGAACGGGCCTTGACTTCCTTGAGTGGGATTTCCTCTACCCACTTAGAAAAGAAGTCTGTGGCGGTCATCATAAACCTACATTGGCGAGCTGTTGCTGGTGGATATGGTCCTATGACATCGAGTCCCCAGACCACAAAGGTTCAAGAGTGCTTTTTAGTATAGAGAGTCTTTGGAGGCTGATTCACAAAATTGGCATGGACCTGGAATGCGTGACACTTCTTGGAAAACTTGATACAGTTATGGAATATGGTGGGCTAGAAGTAGCCCAATCTTCAGATCTAGTGGGAGAGCTTCGGTCCCACCTGATGGGATCCATAGGAACCAGCATGAACTTCCTACATAACTTGGGGAATATCAACTCCTTGAATTAAATGGAGGAAAAATCCATCAAACCCACATCTATAGAGGATCTTCTCAAGACTGGGGACACTCTAGAGAGTGAATTATATTGCTCACTGACGGATTCACTTACGCTCGGCTCTGTCTATCAGGAGATTGTCGTGTTGGAGGTACTCAACAAAGGGAGTTGTCCAATCAAGGGTTTCTACTACCATGACAGGGGGACCTAAAGGTATTTATGTGGATGCACCAGTGGTAATATGGATTACTTGTGGGCTATTATCATAATCTAGAGTGACAAGAGCGATGACCATTCAATGTGCCACATGGATAATTAGATCGTCCTAGTTAGGCTCTACAAGAGAAGTGGCAAGGATGGTCAAGGCATTGGATCGACCATTTTGTGACTGAATGACATGTGTAACCTCCAGCAGGGAAGGGAACTAGGCCATTAGATGGCGGGTGCATTCCAACAAGGGCATGATAGCCTATGTAGGCGTGATGGAGACGATACTTAGGCCTACTCTATTGAGTCTGGGATCATTGAGCCTTATGTCTGTCTGACTTTGGGAAGAACCATTGAAGTGCATATGACAATGTGACATAGATTAATCTACTAAGAGGATAACCTCATTTGGGAAGTTAAGATCTAGAGATTACTCTGCAGGGGCCAGATGGCCAATAAGGAATTCTTCCAGTACCTAACCCTTAACAACTTTCTTCAAAACAAACCTAATGTTGAACTACTGAATGATTACTTCCCACCAATCTATATAGATTTTTAACATGGGCAATTCAGAATATAGTTTAGTGGGTCCACACGGGACACCAGCTGTATCTCATGGTGTTGTAGATAATGTCGTAGCTTCTACACTGCAAATATAAGCACAATAAAGCTCTTCTTGATAGAGGAATATTTGGTCTCTGCATCAAGGATCATGTGACGAAGATAGTATAAACTATTCTATATCCCCTCATTATTCTTCTGGGCGATAAGGGAACCAAGGGACCGTTCTAGGGCGATCACATAAAGGACTAGTGGATTTCCAAAGATGGGTGGCATCAGAACTAAAGATTCTATCAGGTACTATTTGATCTCCTCAAAAGTATCTTGACACTCTTCATCCCACTAATAAACAACACCTTTCTTCATGAGTTAGGAAAAGGGCTTACACTTCCCAGCCATATTCGCAATGAATCGACATATATAGGCTAAGTGGCCTTGAAAGTCACAGAGCTCTCGAATGTTGCTTGGAAGAGACATCTGACTAATGGACTTGATCTAATTTGGATCGATCTCGATGCTTCTAAATCTGATGACAAATCCAATAAACTTTCTAGAGGTAACCTCGAAGGCACACTTTAATGGGTTCATCTTCAGATGGCAAGAGTAGAGGAAGTCGAACACTTTCTCAAGATCTTTGAGACGGTCCTAACGCTGGAGGGATTTAACCACCAGGTCGTCTATGTAGTATTCCACCAGTTACATGAGGATCATCTTGAATATGTGGTGCATGGAACACTGATAGGTGGCTCATGCGTTCTTCAGGCCGAAAGGCGTTACCTGGTAATAAAAAGTACCTTGTGGTGCTCTGAAGGTGGTAGATTATTCATCATCGGGGGATATTCAGTTCTGGTTGTATCCATAATACTTATCCATGAAGGATAGATCCTAGTATCTAGTAGTGGCGTTGATCAACAATTTTGTCATGGGAAGAGAAAAATCATCCTTTGGACAGTGACGGTTGAGATCCCAGAAGTCGATACCGACTCCAATCTATTCATTCTTCTTCCTGACGGGTATAATGTTGGTTAACTATCTAGGGTACTGGACTTCCTTGGTGAAGTTGACTTTAATGATCTTATCAACTTTGACCTCGACCATGGCACCATGATAGGGGTTCATTTTATTAGGAGGTTTTTTGAACCCACGATGTTTTATCGGGAGACCAAGGCAGTGAACAGCGACCTGAGGATATAGACCTAGAATCTCATTATAGCTCTAAGAAAATACATCATGATGCTGCTTTATGAAATCCATGTACTGATGCTACTCTTCTACAGACATAGCCACACTGACCAGTATTGGTATTGGATCTACCTCAGTGTTGAGGTTCACCTGTACCAACTCATCGACCATGGTGGATATACCCTCTTAAAATTTGATAGGAACATATTCTAAGTTCTCTCCATCATCCATGTGAGAGGATCATCGGTAGGAGGCAACTCTTATGAATGGGATGATCCTGACATAACGCCAGTGTCGGCTTGAGTGGTAATGGAATCCCCATTGGGAGACTCCTACATTGTTGAAACCATGGAGATGAAAGTTGTCGATCTGATTCCATTAGGTCTCTGGCCTAATGGGCCACACTTGATAATATCAAAGGAATAGTGGTGCATCGACTTGAGTCTGTTCAACCCAGCTTGATGAAACAAGCAAGTATGGTGTATTGTTGTTGCCATGGGGTGAACATCCCAATACCTTATAGGGGTAAGGGGCTCTGGAATCACTCGATCTTGGTTCATATAGGAGTACAAAGTGATCTTATGGCGTTATTTATACATGGGAAAATGCTTTCCTCTTGTCCTAGAGATGAAAAAGAAGTGTCCCATGTCGAGGTTTGTGGATTCCAACTGATGGATTGGGAGGATGAAGGAATCATCCAAGTCTATCCATGGATCGACCACAAAAACAGCGTCCTCAACCCCGTTGGCATGAACTTTCTTGTCCTTGATCTGGTAATAGTCAGCATATAAGTAGCGAGATTTACAAGAGGTAAAGGGAGACATGTCACCCTAGAGTATGCCTACTCAAACATTAAGGGAGTACTTAAGGCACCGGTGATCAGAGGAAGGAACTTTCGCATGCAGGTGGATCTAGGGTCTACCCATAAATGTGTTATAGGTAGTGTCTTGTGATACAACCATAAACTCGGTGCTAGAGACCAGGCCACCGAATTGGGTATTCAGATAGATTTTTCCAACCGGCATCTACTTTATCTTGTCATAACCCTGAATCTTCATATCAGAGGGATCTAGATATGCTTTAGACAGTCTCAGTTTGCAGAGCATTTGGTTCGGTATGATATTGATCTCAGAACCTATATCGACAAGACAACGATGGACTTTTATGCCATTAAACTGGACAATGATGTACAGTGGGCGGATGTTCCCCTATACGGGAGAACCTTCATCTTCTCTAGAGAATTAAATGATGGTTTGACATTATGCATGCTTGAATTTCTCAGTATGGAAGGCTTCTACGATCGCTACCTCTATCTCAAACTAGAAGGGGGTTCTTAAAGCCTCTGTGAGGGATTCATGCATGTCTACGGATAGGAGGAGAGCCTTGAGGATCGACACCCTTGCAAGAATTATGGTGAGATTCTTGAGTACATCATACTTCTGTGATAGGAACACATTTCTACTGACATGAGGTTTCTCTGTGATAGGAAGTATGGCAGGCACTACTGGTCGAACCAGCGGATTCTGGCTGGCACTAGGGATATCTCGCTGCTCGCTAGTTGAACCACACAAAATGACTACTAGATTATGGTTGGATGACTAAGGTATATACATTATGGTACGTAACTAATCATAATGTGGTCATGGTAGCTCTTCCTGGTCTAGTAGTATGAACAGTGGTGGGAGAAAGTCTAATGGGTCAAAATGAGAGTTTTGTATGTGCTGAGATCTACGTTAATTCTACTGTCTAGTCTCGGTGGCATGCATAGCTCGATCAGAATCACTAGAAAATGCATTCTGACGATTCACATATCCATGACATCACTGATGTTGGTGTGGACTAGGGACATTAGGAGGTTCTGCACGGTGTTCCTCATTGTCGAGAACCATATAAGGATCCATCAACTCGATGGTGTTTACTGAGACATACTTATGATCATAGCTTGAAGAATCCTCCATTAATGGGTAGACCCTGGGGAAAATTCCCATCTCATGAGGCATTAAATCACTAAGATTATGGGATGACGTGGGCACCAGTGGTGGACTTTTCTTTCCCTCGCGTTGTCAATGCCTGCCCTTCTAGGAAGATGAAGGTTGTGATGTGGATGCAATAGTAGCAACTGGGGAAGGTGTGGAGACCTTAGAAAGCTCAGGATGCTTCAAACGAGCACGAATGATACCATTATCACGAGAGACCACCTTATGAACTATCCATTCATCATACTTCTGAGATATGTGGCTAGAGACCTGCTACTATTCACCTTCTCCGTCACTATTAAGCTTTGAAGAAACGCATGCTACCAGTGATGAGGTTGGACACAACCTGACTATATTGTTTTTGAACTTTTCTTAGAGCCAGTCCTTGAACACATAACACTACTTGAGAGTATGTCCAAGTAACTGGTGATAGGGGTAATAGTTGGGGCAATCAATAAGATTAGCCCCTTTCTGCCTCCTACACTCTGTAAACCGTAGGATTCCATGATTCATGGTACTCTAGAAGTATCCAGGGATCTAAGCCTCTTCAAATGATTAGGTATAGTTCCTCCTATCCAGAAAAGGGACTCTTGGAGCCTGGCCCTGATGAGGGGATTGAGCCTGGAGAGGAGGTGGAACCTGGAGGTCTTGCCTAGGTGTCGATGGTTGATGGGGTGGTGCCTGTCGATTCTGAGGCGGTCACTACTAACCCTAAGGCTGAGGCTGAGGCGAAAGTCCTCAGTGAGGTTGTGGAGGTGGCTCTACCGGCAATAATTCCAATGGCCTAGGGGACACTATCTATGTGACAGAGGCTATTTTAGCTTTAGTTCCACTTCTTGCAGGAGTTTTGGGAGGCAACAGACATTCTTGTTTGGCCTATTTCAAGGCTTTCTCTAGACGTTGAGTCTTGTCAGAGAAATCCCAAAATCCACTTGGTAAGTTCTGAGTGATGAGGGAAGGAACCAATTCAGTATTTATATTCCCCATGCACATCGTTAGAAACTGATCATGAGTCATTATCATGTCGAGTGAATAAGTGAGGCACTTCCATCTAGTGATAAAGTCTGTGATGTGCTCATCTTGCCTCTTCTTGCACTTAAAGTGGTCAAAAATACTTATCTTGCGGGTAATGGAGCTGAACTGATACAGAAATTGTCTACAGAGATCTTCCCAACCAGCTATAGACCCAGTGGGAAACTAGCTGAACCAGACGAATGTGGGGCCTTCTAGTGTCTGTATAAAGCATCAGAGCTTAGTGGCCTCCTACAGTGATAGAGTTCCTAGCATAGGTCCACACCCTGAGATGAAGTGGGTTATGTGTTGTAGTGGGTCTCCCATTCCATTAAAGGGGAAAATGTAGGGTTCCCAAAATCTGGGGGTGTCTTCATGCCATCTACCCACACTGGATACGGTTTATCATCAGGTGGCGTTGATACCTGCTAGGTCTCTATAATGACCCGCGTTTTGAACTAGGTTAAAAATTGGGGGAAATTGAACTTTTTCAATTACTAAACCGGTCGTTTTTAGAATCGAGCTTTTGAACGAGATTCTGAAGGTTTGAACCCTTATTTTTAATGTTTTTGGACATGGGAGAATGCCCGTTAAGTGTCCCGAGTGGATCGTGGTGTTTTGGGTGCGTCGTACCCGAACGAGGTGGGTTTTTAAAGAACAACAGAAGGCGCACGGTTGGCGCACGGTTTCCCAAACCGTGCGGCCCAAACCGTGCGGACAAAAATAGGGAGGTAGAGGGGTCTTCACAGCCTGCGCACAGTTTCCCCAAACCATGCAGACAGCCCGTGCGTGGTGCCCTGGGTGTCCAGTGGGGTGTCGCACGGTTTGTGCATGGTTTGACAAATCGTGCAGGATAAACCATGTGTCGTGCCCAGGTTAGGGTTTTTAAGATATTTAAAATGAAATTAAAATAAAATAAAAACATAAACTAACACTCCCTCACCCTCACTCGTCTGAGCCGCGCGACCCGCACCCAGGGAGGGATCTCCCTCAAGCCGCGCGCAAGCCTCCTCCGTAGCCTTCCCTTCTTCCTCCGGTTCCTCCCGATTTCTGGAGGTTTCTTCATCAAAACTTCAAGGTAAGCTCTCTTCCCTAGTCTCCTCTCCTTCTTGGCCGAATTTAGGGCTTCCCTTTGCCCTAATCGCATTCGTTCGTACACCCTAGTTTTAGGTTTGTTGTTGATTTCGGGTTTTCCTTTGTTTCTTTTGTTGTAAGTGGATGCGGAAGGTCCCCGGGGACCTTGTTGGTGTGCGTATGACATCCCCCACCGAAGGCGAGGCAGATTGCGGTAATTTCGATCCTCCAGGTTGTTTCTGAGGTAAGGGTTTTACCCGTTCTTTGTTTACGCAACTCCCAATTTGTTATCTTTAGTTGGTTTAAGGTTCGTAGTGTGTTTTTCTTAGTGCGTTGGCAAGTTTGGGTTGGTTTCACTTTGTCGGAGCTTAAGCAGAAGCTTTAGTTAGAAAGCGCCAAGAGCCGGAGTGGACGGATGGATCCACCTTGAGGTAGGGTCCCTCTCCTGCCTTTTTAATTAAAGTGAAGTTTAAATGAGTAAATTTATGCACTGCCTTAGTACTTTAATTCTGTAAGTTAGTCTTGATTAAATGCTTCTGTGAAAACCGTGTGAATTATAGGAACAAGATAAAAAGGGTTGCCTACTAACTAAACTAATGATTTAATAATAAAACCCCTCGATCAGAGGTGCGCTGTCTTCAAGATAAAAGTAGGAAGTAGATTATTATGCTTGCCTACTGATTTCTGGTTATGCCCTGGTGTTGATTGATGATGTCATGTTTCCTTTGAATTGTACCAACTGGTTAAAGAAATGATAAATGTACCCGTTAAAATGAAATGGTTAAACTGGAGATGAGCGGACTAGGGTGGTACGACCACGCCTTGGAATAACGTAATGGGCATGCCTTATGTTAGGAAAATGAATATGTTAATACCTTGATAGAGATGCCTTAAGTATAAACGTGATAAATATGATAATGATGATTTGATAAATACTTAAGATGGTTTTAATTAAGTATAATTGTATGAACGTGATTGTAACCTTTTACATGTATATGGGTTGTATGATTGATTGTGATTGTGTTATGACTTTTGAATGCTTATGAGGTAATTCCATGAGCAGTATACTATAAACTTTCTTGTTTTGTGAGTGTGCACATGCTGATGCCACATAAGTAAGTATAATAAAGGTGAGCACGTGCTGAGGCCACCTAGTGATGAGATACGTGTTATGGATGGGAGGCATCTGTACCCCATGCCATCTACTTTGAACGATTATGGATGGGATGCATGCATACCCCATGCCAGCTTACTTGAGTATGGGTGGGAGGCATGTCTACCCCACGCCAGATGCGATCTCTATACATGTATGGAAGGGAGGCATTTATACCCCTTGCCAGTTGACTTACAGGGATGAGAGGCATTCTTACCTCGTGTCCGCTATTCTCTATACGTTTATGGAAGGGAGGAATTCATACCCCTTGCCAGTTGACTGATAAGGAAAAGATGCATTCTTACCTCGTTCCCACTAATCACGAATGATGGAAGGGAGGCATTCATACCCCTTTCCAGTTGACATATAGGGACGAGAGGCATTCTTACCTCGTGCCCGCTAATCTCGATTATGGGTGGGAGGAATTCTTACCCCACGTCATCTATGACCTAAATGCTTATATATATATATATATGTGGTGACATGATTAGACTGATATCCCGGCAATGAGCCGAAGCTGGTATAGCCGTCAGGTTTCCTTTGGGGAAACCTGGATGGGTGTTGTCATTTTATATTGTTCGGTTTATTGAATCCTGCTATATCTGCTTCCTGTTTAATTAAATACACACTATCTGGATTGGGTTAGACATCGGTGGTGCCGGCCTACTGAGATTTATATCTCACACCATACTCGGGCCGCCATTGCACTAGGGTACCCAAGTAGACCTTTCTTGTTTGTAGGACCTAGGTTGGTTGTTGTGTTGCTTGTACCTGGAGATAGGAGCAAAGGACCGAGCGGGAGCTTGGGATGCTCAGAAGAATGCCCGTCGGGCCTTGCTGTCTTTTCTTTATTCTTTTACATTGTATTGTAATCATGTTGTATTGTTTCCTATTTTCACATTGTATCATTCATCATCCTTGTAACGTGTAAACTGGATTTGGCCACCTTTTATAAAAATTATCACCATATGTCTTCCGCTGTTGTTTGTCCATTGCTTATCTATTATTGATTCCACTATTAAATTTTATTTACTCTGAGATACCAGTGTGCAACTCTGATAAGAGGGTATAGTCTCCCCACTATCACCTCCTGACACCCTCACTGCTAGTCGGCAGCCTCTGGCGTACGAGAAGATGCGCTTGAGGCCACGTGACCTACCGGTCTGACCACCGGTTCGATGGTAAGTCGGGCCGGGACGTTACAAAGTGGTATCAGAGGAGTTTTCTCTTCTGATTTGTTTTACTGTTTGGCGACATTAGACAGGGATAGGAAGAAACTGGAATTTGGTAATAAGTTGTGTCTGGGATTGGCCACCCCGTGCATAGGGAAAAGCCAAATTGCCTCGAATGCAATTATTATTTTAATTATTTTGATTATTACGGTTGATTTGATTTCACTGTTGGGTGACGCACATGATTTATGCTGATATTGTTGATGAAATTGTGGGATCTGTTTCTATTGCAACCCGAGGATATGAGGGTATACCATCTCATGCATCATATAGGCACCTTGTAAGAAATTGTTTACCATGCATTATGCCATGCCATCTAGGATGCATTAGATGATGCCTACTATTATGATAGGTTTTGTGGTAGTTATTCCATGCTTCTGTGATATAGCATGTTTCTGTGTTACTGCTTACGATAACATGTTGTTTTTGATTAAAAATGAAATTGGTTGCTTTTGCTGAATTAAATGATTACAATTACGACGAGAGCCAATTTTCAGTTGTAAGGTGTATAGGTGCCTTATAGCTAGGAAAGAGTAACCTATGTAATCAGATTTTCGAAAAAAAAGGGATGCTAAAGTTTAAAATTGTAAAATGAATGGAAATTGGTTTTGATTAAAGGGAGCCAAATGCCAAACTATAAAGTGTATGGGCACTTTACAGGTTGGTAGGTGTCCACCCTTAGGACTAGATGATTGTTTTGAGCATGTTGATTTCTGAAATGTGATCTATTTTGTTTAATGGGAGCCAATTTTGAATTTATGGAGTGTATGGGCGCTTCATGGGTTGGGAAACGACAACCCATAAGGAATGTAATGGCAGGATGCTTTGTGTGATGTTTATATATGTAAAAGTTGTTTGATTTGGATATGAAATGTTTTGTCTTGTTGGGACCCTCTTAAATCTCCTAGTGGTTAAAAGGAAGTTGGTTGAAACTTGCCTGTTATGCTTTGAGTTGTTTGATAAAATGATCAAGTGCCTAGTGAAATTTTGTTTGGAAAGGGGTACTTGATGTGTTGAATTTAATCTTTTAAAGTGATTAAATGATAAATGTGAATAAATATAAAGGGCTTGGAAAAAGGAACCTATAGTGGTGTCCTCTGTTGAGACCCTGTGTGTGGGTAGGTTAAGTCTTTCTTGTGAGTGCCTTGGAACGGAAACTTACACGTTTTTCATAGGTTGTTTTCTTTTAGCAATGACGTTAAATGTTAGGCTTTGATCCCGATGACTTTTGTTGGGCATGACCAAGTGCTTGGGTTGACACTTGTTTTTCGTGAGGGGCTAGCCCGTGGTAGGTAGCGCCCTTAGAGCTTATGTGCTTGTCTTGTTCGGTGAACTTTCTAAGTTTGGTACTGTTTGGGTACTGTTGTCCCGTGTAGGACTTCCAGTTCTAATGACACCCTTGTTCGGATGGGTGTTCATTCTTCTTTTAATCTTCTTATGATATTGAGCATCGGGTAATGCTCGGTATCAGTTGGTTGGACATGCCTCGGGCATGGTCGGTCACCTTGTTGGCCATTTGACCCTTTCTTTTTGCACGGTAATGGATTACTTGACATGTCATCGTCCAAGCAAATGGTCGTATGGAGTAGTACGACGTTTGGATGTATCTCTTGCGCTGCTGTGTACGGTCTCAGGTCATCTCCGTGGTAGAGTGACCTGAGCGTTTGAGAATCAAGTTGTCCCAATGCTCGGGATGATTTTCGAAAGACTCGAGTGGTTGACACACCGGTCTTGTTGCTTTGGGTTCCTTGTACATTTGACGTGGTGATCATGGCTCGGAGGAGCAACACACGTCTGTTTAATCCTTATGAACTAGTTTGCTTATGAGTAGCCGGTCTTTTCTTCTTTTGGTGGAACTGACGCTTTTAATGTGGGAAGTGTCATGTCGGTTTAGTGAAGTGTGTTCTTTTGGGAAGAAGGAACACGCTGGTAAGGACCATCTTGGAAAATGGTCGGGTTTTGCTAGAATTCTTTCAGTTTTTGGTGGTAAGGTTGATCGACGAATGCCTCGTGTGGGAAGAGACATCGTGATCGGTTGAAATCTTGATGCGTCGGCAGGTGAAGCTGGGTTTCTTCTTTAGAGTCGACCAGGGGTGGTTCGACTAATATTCTTTCCAGTTTTTGGGTGCAAATAACTAGAATCTGTTTTAATCCTCTTGGTGTACTCTGCTCTGTGACGAGCATGTCCCCTATCTTGTCCTCGTCCTGGATGCACTAAGAGAGCGTCGGTCTTATCCGTGCTAATGCTTTAAAGCCGTTGGGCTTGTTCGGGTGTTTCTCTTTCAGATTTTCATGTAGGATGCGTGGTTCCTTGTATGGTTTGATCTTAGGGACATCACCGGAAGTCGGGTATGAGCTTCGGTGAACGTCCTCGTGGGGAATGCGGGATGCCTTAGGAGAAGGCATCGTTGTTCAGCTTATAAAATGTCGGCCGTCTAAGCCGTGCGTCTTCTTGAATAGTCAGCCGGAGTGGCTTGACTCTTTTCGACTTGGGTTTAGAGTTCGATGGGGAAATAGATCATTTGATCATTTCAAAATCACGCTAGGTATGTCGTTGGAATGCTTAGAGCATTCTTTTGAAAGACAGTTCAAAAGGTGGTGGAGTTGTGGTTTGAGTCTTGGCCGTTTAACGTAAAAAATCTAAGGTGGGAAGTACCTTTGTTTGGTCGCTTGACGAGACGATGATGTGATCATGTCTCTTGTGGAATGGGCTCGGGTAAGAGCTTTCATGTTGGTTCGGTGAGAAAACGAGCGTTGGCTCGGGTGTTGACGACTTAAGTGTCGTGTGTTTAAGTGGATGATCGTGGAGCGTTGAACGTTTGGAAACATAACGCGATCATTGAATGAAGCTTCACGACCCTTGTAGGTTGAATGAAGTGTGTGTTGTTCCCGAGGGATTCTCGGGGACGAGAAGTTCTAAGGTGGGAAGGTTGTAATGACCCGCGTTTTGAACTAGGTTAAAAAGTGGGGGAAATTGAACTTTTTCAATTACTGAACCAGTCATTTTTAGAATCGGGCTTCGGAATGAGATTCTAAAGGTTTGAACCCTTCTTTTTAATGTTTTTGGACATGGGCGAATGCCCGTTAAGTGTCCCGAGTGGCTCGTGGTGTTTTAGGTGTGTCGTACCCGAAGGAGGTGGGTTTTTAAAGAACAACAGAAGGTGCACGGTTGGTGCACAGTTTCCCAAACCGTGTGGCCCAAACCGTGCGGCGAAAAATTGGGAGGCAGAGGGGTCCACACGGCCTGTGCACGGTTTCCCCAAACCGTGCGGACAGCCCGTGCGTAGTGTCCTGGGTGTCCAGTGGGATGCCGCATGGTTTGCGCACGGTTTGGAAAACCGTACGGGATAAACCGTGAACTGTGCCCAGGTTAGGGTTTTTAAGATATTTAAAATGAAATTAAAATAAAATAAAAACCTAAACTAACACTCCCTCACCCTCACTCGTCCGAGCCGCGCGACCCACACCCAGGTAGGGATCTCCCTCAAGCCACGTGCAAGCCTCCTCCGCAGCCTTCCCTTCTTCCTCTGGTTCCTCCCAATTTCTGGATTTTTCTTCGTCAAAACTTCAAGGTAAGCTCTCTTCCCTAGTCTCCTCCCCTTCTTGGCCGAATTTAGGGCTTCCATTTGCCCTAATCTCATTCGTTCATACACCCTAGTTTTAGGGTTGTTCTTGATTTCGGGTTTTCCTTTGTTTATTTTGTTGTAAGGGGATGCAGAAGGTCCCCCGGGACCTTGTTGGTGTGCGTATGGCATCCCCCGTCGAAGGTGAGGCGGATTGTAGTAATTTTGATCCGCCGGGTTGTTTTCGAGGTAAGGGTTTTACCCATTCTTTGTTTACGCAGCTCCCAATTTGTTATCTTTAGTTGGTTTAAGGTTTGTAGTGTGTTTTTCTTAGTGCGTTGGTGGGTTTGGGTTGGTTTCACTTTTCTGGAGCTTAAGCGGCATCTTTAGTTAGAAAGCTCCAAGAGCCGGAGTGGACGGATGGATCCACCTTGAGGTAGGATCCCTCTCTTGCCTTTTTAATTAAAGTGAAGTTTAAATGAGTAAATTTATGCACTGCCTTAGTACTTTAATTATGCAAGTTAGTCTTGAGTAAATGCTTCTGTGAAAACCGTGTGAATTGCAGGAACAAGATAAAAAGGGTTGCCTACTAACTAAACTAACGATTTAATAATAAAACCCCTCGATCAGAGGTGCACTGTCTTCAAGATAAAAGTAGGAATTAGATTATTATGCTTGCCTGCTGATTTCTGGTTATTCCCTGGTGTTGATTGACGATGTTGTGTTTCCTTTGAATTGTACCAACTGGTTAAAGAAATGATAAATGTACCCGTTAAAATTAAATGGTTAAACTGAAGATGAGCGGACTAGGGTGGTACGAACACACCTTGGAATAACGTAATGGGCACGCCTTATGTTAGGAAAATGAATATGTTAATACTTTGGTAGAGATGCCTTAAGTATAAACATGATAAAGATGATAATGATGATTTGATAAATACTTAAGATGGTTTGCCTTAAGTATAATTGTATGAACGTGATTGTAACCTTTTACGTGGATATGGGCTATATGATTGATTGTGATTGTGTTATGACTTTTGAATGCTTATGAGGTAATGCCATGATCAGTATACTATAAACTTTCTTGTTTTGTGAGTGCACACATGCTGATGCCACATAAGGAAGTATAATAAAGGTGAGCACGTGTTGAGGCCACCTATTGATGAGATACGTGTTATGGATGGGAGGCATTCATACCCCATGTCATCTACTTTGAACGATTATGGATGGGAGGCATGCATACCCCATGCCAGCTTACTTGAGTATGGGTGGGAGTCATGTCTACCCCATGCCAGATGAGATCTCTATACGTGTATGGAAGGGAGGCATTTATACCCCTTTCCAGTTGACTTACAGGGACAAGAGGCATTCTTACCTCGTGCCCACTATTCTCTATATGTTTATGGAAGGGATTCATTCATACCCCTTACCAGTTGACCGATAGGGACGAGATGCATTCTTACCTCGTGCCCACTAATCACGAATGATGGAAGGGAGGCATTCATACCCCATTCCAGTTGACATATAGGGACGAGTGGCATTCTTACCTCGTGCCCGCTAATCTCGATTATGGGTGGGAGACATTCTTACCCCACGCCATCTATGACCTAAATGCTTTTATATTTATATATATGTGGTGACATGATCAGACTGATATCCCAGCAACGAGCCGAAGCTGGTATAGCCATCAGGTTTCCTTTGGGGAAACCTGGACGAGTGTTGTCATTCTATATTGTTCGGTTTATTAAATCCTTTTATACTTGCTTCCTGTTTAATTAAATACACACTGTCTGGATTGGGTTAGACACCTGTGGTGCCAACCTACTGAGATTTATATCTCACACCCTATTTGGGTCGCCATTGCACTGGGGTACCCGAGTAGACCTTTCTTGTTTACAGGACCTATGTTGGTTGTTGTGTTGCTTGTACCTGGGGATATGAGCAAAGGACCGAGCGGGAGCTCGGGATGCTCAGGAGAATTCCCATCGGGCCTTGCTGTCTTTTCTTTATTCTTTTACATTGTATTGTAAGCATGTTGTATTGTTTCCTATTTTCACATTATATCATTCATTATCCTTGTAATGTGTAAACTGGCTTTGTCCACCTTTTATAAAAATGATCACTATCTGTCTTCCGCTGTTGTTTGTCCATTGCTTATCTATTACTGCTTCCGCTATTGAATGTTATTTACTCTGAGATACCGCTGTGAAACTCTGATAAGAGGGTATAGTCTCCCCACTATCACCTCCTGACACCCTCGCTGCTAGTTGGCAGCCTATGGCGTACGGGGAGACGCGCTTGAGGCCACGTGACCTACCAGTCTGACCACCGGTTCGATGGTAAGTCGGGCCGGGACGTTACAGTCTCAAGAGCCCCAAGAAGGGAAATAAGAGAAACCAGTAGATCAACTGAAGGAGGGTTCCTATCATGATGAGGTTTCCTAACAACCAGTGTGTTGGAAAGCTCTTCAACATAGTAGGCAGGCCTAGCGACTTGTGGAGCGGTTGGTGGAATAACCCATGGAGCTGTCAAAGGGTCGGCATGTAGAGCATCTGGAGGAAAACCCTGTAGAGCCAACGAAGAGGCTACTAAGGGAAGATTCTCGCACAACCCAACCAGATTTAGCGATGCATACCATGCTCGCTTTCTATATACTTTGACATCTACCCTTTCTAGATGGGCAGGGTTATTGAGGTCACTAGGAGGCATCTCACCAGGAAGGACTCGTATCGTCCCATGCTGCCCTAATCAAGGATCATTGTAATATAGATGTCGCTCCGTAGCATGTTCGACAAGGAGCTCTTCGATAATATTTCTCTTATCCATGATTTTTTGGTGCAACATGGCCTTTTTGGGTCATCCTCTATCTTCGACATTGAACCAGAAGGATCAGAGGGTTTATCATTTCCGGGGGGGTTTTCCCTTATTGGGGTCTCGATAGAAAGACAATGACTTGGTGGAACTAGAAAGTCTGATAAAATTCCTATTTTGATGAGTGATAATTCCTAGGGGATTCAACAAATGTAGCACTACCCCGAGGAGTAGGCTCTCTTCAAGGATTCCTACCTCTGCTTCCTTCTCTGTGAGTTCAACCATATTCACGGCGACTGCACCTAGAGGCATGTCCTTGACATCGATAGGTAAATCAGGTTGATGCAAGATCGAACTGAAATGTAGGGCTATATATTTCCCCCAACAATAGATCTACACATGAGTAAATGCCTCAAAAATAACTCTACAGAGCATCATAAAGCTCCATATGCATCGTTATTGGAGGATCTGATGATAACCAGATGATGCATGATGCTAAGCCATGGGGATCACGACCAACTCGACCAAGCGGCATTGCTGGTAGAGGCTGTTATGGTTATCTTGGATCTATGGATAAACCAACCGAAAATAGAGGAGACAGAAACACATTTCCCAAAGCGTCTAGCGGAAGCATGTGATCTCCTCTTGGGTGAGGGACTCCAGAATGCTAAAGTTTTGAGTCGCAGTTGGCCAGAACATTTCAAGGAACTGATCTATGTAGAGAATGTCCCATAGGCTCTTTTTCTCAGTAATGGGATCTGGCGTCTGATTTCCCCACTCATCAACTAGAGGTAGCTGGAGAATCGGTAACGACACTGACACGAATCGTTGCGGCGATGAACTAGTCGATGGGGAATATGGTGCACGAGCTGACAAACCACTGTATACTAGGCTGTCTCTTGGGGGTTGTACTAACTACATCACCACATACCTATAGAATAGGGTGCTAATTGTTTCCTCTTGTACCAATTTGGTGGTCAATGTTGGTGGGTCAGGCTGGTGTTCATCATCTTTCAAATCCCAGAATGACTCTCTGTGATCTCGTTTCAAGGTAGATAACAAATCTGGTGGTGGTAGAAAACACTGCATGACAAGACCCTAGAAAGGAGCTAGATCTTCCTCCTCCTGTATATACCTATGGAGAGATTCTAGTATTTTGTGTATCACACTTTCTGGGAGGACGAAGCTGAAATGTCGGGTTCCTACCCTAGAACCTGAAATAGAGGATCGGGGTGAAGGCTCTATCACCGAGTCACACTCCGCTTCAGAATTAGAAAAATGGACTGGGTTGACTGCAACCTAGAGCTTCTCAGGGATATTCCTTCAGTGGTTATGGTTCACCCTCCTACCCAAGATATTTCTTTGAGGCAAGGTGAATCTTTGACATTGGGTGGACCGCCACACAGATTAGTGTTAGGGCAGGGAGGACCTATGCCTGAGCTAGATGGGATATGAGGAGAGACTTCACATCAATTGTCTTTGGAGCAAACAAGGCCTCCGTTTTGGTGGGCTGTTGTGCAAGGAGAACCCAGTAATATGTTGAATGGTGCACGGGGAGGACCTCCATGCTGATTACCTGATGTGCAGAGAGGACCTCTACGGTAGGGAGTGCTGGATCAGGGAGGACCTCCATTGGAACTGGTGGAAACATGGGCCAGACCTCCATGTTGGTGAAATCCAGGGCGAGGATACCATTGCATTAATGACCTGAAATATAAGAAAAACTTACATACCTAGGATCTTGAGCATGAGGAGGACCATTGTGTTGGGTGCCGACGAGGTGGAGAGGACCTTTGTGCTGGGTGTTGACGAGGTGGGGAGGACTTCTACTTGAATCGGTGACGGTGGCATGGGGAGGACCTCCATGCTGAGCATGAGAGTGGGGAGAAACTCCACTTTGTCCAGTGGCAGTATGGGGAGGGCCTCCGTATTGAACATCATTTTCACGGGTCCACCCGCAACGGCTTCTGCTCATGCTAGTGACTGGAAGAGTCAACCCAGACCGCCCAAGGGGTGGTTGGGACCTCAACCCTGATTGGACATAGAAGTGACCCTACTTTGTAGTAACATGGGATAGATAGTGTGTGTGTCGGTGGTGGCATGGGCCGTTGAATCTATAGAAGATGAAACCCCCTGACAAGCGTCCTCCTAAGCCTATGCCCGACGTTGGCACCAGGTCAACCGACCTAGATTTGGCTGGGCAGGGGTGAATTCTTGCTCCCCGATCTGTGGGATTAGGTGGTGGCATTGATGCGGCCTGGTGGGAGCCCTCCTTGGTGGCTCCCTGGCTGAAGTCGAAGCTGGGATGACCCAAACATCCATCACCTCATCAGCATAAGGGAGTGAACCATAGGATCATTCTAGGGAGAGACTCCTGAAATAGTTGGATGTCAGAGTGGGGAGCAGCGGATCCCTACACGGCCCTTGGGGGCAGAAGTGACATTGAGGCATAGAAGCCTCTAGATCCCAGCGGTCCATTTCCCTAGTCGGGATGATTCCCTCCTGCTCATATCACCGAACAAGAGTTTCGATCACCCTTATCTAAATAATCTATGAGGGTGAGACGGGGCTTGGGTGACCAATGGTTGTAGTCATTGAAGTTATCATGGTGAAGGTGGAGTCATGCGATAATGCCACAACATCGTTCCTCCTACCCCTACGTCTGTGGGTGGGTGGAGATTGGTTCCCTATAACTACAGCTTTGGTCCTGCAAATTAGGGAGATTCAACCATTAGTAAAGATATGTGGAAAGAAATTCTTAGTTCCCCAGCATCGTTTAGTCTTCCATGGTTGGAGAGAACTATCCATGCTGACAATTCCATAGAGAGAAATTCCCAGTAGTCAACTACCCCAAATTCTAGTGAGTTCCACGCCAGGCCCACTATTTACTCAGTGAGACCTAGCACTGAATATCTAAATCGGGTGACATTCTCATCTATTAATATCACAAGTGATGTTAATCTTCATGTTGAGGAGAAAAGATTCACGTCAGGTTCACCATTTCTATTTCCGACGCTTTTCCATCGGGGCGTGCCTCGTCATGCCACGTGTTGGACACTCATTAATGGTCACGTTGTACCCTGCATTCCCACTTTCCAAAGGTGGGTATCATCTATCACCTCTCGAGTTATGTTCACTCCTTGATCGAAACAGGATTATGGGATGTCGATTCCTCCTTCCATGGATTCCTCCTTGGAACTCAACGCCTAGTTTGGGTCTCCCTTAAAGATTAAGATGTTGTTTGTGAAACTCGTCCTGGTGTCATATCTTTGTGGATGCCAGTTAATTACGTTTCTTTTGTTAGTACATTCCAAAGGGTCCATCCAGGGTAGCGACCTTTGGTTAGGAGAGTAGTCACTCCGAGGCATCTATGGCCTGTATTAACACTGGAATACTATAACACCTGTATTTTCCCCTTATGATAGGGATTCTCAAGGGTTCAGAATACCAAGGCATCCCACATCGAATGTGGGGAATCTTATGTTGGAGGCATGTCTCTGAGGGTTTCCTTATCTTCCCATGTTTAGGATAGGGAATACTACGAGTTTAACGTTTTGTGAAGACATATCAGACTAATCAGAACACTGATAAGAGTGGATCATATGGATACATCCCTAAGAGGGAGCACCCAGAAGGTTTACTGGATGGATAGATCAGAACACCCAATGAGAGCAGACCCAGGGTTGTGTGTCCCATAAAGGGAAGATATCACACCATGAAGGTTGATCTGGCACAAATGGAGGATCAAAAAGGATGGTGGTCCCACACAAAGTGGACACCAAGGTTTTCCATTAGGTGGGATTAAACCTTGTGGAGTCTTCTTATGTACCCTAATTAGAATATAGGGATCAAAATTCATGTAGTTCGAAGGAGGTGATGAATCGGGGTGTACATAAAGGACAATAACCTGAAGACATGTTGGGGATTATGCATGGTTGGAGGCCCATCATAAGAGGTACATTCTTGGTTGGATGGTTATGGATTGTGTATGGGGCTTACGCGTTGTTAGATTCCCAAGGAAATGGCATGATCCCACAGGGATGTGGCAGCCCGGGTAAAAATTAGGATGGATGATGGATGATTTAATAAAGTGGATGAGAGGAATGGGATGGAACTGATGTGAAGATGATAGTGATGTTGGGCTTGAACCTCAGGGAGGATTCCTACATATCCCCATGGATGGGAATCAAAGTACATGTAGTTCGGTGGGGGTGATGGGACATTTGAGGATACGGCTCGGAGGAATGGAGTGCATGAATGGGGACTCGAAGGCAGTAGAACCTCCAGGCTAGGTCATGATCTTCACGAGACACAAAGGCTCGAGGGAGAGACCAGGATGGTACATGAGTGATGGGATTGAACCTCAGTGAGGTTTCCTACATATACTTGTGGATGGGAATCAAAGTCGATATAGTTTAGGATGGGGCATAGAATCGGGGTGTACACAAAGGACAGTGACCCAGATACATGATGGGGCTTACGCATGGTTAGCATCCCATCGCAAGAGGGACACTCTTGGTTGGAGGAGTATGGATTGAGGGTGGAGCCTATGCATGGTTAGCTTCCCAATAATTGGTCTGACACCACTAAGGGGAGGACCAAGGATGCGGGTCCCAACAAAGGGGATGTCGAAGTTTACCAGTGTTTGGGGTTGAACCTCAGGAAGGCTTCCTACATACCCTGTTTAGAAGATAGGGATCAAAACTCATGTAGTTCAAAAGCATACAGTTTAATATCATGCGGGGTGAAATGGGAATACAGTTTAACATCATGCGGGATGAGGGTGAACTGACATGATGTGGTTGGGACCGATGGGTGATGGTCTTGAACCTCGGGGAGGCTTCCTACGTACCTTGATTGAAAAGGGAAAAGATCAAAGTCCATGTAGTTTGGAAAAAAAGGAATGGGGATTACATGTAGTTAGTGTCCCAGGAGGATGTCATGGTTGATGCCCACTCTAAGCTCACGTGAGCTATGCTTAATGTGAGAAACAATAGGTATCAGGGGACTTGGTGATCGTGTCACAAGAGATGCGAGCATGAGAGGTGATGCGGGGCTTACGCGTGGCTAGAGTCCCAAAGAGGAAACATGGGCTTATGCTGGTTAGCGGCCTATGAGGATTCCATGGTTGTTGCTCACTCTAAACTCATGTGAGTTATGATCGATGTGAGAAACAAGAGGTAGCAAGGGACCTAACGATTGTGTCGTGAGAGATGAGAGCACGATAGGTGATGTGGGGCTTACGCATGGCTAGCATCCTAAAGAGAACGGATATTGGGAATTACTCCATGAGGGAAGCTCGAGGAGGATGTCTAGATGTACGAGGAGGATATGGATCCATGTACAGAGGACACCCTGTCAAGATGGGATGGGGATTACGTGAAGACTGCCTGAGATGCACATGGTGATAAAGTGAAAAGGGTCAGAGAAGACGGATTGGAAAGGGGGGAAGTATAAGGCTCCTGGTCCTATCCTCTATTTGATCTTCTTAGGCTCACCACACATGCAACAATTATAGTTTAATGTCATGTGTTGAGGATTAGTGTTTCTTGGAAGCTTAACATCCTACAGCTCAGACGATGAGGACTCACTCCTCACCCATAGGACATACATAACTTGTACCAACCTGCACTTGGGTAAGGGAAGACACAAGCAAGTCCATGGTGAGTTGGGGTGGAGTGTTTAATTGAGGGACTCATGTTGGCGTGGCTATGTGGATAAGAAATAGACATTAGTGTGCCTATGTGAAGAAGCATAAGTCGGGACAACACAACATGAGGCACCACTAGTGGAACCATAAAGACACTTCATACAAGCCTAGAGGTCTGTATGGGAAAGGGGTTCGTGAAGTAGAAGTCCTCATAGAGAGGGGATTCGCGAAGCTTAGCTACTTCGTGAAGAGTAGGGGCTTCACAAAGTAAAGGGATTCATAAAGCAGGGCAAAGAGGATCCCTATAAAGGGAGGATCTTCACAAAGCATGGTGACCCAACCGAGGAATGAAGCCACTATGTACTTGGAGGATGATTCACGAAGGCTGAATGCCTCGTGAAGACCCGAGTACCCAAAAGGGACTTCTACCTTCATGATGGCCATAGGGATTTGCGAAGGGCATTCCCACTTAAAGTAGAGGAAAAGTAGAGCAAATGGAAAGTTGGTTCGTGATGCTCAAGTACCTTGGGTGATACATTTTTCTTGACGGATCACAAAGCAAAGGGTGCTTCGCAAATCGAGAGATCAAAAGGAGAAAGGTCAGGGTGTTGATCCCTTTGAAGAGGGGGGATCCATCTATTTATAGGCACCCAAGATCATGATGCTCCAAAGTCATGATGGGAAGGAAATGGAGGTTAAAAATCGGAGGCGTCTTTATTGTAACCGCAAAGGCTTTCATCGTGGTTCTCTACGACAGTCATAAACGTATTTGTTGGATCGCAGAGGCTTCCATCATAGTTCTCTGTGGCGGTGGTGGAGGATTCCATTCTATGGCATTCATGTAATTCATGGTGGAAATGGGATTTGTAATGTAGCTTCACGAGGTAGACCCTTTTTGTGATTTCTTTATGCTTTTGTGGACCCATTTCAAGGCACAGATTTTGGCACCAACAAATTCATAATACAATCACTACTCTTTGTGCATTGAAACATAACACTCTATGTAAATATCATGTTATCTATGTGTTCATTAAGTTTATAGTATATGACATGAAATTATGTGTTAATACATGTCGTGTGAGTAAAAAGTATATGAATATAATACACATTGGGTAGTTCAGACAGTTACTCATCGTGTTACCTCCAAGGAACATTTTTTAACACAGTTAATTTTAAATAAATTTATTTAATTTGTTTAAAATTATAATGGATTATAATCTTAAGAAAACTTAGATTAAAATTAAGTTAAAAGAATTGATTAATTAAAGAATATAATTAATTGATTCGAGCATGATTTATCTTAAATAATAATGATTAGAATTGAATGTTATTTTATTAAATGTGTAATTTGTTGCATGTATATGGATGATCATTAGTATAGACCATACCACTATATGTGATTGGTTTCCTTTTAATTTATTATTAAATTAAATTTTTGTTCTATGTGTCATCCCTCCTATCATTATGTAAGGGTCTACGAGTCCATGTTTTCTTTTATGTAAATCACTTAACCAATATTTTGGTTCCCCTCACCTTTGAGTGAGTTAAAGAATATATAATGGATGAATATCCAAAGATATTGGAGGCAATTTAAGTTTATAGTCAAGGAGAAACCAATCTAAGAGGTACATGGGTGGACAAGTGTAAATCTACAACACAAACCATAAAGTGGTTCAAGGTGTTTCCCCCCTAGGTTGACGATTAGTTTATAATACACTAGAGAAACTAACCACTAGTAAAAGATCGTGATCATACCAATTTATTATTTTATTTCTATAAAGTTTCATGGTTATTTAATTGTGTATTTTTTGTTGTGATCACATGAATTAATGAATTAACGATCATGTAAGATAGAACTAAAATAAATTGGATTGTGTATAAATTTTATCTAATACATAGTTAATCACTTAAGTAAATCCACTTAATATTAACAAGCATGTGATAAAGATAAAATACACAATTAACACATAAAGATAAAATCCCTCAATTGTATATATTAAGTCAGTATAACCTTCTACTACTTAAGTTAAAATTGAACCATAGTTCAAAGTGCTTGACTGACCAAAGTCAGGGTGCTTTCAATTATCAAGGAATTATAACTTAAAGTTTTGGGTTGACTTGAATGGGTTCAAATCAAGGGTTGAATTCCAAAGTGGGACTTAGTGTAACTAAGAGGCAAAGGTTGTGGAAATCCAATTTAGTGTAACTGATGGTCTCTCGAGCATAATCATTCCCAATAAGAGGAAGATCTAGAGGTAGGGTAAGGAAAAGGAGGTAGTATGTTTTATATGTGACAAGAAAGACCATCAGAAGAGGAACTACACCCAAAATTAAGCGAAAGCTAAAGGTGTATTCATTATTTAGTATAATCTTTCAATATATACATATTGGGTATTATATACAACTTGTGGTGCTCAAATATATATCCAAATGTAGGAACTAAGTAGATTCTGAAAGATTTTTAGAGGAGATGTGGATTTGTGAGCTACTAATGGTGTGAGGATGACTTTTCTAGCCATTGGATATTACCATCTTTCATTTACAATATGAATCATATTGGTTTGAAGATATTTTTATTATATACGAATTGTTACTAAGAGCATAATTTTTGCATCCTGCCTAGATACGGATGGTTTTATTTTCAAATTTGGAAATAAAAGTTGTTTATTTTAAAAATACAACATATGGTATGGTATTTCATATTTAAATAATGGTCTTTATGTATTAAATTATCAAAAAAAGTATTGGAAATTGATAATGAATCATGTTTGCACGACTCATATAACACCCAGTTATGACATCACCATCTTGGTCAAGTAAATAAGAAGCATTTGACAAAGCTTTGTCAATATGTTTATTTAGAATCTTTTAATCTAAAACCACTTGAAATATATCATGCTTGTTTAAAAAGAAAATGGATAAACTACCTTTCAATGGATAGGGTGAAAGGGCCACAAAGCTTCTAGGATTAGTACACATTGATGTGTGTGGAACATTTCCAGCATAAATAGGTGGGTATTCTTACATCATAACTTTTACTAATGACTTGAGTAGATATGAATATGTCTACTTGATGATGTATAAGTACAATTCCTTTGATAAATTCAAAAAATTCAAGAATAAATTAGATAATCAACTTGGAGAGAAGATAAAGAATCTTCAATCGGATCAAGGTGGTGAATATTTTAACTAAGATTTTATTGAATTTCTATGAGATTTTGGGATTTTATCTCAAATCACTCCACCTTACACACCACAGTGTAATGGTGTTAGTGAAAGGATGAATCGTACCTTTCTAGACATGTTAAGGTCGATAATGAGTCATACAGATCTTCGATTATCCTTGGATTCCATGTATCTGAACCATGTTTGGGTTTTCATCAATTCGTTAGTTGATGTAGAGATTATTGGGTGAAAATGGGTATTTAAGAGAAAACCATACATATAAGGTAGATTAAGTACCTATAAAGCAAGGATAATGGCTAAAGGGTTTAAACAATGCCGAGGAATTGAATATAAAGAAGCCTTTTCACCAGTTTCCATGTTTAAATCCATCAAAATTATAATTGTTGTACTAGCTTACCATGACTATGAAATTTGGAAGATAAATGACAAAATAAATTTCCTTAATGGGAAACTTTAGGAAGATGTCTACATGACACAACTAGAAGGGTTTGTGACTCAAGATGATGCCAAAAAGATATACAAGTTACAGAGATCCATTTATGGATTGAAGCAAGCATCTAGGTCATGAAACATTTGATTCGATGAAGCTATATAATATTTTAGTTTCATTAAGAATGAATGTGAGCTAAGTGTTTACAATCACTCTAGTGGGAATGTGGTCATTATCCTAGTAGTATATTTTGATGACATATTACTTATTATAAATGACATACCGGCATTACATTTTATTAAAGACTGGTTAAACAAGTGTTTCTCTATGAAGGACATAGGTGAAGCAACCTATATTCTGGGGATCAAGACCATTTTTGATATATCTAAAAGGTTTCTTGGACTAATTCAAGGTATATACATTAACCAGATACTAAAAATATTTAGTATGAAACAATCCAAGAGAGGATTGATTCTAGTGTCACATGATATACATATTTCTAAGAAAATATGTCCTCACACACAACATAAAATGAGTAAGATCCCATGAGATTTAGTGATAGGATCAATCATGTATTCCATGTTATATACTAGAATTTATGTTTCCTACACATTGATCATGGTGGACAGATATCAAGATGATCAAGGAGAATAACATTGGTTTGTTGTTAAGGTTATTATTAAGTATCTAAGAAGAACTAAGGATATGTTCCTGGTGTATAGAGGAGAAGAGAAACTAGTCAACAGGGGTTATACTGATGCTAGATTTCAAACATATTAGAATGATCTGAAGTCACAGTAAAAATATATTTTTCATCTCAATGGAGGATCTGTGAGCTGGAAGAGTTTAAAGTAGCTAGTTGTCGTCGATTCTACAATGGATTCTGAATATATAGTATCTTATGTCACACCCCAACCTTTTAAACCATTTTTATTTTATTATTTTATTATCCTTGGATATTTTGGTTGAAGTTTTAATTGATCCCCATTTTAAATTTTTGAATTTTTGGAATTTTCGGGTGAGTTTTTGGCCTTTGCATGGTTAGAGGAAACTGTGCACCTTTCCCAGGAAACCATGTGGGCTTGGGTTGATTTGGGATAGCGGTGTTTATCATGGTTGGTGCATGGCTTGTAAACCATGTTTATAAGCCATGTGATGTGTCCCTTGTGGACAGTGAGGGTGAACAGTTGGCGCATGATTTGGAAAACCATACGGCCAAACCGTGCGAGTTTCCCATAAATTTTAAATCTTAAAATCCTTATTTCCCTCTCCCCTCTTTTTTACCCAAAATCAGTCCCCCACCTCTTGGGTCATTTTTGGCACATGGAGGGATCCCCCTATCCTTGGCTCCTCCTCCTCCATGCTTTCATCCTCAAAATTCTAACATAAGTTTTTAGGGTTTTTATCCTATTTTCTCCTCTTCTTCTCCTTCTATTCTCTCCCTCTTGAGATATTGGCCCCTCTTGGTGGTATTTTCTCTCTTGGACAAACCCTATAAACTAGGTTTGATGTTTGGTTGGTGTTTATTTGGATCTAGGGCGTGCATATCATTCTTTGGGACCTATTCTTCCTTCCCTTGAAGTTCCGTCGCGTTCGCACTCCTTTGAGGTAGGTGTTTCCATCTATTTCCTTTCTAATTCATTTTATTTGATGCTTGAGTATTTTTAAATTAATCATAAATGTGTTTCGCATGTGGGTGGTATTATTTCTTAGTTTTTTATGATGTGTTTATGTTGTAAAAAAATGGTGAAAGTGATTTTTAAGGGATTTCTTCAATTATGTTGTGTAGTTATGGACACAAGGTATTTGTTAAAATGTAAATTGTTCTTTTAAAGTGAAATTATTCATTTTGAGTGGTTCTAAACCTTGATTATATTATAAAAAAAAATGGATTATGAATTTGACATTGTGTGGGTGAATTGGTGATTTTCATGGCATGACTCATATACGTGGCTTGTTGTGTTGGTTTAAAGGAAAGTGATGTTTCTTAAAAATAGTTTTAGATGATTTCATGGACACTCCAAGTGTGTCATCAGATGTTGGAACATCCATGGGTGCATGAAGTGCACACATATATGGGCTTTCAAATGAAGATGGCACCTTAAAACAATGTTTTCCTTGAACCTCGGTCTCTCAAATGGTTTTATGATTTCTAAATGGTGTGTTGGTACATTATGTGGTTTTGAAAATGGTTTTGAATGTGCTCTTTAAACACCTAGCCCATTTGGTACCTTCAATCATGTTGTGTATTTTTCATCTTGATTTTGAAATGGAATTGAACTTGAAAGGTAAAGGCTCATTTGGAATTGTACAAATGAAAGTGATGTTTCACATTATTTTGGAAATGTTTTGTAAAATTATTTTAAATGGGCATTATTTACGATATGATTGGTACTTTGTAATGTTGAGAAATGAATGTGTCTTTGGAAATACAAATGCTCATTTGGCATCTTAGCATGTTTTGAGAAACAGTTTTAAAGATCATGTGATGTGACGGCCCGATTGGCACTTGTGATTGGTTTATTATATGATGGGCACAACTACTGGGGATTTACCCTTGTGGGTTATTGTGTGGGTGGTGTTAGTGTTTGGGGTAGGCAAGTGCGGTGATGGTAGGTAATGTGGTTCATGCGTGTGAGGGCCTCCTACTTACACAATATACTAATGTCATGGGTTCCTGGGTAACTTTTAGAGGGTCAAGTGATGATTCTTTATCAAACCCGATTAGACAGGTTGGTACCCCTTGGATGTCTTAGAGGCCATGTGGGTTTGTGTCACTAGAGAGGCTAGTTTAGAGCAACTAGTTGTTTATTGACTATGGAGCTACACCATATGTTGATAGGTGAGTCCGGACTGAGTATGTTCAGGGATCGCTCTAGGGATGTTTAGGAAATGCCCATGGTTTTCTATTTGTATCTTCTTGTTTTGTTTTTTGTTGCACTTGGTTTCCTATTCGCACTGCTTATTTATTTTTAGCATGTCTTGGTATTGCTTTGTTGGATTTTAGTTTGGGGATTTGGATTCCAAAATGATAAACTATTTTGATTAATGGAAATGTGGCGTGTGTTGTTTTGAAAAAAGGGAAGTTGTGTTGTTTATTTAAAATGAGAAAAACCTGTTTTTATAACTGTATTTCAAAATAGTGTTAATGGACTATTTTTAAGAAAAGAAATCTATGGATTATGTGATGGTTGCCTACTGAGTTGTTAAGCCCACACCCTACTTGTGTCATTTAGTATCGGTAGACCTAAGCTGTTTTGTAGGTTCATGTTTCTAGTTTGGTTGCTCGCCCTTGGAGCAGGTTGGTCTTGAGGTTGGCGGTGACTAAGTGGCCACATGGAGATCACAATAGTGTGGTTCAGTTTCAGTTTTGTATTTAGTTTATGTTTTGTTCAGCTGTTGTAACTGAATCAGTTTTGTATGTTTATTTGAGATTCATTTATTGTTGGTTCTTCAAATTTCCTAATTTAATTCATTTTGATCCTTGTTTATTTGGAAAAAAATGTTCCCCTTAATAAATACTTTGATGCTTGACACTAGTTGTCAACCCTTGGTGATCAAGAATGCCCTTCAGGCTATGTCGTGGACTGGGTTGGGTGTCGGGTCAGATGGCGTCCCTACCTGGTTCATGGAATCTTTTGATACATCCAAAGAATCCGATTGGATATGAAACTTTGTCCATAATCTTGATGTGGTACCTAGCAGTAAAGACTCTATCACGTTGTATTGTGATAATACTATAGTGGTGGCTCTTGAAGAAGAGTCAAGATCATACCAATAGACAAAGAATCTACATCGGATGTATCACCTCTTGAGGGATTTTTCTCAAAGGGGCGGAGTTGTAGTAAGAAGAGTTTACATGGAAGAAAACGTGGTAAACCCCCTGACAAAAGGCCTATCTCAACAAGATCATGAGTATCATATGAGAGCTAGCGGACTGAAGGTTTTTATCAGTTGGCTCTAGTGCAAGTGGGAGTTTGTTGGATATGGTGCCCTAAAACCAACTTTTGTGTACTTTATGATGACCTGTATCCATTATTTTGAATATTAATAAACTTCACATCATATCATGATTATTCTTCTGTGTGACATAGTTTGTGGTAATGTGTTAAGAGTAGCTATCATACTGAAAGGTTATAGCAGTTCCTAGCTATTATGAGAACCTAAAAGTGTCACGATAATAATCTTAAATATATGTTTTATAGATGGATGAAATCATTTGAGGGGCACAAATAATATAGGCTATCAGGGGTGGAGACTCATAGGACTTTGAGACACCTTCTCATGGTGTACGCCATTGGTAATTTTTAGTATATTAAATTAAGAGAATGAGACCTGCCAATAGGAAATTCATATTTATACGTCATTGGATGTTCCTATTTGTAGACATGTGTATTGGTCCTTATGCTTTAAGATTATTATTAATGAATGTTATGAGTCACATAATTTGATGTATTAACGGAAACTATTACGACATATGTTCACGGTGAAGAGGGATACATTGAGTGTGTAATGAATAATATTTCATTAATGAATAATGCGAGAAATGATTTTTTTTTGTTTTTTAACATAAGTTGATATCTCAAACCTTTTGATGGAAATGATATAACCTAAATAAATTTATGATCATGATGTTCTATAGGCAAGTCCAATTTTCAGAAAATCAAAGAAAGAGACAGTGAACACAGAGGTTGATGACACCAGCATGCAACCTGCTTGATTGAATATATCACAATAAATGGATTATATTACGCAGTAAGTGTCCGTATGTGGTTTTATATCATTACAACATTAAGTTCTTTCTTTATGGGTGTCTTGGCATGTTGTTAGACACTAACCTTGGATCATGACCTACTTCAGCTAATGTCACTAAGAAAGAGACCTAAAGGGTCACACACTAAGTGTATCCAGAACCTTGGTTAAATGATATTATTATTTATTATTTAAAAAGTTAAATAAATATTATTCTCACACGTGGTTTAATAATTCTTTATTTTTGCTTGATTGCATATATTCTATCATAAGTTATTCGAGATAATATTTTGTGAACAAAATATTTAATAAATATTTATTTGCTATTTAGTGAATGTAATATTTATTTATTTATTGTCGAATAATACAATGATATCTATTTATTAAATAGATGGTCGTTATTTAAGGTCTGATGAATATTGTGGAGGAATGGTGGACCGAGATTAATAATCCGGTGAGAAATAATATACATTGAATATTATTTAAATAAATAATATTTAATTTATTTCACGAGTTTAGCTCATATCAATAAACAATAACAATATTATTTATTATTGACATGGGGTCCTGTGGGAATTAAGAAAAATAATAAGGGCGCGTGCACAATTATTATTTTCTAACTCTAGCATTTTATAAACTCAATTATATTATTTTCTTTAGGGTTGCCAATTTCATTTGGTTGTGCACAACGACATCGATAGAGAATTTTGTCGAAGCCCTAGTGAGTTCTCTCTCCAACAACTCTCTCAAAAACGGAAAGTGATTCTTCTTCACCACCACTCTCGAGTCTAGAGAGATCAAAGAGAATCTTTCTTCAAGCGATTTTTGGGGCGATCAAAGGCGAACGATGCAAGCATTAAAATCTACTTCGCTAGCACCTGAAGATTCACATGACAACGTTTTGGATGTTCGTAGAACACGTGTGGATCACTACTGAGAGGAATTTACTCTTGATTTCTTCAACGTAACAATGATGCAATGTAGAAATGTTATCAGATCTATCAACGAAGAAAGAACTGATCGCAAGGTAATTCTTTAATTGTTTAAATTAATTATAAATAATATGCGATGATCCCGCATCTTTGTTTTGACATTCAAATAAATATCATTTTCTGATAGTTTTTTCCATTTTCAATACTATTTCCTTTCCAAATTCTTAATATTTCAAATACTCATTATTATGAATTTTAACATTAACCATTTTCAAATTAATATAATTTTCAAAACTAAATATGTTCTTTTAAAACAATATATATTGTTTTTATTGATATTCATGGTTTTAAAAACTAAAAGGAAACAATAAGAGTAGAAAATACTGATATAATTATCAATTTCAATACTAATTATGATTTTCAATGTCAAACATCATTAAATACCAGTGTCAAATAATAATAATAATTTATTATTATTTTCAAACCACCGTTAGTAGATATTATTTTTCAAAACTCGTCAGAATTTTCAATGATATTTTTTTTCCAAATTATAAATTTTTTCAATACTTATTATGAATTTTCATTATAATCATTTTTAAAATCATACTATCTTCACCATACTTAAAAGCTGAGGCTGAAACCTCAGTTTATCTGAAAAAGGGGCTACAATACAAATAAAATCACGCAACAAGCAGTATAGGGATGAACTCGGCGAGACTCAAACTCGAGATCTCGCCGAGACCTTGCCGAGACCCACAGGAGCGAGCACCTACCATTGAGCTACACCGTGGGGACTATTCACCGTATTTGATTGCACTATTTTGATAAATACATTATCGATTTTTTTTTTTGTATTTTAGAAAAATAATAAACTTTATTTTAAAAAACATCTTTAAAAATGGTTTGTATGTTCGGAAGTGATCACATCAACAAAGAAATGCTCCGCAACCCGGAGGAACCCTAGACAAGCCCGAGCCCAGTCTCCACGACTATGTCTCACTTCGGTAGGTCAGGCCCTCCTGACATCAGAGACACATACTCACTCCTGGTCCTCAACATCACCTTCCGTATGCATTCATCATCTTCATTCTCTCTAATCTTTGCGCGATTCACCGACTTGTTGTTGAAGTTTCAGTTGATCAAGATTTGTTCACTGATCTCGTGCATCTAATGTTCGTTTAATCGACTTGTTTTCTTTTCCCCTCTGTTATTTTTGTTTGGTTCTGGCAGGTACGTCCGCGGATGACCTTTTCCCTCTTTTTGACAAGTACGGGAAGGTTGTCGATATATTTATCCCAAGAGACAGAAGGTCTTTTTATCGCATACTGCTGTTGTTTTCCTTCTCTGATGTTATGCCTTTTTGGTTGCGGTTCGTTTTGCCGGCGAACTGTTTCAATAGATCCTAGAGAAAAACCAAGGATCGCTTTTAATACCCCGTCATTTTAGTCATCACCATAACCGCTTGACTCCTTTGCTTCTCACTCTGTTGCATGTTTGAACATCTTAATGCAGATGTCTCTCATAGGATTCAAATTGAATGGATAAAATGGATAAAATGGAAAAAGGATTTTGGGTTGGTTTGTGATCTTAAAATTACTTTGAAATTGAAGGGTAAATTTTATTGGACTGTTATTAGACGAACCATTCTATATGGTAGTGAGTGTTGGATTTTGACGAGCCATCTTGAACAAAAGATAAGGGAATCAAAAATGAAAATGTGAAGATGGACATGTGAACATTTTAAGATGGATAAAACTAGAAATGAATGTAATCGAGAGAAAATTGGAGTAATTCTGTTTGACGAGAAGACGAGTGATACTGGATTAAGATGGTTTAGATAAGTTAGAAGAAGACCTAGAGATGTTAATAAGGTAAACTTAATGACTAATTCACTTATTAAAAGAGGTAGAGATTGACCTAAAAGGATCATTAAACAAATCATTCAAGATGATCCTGCTCTAAATGGTTTCAATGAAAATATTGTCTTTTTGCGATGTTTGATCCATGTAGCCGACCCCATTTAAATGGGTTTGAGGCTTGTTTGTTGTTGTTTTTTAATTTCCAACAAGCTTTCTTTGAGCTTCTTTCCAGGACCATACCACCAGTTATCCATGATTTGTGCTTTTCTATTGCTATGGTTTGAGTTTTTCCCCATTGGTGAAGGACTGGCGAGTCACGAGGTTTTGCATTTGTACGATACAAGTATGCCGACGAAGCACAGAAGGCTGTTGACAGGCTTGATGGTGGGTATAATTTTTGTAGAAATTACCTGCTCAATACCTTTTGTTTGTTGGTTGGATTGATAATCTGCTGCTACAGGAAGGACTGTTGATGGTAGGGAAATAATGGTTCAGTTCGCAAAGTATGGGCCTAATGCAGAGAAAATGTGAGCTGATTTGTTTTGAATTAACTGTCAGATTATCTTTCATTGATGTCAGATGTTCTTTACTTGCATTTGTGTGAAAATAATATTTTGCATGTCTATTTTATTACAGCATGACTTACCATATGGTGGGGTATTTGATGCGATCACTTTTTATTGTCTCAATTAATTTATTGTTTTTCATAATTCAGTCAAAAGGGAAGGATAATTGAACCATTGCCCAAAAGCAGGGGAAGGTCTAGGAGTTACAGTCCCCGAAGAAGGTAAAAGCCTCTTACTTTATTATTATTTTTTGTTTTTTTATAGATGTGAGTGTTTTGGTTCATTATTTAATTTTTGTTTACTTTGGTGAATATTTAGGTTTTATTTTTTTATCAGTTTATGAGTATCACTGTGGATTGATGGCTTCGTGTTGGCATCATGTTCAATTATGAGGTGTCAATGATTGTTACGTAAAGAGTAATAGTGTTGAAGCAACAAGTAACGAAGAATTGGAAATCAATCAACTGAACAACGAACTTTATTGCTTACATCCAGTACAAGACTAATAGGTAATAAGGAGTAGATTTGAAGTAGTTGGAGTTGGGGAGAGACCACCTCGTGGAGCTCATTTCGACTGTGAGTGAGTGCAACTAGAGAGAGACCACCTCTCTAGAGCTTTGTGACCAGCAGGACCACTGTCGAATGTTCACGATGTCCCCCTACCTAACAGGAGCTGTTGCTATTTTAAGGCGGTTCCTCTAACCAACTCGCCATGTCACCATCAACAACCAAACCAACTCACCTATTATCCTTCCTTCTTCGATAGGTGTGAATAATAGGTATTGTACTAACGCCATCGAGAACACCTACCCCATTACTAACAATCCCCCTCCTCAAAGGGCACCTTGTGCCTAAGGTGAAAATTTGGAAACTGTTGTGAAAAAGTCTCACCGTCCTCCCAAGTTGACTCCTCAACCAGGAGCCCCTTCCACCGGATAAGCCATTCGCCTTGTGGCCGACCCTGCACCACCCTCTTCGTCGACAGTTCAGCGAGTTCAGCGGGTTTAACGACAGGTTCTAAACCACTGCCCCACAATTAAGTAAAAGCGGCCTTTGCAAAAAACTCCCCAACCGCATGCTTTAATTGGGAAACATGGAACACTTGGTGCGGTCAACAAGTTTCAGGTAATAACAAAAGCAGAAACCCCCAATCGCTAGAGGATTTGAAACTGATGGGAATATGGCTTAAGGCCTTATATGTATATGTGATATATATAAGCAATATCGTATTGCATGCAAATTGAGATTTGCATGCCCATGCATTTTACGATTGGGATTTGCATGCCCATGCATTTTACGATTGTGGCAAAAATTGTTGGACTCATGTACTAATCATGTTTTAATGATCACAAATCCTATTCAACCTGGTTAAATTCTGTACATTATATCAAATCATGCGTATTAGTGTTTAAGTATTCTCATGCTTTAAGAAGAGCCATTCAAGATCTTAATTGCTCTACATTAGTTTAATTACTGTGTACTATCCTTGATTTACTTTTATAATATCTTCTTTGACAAATGATTAAGTTTAATCCATTCTATGATCATCATTGCTTAAGTTTAAATACAGTTATTTTGAAAAGTCCAAGACACCATGAAGCAGACACCGTGAACGAGACACTGTAACCTTGAGACACCGTGAACAAGACACCGTGAAGCAGTCACCGTGAACAAGCAGACACCGTGAACGAGACACTGTAACCTTGAGACACCGTGAACAAGACACAGTGAACAAGACACCGTGAAGCAGATACCGTGAACAAGCAGACACCGTGAACATTGAGACACCGTGTACAAGACACCGTGAACAAGCAGACACTGTGAACATTGAGACACTGTGAACAAGACACCGTGAAGCAGACACCGTGAAGCAGACACCGTAAACAAGCAGACACCGTGAACATCAAGACACCGTGATCAAGACACCGTGAACAAGACACTGTGACCGCGAGACACCGTGACTTTCAGACACTGTGACCAATCCAGACACCGTGTGAAGGAGACACCGTTTCCATGACATACTGTGACACCGTTTCCTAACATGTTTTGTCGTTTTTCAATTTAATATCTAACGGTCATATTTGAAGATTTTAATGCACTGACATAATTAATGTTTCTTTGTATACATATCATCAGACAGTACGAGGTACGTGGTGCAGAATTCATGCAACCTGTCGGCCCCAACACATGCACTCCAAGATAAAAGAAAAGTGCTGCCCAGAAAGAAGATAACGCACGAGAAAGAAAAGCAAGCGGGCGTGAGCACCTCACGAAGAACACACTTAGAGCAAATTTTTGAAGAAAGACCTATTGCATGCAACTCGACATTGCTGAAGAACACACGAAGCATATTTGAAACCCAGAACCGAGAACATCTTCGCACTGTCAAACCTCACGAAGAACACAAGCTGAATTGCGACACTCTGTTTTACAGACGAGGACTTGAGCCCTGCATCTGCTTCATCTCAGAAGTCCAGAGCTGCAAAGCCTAACACTCAGAGCATTTCTAAACCTATCTCAATACTGCTGCCCTGTTGTGTATCTTTTATTAACTTTCGAGCAGTGTGTGTTCCTGTATAATAACACACTCTGTCTCCCGCATTAAACTGAAGGATACAAGATATCCTTACTCAAACATTCTTTTACTCTTGTGTATACCCACTGACAAGTGTGGAAGAGGTCCTTGTGTGGCTTGGACAGTCCTGCGTATGGTTGTTAACCTCGATCCAGGGTGTGGATCGAAGTTTATTTATGTAAACTGCTTAGTTGCAGGTGATCACCAAGTGGAGTGGATTAGGTCTTGACTTGAGACTGAACCACTTGTTTCATATCCGCTGTGCTGCTTAATTTAGTTTTCTATGTTTTATTGCTTTTCTATATAACTCAGAAATCTCTAAATTCACTTTGATAGTTAGTCTTGGAAAGAAGTTATAACTGTCTTGTCTTAGTAGAATAACTTCAAAAGTTACCTTGATAACTGATATTAAGATTACTGAGAATTAATCAATCTTCTAAGAAGTTATTTCAACAATCAAACTCCTATAACAGTATAACCTTAATTAACTGGGCTTTATTTAATTTTGGGGAAATCCTTTAGAAATAATTTTTAAAACAGAAATTTTTATAGTTACTCAATTCACCCCTCCCCTCTTGAGTAATCTACTCCGACCCGTTATCATTTATTATTCTCCCATATTAGTTATCATTCATTGCACCATTTCATTAGATGAAACGAATGAGGTATTCATGCATTAGATGCATGAAGTTGGTCGTGTAGCATTTATTCACGCGTTAACGCATGAATAAATGCAACAACACCCATGGAGTGTCGTTGGGTGATTTTATTTATAAATTCTGCCATGCGACGACAATATGGGTATGTGATAGCTTTATGTTTGGCTGAAACTCCCAAAATACTCGTAGCGCTCTTTCATCTTCCTCCTTTGTATACGAGGTACTAGCATACCCCGGAGAAAAGGTGAATCCCATTCGAATGTCGGATGATTCAAGGTGGGAGGGATGCTTTAGTCACTTTAGTAATCTTTATCAAACACATATGAAGATGATGATGATGTAGTGGCTTCTTCAGTGTAAGATACGCCAATTTACAAGTTTTTTATTTTAGTATTTTATGCGCATATTTCATATTATCTCGCATAGAGATCCTCAGATTTAGGGTTTTAAATTGCTTCTGCATGTTGGTGTCAGAGCAATCTATGCTTATGTTTTATGAAACTTGCGATGAAATGAAGAAAACTAAAAAATAGACCCGTGTTTTGAAATTATGTATAAAATGGATTACCTTCATGTAGAAGAGTGTTGTGTAAGGGTTATGGCAAGTTACCCTTACGTAGACACGTATCTAGCTCGCATGAAGGTCATGGTAGATTACCGTTACACGGAAGGGTTCTGCGTATAGGTCATCGCGAACCACCCTTGCGCAAATGGTTTTGTGCAAGGGTCAGAGCTGCTTACCCTTACGCAAAAGGGTTTCGCATAAGCGTCATTCCTTATTACCCTTACGTAAAATGGTTTCGTGTAAAGGTAAGTGTACTACCCTTATGCGGAAGGGTTCTGCGTAAAGGTAAGTGTATTACCCTTACGTGGAAGGGTTTTGCGTATAGGTCCTCGGGTGATTTTATTTATAAATACTGCCATGCGATGGCAGTATGGGCATGAGATAACTTTATGCTTGGCCGAAACTCCAAAAATACTTGTAGCTCTCTTTCATCTTCCTCTGCATACGTGGTGCGAGCATACCGTGCAAAAAAGGTGAACCCCATCCGAACGTTGGATGATTCACATTAGCTCGTGGATACATTACGAAGGTGGGATACTTTTGCCACTTTAGTGATCTTTATCAAACACATATGATAATGAAGATCATGCAATGACTTCCAGTGTAAGGTACGCCAATTTACAGGTTCTTCATTTCAGTATTTTATTTGCTGGTTTCATATTATCTTGCATTTTTATGTGCAGGTTTCATATTATCTTGCATGGAGATCCTCAGATTTAGGTTTTTAAATCGCTTCCACATGTTCTAATAATTGTTATTAGACCCTTACAAAACCCTTCATAAACTACCCATAATATTGTGGAGTTAGCTTTGTAAACAATTTCTTCGGCTTCAAAGTTTGCACACCAGGACAGAGCTTAATGAACACAAACTGGCCAACCTCTAAATTCTCATCTCTCCTATGCCGATTGGAAAACTTAGTCATCAACTGCGGAGCTCGATGTCACTTCCGCTGGAGCTGAGTTAACACTTCATCACATTCCACAAGTGTTCTGTCCATTGATTCCACTTGATCCTTTCACAAGATGCAAAACAGAAGGTGGTTTCCGTCCCTAGAAACCTCAAATGTTGTCAGTTTAGTTGAAGCACAGGTGGCCATATTGTGACAGTATTCAGCCTATGGTATCCACCAAGCCCAATATGGTGGTCGTTCATAGGCAAAACACCTCAAATATGTCTCCAAACTTTGGTTGACAATTTCTAATTGACCATTTGTTTAAGGATAGTAAGACTCATTGGAAGCGTTGTTGAAGAACCTTTGTGATGATTTGTTTTTTAAAGTTTTTTGTATTTGTTGACAACTAACCTTTTTGCATAAGAATGTTTTTGTTTGTCAGGATCGAACTCAGTCCATCGTAATGAGTTTTCATAAGAAAGCTGAAAGTTGCTGACTGTTTGAATCCAAAAATAAAGGGAGAGAAGTTTTTTTCATGAAAGCTGTTTTCTGGAAACAAGTCTTCGGATTGAGCAGTACCGGACGCAGAAGGCGTAAGGAAGATGGAAGGCGAAAGTTCTGTAGAGTTGTTTATCGGATGCATCATCATATTCAGATCCATCGACATGAAGTTAAAGCTTCATCGACTCGGCGTTGGTTAGAAAGTTTGAAGTTGTTGAGTGAAGAAGTCAGAATGTTATTAAAGAGGATGTTTTAAGAAAGTAAAGTCTGGTGTTAGAAAGTTTTCAAACTTTCTAATCAAAATCAGACGATGCTTTGCTAGTCATGAAGTTCTCACAAATCATGAAAACTATCATGATAAAAGATTTTGAAGAAATGGTGGAATTGTAATGTTTGTATCGGTTTCAGAAACCCGGACACAAAAGATCAGATCCAGAAGAACCGGACTCAGAAGCTGTCAGAAGTCAGAATGTGTAAAACCGATGAAGTTTGAAGAATTTCAATATTGCTGAGTGGAGTCATCATCGGATGCAGAACACTGTAATGAGAATTCCATCATTATGAGGATTTTAACTAGACTGACTCAGAGGAGGAAGTTCAATCGGATTATGAACAAACACCGATTCTTCAAGAAGAATGCCTCACACCGATAACACATCGAAGTAATCAGAGTTGCTGATGGTGATCCATCAAAGGGAGATCAATTATGAAAAGAAGTGAAGATTCTAAAAGAGTTGCGTTTATTTGAGAAGAAACAAAGGGAGAGTTCAAGTTTGCAATCGAATAAGATTGCGACACCAAGAAGTCATCTGATGAGGAAGTTCATCGTAATGAGCTGAGGAAGAAAATCATGTCGTAATGAGTTGAGCAAGATAGTTAGATCATAATGAGCTGAAGAAGAAAGACAGATTGTAATGAGCGGAGAAAACTGAAGCCGAGGAAGTTCATCGTAATGAAATGAAGATAGTCAAATCATAATGAGCAGAGGAAGATAGTCAGTTCGTGTTGAGCTGAAGAAGTTTCATCGTAATGAAGTCGGGGAAGGTTACATCGGACTGAAGTTGAGGAGGTTACATCGGACTGAAGAAAATTTAGTTTGTCTGAAGAAATTTGATCTCAGAGAAAATCTTGAGAAGGTTTGAAGAAGTAAAAGTTGAAGTTTAAATGCGAGTGTTTTTTGGAGTTTTGAAATTTGAGTTAGCATGAAAAGTTTTTCAGTTTACCGCCTTTGCTTTTCTGAGTCGTTTATAAATAGAGGCACAATTCATTAACACTTTGTAACTTTTTCACGAGAGCGGAAAAGGCGGGGCACTGAGGAATATGAGAAAGAGTTCCTTCCAGGCGGAGATCTCATTAGAAGATCAAACATATGTTGTTTTGTTAACTGGGCTGAGAAACATCGTATTGAGAAGATCTTATTGAGTCAATCCGACTGAGGAAGATCAGACTGAGTTTTTGAGCAGGGTTTGAGAAGCGCTGATAGAGAAAGGGAGCATGGTATAGAGTCGATCAAACTAAGTTCATCAGATTGAAGGCCATTAGACTCAGGGTCATTGGACACAAGAACTCTTGTGGAGCAAATTGAATAAAGTCTATTATTTTGTTTCGACTCAATTGTTTTGTAAGCAACTTTGTAAACTGACGGAAGTCAGTATAATCATTCCTATCAAGAGATAAAAGGTGTCTAACGGGAGTTGACACAAGTTATATTCACTTCTTCTTAATAGTGAATTTTCATAGACCTACGGGAGTGACTATGACTAGGATGTAGGTTCCCACACTGAGGTCGGACCTTGTAAATCTTGTATGCTTTACTTGCTTTCCTACTTTTACATGCATGAGTATTTCACTAAAAGGTGATAAGGAAATTAATCTTAACAGGTTGCAGGGGTTAAGTTTCTAAAAGTCTTTGAAACTCATAAAAAATGGACAACTGATTGAACCCCCATTCTCAGTTGTTTTTCGATCATTTGGAATTTCAATTGGTATCAGAGGTAAGAGTCCTTGTTGAATCCTTATCATGGATAATCTCAATTCTATCAACAGTAGATGAATTTCTACATTTAATGGCAAAAATTATTACGGATGAAAAAATGGGATGATTCTTTATCTCTTATCTCTTGGCCTGGAAGTTGTTGATGCATCTAAAAGATGCCCCAATGACTTTTGATGATAAGAGAAATATCAAAGTTCATGAAAAAGTTAGAAATGCTATCCTTGTGTCCTTATCAGGAAATGCGAAGGTGATGAGTCTCAAAACTTCAAAGAGTGGGACAAGCTTAAAAGTATTTTCGAAGGGAATACTAAAGCGAAGCAATCAAAGCTACCAATCTGGCGTAGTAAGTATAAAGACACAAGGATGAGAGATAAAGAAACTATTGATCAATACTTTACTAGAGTAAATGAAATTGTTTGCAACATTAGAGGATTTAGTGATGTCTTGAAAGATTCTACAATTGTGAAGAAACTTATAGAAACTTTCCGGACATGTTTGATTCTAAAATTTCCTCTTTAGAATATAAAGATGATTTATCTCTTGATGAATTGCATAACTTTCTTGTTGCTTATGAAATGAGGAAAACTCCAATATTCAAAAAGAAAATGAAAGATGAAATGGCTTTTGAAGCCATGTGAAAAATGAAAATACAAGATGTTGAAGATGTTGATCCCTGTGACTCTGAAGATAAAGAGAATGATGAGTTGAATGACAAAATCATGTCTCTTATCTCTAAGAACTATAGAAGAAGAAGAGGAAAGTATGGCAGAAGAAAGTTGGAGAATATCGAGACGATTCTGATAAAAAACCTCAATAGAAGAAGTGGAACAAAAGTTCTAAAGAAGAAAAGTCTTCCAACAAATATAAAAAGTTCACTGGAAACAAAATGAGTATACCGAGTAAGAAAGCTGAATAAGACTGTTGGCAACAATTTCCCACAGGATCAAAGTTCAGAACTTTCATCTCAAAAGATGAGAAAGTTGAAGACTCCTCAAATAGTGAAGGAGGTGAAGAATCTTACAGAGAGTATCAACTTAGAATAGAACTTTTATGTCTTGAGCAAAACAAATCTCTCAAGAAAGAAACCAGAGTAATGAAGAAAGATAGTGAAGAAGTTGATGAAGGAAGAAAAGATGTCATCAAGTTGGACTGACTGAAAATTAAATTTTTATTATAAAAACACTCAAGGAAAAAGTGAGAAACCAAGGAACATGACTTCAACGACTAAAACATCAAACCGTGCCTCAGCAGTCCAAAATCCAAAACAAAACCAGATCAAATAACAAAGATCTGAAGATAATTTGGAGTTAAGAATCTTGAACAGCCGGCCGCAGGCGAACAACCTTCACAGTAACAATGGAGTCACACTGACCAAACCAAATCATTACCAGTGTATTGCCGAGCCATCACAACCAAATCAACACAATTTCTCCTCCTCCATAAAGCCATCACGATGCATACACAGATTGCAGGTCCTCCACCTTCACCTCACTGTGAATCACAAAAACCCCCCAAACAGAGATAACCATCACCGCTTCACAGAACCGGTCCATACTGCTCCTACGCCTTCAACAACTCACCTCAACATCAAATTTCAGCAACAAAAGCAACCATCACCCTTGACCAGAAATCAAAACCAAAACCAGCGCAAAATCACCAGCGACATCGACCCATCGCATGACCAAAACCAAAAGCAAACGTAGATGAAGAACAAGAGAAATGAATCAACACCGAAATGAGGACCTCTTGAGTCTCTCTGGAAGAAGACCTCATCGAAATCCAGAGCCGCAGAACCTGACGCCGCCTTCGAACTCACACAGAGAGACCAAATCCTCCCAGCACATCCACATCCAACATGAAACGCGACGACAACCTCAGGCCGCGACATCTGGAGCTCGATCTCTGGACCAACACCGCGCCGCCATGAAAACCCTAGCCGACTCGAAGGATAGGGCAAGAAGAAGGCAACCAACGACTCAAGAATCATGTGAAATCCTCACCCACCAAAAATAATGTTTAATCTGATTTTTCTAACATTTCAGATTTTAGAAAAGTATTTGGAAAGATTGGGTGGAAAAAGGGTATGAGAAACCTATTTCATTTATAGAAGATGAAAACTCACTCAGGAGGAAAGATGGTCTACGTTTAGAGATTGTTAGAGCAGGAAGAGGTTATCAACATCAACAAAGTTTCTATAGTGAAAGATCTTACTTCAATAGAAAATCAAGATTTGATGGCTATTGCTGGGTTGTGGAATCTATGGACACAAGCCTTATAATTGCCGGTATAATTTTTCACTTCCCGGAAGAAGGTTTGAACAAAGTGAAAACAATGGCGGAAGAAGGATGAACAACTTTCCTAACTTATAGGAAGTTGGGAAAGAAAAATTTCAAGATGTTAGAAATCTTCTAACAAAAAATCAATTTGAATGTCTGAAAGAAGTTTGGAAGATGTGATGAGGCTGGTCATCATGCCGAAAGATGTATGATACTCCTTCCGAAACAAGTTTTTTATGGTAGAAAAGAAAAGGAAGCTGGAAAGTAGAAAGTTGAGGAAAAAACTTTTGTTGTTGAGACAACTTTGAAAGTAAGTAAAATGAACAAATCATGGATACTTGATAGTGGTTGTTCTTCACATATGAAAGGTGATATAAAAATCTTGAAACATGTTGAAAGTCATGATGGAAGAGTGGTTACCTTTGGTAATGATAATTCCTTAAAAATCAGAGGAATCATAACGACTGAGATTGAAGCGGAAAAGTTGAAATCTAAGTAAGTTTTATTTGTTGATGGGTTAAAATATAACTTGGTGTAAGTTAACTTTGTAATGATGGAAAATAAGTTTTCATAAAAGATTCTTATATCATCAGAAGTGTGAAAGATGGAAAAATTACCACAAAAGGAGAAAGAACTGGCGGTAATCTTTTTCAAATTGGAGTGTTTAATAACTCTTGTCACTTGAGTGCTGAAGATGAAAACAAATTGTGGCCCCGAAGACTTGGGTACCTTGGGCAGAATACTTGAACAAACTTTTTAAAGTTGACGATGTTCGTTATTTGCCAGAATTTAAAAGAAGAGATGAAGATGTTTGTGTTGTCAAAAAAGGAAAATGACTAACAAAAGTCATAAGAGAGTTGAGATTTAATCTACTAGACCTTTTGAACCTATTTATTCTGATTTATGTGGACCGATGAGATATCAATAAACAAAAGGAGATTTATACTTATCAGTTTTATTGATGATTTCACTCGGATGACAAACACCATGTTTATGAAACATAAGTCAGAGGTTGTGGAAATGTTTAGGTTTTTCAGAAAAGAAGTTGAGAAAGAAATGTGGTTTTATATAAAGAAGTTGAGAACAAATAATGATATCGAATTCACAAGCAATATTTTTGAAACTTATCTGAGAAAGCATGGTATCAAACATCCCTATACTCCACAACAAAATGGAATAGCAGAAAGAAAGAATATAAGTTTGTTGGAAATGGGAAGAAATATGTTAGCAGAATACAAACTTTCAAAGTTCTACCGGAGAGAAGCTGTTTGTAACACCCCGCCCCTACCTCATTTGCTTGAGGAGGCGGTGAGGGTTACTTGGCCTTAAGCGACGTTCCCAAGGCGCCAAAGTCTGACAATAAATGTCGAGGGCTTCGAGAACAAATTGGGGAACGATTTGCCCTTAAGACAGAACCAACCAAACCATCCACTATCAATCACTATATGATGCATGTCAACCAAAACATTCAAACATGTATTTCCAAAGGACAACCAAGTTGTTCCACAATACAACCCAAAACCAATACAACCAATACCATATCAGAGTACTATGCGGAAGACTCAACAAAAGACCCAAAATAAGCCAAGGCACACTCCATGGCTCCACACTAAGCTCCATGCTTCAAGCTCCACCTAGACAATGATGCACCACTAAGGGAGGGTGATGCCTTACCTTTGCCCACGTCACGATACACAACATCTGCAAAGACACCAACGTGCCAAAGCAGGGGGTGCGTACAATTACTCAGTAGGATTTCCCCAAATGACTTTCCTACACACGCCACTAGGATAAAACCGTTAGCACATTTATATAAAACGGTTTATATAAAATAATCACAAGTGCAACCATTACCATAAGCCAAACACATCCTTACCAAGCCATCTCACCCAAACCAAGCAACCAAGGGAAAGCCAAATAAACATGCCACAAGCCATTTCATCATTTACATACCAGCACAACAATTTCCAACTTGCAAAGCAATGCACAACAAACAACCAAACGATGGGACTTCCGCCCAACCCGTTCACCCGTTCACCCATTCACCCATTCACAACCAAGCATATAACCCACCAATGTCACAACAACATGCAATCAACCAATTCCATCGCATACCAATCCACTTCAATAAATCATCCATTTATTGAAAACCATTTTCTATGCCCAACCACGTTTCAATAAAAACATCTTTATTGAAAACCATTTTTCATCAACCATTTTCCCAAATCAATCTCAACAACCTATTTTAAAATCTCTATTTTAAAATCCACAACAAGAGCCTTTCACCATAAAACCCCCTTTTCCCAAAAATCCCCAAATGGATTTCCAACCAACTTCGCACATCAAAACACAATTAATTTCAAGCCAACCAAATTAATTGTAACCAAAACCACTAGCTCTAACCAAGTGGAGTCGTGAGAGAAGCCACCTACCTTTAGGGTTCCCGAGAAATCGACCCACAAGCAACCGCACCTTAAATCCGGCGAACGCACCACCGAAACCTCTCTAGATCCCTTTCCCTAACATTCATAAGCCTTAAAATCATCATTCAAGGCAACTGCAACCCTAGATCTACACACAACAAGTGTAGATCTAGAAAACCAAGAAAGAGAGGGATGTAGATCTAGAGGAAAACACAAGGAAACCAAGAGGAGAGATTTACCTGGGAGAAACCACCTTCAATCCACCTTGAAACCCCTTCAAAATGCTTCCAAACCGAGTGGGAGAACCCTTCCAACCCCGGAGAACCGAAAAACCCGAGTGAGGCTCGAGTGGGAGAAAGTTTGGAGAGGAATGGGGCAAGCCCGAGTGAACCCGGATTAAAAAACCCTACTTTTAAGTGGTTGCACGGTTAACCCGCACGGTTTGACAAACCGTGCGCTAATCGTGCGCACGCTACTGTCTCGAGAGTAGGGGTCCGCACGGTTGGTTCGCACGGTTTGACAAACCGTGTGCAGGTCGTGCGAAGCCTACTGTCTCCCCCTGCCCGGTTTCCTGGAGAATCCGCACGGTTTCTACTAACCGTGCTCAAACCGTGCTCCCTAAGCAAAGCCTCCAAACTCATTCAAAACCATTCCAAACTCTCCCAACCTCTTCCCAACTCATCCCATGCACTTTAAACACATAAAAAATGCATAACCAAAGGCCACATACCTCAAATCGGGGGTACTACACTGTTAGTATTGCTGTACATATTCAGAACAAATGTTTGTTGAGACCGGAATCCAACACGACTTATGAAATTCGGTATAACAAAAAACCTTCATTGAAGTACTTCGGAGTTTTTGGAAGTTCATGTTTACTAAAAATCAAATGAAAGTTTGATGAGAACAAAGGAACTTTTATGGGTTATTCACCCAATGAAAGAAGTTACAAATACCGGAACAAACGCTTACAAAGGTCGGTGGACTCATATGATGAGAAATTAATTGAAAATTAAAATTACTTAACAAAAGTTGTTGAGAATGGTGAGGAGGATAAACTAGAGATTTCCAACAATAGTAACTGAAAACATCCTTACCAAGATTCTGGAGAATCGTGTGATAAGAAAAGTACAACTGGAAGTGAAATTTTGAAATTTTCCATCTTACAAAAACATGTTAGAGTTCGAAAACATTATTGGAAATCAGAAGGCTCCAGTTCGGACCAAAAGAAAGTTTAGATTAAAAAATCAAACTTCACTTATCTCAAAAGTTGAATCGGAATCAGTTTCAGAAGCTATTCAACACAAAGAATGAGTGAATGCTATGAATGAAGAGTTGAATCAGATTGAAAAAAATGAAACATGAGAACTTGTTCCACAACCAGCAAATAAAAATGTTATCGGAACAAAGTAGGTTTACAGAAACAAATTGAATGAGCATGGAGAAGTTTCAAGAAACAAAACAAGACTTGTTTGTAAAGGCTATGCACAGGTGGAATGTGTGGATTTTGAAGAAACTTTTGCCCTAGTTGCAAGATTAGAAACTATTAGAATGTTTCAATCAATGACCGCACATCAAAATTACAAACTTTATCAGATGGAACAAGCTCCACGTGCTTGGTATTCAAAACTTGACAATTGTTTGAGAATGTTGAATTTTTCGAAAGGAAAAGTTGATAGCAACTTACATGTGAAAGATGTTGACTCCGGAACTCTAATTGTAATTGTTTATGTGGATGATATAATTTTTGCTGGGATAAAGAAAAAGTTTGTAAAGAATTTGCTGAGGAAATAAAGAAGAATTTTGAAATGTCAATATTGGGAGAACTAACTTTCTTCATTGAGCTACTAGTTCAAAAAAAAAAGAAAAATACATTTTCTATCTCAAAAAAAAAATATGTCAGAGAATTGTTAAAAGAAGTTTGGGATGACAAAATCCAAAGAAGTCTTATATATGTGAGTACAAAGTTGAGTAAATATGAGTTCGGGAAAAGTGTTAATCAGAAAGACTTTCAGAAGCTGATAGGAAGTCTATTTTACAGCCTCAAAGCCTGATATTGTTTATACCGTGACTCTGTGTGCGAAGTATCAAAGTAATTCGAAAGAATCACATATGTTGACAACAAAGAAGATTATGAGATATGTCAAATGAACAACTTCACATGGGTTGTTATGCAAAAGAAATTGTGAGATGAAGTTTCATGGTTATACTGATGCCGATTGAGCTGGAGATTGTAATGATAAAAAATCATCCTCAGGAGGAACATTTTTCTTGGGTGAATGTTGTGTGAGTTGGTATAGTAAGAAACAAAGTTCAGTAACTTTAAACGCAGTGGAATCCGAATATATTGCAGCTACTCAGACTTGTACTCAAATGTTATGGATGAAAGTTCAACAGAAAGACTTGAAAGTGAAAGTTTCTAAACCATTGTAGATACTTTGTGATTTCTTCTATTTCTCTATAAAGATAAATATGACCAATGGTTCGAATGTATATATAGAGTTTCTTGAACATTTCATTTTTTAGATAGTGCTCATGAATTTCATGATAGATACCTAAAGATTCATAATGAACTTCGATGAGAACTTCTCTTGAAGCAATAACGCGTTGATCTAGTCGCCACCGAAGCGTGCAATTGATCTTTCTAAAAATTCTGTCTAACATTCAAGATCAAAACACATTGATATAAAGTTTCACTTTATAAAAGAGAAAGTTGATGTTTTAGATGTTTTGTTGGAATATATTTCAACGAAGTATCAAATTGATGATCTCTTCACAAAGGCAATGTCAAAAGAAATGTTTGTTGAGTTGTGGCTGCAACTTCATGTTCAGGTTCCTCCAATGACTTCCTAATTCTCATAAGGAAGACCGCCACCGTGCTTTGGATTATGGTGACAAAGGGGGAGAGAAAATAACAACTTTCTACTTTGTTAAAAGTTTTTATTTATGTTTCTTTTATGAATCTGAAGCTGTGGTTATTATAAAATGAGGGAGAGAAAAAAAAGTGAGTGAAAGAAAAGTGAGGAAAATTTATCTTTACATGGCCGTAAAATTTGCTTGCCACCGAACGATGAAATTCCTTCAAAACATTATTTTATCCAGTAGTGTGGTGTTATGACATTTTTTTGAAAAAGACTGTTTTGATAAAAGTCAAAAAATTTAAGTTTATAAAACTTGAGTTGTGAGAAATTTATGAGTTGAAAAAGTTATTAATGAGGGTTGTCAACAAATCCAAAGGGGGAGATTAAAGAACCTTTGTGATGATTTGTTTTAACAAAGTTTTTATATTTGTTGACAATTAACCTTTTTGTATAATAATGTTTTTGTTTGTCAGGATCGACCCAGTCCATCGTAACGAGTTTTCATAAGAAAGCTGGAAGTTGTTGAATGTTTGAATCCAAACATAAAGGGGGAGAAAAGTTTTTTTTATGAAAGTTGTTTTCCGAACATGTTTTCGGACTGAGCAGTACCGGACGCAGAAGGCGTAAGGAAGATGGAAGGTGGAAGTTCTGTAGAGTTGTTTATCGGATGCACCATCGGATTCAGATCCATTGACATGAAGTTAAAGTTTCATCGGACTCGACGTTGGTTAGAAAGTCAAAAGTTGCTGAGTGAGAAGTCGTAATGTCACTGAAGAAGATGTTTTAAGTGAAGTCAAGTGTTAAAAGGTTCTCAAACTTTCTAATCAAAATGAGACGATGCTTTGCTGATCATGAAGTTCTCACAAATCATGAAAACTATCATGATAAAAGCTTTTGAAGAAATGCAGGAGTGGTAATGTTTGTGCCGGTTCCAGAAACCCGATCATAAAAGATCGGATCCAGAAGAACCGGGCTCATAAGTTGTCAGAAGTCAGAATGTGTAAAACTGATGAAGTTTGAAGAATTTCAATGTTGTTGAGTGGAGTCATCATCGGATGCAGAACATCATAATGATAATTCCATCGTAATGAGAATTCCATCATTATGAGGATTTTAACCAGACCGACTCAGAGGAAGAAGATCAATCAGATCAGGAACAAACACCGATCTCATTAGAAGATCAGACATCTGTTGTTTTGTTAACCGTATTGAGAAGATCGTATTGAGAAGATCGTATTAAGTCGATCGAACTGAGGGGGATTAGATTGAGTTTTTGAGTGAGTTTGAGAAGAGAGCATCATATTGAGTCGGTCAGATTGAGTTGGTCAGATTGAGTTGATCAGACTGGGTTCATCGGACTGAAGGCCATCGGAGACTCAGGGTCATCGGACCCATGAACCCTTGTGGAGAAAATTGAACAGTCTATTCTTTTGTTTTGGCTCAATTTTTTTTTTGTAACCAACATTGTAAACTGACGGAAGTCAGTATAATCATCGGGAGATAAAAAGTGTGTAACGAGAGTTCACACAAGTTGTATTCACTTCTTAATAGTAAATTTACATAGACCCACGAGAGTGGTTATGATAAGGATGTAGGCTTTCACACTGAGGCCGAACCTTGTAAATCTTGTGTGGTGTACTTGATTTTCTACTTTTGCATGCATGAGTATTTACTAAAAGGTGATAAGGAAATTAATCTTAGCAGGTTGCAGGGGTTGAGTTTTAAAAGTCTTGAAACCCATAAAAAGTGAACTGATTCAACTCCCCTTTTCAGTTGTTTTTTGATCCTTTGGAACTTCAGTTGTGCCCTCCAATTGAAAGAGCTCCTTCTCAATGTTATTGACAAACGAAGGATCCCTATCACTGAGGATCAAACAAGGAATGCCATGTAATCTTACAATTTCCTTGACAAAAGTCTCAACCACCTTTTTCGCCTTGTAGGGGAACTAACACAAAATGAATGTACTTAGACAACTTGTCCACGACCACCATAATCACGTCGAACCCTTGAGATTTAGGTAACCCGAAAATAAAATCCGTAGAGACTTTGTGCCAAACCAATTTCGGAATAGGCAAAGGCTGAATTAAACCTGCTGGAGACATTGCTTGGTGCTTCTGCCGCCGACATATAATACATGCTCTAACATATTGCAATATACTCCGTGACATCCCCCTCCTGAACAACTCGACTGCCAACCATTTATAGGTTTGTAATAGCCTGCATGTCCCCCAGTAGCAGAAGAATGATAATAATCCAAAAATTTCAGAATGGGTATCGAATTTTTGGATAAAACCAGCTGCCCTTTGAAAAATATGAGTCCCTCCCGGAAACTATACCCCAATCTAGAATTAGGTTGTCTCAAGGGCAATTATAAGACCTATTATTCACACGAGAAGGATAATAGGTGAGTTGGTTGGGTCATTGATGATGACATGGCTGGTTGGTTAGAGGAATCACCTTTAAATAGTAGTAGCTCCTGTTCAGTGGGGGGACATCGTAAACATTCAATAGTGGTTCTGCTGGTCGTAGAACTCTAGAGAGGTGGTCTCTCCCTAGTTACACTCACTCGCAGTTAGAAGAAGCTTCGGGAGGTGGTGTCTCCTCAATTCCAGCTACCGTAAATTTGTTCCTTATTAGTGGTCTCTGTCTAGCTACTGTAAATCTGTTCCTTACCCATTAGTCTTGTAGTGGATGTAAGTAATAAAGTTTGTTGCTCAGTTGATTGATTTCCAATTCTTCGTTACTTGATACTTATACATTGTTACTGTTTACATAACAATTTGGCGCTTTCATTGAGAGTCACGTCCACTTTTAGAAGTGGAAGACACAAACAAAATTGAAAGTCACATGTTGGTTAAAACGCGTGCGGTGGTGGACAATCAGGCCTGACCGTCGAATTTCGATTGTTTGGAGGCTGAATTTTTCCAAACATCTATTCTGAGGTGGATATTGAGAGTTTCTTCTTTATCCTTCATGATTAGGATGGAAAACAAAGTCTCCACTGTAGAATCGACTTTGGAGAGTCAGCGACGGTGGTTTTAGGAGATGGAGCAAGCGCGAGAACAATGAGAGCTGGTTCAGGATCAAATGATGTCGGACATGCGTTCTAGCATTGATAAGCCGGTGCGAGGACAAATCGATTATCAACGCATGATCAGTTGCAATAGTCGAAGGAGTGAGTATCGCTTCGGATTCACGAACTAGAGGAGCATACGATCGAGAAAGTGAAGGAAATGAGACAATGTGAGGGTAAGCCGAATCTGACAACAAATAGTTCGTGTGGTAGTGGTGACAATAAAATGCAAAACTGTCGGTAAGGAGGTTGTTCGTTTCAGGAAAGACATGACAATGATTGAAGGCACGAGGTGTGTATCGAAGAGAGTGGAGTTGCCATCGTTCTCGGGAGAGGATTCGTCCAGATGGATTACTAAGGTAGAACACCATATTATCTAGTTCTTTTCTTGGTGGAGCACAAACACTGGGCAACAGTGGGAGCGGTTGAAGTCGACTTTTGATGGAGAGGTTCGGAAAATCAACTGAGGGAGATCCGTTACGATTTCCTAAGACATTACAACAAATCAGAATTGTAGAAGAATACATTTAGGAATTCAAACAGGTGGTTCTACAGATTCCAGATTTATGCTCCAGGCGTGCAGACTCTGGGACGTCGTTGACACTGGCGATGCTGAACTCCAGGAAGACAGGATGACGTTGGAGGCTATCCCGCGTGCTGTCCCATTGAAGATGATCTCTATCTTTGCCGTTAAGGCAAGCGCCAAGGAGGCATGAGACACTATCAAGACCATGTGCCATGCGCGTCGACATTGATCGAGTGTGCAAGGGCAATGCACAAAAGCCTCTGCAAGGAGTACGAAGACTTTGTTTTTTGCAACGACGAATCAATGGACGACTTCGTGATGCGACTCATTGGGTTTGGTCAACCAACTCACCATCTTTGGTGATCTGGAGTCTCAACCCAAGGTTGTTGAAAAGTACTTGCGTGTCATCCCCACTAGCTTCTTCCAAATTGCTCTTTCAATTGAGATGCTGCTAGACATCTCGACACTCTCTGTGAAGGAGGTAATATGGAGACTGAAAGCGGCTGGGGACTGTTTTGAGTCATCACCCACTGTCGATGCTGGAGGGAAGATGCTCCTCCCTCAAGGAGTGGGTTGCGCGGATGAAAGAGCGTCAGTCGGGGGAGGGATCCTCCAACGACTCCAAGTCCGACAATCGGTGTTGCCGATCACCACGACGAAAGACTGCGACGACAACGCCAAAAGGATGACTCGGGCTCTCGTGGTAGTCATGATGTCTGAGGGACCAATGCTGCTATTGCAGCAAAATGGGCCATTGGGTCAACGATTTTCACAGTAGGTTGAACTAGGCCGAGACCCATCTAATGATGAGCGATGATGACGGGCTCACACTCCTTATGACAAGGGTGTGCATCGCGGTGCCTGATTCTCCACCGCCTTGGTTTGCCACTTCCAATTACCCATTTTAACGATGTAGCCCTCTTTGGCTAGTCGAGGTGAAGACCTTCACACAACTAGACTGGGAGGAGGCTCGCTATTACGACTTGTGGTACCTCAACACTGGTGGCACAAACCACATGACTGGATATCGCGATGTCTTCTTCGAGCTCGATTGTGGGATCCACGAGTCCGTCAAATATCGTGGGATGCGGGATGATCTTGTTTGCCTGCAAGACCGACGTGCACCATGTGCTCACGTGGGTGTACTTCATCCCCAGACTCACCACCAACATCATCAGCATTGGACAACTTGACGAGAATAGTTGCCAGATATTTATCGACGACGATATCCCGGGGGATGTGAGACAATCCTCTTTGGCTGGTCGAGGTGAAGGCCTTCGCACAACTAGACCGGGAGGAGGCGCGCGACGGTAACCTGTCGTACCTCAACACCGGTGACACAAACCACATGACTGGATATCGTGATGTCTTCTTCGAGGTTGACTCTGGGATCCACGAGTTCGTCAAATTTGCTGACGGCTCCGTCGTCAACATCGAGGGATGCAGGGCGATCCTTTGCTTGCAAGACTGGCGAGCAACATGTGCTCACGTGGGTGTACTTCATCCCGATGCTCACCATCATCAGCATTGGACAACTTGACGAGAACAGTTGCCAGATATTTATCGACGACGATATCTCGAGGAATCACGACTAGCAGCGGCGCCTGTTGGCCAGTGTGAAGTGCTTCCCCGATCGACTGTATAATTTCAGACTCGACATTGTGCAACTAGTATGCTCGTTGGAAAGGGCTCGAAGGAGACATGGTGCTGGCACGTGAGGTACGACCACTCGAATTTCTAGGCTCTTCACAAGCTTGCTCAACGCGATATGGTGCGAGGGCTTTCTTGGATTGATCAGGTGGATCGAGTTTGCGACAATTGCCTCACCGGGAAGCGAAGACGAGTGTTTCCTTGAGCGTGCGAAACATCGTGCAAAACACGCCCTTGACCTTGTCCTCAACGACCTTTTTAGGCTGATGACGTTGAGTGGGAACTACTATTTTCTGCTGCTTGTGGATGACATGAGCCGGTACATGTGACTCTGTTTATATGGAGCAAGAACCAAGCTCCGGTGACAATCAGGCGCTTTCAGGCCACGATGGAGGTGGAGACAGGGCGCAAGTTTAAAGTCCTTTGCACCGACTGTGGTGGCGAGTTCACTTCAGTGAAATTCGTTGAATACTGCGCTGAGCGCGGTGTACAACCACAACCTACAACTCCCTATTCACCACTTCAGAATGAGGTCATTCAACGCCGCAACTAGACCGTGGTCGCAATGTTTCGAAGCATGCTAAGGCAGTCTCCCCAGGATGTTTTGGGGTGAGGTCGTCTCTGTTGGTCGGAGTGGACACTCAAGAGGGGGGTGAATTGAGTTCCAATTAAAATTTCTGCTAAAAACAATTTCTATTAAAATCCCCCAATTTCAAAAACAAATTAAACTGTAGTGAATTTATACAGATTATAAAGGTTCAATTAGTTTCTAAAAGATTGATTAATTCTCAGTTAACTTAATCTTTTGATTAAATTAACTTTTGAAACTAATTTACTGGTTTATAATAAATATAAACACTTGCGAGTTTAACTATCAAAGTAGCTTTGAAAATGAATAATATTTCAAAGTAATAGCAGCGGAATATGAAATAAATGAATATAGTATGGATATAGATTTTAACTAAAAACACAAGAGTTAACCAAGAGGTTCAGTCTCAAGCCGAGACTTAGTCCTCTCAAAATTTATATAAATTGATCCACACCCTGGATCTGGGTTAACAACAGTGATCACACTGTTCAGGTCAAGAGACCTCTACCACAGTTATACGTGGGATAACAAACAACAACTCAAAGTTGTCCAGGTCACACTCGACCTCTACCACTATCCACAGTGGGAATAAAGAATGTAAAGATTGTGAGTGAGGATTTACAAATCCTCCAGTTCAGGTTCAGGAGACAGTGTGTGTGTAATAATTAACAGGCTACACACACTGTTCGTAATGCAATTACTAAATCACTTAGAGCAAGATAAAGAGTTTAGGAAGGCTCTAGTGATTGCAGTGCAGCTCTGGACTCCTTTGGATTTGATCAGAAACGGTTCTGAGTCCTTCTCTGGTGTTTGACTGAAAACAGAGTATCGTTTCTTCTTTCAGTACTTCCAGGTTGAGCTTGGTTATCGGCTCAGAAAATGAAGTGTTCTGTGTAGTTCTTCTTTAGCATAGATTGCTCGATGTATGCTCTGTGTCCTGGAGTCTGGTAGTAGTAGTAGTCTTGTGAGTGCAAGTTCTCCAGTTGTTCTTGGCACGTTTGAGCTTGATCGCAAGTGTGTTCCCGCGTGCTCAATCTCTTCAAGTCTCTTGTCTTCATTCACTTTTTCATACACGTTGTCTTGTATGCCTTTTATATGCTGAGAAGAAGGAATGATTATGCTTTTTAATCGTACTTGGTACGGTTTCCTGAAATGGCAACATAAATTATTTAATAACATTAAATGCATCAAAATTAACAAATGTAGCCGTTAGTGTAATAAACAAATAGGGTCGAGGATATAGGATTTGACTCCGCAGTTCATTATAGGTAGCCGTTTGTTTGTAGACGTGTACAGTTGACTCTGTGCAGGATCTTCCATCGGTAGCTCTTCAAACTCTTATCGGTGGCTCTTATCGGTAGCTCTTATCGGTAGCTCTTATCGGTAGCTCGATGAACTTAGTTCCATCGGTTGCTCTTGACTGTCGGTAACTCTGTGCATCGGTAGCTCTGTGCATCGGTAGCTCTGTGCATCGGTAGCTCTGTGCATCGGTAGCTCTGGCTATTATGCATATCGGTAGCTCTCTTCAGGTCAGTGATACTTACACTTGACTGTCTTATGCAAAACACATCTAATTCACTTAGAATCATTTCAAAACTTATATAAACATGAATAATCGAGATTAACATAAAACAGAAATTATTTTAACATTATTATTAACTTGATCATCGATTTGAAGGAATTAAAGTGTAGATCAACAGTAGTTGTGAATATCATAATATATGAACACATAATTGGGATTGTCAAAACATATGAATACAAGATTGGGATTATCAAAACAGGTGATGTCAACAATCTTCCCCTTTTTGATAATCACAACTTATGATATGGCCATTTTAAGATAGTATAACATTAATATTCAATTTTCTCAAAGAAAACAGTATCAGAGGAAAGAGGAAATAGTAATAGAAAGATATAGATCAAAAATCATCATAGGTAGAATTAAATACAATAGTATCAGAGATAAGGTTTGAAAGAATTAGTACCAAAGAAGGAAAGGTAAGAAATAGTATCAAAGGCTCCTCCTTTGATCATATTTCTCCCCTTTTATATTTCTCCTTTTATATTTCTCCTTTTATATTTCTCCTTTTATATTTCTCCTTTTATATTTCTCCCCCTTTGTGATAATCAAAGTGGGAAAACAAACATAGAAAACTGATAAACTGAGACAGTGGAAAGAAAGGCATGTGTATTAGATCAGACAAAAAAATTACATAAACAGAATAGGAAAAAAAAATGATTCCTATCAAACATCCTTGCCACTTTATCAATCCACATCTTCAATGTGAGCTTTTCCCTTGGGATCAGAAGAGAATTCAGGTGTTGAGGATACTGGGGAGGACTTTGGAATTCCAGAAACGATCAGAGGAGGCTGAGCAACTGATACAGTGCCGGGCCTGTAATGGGAAGTCCTTTGAGTGATCATAGGTGTGAGACTTCTTATGGCTTGAGCAGGAGTCATCTGAACTGGAGACGCAGTAGAGGCAGAGGCAGGCAAAGCAGGAGGTACAATGACCGGTCTGGCATCCACATGCAGGAAGGGCAGCAACAGGTTTCTGAAATCCATTATAATGCTTCCTCCTCTCTCCATTGCAGACACAAAATCATCTCTATTTTCAATGAATTTATCCAAAGCAGGAGTAAGCTCCCCGAGCTTACTAACCTGCTCTCTGAAGGCCTGAGTCACTGGAGGTAACTTTAGATTCTCAAGCAGAAGTTTGAAATGGTTGGTCAGTTGTTGCTTGGTATAAACTTTTTCAAAATAAGTATCCACCTTATTCTTGATTGCCTCTTGAGAAGCAGAGGCCTCTCTCATGTAGTCCTGGACGATTTTCATTATTTCTCTGGCTGAATCCCTGACAGACAGCACAACTCGACTTAAATCTGATGAGTCCACAGAGCCACTGGTTGAAATAGAACCAAGCTCCTCCTTCATCAGAGCACGAAATTGATTCAGATCAATTGCAGGTTTTGGAACCAGAGGACCAAGAGAGAATGATACAGTTTCTTTGAAGCTTGTGGTCAACCCACTAATCAGATTTTGCATTTGAGAGTCCTGATCTTTGACATGATCCTTCACAGATGTTTTGAAAGCTTCAAACACCGAGACCAGCTGACTTACAACACTCTTCACAAAGGCTAAATCCTTATCAGCTTGAGATTTTGAACTCATGAAAGAGTCTAAGGCAACAACAGATATCCGTAGAGCTTCAAGATCTGCTTCTAGCCTAGAAGTTTGAGTCTGGCACTCCTTGACTTCTTCCATTAGCTCACCCACAAAAGTTGACAGATTGCAACCAAGAGAAAGCTCAAAAGACCTTTCTAACATCTTCATTTCTTCACCAAAACAGTGCTTTATCTCAGCAACAGAGACACTGAAGGATTCCTTCAGCTCATGCTTTAGGGATTCGAGGTCAGACTTTGTAACAAAATCAGTAGGAGCAACTGTAGTAGATACTCTTTCAGAAGCTAAACTGACGATAGAGTCAGCCATGACTGATTGAATCGAGGATACTAAAAAAGATTCCATTGTCTTTACTTCTTCTACAAAACTGACTTTGAGATTTTCTTTCAGCACATCTAAATCATGTACTCGGACCACATCAGCAGGTAATAACTCAGGATTGATGTCATAGTTGATCTTTGGTTTATTCAAAGATACTTCATTATCCGAATCAGGATAATCGAAGCCAAAGACTATAAAACCTGGGTCTTCTACCCAGTCTTCAGACTCGATAGTCACTGTAACATTTCCAAACTTGGTGTGATGCTCCCCCTCAATGGGTGCATTCTCATATATAGCAACTACATTCTCTGCTGGTCTTTCTTCATCAGAATCTTCCACAACAACTTCCATCTCTGCAGCAGCAAGATGATTTTCTGGAATAGGTACAACTTCTCCTCTTTCTGTTTCTTCATCCATAGAAGGTACAACTGAGCTTCCAATAACTGGACTCAGACTCAATTCAGCAGAATCAGATAATTCAGAGACATTCTTTTCTTCCTCTACATGCTCAGAGACCAACTGGTCTTCCTCATTAGCAGGTGTCTCCACTTCTGCTAGCACTTCCTTTTCTAAAGACATAATTTCAGCAACAGGGCTTGGAGGCAAGTCAGGATCTCCTCCCTCATCTATAGGAGTTTCTTCCTCTTCTTCTTCTTCTTCTGACTCATCACTGTACTCAGGTTCCTCTTCATCAGGTCCTAGACCTGGATCTCTTTTATCCTTTGGCCTTGAAGGATAATCCACAGGATTGAACTTATCATATACCTTTTGGTCATCATTGACCCATTCTCCTATCCACGGATTCCAATTAATCTTCATATATTTGCAAATTGTAGTAGTGATACAAAAGTTTCTCTTCACAACAACTGTCTCATCTTGAGACTCAGCTATCCCTTTCACTTTGATCATTACAGAAATCAGCTTAGCAAAGAATAGGGCGTTAGTCTTTGATTTCGGCCTTGTCATATCTTCCATTTGACTCATCACCAATCTGCATAAATTGACTTTGACATCATGTCTCAAAAGATGTAGGAGATAGATATCCTGATATCTCAAATTAGCAAAGTCTCCTTTCCTTGGTATCAACACATGTTGAACAAACTTGAACAGTAATTTGTTCTCTCCATCCATTTCTGCAGCAACCACTTGCCTTGGAGTTCCATCACCAGTCAGTTCTTTCAACGCGGTCTCATGATCAAAAATGTCACTGATAGGTGGCATTGCTCTTGATACATATCCAGACACACCTTCATGTGGAACTTTTAAGCAATCAGCCCATTCCACTGATGAAAATGATAGCACTTCACCATTTACAAACGAAGATACTCGGTTCTCATTCTCTAGCTTCTCGAAGCTTACGAATTTGTAAAACTGTTTTACCAACTTTGGGTAGTAGGGACCGTTATTTGAAAAGCAGTCTACCCATCTCTGAGCTTCCAGAACTTCGAGCACCAAGGACTTGCTGGGCAGCAACCAGTCTACACACAACTCTTTTTCGATCACAATAGCTCTATTTTGCAGATGAGGATTTACTGGTCTCCTTCCTGACCTAGTTCTAACAGCACTACTCGCTTCTGGCTCGGACTTCTGCCTTTTTGCTTTAGGCTCACCACAGTCTTCTCGGATGACAGGAATTTTGGTTTTTGCCATCGCTGGTTCGAGGGATCTCAGGTTTGCAGAGGGTTCGGGTTCTAAGGTTCGAAGGTAAAAGGTTTTGGGTTCGGTGGAGTGAGAAGCGGCTTAGACTTAGTTTTATCATTTAGGAATCATAAGTTAAATGAATAAAAATAAAATAAAAGAAAAAAACGGTTCAGATTCTTGACGGCAGACAAAAGATTTAAAACAGCGCTTTATCAGTGAGGATTTCTATCGGTGAGGTTTTCTATCGGTGAGGATTTCTATCGGTGAAGATTAAACATACCCAGCTCGTGCCTAATGTAACATAACCTATCCATACTTAAGGGTTTTGTGAAAATGTCGGCCAATTGATGTTCAGTGCCGATAAATTCAAGAGAAATATCACCCTTTTGATAATGATCTCTCAGAAAATGATGCCTTACATCAATGTGTTTGGTTCTTGAGTGAGATACAGGGTTCTTCGAGATGTTTATTGCACTAGTGTTGTCACAGTTAATCGAAACATGCTTAAAATCATATCCATAGTCCAAGAGAGTGTGTTTCATCCACAGAATTTGTGCACAGCAACTACCAGCAGCTATATACTCTGCTTCGGCAGTGGATAGAGCTACAGAATTCTGCTTTTTACTACACCAAGATACTAAGGATTTTCCTAATAAATGACATGTTCCTGAAGTGCTTTTTCTGTCTAATTTGCAACCAGCAAAGTCAGCATCTGAATAACTCATTAACTCAAAGGATTGTCCTTTTGGATAAAATAAACCAAGGTTAACAGTATGTTTGAGATACTTGAAAATTCTTTTAACAGCAAGCAAATGAGATTCTTTCGGGTTAGCTTGAAATCTTGCACACATACATACACTGAACATAATATCTGGTCGACTAGCAGTAAGATAAAGTAAACTACCAATCATACCCCTATAATTGGTTTGATCCACTGGTTTCCCAGTTTCATCTGTATCCAATTTACAGATTGTACTCATAGGAGTTTCACTCTCCTTAATACTATCCAAACCAAAACGTTTTAAGAGATCCTTTGTATATTTACTTTGATTCAAAATAATACCATTTTCATTTTGAAATACTTGAAATCCAAGAAAGTATTTAAGTTCTCCCATTAAACTCATTTCAAATTCATTTTGCATACTTTTTGAAAAATCAGTACATAAAGAAGGTTTAGAAGATCCAAAAATAATATCATCAACATAGATTTGTACAACTAAAACATCTTTAGAAATTCTTTTAATAAAAAGAGTTGGATCAGCAATCCCTTTAGTAAAACCTTTTGAAATAAGAAAATTGCTGAGTCTATCATACCAAGCTCTTGGAGCTTGTTTTAAGCCATATAAAGCTTTAGAAAGTTTAAAAACTTGATTTGGAAAATGGGGGTTTGTAAATCCAGGAGGTTGTTCTACAAAAACATCTTCAATTATGAAACCATTTAGAAATGCACTTTTGACATCCATTTGATATAACTTGAAATTTAGATGTGCAGCATATGCAAGTAAAATCCTAATGGCTTCTAGTCTAGCTACAGGTGCAAAGGTCTCCTCATAGTCTATGCCTTCTTCTTGACTATATCCTTGTGCAACTAGCCTAGCTTTGTTTCTAACTATGTTTCCTGATTCATCAACTTTATTTCTAAAAACCCATTTAGTGCCTATTGTTAGTGTGTCCTTAGGTCTGTCAACTAATTCCCAGACTTTGTTTCTTTCAAATTGATTTAACTCTTCTTGCATAGCCATTACCCAAAATTCATCAACGATAGCATCATCAATGTTTTTGGGTTCTAGCTGGGAGAGAAAAGCTTGATGTTCAACCTGATTTCTTAGAGAAGCTCTAGTCTGTGTTCCTCTATGAAGATTACCAACAACAGCATCCAAAGGATGATTCTTTAGAATTCTTGTTGATCTAGTAAAGGTAGGACTAGACACTTCAGGTGCATCAGCAGGTTCGGGTTCAACCGAAACAGATTCTGGAAAAAGTCCAGAACTGGAAGTTTTTATAACAGGTTCTTTGGATTTATCATTAAGGTCCAGAACAGACAAATCTTTTTCAAGATTCTCAAGAGAGGTTTTAGCCTCATGTGGATCGGTTTCATCGAATTTGATGTGAACAGATTCTTCCACACATTTGGATTTCTTATTAAACACTCTATAAGCTTTACTTGAAGTAGAGTAACCCAGAAAAATTCCTTCATCACTTTTAGAAGCAAACTTGTCCAGATTATCCTTTGTGTTAAGAATAAAGACTTTGCAACCAAAAACTCTGAAGTAATTAACCTTAGGCTTCCTATTGTTCCACAACTCATATGGGGTTTTATTAAGAACAGGTCTGATCAAGACTCTATTGATAACATAACAAGCTGTATTTACAGCTTCAGCCTAAAAGTAAATAGGCAGTTCATATTCATTGAGCATGGTTCTAGCTATTTCTTGAAGGGTTCGGTTTCTCCTTTCTACTACGCCATTCTGCTGAGGTGTCCTAGGAGCTAAAAAGTTATGAGTGTAGCCATTGTGTAAACAGTAAGATTCAAAGTCTTGATTTTCAAACTCACGACCATGATCACTTCTCAGGGTCTTAATTTTGAGTCCACTAAGATTTTCTGCAGACTTGGAGTATTTAACAAAGGAAGAATAAGCTTCACTTTTGTGAGCTAAGAAATATACCCAAGTATATCTAGAGAAGTCATCTACTAGAACATAGACATAGTGCTTCCCATTTAAACTAAAAACTCTTGATGGTCCAAACAAATCCATGTGAACCAACTCAAGTGGTTGAGAAGTTGAGACTTCTTTCTTTGATTTAAAAGAAACTTTGTGTTGTTTTCCCTTTTGACAGGGATTACACACTTTGTCATTTGGGAATTCTAATTTAGGTAAGTCTCTAACTAAGTTTTTCCTAGCCAGTTTTCTAAGAGAGTGAATGTTGCTGTGTCCTAATCTTCTGTGCCATAGCCAAGATTCTTTATGAAAAGCATTCAAACAAGGAATATTTTGTTTAGCTAAAGAATTTAAATCAACAGCATAAACATTTTCATTCCTTAGAGCAGAAAATACTAAAGCATTTTTGGAGTTAAAAACATCACAAGAATCATTTTCAAACTTGACATTGAAACCATCATCACATAATTGAGATATACTAAGCAAGTTATATTTAAGTCCATCAACGAATAAAACTTTAGAAATTAATACTGAGTCAGTGTTACCAATCTGGCCTAGGCCGATGATTTTTCCTTTAGAGTTGTCACCAAAAGTGACATGGCCTCCATCAACCTTTATTAAGCTCTTGAAGCAAGAATAATCTCCAGTCATGTGTCTTGAGCACCCACTGTCTAAATACCATATCTTCTTGTGACAACTCTTCAAGCAGGTCTCCTATAAAACAGATTTAAACAGGAAATGACTTTGGTACCCAGATTTTCTTGGGTCCAGATAGGTTAGCAATCAGGGCTTTAGGTACCCAGATTTGTTTTATTGGTTTCATACAATTAACAGAAGTAACGGATTTTGAAAGATAACCTTTATTTGGTCTATAACCATATGAATATCCTGTTGAAGCATATGAATTTCCAAAACTGGAACTAGCAATATTTTTTTCAGACTTAGGAATAAATCGGGTTCTGGTGAACTGTCTCTGTCCAGGTTGGTATCCTAAACCAGTAGCATGTCTAGGTGCAACTTGCTTTCCTAGCATTTGAGTTAGAGCATACTTTCCATTTGTGAATTTTTCTAAGTCCTTTCTGAGTTGCTCATTTGACAGTTTCAGTTCTGTATTTTCCTTTAATAGTTGAGCATTCTTTTCCTTTTCTATATCAAGATCAGATTTATGCTTAACACTTAAAGCATACTGTTTCTTTAAACCTTTGTATTTGTCTTTAAGCTCATTACAGGTTTCTTCTAACATATCACAGTATTCAAATAGTTCAGATTTTGACATGTTTTCCGAATCAGAATCATCTCCAGAGTAATATGAATTTAAAACAGGAGTGTCAGATCTTACCTCAGAAGTATTTGTCATGAAACACATGTTGGCTCGATTCCTTTCAGAGTCCGAAGATTCGGCTTCACTTGTGCTGTCTTCTGAAGCACTCCAGGTAGCCTTCATGGCTTTCTTGTACTTCTTGTCTTTGTAGTCATATTTCTTTTTGAATTTTAACTTTGGACAATCTGCTTTGATATGTCCTTTTCGCTTGCATTCGTAGCAGATAACTTCATCAGTCCTGTCAGCTTTCTTCCAATCCTTTTTCCATTTGCCTTGTTGATCATACTTTCCTTTGTAATTTGTTTTCCTAAAGAATTTCTTTTTCCTATAAAACTTCTTGAATCTCCTGGCTATCTGAGCCATTTCTGCATCACTGTCATACTCTGAGTTTTCACTTGTTGAACTCTCATCCTCCATTTGTATTTTTTCCTTCTCCTTACTCTTCAAAGCAGTAGACTTGAAAGCTACAGATATTCTTTTTGGTTCATCATCTTCCTCTTTGTTTACCTTGAGCTCTTCTTCATACATCATCAATTTGCCAATAAGTTCTTTGACAGGTAGAGCAGCAATGTCACATGATTCTCTGATTGAGACAGATGTGCCTCTCCATCGGTCTGGTAGACATCTCAAGATTCTCATAATTTGTTCCTTTGCTGGAACAGCTTTTCCGAGTGAATTCATCGTGTTGACTATCTCATTAAACCTGAGATACATGTCAGAAATAGGTTCATCAGACTTCATTTTAAAATTATCACACTTAATAGTATAAGTGTTCAATCTCATTTCTTTAACATTATTTGTTCCTTCATGAGAAACAACCAAGGTATCCCAAATTTCAAAAGCAGTTTTGCATGCAGAAATTCTGTTGAATTCTTCATCTTCTAGAGCACAGTACAGAGCATTCATAGCTTTACAATTATTATTGTAAGCAGTCTTTGTAGGTTCATCCCAAGTAGATCTATCAATAGTGGGAATTTTGTATTAAGATTCAATAGCAGTCCAAATATCAAAACTCATGCTTTCTAGATGAATTTTCATTTTAAGTTTCCACTGAGCATAGTTATTTCCATTAAAGAAAGGTGGCCGGTTAGTAGTAGCACCCTCAAGTCTATTATCCATTATAAACAAAATTTAAAGAGATAAAAATTTAGCAATAACAGAAATTTCTAGAACTTTAAAATACAACTAAAATCACAGTTGAAAAGAAGAGAGTAATTAAAAAGTTTTGCAAAACACACAACCTCTGATACCAAATGTTGGTCAGAGTGGACACTCAAGAGGGGGGTGAATTGAGTTCCAATTAAAATTTCTGCTAAAAACAATTTCTATTAAAATCCCCCAATTTCAAAAACAAATTAAACTGTAGTGAATTTATACAGATTATAAAGGTTCAATTAGTTTCTAAAAGATTGATTAATTCTCAGTTAACTTAATCTTTTGATTAAATTAACTTTTGAAACTAACTTACTGGTTTATAATAAATATAAACACTTGCGAGTTTAACTATCAAAGTAGCTTTGAAAATGAATAATATTTCAAAGTAATAGCAGCGGAATATGAAATAAATGAATATAGTATGGATATAGATTTTAACTAAAAACACAAGAGTTAACCAAGAGGTTCAATCTCAAGCCGAGACTTAGTCCTCTCAAAATTTATATAAATTGATCCACATCCTGGATCTGGGTTAACAACAGTGATCACACTGTTCAGGTCAAGAGACCTCTACCACAATTATACGTGGGATAACAAACAACGGCTCAAAGCTGTCCAGGTCACACTCGACCTCTACCACTATCCACAGTGGGAATAAAGAATGTAAAGATTGTGAGTGAGGATTTACAAATCCTCCAGTTCAGGTTCAGGAGACAGTGTGTGTGTAATAATTAACAGGCTACACACACTGTTCGTAATGCAATTACTAAATCACTTAGAGCAAGATACAGAGTTTAGGAAGGCTCTAGTGATTGCAGTGCAGCTCTGGACTCCTTTGGATTTGATCAGAAACGGTTCTGAGTCCTTCTCTGGTGTTTGACTGAAAAACAGAGTATCGTTTCTTCTTTCAGTACTTCCAGGTTGAGCTTGGTTATCGGCTCAGAAAATGAAGTGTTCTGTGTAGTTCTTCTTTAGCATAGATTGCTCGATGTATGCTCTGTGTCCTGGAGTCTGGTAGTAGTAGTAGTCTTGTGAGTGCAAGTTCTCCAGTTGTTCTTGGCACGTTTGAGCTTGATCGCAAGTGTGTTCCCGCGTGCTCAATCTCTTCAAGTCTCTTGCCTTCATTCACTTTTTCATACACGTTGTCTTGTATGCCTTTTATATGCTGAGAAGAAGGAATGATTATGCTTTTTAATCGTACTTGGTACGGTTTCCTGAAATGGCAACATAAATTATTTAATAACATTAAATGCATCAAAAGTAACAAATGTAGCCGTTAGTGTAATAAACAAATAGGGTCGAGGATATAGGATTTGACTCCGCAGTTCATTATAGGTAGCCGTTTGTTTGTAGACGTGTACAGTTGACTCTGTGCAGGATCTTCCATCGGTAGCTCTTCAAACTCTTATCGGTGGCTCTTATCGGTAGCTCGACGAACTTAGTTCCATCGGTTGCTCTTGACTGTCGGTAGCTCTATGCATCGGTAGCTCTATGCATCGGTAGCTCTCTGTCCATCGGTAACTCTGTACATCGGTAGCTCTGTGCATCGGTAGCTCTGTGCATCGGTAGCTCTGGCTATTATGCATATCGGTAGCTCTCTTCAGGTCAGTGATACTTACACTTGACTGTCTTATGCAAAACACATCTAATTCACTTAGAATCATTTCAAAACTTATATAAACATGGATAATCGAGATTAACATAAAACAGAAATTATTTTAACATTATTATTAACTTGATCATCGATTTGAAGGAATTAAAGTGTAGATCAACAGTAGTTGTGAATATCATAATATATGAACACATAATTGGGATTGTCAAAACATATGAATACAAGATTGGGATTATCAAAACAGGTGAGGTCAACAGTCTCCACTGTCGTTTTCATCCTCAACTACACGCGGACATGAAGCCTCGACGGGGTGACGCCGTATGAGGTCTGGCATGGTAAGCGGCTGACAGTGCACTTTTTCCACACCTTCGGCTGCATCACGCATGTCAAGAATGTGAAGCCTCACTTGAAGAAGCTGGATGAATCGGAGTACGCCGATGATCTTCATCAAATACGAGTTTGGGTCCAAGGCATACCGCATGTACGACCACGTCGACAAGCGTGTGCACGTAACGCGCGACATCATCTTCAACGAGACAACACAGTGGGATTGAAGTGCTCATGATGAACAATGTATGTTAGATAGTTAAGAGCCATTCATTGTTGAGTACATTGGTATATGTACTAGGGACGACAGAGACCAACAACAATGACTAGGGATTGTCACCCATGCGCGCTCTGCAGACATCACAACATCAGGCATGGACGAGTTGATGCACGCCATCATCCGCAGTAGAATTCGCCTTGCAAACATCCAACGCGGCAGGACCACTTGACGCCGGTCACGACGACGCTTCGCTTCGTACACTGGTATATGTACTAGGGACGACGGAGACCAACAACACTGCTGGAGACCAGGGATTGTCACCCACTCGCGCTCTGCAAACATCACAACATCAGGCATGGACGAGTTGATGCGTGCCGTCATCGGCAGTAGAATTCGCCTTGCAGACATCCAACTTGATAGAAGCGCTTGACGTCGATCACGACGATGCTTCGCTTTGGTTCCGCCCCATCGATAACATTATCTGGTTGACAACGCTGCCTCGGCTTGCACTGCGTGAGGTCGACTCTGGCGAGCTATTCTTCACTGTGGGGCGGGTGGCGAGTCAACCTCCTTCGGAGAAACAGAACAACACCCGTGTTGGCGTAAGACAATACTTGAGAAGTCGAGGAAATCGTTGTCTAGGGTGGCGAGGGAGAAGGAGAAGAAGGCACGGACTGCGCTGGTTCAACATCGGAAGCCCGCTCACGTCCCTAGGTGCGGGCGGCAAAAGGCGGTCCTTTGGAGGCCTAACAGTATGTTGGCGTCCGCCAAGGTCAATCCTTCCGATGCCTTGGCCGCCAAGCTCGCCTGCTCGCTTGCCACGTTCGTTGTAGAGAAGCCGGTGGTGAGGACAAGAAAGGTTCGAGGGAGGAGCTGTTTGTGGACATTCTCACGAAGTCATTTAGACGCACCAAGTTCCAATAGCTACACGTGAAGATTGGCATCGTCGAGATCTGGTGAACACGATAGAAATTAAGTGGGTGATATTGTTGACTGATTTCAGCATGGTGATTAATTTCACCGTTACTTTTTCTCCCCCCCTTATTTCCCTCATTTATTGCCATTTATTCCCTTTAATTTCTTTAATGTGGTTCAACTGTGCCACATGGCTCCCGCATTTTTAATTACCTTTTAATTATGTTTAGTTTTTGGTGTATTTATAGCAATAAAACACCGCCAGAAAAGCAGCCCGTTTTTGCGTTGCACAAAATCCTTCTTGTGTCTTATCCTTCTAGTTCCAGGTGTTCGTGTGAGTTTGTGTGTGTTGAACTTTAAGCATTCCTAACAGACTTCCAGTATCAATTTTTTTGTCCAACAAGTCTGCAGCTGACAAGAATAGGGAGGAGCAAGGATTCCTGGTGGGAAGAAAAGTTGGAACAGGATGAAAGCTATTATTCGGCAGGAGCTGCTGCTATTTAAAGGTGGTTACTCTAACCAACTAGCCACATCACCAGCAAGGACCCAACCAACTCATCTATTATTCTCCCTTCTCTGGTAGGTGTGAATAATTAGGAGGTCTTGTTCTAAGGCCATCAGGAACAGCGACCCATTACTAACAATGATGCTTGTTCTACTGTTATTTTTAGCCATGGATCCATTCCCTAAGGAGCGAAATTGTATAGAAACCTACAAGAAGTTGTAATTGGTTAGATCTTTTTCGGACATGCCCATTTCAAGTTAGATGATTTAAAATTCCTCCTTTCTTAGTTTTCAGGAATATATAGGTTGCACGCCCTGATTTCAGGCTATTTTTTAGGAGCCTGAGCAGTAAACGGGTCTGGTTAGGCCATGGGTTTTATGTATTACCAAGGTAAAAATCTGACAGGAACTGCCATACCTTAACCCTTTCTATTTCTCATTTGTGGAGTTATTTGGAACTGACCTGGGTTTCTTGAACTACCCTTGATTGGCCTCTTTCGGGAGAAAAGACCAGAGCGTTGCAGGTGCAGCTGGATAGTTAACATTTACCCAAAGTACCCCTCCTCTTAGGCAGCCTTAAGTAGGTAGTTAACATTTACCCAAAGTACCCCTTCTATGCTGCTAAGTGTGAATAATAGGAGGTCGAGCAGGTCTAACATTTCCCCCCTCCTTAATTGGCACCTTGTCCCCAAGGTGAAGATCAGGAAATTCGGAACGGATTAGCATTGCATCTTCCCAGGTAGATTCTTCAACTGGTTTACCCCGCCACTTGATGAGCCAGAGGCTTTGTGAACAACCAGGTACCGATTTGACAGCAAGAACTTCAGCAGGTATGAGTGGTGGAAGTAAATCAGTTCCCCATGAATCTGGAATGTTGATCTGAACAGTAGCAGCATCAATAGCCCGTTTCAACTGTGAAAAATGAAAGACAGGATGGATTCGTGTTGTATCTGGCAGTTTCAGTAGGTAAGCAGTAGGTCTCGCTCATTTTTCAATAAAATAAGGCCCATAGTATCTTGCAGCCAGTTTTGGACAAACTTTTTTAGATTTCGATTTCTGGATATTGGGTCTGAGTTTGACGAACACTGAATCCCCAACCTGAAAATTCTCTTCTCGTCGGTGTCTATTAGAATACCTAATCATCAACTGCTGAGCACAGTGAAGGTTACGCCTGAGTTGGTCTAAAACACTGTTCCGATCCTTAAGGACAGCAGCTACTGAATCCACTGGTGTATCTCCCTCCACAAATCGTAAAATTGAGGGAGGTTTACGGCCATATACGACCTCAAATGGTGTCATTTTAGAAGAAGTATGTGTAGCTGTATTGTAACAAAATTCTGCCCAAAGAATCCATTGAGCCCAAGTAAGTACGAGATCGCTTTGAAGCAAAACATCTTAGGTATGTTCCCAAACATCTATTTACAACTTCCGTTTGTCCATCCGTCTGTTGTACCTTCCAAATGGAAAAGCTAAAATTACTTACAAAAATTGGATCTCGATCACTTATGACGAACCTTGGTATCCCATGCAATCAAACAATCTCCTTGACAAATAGTTCTGCTACTCCTTTGGCCGTATAAGGATGCCGCAGCACCAAGAAATGTGCATATTTTGACAGCCAATCAACAACAACTTGTATCACGTCATACCCAACAGATCTAGGCAGCCCAGAAAGAAAATCCACGGAAACTTCATTCCAAATAAGGTCTGGTAAAGGCTGCGGTTGTAATAGTCCGGCTGGCGACATGGCGAGATATTTTTGGCGTTGACAAGTGTCACACTCCCGGATGAATTGTGCGACACATTTAGTCATTCCTTTCCAAAATTATCCCGCAGCGAGCCTCTTATAAGTCTTCAAAAACCCAATATGCCCCCTGACAACCGAAGTGTGGAAATAATGTAAGAATTTGGGAATCAAACTGGACTTCCGAGATAGCACCATTTCCCCCTTTAAAAACAGCAGCCCATCTTTGTATACATATCCAGGCTTGGAATTAGGTTGCTGCTTTAGTGCTGCTATCACTCCAGTGAGCTCTGAATCCTTTTGCAGCTCTTCCCGCACAACATCTACCTCCATCCAGAATGGTTCAGAAACAGTAGAACCCAAATATTTTTCTCCGTTCTCCACCTCCAAATGTCCATCAATCTGCCGAGATAAAGAATCTGCTGCCTGATTTGTTTTTCCAGATTTGTAAACCACTTCAAAGTCTAAACCAAGTAGTTTAGATTGCCAACTTTGTTAGTCACATTCCACGATAAATGGTTTTTGAAAATCAGGTAAAGCCAAAGGTGGTGTTGTAACCAAACAGTTTTTAAGTGTTTCAAACGCTAGTTCAGCTACTGAATTCCATAGAAACCCCCCCTTCTTGGACAATTCATTAAGTGGCTTTGCAATCTTACCATATTCAACAACAAACTTCCTTTAGTACCCGGTAAGCCCCAAGAATCCCCGTATTCCTTTGACATTTTGAGGTCTCGGCCATCTCAAGACACATTTTTTTTTAGGATCCATTGTCACCCCATCACAGGAAATTATATGCCCCAAATATTCAACCGTTTGCTGGGCAAAATGACACTTTCTGCTTAGCATGCAGCCGGTTTTCCAGCAGCAAGTGGAAAACAGTTTCAAGGTGTTTAAGATGTTCTGCCCAAGTTTTACTGTATACTAGTATATCATCAAAGAATACTAGTACATACCTTCACAATAATTCCTTAAAACACTTGGTTCATAGTTGTTTGGAAGCTCGCCGGAGGGTTCATAAGTTCGAATGACATTACTAGATATTCATAATGCCCCTCACGTGTTCTGCAAGCGGTTTTTTTCACATCTCCAGCCCTTACCCGTATCTGGTGAAACCCCAATTTCAAGTCAATTTTTGTGAAATATTGAGCCCCACACAACTCATCCAATAACTCTTCTATTATTGGAATCGGAAATCTATTAGGTACTGTTACCTTGTTTAAGGCCCGGTTGTCCACACACACGCGCCATCCTCCATCTTTTCTTTTACTAGAATAATCGGGCTCGCACAAGGACTGTTACTATTTCGTATTAATCCATTTGCTAACAGATTTGCCATTTGTCTTTCCACTTCATCCTTGAGATAGTGTGCCAGTTTATAAGGTCGTATGTTCACTGGTTTTGCCCCCTCCTCCAGGGTTATAGCATGATCCGTCATCCGGCTTGGTGGTAATCCTTGTGGCTCTTCAAAAATTTTCCGGAACTTCTGTTTCACAAGCTCCAGCTGCTCTTGCGTATTTTCCTGCTTCTGTACACTTCCTGTCTTTGGCAGAAAAAGTTGAGCCTGCCAAATCCAACCTTCCAGAACTAAAACTCATTTTTAGGTATTCTGCTGTAGATCTGCAGAAGTTCCCAGGTTTTCCGTCACCCCTTGCCGTCTTATCTCTTCTCCTTTCCAGAAAAAATTCCACAGTTTTGTCACTCCAATTAGTTAAAACGTTTCCCAAACTCTTTAACCACTGCATGCTGAGGACCAACTCCAGCCCCCCTGTATCAAATACGAAAGCCTCAACATAGAAAATAAAGTTCTCCAGGCAAACTGTTACTTCTCTGCAAACACCCTGTGCCATTATTCGGCATCCATCTCCAAGCCTGATATCAAATGGCTTGGTCCGTTCAACCTTCAGCGATGCCATTTTAATAAATGTTTTTGAGATAAAGTTTTGACCCGCACCACTATCAACAAGGACTAAAACAGGAACTCCTGAAATATTTCCAGCAAAGAACATTGATTCTGCCCTTACTGCTCCCATGCTTCGGAATTCTACTGTCTCTCCCTGCTGGTTTTCTTGTCGAATTTTGTTCGCCGTACTCCTCCCTGATCTGGTTCCAAACTGGTGTCATTCTCATATGCCACTTCCTCATACGGTTCTTCATATTCCCTAGCTACAATTCGCAGATTCTTGTCAGGACAACGATGCATGGGTCCGAAAGTCCGTCCACAACGAAAACAAAGTCCTTTTCGCCTTCTCTCATCACGTTCTTGTCGACTAATTGCCCTCACACCTGTCCACCGATCATCTCCTACTGCCTTCTTCAGTACCTTCTCCCTTTTATTCCGATCGAGTGCAGGCCTGTTATTCGTGGAGTTCGCCGACTCAACGTTCAGGTTTCGAGGGGCTAGGGCAGCGGTTGTCGCCCGTTCTGCAATATCCCCTCCAATTAGTTCCCGTTCTATTTTTCTAGACAAGGTGTGCAACCTGATTTTATTTGTAGGTTCATGTGTCGATACTCGATTTTTGATTTTTGGCCGTAATCCTCCCTTAAATAAACTCATATATCAAGCTTCAGGAAATGCTGGTATTCTCAAAGCTACCTGCTCAAAATCTTCGATATACTCATCGACAGTTCCTGGCTGCCGTAAAGTCTTCAGAAACCTAATCGGATCACCCTCAATAATATTTCCATACCTGTCCAATAAGGGTGACTTGAATTTCTCCCAAGTTGCTCCGTGCCATGACAAAAACCAATACAAAGTTGTATTTTCCATGCACAGCTGCGCAAGATGAAGCTTCATTTCCTCTTGAGTTCGGTTGATCAAAAAATACGTGCCCGCCTTTGAAATCCATCCGAAAGGATTTTCTCCTGTAAAAGGTGGCAGTTCCACCCTTCGTGTGGCATTCCGCATGCCGTCTGCATGAATCAAATCTTCTGGAATCGTACTACTCCCAGTTCCCTGAATAATTTCGTTTCCTGAGGATCCAACTTCTCCAGGTCCCGTTGAAAAAGTCTTCTTCAATTTCTTTTTTCCAGTACCAGGTCCCGACTGCAACTCGATAGCCTTCATCCACTCCGTCTGCTCTTCCATATCCCACATACGCTGGCTAAAACGTTCCTTTGACTGCTGCGCCATACCGTGGCTCTCTGTCTGTCCGCGAGCCAGCATGTCTAAGCTTTCTTGTACTGCAACCAACATCTGCTGAAACGTCTCCACCACCGTCCCCACTGTAGCTACGCGATTCTCCATCCTTGTCTGCATTCAGATTTTTTTGTGATTCAGTTTTTCTCTGTCGAAGTCTTCCGTCCAGCTTCGTGAGCTTCGTGCGAAAGGATTCCTCTCTTTTGGTTCCCCAGTGGAGTCGCCAAAGATGTTAGGACTTCGAATTCTAAAAGAAAATTGAGAATCTATTCAAGAACGATCTAACCGGTTTAGGAGTTTTCCAGCAGCTCGTTTGTTCAAGAATTATTGCATTGAACAGAATTCTTCAATTACAGAGTGTCGAAAAAAAATGTCTACTACTATTCACAAGAAGTATAGAAGAAGTGCTCCGCAAGAAGCTCTTCCCTTCCTGCCAGCTGCTCCAGCAGCGCCTTCTATCCAGCTGCACCTGTAGCGCTCCGGTCTTTTCTCCCGAAAGAGCCCGATCCCTGTACTACTCTTAGGCAACCTTTAAGTAGGTAGTTAACATTTACCCAAAGTACCCCTCCTCTCAGGCAGCCTTTAAGTAGGTAGTTAACATTTACCCAATGTACCCCTCCTCTCAGGCAGCCTTTTAAGTAGGTAGTTAACATTTACCCAAAGTACCCTTCTTATGCTGATAAGTGTGAATAATAGGAGGTCAAGCAGGTCTAACATAAACCATCAAGCTAACAAAGTGAAATGGAAACTCTAGTGTAGTTCACTTGGCTTAGTAAGGCGTCACTAGGCCCAACGCCTCTGTAGTGGAGAAAGATGTCAAGTTCACCAAGGCCTTTAGCGCCCTTTGTGTTTTTTTTGTTCTCAAAAGTGTTGCCTAGTTGAAGCTGTTTCTGAACATAATAAATAAAAAACTCAAATCAATGAGTTATAATCCTTTGACTTATTTTAGCTTCGAAAAATCACAAGGTCCGACAAAATTAGTTAAAAATATAATATCTTCTTTTAGTTCAAGAAAGTTATAAAGCCCAATTCAATTAGTTATTTAGCATTAAGTTGTAAGTAAAAAAATAGATTTGTCATTTAGCGTTTTGTCGAACAAACGTGAATAACCATGTGCTAAGAAAGATGTTGTAGGTGAACTTTTATTTGGTAATGAGAGCGGAGAATTCAATTGGGGAGTTGTAGCATGGGCAAAAAGTAAGAAAAGCAAACACAAGACTAGAAGTTAAACGGAAAATCGATTCATCACAAATGGAAAGAGTGCAACTTTACATTGATTTAGATGAGGGAGAAGAAGATGTTTAAGGATATTAATCTAATAAAACAAATGATGAAAGTGATGATGATTATAAATTTTAAATTGACAATTCAAATTCAAATTACTAAAATGATGGGAAGTTTTTTTGGGACATGAATGCTCATGTTTTAAAATTTTGTTAAGTGGCTTAGCTTTTATGGTTGGATTTTATTATTATGCATATTTCTTTCTTTTAACTTTAATTTTTATAAATCTTATTACCAGGGGCGACAATCTGTGACACGACATGAACACGACAAAAACCTGATACATGATTAAATAAATGGGTCGGGTTTGAGTTGAGGGTGCATGACACGACAACACGATAGATGAAACGATTATTTAAATATTTAATTTTTTATGCATATATTATCAAATAAAATATTTTATTTTCAAGTAAATTAATGTTTATATTTGAATATTTTATTTGATTATTAATTATTAATTATTTGTATTATAAGAATGTTTTTAATTAATATAAATCAATAAAATATAATAAATATGTATTTATATATTAAATAATTAATTAAATATATAAATAAGATGCGACGAATACACAACACAATAGCACGTTTCATAAATGGGTCGGGTTTGGGTTCGAGTATCTTGGCATGAATTGTAAACAGGTCAACACGACACGACATAACCCTTATAATTACACACATTTTGTATGTTTGCATCTGTTTTGTCCTATTGTGGTGATTTACTTCACTTGGGCGCGTGCCTTTGTAGCGCCTCTATCCTATAGGGGTTTCAGTGGCTTGGCGCCTTAAAGGCTGCTTTTGCCTTTGACGACCTTGGTTGGATCCATCAGTGTTTAATAAACAAAAACAATGAGTGGGCATGATTAATTTTTAAAGCTCCTGCTGAGTACTGGCTACTAAAAAACTGAAAATATCTATGAATACTAAAAATTTATAGGATTTGTTATGTTGCTGCACACCCATTGTTTTAAAAGTGCTCCATATCAAAGGTCTCTAAAATTATTCATTAATTTGTGGGTATACATAAATCTGTATACGAGTGCTGAGTGGGGAAATCAATACTCATAGCAGCATTTTTAATCTGTCGGTGATAATTGAATCCATCATTTGAGTCTGACGAGTGGTTCTATTTCATCTCTTCCAAACAAGTTTAGTCATGAGTGAGCATAAAAGGCCATTCAGTCTTATACATACACGAGGAAGGGAATGCAAAAAAAGAAAAAAGAAAAAAAACAAGTAATGACTAGACGAAACCAAGCAAAGAGAGCCCCTCACGTAAATGATCTACTTAAGAGCGAACAATTCCATCGAATGGAATGAGATAGGCGCAGCACCACAGGCCTGCTTTTGACATCTCTCATTCACCACCCTATTCACCACTCTTCTTTGGGCATCATTTTTTTTCGAGAAATCGGTTTGAATCTATCTTTTGATTCAAATCGAATCAATTGGATGTCTTATTCGGGTATATGAATGACATGACCGATCAATCGAAGTTTGTTTAATATGTTTCAATGTTTTACCAAGTACGGAAACATCGATGCAATTATTTACAATCTGATTGGCAATAGATTTTGGTCTGTTTTGATTGTAAGTTGAGAATTAGTCCATTTTTCCAGCCTTTGACACATAAAATCTCCTTTTTAACTTTCTTGTGACAATCAATTTTCAATGTTGCATATTCCTTGCAAGTTTTCTGCTTTCTCATCTGAAGACTGATTAAATGTTTTTTGCAAATATTTCAACTGATAGTGTTGATATAAAATTTCCTGCTTAAATCTACTTGTTAATATTTTGTGTGTATACTTGGGGATCAACACATGTGTTTTACGGTTACATTTGTGTTATTTATTCTTTTAAGGCATAACTTATTGTTGACTGCTTTATAATTTTAAAAGCAAACTAGACTTCAAATTAAGAAAATCAGACACTGAAACACAATGCACCAAGAAAATTAGAAAACGACATGTCCCATATGCATTGGGATACAAAGCAAAACTGATGTGAAGTCAAATCTGAATTGAGATTAAAATTATCATATGTAGACATTGTTTGTAAGGGATAAAATTTTCCAATGAAAACATCTGTGGCAGTGTTGTGCAATGCCAATAATCCAAAGCCTAAGCCTTTCAGTTGATGCATCACACCATGGGGAAGATGAAATTATCAATTGAAGATGAAGCTGGTGTGAAGGATATTTAAAACAGCTGCTTGATGATTTTGATCGATGATGGAGGAGATGATGGGAATGATTTGGAGTTGCTGCCCTAAAAAAATTACCTATCAAGAATGAAGGTGTTGAGGAAAATATTTTTCAACCATTACCCTATGAAGCTGATTGATCGAAAAGGAGGTGATGAGAACGATTGATTTGCCAACCTAAAAATCTTACCAATCAAAGTTGAAGGGGATGTGGAGAATATTTCGGAACTGTTGATTGATTAAGCCAACCGATGAAGAACTTGGAGCTGCTGCTTGATGAAGTTGATTGATGACGGAGGTGATGAAGGATGGCTTTGAACTGCTGCTGGTTGAATCTGATTAATGATGGAGCAGATGAAGAGAGGTTTCTGTTTGATGAATTCGACCGAGGATGAAGGTGAGGATGTGTAAAGGGGATGCAAGGTTTGAGGTTAGAATCGGAAGGGAAATTAAAATTCCCTCTGCTTCTTTCCCTTCCCTCACTGCGTGAGAGGGTTTTCCCTTTCCAAAAATGATGGAATTCTAGGCCGCGTTTAATTTTGGAAAACATTGTTTTATTTTTCCAAAAATGCATTGAAAAATCTGTTAGACAACACAATAAAATATGATTTACCTCTTCTTTCATTTTCATTTTCCATAACATGAAAAGAAGTTTTTTAAGTTATCTGAAAATATTTAATTTTAATTTTCATTTTATAAAAAGTGTTTTCAATTCACATAATCTAATAAATTTTCTAATACATTTTTGGAAAATGTAAATGGAACTGGTTTTTCCAAAACCAATTTCAGCACTAGTTTCTTTGGAAAATTTAAATGCTGGGACCATACATTTGAAAATGTCTTTCCATGTTCCTATTACTTTATACCAAACGGTGCCTGTATGCTTGTTCATCCCAAGTCTTCTGAAAATTCCTGTTTTTTTCCTTAAAAAAATGCTTGTTAGTCGTATCTGTTAGTCATATCAAACCTTGCACGAGTAACAAGATATCTGTCTTGGATAAAATGGTTCAATAGACGTTTAATACTTGTGTTTCAAAAAGATTTAGAGAAAAATACAGCAATCAAGATGATTTTGAATGGTTTGAAAAAAAAGGCATTTGGTGAGCTACTGAAGTAGAAGATGAAATTTGCAGCTATAGCCTCAATGAACTTCTTTCCCCATTCATTTTCTATATTACTCTCCATATTGTAGCTCTAGCTTCTAATGCCATTTTTTCCATGGTGGTGCAATGATTTACAGGGACAGAGATTCTTATAGGAGGAGTCCAACTAGAAACCGTGATAGGCAGGATCGTGCAAGGAACTCTTTGAGGGAAAGGGAATATCGTCATCGAAGTAGAAGCCACAGCTATAGTCCCGATTACCACAAACGGCGGAGAAGGGGTCGATATGACGATGCGCCTGACAGGAGCAGGAGTCGTTCTGTTGAAAGGTTCTTAACTTTAATGTTTTTCCCTAATATTTATGACTGTTGGGCGCTGAAGTCATTTGGATCATTCTAATTTATTTTGATGTTTGTAATGTTCGGTCTTTCTTGTGTCATGTAGCGGACGGCCAAGTTATTCGTCTCCTCACCACTCCCCATCTCCTCGCAAGGGTCCTAATAGACGCAGCAGCTATGATGATCAATCTCCGTATCGAAGTGTTTCACCACAAGCTCGAGCTGATGATTCACGAAGCTCTTCCCCTCCAAAATCAGATGCAGGTGTCAATTTTATTTTTCTACAATTTTATTGTTTACATCATGGTCATGGAAATTTAATGCCTCATTTGGTTTTGGAAAATATTTTCTTGTTTTTTTTATCTAAAAATATATTAAAAACGTGTTCTTAAAAATGATTTTCCATTACATTTTTGGCAAGTGAAGAAAAAGCTTTTCTAGAACCAAATGCGGCCTTATTTTTCCAGTGGTGCTGATTTTTTGTTTCTTGGGTGTATTTACAGTTTGAGGTAGCTGCAGCTGCATGATACTTGGGGACGACTTCTCTACTTGCACAGCAATATGCATGTTTTCATGTTAGAATTTGCAGTTGCTTTCCATGTTTCTAAAGCATTTCTGTGTTTTGTTTCTGTTTATTGTGGCTGTTGAAATTAACTCACGATGAATCGTGTGCTGGATTTTATAGCTACGTTCGGGAAAGAGTAAATGTGCTGGTGGCTGAATGCTGATGTATGGTTCGATATTGTTATTGATGGTTTTGTTCGGGGAAAGAGCATTCTGAGAGTGCAGTCATCCCCTGTACTGCTTGCTTTCTGCTCCATAAAGGGAACGAGTCGCTCTCTTTTTATCTCATTTCTATGCCGTCATTTTTTTCCATTGCTCTAGTTATATGAACCATGTGATGGGGTTTGTAGTGTATGTCCAGGAAGGACTTGTGCGGGTTGCTGCATTATGTTGGCGGTGATGATGGATGGTGATGATGGATGATGACGACGACGATGATGATTTTAGCTGTTTGTAGATCGTAGATGGTGGTAGTGGTGGTAATGATGATGATTTTAGCTGTCTGTAGATCATAGATGGTTTGACATTAAACCGCAGGCTGCATGCTTCATGCTCGTAAGGCTTTTAGTGAGTTTTGGAGGGTTTTTCTGTTATTTTGAGGGTTCATGGACGGGTTCGCCCCGTAGGTTTGACGCTGCCTGTGCCAGTTGCTGAGAGGGATCTCATCCCATCCCATCATTTACTTGCACTGGTTTTAGTTGTGATGCATACTAGAATGCTGGATTGTTGCAATAGAGAAGCGGTTTCTCATGCCCGTGCCCTTACATTTGATGGCCTAGATGGTTTTCAACGCCATGCCTCTACAATCAAATGGAGTCCTTCCGCGGTTTGTTCCATTCTTTCTTTTCTGAATGCTGTGATTCTATCATGTCATTTTTTTCTATTTTTTTGTTTTTTGTTTTTCATATTTTGTTTTGATTATGCCATGCTTCCTTAAATTATTACATCGTATCGAGAATCATTGAATTTTGATTAATTCAGGTCTAGATTGGGTTGGATTGAACTTTGGTTGGGTTTCATGACGGAACATTTTTAATATCTAGGATTTAGGTTTCAAAATTCAGAACCATCGTCTAACGCAATTTCATGAGGATGAGGAGATGATTGAATGTTTTTTTTTTCGGGGGCCTCGCACATGAAAGTCATTTATTGCGTTGTCCGCTTAATTTTTTATGAATCATTTACATTTCTTATAAAACGAGCAAAATAAGGATTTATAACATGAATCTACACTTCCAGTCAAATTTTATAATTGGCGTTGCAGCACGCATGAATGGTGGGATTTGTGATTGTGGACTCTACAGGAGCAAGAGAAATGATAATAATAGTCAACTGGTAAATATAAAATGGTCTTGCGTGGTTTCTCTAATTGATTCTGGATTCTTGATTTTTGAATCTTCTGGCTTATATACCAATATTAATGGTAGGATTGATGTACATGGCACGCTCAAACGAAGTTGTCTATTGCACGTTTTTGTTGAATATGTATAAAAGATTCCAACAATTGTCATCTCGCTCTCGTTTGAGCTCCCATAAAAATTACATTATGAAAAACATCACGACATTATATATTAAAAAATCAACCATCCGATGTTAATATATCCTCGGTTGCGTTGAGCTCATAGTCGAAGTTGAATTTGTTGATATTTTATTGTTGTTGATCTTATGGATACAAGTGATCTGTCAGCATCAAACATATCAGGGGTTAATCGTGCATGATAATTACTTACAACTCGTCCACTCTCCTACAGGTAAGACTTTTAACAACGTTAGAAAATGATTGTCAACGCAAAAAAACGCTTATAAATTAAGCACTATTAAAAGTGCGTGACCTTTATCAGTGCTGGTAAGGGGGAAATTTATTAGTGTTTTTACTAACGTTGATAAATGATCTTTTTATCTACGCATTTGGTGGCGCTAATAAAGGCCATGTATATGTTACAAGGGTGTAGCAGCCCTACAACGACTCGATAACAACAAACCCAATCAGTGTACAAAAAACAAAAATATATGTAGATAAAAAATTAGATGAAAATACAAATATAACATTGCACCATCATTTCAATTCAAAATTTACATACAAAATATTTACAATTAATTCAAAAAAATTACAACTAATATATAAAATCGTAACTCATATAGTAGACTTTCTCCAAAGATCAACCTTCGTACAAAATCTTATCTCTGTAATAAAATCGCAGCAGCTCGGGTTCTCAAATCCAAGGTTGGCTCGGTCTTCTTCAGCTACCTTCCTCTCCCGCGTCGGCGTTTCGGGTTCTCCTTAGAGCCTGTCTCGTGATCGGCTCGCCTTCGACGCATCGTCATGCTCTGTTCTCCCAGATCTGGAGGTGGGGTGCTCGATTTGCAGGTTTCTGGTGCTGTGTGTGTTGGCTGGTTTAGGATCTGCTCGCCAAGGGAAGTTTAGCTCGGTTCGGCGATTTTCTGACCGCGACAGCCGATAGAGGTTTTGCTTGTGGACTGGATTCTTTCACGCGAAGTCTGCTCCTTTCCTTGGCGCATCTTCGGAGTCTACGATTCATGAAAGTTCACGAAGGCGGGCGGAGGCTGCCTGAGGTGATTCCATAGCGGCGGGTTCCCTCGCGGAAGCTGATCGCAAAGGAGTGGGCTTGCAAAGAAGCTGGTTCGTGGTTTGGCGCTAGTTCGCGATCGAGCTCTGGTCCGCGACGGCTCTGTCCGTGAAAAGTCTGGTTCGCAAAGAGGCTGGGTGCAAGCAAGCGCTGGTTCGCGGGGGAAGAGTCTGACCCGTGAGGAGTACGAGCAAGCGCTGGTCCGCGAGCTTTCTGGTCCGCGACCTCTCTGGTCTGCGGTCTCTCTGATCTACGGCGGCTCTAGTCCGTGAATTGTTAGGCCCGCGGCGAGTTTGGTTCGCAAGGGAGCTGCTCGGGCAGGTCTTGTTTGGGCCGGGTGGGGCTGACACCGAATTTGATCTGTGAAGGACTCAGTTCGCGCAGGTTTTGGTTCGCATAGGGTCGCAGGGTGAGCCAGTGTTGGGGGTATTTTTAGTAGGGTGCGCGCGGGAAGAGCTTACTCGCGAAGGGTGGGATCAGGGAAGGGCGAGATCGCGCAACCTGGGCACGAAGGTGTTTGTGGTGTGATTTATTCCTAACAAGTCAAATGGAGTCAGATTTAATGAATCGTTGGCAGAATCTCTCTTTAACTGATAAAGAAAGATCGTCACTTGCTACACGGAAGAGTGAAGACGCGTTTCTCTCACAGCGAATGTCTCTACTTATTGTAGGGAAATTTTTGACAAATAGGCCCTTCAATCAGGGAGCGCTGAAAAATACAAAATATCTGGAGAATAGAGGACGACGTTGCTATAAGGGAAGTGGGAGCGGGACTTCTAGTCTTTGAATTCTTTAATGAAAGAGACAAAATAAAAGTACTCAACGGTAGACCATGGTCCTTTGACAACCAGCTCATTCTCATGGAGGACCTTAAAGGCGAAGAAAATATTCAGAAAATTAACTTGTCTTGCTCACATTTCTGGATTCGAAATAAAGGAATCCTGTTTCATGGTAGAATTAAACGTGCTATGCGGGAGATTGGAGGGCGCATTGGTACTTTTCTGGAATGAGACCGGTTTGATCCAATTCACTAGGGGCCTTTTGTGCGAATCAGAGTTTCGGTTGATGTTGCACATCCTCTTATGAGGGGCATGTTTTTGGCAAGGGAGGACTCTGACGTCTGGATTTCTTTTGAGTTTGAAAAGCTTCATATTTTCTGTTTCTTTTGTGGGTGCCTCAGACATTTAGAGAAGGACTGTGATACGAAGGAGGATGGACAGGGTAATGTCATTTTGCAATACGGTCTCTGGCTTCGTGCCAAAACCTCTGGAATGACATTTATCTCCGAATTTGAAAAACAAAAGGATCGAGACAAACTTGCGAAGACTTTTAGTAAGCAGGCTGAACCAACTCATACTAAGATCATAATGCTTGGGCCGCCGAATCTTTCCGCTAACATTCAAGGGGATCAACGGGCGGAAGGAAGGACTTTGTGTAGCACACTGACCTTGATCGTTCCTGAGGAAAAGCAAATAAGGTAGGGGCATGATCTGGTGGATACCCCAAGCCGGGTCCCAACTGTTTTAAAGGACATTCCGTTTCCAGCTGTTGGGCCACACTCAAACTGCAAGGAACCACCAGACCCAGGGTACACCATCTTTGTGATAACCCACCAGATCCGGTCTCTAGTTCAGATGATGTTACGCCCGATACTACTTTTCAGGAAAAAGATTATATGATTGGGATAACGTTGAATGCCACTATAAAATAACGGACGTGGAAAAGGGTGTTTTGCGGGGATAGGGGTGTGGAGCATTTCGGTACACATGCTAATGAGCATAAACGGCGTTCCGAGGCCTGTCAGATGACAGAAAGCCTGCCAAAGAGGTGGAAAGTGGCGGATGACGGACAGTTGGTCGAAGTTGCAGAGGCGGCGGCGGGAGTGTCCCAACCCCGCCTAGGGCCATGAAAATCCTTTGCTGGAACTGTCGGGGGCTTGGCAATCCCCAAACGGTTCGTGTTCTTCGTCACTGGAGTTCCAAATATCACCCTGACATAGTTTTTGTATCTGAAACTATGTTGGATTGCAAGGATGCTGGCCTGTTGGGTTTGAAGATTGGTTTCAAAAACGTTCTTCCCATTGGAAGACATTGACACTCGGGTGACCTCTGCCTCTTGTAGAAAGAGGATCTTGTGGTCCAGATTTCTAATTTTTCAAGCAATCACATTGCGGTTACAATTGCTGGCCCATGGTCTCCTACTTGGTCATTTGTAGGTTTCTATGGGTGGCCGGGTGGGAATGATAAGCACAAATCATGGGACCTTTTGAATCAACTGCGGAACTCTTTACCTGTCCCTCTTCTGATCAGGGGGGATTTCAACGAGGTCCTTTTTCATCATGAAAAAGGAGGAGGACATGTGAGGAGTGGTGCTACTATGGATGAGTTTAGGAATTACCTTTTGTCGAACTCTCTTCATGACCTCGGGTTTTCTAGCTCTCCGTTCACCTGGAGGCGGGGTAGGTCAATGGAGAACCGTCTTGCGGAAAGGTTGGATAGATTTGTTGGGAATGATGAGTGGAATTCGTTTTTTCGTGCCTTCTCTATTGTTCACCTACCCCCAGTCTCTTATGACCACTGTCCAATCATCTTGTCGACGCTCTCTCAATGGAAACAGAGGAGGTCTGTGCGGACATTTCGATTTGAAAGTATGTGGCTCCAAGACAACAACTGTGAAAAGGTAGTCCAAGCGGCATGGGAGGGACCGAATCGGTGCATCGTGTCTAATATCCGCAATACTGCGTCCTGCTTACAGAAGTAGAGCTCAACGAGGTTCAGAGACTTTGACAGACGCATTAATGTGGCTGAGACTCGCTTAAAGCGACTCTACTCTTCTCCTTGTTTAGCCTCTGTTCTTGATAATATCTCCGTTGCGGAAAATAATCTTAATGTAGCGTTGAGGGAGAAGGAAAGTTTCTGGTTTCTTCGGGCTAGAGAGTCTCACATCAGAGATGGCGATCAAAATACCAACTACTTTCACCACAAAGCGTCTGCACAGAGAAGGAAAAATTATATCGCGCATCTGGAGGATCCCAATGGGAGAGTTGTTCATGATATCAAGGATATTCACTCCATCATCCTGAATTTTTTCAATAAACTATATGAAGCAGAAAGCATCAGCACTCCTACAGGTCTGACTAGCTGCATCCCAAAGTTGGTTACGGAAGATATGAATCGTCAATTGGAAAGAGATATCTCTGATGATGAAGTTATTGGCGCTCTGCATCTTATTCACTCTACCAAGGCCCCGGGGCCTGATGTGTTTCATGCTCTATTCTTTAAACTCTTTTGGCATATCGTTGGGTCTGATGTAGTGGCCCTGCTGATGGAGGTGTGGGCAGGTAGAGCATCTCTTGAATCTTTTAATGAAACTCTTATTACTCTTATTCCAAAAACTCAGTGCCCTCAGAAAGTCTCATAGTTTCGGCTAATCAGTCTGTGCAATGTGGTTTACAAAATTTTCTCCAAAATCTTGGTAACCAGACTTAGGGACTTCCTCCCGTTGATTGTTTCTAATAACCAAAGTGATTTTGTTCCAAAGAGATCTATTACTGATAATTCTACCATCGCGTTTGAAGTATTCCACTCTATGAAAACTCGTTCCTCTTCTAAGAGAGGCATCATGACAATGAAATTAGATATGATGAAAGCTTATGACAGAGTTGAATGACCTTTTCTTGAACTCGTTCTCTCTAAGTTGGGCTTTGGGACGAGATGAGTTTCTAATATCATGAATTGCGTTACGTCTGTCTCCTACAAAATTAATATTAATGGGGCCCCTTCAGCTAGCTTTAAACCTTCAAGAGGTTTGAGACAAGGGGATCCCCTGTCACCTTATCTCTTCATTCTGGTGGCTGATGTTTTTTCTCACCTCCTTTTGAAGGCGGAAAACCAAGGAATTATCCATGGTGCTAAGGTATGTAGAAATGCCCCTTATCTCCCATCTATTCTTTGTAGATGATAGCCTTCCTTTTGCTCGTGCTACCCCGCAAGAATGTATTTCAGTGTTGCATATCATCAATCTGTACGAAAGGGATTCTGGGTAATGTCTTAATCCTTTGAAATCAGAGTTATCTTTCAGTAAAGGAATCTCACAAGTAAAGAGAGAGGAGCTGCAGAGAATGTGTGGTTTTCCACTAGTTGAGAAGCATCCTAAGTACCTTGGCCTCCCGACCCTTGTTGGTAAGCCAAAGAAACAAGTGTTCACCTCAACTATGGACAGGGTGGATAATCTGATTTGTCTTTGGTCTAGTAAGAAGATTTCCAAGGTGGGAAAGGAAGTTCTTGTGAAGTCAGTGGCCCAAGCAATCCCTTCTTATGTTATGTCACTGTTTAAATTCCCGGAAACTCTCGTTGATCAGATCCACTCCCGGTTGGCCAATTTTTGGTGGGGCTCTTATGATGGAAAACATAACTCACACTGGATGTCTTGGGAGAAGCTGTGCGTTTCAAAATTTCATGGGGTCTTGGCTCTAGGAATCTCAAATGGTTTAACGAGGTTCTTCTGGAAAAGCAAGGATGGTGCCTCCTCTCCCATCCATATGCCCTGTTCTCAAAGGTTCTGCGAGAAAAATATTTCCCTCATTCTGACTTCTTGCATGCCTAGTTGGGGCCAAGGCCGAGTTTTTTGTGGAGAAGCATCTAGGGCGCAAAATCCCTCCTTGATATGGGCTGCGTCTGGAGAATTGTTGATGGGCATAATGTTCATGTTTGGAAGGACTCCTGGCTGGCAAATGGCATTAACCATAAGGTCTCTTCGACTATTGTTCCTGGTTTCGAAGATGCAAGGGTACGAGATCTAATCAATGACTCGCTTGAGGACTGAGATCACGGGAAGCTTTACATTTGGTTTAATGAGGTTGACCGTTAGCTCATCCTAAGTATTCCTCTCACACCAGGGATGGGCAGTGACCAGCTTTGCTGGACCGGGGAGTCTCATGGCAGATATTCTGTCCGCTCGGGTTACAAAATGCGGGTCCAAGGAATGACTCAGGCCTTTCCTGATAATCGATGGAAGATTATCTGGGCGCTCACTGCCCCCTCTAAGGTGAATTTTTTTGGTGGCAGGTCTGCTCTGGGGTTCTCCCAACCCGTGACTTTTTTGTGCGGCGACATTTGGCGGAGGATGACACCTGTCCGTTGTGCCTCTAGGAGGTGGAATCCCCTTTGCATGCAATTCCTTCCTGTCGTGAGGTGGAAGGGGTGTGGAAGGCATGGAAACCAGATTTTGGTTTGTTCTTTGATCTTTTAATTGGACTGGTCCAAAATCTGGTTAAATGGGTGGCTTCTCTTAAACCGAGAGTGGTGGGGTTGATATGCACAATTGCTTGGTTTGTGTGGACTCGACGAAATGATCGCATTTTCCAAATGAAGGTGACCCATGATCGTCTTTGGGTGGATAGGGCTAGGGAATGGATGAACGGTTGGGAGAATAGTGATTTAGTGCCTCCTTTGGGCAACACTCGGCAGCCGACTCCTTGTTGGTCTCCCCCCTGAGGGTTTCCTCAAGATCAATACAGATGATATTGTCTTTGCTAATTCCAGGGTCGATATTGGACTCATTGCTCATAATTGTTTTGGCCAGATTGTGGAAGCTCAGTGCCAGGCTGTGCCTTTCTCATGGATCCCTGTGGTGGCAGAGGCCTCTACCATCCTCCATGGGATCATTTTTTCCCGTTCAAAAAATTGGCCCAAGGTTTTGGTGGAATCCGACTGCCTCGAAGTGGTGAACGCTCTAGCTTCGAAGGACGATGCATCTCAACCGCATGGACATATCTTGAGGAAGATCTGGTCATTAACCGAAGGCTTTGCTGCATGCAAATTTTCTTTTATCAAGCGAGATGGGAATATGAAAGCTCATTGTTTGGCTCGTTTTGGGAAATCTTGGGGTGATCATTGTTGGGTGGACTCGTTTCCAGATTGGCTTTGTAGGTCTGGTTTGCTTGATTAGTAATATATCTTATCTTTTCTCAATATATATATATATATATATATGATAAATTATATTGTTAATTAATGTGTCTACACACACACACATATTAATGATATTATCAGTTAATCACGATTCGAATTGATGTGCGGTCAATTCCTACACGTCACAAAGGATTTATAGATTGTTGTCCTAAAGTTTGGAAACTATTCGAGCTTGTTTGATCGGTTTTGACTATGCGATACATGTTTTAAACTAAAACAACACTTTTAGATTGAAAACACACACTTCAAATTATATCGGGCACAACGTGCGCCAAATTGATGTGTGGTCAATTCCTATAAGTCACAAATGAATTGTGGATCATTGTCCTAAAGTTTGAAAACAATCCAAAATCTTTTTCTCAGCTTTGGCTATGTGATACATGTTTTAAACTAAAATAACACTTATATTGAAAACATGTACTTTGATTCATACCGACCACATCGTGTGTCAGATTGACGTGCGGTCGACTCCTACACATCAAAAATGAATTATGAATTGATGTCTTAAATTTTGAAAATAATACGAGCTTGTTTGCTCGATTTTTTCTATGTGATGCACATTTTAAACTGAAATGATACTTTTATATTGAAAACAAACACTTTGAGTCATACCGATCACATTGTGTGTCAGATTCATGTTCGGTTGATTTCTACACATTAAAAATGAATTATGGACTGATGTCCTAAAGTTTGAAAATAATCTGAGTTAATTTTCTTGATTTGGTTATGTGATGCACATTTTAAACTAAAATGACACTTCTATATCGAAATCACGCACTTCGAGTCATACTGACCACATCGTGTGTCAGATTGACATATAGTCGATTCCTACACATCAAAAATGAATTATGGATCGTTGTCCAAAATTTTAAAAACAATTTGAGCTCGTTTTCTGGGTTTTGGCTATGTGGCGTGCATTTTAAACTAAAATGACAATTCTATATTGAAAACACACACTTCGAGTTATACCTGGCACATCATCTGTTGGATTGACGTACGATCAATTCCTACATATCACAAATTAATTATGGATCATTTTTCTAAAGTTTGAAAACAATTCGAGCTTGTTTTCTCAGTTTTAGCTATGTGATGCGTGATTTAAACTAAAATGACACTTTTATATTGAAAACATGCACTTTAAGTCTTATCGACCACATCATGTGTCAGATTGATATGAGGTCAATTCCTACAAGTCACAAATGAAATGTGGATCACTGTCCTAAAGTTTGAAAATAATATGAGATCGTTTGCTCGGTTTTGGCTATGTGATGCACGTTTTAAACTAAAATGACACTTATATTGAAAACACGTACTTTTAGTCATACCGACCACATCACGTGTTGGATTGATGTGTGGTCAATTCCCACATATCACAAATGAATTGTGGATCTTTGTCCAAAAGTTTTAAAATAATATGAGTTTGTTTGCTCAGTTTTGGTTATGTGACACACATTTTAAACTAAATGAATCTTCTATATTAAAAACATGCACTTCGAGTCATACCTGCCACATCATCTATCAGATTGATGTGCACTTGATTTCTACACATCACAAATAAATTATGGATTGTTTTCCTAAATTTTGATAACAATCTGAGTTTGTTTTCTCGGTTTTGGCTGTGTGATATGTGTTTTAAACTAAAATGACACTTTTATTTTGAAAAAACGCACTTCGAGTCATACTGACCACATCATGTGTCGAATTAACGTGTGGACAATTCCTACATGTCACAAATGAATTGAGAATTAATTTCTTAAAGTTTGAAAACAATCCGAGCTTGTTTTCTTAGTTTCGACTATGTGATACACGTTTTAAACTAAAATGACACTTTTATATTGAAAACATGTACTTCAAGTCATACCGATCACATCATGTGTCAGATTGATGCACGATTGATTCCTACACGTCACAAATGATTTACGGATCATTTTCCTAAATTTTAAAAATAACCTGATCTCGTTTACTCAGTTTTGGATATGTGATGCGCATTTTAAACTGAAATGAAACTTATATTGAAAGCACACACTTCGAGTTATACCGACCACATCGTGTGTCAGATTGATACACGATCAATTTCTACACATCACAAATGAATTATGGATTGTTTTCTTAAAGTTTAAAAACAATTTGAGTTTGGTTTATCACTTTGGGCTATGTGATATGAGTTTTAAACTAAAATGACACTTTTATATTGAAAACATGCACTTCAAGTCATACCAACCACACCGTGTGTTAGATTGACGTGCGATTGATTCCTACACATCACAAATGAATTATAGACCACTATCCTAAAGTTTTTTTAAAAAATTAATTTGTTTCTCGGTTTTGGATATGTGATGCATGTTTTAAACTAAAACGACTCTTATATAGAAGGCATGCACTTCAAGTCACACCAATCACACAATGTTCCAGATTGATGTGCAGTCAATTCCTACATGTCAAAAATAAATTAGGGATCATTTTTATAATTTTTGAAAACAACCTGAGCTTGTTTTATCAGTTTTGGCTATGTGACACATGTTTTAAACAAAAATGAAACTTCTATATTGAAAACACACACTTCGAGTCACACCCACCACATCATCTATCAGATTGACATACAACCGATTCCTACATATCACAAATGAATTATAGATCATTGTTCTAATGTTTGAAAATAATCTGAGCTATTTTTCTTAGTTTTGGATATGTGATGTGTTTTAAACTAAAAAGACACTTATATTGAAAACACATACTTCAATTCATATTGACCACAACGTGTGTCAGATTGATGTGCGGTCGATTTCTACATGTAAAAATTGAATTATGAATTGTTTTCCTAATGTTTGAAAATAATTCAAGCTCTTTTTATCTGTTTTGGATATGTGACACATTTTTTAAACACAAATAACACTTCTACTATAAGGCCCCGGCCTTAAACATTACTTAATCTTGAGTTATTACAAGATTACACATTGAGGGTCTTTTCTGGTTTAGAGTTTTAGAGAATTAGATCATAAAACTTTCATTACATTCCACATTTAAACAAAGTGGTTACATAAAAGATAATATTCATTTTCCCCATCAACGGAAACATATTTAAAATAAAACATGGATTCTTTCTTGACACTTCCTTGACACTATAATCATACCATGTACCCTTCCCTTGACCTGTGAAAAACATTTCAAAAACTTGGGATGAGCATAAAAAGATCAGTAAGGGATATAAAAATATGGAAAGGAAACATGAGTACATGTATACACAAGAATCAATGAAATCATACTCTACTCATTAAACATAAGCACTTTAACATACCTCATAAAATCATGAATAAATCATAGAAATCATAAGACATAAAGGTAACTTGAGGCATTCATAACATTCTTACGTAGGGAGTAACCCTCTTGGTTACGTTTGGAATACCCATCACAGTATATTCCCTAAATCTCTTCGGAGAAACCTCAACGTTTAACCCCTTCACGTTACCCAATGCATTGGAGATCTATATCGGGCTCACCCGCCCTTAGTTTATCACGGAACCACCTGTCTTCATAACAAATCCCAAGAACCATAACATAACCGTACCACATAATACATGCATAAAGGAAACATAACATTTCCACATTTCAATCACAAGATATCAATACAACACATTGATATAAAAAAACATTATGAAAACCATTTTCAATACCAAAATAAAAGAAAAGTAAAACATGGTATTTATTTTTCATTTTAAAAAAAAAGGTATGGCTTGCAGAGGAAGCCGAAACTCAAATAATGGTCACGGTGGCGGAGAAGTCGTTGTCGCCGCATACGTACAACAAAAACATTCCCTTTTTGTCGTTTAGTAAAACGCTTTGTATAAAAAAAAATATTCCTTTTGGATAAATGTAAAATTCAAAGGGGTTTATACACCATATAAAAGAAGGTTGTGTATAAAACAAAATATGCCTCAATGAAAGGAGATTGAGACGAAGTCCCATACCTCGGGCCCGACTTGACTCGATCGTTCTTTAACGTCCTGAATCATAAACTTGAGTTAATTTCTAATTGATTAAGAACCTTTTTCAAGTTCATTATTCCTTTTATATCACTTATTATCATGTCATGAACACTATGAAATTATTTAAGTTAATAACAGTCATTTTATTGATCATTGGTACTTGAGTAAAAAATATGCTCTTTATAATTACAAGTTGTTCATGTATCCATTATATACAGAGTTATACTCATGATGTATATATCATATATATCATATATATCCAGTATATACATGCATTTATAATATTACATAATGTTTAGAGGTAAGAAATGAAATGCACCGTTCATGGAGACGGTAAGCCGTACGTACGCATGAACGCTACTTTCATTTCTATTTCGTATTTTATGGAATGGAATCATAATGATATAAAGGTATATTATAATTATATTATAATATAATATATAATAGCATTAATTACATCCTTTATACTTCCCACATATGGCATTAACGAATCAAATCACTTTGAGGGGGCTGTAGTCCGCACTTCCTAAAATGAAGATATCACGTTTACCCATAATGGAAACCATAAAGGTATGTCATAAATGAAAAATACAGAAGCTTAAGTAAAACATAAACATATTATATATCATATATAAATATAGTGTCATCATAATGGCCACCTTTGAAGGTGTTAAAAGAATATTGAACAATCATCATTTTGTGAGGCAGAAATTCTCCATCCACGGAAACAGTATGTTCTTTAACCATTAGATGTAGGCGTGTGTAAGTGTAGATAGAATACTTATTATAAAAACATAATAGTATATGGAATATAATGGTGTTGTTACAAAATAAATGAATAAAAAGAGTTTAGGGGTTTGGAGAAACAAAATAAAACATAAGAACACAAGAGAAGACACTACCTTTAAATCAGGTAACTCTTTTTGACTTGAGCTCAAAGGCTTCCTTGGGAAGACTTATGCCCAAAGTGAGGCTTCAAGGATTAATATAGAGGTTTGGAGAGAAAAAATGGGCAGGGGTTGGCCGATCCAAAGGCTTTGGAAGTGTGGGTAAGGTGGTATAGGTGGGGGCCTTTTATAAGAGGAGAGGAGGGGCACTCTTGGAAAGTTAAGAAAAGATACTTTGTTATAAAATGATTTTCGGATAAAAAAGGTCCCACAATTATAAATTTAGAGGATAATGTGATAAGGGTTCAAAATAAACCCATCCAATAGGTTTTTGACAAGTGTAGGTCTTAGATTTTACATTATATTTTCATTTTATTTAAATCGTTAAATAATGAGGTAATCGCTGCATCATCATGGCGTCACAAATAATTTAATTTATTTAATGTCTAAAAATTATAAAAAAAATACTATGATGTAGGAAATCTTTTTATATTTCTAATGAATATTTATAGTCAAAAATATGACTTGTATAACCCCATTTAAAAATTGGTTTAGTAAAACAACTCATGTTTGTGTCATTTTTACTTTTACTTTAAATAAAAGGCATTAATGTCTTTATCTTACCCAAGTGGCTCCATGGGGTCCCAAAAATCGACCCATGGGTTGTCTTGGTCGGCCATGACACATCCAATAAGGGTAGGACATGTTTCTGGGTCATTTCATTTTATTAAAACATTATTTTTACCTTAAATTACACTAATTACCTCTAATCGTGATTAAAAACTTAAAAGTTACTATTCACCAAAAAATTATTTTAATCCCATTGAACAACATTTTACTTCTTAATGACAACCATGTATGTCAAATTTTTGAAATTCAAAACACAGAGGTGGTAAAATTTCATTTAAACGAAAAATCAGTTTTTTAAGTACCACTTAGTGGTTTCACTATTCATCAAAAATTGAAGTTTTTCAGAAAAATACCAAAACTTAACCCTAAGCTATATTTGATATTCCGAATTCAAAAATGATGTCTATTTTACAAAATTCAAGACATATAAGTTACAATAATTAATTTAATAATTAATTCCCGCTGTCTGAGCGAATAGCGTGTTTTTATGAAACAATAAGTATCAAAAGATTGACACTAGTTTAAGTCCAATTTCAAGGTGAAATTAATTCCAACGACCAATATTAGATTAAATGGTAAAAATATATTCTAATTTAACTTTAAAACCAATTCAAAAGATAATCTAACCATATAATTAAATTAGATGAAAAAGCAGTTTTGATGTAAAATGCAGTATTTTTCACTATTCATTAAAAAAATGAACATTGTCAGAAAAATACCAAAAAATTATCCAATGTAAATTTAAATGTCCCAATCATAAATAATAAGTTTATTTTGACAAATAGAGCTTATAAAATTGTCAAAAGTTTGATTTAAAAATGTTTTGCCATCAAAAGGCAGTAAAACAATCTTTTAAAAATATTAGTGTATTCCATGCTTAAGATTGGATTTATTCTCATTTTAAGCCTCTAAAACACTATATAATTCATTAATAGACATAGATAAAAATATCTATTATTCATTACTTACTTGGGATTTTACATCCTTCCCCACTTTTGGGAATTGCGTCCTCACAATTTTATTCACTTATCAAAATAAGTGGGTGTATTTATCCCTCATAGCATTTTCAGATTGCCATGTTGCCTCTTCAACCATATGGTTTTTCCATAAAACCTTTGCCTGGTGAATTACCTTATTCTGCAACACTTGTTCTCTACGGTCAAGAATCTAGACATGTTGTTCTTCATAAGATAGATTCTCTTCCAACTGAACTACCTCTGGACTCAAAACATGAGATGGATCTGGCATATACTTTCTCAACATCAAAAATGAAAAACATTGTGTACCTGAGATAAAATCGGAGGTAAATCCACTCGGTAAGCAACTGATCCAACTCTCTCCATAATTTCATATGGTCTAATGAACCTTGGACTCAGCTTTCCTTTCTTAACAAATCGCATCACACTTTTCCATGGTGAAACTTTGAGAAAAATATGATCACCTACCTCAAAAGATAGATCCTTCCTTCGGTTATCCGCATAAATCTTCTGCCTGCTTTGAGCTGTTCTCATGTGTTTCTGAATCAACTAAACTTTTTCTGCCAACTCTTCTACCAATTCTGGTCCCATCATCTTCCTTTCACCCACTTCATCCCAGAAAGCTGGAGTTCGACACCGCTTCCCACATAACGCCTCAAATGGTGCCATCTGTATACTGGAATGAAAACTGTTATTATATGAAAACTCAACCAAAGAAAGATGTTGGTCCCAAATTCCCTGATAATCCATCGAACAAGCACGTAGCATATCTTCCAAAGTCTGAATTGTTCGTTCTGATTTCCCATCTGATTGAGGATAAAAAGCTGTACTAAAATTTAATTTAGTACCCAATGAATTCTGAAGGCCTTTACAAAAGTTAGAAGTGAACCTGGGATCATGATCAGATACAATGGAGAGAGGAACTCCATGTAACCTGACTATCTCTTTAAGATACAAACGAGAAAGTTGATCTAGGGAAAAAGTATCCCGTATAGCAAGGAAATGAGCAGATTTAGTCAAGCGATCAACAATAACCCAGATTGCATTATTACCTTAAGGTTTCTTCGGCAATCCCACAAAGGAGTCCATGGATATATTTTCTCATTTCCATTCTGGTACTGGTAAATGCTGAAGCATCCCTTTCGGTAACTGCTTCTCTACTTTAACCTGTTGACAATTCAAACACTTCACAGTAAAATCAGCAATATCTCTTTTCATTCCATCCCACCAGTAATACTCCCACAGATCTCTGTACATCTTAGTACTGCCAGGATGAACTGAAAATGGAGAACTATGAGCTTCACATAAAAACTCTCTCTTGAACTGTGAATCACATGGCACACACAATATCTTCCCAAATCTCAAAACACAATCATTATCAATGTTGAATTCAGGCAACTTACCTTTCTGAACCAACTCTACCTTTTTTTGCAACTCACTATCTTGCTTCTGTGCTTGCTTGATTCTTTCTGATAGAGAAGATTTCACTGATACCTGAAACAAAACAGAAGGACATCCTACACCAACAACTTTTATGCCAAATTTCATCAAATCCTTAACCAAAGGATCACATTCCAAACACAACATTGTTAATGAAGCATTACTTTTTTGACTCAAAGCATCATCCACTTTATTTGCTTTTCCCGGATGGTAATGAATTGTACAATCATAATCCTTGATTAATTCTATCCATCTCCTCTGTCTCATGTTCAATTATTTCTGAGTGAATATATACTTTAAACTTTTTTGATCGGTATATATTTCACACTTTACTCCATACAAATGATGCCTCCAAAATTTTAAAGCGAAAACTACCACAGCTAATTCCAAATCATGTGTAGGGTAATTTACCTTATGAGTTTTCAACTGTCGCGACGCATAAGAAATTACCTGATCATTCTGCATTTGTACACAACAATTTCCTTTCAATGAAGCATCACTGTAGATAACAAACTCACCATTCCTGGAAGGTAGTGCCAAAACTGGAGCATTCACCAATATTATTTTCAATTCCTGAAAACAATCATTACATTCTTTTGTCCAGATAAACTTAACACCCTTCTGAGTTAGCTTAGTCATTGGACTAGATAACTGTGAAAAATTTCTAACAAACCTTTGGTAATATCCTGCCAAACCAAGGAAACTACGAATCTCAGTTACATTTTTGGGTCTTGGCCATTCTTCAACAACTCTTGTTTTTGCAGGATCTACAGTTATTCCATCTTTAGAAACAATATGACCAAGGAAAGAAATTTGTTTCAACCAGAACTCACAATTGATGAATTTCCCATACAATTTATTTTCTTTTAAGGTTTTCAAAATAACCCTTAAATTTCTTTCATGCTCCTCTTTACTTTTAGAAAACACCAAAATATCATCAATGAAAACCACCACAAACTTATCCAAGAACTCATGGAAAATTCTATTCATTAAGTCCATGAATACAACAGGTGCATTGGTTATCCCAAAATGCATTACTACAAATTCATAATGGCCATATCTTGTACGAAACGCAGTCTTCGGAACATCTGCTTCCTTTACCTTCAACTGATGGTACCCCTATCTCAGGTCAATCTTTGAAAAATACTGAGCTCCCTGGAGCTGATCAAACAAATCATCGATATGAGGCAAAGGATATTTGTTATTAACAATGATGTTATTCAAGGCTCTATAATCAATGCAAAGTCTCATTGAACCATCTTTCTTTTTAACAAATAAAACAGGAGCACCCCATGGTGATGTGCTAGGTCGAATGAAACCTTTCTCTAATAAATCTTGCAATTTCTCCTTCAACTCTAAAAGTTCAATTTGAGCCATTCGATAAGGGGGTTTTGAAATTGGCTTAGAATCAGGAACTAAGTCAATAGTAAACTCAACTTCCCGATCTGGTATTATTCCAGGCAACTCATCAGGAAAAACATCAGGATACTCATTTACCACTGACACATCATTAATCTGAACAGTTCCCTTGTTTTCAACAATGTGTGCAAGGTAACATTCATTTCCATCTTTTACAAGTTTCTCGACCTCTTGATATGTTATCAATAGTAAGGGTTCATTCTTGTACACAAACTGAAAGACTTTCTGAAAACAAACTTCTTTAGCTCTACAGTAAATCTTAGCATGGTAAATAGAGAGCTAATCCATACCCAGGATAACATCAAACTCTTCTAGAGGTAAAAAAATAAGGTTCGCAAGTAGGTTCTTTCCACGGATAAGGATAGAAAGATTCTTATAAATTATTTTTGCCTCAACATTTCCCCCAGGTGTTTTTACCACAAGTTCAGGAGTCATTTCTTGAGATGGTATTACCATTTTACTAGAAAAGTTTTCAGAGATGAAAGAATGTGTAGACCCCGAATCAAACAACACACTGACATAATCTGAAAAAACAAACAAAGTACCTGATACAACTTCATTTGATGGCCTGACATCTGCTGAAGTAGTTGCAAAGGATTTCACCACCCCTTTCTGCTTGTAGTCTAACTGTTTCCCATCACTCAAGCTCTTTGTCGGACACTCATTTTCATAGTGACCCATCTCATTGCACATAAAACATTTCACTAACTGTAAATCAAATTTGGTCTTACCATCACCCTGATCTTTTTCAGTGCAATCACGAGCCTTATGTCCCATATTACTGCATCGGTAGCACTTTCCAGAATTCAGAAGACATTCCCCAGCATGCCTTTTACCACATTTATCACAAACTGGAAACTTAGTTTTCTTACCGTTAGACCTTTTTGAAGAATTCTTTCCTTTCTCATGCTACCTCGGTCTCTTCTTCTGTTGGTTGTTATAGAACACTTGATCATCAGCAAACTCCATTTCCACCTTCTCAGCACATCGAACAAGCTTTTCATAACTTTTTAACTCACGAGAATCCAATTCCCTTCAATATTTTGGCTTTAATCCTGAGTAAAAACGATTGATTTTACTATCAAGGTCTCGGATAAAATTTGGAGCATACCTTGCCAATCGAGTGAACCTTTCTTCATAGGCAGCCACTGAGTCTTCCTCTTGCCTCAATTCCAGGAATTTTTTTCCCATACTAAGTCGAACAACCTTAGGAAAATACTTCTCAAGAAACATACCTTTGAATTCATCCCAGTCGAGAGCATCAATCTCATAAGCGTCCCTGATATTTTTAACCATCGACCACCACTGATCTGCTTCACCCTCCAAACGGTAAATAGCAAGACTAACCTTTTGATTTTCTGAATACCCCATGACATCGAAAATCTTATCCAGTGCTTTAATCCACCCTTCAGCTAGCATAGAGTCAGATGATCCTCTGAATGACGGGGGATGTTGCCTCGTGAAATGTTCCACCACTGACATGTTCCTCTGCGGTTGATATGGCTGATCTCGTGCATGGATACCGCCACCATTTATCGGTTGAGTCAACTGCGCCATTACTACAACAAACTGTTCAGTTCCAATTCCGACCATCTTAGGATGCTGATTCGAAAGGTTATTTCCTTCTGTATGCCTTCCTAGCACTGCTTCCCTATTTCCTCTGCAGAAAACCATTCTGAACAAACATGTCGTAGATGAAGCAACATGGTAATCTTCAAATGCTATAACATTTCAATTTGACCAAATTTTTTTTTTGGATAATAATTTAATAGAATTATAACTCCTAAAGTTATCTAAACCGACCTCTGATACCAACTATAAGGCCCTAGCCTTAAACCTTACTTAATCTTGAGTTATTACAAGATTACACATTGAGGATCTTTTCTGGTTTAGAGTTTTAGAGAATTAGATCATAAAACTTTCATTACATTCCACAATTAAACAAAGTGGTTACATAAAAGATAGTATTCATTTTTCCCATGAATGAAAACATATTTAAAATAAAACATGGATTCTTTCTTGACACTTCCTTGACACTATCATCACATCATGTAACCTTCCCTTGACCAGTGAAAAACATTTCAAAAACTTGGGATGAGCATAAAAAGCTCAGTAAGGGATATAAAAATATGGAAAGGAAACATGAGTACATGTATACACAAGAATCAATGAAATCATACTCTACTCATTAAACATAATCACTTTAACATACCTCATTAAATCATGAATAAATCATAGAAATCATAAGACATAAAGGTAACTTGAGGCATTAATAACATTCTTACGTAGGGAGTAACCCTCTTGGTTACGTTTGGAATACCCATCATAGTATATTCCCTAAATCTCTTCGGAGAAACCTTAACGTTTAACTCCTTCATGTTACCCAATGAATTGGAGAGCTATATCGGGCTCACCTGCCCTTATTTTATCACGAAACCACCCGTCTTCATAAACAATGCCCAAGAACCATAACATAATCGTATCACATAAAACATGCATAAAGGAAAGATAAAATTTCCACATTTCAATCACAAGATATCAATAACACATTGATATAATAAAAACATTATCAAAACCATTTTCAATACCAAAATAAAATAAAAGTAAAACATGGTATTTATTTTTCTTTAAAAAAAAGGTATGGCTTGTAGAGGACGCTGAAACTCAAATAATGGTCACAGTGGCAGAGAAGTCGTTGTCGCCGCATACGTACGAAAAAAACATGAACTTTTTTTGTTTAGTAAAACGCTTCGTATAAAAAGATTCCTTTTGTATAAACATAAAAGTAAAAGGGGTTTATACACCATATAAAAGAAGGTTGTGTATAAAACAAAATATGCCTCAATGAAAGGAGATTGAGACGAAGTCCCATACCTCGGGTCCGACTTGACTCGATCGTTATTTAATGTCCTGAATAACAAACTTGAGTTAATTTTTACTTGCTTAAGAAAATTTTTCAAGTTCATTATTCCTTTTATATCACTTATTACCATGTCATGAACACTATGTAATTATTTAAGTTAATAACGGTCGTTTTAACGATCATTGGTACTTGAGTAAAAAATATGCTCTTTATAATTACAAGTTGTTCATGTATCCATTTTATCCAGAGTTATACTAATGATGTATATATCATATATATCATATATATTCAGTATATACATGCATTTATAATATTACATAACATTTATAGGTAAGAAATGAAATGCACCGTTCATGGAGACGGTAAGCCGTACGTACGCATGAACGCTACTTCCATTTCTATTTCATATTTAATGGAATTAAAACATAATGATACATAATAGTATTATAATTCCAGTATTGTATCATATATAATATCATTCAATCTATTTTTTATACGTACCACATATGGTATTAACAAATCAAATCACTTTGAGGGGGCGATAGTCCGCACTTCCTAAAATGAAGATATCACGTTTACCCATAATGGAAACCATAAAGGTATGACATAAATGAAGAATACAGAAGCTTAATTAAAACATAAACATTTTATATATCATATATAAATATAGTGACATATTAATGGCCACCTTTGAAGGGGTTAGAAGAATACTGAACAATCATCGTTTCGTGAGGCAGAAATTCACCATCCACAGAAACAGTATGTTCTTTAACCATTAGATGTAGGTGTGTGTAAGTGTAGATCGAATTATTCTTATAAAAAAATCCTAGTATATTTATGATACTGGATTTGTTACAAAATAAATTAATAAAAAGAGTTTAGAGGGTTGGAGAAGCAAAATAAAACATAAGAACACAAGAGAAAACACTACCTTTAAAACGAGTAACTCTTTTTGATTTGAGCTCAAAGGCTTCCTTGGGAAGACTTCTGCCCAAAGTGAGGCTTCAAGGAGTAATAGAGAGATGTGGAGAGACAAAATGGGCAGGGGTTGGCCAAGACAAAGGCTTTAGGGGTGTGGGTAAGGTGGTAGAGGTGGGGTCCTTTTATAAGAGGAGAGGAGGGGCACTCTTGGAAAGTTATAAAAGGTTACTTTATTATAATTTTTTTTTCAGATTTAAAAGGTTCAAAAATTATATATTTCGAGGATAAGGTGATAAGATTTCGAAATCCACCCATAAAATAGGTTTTTGACATGTTTAGGTCTTAGATTTTACATTATCTTTTCATTTTTTTAAATCGTTAAATAATGAGGTAATCCCAGCATCATCATGGTATCATAAATAATTTAATTTATTTAATGTCTAAAAATTATAAAAAAATATCATGATGTAGGATATCTTTTTATATTTCTAATGAATATTTATAGTAAAAAATATGACTTGTATAACCCCATTTAATTTTTTTTAGTAAAACAACTCATGTTTGTGACATTTTTATTTTAACTTTAAATAAAAAGGTATTAATGTTATTTTCCTACCAAAGTGGCTCCATGGGGTCCCCAAGTTGACCCATGGCCATGACACATCCAATAAGGGTAGTACATGTGTCTAGGTCATTTCATATTATTAAAACATCATTTTTACCTTAAACTACACTAATTACCTCTAATCGCGATTAAAAATTTAAAAGTTACTATTCACCGAAAAATTATTTTAATCCCATTGAACCACATTTTACTTATTAATGACAACCATGTATTTAGGATTTTTGAAATTCAAAACACAGAGGTGGTAGAATTTCATTTAAACGGAAAATCAGTTTTTATAAGTACCACTTAGTGGTTTCACTATTCATCAAAAATTGAAGTTTTTTAGAAAAATACCAAAACTTCACCCTAAGCTATATTTGATATTCCGAATTCAAAAATTAAATATATTTTAAAAAATTAAAAACATATAAGTTACATTAATTAATTTAATAATTAATTCCCACTGTCAGAGAAAATAACGTGTTTTTATGAAACAATAAGTATCAAAAGATCAACACTAGTTTAAGTCCAATTTCAAAGTGAAATTAATTCCAACGACCACTATTGGATTAAATGGTAAAAATATATTATAATTGAACTTTAAAACCAATTCAAAATATAATCTAATCATATAAATAAATTAGATTAAAAAGAGGTTTTGAATTAAAATACAACATTTTTCACTATTCATTAAAAAAATGAACTTTATCAGAAAATACCAAAAATTCACACAAAGTAAATTTTGATGTACCTATTCTAAAGAAGAATTTTATTTGTTCCAATAGAATGTATAAGAGTGACCAAAACTATATTTATAGACGGTTCGCCATCAAAAGGCGATAAGTCGACCTTTAGTGAATGTTAGAGTATATATGCCTAAAATTGAATTATTTTCGTATTTTAAGCCTTTATACTTTATTGGATAAATGTAAAAAAATTTAAAAAACATATATAATCATATTTTAGTTATTTAAATTCATTCCTGCCAATACAACGGCTACGTGTTAACTACCATTTAAAATAATATTATTTTATTACTAGTGTGCAACGTAAGATTTCAAAGAAACTCTTTGTTACGTATCAGGTACGCTATCGAACATAGCAACCCCTTTAAAGTAAAATTAATATTTAATTCATAAATATTAATAAAAATGAAAATGATTTATTCTTTATTTACCTGGGATGTTACATCATCCATGATATAAAACCTATATAAATGGATGTAGATCCACTTCTCAATAATATTGTGCTTGATCCTAAGAGATTTGTTTTATATAACTGAGAATAACTTTAAATAATGAAGGAATAAATCTTTAATTATATATTTTTCAATGAACCATAACATTAATACTATATATGCATTACAATTATATGTTAATATAGTTTATTTTAAATTGTAATCGATTTATGTCAAGAATATATTTTATGTTAAAACATATAAAAAGTATAGTAGAAATCATATATTGTATATAATACATAATATTAATTAATTTTTATAAGAAAAACACATTTTTCCTCCTGTAGAATCAGATTGAATCCATATTCTAGATAGGACAATAGGGTTTATTAATAATAAATGTTCCTTAGGGATAAATACTTGACTAAATTTCAATTATTTTATCTATACATCTTTATATTGGATTTGTTCTTCACTATGGAATGTTAGAGATGTTCATGAAACACTTTCAAATATTTATTATTACACTATTGGGGATTTTATTTACAACTAGCATACATTGTTTAACTAAATATAGAAAACCTAAATACACTAAAAAATAGAAATGGTTCATGATGATAAATGATATATCTAATGTTTATTTTATGTTTATTATATCCTTTCTTGTAGAAGAACTTATGAGATCATTAAATGATGTTGGTAAACTTTTCTATGATGAAACTAATGTAGTAAGGTCTCTAAATAAATTGAAAGTCTACGTGAATGAAAATAATGGAGAGTGTTTAAATAAAGATGAACCTAAAACTATACCATTGATTATTAAGTCCAAGAATCATATTTACTTCTTTAATATGGTTCATGAAAATAAAAAAATTGTTCCATTTGAATGTTTTTTTATAAAATTTACTATGTCAGGGTGAATCTTTACTACTATCCCAATGATCATCTATGGATGAACATGTTAACTATTTTTAATCATTAAATTTATAAAAATGTTTTCTCTTTATGTGTGTTAAGCGCCTTGAGCCCAGTCAAATTTTCATAAGGAATCACCAACCATCCAAGATATAACTCCACTACAATGGATAGTAGGGAAGCATACATAATTCTAAAACTCCAATGGAATTGAATGAATAAATAAAAATTCATATTTAAACATATATCTATTGTCATCTCATATTGATAATAAAAAAAAATCATAAAATATGTTGGGTCATGGATTCAAAAAAAATAGTTGCGTCTCTCAACTAAACAAGGCCAGGATTATTGATAATATGTTTTTTGATACATGGATAAAAATTTAGAAAATCTAAACAAAAAAAAATAGAAAATCATACCCACTATCAACAATGGTGTTTTTATCCATGAATTTTTCATTTTCAAGGATTCTATAAATCATATTATCTATAATTTTTAGATTCCAATTATTGATGAGTAAGATCAATATGTTTTTCAATATATTAGAGGAAAAAGTTTCATAGTTCAGTCTTCATGTCAACAATGAACCATTCAAACAACAGATACTAAAAATTTTGTTTCACTAATAAATGAAATCTTTTTGTAACATTAAAAACCCATATCATCATGGGTCAATTCATTATGGAGTAATCCCCACCACCATAATAGCACAAAAAATATTAAAACACAAAAAAAAAACAAAATTATAATTTATTTTAATTATACTCATACAGATGCAAGTGATTGACACCCTCCAAATGATTAATTTGAATAATTTACTAAAAAATTACTAATAAAATTCATTTGTTAATGTATTTATAATATTAATTGTTTAAAATATATAATATAGTGTATTATGTACCTGATCATGTCAAATACTTTTTGAGAATCTAGTTCAAGAAGCCTTGTACTTGATGAATGGATGTCTTAACAACCTCCTATGTCCAACTCATATTATGTTATCACCTTATATGAATATAGGGTGATTATTTATGGAGAATATATAAATATATAAAATAAACAAATAGACCATGTTATAGGTGATGAAATTTGTAAGGGAGTTAAAAATATGAATGTAGTAGTCAGTATTTGGTGTTTCAAATGAGGGAGAGAGAGAGAAACAGAACAGACACACACAAATACACACACACAAACATATACATAAAATCTATATGTATAAACAATATATATATATAGTCAATATATTCAAAAAATTTATAAGTACATTATAATATTTATGTTAAAAAGTTTGAAGTGATAAGGAATGTTCCGCAACCTATGTATACATTCCCAAAACATTCCAAATTAAATATATTATTTTAATTTGATTGTAAAATATAAAAATATTGTCATATAGAAAGTGTATTAAATAATTTATGATTTTATATTCACTAAACATGTCTAAAAACTTGATCTTAGAAATAAAAAATAAATATTCTTACCTTATTTCTGAACTATGGGTGATATAACTAATAAAACATTATCAATATCTCTCTTTAACCTCATGGGTAGAAAACCAACAAACTGTGACATGAAATATTTTTCATTAAAAGGAACAATTTGATAATAATTCCTAAAAACTATAATAAGTTTTTTCCAACCATTTTATATGTTTTCATAAGATTCTCACCCATTCGGTTGACAAAACCTATCAATGTCAATGTTTTTTAGACGTGCTACTGTATTTTCATGTCATGATATAAATAAACACACACGAAAATAATAATAAAAAAGAACTCCAAAATTCTTAATAAAAAATGGAGAATACATGTTTAAAATATTATGTGTAAGATCAAAAAAAATTATATTTATAAAAAAATAGAGATGTGATGGAAATGATAATATTTTAAAAAAAATCTGGTAACTAGTTTTAAAATAAAATAAGAAAAAATACATATTCACATATATAAAAAAGTTTTTTCATACCATTTGGTAAACCCACTATGTTGATCTATTTTTGAATAAACATATGTGTAAATTAACATTATAAAAGATTCCACATCAGATATAAATTAAATTACTATGAAACAACTAACTATTATAAGATTTATAAGGATGTTTTAGTGTAATTGAATATAATTTTGAAAGAGAATGTGAAAAATGAAACACACCCTACTGGAATAAAAAACAACTATTTCAATACAAGACATAAAAATAAATGTGAAAAATGAAACACAACCTACTGTAAAATGTAAACATTTCTTTAATACATGTCACAAAATGAAATTTATTAATAGATTTCAGGATAGTTGAATAACTTATACAAATATAGATTCCAAATATAACACTTATAGAACCATGTCTAGTATTTTTATTATAGTTCCCCATTACATTAAAATTAGTTTACAGGCCTTCTATTGTTGCAAAAAAAACTTTTATCAATGAATATTGTCAAGAATTATAATACATTGAGTTTAATTAATATTAATATATATTAATGGAAATTCCAATAATTTTACATATCATTGATGTTTTATAAATTTCCTATATTTTATGCTATCAACTAACACAATTCCAAAAAATTAAAATAGAAATATCATAATTACAGTAATTTCATAATGATATTTTTTTATATGAGTATATATATGTTCATATATATTATTAAAATTATCATTTTTTTAATAGATAAAGGAAAATTTCCATGTGTGTGTCGATGTCATTCAAAGATATAGAACTGATCATATAAAAAATGGCATAATTTTTTCATGGAAATCTGCAAATAATTACCTTTATTAGAGGACCTCAAATCATGATTAAATCACATGAATATGTAAAATAATTTTGAAAATTTTCACATATACCATTAATCTTTCATAAATACTATGTTTTCAACTAAAACTACAAGTCATCCATACTTGTAAAATATTACAAGAACAACGTCGATGCCAAGAAACAAACATTATATATGGTTGTGCGGTTATTTAATAAACTAACATACATTATTTGAGAAGATGAATCTATTGGAAAAAAATAATATAATTATTTTATTCCATAATTTATAGGTAGGAATAATTAAATTGTGAATAATATGAAAAATGACATTATGAAGGAGCATTAGAGTAAAAATATACAAAACAATGATATTTACTAACTGATATACAATTGGTAAATGTAATCATTAAAAATATCCAAATTAAACATCATCGATATATTATATACAAAAACATGAATGTTGTATGTGGGGGATTACTATTTTCAGATGTAAGGGATTGAAATTTTAAAATGGAAACAAAATGGAGAAACTATATTATAATTTGATTAATAATATCTATTTTCAGTTGATTTCATATTTACATTGATTTAAAAAATTGAGTGGGTTGTTCAGTGAACACATCTAATATATCTAAATATTCACATGAATGTATAGAAATGTATTTTATAAATTGAATCCAATCTATAGAAAATTCTATAATATGTGAAATTGAAAAAAAATGGAATTGAAATAGTTGGTAAATTAAAAATGATATTTCCTACTAAAAAAATTTCCTTAGTGGTTATTGAATTGAGTAAAATTATGAATATTGGTGTACAACGTTAAACATTTAATAGTGATTCATATTGTATTCATATAAGTGAAAGTACTTTGAAATAATTTCATTCATACTGTATGCATTGAGTTTGTTTAAATTGATGCATGCGATACGAGTTCCAGCTAGACAGTTAGAACCTAGAAACCATTAAATAAAATGAATCATGTAATATTATTGTGCATCATGATAATTATATGGTATTTAAAGATTGATTTAAAATTCTATTTATAAGTCTTTCAAAATAAAACCAACCAAACTGGATGACAAAGATAAGGATGGTAACTCTGATGTTTTTCTAGTATCACAACCCACATGTCATTGTTAAAGGCTATACCCATAATCACATATAATTAATATGGAAGCCAAGATTTATTTGGAATAGAGCATAAATATCCGACACTAATATAGTACCAATGAAATTATTAATATCATATCCTTATTAGATTATAACAAATTATTTATGAAATCTCTAGAAATAGGGATTTGTTTATGGTGATAGATTCAGACCCATCCACTTCTAATCTAGAAATCACTCTAAACCTATTTCACTGAAAAGAGATAGTTTGACGCACTTTCACAAGACACATTGACAAAAAAACATAGATCCCAGGAGGGTATGTAATGAAAATGATATAAAATGAAAAATTAATCAATCTCCATAGTAAAATAAATTCCCATCTATGGGGCATTCCCTTTCTAAACCCAAATTGATAGACAATATAATTTATAACACTGGATCAAATAGCATGTTTTCAATACTGGTAATTGATAAGTTAATATATTTCTATATAATAAAAAACTTTAATTTAATTCTATATGAGAATATTCACTTACAATAATTCGTGTTTCTTGCCCAGCTAAGCTACAAAATAATTACACTTGATTACACTTCATTTGACATACCTATGTCTCACATATGGAAGATGATTTTGATCAGTCATCATTTGCCTTTAGATTATACATACCATATGTATAGGGGGTTTAATTGACATCATTGAAAAATTGATTACATATTTCTTTTCTTGTGTTCTGTAATGTCCTAAAATACATCATATCATATCAAATTATTTTAAAAACACCATTAATGATATTGTATTAATATCTTTTCATAAAACCTTTAATCATATTATATTACATAGGAGGGAGGGGTATAATATAAAAGTTTAAAGTATTCATATAAAATGTGAATGTAGGAATATAAAAAATTGTTTCTTTAATAATTTTTTTATAAAAAAGTATATTAAATAGTCCATTCTATTGGGTATGAAGAATAAATTGTTGTTGTACTTGAAATAGAATGTTGGGAGGTTAATCAGAGGTGTCCTCATATCAGATAATGGAATTAATATCTAGACCCCAAAAATAATGATTCTCATTATGTGAAAAGGGTTTTAATGATGTACTGTTAACAAAATTAATTATGAATAATTAAAAAATAAGACCAAAATAATTAGAATGTGAATCTACAAAGAAAAAATTTATGAACCTTCATATTTAAATAGAAGTAATTATTTTCTTATCAAATATAAACCCACTGGAATATATATGAACATATATGAACCTTTATAAAAAAATTTATATACATAAAAATTGTTATTATAATATCATTTACAAAGAGTAACCTATATAAATGAGAGAATAAATAATTTATTTGGAAACATAATGATGGAAAAATTAGAAATTATGGTTAATTATTCTAATATATTTCATAATTCTTTCATCAAACCACAAATACACACCATAATATTCATATTGGGTGGCGTAACCATTATCTATGTGAAATATAATTGATAATTTAAAAAATCAATACACATTGATTTAAATGTATATGGATGTGGAAAACAATAATGATTGATAGTATGCATAAAATTCATAAGTATAAAGTAGTGATAATTATCTACTAGTATAAATTTTTATTTAGTAAAAACTATATTGTTATTACAATGAAGTTCCTAATAATTTGTTTTAAAAAATATATTCAAACGTACATATTTACATTGCTATTCATTAGAAATAATTAATATTAAAAAATGAAAAAATTTTGTTAGAAAATTTGGACACGTATACTTCAGTTAACAAATAATAATATATACAAAAAAATATGTAGAATATGAATATATATAGAATAAAATATGAAATAATGATTTCTAAAACTACTTAAATAAATTCCTTAATGATTTAACAACCTCTATTCCATTGTTAGTCAAATAGATATGATACAAACCACTTTAATGTAATTAGGAGAACATAAAATAACATTTATAAACACAATTTTAGTATCTATCAATAACTAACATGCTAAAAAACATGATAATAGTTGAGAACAAAATAATAAATGAATTAAAATATTTAAAACTATAAAATTCAATAAAATAACTCTATATATAGATTTTTTATATCATTAAACAATGGACCTGATGTTGGTAACCATGAATCTCTATATAGAATCATGAAATAACATTCAAAAAAAGATAAGAGTCATCTATAATAAAAAATAAATCTTTATATTCTGGGAAAGAGACCTGGAATGTGGATGAGAAAAATAAAAATTACCTGGACGGAGAAGGTACGATAGTTAGAGAGGATGGCATAACCAAATTTAGTAATTTAAAAAACTGAGGGAACATGGAAAGATTAAGAGATAGATCAATTAAACCCTACCTGATGAAGAGAATATGGATCTGAAATTGGGAAGGATTTTTATGGATCCAAAATTAATGACACCCTACATGACATGATAAATCAGATGTCGATGCATAGAGACATGATTTATTGAGTAGTGATGGAGGCTATCATACATTGATAATGAGGTGGTGTTGGATGAAGAGTATTAGTTTAAGATGAAACCCTTGTTAAAGTTAGATGTAGAGGGGGAGGTGGAGGCAGAGGATGAAGCACATTAGGAAGTAGAGGTAGGTGCTGATGTAGAAGAGGATACAGAGGTAAAGGATGATGTGGCTTAGGAGGCAAAGGTGGAGGATGATACATAATAGGAGGAAAAGGTAGAATTCAATACAAAGGATAAGGTAGAAGAAAAGGGTGATGCAGGGGATGATGTAGAGGTGGAGGTTGATGCACAGTGGGAGGTGGAGGAAGTGCCCAATGTAGAGGATAGTTGGGGGGAAGATGAAGTGATGAGATTTTGGGGAGGAGATTTGGGGTGTGTGTTAGTATTTTAGATGATTGTTAACATGGAACAGTAGAGAAGAATTTAATGAGAGGGATACACATAATGGATAATTATTATGGTGATGAAATTTATATGAAAATTTACAAGCTGTAGTAAAGTCAATGGATTATAAAAAAAACTTCTAAATCCAATTGGAAATAAATATTTTCTTAAGAAATCACTTTTGAAAAGTATAATACCATGAAATATTACATCAACTTATCACATTTCACACATGGACCTCTTTATCAAACAACCCTTTAAAAATATAAAACCCTTCTTTGGAAACCAACTAATTCCAAAACCCCATTAAAATTAGAAACAAATGTCAAAAAAACCTTCAAAATCACTAGTTTATCTTTTAGAAACAATTTTCACATGTTACCAAACACTTGGAATGTTTAAATATTAAACATATAAATCATAGTTTGAAATACATATAGATACCCATTTATTTAATGTTTCGAATCTTTCAAAAACCACTCAAAAGTCAAAAATAATATCAATTTGGACTTTAATTTTGAAACAAATAACATTAAACAACCAATAAATTGGTAACACAGAATATAACATATATTTAATATAAACACCTTCCACATTCAGTTAGAACCACATCACAACACATCCCCTTTGATGAAAAATTATCCATAGAAAAGGATACTTCCTTTAAAACCCATAAAAATAAGGATTCCTAATATTTGAATCTAATTGAACCTTAATTGTGTCATCCAATGTATGTTAGAGTTTCTTGAAAGGGAAACAATTTAGGTGAAGAACCGATGGGTAAAATACAATAGATAAGTGGTAAAAAAACCATCAAATCCATATTTAATTAACAAATGAGGGGATTGGAATCAAAGAATTGAGATGGAGGAAGAAACCCTACTATCTAAATGAGTAACAAATGTAGGGGAAGGGGATGTAATGGGACAAATTCCCTTAAACATGAGAGGGAAAATCTATAAATGTATCGAAATAAAATTAGGGTATCTGTAGTTCATAGAATGTCTCCTTTTGTTATAGAGAAAGTGCCTCACCCTAACGAATATGAATAATTCTAAGAATTCACCATGATTTGATATCACTATGTTCATGATGTGAATTACTCTATTTAAAAATGACTCCAATTCCCAGACCGAGTTGTTATGTGAAGTCCTTGCCATGGCATGAAATGCTACTGTTGATAACTGTAGTTCCCCCAGGCATCTAAAACATTTGAATGACCCATAAATCATCCAATAAATTAAATATAATCAAAATATAAACAAAATAAATGAAACAATGACATTTGGGTATCATATTTATTATCCTTAATAATTCAATAACATCTCTTATAAAAAAGTAAATATCCTCATTTATTCATCTCATTAATTTCACTGATTAGATTATTAATATTATACAAATAATTATAAATATTTTCATGTAATAATTTGATGAAATTTTATTCATACATTATTATCTTCTCCAAATATTAATCTATTTCCCTTATTTACAATATTACACAATATTTTTTCAAATCATTTTTATATTAATAATTATGAAAAATAGAAAACAATGACTTGCTCACATAGATTTAGAAGATAATATTAGAGTCATGTATTATGAATATTCATGAAAAATAATTTATTTCATATCTTTCTGATCAATTATTAATTATTCAATGAATTGAAATGACTACATATGAATTATTTATTAAAATACATGGACAATTTTATGTTTAACACTATATATCTTATTATAATTAGTCTCCTTTATGATATATCATTATATCTTCGAATATAGTTCAAGATAATAAAATATCTAGATATAATATTTATAATATAATTCAAAGGGAGAGATTTCTAGGAAATAAGGAAATATATTGATGACTATAGGGGATATAATTTTTTTCTTTAGATTTGATGTCAGATTGTCCCACCAATGTGACAACATCAATTAAGGATGACGAAGAGCAGTAAATTTTTTTCTAGAATGTATTAAAACTCAATAAATCAGGTACTTAAAGAAATATATTAATGTTTAATTATGCTACAATAGGCTTTAAATTGATAATTCATTATAAAAACCTACAAATATGTTTATATGAACGAGTTATTAATAGTGAAAAAATACATGAGAAGCTACTACATCAAAATTGTGTCTAATTGTTTCTTTGAATTATCAAATAACTATGTTTAAAACTATGTTATGATAGTGTCATGATTATTTGAACATGAACTATATTTTGAAGAATTTTTAAACAATGAATAGAAACATTCTTGATCTATAAAACCTTTTATACTTCTATCTTCAGCATTGTTTATCACCAAAAGTATATCTCAATGTAAATAAAATAATTAGCATTCAATGAAGAATTTTAAATTTTATTTTTGGAGCACTATAAAAACCATAAAAATACATTATATTCTAATGACCATAATAATCATATAGGCTTACAAAGGTTCCTCAGAAGGTAATTTCCCAATCGATAAAGCAAAACAAACAAAACACATATAATATAGATGAAAAAATATTTAATCAACTATCATATAAAATATATCACATACATTAAAGAAAACGCACATAATGAACACACACATATAAAAACACAGACAAAATATATTTCAAAAAAAATAACACATTCACCAACAGAACACATAGACACGAAGCATTAAAAATAAAATAATATACATGTGAGTGTGTTTGTGTACAGACATAGACATAAACACACACACACACACACACCCATAACCACTATTAATCTTAGATTCAAATTCCTAAATCAGAATACCTAAAATATATCCAATAAAGGAAAATTGTATATCCATTTTTTACTAGAAATTAAAAAATAGCACTGAGGGATGAAAAACTCACAGGGAATGATTTTAGTTAGATAATGAAAAAAATTCATTAAATTATAAAATAAATAAAAAATTTGTTTTATTTTTATATAAAACCAAATAATATAATGTAAAAAAGGATGATAATAAATTATTCTTAAAAATGAAATAAAAGACCTCGAATCTCCATATAGACTCAACTATATAACCCACTTAATTTGTTTTAAAATTAATCCCAAATAACTAATAATGAAATATAATACCATTATCTTACATATATTATGATGAAAAATTTATAATAATAAAACCTGGTGTATACATAGGGGGAATGGAAAAAATATATTGGGATTTAACAACTTTCTCAAATATATTTCCATATAGAAGAATGTACAAAAAAATTCAAATCTAACTGAAATATTGAATGCAATTTCCCAATAACTAAGGATATAAAATAATTTTAAAAAAAATTATTTATGAATATAAAATATTAAAATAAACTGAAATTATTTTTATAAATATGAAAAAACATTCATTTACATAATTTCAAAAATCATTTTTGAAAAATTGGTTATTTTCAAAATTAAATCAGATATTTGGAAAATTTATGAATTTTCAGTGAATCAAGTCATATCAATAAAAGTATTCATCAAAAAATATTATTTTTTTGGGCATATGTTGATAATGAAAATCTATGGTAGGAACACACAAGATATTCACTAAAACAAAAATATTATGGTTCCCCACATTCCCAACCCATGTATAGGATAGGTTATTATATATCCATGAATGCATCATACGATACAACTATATTTATTGCACACCATAGATTGTAAATAGAATTTTTTCTATAGGCTCAGATATAATTACTATGATATTTCGATTATATATATTATTTAACATTCAAAATATAATGACCCACCAAATTTTAGGTCCATGGGTTTGAAGACAATGTTATCCCACTAAAGTCATTATATGAATAAATAGACATTAAATTTATTAAAATTGTCATTTTTGATTTAAATTTGTGACTAATCATTTCAATAACCCAATCCATGTAAATAAATATCATCAATAATTTTTTTACATAGATGACTGAATCGTAAAATATTCTAAAAAATGCATTGAATAATATTAGAGGTAATTAAATTATGAATAAATAAAAAATTTATTTTTAGCAACACGATGAGGATAAAAATTCCATATTTTAAGAAAATACCCCCATTCCAAAAAAAATTTTTCCCCAAAAATATATAATTTCTTTATAAAAATACAGTATAAAAAATAAAATAAGGAATTTAAAAAAATAAAAAACTAGTTTTCAAAAATAAAAATGATAGATAAAAATCAATCTAACTAATTAAGACGTGTCACCCCATTAATACCTATTATTATAAATAAAAATCATATAATAAATATTGATCCTTAAATAATAATTTACATGAACCATTTATCAATTTCAATATCAATGATAACAATGATTAAGAATCCTCAAAATATTTATTTCTATGCGATAAATAGGAATAATTGGGAAATTTAAGAAAAGAGGATATCAATCATCACTTTTCTATAATATGTGTTGGTTCCATGATTTTTTTGATATATATATATATATATTTTCTATAGACTCCAAAATAAATCTACATATATTCTAAAACTAGTCATGGATGGCTTATGATCTCAATAGTAGTTAATAGAACATAATTTTTTATAAAAGAAATCCATGTATTTTACACTAATTTTAGTGTAAAAATTCCATTATTACTAAATCCATAAACCATATCAAGAATTATTTAATACCATAGTTTCTAATAATAAAATATTAATTTATATATTATCCTCAATGTGCACTAAACCATGTATTCCCTTCATCATGAGTTTTCCTAAAATGTAAATTTCTATAGTATAGATTTAAAACACTAAAATTAAACCTTTTATCTTATAAAAATATTTTTTAACATTGTTTTATGATCGAATATATACAAATAAACATACAAAAAACATATCTAAAAAAATTGATGGTGTTATATAAAGTAATACACCCACCCACACACATAGTACACACAATACATGATACCAAGATAAAGGACATTCATATATCATATAAATAAAAAAACATGTGAGCTTGTTCAAAAACACCCAAACACCAAACTCATAAAACATATATAAGAAAAAACAAATTTGTACACACAAACACACAATGAATCCTGAAATAGACACACTCAAACTAACTAACATAAACAAAAAACACACACATATACAATAAGAAACACACACACACACACACTATATTAAAAAAACACACAATATATACATAAATAGAACATAATATACCCATAAAAACATCTAATACCAACATAATAGAACCCTCTACACACCCAAAACACATCTATGAAAAACTACACAAATGAAAAACATATAAAAAAACACATATAGCACAAAAAAGATCCAAAAATTCAAATACACAAAAAACATATATAGAAAAAAATGAACATATATATTATATGATCTCATATAAATCACATATATAGTTAAATAATACTCATAGTAACATAATAAATAAATAAATATATATATATATATATAAAACCTAGTAACACAAAATAATATTAATAACCCACATAAACACGTAGACATTGAAAATAACTCAATAATGAAATCACATGTGTAGACATGCATAAATGAATAACACACAAACACACTACATATATGGAATGCACCCATTAATGGAATATAAAAATCCATTTACATGTAGAACAAATATAAACATAATGTAGGTTCACTAAATATCTTATATTGATTGTGTTATAGTTTGGCTAGTCCCTATTAAGGATAATTATTTTCATAAAATATATGCTCATTACCTATATAGAATATAAGATCACTGCAATTAGAATCATGAATATAATAAAAATTTATGAAATATGAATTAAATAAATGTAATAATAAAATATTACTAATATAGTGATAATTATTTCAAAAAAATTTCATGAAAATTTCATTTTTATATACATTAACATCTATTTTAAAATTCCATTTATCTTTATTAATTATCTATTCTTCTATATATTCTATCACTATTAATTTTTGTTTGATTAATAATTACTTTGTCAATTAATAGAGATTTCATTAATCATAGGCTGAAACTATGTGTATGTCTTCCAAAACATTCTTGAGTTATTAACACCATTCTTTACATTAACTGAATGTTGACATGGGATGTGCTTTCATGGTGGATAGTCTTGATCAGAGGTTTAATTTTGAATATCATATCTCATTAAATATAACACATAATCATTTATTTTTCACAAGATATATCTTTCCATAATACATATCTCAATAAGAAAATCAATCAATCTATAACAGCTGGGGAATAAGTATTTTCTCATGAGACCCTCTTTAAAGATAAATATTCGAAATTATAATCCACAAGGTAAAATATTTTTTAATAAAATTACACAATTAATATATATTTTTAAATTAAGTTTATGCTAAATAATTTTAAATAGATTTTTAATAATCCTTTATAAAATTCAATCATGTTTGACTAAGTACTATTACATGATCAGATTGACCATTGAAAATAATATTCCATATTTATATAGTAAAATAGTATTATAGATCTAAAATCAAAAGAAAAACTAATTTCATGACTAGCCTTCCATTATATAAAGTTTTATAATAATCATTATACATTTTCTTAAAAGAAAATAATTGTAGAATTTGTTATAAGTATTATTTTTTAACCTACACAAAAGTGGATTTTTCTAATCTTTGCAATGCAATACTCTTCTACATGATGAATCACTATACAAATTTACTTTTATATTTAATATAACCACATAATTTCATGAAAACAATTCAAAAAAATTATATAGTTGAATTTATTAAATATAAATTTTATCTCATGAATTATTTTTTTAAAAGCACCCAAAACTCAAATCCTAGGACAAAAATTCATTCTTGGGTTTTAGCAAAATATGTTTTCCAGAACCAACCTATATGTCACATTACATATTTATTAATACATCACCTAACATCACATATTCAACTATATCACCATTAAAAATTATGATACATATTATATTTTTATAATTTTTCCAGATGAGGAATAATTATATAATTTTTAGACTAACATATAATAATAAATTCAAATAAATTTAATACAAGATATTTATTGAGAAAAATATAGATCAGTAAAAAAATCGAATAGAAACATAATAGTTTATATCATCATGACTGTGTGTAAAAATTCCATTAGATAATATAACCTTAGTTAGGGAGATACAAATGAATCTTTATTTTAAAATTAAAAGGGGTGATTTGAAAAAAAAAATGTAATAGAGGACATATTCTTTAAAAACTCAAGTGTTCATCAATTTTTGAACATAAGGGATAAACATATATTTCAAAAAAAGTCATCTGATATGATAATTAGTTAAGAAACCTTCCACTTGATCAGTAGTATGGACATATACAAATTTAATTTCATATACTCAACTTATTAATTATTAAAAAAATTAATATCTAAGGTTCTAATTATCAATTGATAGAATATATATTTATAGAAAATAATTTCAATTTAATTATAATAAATGGTATAAATTAATTTAAAAAACATTTCCCCCAATTTAGTTATTACAACATCCAAATTAGAATAATATATGGTTATTTGGAAAATATAAAACATACCCATGTTATACTCAATGAAATAATAATAATTATTTTCTTACCAATATATATGTTTTCTTTGATATATTAAATTCAACTTCATATATTTATTTTATTTTATTATCTGAAAATATCCAATTTTTATTTTACCATTACATTGATATATATTAATATATATTTTCATTTATAATTTTTGTATATTTTTGTTCAATATTACATGTTTTACATAAATAGGTATAAAAGAATATATCAGTGATAATTTATATCTAATAAATAAAACAACCAAAAAATAGTTGTGGCATTTACATTATTATCGTCCCTATTATTGATAAATTTTTAAAACACTAAAATGGCATGAAAATCAAGTTTACAACCCCCATTTTAAATCTAATTTTCTTAACTCATTCATATTTTTTTTTTCAAAATATATATTCCCTACTTATTTTAGTTTTTAAATAAACTAATATAGATTTTGAGTTCTTCTACAAGGGAAATTTTAATCACATCATTCATTACTTACAAAAAATGATTGAATTTGATAGTATATTTTTCCAAAAAATATTATCATAAACACAAAAAAATCAAAAAATTATTATTATAATTGGTACCTCACACACAAATTATGGCCCCAACCCTAATCCACTAAATTCAAATTTCCTAAAAAATGATCCAATATTGAGTACAATGGTTATAGTTATTTCATTATCCTATATAAGGAATTATAAAATATTCATAATTTTTTTGTTAAGTAATTTATACATTTTTTCTAAAATCCCATCCAGGAGGTCTGATTTTATATCCATTTAAAATAACATGTGCCCCATAGGAATTTGATTTTCTATTTATTTTCATAATAAATTTTTTTATTTTTTTATAAAAATAGTTTGATGAATATTTATTTTAAATATTTTATCATAACATTTACAAACTATGTTAACAGTATGTTTCACCAATTTATATTTTTCATTCAACTCATTTTGACTGAAACATTGTTTAAATTATATTAATTTCCATATTTATTGAAATTTCTCCCCAATTATAATTTTTAACATTCATTCTAGATCTCAATTCATAAAATTGATCCATCTAAATGTTTTTGAATCCTCTTAAAAATATATATTTTTTACAAAGACAATATATTTTCTATCATTGGATTATTCATTCTAGTTATTTTCAAATAAGAAACGTTGTATCCTATAATATTTTCTTTACAAAATTATTTTTTCATTTGTTTGACTTTTCAAAATATGTTTCTTCAATTATCTAATAAACAACAATATCAAAATTATATTAATTATATACCCATAATGAATTCATTATTAAAGAATAAAAAAATTGTAATTTATTATCCTTATAAATTTTAAAAAATGGTTTCCTTAGTCATTATTTTCATCCATCATAGATACAACATAAATTAATATCATATTTTATATTATTTAACTGTATTATATATATATATACATTAATTTTAAAATATTATAAAAGAAAAATTTCTTCTACCGATTTCTCTTCAAACCTCCAATTATTTTCATTATTTTAATGATATTGAACCAAATTCAAAATATTTTAAAATGGTTGTGATTGATATTTTTTAAATGTCTTTAATAAATAGAATAACTTATCCTCCATGTATCAACCCATATTTTCTAATAGTAAAAAATTTAACATAAAAAATTTTCTATAAAATAATTAAATATATTTTATTTTTTTAATCAATGAACCATAGTATGTAATTAAATAATAAATAATTAATATGAAACATCTATTGGAATAAATATTATTCTATTAATTTATAGTTGAACATTACCAACACATAGTGATACATTCAATATGATAAATATAATTTAGATGGAATTAAACTATGTAAACAACATGAATATAACTTTATAATCCAATGGACTACGGTCTCCTATAAATACTATAACTAGGAAAATCTATTTAGAAAGAAATAAAAAAAATTTAAAATAAGATAACCATATTTGAAAATTAATATTGAGAGAAAAAATTGTGAAAAAAGGTAATTGTTTAAGGTGTATATATAGTTTAGTAAAAGGATATATGTCCATAGAAATGTTAAATTCTTCCATTGGAAATATGAAAATTGTAACCTATACATTTTAATAATAATTTGATCATTATGGATACCTTCTAAAATTAAAATATATGTAAATATATATCATTTTTATAATAGTAATATCTATATTTAAAAATATCATAAATGAATAATTGGGGTAATTAATATTGTTCCGTAATTTCTTTACCATAGAGGAAATATAATTATATTTAAGGAAATAATAAATAATACTTTTAAATTTTGTTGAAATGTATCTCATCAAGTAAACATTTTCATCCAATATATTAATTTTTTTTAAAAAATGTTTCTTATATTTCAAATCTTATTTTCTAAAAAATCTCATATTTAGCTTCCTAATATTTAAATTAGGTATGAATGAAATATTTTTAATCTCAATTAATTGAATAAATTGTTAATGTATGATGTAATAAATATTAAATAGTGACATCATTCTGTAAAACCATCATTTATTAGGAATATAATTACATTTTTATCCTTTGGGTGTCCAATACTATATCCCATTACAAATTAAATCAATACTATAAGTCTTGGTTAGAAAATTTTATTATATTCATTATTTAATTCCAAAATACCACTTTACACCACCTTTAATGACCAATTTTTTACTCCATTTTTAATAAAATTCAAAAAATATGAAATTATACATTAAATCTACTCAAATAAATTATTTAAATCCTAATTTTAATGAACAAAACTAGAATACCATTAAAAAAAATATCATATATGATTCATTATTGATCTAATGATCATTATTAATCACCATTCACTAGTGAGAAACTCATGGGGATCCTGAAAACACTTGAATTTAATGGTGAATTAGAACAGATATATGTTAATATGATATTATGGTTCTAATTGTGGTCATTAGTATCAATGGAGGTATTTTCTTAAAAGGACATAGTTTTCCTTATAATCCCTTATGTTTTTGGGGTAGTTAGGGTAGAAAAAATATTTTTAATGTGTTGTGACTCAAGTGGTAGTTTATAATTGGATGCATGATCACCCCTCTTCAATATTATAATTGAGTCACCACAAAAAGTGTATAATTAATTATTTATTTTGAGTTCTTGGGTTCTTGATGATAAATGAGATTTAGAATTTTGAAGATATTATCTTTTATTTTTGAAAATATTTTTAATTTTGGGATTGAATCAAATGATGACCAGAGTTTTAGTGTGAATTTAAAATTTTGTAAATTTTGAGGACATTGTGTAAATTATATAGATGAAAATACCGAAACTATTGTGAGGTTGGTTTATGTTTTAAAATACTATGATACCAATCCATTAATAGTTATACTCTAATGTAAACATAGTTCTATATCTATTTGTTTCAAAAACCCCTTCTCTCATGTGAGGCTAGTATGGATAGTTCTTATTTTTTATCATAAATTTTGCTGTTGTATATTTGATGATATGGTTTTGTTTTTTAATATTTAATTTCCATGTTTATTTATTTAACATTTTTCAGAAAACATATTTGGGACCAAATTTTTTATATTTTAGTTTTTTAGAAATATTTCCAATTACAAAAATGTGTGTTACGCTATATTTCTAGTATGATAAATTCGATTTCAAAGGATGTAATTTGATGTCCTAAAGGATTTTTTTAAGATTTATTTTGGTTATATGATGGATTTTAAAAATAAATAGTTTTGAAATCTGAATAAAGGTTCAATGTTTTTGAAACAATGAAATAATTTCAATGATATGGCAAGTGAATTTTTTAAAATGTGTGGATTTTTTACCAAGATTTTTCATTTTAACGAAATGATTAGTGTTTTATAAATGACGAAATATTTTATAATTTATAAATAATAATTATTGGATAAATGTAATTATTTGATTAGTTTAAATATTTTTTGCATTGTCTATTATGTTATTTTTTGTTTTATTCCCAAATTATTGTGAAATTGTTTCTTAATGTCCATAAATGACTCCCGAAATGTTATTAATGATTGATAGAAATTTTTTCATTAGTATAGTTTTCAAAGTAGTCCTTTGTGTTTTTCATAAATGGAATTTCCATTTGAATACTCGACCTTGACTATGAATTAAGTGCTGGAGTTGGAACCTTTCTAATATTTGGACCCCATAAATATATTATTTGATCATCACATACTTTATTGATGATGTGATTGGGGTTCCCCAGAAGTAATGAAGTGGATTGAAGAACATAAAGATATCATTAATTCTCTAAATAATACTAATTATCAGAGGGTCATTTCTATCTACTTCTTTTTTTGAAGGACTTAGCCGAGAGTGGTAGGAAATATTTGTTCCTTTCAATAAAGGTGAAATAATTTCCTATGGATTATTTGGTTTTTCTTCATTATGTAGAAATATAATGAGGAAATGAATAATGTTAAAGTTTCTAATACATGGAATTTAATAAAGGGGATTTATCAGTTGTAGATCATGTCAAAAAAAATTTGTTTTTTATTAATCACATGATATATTTTTTGAAATTAATCTATCAAGGCTATCTATTTCTGGAAGGGTCCTTATTAAGCCCTTAAGACTATCATCTTAGTAATTTTTTTGAACTATTATCCATTACTTCTTGAAATGGACTTTTCAATAAAAACTAATCATGTAAAATAATAAGAAGGGGAAAATTAAAATATCATGGTTTTAATAGGTGGAGAGTTTCAAGCTTATGGAATTTAGATTTTGGTTAAGAAGCAAGAATCATCATAGGAATAGAAGAGGAATTTCATGTGCATCCAGTGTAGATAAGCTAGTCATTCTAAAAAATCATGTTTAAAATTTATAAATGTATTTAAAATGTGTCACCATTTGAGTCACCTTAAGGGGGTTGTTTTGTTGGTATACCATGTGGGGATGTTTTGGTTGGGGATTATCATCTCCCAATTATAGGGTAAGTGATGATTCAATACATTATTTATCCTTCCATAGTACTCATAGTGATGATTTTCACATAGAGGATGAGTTGTTTGTGAGGGTATATGTGATATAGGTAATTTTTTATTTTTGATGATGAAGTTGAATACATTTGAGTTTCCTTTATTTTAGTTTGATGGTTCATGATATATTCATATTATCTGGATCTATTATGGAATTTGTATGATCATTTTTGGATACACTCTTGTATACCCTGGTTGTGATTATGATGATGGAATCATTTTTTTAGATATCAATTTTTATTCTATAAGGATATGATTTTTGAATTTTAATCTTTTATATTGAATCTTTTTAGTACAATGAGGTTTATTGTGATCTTGGGGATGGTATAGAATCTTATTCCAAGAACCTCTATAATTATGGGGTAGTCATCTATCAAAATTCATCATGTCTATTCCCTCAAGGGGTGACCACAGATAGTTGGTGTTGGATACATTTTTTTTTGTTCCTTGGTATCCACATGTTTTTACATTTATGGTTGTATATCATTCTTAATGTAACAGAAAATCTCCCACGTAATGGTGTAGTTCCCTACATGTGGGCCAGATTTTTTGTTTTGATATCCTTCCTGATGGATTTGGATAGAACATGGGCTTGTTATTTGGTATCTAGGAAGATATGGATTTATAAAGGCTATCAACATGAAGGTGAAGGTGGCTAATTGGATGATCCCGTTGAGGGGAATGATTTGTGTTAAAAATTAAAGGTTACCATCGAGTTTTTTCCTAGGGTAGAAATCATTTTCATCTCTATTTGTTTATTTTATATGTTTTATTATAGATATATCATGAGAGATTTATCATTTTTGGGAATCATTGAGGTGTTTTGGATATTCTTTTTTGGAGGTTTTATTTTTGTCCCTTTTATGTTTCACTGTGACATAGTAATGAATCATCCTCTTGGAGTCAAAGAGAGATATTTTAAAAGATGTTTTTCATCATGTTCCATAATTTTAGTTCATTTTTATGGGGTGGGGAAGCCTTTTATAAGACACTATTTCTTTCTAGTTATTCTTCAATTGTGCTCATTATTGGGGATTTTTATTTGGATACATGTTTAAATCATAGAGGTTTTCATGTGGCCACTTTTGCGTATGGAATTTTTTATTTTACAGACCTTCGACATCATGACATAAGTGTGGGAGTTCTTTTAGTATTTTCTTTTATATATATTTAATTCTAGAATAATTATCATTGTATAAAGTCTATTTGTGTAGAGAATTTTAATATTCCCACTTTTATAATAATTAATTTACTTTATTGGTTTTATTTTTGATTTTATTTTGAAATTTTTTTTAATAATTATTAAGTTTCATTTTTCCACTTACATAGAACATGGGGTCTACAAATTTTAAGGGGTCTGTATCCATTAGTATGAGGTATTTTGAAAGGGTAAACAATGAAATATAAGGGTTTCATATGGTAAAATAATTTTTTGAAAATGTGTAATCTTGGCATTGTGTAAGGGTAGCCTTATTTTTATATAGGTTTTATAAAGGTTTGTAGGCACTACATAAGGGTAGACTCCTATTGTGTAAAGGAAAACATGTTTTTCTAAAGTTTTTATAAGATTAAACCATTTATTAATGAGGTTATAATAATTTTTTAAAATATTACATACGGTTACTTATAGTGGCCCATAAAGGTAATCTGAGTAATTCACTAATTCGGTTAGTGTAGTTTAGAGCTATGTAAGGTTTGGCTTGTTGGTGCTTCTATGGATGTACTTTCTCATGTTGTAAGTGTTTAAGATTTCATCATCATTTTCAAAATTTTGGGATCTTTATCACTTGATTGTAATATCATTGAGAAAGGGGATACCCATGGGATACACTATTTTATACACCATTTGTTGCACTGTTTTGATAATTGAGGGGTATTTTCCCATCCCATAATAATAAAAAACAACTTTCATTCAGTTTTGAACGAAAAAAATTGTCTGAGGTCCATTTTTAATATAAATGGCCATTTTTGAAAGGATATTGGATAGGTTAATTTTTTTAATTTTTTTAAGATAAGGGTTTTAAATGAATTTAATTATTATTGATAGGCTGATTGGCACTTTTTGAAGTTCCCTACTTGTGTTAATACATAGTTGTGACTTACATAACTCTTGTGATTCTAATTGATGGGTATTAAAGATGTTTTTTTCAAATTTATGGAGGTTTACCTCTTGTTACTAGTCATGGGGACCAATATTTTTGGATAAGATTAGATAGATTTAGGATTTGATATAAGACTCATACCTATACTTGTGGATATATTGATAAAATTATCGTTTTAGGGGATAACATGTTACTAGAAAAGTTTCTAGTCATGGATTTGATTTTCTTATGACCATTTTTGACTTTGTTGGGAAAAAATCCCTCAAGTTAACTTTGCAGTATTTTTGGGTTGATTGTGTTTGTTGAAAAAGCAGGTTTTCATGGATATTTGTCGAGTTCCCGAGAATTTGTTGACAATACTTGTTGACAAAGAACGATGACAAAGGAAAGGACGATCTGGAGGCGGTACAAAAGAGAAGTACAAGGTGGCACCGTTTCCTAGTGTTTGCCAAATTTTTGGGGTCCAAAATTTGGAGTTTGGTGAGCATCGCGAAAATAGGATTTCCATGAAGAGAATAATTTAATATGGCAAAGGCATGAATTTCACGAAGATAGGATTCATGGTTTGGAAATCGCGAAGACCAGAAGAATGGAGGCGGTGAGTCTTCGCGATTACATCAAGCTTCGCGAACGGCAGAGGCTGAAGTGCATCACGGTGGAGAAGGGCTTCACGAGGGAGATTCATGGAGAAGGCGCGAAGGTATGTTGACGGTGATTCTTCGCGACTACGTCAATCTTTGCGAACGGCAAAGTGCCGTGGTGCTTCGCGATTTGGACAGAATTCCGGCAGAATCCTTGGAGCTTCGCGATTTGAGATGACGTGGCGTTGACTTCGCGCAGAAGGGACAAGGGTCGGTGGAATCGCCTATAAATAGAGGCCGACCCCCTCGAGTGAAGTAGAGAGATTTTTCAGAGAAGATCATTTGATCTCGTTTTGTGAAGGTAGTTCGCGGAGCCAGTGTGCTTCGCGAAAGAGGAGCTTTGCGGTGGCTATTGTAGCTCCGCAAAAGTTGTGTGGTCCGCATTGGCTCAGTGAGCTTCGCGAGAGAAGTTGATTTGCAACGAGTTGAGCTTCACGGGAGTTCTTCGCGAGAGAGCTTCGCGAGAGAGCTTCGCGAAAAGGCAGGAGCTTCGCGAAGGCTTGTTTGAGCTTCGCGAAATTGGGAGCCTAGCGAAGTTGAGTGCTTTGCGAAGGTGTTTCCAAAAGGAATTTCCCAGTGTTCAGAGGCAAAGAGGTATTCATCAGTGGATGAAATTTGGACATTAAAAGAGCATCCATCATCAGTTAAGGATGCATGTATTCATTCAAATGAGGAGACCTACAGGTCTATAAACTGTGAGTGAATCCCTTCACAGAGCAGTGAGCTTAGGAAGAGGAAGAAGGTGATCCTCTCCACCGGCAGTGAGCCAGAGAGAGAGAAACAGGGAGTGACCCTTGGGAAAGCAGTGAGATGACCCTAAACATTGTAAAGGCAATGATCCTGGGCATAGAAGTGATCTAGCCCGAACTTTGTATCCACAACTAGTGAAGTTTAGTGGAATTGGTACGACTGAAAACTTGTCGGCGTATGCTCCTTGGACTTAGCCCTTTGCGGTGAACCAAGTAAAATTTCTGTGTCCTGTGCATGCTTTACTTTCTGTTTACTTTGTGCAAAAGGAAAGAGAGAGAAGAGTGTTTTTCTTAACAGCGAAACAAGATCAGAACGGGCGTTAATTTTAAATTAGTCATACCCTGATTCACCCCCCCTCTCAGGGTATTCAGCCTTGTGGACCTAACAATTGGTATCAGAGGGAAAAGTTTAGAGTTGTTCTTATCTCAAATGGAGGTCACCAATCATAGAGGGATTCCGATCTTCGACGGATGTAACTTTGAGATATGGAAGAATCGAATGCAACACTATTTCCGATCTTTGGGAATGGATGTGTTTTCAGCAGCTATGCATGGTATCACAACTGATATTACTAGTGGTGCATTATCAGAAGATGAGCATAAAGAGTTGGATGATGATTCCAAAGCAATCAATGCCTTAGGGGGATCCCTTTCCAATCCCATATATACAAAGGTGATGTCATGCAAAACATCCCATGCCATGTGGGAAAAGCTTTTGAATATTTACGAAGGGGATACAAAAGTCAGAGAGGCAAAGCTGCAAGTGTTGTGGAACAAGTATGAAGATCTGAGAATGAACCCGAATGAGTCTGTTGATGCATTCTTTGACAGGGTAAATGCTGTGGTAGAAGACATGCAGGGTCTTGGTGAGATTATCGAAGAAATTAAAATTGTAAAGCGCATCTTGAGAAAGATTCCACCTCGGTTAAATCCGAAAGTTTCTGTTTTGGAAGATAAAGATTCGAAAGAGCTGACATTGGATAACCTACACAACACTCTTATTGCTTATGAAATGAGAAATGATGACAACGATGCTGTGGAAAATGGGAAATCTAAAGAAGTGGCATTTAAGGCCATGAAGAGGCTCACTATTGAAGATTCTCAGGAGGAAGAAGAGTCAGATGAGGTGATGTCATTTCTTTCTTCAAATCTGCAAAGAGGAAAAGGAAAGTTTAAAGGGAAACTTCCACTAGCATGCTTCCGATGCGGAAATGTTGGTCATCTTGCTGCAAGATTCCCCAAAAAGTTTCAAGAAGAAAGCGATGAAGATGAATTTGAGATTCCCATGAAAAAATCTTCAGCCTATGTGAAAGGGAAGAAGTAGTTCAAGAGAAATTTCTTTAAGAAGAAGAATCTTCTTTCATAAGAAATAGACAGTTCAGCTGAGTCTGAGGGTGAAGAAGTTGAAGAGATAGAAAACTGCAAAGATCGTGGACAAAATGCGATGGTGGCTGTTGCCAGTAGTGCTCTTGAAAAGAAAGAAACCGAAACTGATGAAGAAGAAGAAGAAATTGAAGGGAGAGTTGACATGGAAGATTAATTAGAAGCAGCTCTTGAAGAGATAGATGTTTGGCGAGCAAAAACAAAGAAAGCCAATAAGATAGTACGTGATGCCAAACTCTACATGCAACAACAAGAAGAAGAGAAGTATGAGCTTGAGAAAGAAATTGAAAATCTTAAGTCTTCCAGGCCAGAGCGCACAGAAAAGGTTGATGAGCATAAGATCAAGATTGAAGAGCAGAAAAGGGAGATCGATTGCTTGAGTCAAAAAGTGAAAGATCACGTCAAGCGAATTGAAGAGCTTGAAGAAGAAGTTGTCGGTCTGCAGAGAAAAGTTAAAGACCAGGAAAAACCTTTGAATCCCAACACATTCTTGGGAAATCAGGTCGTTACGAAGACTAAAAAAAAGAAAGAAGAGCCTAGTAGTTCAGCAGGAAAGAAGCAGCAATTGAACTCAGAAGTTAAGGCTGATTCATGGCTTAATCAGAAACAAAAATCTGTGGTAGTTGAAGTTAGACCACAAGCACCTGTCCCGAGATTGAAAGTGGATTTGAGCATAAAGCAGAATCAGAATACTCAGAGATCCCAAGGGGAAACTCAAAGTGTTGAAGTAACATGAAGGAATTCACCTTATATCAGGTGTTATTGTTGTGGAAAGATGGGAAATTCACAGTATGTGTGTTCCATAGCCAAAAGATATCAAAGGGAACAGGAACAGAGATGACAACCAAACAGAGAACGGTTTTCCAGAACATATTTTGAAGGACACTATTTTTGGTGCGGAGGATTTAGACACATGGCTAGGTACTGCACTCCGACCATTCAGAAAAATGTGCCAAAGCAGAATCAAAATGTTCGCAAGCAACAGATCAGTAAACCAACAAGTGAGTTAAAAGTTCAGAACATATTTGCAGTTTTGCAAGATGAAGCTGATCCATCATACTATGAGAAAGAACAGAAGCCTCAATCCATGCCGAGTATGAAAGAAAAAGTATGGACCAGGAAGAAGAAAATTGAAAATTCCGTAGTTGCTGAAATTGCCCTTAAAGCATCAGATCGTTCTGGTGTGTGGATCCTTGATAGTGGTTGCACATCCCACATGACAGGAAACAAGGATCTAGTTACAGGCATAAAATATGACAAAGAAGGAGTTGTCAAATTTGGAAATGATGAAGGCCTGAAGATTGTTGGCTCAAGAAAAGCCAAATTTGGGGGCAAAGAAATGAGACATGCTGATGTCTTGGTGGTAGAGGGTCTCAGTCATAATTTACTTAGCATCAGTAAACTATGCGACTCTGGGCACTCTATCCTATTTACCAAGAAGATGGGTATTGTTAAAGGAAACGATGGAATAGTCATTCTACAGGGAAAACGAACAAAGGGGAATCTTTACCTGGTAGGCGGGGAAGAAGATTCATGCCTTTTATCTAGAGAAGAAGAAAATCAGCTGTGGCATAAGCGACTTGGTCATCTATGTTAACCATCTATGGAAGATCTGGTAAAGTGTGATGCTGCTAGAGACCTTCCCAAACTATCACGTGATCGCACTCATACGTGTGATGCTTTTCAACAAGGTAAGATCATCAAGAATACATACAATCCAAAGGAACAAAAAGAAACTGGAGTGCTCGAATTGGTGCATGCTGATGTATGTGGACCTATCTCACCACGAGCTATAGATGGGAAAAGGTACTATGTTCTTTTCATTGATGACTATAGCAGAATGGCCTGGGTATTCATCATTACCCATAAGACAGAGGTGTTCAGTTGCATAAAGCAGTACAGGAGGGAATCAGAAAAGATGCTTGGACAGAAAATTCTGAAGTTTCGTACTGATAACGGTACGAAATTTACAAACAGTCAGGTTGAAAACTATCTCGAGAAACATGGGATAAGGCATCAAGTTTCATCAGTAAGAAATCCCCAACAGAATGGAGTGGTTGAAAGGAGAAATCGGATCATCAACAACATGGCCAGAACAATGCTTATTGATAAGGAACTACCAGATAAATTTTGGAAGGAAGCAGTTTTGACATCGGTATATGTTTCAAACAGGTCCCTGTTATGTCCGAAGCAAGGAAAGACTCCGTATGAACTGTGGTACGGAAAGAAGCCAACGTTGAAATAATTTCGAATCTTTGGAAGTAAGTGTTTCATTCTCAATAAAGAACATCATAGGAAGTTTGAGGCACGAGGAGATGAAGGGATATTCCTTGGCTATTCAGGGAAAAGAAAAGCATATAAATTCTTCAACAAGAGGCTGGGAAAAATTGTTGAGAGCAATGATGTCACTATAGTCGAAAATGAACAGGCTGCTCAACGACCCAGTGAACAGGTTCTGGATGAAAGTGATGATGAGGTAAGCAACACAGGGGGAGTAGAAGTGGAAGAGGCTGAATCAGAAGAAGATACTAATGATGAACAAGAAAGTGTCAAGTCTGTATCTGCAAGGAAGCCAAAGAGTTGAGCTGAAATTGATAGGAAAAATATCATTGGTGATCAGACAGCTCCAGTTCAGACTCAAAGAATGAAATCATTACAGCAAACATTGTTTCTATCTCAGGTGGAGCCGAAATGTTTTCTGATGCAGCTGAAGATGAAAACTGGGTTCAGGCTATGAATGAAGAGCTTGATCAAATTGAGAAGAACCAGACATGGGAGATTGTTTCGAGGCCAGCAGACAAGAATGTCATTGGGATCAAATGGGTCTATTGCAACAAGATGAATGAATATGACATAGTGATTCGGAACAAAGCACGTCTAGTGTGCAAGGGGTACTCCCAGATCGAAGGAATAGATGTTGATGAGACATTTGCACCAGTTGCAAGGCTGGAGACAATAATATTATTCCTAGCCATTGCAGTGCAAAGGAAGTTCAAAGTGTTCCAGATGGATGTCAAATCTGCATTCTTGAATGGTGTTCTGGAAGAGGAAGTGTATACTGAGCAGCCAGATGGTTTTCTCATTTATGAGGATGAGAAAAAAGTTTGCAGGCTGAAGAAGGCGTTGTATGGGATGAAACAAGCACCAAGGGCATGGTACTCAAGGCTTGATCAGTACTTTAAGAAGCTTGTTTTTCAGCGTGGAGGAGTTGATTACAATCTCTATTTCAGTAATGATAGTAATCAAAGGATGATGGTGTTGGTTTATGTCGATGACATAATATTTGGTAGATCAGATGAAGCTCAGTGCAGACAGTTTTTCAAATTTATGAAAAATGAGTTTGAAATGTCAATGATTGGAGAGATAACGTTTTTCCTTGGTCTACAGGTGACACAAGGAAGGAATAGAACATTCATTTCTCAATCTAAGTATGCCAAGGAGGTCCTGAGAAGGTTTGGAATGGAAAATTCCAAGGAGATGAAGACTCCGGTTTCCACCCGGATGAAATTATCAAAAGATGAAGATGGCAAAGCAGTTAATATCACAGAATACAGGAAAATTATTGGAAGTTTGTTGTACTTGACTACAACAAGGCCTGATATTGTTTTCACCACATGCCAAGCAGTGATATATCAGAGAAATCCCAAGGAAAGCCACATGATTGGAGTGAAAAGAATACTTCGGTATATCCAGGGCATAGTGGATTTAGGCTTAACATATACTGATAAATCCCAGACAGAGTTATTGGGTTATACTGATGCAGACTGGGCCGGTTCAGCGGATGATAGGAAATCAACGTCAGGTGGTGCTTTCTATCTTGGTGGATTGTTTATTTCTTGGCTAAGCAAGAAGCAAGATTGCATTTCATTGAGCACCACAGAAGCTGAGTATATTGCGGCCACTCAAGCATGCACACAATTATTGTGGATGAAGCAGCAGCTTGAAGATATGGGAGTTGAAGTGAAGTCTCCGATCGGAATCCAGTGCGACAACTCAAGTGCTATAAATCTTAGCAAAAATCCCATCCATCATTCAAGGACAAATCACATTGAGATTAAGTATCCTTTTATCAAGGAGAAGGTTGAGCAGGGAATCGTGAAGTTGGAGTACATGCCTACAGAGATATAGGTTACAGACATTCTGACAAAGGCCTTACCCAAGGAAGCTTTTGAGAGGCATCGACTGGCTCTGGGAGTTCAGTCAATTCCCCGAACTTGAAATAGTGTGGATGTGGGACCCCCCCTCTCCCCGAGGTATGGTGTGTTTTTCCCTAATGTGCTGATTTGTGTTCTCTACTCTGTTACAGACTACAAAGGAGTGACCTTTGGGTTCGTTGACAAAGGGGGAGAAAATAGAAACAGTGTTGGTTAAAGGGGGAGAAAATAGTGCTTGGGAGACAATGTGGCTATTTGATAAATCCTGACAGATATGGGGAGAAGCTGACAGGTGGAGCAGCCAGAATGGGGAAGTAATGAGAAAGGGGGAGAGTATTAAATCTGACGATGCTACAAGTGATCGATCAAAGAATACACATCACGACAGCTGAGGATCGTGATAAAAGCGGAACAGTGGTGTTGGAATGGAGAGCGAAGGTGTCCATCTATCACCAATTGGGATAAGTGTGGTTCAACAATTGCTATCAATTTAAGAATTGGTATCATGTTGGAATCGACAATTGGTGTTTGACATGAAGTGATTCATTGATGAACTTTTCATACTACTCTTGTTTCTCACGCCGAGCATTGCTCATGTGGGCTTAGAGTACGTGTTAAGTGAATCCTTGAATGCTATCAGAATCGCAAGAGGCAAATGGTGGTAGCAACTGGAAGAAGACTCAGTGAGGTATCAACGTGCAGAAAATCATTCTGAGGAGAGTTATGAAGAATTATCAATAAACCCAAAGGGGGATATTGTTGGGAAAAAATCCCTCAAGGTAACTTTGCAGTATTTTTGGGTTGATTGTGTTTATTGACAAAGCAGGTTTTCATGGATATTTGTCGAGTTCCCGAGAATTTGTTGACAAAGAATGATGACAAAGGAAAGGACGATCTGGAGGCAGTACAAAAGAGCAGTACAAGTTGGCGCCGTTTCCCAGTGTTTGCCAAATTTTTGGGGTCCAAAATTTGGAGTTTGGTGAGCATCGCGAAAATAGGATTTCCATGAAGAGAAAAATTTAATATGTCAAAGGCATGAATTTCACGAAGATAGGATTCATGGTTTGGAAATTGCGAAGACCAGAAGAATGGAGGCGGTGAGTCTTTGCGATTACGTCAAGCTTCGCGAACGGAAGAGGCTGAAGTGCATCGTGGAGGAGAATGGCTTCGCGAGGGAGCTTCGCGGCGAAGGCGCGAAGGTATGTTGACAGTGATTCTTCGCGACTACGTCAAGCTTCGCGAACGGCAAAGTGCCGTGGTGATTCGCGATTTGGAAAGAATTCCGGCGGAATCCTTGGAGCTTCGCGATTTGAGATGACGTGGCGTTGACTTCGTGCGGAAGGGACGAGGGTCGGTGGAATCGCCTATAAATAGAGGCCTACCCCCTCGAGTGAAGTAGAGAGATTTTTCAGAGAAGATCATTTGCTCTCGTTTTGCGAAGGTAGTTCGCGGAGCCAGTGTGCTTCGCGAAAGAGGAGCTTTTCGACGGCTATTGTAGCTCCGCGAAAGTTGTGTGGTCCGTGTTGTCTCAGTGAGCTTCGTGAGAGAAGTTTCTTTGCAACGAGTCGAGATTTGCGGGAGTTCTTCGCGAGAGAGCTTTGCGAGAGAGCTTCGCGAAAAGGAAAGAGCTTCGCGAAGGCTTGTTTGAGCTTCGCGAAATTGGGAGCCTAGAGAAGTTGAGTGCTTTGCGAAGGTGTTTCCAAAAGGAATTGACCAGTGTTCAGAGGAAAAGAGGTATTCATCAATGGATGAAATTTGGACATTAACAGAGCATCCATCATCAGTTAAGGATGCATGTATTCATGCAAATGAGGAGACCTACAGGTCTATAAACTGTGAGTGAATCCCTTCACAGAGCAGTGAGCTTAGGAAGAGGAAGAAGGTGATCCTCTCCACCGGCAGTGAACCAGAGAGAGAGAAACAGGGAGTGACCCTTGGGAAAGCAGTGAGCTGACCCTAAACATTGTAAAGACAGTGAGCCTGGGCATAGAAGTGATCTAGCCCGAACTTTGTATCCACAACTAGTGAAGTTTAGTGGAATTGGTACGACCAAAAACTTGTCGGCGTATTCTCCTTGGACATAGCCCTTTGCGGTGAACCAAGTAAAATTGCTGTGTCCTGTGCATGCTTTACTTTCTGTTTACTTTGTGCAACAGGAAAGAGAGAGAAGAGTGTTTTGCTTAACAGTGAAACAAGATCAGAACGGGCGTTAATTTTAAATTAGTCATACCCTGATTCACCCCCCCTCTCAGGGTATTCAGCCTTGTGGACCTAACAAACTTCATGTATTATTAATGATAAGTCATGAAATATTTTTCATCTGGAATATAGTAGTCTCATGATCATATCAAAATTTTACCCATGACATTATTATATTTGAAACTCGATATACGATAGTGTTTATTGTCACTACTTGGCACTAGTGTTTCCTTACATGATTGATACCGTTAATGGGTGATTTACTTATTAAGATGATGAAATTAAAATCGATAGTTTTTAATATTCTATATCATTTTGATATCTAGTGCATTTTCCTACCTACTCATGATTTATTTGACTTTAGCTTATGAAATAGATATCAAATTATTTCAAGAAAACATTATATTTTTAAATGATTAAAAGGATTATTCATAAATTTAGTTTCATAAGTGATTTTAAAATATATAATTACCTAATTTAAAATACGATGTTATTTAAAAAACATCTCAATGGATTTAGATTCAAATTCAGAATATAAATCCTTATTCTCCCTTGGTATAGCCTCTTTTAGATTTCGTGCATTACCAAATGATGTAATATCATAAATTTCCTATTGAAATGATACTAGGATCTAAAGATAACACACTGCGTATACCGTTTGGTTTGGGAAGCCATTATTTTATTATAGTATGTGGTGTTTTTTTATTCTTATTACTAAATAGTTTTGTGTATAGTTGGTTGTAGATAGGGGTCTTTGGTCATGGCGGGTTGTCATGGATAACTATGAGGTGAGTTTTAGCCATTTCGTTATACTAACTATTATTATAACCTCTTTTTTACATTACTATGATTGTATTGATTTATTTTTCTAATGATGTGTTTATTCTGTAATTTTAATTTTTTTCTCATGTTGTGGGTAAAATAATTCATGAAGCTTGTTTTAGGATGCATAAGTTATTTTTTCATCATTTACGGATCAAGAATGCTCTACGAGTTAGTGGAAATTAGATCAGATATATCTTTATATTACATTATATAATGGGTTTTTACACTCATAAATATATTATTTATCCAATGATCCCCATCAATCTGAATCACTAAATCATATAAAGGTCTTAAGTAAAGGATTAACTTCGATAAAATTGCAATCACTCTTTCACATACACCATTATCATTTTTAAATTTATTTTCTTAATATTTATATAATAATTAAAAATTATATGAATGAAATAAAATTACTATAATGATTATGGTAAATGGATAGAAATTTAAGGTATATGATCCTTTTTCCCCTTATATATTTTAATACAACCTTACAATGTTAGTTTTTACCACTGATTAAGAATTTTCCCCTCTATAATTTTAGTTTCCTTTACTAGTAGTTATTATTATTAAAATACTCTATAAATTTATAATTTTATTCATATTTATGATTATTGGAATAAAATAAATAAAATTCAATATTTTTTAAAATAGATTTTTTTTACTAGTTAAACATCGTTAAACCGTTGAATTAATAAACACTAATATTATAAATTGAATCAATCCTTATAATTTATTTAATATATAATGTCATAAATATTAGAATTATCATGTGAATGTTTAATTATTTTAAAAGTTTGGGGTTGAAGCCTCTTTTATTATTAAAGGAAAGAAAATACCTCTTTAACTAGGTTGAGAGAGACCCAATACATAGCCTGAAGGCCTGGTGGGCATTTAGCCCATTACATGGCCCGTAGGCCCAATTTTATGGCCCAAAGCCCATTTTGTGAATAGTACTGCTATGGTACCCATGCTACTACAGTACCCTGTCACCGCTATAGTGACCTACCACTGCTATAGTGCCTGCCGCTGCTATAGTGCCTCCACTACTACAATACAGTACAGTAATGCTACAGTACCCTGCGCCCAATGGGTTTTGAATGTATTTTCCCATCATATCATATGTTTAATGAATAAATAGAATATCTGAATTTTAGTGAATATATTAGAGTTATATTTTCTATTCTTATAAGGATATATATTTTGTAATTATTTTACATATTATAAATAGTTTTTTTTAAATTTTAATATGTTTATAAAATCATTAAACATGGGTTTTGTCATAAAGTATATGAAACGTTTTTGGTGGTATCACATAGCAACCAATAGAGCCTTAGTAGACTCGTATGTACTACTATACCACTTTCCCTACCACAAAAATCCTAGAGGGAGGTCAATTAGACCTTATTGGTATCATTAGTAATCTATAAAGGATCACAAATTTTTTGATTCTATAACCAAAGCTTACTTTTATGTGTTTGGGTGTGTAAGGGAGGGGGGAAGGGTTTTTTGTAGTATTTTTGTCCTTAATAAGAATACAATTTTAGGGTTTTTGGAATTTTCTATCAGAATAGAAGTGTAATCTACCCATTTTTGCTCCTTTATCACTACATTTATTATTTATTTATCCACAATGATATGGGTGTGATAATTCATTGATTGAATATTTAATTTTTTTTTTATTTTCTACTTCCTCATCATTTTCATATGATTTATATTTTCCCAAATTGATTTTTCATTTCACTAATTCATAGTGAAATATACCAATGATGTTTTTGGGTTCATATTTGAGGGCTATTGGACTCTTGGTAATGATGAGAAATTTTATTATTTATTTTTAGTGAAGATAAATCACAATGCTAATTCTATTAAGGATTTTCCTTAAATGTGTTAAATTTATAATATATCTGGTTATGTAATTTTGAAATTTTACTTATTGGAGGACCAAAATAATTCCATTGGATATTGAAATTCCATTAGTTATTAATTTAACACTATTTCATTTCTATGTGATTTTTCACTAGTTTATGCTAACTGGGTAATATTTTAATGATATATTAGTAAATTATATATCATCTCTCTTGATATAGTTGATACTATTTGGAATCATGGTTGACATGTATGCGTGTAAATATGTAAATAAACCAAGTATGTGCTGTATATAATTTAATAGTTGAGTTTCTTGATTATTCTGGCATTTGATGGATTTCATGATGGTTATACATTGTTCACATTTGAATATTATTATTATCACACTAATTTTTTATCAGTTTTTGACTCTATAAAATTAAATGTCCTCATTCAAACATAAAAGCCCATAATGGATTGAATATATATAGTTAGTGATTTATTTAGTGGTTCATTAGTTTATAAAGTGTGAGTGGATCATATTATATGTTTAATAAGATGTGTACATAAATGATATGTCCTAATATTATAGAATATAAAGCTAACCGTTTAAATATATATTTTATAGAAGAATTGTATTTTAAATGAAAATAAAAAATAATATTTTTTTATTTTAAGAAAATGTACTAGGTATTGGAAAGATAAAATTTTATTCATTTTTAATTATTTAAAAGTGATTATTTGTATCTATTGTATAAAAGTAATTTTTTTGATTAAATTCATGTAGGAAATGATCTAAGATGGATATTAAATGGAATACCTATATTTAACAACAATTTTCATTATTATATATAAAACCTCATAATTATGAAATACTCTGAGAACCAAATGGTCCAGTATCATTACAGATAAACAAAATATCTATCATAATACATCATAAATCATAAATTTACTCTATAATATTGATTACACATTATTTTATTCTAAAAATAATAATAGGTAATGTCCTCCTTCATTACATAGGGAAATAAAAAACATGGTAATAATATTATCTACACAAGACATCATATATTATTAATAAAAGGGAAACCGAAAAAAGGAGAAACAATGTATAATCAAAGAATGAAAAAATCAAGGAGAACCTAAGTAGGGAAATATTGAAATGGGATCCTGATTAAGGGGTCCTAAAGTAATAAAGCCAGAGGGAGTCACCCTGAACAATGAAAGAGCACTCCAAAGGAAAGTTTCCAAAGCTATAGAAGGAAAAAAATTCATCATCATGAGTGAACCAAGATGCAAGGATGTATTCCACCTTGTTTCCCTCAATATATGTATGAAGTAAGCTTGTTCTACTATTGACGAGAAGCCTACAATACTAGATATTTTAGGAAATTTTCCATGAAGTGGAGCTATCATCTATAGCATTGTTGTAAGGGACATTTTGAATCAGTTTTAATCATTGGGAGAGAAATTTGTTTAAACATACTGAATTGTATCCCTTTGAAAAGTGCCCAGGCCTCCGATTATTGGGGGTCTCCTAGACTGAAGCTGGTATTATAAACAGCAACCACACTACCCTGTGAGATTTATATCACCACACCAAAACTCATAATTCCTATACCACATGACGCATCAGAATTAAGTTTCACCCCTTTATATGGGTGGTCTCTAGTAGATCCATCCACACACAGAATCCATATTATTACATGCATATGCGTTAAACATATAAAGAATCACCTTCCTCACCGAAAGAGAATCTTCCTATTTTTTAAGTAAATCTCCTAGATCTATAATCATCCATTTTTTTCCAGCAACCCAACCCATATTTGATCAAGCAACACCTTTGAAGAGAAATCTGTTCCTTGGATTTGAGATACACCAATAGACAGTTGAAAAAATTATAGATTCCTCTATATTATCTATATTATTGGATATAAATCCATTGAAGAACCTCTTTCAGAGGTAATTTCTTGGACATTCTTGGGATGGTAGGCTGTTGAACTCCCCTAATGCATCCCAGACAATGTTGGCCCAATCACACTAAAAAAATGGGAAGTATCCTCAACATAGGGCAGCCGGAAACATGAACATTTGGATACAATAATATTTCATTTCCAGTGGATCTCCAAATTAGTTGAAATGGTGTGGTCTCATTGTCTCCAAGTGATAAATTTATACATAAGAGGAATGAACTTTCACAAATGGAGGTGAACTAATTTATCATGATCATGGGGATTAAGAAGAATTGACCTATAGGACTTAACAGAAAGGACATGATGATGTAGGCTTGGAAACACACATGTCCCAATCATCCAATAGTATAATGAGATATAAAACATTGTACTACACTTTTTATAATGGATTTTATATATAGAAGATGATCAGTGACTTGTTTCATGAAAATATCAATAGTTGGGAAACTAGGAAAGATGAGAATATCTCCCACCCAATTATCTTGGAAAAAACTAATGTCTCCAAGTCCAATGATCTTGATTGAATGATTCAGAAGTGTTAAAATATATGTGTAATATGTTTAAGAAACATAATTTACCAAAACAGACTGAGGATAAAATTAAAAAATTAATATGATATAAAATCATGGCACCTAAAAATAGTACAATATAATTATACACATTTAAATATGAACCATTCTAACGTAAACATTAATCAAAACAAAAGTAAGTGATAAAAATACCAATGTAGAACAAAATAAATCATATAATATCATTATCATATTTCAATGATAACCTCTAAGAATGTAATCAAATAGTGGAATAGTTTAACCACCCATTTTTCATTACATAATAGATTATTTTCACTACCCACATACTATAACACAATTATATCATTAGATGTAAAGAATCAAAAAATGTATTGTAGAGATATTTATTTTTTGGAGAGACCATAAAATCAATATTCCTATAAATATTTGTTTTACATGAAGAAGAAAAAATTAATAAATCCATAACATGTTATATCATAATTGACACATGAAAATTAAACGTGTTACCTAACAATTTCTAAATGTATGAAAATAAATTAACCAATGAAAAAATAGGGTTTGTACTACTAAATTATTTCTTTAATGAATCATAATAAGTATTAAGGTTTTATAACATAATAAAATTAAGGAGACCCCAAAAATAAATCAATTAAAAATATCAAATTATTAATGATTGGAAAATATATATTAATGTATATGATGTTTTAAAGTAGTATAAATTTCAATTAGAACTATACTTTTTAAATTCTTTATTATTTTTTAAATTAATAAAGTAGGAATAAATGATTTAAAAAGTAAAAAGGAATAGAAATTGTTTTTTTTGGACATGGAATGAGAAAAAACTAAAGCAACCTACAAAAATATTCATGTAATATATGTGGGAGAAAGAGAATGAGTGTGAAATATAAAGGGAAAGAGGGAAAATTTTCACTTTCTACCTTTATAAGTAATTTATATTTGTTATAAAAATACTTCATATGACCATATTAATAGATGAATATATATATATTACATACATGAATCATAATAATTAATATATACATCTAGGATAATGATTCTAGTCTAAAAAATAGATAATGAAAATTTCCTTTTCCTTTTATCACGATTTCAATGATTATGCCCGAAATCACTACATTGTGAAAATATAATTATTAAATATATTTTTAAAAACAATATTTATAATTATTAAAATATATATTAATAATTTTTTTTTAATTTTTTAACTAAATATCTATGATTTATTTATAGTTCGTTATAATCAACAGATGTTAACAATTTTTATTATTCAATGATTATTTAGGTAAGTCATTATTGATTTACATTCATTATTAATACTTTAATCATTTATTTATTACTAGAGGAAATGGAATCATAATTTTATAATATTTTTATATAGTCCCAATTTCATTTTATAGAAGTTAAATTTTTTGTTTAAAAGTATACATTACAAGATTCACTTGTTTTTGAATATTTTTATAAATGTAATGTATAATTTTCCTAATTATTTTTTTAATATTAACATTCTAGTATCGTTAACATAAAATATTCACCTCACTAATACGATATAGTATAATTATTTATGTTTTTATAATTATCCATTGAGATAATGATGAATGTGACATCACCTCATCCATATAGGACGTTGAATTAAGCCAAAAATGAAAAATCTATAACAAATGAATAGGTAAAAATATATTATTATTTTATTTTAATATATTTTTTATAAAAATATAATTGGTATAATTATATATTTAAAGAGTTAATATTATAATTGTGTTCAATGCGGATAATTATATAAATGAACAAGATAGAGAAGCACTCCTTATTTACATAGACGGAATAACATCTTCCCATACAGAATTCCTTTATAAACATTGATATAAGAATCAACTAGGATGCAATAAACTTCCAAATTAGATATATGAAGTCAGAAGAGTAAAATTTGTTAGATATTTAAGATTAAAATATACATGTGGTGTGGTTTGGAATGATTTTTAGTGGTTTTTTTTTAGAAAAGTTTGAGTGGAATATTTGAAAATAACCATTAATTATGTTCATGAAATGTCAATTTCAGTTTCAAAGATCCATATAAGTGAATAAAATAAGATATTAGGGTGATTTTATCAATTTTTAAGTTTTATTTTAATTTTACATAAATTTACACATAATCAAAACTAGACATGTTATGTTACAACATTACATATTTTCAACGAAATTTCACTTGTTACATTGGAAACATTTTATTTCCTAAAAAATAAAGTTGACCATATTAATTAATTTTCATATCCTGATTATAAATTTTATTTCATATTTATTAAATATAAATTCAATGTATGATACATTTAAATTAACAACAAAAAGATATATAACACTTAAAACATTTTTTATTTAAATTAAACAAATTTAATTTTTAATGAATAATTATATATTTATTTATTATTATACATCAATAATTTAATAAATGTTAATCATTTATTATAAATGTTAAATTCAAAATTTTCAATATATTATTCACATAAATAAAAGCAGTGTATGCCCATTATAAAAATTTTAATAGACAAATTGGTGATATTTACTCTCAGTGGATATATTTATATATGTTTATATATATATCCAACGACCCTATAATGATTATATCACCTTTTTCTATTCCAAAATAAACCAATACAAAATTTTATAAAAAATATTCATCATTTTAGTATCATTTCATTATCAAATTTTCTATCACATTTCTCATGTAATTCATTATTTCTATAATAATACATGGTAGTATTACTTTCTTGGGAGATAATGAGGAGAAATACAACAATTTTATAGAGATTATATATATATATATTGTTATATTCTATTATTTTAACTAGGATTCATATAGATTTATTGAAATATTAATATTAATTTCATTTCATGTTGTAATATTAAACCATAAAAAAAATTACTATTAGCTCGATATTACAAATGGGTGAACTTATTTAATAGATTGAAATTATTAATGGATTATTAATACTAAAATATGGGGTAATACATTATCCACCCTTAAAATAACTTCACCATCATAATTTCATTACATGGATAAAAATATATGATGTTAATAAATAATTTTTTACATTTTAGGATCCCACATCATTTAAAAAAAACACAGTATTTCACAAGAGAAATATTATTGGGTATCTTGTATTATTTCATGGTATTTTATTTATGTTATCCAATATCAAAAAACATTATTTCTCATAAAATACATCATTGTACTATTGTATAACTTTATAACTTAGTGCATGTGATGGATTTGGTATGATCATCCTTAAAAGTGATACGCGGAACATGTTGTGCACTAGTGATAGGTTCAGTGGAAGTTATAGAATATGAGATACACTCTCAACATGATAAATACACTTGAATGGGATGATGTATCATGTTATAATCCTTTACATCTTTCCAATTATTATTACCCTAGTCTATGGTGATATTTAGAGTTATAAAATTTCATTGAACACAACGTCTAAATCTCATCAATGATTATTAACATAAATCTTGTATCAATATTTTGATTCTTTAATATATTGTTTGATGGTTTAAATATTAATTATAATTTCATTAGAATGATCTTTTACAAAAACCTTTTCATATTTATCTTTATTCTAACATGTTACAGTTCTTTATTTATTCCTCTTCAATGCATTATATGGTTCCAATTTACTTCTTGAGAGGAAACTATTGTTATATTACATCTCAAATAGTTTAAAACGTTAGTCATATCCTCCATATAAATCCATAAAGAATTACAGTTCTATATTTATTCCTCTTCAAAGCATTATATGGTTCCAATTTACTTCTTGAGAGGAAAATATTGTTATATTACATCTCAAATCATTTAATACGTTAGTCATATCCTCCATATAAATCCATCAAGAAGGATATCATCATATATACCCATGTAAAAAAGTTTTTTGATATTTACAACTATTTTATAGATAATTAGATGTCCTAGAGTTCTATTATATATTTGAATCTTCTTGATGGTTTCACTATAAAATTGAGTTGAAAGTTAGATCTTGATAAGATCTAATTTAAATGGATCCTCAATGTATCATCACTATATCTTATATATATATATATATTTAAATTGGGAGAGTAATAATAGATATATAATATAATATAAGTGACTAAAATTTAACTGATTATCATCCACAACCCAAATGAAATTTTTTACTGTTAGATGTCTTGGTATGTCCTATGATGTAATCCATTGAGATGTTTTCCCATTTAAATATTGGAATGGGTAATGATTTTATGAACTCTTATACTAATTATGTTTATAAATAACATTACATTTGATTAACTTTCAGAATGTATGCTCTATAATCTCAAAATTTATGTATTCCACCCATACATTTTCTATGAGATCTGTCTATATATTGGATCATCCGTGGTGAATAGATAAATATGTGATTTGTGTGTCATCAATTATATTTTTTAATTAGTTTTATAAATGATGGGATACATATTCGTGTCTGAAATATTATCAATTTATTTATTTTAACGGTCAAACCCAAGAATATTATAATCCTTTTATTATAGCTTCATATCATCCTTATATGGAAATTACAACTTCACAAGGATAAATAGTATAATAATCATTTGGGAGAGTTATGAAATCATCCCTCCCATATTGATATCCTTATACTTCCTTTTCATATCCCTAAATTTTGGAAAAAATTCAATCATTATATTATATAATATTTAATAATTCTATTTTCTAGGAGTATCAGGATCCTTTTTAGCCTTCAAGGATGACAATTATTAGATAATTTATAATTCTTGATCAACACTTACCTTCTAATGTGGTGTGTGTACAAATCAACATATTTGACTTTATACTAGATATTTTTATTAATATATACATATATATATGTCACACATTTCATTATATATATGATCCCTCTAAATATTTAATTAGAATATTATCACTCCTCTATTAAAATCATGAGGATAATAATATTTTTTAAGCCATTACTCGATGTGAGGCATAAGAAACCACATTATATTTTCTTATTATAACCCAATTTAATCCCTTATTTAAACCCCTTCTGTAATATAAAGTATTGTGAGTAAAAACTATACTTCTTGATGTAATCTTCCAATTATTTTATCCATATGTACATACCTACCATCTTGTTTAAAATGTTAGTGTATTTAAAAATATTGATTTTTTTGAAGGAATTAATATTTTCTAGATAGTAAAAAAACCTATGGTCCACGACAACATTATTTAGTTTGAAAAATTATTTAATAACATTATTATTTAAGGATTCATAAAAACTATCCAACATGTGATTAAGTGATCATAGAGTGATAATTTATATAGAAAAATGAGCAACTTCTTAATATTGGAACACAATTTAAACCTTCTTTATTCCAACAATATAAACCTTAATTTCTCTCTGGGTTCATCCTTAAGACAGAATAAATGTGAATATTATCAATATAAACTATAAAAAATTTATCTGTATAATTTTTGAAAACTCTACTAATAATTTATGAATTTTTCTATGAAAATTATAATTTTGAAATTAATTTCTATGAATTCAGAGGGTATATACCATTTATTGAAGGTTGTATTAGTTATATCATCCATTTTACCACTTAGCTAATGAAATCTATATAGAAGATGCACCTTTGAGATATATTTATTTTCATGAAGAAAATCAAATAAGTCATTAATTATGTGTAAAGGATTTTTGTTCTTAATTTTGACCATATTATTCTCACACTAATACATTAAAAGATTAATTTACACATCATTCATATAAAAGGATAATTGGTGTACTACATGGTAATGCACCCAAGCATATAAAAACATTATTTAAATTATTTTATTTTTTTAGCTTTAATTACTCAAATTATATAAGAAATATTTTATGTAGAATCTATGAAAATACAGAACATGGTATGATTTTAATGAAAACATAAACCTAACTACCTATAATAATACCAAGAAACTATTTAAGAAATAAATCAATATATTAAAGTAAACATGGATGTTCGATGAAAACCATTGCAATGCACATGAGGATATAAATCCAATTTTTAAATTATTATATTTTTTCATATTCAATTATTCTTATTCAAAATGTTAAATTATATAATTAAAAAATATAATATCTATAATTTTTAATTTCCACAGCTATTTTAACAAAATTTCCCTTAATATAGTGTATTGTTAATTATATTATTGTATTAGTTTCCATTAGATGTTCATAGTCTTAATTGTAAAATTATATGATTATTAAATGATTTGGGATATGAAATTATATTTAACAATCCAAGAAATATATTTGTGGTCTATATATATAGATAAAATTCATGCTCAATATTGCATCAAATTACATCAGAGGAAGAATAATAATATTTTTTTTGAATTTTCTTCCAAAATACATGAATCAGAGAGGATTTATAGTCATAGGAATCATTAAATTACTAACTAATTATTTTTACTTATATTTTAGAATCTATTTTTGGGGTTTTTAATTTATAATATTTAGAGACATTCAATATATGAATGATTACGTCAAACCAGAATAAAATATGATATTTTCATTTCTTGAGTGGATAATAAGGATATCATTCACCAGTTTTTTTTATGATAAGCTTTTTTGGAAGTGATTTAAATATATTCTCCTTACTCCACTATTTTTAAACGATTATGATTTCAATTTTCCTCATTAATCCATGGATTTTTCATTGATTTATAAAATGAAAAAATCCTAATAATTTAATTGATAAATAATTTTTTGTGAATAATATTGAAATTTATTATCCTATATTATGTGGATAGAAATATTTATAAATATTTTTTAAAAAATATTCTTATAATCCTAATTTTGTATACTTAAATAATTTTATTATTAAATTGATGTAATTGTATTTTTAATTCTTCACATTTTTTATCACATAAGTTGTTCGACATTCTTTCCATATAAAATCTTCCATTTTAACTTCCATAAACACCATTTACATATTTTTATCACTTAATCCATGAGTATAATGAGGGTATCTATTTTTTCCTCCATAGGATAACATCGGTCAATATATTCACAATAATGTATCTTATGACTAATTCCTTTATCAAAACATGTGTTTACGACACAAAATAATTGATCAATTTTACTTTTTAGATTAATTATAAAACCATAAACATACCTAATTATTTTAATGATTTTACCATCATTAAATCTAACAGTATCATCCTTATTATACGTAATTTTATGTAATTTCATTTTCTATTTAATGTGAAGAGTGTATGGAATATATATTTTAAAAAAATATATTCTTAGGATCCTCCCATTACAAGGATTAAATTTCCTACTTTTTTACACATGTTCTTGATTCATTTCAACCAATTATACCATTAACCTTCAAAATACTATATAATTAAAACCACACTTTCATGATCTAGACATTAAAGAACCAAAGATATATTTTCAATCATATTAATCCATTACCTTTTAATTAGTAGATTAAATGGGCTATTAATGGATGGTGGTTATTCATACAAGATAAAATAAATAATGAGTTATTACTTCTGTAGTGAATTAAAATTTTTATATGGTTTAATTTAATTTTAGCTTTTAAATTTTGATAACCATAACCATAAGATCATGTACACAATCTCCCACCCTGTTTGGATAATCATTGGCGAAATAATTTCATTAATAATCAAATTTATTGTTCACCTAGTTATTTGAGGATATATTCAGAAACTAATAAAATTATCACGAGTAATAAATAATTATATCTGTTGTTAAAAATCATATGTATATTAAAATTAATCATTATACTTACTAACTCATCAAAAAATTATGTTACCCTATTACAGGTCTAATTTTATTTTAATTTATTTAATTTTTTACATTCTTATTATTCGTAGAATAATAAATAAAATCAATTAAACCATAATATCATACACTCCAAGAATACCCATACATAATGAGTGTATATATTGATATATATAAATTACATTGTCATATGTAATAATAAATCACAACTCACAATTTTGATAGAATCCCAAAATTCCATAGTTTAGTGTCTTTAAATATTATCCATATATCTAACATAATATGAAACAAGACATAAATATCATCCCAAATATTATATACGCATGATTATGTAGTAGGGATATCATACATAATATCACCCTTTATTACCTAGGTGACTGGGAAACATAAGAAAATGATGAATTCAAATGCTCTGTATGGGGTAAAACATATGACACATAAATAAATGTAACATAGGTGATCATATATAATTTAGGAAAATAGTGATCGTAAATTGGATATTGTGGTATGAAAACATAAACATAATACCTAATTATATAATTAGAAAATCATACACAAATGATTATGGACCATAGAAAAGTAAACATGAATAATAAAATAAGGATATGGAATGGAATAAAAATTTGGAACATAAATAATCATAGGATATAATAAATATATACATATACATATATACCAAGGATGAATCAAAATATCATCATAACATGGTGGACTAGTTTAATCACCCTATTTGAATAACAATGTGAACTAGATTCATAATCTATTTCTTATCATATAATTATCTAAAAAGGTGTATAACATTAGCATATTCATTATATTAAACACAATTCAAATTATACCCAACATCTAAATAAATAATTACATATATGTACCACATGAATATTATGATAAACATAAATACATTTAAATACATACCATACTTTTTAGGAACCATCCAAAGTCACCCCCTAAATAGGGAAACTACGTTTTCCTATACAGTGGGCTGAACAACATTTCGGATCACCATGGGGTGGAAAATAGTGACTAAGAATTTGTAATTAACATTGTAAATGGATAAACCAATGTAAACCACCATATCGATCTAAAATTATAGTATAGTTTAAACTTCCTATATGTTGTAAATTCTTGATCTCAAATCTATGAAACTTAAACAATAAGAAAAAAAATCAGAAAAAGAATAAATAAAAAATCAAGGATATTAAAATACCATTATTGATAAAAAAAAATTACCAAGACAAAACCAAAATGGTGAATCTATCATAAATATTTAAAACAAATTATAAATGTTTTTTATATATTGATATGTGAACATTTTACAAAATATAAAACAAAATAAATTAAACAAAATCCTCTACCCATCACTGTGTGACTTGAGGAATCAATCCCAACAATGTCATCAATATAATCCAATAATCTATTAATATGAAGAACAAAAAACCCAAATTAACTATTTTACTCCACTCTTATTTGAAAACATAACATGTATATACAATTATTGGCTGTATATATGGTGATATCACAACTAGGATAATGTAATTCCACTAAATGTTTCATAATAAATCATTTTTAGAGAAAATATTATTCTAGTTTTGAAAATAAACTAAGTGAAAATATTTTTTAATCTTCTCAAAAGAGATATATAAATCCTTAACCAACTTAATTAATGTATTCATACTATAAAACAGGAATAATCATGTGTGATTTATCTTCTTAAAAGTAGAGATAGTTAGAAGAACCCTAGAATCCTTCCGACAACTTGTGATTTAAATTTCTAAAAAATGAATTTGTAGAATGCTAAGGATATTATTTATTACCCTTGTGGAATGGTGATTCCCATCTAATATAACTATTTCCAACTTACTGCTGTAGAGTTTGTTTCAATGGACTAGAAGTGCGGAGGTGTTTGTCTATGACACCATAACCACATTTACAATGTCTAGTATGCTTATCCTGCGTGACATTATCAAAGGGATATGTAATTAATATTATTTACTCCTAGTTATACATGTTATAATGTTTTAATAACCATTCCATGATATCACAATTCTATTAGTAAACATCCTTTCATTTCAAATGGATCTATTTATCAATAAAAATTACATGAAACCTCTAATTCCTTACATAAACCATGATTTTGAAATCTATTAACATCCCAATTTCTAATATTGAATTTTTATGACATTATAAAATAGACAAAATCCATTTAATAATTAAAAAATTGTAAAAATTAAATATAAATGCACTCTAAAAACACCCAATCATTCAACATTCAAGAATAAAATTATTAATATAAAACAATATACCATACTCCATTGGGAATGATGATAATTATTATTAATCCACCTATAATGGTCTATGGGATCCAAAAGAGGAAGAAACCTATAAACATCAAAACTCATCTCATTAAATTCCTCCAAGACAAACCCTTGAACTCTGTAGCCTTAGGGTAGAGAGAAATGATATGGGAAAATGGAAACAAGGTATGGGGAGAAGAGTTAAATCACTAACAAAGAGGTTCTATAAAGAATATCACCCTAGTAGACTAGATTTGGTGGTTACATTATTAATTTGGCATAATATATATGGAATAACATCCCTAACTACCATATAGTTTATTAGTTTTAGAAATATAGATATATACATTAACATTTCATAATAATTGAAAATATAAAATAAAACACATCGAATCCTTTGAGAACACCATTATTATTCTAAATTAACCCTTTAGATTAATCATAATAAACATTGTGGTATCCTGGGTTGGAACATATTAGAAAGGGGTGATCTGAGATACTTATTAAGGGTATGTAGATAGTTGGAGCTATCCAAAATAAGTAATAATATGGAAAGCTAAATAACTCAAACACATTCCATTTAATCAATTACATGAGAATCATATAAATGAAATAAAATATAATAAAAAAATACCATATAAATAAAATCATCATCTAGAAAACATAATCATGGATACTATTCTAATTAAATAATAACCTGGAAATAAATAGAAAATATTATAATGATGGAATGCATAATGCTAGAAATCATAACCATGCAGCCAAGGCCTTGGTGTAGAAAAATGAATATAAATGGGTTAGGACTTGTAAAAAACACCATATAGAATATATCATGACACCTAATTAAGAATCAAAGGGTTAAATAAGGCCCCTACCATCATTTAAATTATAGAAGTATTCATCACATGAAATATAATAAAACTGAACATGTATGACAAATAAAATCAATAACTATCTGTATCAGAAGATATTGTCACATGGAATACCAATATATCCCCATTAAAAACGATTATAAACATTGAAAATGTATATTATAAATATTATTATTATATTAAATCATCAATAAAATATTCAACAAAGTGTATTGATAGAGATAATGTAAATTAAACTGAATACTGAAATATTTTTTTTAAGGAAAATACCTTTTTGTAATTTAAAAATAATTTTCAAAATATATAAACTATTCACATAGTAATGATATTAAATTTTATTAAATAATATTTAAAAATTATTTTGTAATCATCAATTTTTTAATGTGGCATTATGGGTGGAAAATTCTCTCATTTCATATAAACTAAAAAACATTTGTTATTTTTTCAGAAAAGTCTCAGAGAACCTTGTTTATAAAACGAAAAAATAAACATTTCAAACATTTTTTTGAAAAATAAAACATTAGTACAGTTGAATTTAAAAAATAATAAAGGAATATTAAAACTATCCTTGGAAAAAATTTATAAAACATGTTCATGGAAGAATAATACAGTAATAAGGAAAAATATAAAAATAATTGTTTTAAAAGAGAGTCTATAAAAATCTGACATATACTGAAGTGATCATTAATAAAATGTTTTGTTTATGTGTATCATATATAAATATACCAAAAATAGTGTAAATTAAACATAAAGAAATAAAAATTAATTTACCACATAATCTTATCATGACATAATTAGTAATTGAGTATTTTAGCCCAATGAATGGAAATTGATTTAAGAAATCCTGTACCAATTGTTATCAGTCAAATTTTATGCCCCAAGAAGGTAATAATTATCAAATGAAAAATTTAATACCAGTAATATAATTATATTCATTATATTATAGTTTAAAATTAATTATATACAGCACACAAATTATATAATCGGTGAGTAAGGCATATATCTCATAGAGGTAAACATGAGATGAGAAACCTTACATCACTATTACCCTTAGCTACACATAATTCATACTCCCATATAAATGTTTAAATCTTGTTATTTTTTCATTTCAGAACAATATAAATATTTTTAATAACATATATGTCACTTTTATTACATTTTATCACTATTTAATTAATAATATTTCATTATTTTCATTATTTCATTGTGTTCGTTACATTGTTTCATAGATAGTTCACTTGTGTATAATTATTGATGTACTTGTAAAATGGAAATGAAAAAATAAAAGTGAAATAAAATGTTATTAATGAACATATATAACACTAAATGAACCTATATATCATTTTTTCTACTAGGATTATGATTCATTTGATAAAAATTTAATGATAAATTTTATGTCTATTTTGGCTGTTTTTTCAACCATTATAAACTTATATTATATTATTTAGTATTATTTTAATATATTACATTCATATAATTAAATAATTTAAAATATAATTATTTAAATCTGATTAAAATATAATAATAATTATATAACAATCCTTAATGGTTATAATGGTAAATTAATAGTCATTATCCACATAGATGGTTCACCCCTATAATTTGGTTTGTGGTTTCATTTCATTAGATAAGAGGATGTAATAAAATAGATGGATATGATGTATTCCATTTTAAAAATAATATTTAATTTTTTACATTATAATGGAGTTTTGATGTCTTCATGGTCGAAGGAGGGGAAGATAAAGTAGAAAAAGGAAAGAAATTAAGAAATGTTGTTTGAGGAACTTACATCTTAAATATGTCATCCTTGAATGACCCCTTAAGGAATATCTAATTGGTATTTGGGTAAGAAAAAATAAAATTGATGTAGATATAGTGGAGAGGACATGTTTTTAAGATATTTTATGATATTAAATGTTTCTAGTGGAAAGGGGTGATAAGTGGTATTTATACTTGAGGAGGGTCGGTTTAATGTGATTAATTCATGATTATTTTATATTTAAAGCCAACCACATAATGATGATTTCAATTAAAACATAAATTGGATGATAATTATCATGGTAAAAGATCTTTATTTTTGATAATTTCCACCAAAAAATAATTTAATGTTGTATTTATTACTTATTTTAAGATTCAAAATATTAACTTTAACACATTTTATACTTGGAATCTGTTTCTAATGGTAAAATATTATTTATCATGTCACTAATTAAATTAATATTTATCAACAATAAATTTTAAATAAATATCATATAATTATTATTTTAAAAGATTTATTGAACATTATAAAAACGATATTTTCAAATTTTACCCAAATTGTTTTTTAGAAAATTTCCAAAATGATAACCTAAGTTAATTTTGATGTTATAATACCCAACATAGTTTATATTAACATAAACATTTTAAAATTTTAAATATATAAATTATATTGTCTTTTCATAGAAATAAATAAAAATAATTTTTTGATGAAAACAATTATTTTGATGAATAAAATGACTACTAAATATTTTTTCCATGTTTACAAAGAAAATTTAATTTTTATTGAATATGAAAATGATATTTATTTCATAATTTAGCTAATCCCATTAAAAACCAAAAATTTAATGGCTATTTCATAACATTCTTTTATAATAATAATATTTGGGAGTATTTTTAAAAATGATGTTCTATGAAACATATGTTATCGATATTAGTGTTCTTTTAAAATCTCATGTTATTAAATTATAAACACCTTAAAAAAATTAAGTCCTTGAAAATTAATATTTTTATTGGGAATCATTGATTTTAAATTAATTTTTTTTGCAAATATCACATCATATGAAGTGTTCATATAAAATCCATTTATAAATAGGGAAAAGAAAATGTGAAGGTCACGACGAATCTAGGTTTCCGAAGAAGAGTACATTCGTGGTAAGTGAAACAATTAACAAGGAATTGATATATAATTATCAATTTCTAATGTAGAGTGATAGGTAAATGGTCATTATAAAGAAAAAACCTAAATCTATGATGATTAAAATGGATAATGATTACTCAGTATGAAAATTAAATGATTATAAATTTTAACCGAAAATTATATTCCAAGAGTTGAGGAATTATCTTATATCATATGGTGAAAACATATGAAAAGAAACTTACATGATAGGTAGAGTTCCATACATTTATATTTTTCCACCAAAAAATATCTTTTTTCTCTAGAATTTAATAAAATTGAAAAATATTTTATTTATCTTGATCATATAGGGATGAAAAAAATTATCTTATCCTATATCTGGAAAACTATTTAAATAATTAAAACTTTTATATAACAATCAGGATGTCATATAATCTAGTGGTATAAAATGCACCCTTACCTCTTTTAGGTTGTGGGTTCAAGCCTCACTACCTTGCTAGATGTGATGAGTTGTCCCATGAACCACACATTCTCCTTTTCTATAACTATATTATCAAAATATTTACAAAAACAAATACCTATCATATTCAATATAAAAAAATATTTTAACCCAAAATGTTATCTCAAATGTTTCATTTTTTAATTTTTATATCACATCATTATTTCATGGAGTCTTTGGTAAATCAGTGACACATTCCATAATAATTTCATCCCTTAGTCCCATAAATGTATATCGGAAAATGGTATTTTTGTTGGATGAACTACTAAAATTCACATTTAACGGATCGTAAGATCCAAAATGGGAATAAATTTATTCTGTATATCTCAAAATATTTTCTAAAACCAATTTGGATTACATAAGTTAACCAATATTCATAAACACATTAATTATTAAACCTAATCCAAAGTTCATGTAAACAAATTTCATAAATGGTTAACCTTATTAATTTTCTAGAAGACCATGATATAAAACTTTATTATGAAGGTTATTGAATTTATAAAATTAACTTACCATTTTTCTCTCAAAAAACATTAATTAGATCTTAATCATCACATAGAAAACATTTTAATACATTGTTTATTTTTTTCTTTTGAAAGTAGGTGATAATCCTAATTATCATAAAACAATATTAAAAACATCAAATCTTCCTTAATACTTATGTAAAACATATATCATTGTATATTTTCCTTAAATCTAATAAAGATGTTAACTCCATCAGTGGTACCATAAAATAGGTTTTCAAAAAATCTTTAATCAGCTCAATTGTAATCAGTACTATGAAATATAATTTATCCAAATCAATCATATATTTATCCCAACATAATTATATAAATATTTAAAACATATTAAGGGTTATTTTTCCTTCAAATACATGGTTTATAAAATATTAACATTCCACTTAACCATATTTCCATGTAATCAGTACTATTCAACATATGGGGTGAAATCCTTGATGGAGACATATTGTAGTATAAACATGACATATATTAATATTATTATTTCCCAAATATCTTGGATAAAATAAATTTAAAAAATAATTCATGAATCAAAAACACAGTCAGATTAAAATTTCCTCTTTGTAAGTGGTAATAGAATTACCTTTACCATGATCCAAATTATTATTTTGAGGAATATTTCATTGATACACGGGGATTTAATTTTCACAATTTCGCATCTATATATATATTTAAAATATAGAACACTGGAAATTATTTCTTTTATATGAATTCAGGATCCTTATTTCTTTTCTCCACAGTCAAAGAAAACCCAGTTTCTACTAAATCCTTTAGAAATTTCTTTCCTTCTAAAAATATAATTTGTGAGAAAAACCTTCTTTCCCTTATTCCACTTATTTATATTTCTCTCATTCATCCTCTTCTCCTCTCATTTCCCTTTGAATCCATCAATCATGATAGATTATTTTTCAATCTTTTTATCACATGATATTTTGTTCTCATATGACAATAAATTTATGGAGACTAGTTCCCTTTGAAATATTATCTTTAACCCCTCAATAAAATGAACTTTCATAATATTTTAATTGTGTTCACTGATAAAGTTTCCATTGCATCCACTAAGATCCATTTATAAAAACAATTATACACTAAATTAAATCATAATATTACAAAACACAATGTATAATCTCAGAACTAGTGATCCAATTAAAAATTGAATATTTATTCATATCTCATTTCAAAATAACAAGATTAGTTTATTTGGTTGTATTTACAAATTCCCTCTAAGTATTTTGTTCCTGAAACTTTTAATTCATAAAATAGTGTTCATAGGTTTTCTATTAAATATTCTCTGATAACAGTTTTAAATACCCGGACCTTACTTGTCTAGATTCGGTAGTTACATTATTACATTGGCACAATATACAGTTAATCACAACTCAAATGGGAAAATGGTTTAGTAGTTTTTGAAAACATGATACATATTTGAACCAAAAATTAAAATTAAATATAAAAATAAAACATAGAGAATCATTTTAGAACAAAATTGTTTTTATATATGAATCATCCACATCAATTATAGTAATATCTTAGTTATCTTGAGTAAAAATAAAACAAAATAAATGGGTTATCTTAGCTTATCGATAAGGGTATTTAGACTGTGGATGAAATCATAAATATGAAATAACAATTATTGAATGTTAAATAATATAAACACATTCCATTTAATCAATAACATACGAATAATGTTGATTAAATAAATAATGATAAAATAATTCCATATTAATAATCACTTGATCATGAAAACATAATCAAGAATATTCAAATAATCTATTAATTACATGGAAAATATATCTAATATCAGAATTATGGTATGGATAATTCCATAAATTATAAATGTTTCATTACTTCCTTGGTGAAGAAACATGAAAATAAATAGGAAATTCCTTGGACATTACCCTATATTATTTACTAATGAGGCCTACTGAGGTATATAAGGTCTATAGAAGGCCCCTACCATCACATATTTATCCCATTTTTCTTCTCACATGAATAAATAAAAAAACTGAATAAACATTTCCATACATAATCAATAACTATCAGTATTATAAGAACTAGTCAAACATAATATCAATACATACTTATTTCAAATTATCATAAACCATCCAAAGGAATATGATGAATGTTATTATTAGATGACATCATAAATAAAATATTTAAAAAAATATATTGACCTAAATTACAATACTTTAGAGGTATTACTGAAATATTTATTTAGGAAAATAATTTCTTTAATTGGAATGTATTTTTTAAAATTTAAAACTATGCATATAATAAAGAAAAAATAAAAAAATAAACATGTAATGTAGTGTTAAATGTTTAAAGGTTTCATTATGGGATTAAAATATTCTCATCCCATATATGAAAAAAATCTTCTATTCATATTTTTGTCAAAAAAGCATATAAGAAACTTTTTTATAAAATGAAAAAAATACATTTCAAAATATTTTTTAAAAATTAAAACATGATTAAAAAATTATTATAAATAATCATAAGTTATTATTGAAACCATTTTTCAAATTTATTTTAGAAAATTTTTTCATTAATGAATAATTGAGTTGTATGGAAAATTTTATGAAGAATTTTTTTAAAAGAAATATTATTAAAAATATCATATAAATGAAGCGAGTATTAATTAAAAGAATCAATTATGTGTATTAAATTATAATAAACCTTAAAAAATTTTAAGTGAAACCTAATATAATCATATTTCACTTCACATATAATATTGGGATTTCTTAATCTATAATGTGTAATTTTGACCTAATGAAAGGAAATTGAGTTATGAAATCCATTACCACCTATAATTAGTTTAATTGTGATCCCAAATAAGGTAATATATATGAAATGAAAATTTTAATGCTATTAATTCAATGAGAATCATGATATTATATATAAATAGAAATTATATACTCTACACAAAAAAAGTAAGTGGTTAATAAGTCATATATCTCACAGAACTGAATGTGAGATAAGAAACCCTTACCTAATGCATCCCTAGGGTTCATAATGATTAATATTACTATATAAAGGATTAAATAATGTTATTTATTCATTTAATAACTATATTCATATTTTCAATACATTATATGATAATTTCGTAACATTTTACCTCCTTTTATTTAATAATATTTCATTATTTCCACTGTTTCTAGTGAGTTCATTTCATGGTTTCATGGTCAGTTCACTTGTGTATTAGTATGTATGTTCACGGGAAATGTAAATAATACACTAGAATTGAAAATAAAATTTATTTAAAATACATTTTGAAAATTATATGGTCATGTAATTTTTTTTCTAACTTGATAATGATAAATTTGATTAAATGATAATGACAAATATTCTGTTTATTTTTCTGGTTTTATAGACAATCATGAACTAATTTGATTTTATGTGGAATTATGTATATAATCATTTCCATAACTTGAAATATGTTGTAATATACAAATAAAAGTATTATTCAACTAGAATAATTAATTTATATCCTTTATTAATGTCTTCAATGGAAAATGAAAAATCATTATCCATGGTGATGGTTAACCGCCATAATTTTTACAATTGTTTCGTTTATTTGAATAGTAAGAGGCTATAAAATGAATGGATAAAATATATTCCTTTATAAATATAACATTACATTATGTAAATGATAATGGAGTCATTATGAATTTATGAATGACGAAGGTGATTATATAAGGTAGAAAAAGAAAATAAATTATTATAGGATATTTTAGAAATTTATTTCTTGAATATCAACTCCATGAAGGACTTACTAAGGAACATAGAAATTTAATTTGGGTGTGACCATAAGAACATTTAAATGGGGAGAATTTAAAGAATAATTTTTTTCTTATATTTTATTTTCTTTAAGGAATTATAGGAGAAATGGTATGGGGAGTAGTGGGATTTATATTTGAGGAGGATTGGTTTTATTTGAATAAATAATGATTATTTAATTTTTAAATGTACCCACATTTAGGTGGAATTAATTCAAAAAAATTGTTTTATAATAAAATTTATCATTTCATTTTAAGGATTAGAGACACATCAAATACGCATTTAATGTAGTTGAGTTTCCTAATTTTATGCATTATAAAGTTAACTTATAACACACTACATTATTTTACATATAATGTGGTAAATGTTTTCTTTACCATAGTAAATTTTTTATGCATAAAAATTAATATGAACTTATAAAATAATTTTATCCTTAAAACTAAAAATATGGATTCAATCTTGATTTATTAAATTTATGAAATTTATAAAATAAATTCTAAATATGTTACTTGAATAACTCAAAAATCATGTTTTTTTAGAAAAGGTAAAATTATGGTTTTCAATATACTAGGAAATTATTTGTAATTGTAAAAATAGAGGTATTATAGAATTATTGAAATTAATATTTATTAATAATATGTGTTAAAAAAGTTTAAATCAATATCATATAATTATTATTTTATAATATTTATAGCATTTCATAAAAAAACCTTTCCACTTTTTACCCCATAAAATCTAATAGTTTAGAATAATCCCAAAAATTACCCTAAGATAATTTTGAAGTGATGATTCCAAAAATTATTTTCTATTATAGTATAAATTGTTTAAACGTTTTGTAAATTATTTATATTTATTTTTATATATAGGAAAAGAATAGATTTTAAATAAAGAATATATTGAAATATTAAAATGACTACTAAATATTATGTGTTATTTTCTTAATAATAATTACATACTATTGAATATGGGAATTATATTAATAACATTATATAGTTAATATAATTAAAACGTCGATAATTAAAGGCTAGTTTATATTATTAATGTTAATATAGAAATATTTTGGAGTTCATTCATGCTTGGGATTTTAAGCAACACAAGCAATTAAACATAGTGTTCCTTTAAAATATCGAGGTGCTAAATTCTACTATACTTCAATAAATTGAGTCCTCACAATTTAATCTAGTGATTTTATGTCATGGATTTGATATTTTAAAATACCCTTATATATATATCCCACATTATATGATGGGTTAATATAACATCTTCTTAAAAATAGGGAAAGGAATGTCCCAAAGTCACAACCAAACTAGGTTTTCAAATAGGATAAAATTAGTGGTAATTGATAACATAGACATGGAAAATAAATATAACTATCAAATTATAAGGGAGTGTTCTAGATAACATGGTCATTATAATGTTTACAATCAAAAAACCATAAATATGTGATGAATAAAAAATGATATTTGTTTCTTACTATGAAAATTAAGTCAATAAATTTTTTATTAAAAAAATATTTTCCAAGTTTTTATGATTTCGCTAATTTCCATATGTATGAACATAAGAAAGTATACTTAAATTATAGGTAGGGTTCAATTCATTAAATAATTTCCACCACAAACTGTTCTTTTTCACAAAAAGTTGTGAATATTCCAAAATATTTTATTTATATTAATCATATAGGGTTAAAAAATGATCATATCCTATATCTATCATATTGGTCAAATAAATAAAAACATGTTATATAAATCTAGAAATCATGTATAGTAGGGGTAGGTGATTCAACCTTATCACCATTCAATTATGGGTTCATGACTCACGACCTTTACTAAATGTGATGAGTTGTCACCCAACACTCAGGTTTTAATTTTCATAAAACTATTTTAACATAACATTTCAAAAAATAACCTTCATATATTCAAAATTAATGAAATTATGGTGACCCATTATTGAAATATATTAATATTAAATAACTCTTCTAGAATTCATAAAAAATTATACAAACACACTCCCAATGACTATATTAGTCTAGTGTCTTTAGAAACATGTAAAAATGAACAATATTACATAAGTGGGATAAATAATCTCCCACTAAGTTATTATTGAAAGGAACCCTTATTAGACACATAAAATATAATCTCTATATTCATAACTTGTGGGAACGAAAAATAAAAAGGGGTGATCTTAGATGCTCAGAAAGGGTAAAGAAAGGATAAATATATGTATAAAAGGAGTATAAGAGTTTGTTAATGTGACCAAAAAAATTTATGATCATTCCCTACATATCATAAATCATAAAGATGAACCATTTAATAAATCATGAATGTTAATAAGACAAGAATAATAAGGAAATAAAGAATATAAGACAAGAAATCATAACATAGGAATAAAACATTGAATTTTGGGAGACACATAAGAATATAACATAACTTCCATAGTTTCCAAGGCATCCCTCCCATAAACATCTTAGTTGTACGAGTTCACTTCCTATATTATCTTGGTAGTCATGGTTCTCTACCATAGCCATAATAGTAGCATGATTTCACCCCACATACCATCTTGGTAGTCATGGATTACTCCCAAGTCAATCTTACCCAACCTCATGAGAGATACATCATTACCCAATGCATTTTAGGAGGATATAGGTCCCACCCATATCATAATAAAATCATAGATACATGTGAAACAAGATAAAATATAATCATATCATAAACCATAAATGAAAATGGGTATTATAGACATGTAATCATATCATAAAATATAAAAAAATATAGGTTTCAAAATCATTTCTTCATAAAACCCCCACTAAAATAAGTATTCATCAATATCATATGACCTGTGAAATAGAAATTAGTTTCATAAATGACATTACATCAATGCATAATCTATTCAGAGAAATAATATGAATGGAAACATTGAATAATTTCTCCATAAAGGAATGAGTAACACCAATGTTTATTAATTATGAATGATATTTTAAAAAATATTCTTGAGTAAAATATCTTTTAGGGGTTGAAAATGTTTTTTATTTAATAAAATATTTTTTAAATACATTTTCTTTGAAAATAACTCTGGAAATTTATAAAGGAATGAGTGGTGAATAAACAAGTATCACATGTAACTAAAATGTGAGATGAAATTACCATACCTTGTGTCTTTATTCTCATCTCACTTGTTCAAAACTCATGTACAACAAATATAAATTAATTATAAATCTACCATAAACCATATTAATTCCTTTAATACTATATATTGTTTGATTATGACTATATATTACCCACTTATTAACAATTCCATGTTAACGTTTCATGTCGAATAATATCTTCTATGTTACATGCATGTGTTTTAATTTGGTATATATTTTTTCCTTACATTTATTTCATTATTTCATGAATATTAACCATGATTTAAATATAATGTATATTCAATATATGTTTATTATAAAAATCCACGGTCGTTCATACATACACATGAATGTTATTTCTGTGTAATTATCGTGTTGAAATAAAGAAAGTGAAATACATATATGTATATTTATATCATTATTTAATTAGATTTACTATATCATATATATTCACTAAACCCATCCTTAATACATTCCATGCAGTGTATGAAAAAATAACATCGCTTTTAGGGGGCTGTAGTCCACACTTCCCCAAAAAACATTATTGTATTAACACCAAATGTAAATAATAAATATATTTTTTCTAAAAGGATTAAATAAGATTAAACACATAATAGATATAAGATATGAGATATATTAAAAGGTTTTTATCCATAATTTCCATAATGATAGGCAATAAGGTAATGGTGAACAATCTTTGTTTCGTAAGTCGATAGTTCACCGTACACATAAACAATATGTTCGTTATCCAATTGATGGATATGTGTGTATGTGTAGGTTGAACCCTTATCATAAAAAATCGTATTATATTGATAATACTAGTGTTTTAATTAAATAATGGAATAATGTTAGTGGAGGGGGGGGGGAATGAAAATAAACGAAAGGATTTTGAGATAAGACATCACCTATTAATCGAGTAACTCCTTATGGTTTTTTACAATGAATTCTTGTATGGATATAAATGCAAGGTTGGATTCATGGAGGAGTGTTTTATTGTTGAGAAGATATTTAATTAGATCATGGCTAAACCAAAGTGGGTTTTTAAGAGTATAGATGTAGAGGAGAGAGGGCCTTTTATAGTGGAGGATGAGTGTCACCCTTGTAATATCATGACAAAAGAATTTCATTCGTGTTTTTCATAAGACATGTGGATCCTATAATGAGAGAAATTTTATAAAAGGGAGGATATAGTCAAAATATGGCTAGAAAATGTCTACTGGGCATGTTTCTATGTATTTTTGGGTTATAATATTATGGTTTAGTCCTTACTTTGGTATATTTTTAACTCATTCGATGTAATTAATTATAATTACATTCACTAATTATTTTTGTACAAAAAAATATGAAATTATTCGACATTTTGATTTTTTTTATTTTTAATATGAAATATATATTTCTACTTTTCAATCCCATATGTGACATAAATTAGTTTAAATTTAATCTGCTATTTTTCACTATTTATCGAAAAATGAAGTATCTCAAAAAATACCATAAATTCACCCGATGACAATTTCAATATTATAAATTAAAAAGATAATTTTATTTGATCAAATTTAATTTATAAATGTGTCTTAAATTAATTTAATTATTTTTTATAGAAGAAAATTAAAAGTATTTTGTTTGAGAAAATAGTATTTTTAATCATATAAAGACATTTCCAAAAATTATATAATTTATTTTCAATATGTTTTATTCATATAATACCAATAAGAAATATTTTTGAAAATTATTTATTACAATATATATTATTATGTTTAATGGATAGTTTATAATTATCTTGTTTAAATAATGATATCAATAAAATGATGTTTTATATGAACACTGGTGTTTCATACCACACACGCCAAGAGTGTATTGTGTGTAACATACACCAAGTCTATATTGGGTGTAACATATGAAAATTTATGTTTTTGTGTAACATACACCAATTTGGTTTCATGCGAAAGAAAATTTGGACTTACTAATGTCCAAGAGATAAATGAAAATTTAATTTATTCAAAAAATAAAAAAATGGTCCATAAAAACTCGGTGTACTAAATTCTACCACCCATAAAATGAATTTCACTAAAAAATTTCATCATTTCTATAAAAAATATAGGATATATGCGATTTATCATATCACCATGTTCCCACGTAGCTTCCTTTAACTTTTGGTTTCTCTACAAAACATTTACCAGGTGAGTGGCCTTGTTTTGTTGAGACTTCTCTATATGATCCAGAATTTCAACTAGTTGTTCCCCGTAAGAATTATCTGGATCTAGTGGTATGAACTATGAGTTTAGTACATGTGAAGGTTTATGTATTTACTTCATTAGGAGATATGTGTGAAACACATCAGGGAGATGAGAGATATTTGGATTAAGTTCAAAGAGATTGGATAACGTCTAGATACAATCAAGAATATCAAAGAGATTGATATAACTAGTGATTAGTTTCCCTTTCATCCCAAGTCTCATAACACTATTCCATTAGGATATTTATATAAACACCTTTTCAACAACATGAAATTATAGATCATGAAAGTGGTAATCAGCATAACATTTCTTCCGACATTAGGCATCCTTGAGTTGTGGCTGAATGGTTTTAACCTTCTTGACAATTTCATTAGCGATATCAGTACTAAATCTCTTTCATTATCCAACCTCATCCCAGTACATTAGACTTATTCATTTTTTAAAAATTGGTCTTCATATGTTTCCTTATGAATTCTTGAGTGAATGATATTTTTTTAACAAAATCAATTTGAGGAAGGTGTTCATCCCAACCACCTTTGAAATCTAATGAACATGATCTCAATATATCCTCAAGGGTTTGAATTTTTCTTTCAGAATGACCATATGTTAGATGATAATATGATGTGTTAAAACTCAGTTCTATATCAGCTTCTTTGTTGGGAGTTCACCAGAACATTGAGGTAAAACTCGGTTCTTGATATGATAAAAGGAAATGTGGTACTCTAAGTTTCAATACCACTACCTTAATGTATATCCTTGCAAGTATATCTAGATATAAATTTTCTCTAATTGCAATTAATTGTGTTCATATATTAAGGTGATCAACTACCACCCATATATAATTAATCCCTTTAGATGTTTTAGGATGTCCTATGACAAAATCCATATTTAAGTTGTCCGATTACCATGCTAGCATGGGTAATGGATGCAAAATCTCATTATAATTTTTTCTTTTAGCCTTATGTTAATGGAATACAAAAAACCAAGATACAAAAATTTAAATATCTCTCTTCATTCCATCACACTAGAAATATTCTTTCAAATCCTCAAACATCTTTGAACATCCAAGATTTATAGAGAATGAATAACTATTATATCTCTCTAATAGATCTTTCTTAAAATCTGGTATAAAAAGAACACATACATGATTCTAAAATATTATCATTCTATCAAGATCATGGTTAAAATCATGAAAATTTATAACTTTCTTTTAGATCTCTACATCATCCTTTTGAGCGTCCTTAATCATCACTTGGACAGATGGCTGAATATTGATTTGAGAAAGATAATATTTTACCATTCATTTAGAATTTTAAATATCTATCATTTTCAATTCTAGAAATATTATATCATTTGTGATCCTCATCAATAATAATCTAGCATGATCATTTTTAGTTGAAGAATCTCCCACCTTATTTTCTTTCCTAGGGTGGTAATATATTTAGTAGTCATAATCTGTTATCAACTCCAACAATCTTCTATGATTCATTCAAAACTACTTCTATGTGAATATATATTTAAGAATTACTTGGTCATTATATATATCAACCTTTTCTCCATAATGATAATTTTTAAATATTATTAAAGAATAAAATACCGTTACTAACTCCATATCAAGAGTAGGGTATTTTTTTCTCATGAAACATTATGTAACACCTTGACCCCAGTTACCCAGAGTCGGTGCATTATTACATAACATTGGCATGATCACAAAAGATCAATTATCGAAAGACTGATTATTTTAGTAGTGTTGGAAACACTAGGATACATTTATAAGCCTTAAATTACATCATAATGTGAAAAATTGCAACAACATAGTCTCCATATTCCACACTCATATCCACTCAGACTTTCCCTATAGGTCAGTAATAAAATACTTCTTCACATCCTGGGAAAAATAAAACATAGAAAGGGTGAGCTCAGATGCTCAGTAAGGATAAAAATATATAGGAAACTTTCCTAAATAAGAATAAACATTTAAGGAAATGTATAAATAAAACAAAATCCTTTTAAACATGAACTTTAACATAATATGGTAGAAATAAAATGAAATAATTCCATTTAGTTATTCACATGGATATTCTATTAGTCAAATAATAAAATGCATTATCAATAACCACTTTCGTAATGATGGAACACATAATTCTAGAAAATCCTAACCACATAGTCAAGGCCTAATTCCAAGACTACAAATAATATTTTGTCAAGGCCTTATGACAAGATACTATTTTGTCTCATGAGACCTACCGATTCATCAAGGAGCTATAGCGGGTACCACCCGTCACTTACTAAGTCAAATGCATTCCTCATATGAACAGTTTTAAACATAACATAAACATTTGTATTAAAACTAGCATAAAAATTTCAATACTTTATCTATAAACCATGAATGGTACAAAAATAAAACATTCACTATCAAACATATCACAAAACCTTCAATACAATATGAAAGTTTTGTATCATAAAAAATCAACTTCAAATAAGATTAAAGTCCATCAAAGGATGTTGACATTGATGAAATCAAAAATATTTGAGAGAAATATATCTTTTTTTTAAATCATTTAAAAGTATCATAATTTTAAAAGAAAACATTTACTTTGAAAATATTCTTATAATATCGTACAGGAAGCTTCAACGATTTTATAACGGCGGAAAATTGCTGCACCTGCCGTATAAGTTAAAAAAGACAATCTTACCTTAATTTTGTCGAAAAGGTTCAAAAGTACCTTGTTTGGAAAATGATGGAAAGATTCATTTCAAACAATTTTATAAAAATTAAAACAAGGGTACAAATGAATTTAAACCATAGTCTAGTAAATAGTAAAAATGTTTTGGAATACATTTTTAAGAAACATGGATGTGGATGACAAAGAGGTCCCAGTAGATAATTACATATAAACAACGTTGAATAATGAAGAGGTTGTAGAATTAACCCTTACCTTTTACTTTTCCTTGGTCAAGGGTAGGTTAACCTCATGCATAAAGGTGAAATAATTTATATTAAATTGTACAAGAATCATATACATTAATATGATATCATATATGATCTTTTAACATTGTTTTGTTAGTATTATCGTTGTTTCGGGTGTTCACAAATTCATTTTCCTTTATATTCATTGCTATTTGAGTAATATTTGTTATGGATGGAATGTATCTTATTCATATCCAGAATGGAATCAAGTCTTTAAACATTATTTTTAATCATATAATTAAAATTAGTCTTGAATGGATACGATGGGGAATAAATCTCATCACGTTCGTGGAGATGGTAATCCGTACGTACGCACGAGCGACAATATCATTCTTTTGATATTAAAATAATATATAATTGGATGGTATATCATATATAAAAAATAATTATCATTTTATATTTATTATTTACTTTAATTACACATTATTATTATACCCATCCAAATAATAATTTATTGAGTAACAATTATAGCACAACGTGGAAACGGTAAGCCGCACGTACGCACGTATGGTGACATGTCATTCAAAGGATGGATAGAATAATGAATATGGATGTACTATATTTATAATAACATCACTGTATATATAATATTTTGTAGTTATTATTTTATAATGGAAATAACAAAGGAATAAGAAGTGGAAGAAGAAAAGAACTTGAAAGAGCGTGATGAAATTATTACCTCTTCTTTGGGTTATTCCTTTTTATTTGATCAAAAGTGCTCCTTAAGTTGGATTTATGACTAAAGGAAGGCCTCTAGGATAAAATGTGGGAAGTTTACAGGATATTTGGGTAGGGGTTAGACGAGCCAAAAGGATTTGAAGGTGTGAATTATAGAGAAGGGGGAGTGCCCTTTTATAAGAGGGGTGAGGGGCGCCTTAGGAAATGCTAGAAATATTATTTTATAATAAAATAATTTTCAGTTTCTAATAGATCACAAATATATTATTTAATGGATATAGTGGGGATGAGTCTAAAACCACTCAACCAATTGGTTTTAGACTAGTTTGTGTCACTATATTAACTTTATCTTTTAGATTTAACTCTTAGTTAAATAGTTTGACATTTACCATGTCTCTTTGTATTTTTATATTATATGGTTAATAAACATACTATATACTCCCAAGAGAAACCAAAATGGTTAATTAATGATATAGATATCATTATATAAGTATTTTGGTAGAACAATTGATTTTTAGGAATATAATATTTGTTTTAGAAACTGTTTTATGTCAATTTTGACACTACTTGGTATTTTGTTTTTGCTAAATTTGTAACAACATTATTACTTTGAAAAAAATTCATCTAACCAACCCTAATATGTAATTTTATCCTAGAAAATTAGTGTAATTCATAAAAAGTCTCAAATTACATTTATTTGGATATTTATAATATCAATTATTTTAATATTTCATTAATTAGGTAATTACTGCATCACCATTGTGTCATATATAAATTAAATTATTTAATGTCTAAAAATTATAAATAAAATACCATTATGTAGGAAATATTTTTATCTTTCTAATTAAAATTTATAATACAATTTATCTTATGTATAACCCTATATTAAAAATTTTCTAGTTATTAAACATTGATTTTAAATCTTTTAACTCTTCTTTGAATTAAATAATATTAAATGTCCTAATCTAATCCAAGTGCACCAAAGAGGTTCATATTTTATTCCTAAGGTTTTTTTTGGTCGAATTATACTTATAAAATAGAATTAGGACATGTTTTAGGGTGATAATAATATCATTTTTACCCTTAATTACCCTATTTACTTTTAACCGTGGTAAATAAAAGTAAAACATTACTATTCACCAAAAAATATTTTCATCTCAATGAACCACATTTTACTTAAAGATATTAACTGTTTGTCTCAAAATTTTGAAATTTCAATCATAGAAGCGGTAAAAATAAGTTTTATGTGAATTTGAAAATTCTCCTAGGAGGTGGGTAAAAGACGGTGAAAAGTTCAACAAAATTTTTGTATTTCTAAAATTATTATAAACTGACTCCAATGAAGTACAATGAAATTATATAGGTATAATGTATCAATTTTGACCTAAAATAAATTTAAATAAAACAAATAATTATTTAAATAAAAATTTAGTTTTAAACAATAACTCGGTGTTTTTCACTATTCATAAAAAATTGAATGTTTTTAGAAAAATAAAAAAAATTCACCCTATGATAATTTCGGTATTATGAATCCAAAAATGAAGTACATTTTGAAAGTTAAAATTTATAAAATTTCAAAAAGTGGGTATTAATATTCATAATGGCTAGTTTGATTGGTTGTGGTGTGTGTTTGAACTCGATGTTGCGTACAATGCAAATTATCGCATTATTCACAGGGAAACATACCGTGGAAGCTTGGGGTGTTACATTCTCCCCTCCTTAAAATAATTTCATCCTCTAAATTTCTAGAATACTACAACATTAAAAGACATGAGTGGTTCTTCATCATAAGTTCCTCGAGTTCCCACGTTGCCTCTTCCATCTTATGGTTTGTCCATAGAACTTTTACAAGACAAGTCGTCTGGTTTCTCAGAACTTGTTCTCTTGTATTAAGAACCTTGACAGACTCTTTGCAATAAGAAAGATCAGGTTCCAGTTCTAATTCCTCATTGGTGAGTACATGCATTGGGCCATGCATGTATTTTCTCAACAGTGATACGTGGAACACATCGTGTACTTTGGAGAGACTTTTTGGAATTTTCAAACGGTAAGCTACAACCCAAATTCGTTCTAGAATTTTGAAAGGTCCGATGTACCTAGTACTCAATTTTCCCTTCTTACCGAAAAGTATAACACCTTTCCATGGAGATACCTTCATAAAAAAATGATCTCCTACCTGAAATTCCAAATCCTTCCTTCGGTTTTCAGCATAGCTCTTCTACCTACTTTGAGCTTCTTTGATGTGGTTTTGGATTACCTTCACCTTTTCTGTCATTTCCTCTACTAGTTCTGGGCCTACGAGTTTTCTTTCACCAACATCATCCCAACCGGTTGGTGTGCTACATCTCTTTCCCTATAAAGCTTCATATGGTGTCATCTAAGTACATGAACAGAAGCTATTGTTATAGAGAAATTGTACCAGAGGTAAATATTGATCCCACATACCCTGAAAGTCCAATGAGAAAGATCTCAACATGTCTTCTAGGGTTTGAACAGTTTGTTCTAATTTTCCATTAGTTTGGGGGTGGTAGGCAGTGATAAAATGAAGTTCAGTATCCAGGGCTTTTGGAATACTTTTCCAAAATCTTGATGTAAAACATGGATTACGATCAAAATCAATCGATAGGGGTACTCCATGAAGTCTCACTACATCATTAATATAAAGTCTTTATAGACGTTCAAGTGGTAAATCTTCTATTATAGAAATAAAATGTGCTGACATGGTAAGACGATCAACAATGGCCCATATTGCATCGTTCCATCTAGGAGTCTTTGGTAGTCCCATGACAATGTCCATCTAAATATTATCCCATTTCAACTCCTATATGGTAAGAGGTTGCATGACTCCTCCAGGCTATCGCCTTCCAGCTTTCACTTGTTGAAAAACCATACATCCTGACATAAAATCTGCAATCTCCCTCTTCATGTTGTCCCACCAAAAATGTTCCTTCAAATCTCTATACATCTTGGTGCTCTTAGGGGGTGTAGAGAAATTGGAACTATGAGAATTTTCCAACAATTTACTTTTTAGATAAGGTCTATCAGTAACACAAAGTCTCTTCCCAAATTTCAAAATTCCATCTTCATACACAAAGTCACTCAATCTCCCATCATTCATAGCTTTAATCTTCTTTTTAAACTCTTTATCATCATTCTGAGAACTCTTTATTTATTCTTGTAATGATGGTTTAGAAACCATTTGAAAAAGTATTTATTTTTCCCCTTCCATTGTTATTCCCATATCAATATTTACTAGATCTATTAAAATATGATCCCTTTAAACTATCATCTTGTTCAAAACTCCATGATCCTTTCTACTCAAAGCATCTGCCACCTTATTTTCCTTCCCTGGGTGGTAGTGTATCATGCTATCATAATACTTGAGTAGTTCAATCTATCGCCTTTGCCTCTTATTGAGTTCTTTCTGTGAAAATATATACTTCAAACTCTTGTGATCGGTATATATATCACATTTTTACCATAGAGATAATGTCTCCATATCTTAAAAGCAAATATTACAGCAGCTAACTCAAGATCATGAGTCAGATATTTTTTCTAATGAATTTTTAGCTGTCGTGATACATAGACAATAACCCTATCATTCTGCATAAGGACACAACCAAGTCCTTTCTTTGAAGCATCACTATAAATAAAAAACCCATCATTCCCCGATGGTAGAGTCAATATAGGATCATTGACTAATCTTCACTTCTGTTCTTCAATACATTCTTCACACTCTTTTTCCCAAACAACTTTAACCCATTTATGTGTGAGATTCGTTAATGGGTTAGCCAATTGGGAAAAATTCTAGACGAAACTTCGATAATAACCTACTAAACCAATAAAACTGTATACCTCAGTTATAATCATTGGTTCTGGCCATTATTGGATTGCTCTTGTATTAGAGGGATCAACAGAGATTCCGTCCTTAGAGAAAATATAGCCAAGAAAAGAAATCTCATGAAGCCAGAATTCACACTAGCTAAACTTCCCATACAATTCATGTCTTCTAAGAGTCTTCAGGATAATGCGCAAGTGGTTTTCATGATCTTCGTAGATTTTGGAGTATACCAAGATATCATCAATAAATAGCACTACAAAGTCATCAAGATATTCCTTGAAAACTCTATTCATTAGATCCATGAAAACCGTGGGTTCATTAGTCAATACAAAAGGCATTACTGTAAACTCTTAATTTCCGTACCTGGTTCGAAATGTTGTATTTGAAATGTCTTCCTTTTTCACACACAACTGATGGTATCCAGATCGAAGGTCAATCTTTGAAAATTATTGGGCTCCATGCAGTTGGTCAAATAAATCATCAATGCATGGTAGGGGATACTTGTTCTTTATTTTAATAGCATTGATATCCCTATAGTCGATACATAACCTCATAGATCCATCTTTCTTTTTATCAAAAAATGACAGGGGATCCCCCCGGAGAAACACTAGGGAAAATAAATCCCTTATTACTCAATTCCTCAAGTTGTTTCTATAGTTCCACTAATTCCACAGTGTCCATTCTATAAGGGGTCTTTGATATGGGCCTTGAACCAGGAATTAAATCAATGGAAAACTCAATTTCTTATTCTGGAGGATATTCAGATAAATCATCTAGAAACACATATACATATTATCTCACAATAGGTACATCCTCTATTTGAACATTCATTTCATCACCCACAATCATTTGATTCTCTTCCTTCCCAATAATTGAATTTAGTTGAGCTACTGGGGGTATATCTAGATAAGAATTAGGTGGTGACGATTTTGCTATAAAGATAAGGTGTTCTTTATCATCATTATCAAAAATAGTAACCTCCATATTCTTACAATAAATTTTTGCATCATGGTCTGAAAGCCAAACCATACCAAGGATTATATGAAATTCAATCATGGGTATGATGATGAGATCAACAGATAAAGAATATTTATATTCCCTAATGGGAACTGATTCACAGAACTTTGTAGCAATGATACTTCCCTTAGGAGTTTTTACTGAAAACTCCCTTGTTAAATCAAATTGGAAATATCTAATTTTCATAGAAAACTGGGATGATATGAAACAATGTAATGATCCAAAATAAAATAAAGCATTGGATAAACTCAAGGAAACCATTAAATTAAATGCCCCCACATATTTTGGAGCTTCTACCTCAACAATAGTGATAGAATAAGCTTGGCCTTTATCCCTTGGCCTTTTCTGAGGTATGTTTCCTAGATTCTTAGGAAATTCATTTTCATAATGCCTTATCTCCCTAAAATCATAGCATTGAACATCAGTAGCTTCCTTCTTCCCCTTCCAATCACGAGTTTGATGGATTTTTTCACCACACTTGTAACAAACTCCCATTCCCTTCAAGCAAGTACCATAGTGTTTCTTCCCACATTTATTGCAGGATGGATATTCAAATTTTCCGTTCTTCCCCTTATTTCCATTTCAGAGTGACCAGCAGATCTCTTCTTCTCTTTATTTGCTTTAAAGTCATAAGACATAGAGAATTCATTTTCTGTCTTGATAGCACATGAGACAATGTATTCGTATGACGAGAAGGATTGTGAGACTAATGCTCAACGAAGAAATAGTTTTAACCCATCAAAGAAACGATTAATATTACTTCTTGGGTTATATATATAATCTACAACATGCCTCACTAACCTTGTAAAGATAGCCTCATACTTTGCAACATTCTCATCCTCCTTTTGCCTCAGACTCAGAAATTTCATTTCCATATCTGCTCGATGGTCACACAGAAAGTATTTTTCTAGGAAAATATCTTTTAACTCTCTCCATTTCATATTTTATACTTCATCATCTACCTTTGTGTTTTGAATCAACGACAACCATTGATTAGCATCTCTAGTGAGACGGTAAAATGCCATGACAACTTTTTCCCTTTCACTACTGCCCAAGGCGTGGAATATGTTCTCTAATGAATTTATCCATTTCTCAGCTACTAATGGATTTGTACTCCCATTGAATTCTAGTGGTTGTTGCCTCATGAAGAAATCTAACATTGATCCTCCACGCTATGGATTAGGGTGCTCCATATGGGTAAGGTTATTATTTATAACCTGAGTGAGTTGTCCCAGTATGGTGATTAGAAGATCGACACCAGTTGTATCACCAGCTCCAATATAATTATCCTGAGGAGGGAAATCCCTACATGGTGTTCGTGCATTGATACGGTTTCCTTTCCACCCACTAGGTACCATTTCTAAATACTGGCATACACTAGATTAGTTTATGAATCACAATACATAAATCAAGACTTGTAAAACATTTAACATAAATTGAACAGTTTATTGATGTAATCCATAGTCATAAAAATGATTTCATTGAGGAACTATATAATCATAAATCCTTCATAATGGTTTATAAAGAAAATGAGAATTATCCTAAGCATATCCCCCAGGAGTGTCGTAACCAAGAGTGCAGCAACACCCGTTGTCGTGCACCAATTCCTGTTCGAGTCTATCTCAAAGTGGTGTTTTCGAGTTTTACCCCTAGGTACATCTGTGCTAGAGCCACCTCTACCAACTCATATCCAAACAGTAATGTATTTCTTGGAAAACTCACAAAATCTCTACAATACCAAAATTTTAGGAAGTTCTTCTATACTAATCATCAATGACCATCTTAGGTCAATGTGCTCTAATCAGAATTTATCTAAATATAACTTCCAAGGTTTGTGCTAAACTTCCTCTGATACTAACTGTAATTCCCCGAACCTTGTTACCCAGAATCAGTGTATTATTATATAACATTGGCATGATCACAAAAGATCAAGTCTCGAAAGACCAACTATTTTAGTAGCTTTGGAAACACTAGATACATTCATTATTCTTACATTACATCATAAAGTGAAAAACAAAAACAACGTAGTCTCCATAGTCCACACTAATATCCCCTAGAATATCTCTGTAGGTCAGTCATAAAATACTTCTTCACATCATGGGAAAAATAAAACATAGAAAGGGGTGAGCTCAGATGCTCAGTTAAGATAACAATATAGCAGAAACTTTGATAAATAAGCATAAACATTTAAGGAAATGTATAACTAAAACAAAAGCCTTTTAAATATTACTCCATCATAATATGGAAAAAATAAAATGAAATAATTTCATTTACTTATTCACATGGATATTCTACTAGTAGAATAATCACATGCATTATCAATAACCACTTTCATAATGACGGAATGCATAATGACAGACTATCATAACCATAGAGTCAAGGCCTTGTGCCAAGTCCAAAAATACTATTTTGTCAAGGGCATGTGCCAAGACACTAGTATGTCTAATGAGACCTACCGATGCATCGAGGAGCTATAGCGGGCTCCACCCGTCACTTACTAAGTCCAACACATTCCTCGTATGAACAGTTTTAAACCTAACATAAACATTCGTACTAAAACTAGCATAAGAAATGTCAATATTTTCTCCATAATCAATGAATTTTATAACAATAACACATCCACAGTCAAACATATCACAAAACCTTCAATACAATATGGATGTTTTGTATCATAATAAATCGACTGCAAATAAGGTTAAAATCCATTGAAGGATGTTGACATAGATGGAATCAAAACTATTTGAGAGAAATATCTCTTTTATGAAATCATTTAAAAGGCACATAATTGTTAAATAAAACATTTACATTGAAAATATTCTTATAATATTTTAAGGGAAGCTTCAACGATTTTATTATGACAGAAAATAGCCGCACCCACCGTATAAGATAAAAAAGACAATCTTACCTTAATTTTGTCAGAAAGGTTCAAAATGACCTTGTTTGGAAAACGATGGAAGGATTACTTTAAATTTTTTTTATAAAAAGTCAAAAAAGGGTATAAATGAATTGAACCTATAGTCTAGTAAATAGTAAAAATGTTTTGGAATACATTTTTATGAAACATGGGTGTGGATGATAAAGTGGTCCCAGAAGATAATTACATATAAACAACCTTGAATAATGAAGATGTTGTCGAATTAACCCTTAACTTGTACTTTTCCTTGGTCTAGGGTTGGTTAAACTCATTTATAATGGTAAAATAATTGTTATTAAATTATACAAGAATCATATACATTAATATGATATCATATATCATCTTTTAATATTGTTTTTTACGTATTATTGCTGTTTCGAGTGTTCATGGATTCATTTTCCTTTATATTAATTGTTATTTGAGTAATATTTGTTATGTATGGAATGTATCTTATTCATATCCATAATTATATAAAGTATTTAAACATTATTTTTAATCATATTATTAAAATTAGTCTTGAATGGATACGATTGGGAATGAATCTCTTCACGTTCATGGAGACGGTAATCCGTACGTACGCACGAGCGACAATATCATTATTTTGATATTAAAATAATATATAATTAGATGAAATATCATATATAAATAATCATTATCATGTTATATTTGTTATTTACATGAATTAAACATCATTATTATACCCATCCAAATAATAATGTATTGAATAACAATTACACCACGACGTGGAGACGGTAAGCCGTACATACACACATATGGTGACATGTCTTTTAAAGGATGGATATAATATTGAATATGGAAGTAATATATTTATAATAAAATCATAGTATATATAAGATACTAGATTTATTAATTTAGAATGGAAATAACAAAGAAAGAAGAAGTGGAAGAAGAAAATAACTTGAAAGAGGGTGGTGAAATTATTACCTCTTCATCGGGTTCTTCCTTTTGTTTTGATCAAAAGGGCTCCTTATGATGGATTTATGACTAATGGAAGGCCTCAAGGATGAAGTGAGGTATGTTTAAAAGATATTTGGGCAGGTTTTGGACAAGCCAAAAGGCTTTAAAGGAGTTAATTAGAGAGAAGAGTGAGTTTCCTTTTATAAGAGAGGTGATGGGCACCTTAGGAAAAGCTAGAAATATTATTTTATAATAAAATAATTTTAGGTTTATAATGGCTCCAAAATAGATTATTTAAAGTTTAAGGTGGGTATGGATTAAAAAATACTCAACCAATAGGTTTTATACAGGTTTGGTTTACTATATTAACTATATCTTTTAGATTTAACTCTTAGTTAAATAGTTTGACATTTACCATGTCTCTTTGTATTTTTATATTATATGGTTAATAAACTTACTATATACTTTCAATAGAACCCCAAATGGTTCATTAATGATACAAATTTCATTATATAAGTCTTTTGGCTGAACATTATATTTTTAGTAATAGAATATCAATTAATAATATAATATTTGTTTTAAAAACTCTTTTATGTCAATTTTGATGCTATTTGGTATTTTGTTTTTTATAAATTCATAACAGCATTATTACTTCTAAAAAAGTTCATCTAACCAATAATAATATGTCATATTAACCTAGAAAATTATTGGAATTCATAAAAATTCTCAAATTACGTTTATTTGGATATTTATAATATAAATCATTTTAATATTTCATTGATTAGTTAATTTCTACATCACCATTCTGTCATAAATAAATTAAATTATTTAATGTCTAAAAATTATAAATAAAATACCATTATGTATGAAATCATTTTAGATTTCTAATTAATATTTATAATCGAATTTATCTTATTAATAACTATATATTAATTTTTTTTAAGTTATTAAACATTGATTTTAACTCTTTTAACTCTTTTTTGAGTTAAATAATAATAAATGACCTAATCTAATCCAAGTGGACCAAAAGGTTCACATGTTATTCCTAAGTTTGATTTTGGTCGAATTATACTTAGAAAATATAATTAGGACATGTGTTATGGTAATAATAATATCATTTTTATCCTTAATTTCCCAATTTACTTTTAACCGTGGTAAATAAAAGTAAAAAGTTACTATTCACCAAAAAATATTTTCATCTCATTGAACCACATTTTACTTACTGATATCAATTGTGTCTTTCGGATTTTTGAAATTCCACTCAGAGAAGCGGTAAAATTATGTTTTATGTGAAATTTCAAATTCTCCTAGGAGGTGGGTAAAAGGCGGTGAAAAGTTCAATAAATTTTTTATATATCTAAAATTATTATAAACTGACTCCAATGAATTAAATTGAACATATATTGGTATTATGTTTCTATTTTGACCTAAAATAAATTTAAAAAATAATAAATAATTATTTAAATAAAAATTCGGTTTTAAACAATAACTCAGTGTTTTTTCACTATTCATCAAAAATAGAAAGTTTTCAGAAAAATACCAAAAATTCACCCTAAGCTAATTTCGATATCTTTAATCCAAAAATGAAGTCCATTTTGAAAGATAAAATTTATAAAATTTCAAAAATTAGGTAATACTATTCATAACGACTATTTTGATTAATTGTGGTGTGTGTTAGAACCCGAAGTTGCATAAAATGCAAGCTATTGAATTATTCAAAGGGAAATGTACCATGGAAGCTTGGGGTGTTACACTTAAAATATCATGAAACATAGTCGATAACCATGTTATTCTTCATAATAACGCATCCCAATCACCTCCTTGATGCATCACTTTTGATTTGAAACCCTTCTTCAATATAGGGTAATCTATGCATAGGTGCACTAATATATTTTTTCTAACTTCCTTTAAATTTTGCGCATATTTATATATCTATAGAAACTTGATGCCTTTCTGATTTAACATGGTTATAGGAATAGATAGTCTTGACAAATTATCGAAAAACCATTAATAATATCTATCTAAATGAAGAAATATGTGGATATCAGTCAATTTTGATATTCTAGGCCAATATTTAATATCCTCTGTCTTTGGATGTACTATTATACTATATCTTGTGATTATGTGACCAAAAAATGAACAATTTTTCTACTAAAATTAGTAATTTATAATTTTTTCAGATATTTTATAATTCCTTATGATCTTTAGTACAATTCTAAAGTGGACTTTATTCTCTTCCCCACTCATTGAATATATAAGAATATCATCTATAATGATAGCCAAAAATAGGTCTTGGTAATATCAAAAGAGTCTGTTAATTAATTACATTAATATTGAAGGGGAATTAGTAATACTAAAAGGCATTACTATATAATCATTTTTCCAAACCTTTTACATAATTCTGTCTTGGGTATATTCTCCTTTATGAACCTCAATTTATGATATCTAGAATGAAGGTAAATCTTTTAAAGGTATTGAGATCTACCAATTTGATCAAACAAGTCATTATTACATGGAAGAGGATAATTGTTCTTGATTTTTATCTTGTTCAACTCTTGATAATCAATGGAGTGTCTCATTGGTCCATATTTCTTTTCCACAAAAAGGAAAAATGCAAACCAAGGTGACACACTTGGCTGAATGAATTCATTGACATGGTTTTTTGGAAATTCTTCTACAATTAAAACAAATCAATTGAGGGAATTGAATATGTATTCAATTAAATTTATGTTGAAATATATATGATTTTTACTGATAACTCACCCTCAATTTTTTTGAAGGCTAGAAAACTCTTCCCAAAATACATCCATAAATTAAAAAACACTAGGCATTTCATTGATGCTGATTTTATCATCAATGGTTTCATCACATGGATGCATGATAATAGAAGGATTTGAAATATCCAATGTAACTTCCCTTTCCCCAAAATTGATTTGATATTCATAAAGAGAAATCCAATCCATTCTAAAGATAACAAAAAATTAAACTAATGGAAGAATTAATTGATTTTCAAGAAGAACATTCCCACAAACATCAAACATTGTGGAATCATATATGTAGGATACTATCATTAAACCATTATGGGTTTACACTGTAAATTCCACATCTAATTTTGTAATGGTTTGACTTTTTATTTCACATATAATTGGTTTTTAAATCTTGACACCATTAGAAAATTCCTTAGATATGAATGAGTGGGTAGATCGAGAATCGTAGATGACATTAGCCATTTTGGACTGGGTGGTATGTGTACCTTTGATCAGTTCATCATCGCACCCCTCATAATAAATAGTGATTTCATGATATTTCCACTTTTCTCTAGTATTAAGAGGTTTATGATGTCAGTCATCATCACCAGTCCTTGGGTTTGGCCACTGGTTAACATAATTCCCACTTTACTTACACTTTTTTAATTGGGTCATGGGTGGTGAACTCTATGACACTTTCCCCCCACTCAAAACATTATCTATCTTCTTCCCATCAATTTGGAAATCAAATACATGATGACCTTCCCTTCCACAAATACAAAATTTCTTAGACCCCTAAAGACAATTTCCTCCATGATTTTTCACAAAAATTGTGCATAATGTATATCTCATCATATTCTCTTCAGGGGTTTTAAAATTTTACTTAAACACAATATTTATTTTCTTCTCAAAACCATGAGATTTATATGTGACTAAAACCTCCATTTTAACCTTTATTTTACAAAAAAACTCTTTATAGATAATAATATATATTATGGACAATTCCCCTTTACAAATTGGATTTATTCCATTGAAGAACATATCAACTTTACTTTCTAGTTTGATAATAATTCCGAAAGAGAACCTTGAATATCTTGTAAAATTATACTCATCAATACCAATAGACTCATAATTAATTTTACTTCAACTCAAGGAACACTTTATCCATTTTGGGATGAATTTTACATGGAAAGTACTTATTGAAAAATAAATTCATGAACTTTTCAAATCCCATGGATTCAATTTCATTATAATTCTTCATATTCCTAATTAGTGTCCACCACTGGTTTTCTTTTCCTTTAAATCGATAAACAACTAGAATGAATTTCTAATTCTCCTAAAACTGGAGAATAGATAATATCATTTTAGTAATATTGATCTCTTTTTCATCAATAAGTAGATCAAAAGAAAATGCGAAAGAAGGTGGTTGTCTACTCATTTAAGACTCAAGAGAATGTTGTTATCTCATTTTCTCATTGGGAATTCCACCATGCTTAATTGATTTTGAATTTTATGTGATAATAGTAATGAGTTTTTTAATTTATAATCCTATCTCATTTGGTTGTCTAATTGGAAATTTTTTTTAATTTTCCATCAAAATCACCATTAACAAGGTATCTTTGGGATCCATCCATTTACTAAGAAAATGTATAGAGTAACCAACAGTTATCATAATGAGCCACAATATAGTCATAAATAATTATTTATAAGATGTATATGTTATGAAAAAATACCTAAACTATGACACCATAGGGCTGTCCTATGTTATTTATAGAAAAATTCTATTTAATTCCTTCATTATGGTTCATCAAGAGTATATGAATTCCCAAAGAATATCCCCTATGAGTGTCAAACTAGGTGTGCGGTAAGGCCCATTTTTATGTACCAGATTACACAAATTCTAGCATAGAACATCTTTTCAAAATTTTTACCCATACATACATCCATTCTAGAGAAACATCCACCTGTAGAATCCAGACATGGATTTACTTTTTGGAAAACACTAACTATATCCTTACCAAAATTCTAGGACATTTTCCAATGGTTTTTCCATATCCTTGTACTTATCCATAGATATTTAATTTGGGATCTAATTAAGTGTTTCTTATCCTAGATTCAATATGTAAACACAACCTTTTCTTAGATAACAACTTTTGTGACCCAGTCATGAAATGAATTAACAATATTTTACAATTTTGAAATACATAAAAAACTATACAAATAGATTCCCAACGACTGTATCAGTCTATTTTCTTTAGAAACATTGAAACATGAATTTTGGTATATAATTGAGATATACAATTTCCCACATAGATCTTATAAACTAGAACCCATATTAGACACATCAAACATAGTATTTATCATAAAAAATATAGGAATGAATCCTAAAATAGGTGACCTTAGATGCCCTATAAGTGTAAACAAGGGAGACATGTAAGCATAAGAATCAACACAAGAGTTTTAGAATATGATCAAAACACTTTAAGATCACACCATGCATATCAATGATCATAAACATGAGTAATTTCATAATGGTTTATAGTTCATAAGACATGAAACATAAGGGAAAATAGAACATAAGCTATGAAATAATAATATATGAGTAAAAATGGAATTATGGAAAAAACATAATAATATAATATGATTTCATTATAAGGAACACATAATTTAAAAGCCTATCATACTATTATGGTTTCACAACCCATAACATATGGGTAATAATGGTTCAACAAAATGTCCATCTTTGTATAATGTGTTCACTCCTAATACTATCTTGGTATTCCTAGTTTACTCCCATGGATATCTTATCCTATCCAATGTGATATGAATCTTTTTCTAATTCATTGGGGGGAGATACATGTCCTATCCATCTCACAATGAAATTATACATACATATTCCACATGATAATAAATAACCGTATCATAAATTGTGAAATGAAATGGGTATTATAAATATGTAATCATATCATAACTTGAGAAAAAATATAGGTTTCATAATAATTTCATTATAAACATAACCCCTAAAAAATCTAGGTTTCAAATTCACATAACTCTTTAAAGAGAAACATGTTCCATAAAAATCATGTCATCAAAACATAATCCATTCTGGGAAAAAATTCAAACAAAAAATAGAATAATTTCACAATAATTTTATGAGTAAAACCAAATGAGGTTATCTTATAGGGGAAATAATTTTTTAATATATTTTAAAAACATTTCTTGAAAAAAATATCCTTTATACTTTGAAAAAAATACTTTTTAAAAAATAAAACAATTTTGAAGACTTTTTTCTATGAAAATAGCTTTTAAAACATATAAAAGAATCTCAAAAAACATTAAAAATAATTAAAATAATTTTACTTGAAAATGATATGCGAGGACTATTTTAAAACAGTAATGAAAACACTTTTGATAACATTGTTTTTGAAATAAAACAGATTTCTGCTCGATGATAGAAATGTTGTTTGATTTTATTGAACACATTTTATTAATTATATTAAGTACTAACGAGGGTAAAAATTGTACTAAAACATCAATGTATATTGATTAAACAGATGATAAGGAATATCATCAGTGTTTATGAGATATGGATCATAATATTTCATCAAATGAATCACAAGGTTATTCAGTATTTAAAAATAATGACATTATTTCAATATACTCTTATCATTTGGTAAATTGGGATCATACTCTCCATAAAAGAAAAGGGAATTACATGATGCATAAAATATCATTAAAATAATGAGATTCATAATATAACAAATTAAATAGATGTAGATACACCTTGAAAAATAATTTAAGTTCAAAATAAAACATGTGTCTCAAAGGATCCAAATTGGGGAAAAACTATTTTACTAATTTGGTAGATTTAAAAAAAACACCGTGGAAGAATGATCATAAAATGGATATAAAAAATAACATACAATTATTTATAATAATAATTGTATATATCAATGGGTATTATTCACACCACAAAAAATGGAATGGGGGGTGATAAAGAATGTATCTCACAAAAATAAAATGTGAGATGAAATTCTCGTACCTTATGTCTTGACTCTCATCAAAATAATTAAAACCACCTGTATAATAAATAAAAATTTATAATAAATCTATCACAACACCATATTATATATTTTAATACTATATATTGTTTTATTAGGTATTTATATTAACCACTTGTTAACAATTCTATGTTATTGTTTCACTTTAGGAAATATTTTCTTTCTTTTTTCGCATGTGTCTTAATTTGTTATTTATTTGGATATTATATGTATATAATGAATTCCAGAATGGAAAAAATTATTATAATATAATTTATATTTATTATTTGTTTATTATAATAAAAAAATATAATATAAATGTAGGAATTTAAACAAATAGTTTATGGAAATGGTAGGTTGTATGTACGTATGAGCTCTATTTCTATTTAATTATTGTGTTGAAGGGAAGAAAGTAAAATAAATAAATATATGTCTGTAAATATACATATAAATATAAATATAAATATATATATAATTATTATAATAGTACTATTATATTATATATAATATATATTCACTAAACCCATTGTTAATATTTTCCACGTATTATATTAACAAATCACATCACAATGAGGGGGAGGTAGTCAACACTTCCTTAAATGAAATTTTCAAATTAACACCCAGTGGAGAGTATAAATATATTGTTAGTAAATGGATTATATAATCTTAATTAAATAATAAATATAATATATAACATATATAAATACAGTTTCCATGATAACTTCTACTATGATAGTTGGAAAAGGGAAAATAAACAATCATTATTTCTTGAGGTTGTAGTTTTTAATACATGTAAATAGTATGTTCATTAATCATTAGATGGAGGTGTGTTTTAGTGTAGGTCTAACACATAGCATAAAAAAATCCATGTATATTGAGTATACTGGTGTTTTTATATAGGAATGTAATAAATATAGTGGAGGGGGAGGATAAAGAATGGAAATAAAAGGATCTAGAGAGATGATGTTACCTCTTTTTCAGGTAACACTTTTTGGTTTGTGCGATGAGGCTTCATTGGATGGATTTAATCCCAAGTTAGGATTAAATGAATCAGGGAGATTTTCTATAGGATCTTTGATCAGATCATGGCTGATCCTAATATTTTTTAGAGGTGTAAACAAATGATGGAGATGAGACATTTTTTTAGTTGAGGATGGGCACTCTTGAAATATTCTGACAAAGGAATTCCATACACGTTTCTCAAATGTCATGTGGATAAAATAATGTAAAACATTATATTCAAGGGTGTATAAGGCCAAAATAAGGAAATAAAATGGCTCTAGGAAAACTTTATAGGTCATTTTGGGTCTTAATTTTATGGTTTAGTCCTTAGTGAAGCATATTTTTACCCTAATTGATGCAATTTATTTTAATTAAATTTACTAATAAATTTGGTCAAAAACTTATTTGAAATTATTTGAAATTATTGATTATTATGGTTCCTAATATGGATTCCATTTTTACATATTCCAATAATATAGTTTAATGATGTTATTTTGAAATTAATCCCATAGCCGGGCCGACAATGTGGGTTTAAAAGTAAATAACTTCAAAAGTTTGCTATGTTTTTATACCCATGTTCTAAGTGAAATTTATCTCAATGACCCAAATAGGTTTTATAGATACAAATATGATCTAATTAAACATTTAAACCAAGTTATAATATAATTTATCCTTATAAATCAACTATATGAAAAGGAATTTTAGAATTAAAATCCTATATTTTTCACTATTCATCCAAAAATGAAGTTTTTCATAAAAATCTCTTAAACTCACCTTAATATAATTTCGACATTATAAATTAAAGAATAATTTTTATTTTAAAAAATTAAATTTATAAATGTCCCTAAAAGTTATTTTGTTATTTTTCACAAAAGTACATGAAAAATAGTTTTTTTTGAGAAAATAGTATTTTCAATCATAAAATTACTTTACCAAAAAATTATATCATTCCTCATGTATAAAATTTATTTATATAATACCACTATAAATAATATTTGAAAATAATTTATTTCTATTCATATTACTATGATTAATGTCTAGGTTATAATTATCCCATTTAAATAATTATAATAATAAAATGATGTTTCTTAGAAACAATGGTGTTTCATACAACATATGCAAAGTTAGTGTTGCATGTAGCATACATAAAGTCAGTGTTGCGTGTAACATATTCCATGTTAGTGTTGTGTGTAACATAAACCAAGTCAGTAACATGTGAAAATAATGTTTTACCTATTGCACAACTAGGAATAAATAAATATTTAATTTATTCAAGAAAGAAAAAAGGCTCATGAAAACTCGGGGTGTTATAGAATTAATTAAACTAAAAAGGTTATCTCATATGTTTCATTCATAATTACCATATTTCTTCCTTCAATATAGGAGTATTTTATAAATTAGTGATAATTAAAATATTAATTTTATTTCTTACTCTAATAAATTTATATCAAAAAATGGTTTATTTAATTACTGAAGCACTAAAATTATCTTTTAACAGATCGTAATATCGATAAGGAAAAAATATTCATTCTATCTATCTCAAACTATTTTACAAAACCAATATAGTTCCAACATGTTATCTAATATTCATAATCATATTAATCATTATACCAAATCCAAACTTCAATTTAAACCATTTGATAAATTTTTTACAACATTTATCATCCTAAATATCATGATATAAATCATTATAAAGAAGGTTATGGAATTTACAAAATGAAGTTACCATTAATCTGTCAAAAAAAAAATAAAGAATATATTAATCATCACATTCCAATCATCTGAATACCTTCTTTATATATTCTTGATAAATTGGGTAATAATTTGAATTATCATAAAACCATATTAAAAACATTAATGCTTCCTTTTTTCCTTAAGTAAAACATAGATTATTGGATAATTTTCTTAAATAGAAAAATGTTTTCAACTACATTTAGGGTATCATAAATTAATTTATGAAAAAAAATAATTAATAATATCAAAGGTAGTTAGTACTATCAAATTTACATTATCCATAGCCACAATATCATCATCCCAACATCATTATCTCAATATCAGGAACATAATATGGTTTATCTTTCCATCAAACACATGTTTTCAAAAAGATCCACTTTTTTTGAATCACATTTCCTAGTAATCAGTACCATTAAACATATGATCTTATATCCTTATATAATAATTAATGAAATACAATACATATATATATATATATATAATTATCATGATTATTATAGCAGGAAAACAATTGATAAAATACTTTTAAAACAAACATCAAGAATCTAAACTCAATAACATTAATCACTACTCTTTTTATTTAAAAATAATATTTACATGATGATGATCCATAAGTTTCTTTTTAGATATATTTATTTTATGATTTGGGAATTCATTATAATATTTACCTATATCAGTATAGTTGAAACATTAAGTATTTTAATATTATTTCTTTAAATTGAAATCAGGAGAATAATGACATTTTTCTCTACACTTGATGTAAAATCCCTTCCTTCTTAAGCATATACCACTGTGTTTCCTTCCTATTATCACATGTGGGAAAATCCTTCATTACTTTCATCCATTTATTTTTCTTTTTCCCAACCATCATCTACTTTCCCAGCGTTCCTTTGATGCCTTAAGACATAGAGAATTATTATTTTTTGTTAGCACATTATACTATGACTTATAAGATGAAAATTTCCGGTAGACTATTTCACTTCAAAATATTTCCTTCAAACCATCAAATAATGATTTTTCATACACTTTTTATTATGTGAAATTGTACACTTTTCATTTCTAACACTAGGTGAGATTTCTAAAAATATATCATACACCAGATTATATCACAAAATAATGAAACACGTTGTATAATCTCAAAACTACTGATACACTTAAAAAATTAAAAATTTAGTTTTTACTAATATATAAATCACAAGATTAGTTTGTTTGGATATATTTTCAAAAAAACTTTATAGAATTTCATTCTATAATGTATGTTCTAAAAAAAGTGTTCCCAAGGATTCTACTAAAATTTGGTACCAACTGTAATGTCCCCAAACCTAGTATCCTACAGTTAGTGGTTACATTATTAAATTGTCATAATATAAAGTGAATGACACCATAATAGATAAAATAGGTTAGTTTTTTTAGAAAACGAGATACATACATGAACCTTACAATTAATTGATAATATAATATATAATATAACGATTATTTTGAGAACACCATTGTTCTTCTATCTTAACCATGTATATCAATTGTAATAAATGTATTTGAATCCAAGGGAAAAATACAACATAATAAATGTGTGACCTCAGATGCTTAGTAAGGGTATATATTAAATGTAATCAATCATAAATAAGTAGTAACCATTATAAAATGGTAAATAACTAAAACATGTAACATTTAATCCATATCAAGAGAATAATATGGATAGAAAAAAACATGATCAAATGATTCCATATAAATAATCTCATGATCAATAATAATTAACCATGAGTATTATAATAATTGAATAATCACATGTAAATCAATAACTACTCTCATAATGGTGGGATTCATAATACGAGACAACTGAGACATAATTTTGAGTACTCCACTAAGAAATATTAAAATAAGTGGGGGAGGCATTGACCAAAACCCAGTCTAGATTGTCTCATGTGACCTTATAATGCATTTCGGGGCTATATGTTGAGTCAAAAGTTCTCTTTGACTTTTATATCTTGTTTTGGAAATCACAAATATCTTTTACCATTTTTATCGTACTGACCATACTGATCGTATATACCATGCTTATCATACTGATCATGCTGATCGTACTGACCATGCTGATCGTACTGACCATGTTGATCGTACTGATCATGCTGATCGTACTAACCATGATTATCGTACTGACCATGTTGATCATACTAATCATGATGATCATACTGACCATGCTTATCGTACTGACCATGTTTATCGTACTGACTATAATTATCGTACTGACTCTAGCAATTGTATTGACTCTGTTAATCATATTGAGTTTTATGAATCATACTCAGTTTGTATCGTATCAATACATTACACTAAGTAATACTTATAGTACTCATATTTTTCTTTAATTACTTGCTTGTTTTGGTCCTTTATCAAAAACACATGTTTCATATTAATCGTACTCATGTTTATCATCTTCATATATCTTCTGTTTTAACCAAAATGATGTTGTGGAGTTAGTTATAAACTAAACAAAACTATGTCGTGTTTTCTGTTTCAGTATGACCTTTATAATGCCAGGTGTCCAAGTCCCTCTGAGTTTTCTAGAGAAATATGACCATTAGAGAAAATATGACTGTTGGAACCTGAGTCCTATAAATAGGAGGTCATCTGAAGCCAATAAGACACGTGTGTGTGAGACTTTGCTTAAATCAAGTTCTGGAGAGAGATACTATGACTTCTCTCTTTCTTCATGCGAAAGCCTTGAGATTACAAAACATGAATGGATCATTCTTAGTTTTTGTATTTCTATAAGTGCTTTGTTTTGATTTGTGCTTTCGATCTGGTGATAACTATCGAGGGCTGCCGGGGATAGGCAGACGGTGCTACCGATCATCGTATCGAGGTCTTTCAAGTGATTGAAAGATAGAGGTGCCGATTAAAAACAAAATCGAGGGCTTGCTGGGATAGTAAAAAAAACATACCAATCATCGTATCAAGGGCTTACCAAGGTGGTTGTAAGATAGAACTCTTATCCTAGGTGAAAGGATAACCCTAATCTTTGTGTTAAAAGAATTGTAATACTTTTACATTTCCGCTGCTGGTTGTTTTAGAAAGGGAATTGTAATGTTTCCTTTATTCATTTCATATTCATTTGTAATTGTTTCAATTACATTCATACTGTTACATATTGTATCGATTGATTCTATACGATTTATGGTAGAATCCTTCACTATTATATTACTCTGATTATTGTATTCATCTTGAATACAATTTCTTTACTTTTATTATAGTACTATATCATATCATACCTTTATATTCAATAGAATTGTGGTTGTTAGTTTTTTTTTGTGAATTGTATTAGTTTAAAATCGTTTGTACTAATTTTCTGTGTTTAAACACAAAGTTTTTATACCTATAATTCATCCCCCTCTTGTATTGTTCCATAAAATATACATATACATCTATATATTTGATCCACCAATTGGTATCAGAGCATGTTTCCACTGATTTGTACTATGAGCTCTTATTCGATCACATTATTGTTTCAATTATTTACTACACTAACCTGTGGAGTGGAAAATATTTTGTTTTATTAGATGGAAAGAATGAATATTGGGTCAATTGACAATCTAAATCCAACTAGACCACCAATCTTTGATGGGAATGATTATGAGTATTGGAGAGATAGAATGAAGACTTTTGTTATCAATACTAGTGTAGACAATTTTATTATGCTTACTGGAGGTTACAAAATTATGGACAAAGAAGTCAGCACTTTCACTAACCAAGAGAAGCAAGAATATCAACTGAATTAAAAGGTATGCAATACTTTGCTATGTTCTATGACCATGAATATATACAGCCAGATATCTTCTTGTGAAGCAGTCAACTGTATTTGGAAGAAATTGTAAGTCACACATTTTGGTACATCCAAGGTTATAGAAACAAGAGGAGCAATGCTTCGAGCAGAGTATCATGGATTTCTTTTTCCTTATGGAGAGCCGGTATATAAAGTGAAACAAAGGTTTTTGACAATTGTCAACAACTTACAATCTATGGGAGGAAAATGTCTTGATGATAAAGCACTTGTTGACAAAATTATTGATATAATGCCGAATGAATGGGAGTAAAAAAGGATAGTTATTGATGAAAACAGAAAATTTTCCCAAATTACTCTTGATGAAATATTTGGAACTCTTCTACAGCACGAGACAAGAATGAAGAGAGATGCTGATTTCAACAAGAAGAAAAATGGAAACGGAAGTGTAGCTTTTACCACTACATCTAAAGCTAAAACACTTGAAAGGATAACAAGATCCAATGCTATGAAAGTTGTTATGTCTAATTTAAGTGATTGTGATCTTTTAGATAATGAGTTATCCAATCTTGCTCGAAGGATGAACAAGATTGTGGGAAATAAAGACTTTCAATACATATTTAAAAATAAATATAGGAAGGATAAGAAAGATTCAGAGGTAACTTGTCATGAATGCAAGAAAGTGGGTCATATAAGACCTGATTTTCCATTACATAAGAGAAAAGACAGAAAGGAGAAACATTTTGAAAGGAATAAGAAAAAGTATTACAAGACAAAGACGAAGAAAGTCTTGAAGGAAAATTATACATGGAGTGAAAGTGGTAGCGATTCATCAGATAATTCTTCAGAATATGAATCCTCAGAATAAAGGAATATTGGACTTATAGCCAGATTACTAATTGAAGATCATTGTCTCATGGATAAGGTACACAATGCTGAAGCTATTACAAATGTTTCTTTGAATGAAAATTAAACTGATAATAAATATTACGGATCTTCAAATGATGATACTTCATCATAAGATAATACTTTACCTTCTTTTGAAGAAGTGTCTAGGTTTGCTAAATTACTTGAGAATGAAAACTATAAACTCAACAAAAATATTGATAAAGAAAATTCTAGAATTTCAATTTTAACTAAAGAATTATCATATCTTTCTAATGATCTTGATATGAAAACTTCTGACTTTGAAAGTATTTTAAAAACCCTTTAGAATGTCAAATCTGACATGGATAAACTTTTTAAGGATCTAGAAAATGTAATTTCAAAGAAAAAAAATTTCGAGCCTAACTCTAGTACAAAATAAAATGTTTTGGATGATAAAAACTTAGTTTTAAAACTATAATCAGAATTTTTTTCCTTGAAAAAATGGCTGTAAAACTTTACTTATGGAAAGGAAAACTTTGATAAAATGTATTCTCAAATTATACCTTTGAGGAATCATTCTGGTATTGGTTATACTCATTCTAAACTGGTGTTTAGTAATAACTATTTTATTCCTCAAAATAATCCTTTTTTCTCTAAGTGTCAATGTGGAGGACACTAGAAAAGTGATTGTTCTATTAATGAAACCCAGTCTTTAGGATTTCATAAAGCCCATTTTGCAAAAAAAATGTCGATTCCTAAAATTCTTTTATCTAACCGTTCTAGATCCAAACAAGTTTGGATTTCGAAAAACTAATTGTTTCTTTTTCAGGAAAATAAGAAGTGTACCAACAAGAACATTTGGTACATGGATAGTGCTTGATCTCGACACATGATGGGATACAAATATTTCTTTGAAAAGATCATCGAAATAAAATGTGTAAAGGTTACCTTCAAAGATAATGCTCAAGGGAAAATTGTTGGAATAGGTAAAAACATTTTTCATGGAAAAGTTCTTATTTCAAATGTTTTATTTGTTAAAGGTATTAAGCACAATCTCATCAGCATAATTAAATTATGTGATGAAGTTTACCTTTTGAATTTTAGGAATGATAAATGCTTAGTTCACAATTCCAAGGATGAGTTTATTCTATCTTCCAATAGGCAAGATAATGTATACACTATTAACTTAGAAGACCTTAGGAGGAAAAATTTAGCCTGCTTAAGTGCGATAGAAGACCAATCATGGCTATGGCATAGAAGACTAGGACACTGAAACCTAAGAAACCTTTGTAAACATACAAAGAAAAGACTTGTAAAGGGACTATCGGATCATATATATGATTCTTCAAAAGTATGCGGTCCTTCTTAATTTGGAACACAACATAAAACTAGCTTTAAATCAACTAATGAAGTTTCAACTTCTAATGCATTATATCTAGTACACATAGATCTTTTTGGTTATTCACAAACTGGAAGCATTGGAGGTAAATACTATATATTTGTTTTAGTTGATGACTTTACTAGATTTACATGGGTCTATTTTCTAACAAAGAAATCTGAATCTTTTTACTATTTCAAAACTTTTAGATCCCAAGTTAAAAATGAGAAAAACCTACCATTGATAACTATTCATAGTGATCATGGTGGTGAATTTCAAAATTCAGATTTTGAAACTTTTTGTAGAAAGAAAGTTATTACTCACAACTTCTCAGCTCTAAGAACTCCTCAGCAAAATGGTGTTTTTGAGATAAGAAATCGTATTCTTCAGGAAATTACAAGAACCATGTTGAGTGAATACTCAATTGCTAAGAACTTTTGGGCTGAAGTTGTAAGCACTACTTGTTATACTATAAATCGTGTTTTAACTAGACCTTTTCTTAATAAAACACCTTATGAATTATGGACTGGATGAAAACCTAAAGTTTCATACTTTAATGTTTTTGGGTGGAAAGTATTCATTCTGAATACTAAAGATAATCTACACAAATTCACACCAAAACATGATGAAGAAATCTTTCTAGGCTATTCTACAACTTCTAAGGCATATAGAGTATTCAATAAAAACAACTGTACTGTTGAAGAAACAGTACATGTTAAATTTGATGAAACAAATCCTTTTTCTTTCAACCAAACCCAACCTATATATTCGGATCTGTTTTCTAAAAATGTTTATCAACCTCTATTAGAAGATTCTTCTGATAAGGAAAATGTTCAAGAAAGTGTTCCTGAAACTTTTACCCCAGAATATTTTCTACCATATATTGATGAACAGGTTTTACAAAACCCAATTCAATTGTTTATTAGGAATCATCCTAGTGATAATATCATTGGTGATGTAAATCAACTTGTAAGGACCAAAAATTCCTTATGAAATAAAATATAACATCTTGCGTTTCTTTCCCAATTCAAACCTAAAAGTCCAAGTGAGGCCTTAGGAGATGTAGATTGGATTAATGAAATAAAATATGAACTAAATGAATTTGAAAGGAATCAAGTCTGGAATTTAGTTGAAAGTCCTAAAGAAACAACTGTAATTGGTGTAAAATGGGTTTTCAGAAACAAATGTAATGAAAATTGAATCATTGTATGAAATAAAGAAATAATTGTTGCTAAGGGCTATAATCAACAAGAGTGAATAGACTATGAAGAAACATATGATCCAATAGCTATACTTGAATCTATTCATATTCTATTATCCTTTGCAGCATACTTTAATTTCAAACTATTTCAAATGGATGTTAAATGTTCTTTTCTAAATGGTTTTGTTCAAGAAGAAGTTTTTGTCGAACAACCCCCTAGTTTTCTTGACTCAAAACATCCTAATCATGTTTTTTAACTTACCAAAGCTCTATATGGTCTTAAAAAATCCCCTAGAGCATGGTATGAAAGACTTACATGATTTCTTTTACAAAACAATTATGCAAAAGGTACAGCGGATCCAACCCTTTTTAAAAAAAATGGAAAATAAAAATGTTTTGATTGTTCAAATTTATGTTGATAACATCATATTTGGATCAAATCAGCTATCTTTAACTGATTCTTTTGCGAACATAATGAAATATGAGTTTGAAATGAGTATGATGGGTGACTTAATATTCTTTTTATGTTTTCAAATTTCACAAAAACCTAAAGGAACATATATATCTAAACATAAGTATATAAAAGATTTACTCAAAAAGTATGGTTACGATAAGATGAAAAGTATTAACACTCCAATTGGTACCTCAAATACACTTGATATTGATGAAAATGGGAAACCAGTAGATCAAAAAAATTTAGAGGTATGATAGGAAGTTTGTTATACTTGACATCCAGTTGACCAAACTTAATGTTTTCTGTATTCTTATTTGTAAGATACCAATATAATACAAAAGAGTCTCATTTAAAAGCTGTGAAAATAATTTTTCGGTATTTAAAAGGAACTATGGATTTAGGTCTTTTTTACTTTTCTAGAAATGATTTTGTTTTAAAAAGTTTTTCAGATGCCGACTTTGGTGGTTGTAGAATGGATAGAAAGAGTACATCTGAAAAATGACATTTCTTAGGAGATTCTTTGGTTTCCTGGTCCTACAAGAAACAACACTCAGTAGCACTTTCCACTACTCAAGCTGAATATGTAGCAGCTGGAAGTAGTTGTGCTCAAGTGTTGTGGATGCAACACACACTCACTGACTATGGATTGAGTTTTTCCAAAACTCAAATTCTAAGTGATAAGACTAGTGCTATATCTCTTATTAAGAACTCAGAACATCACTCTCGTGGAAAACACATAGATATTAGGCATCATGTTCTTAGGGATCACACACAAAAAGGAGATATTATTTTACAATTCATCGGAATTCAAGAACAATTTGCTGACATTTTTACAAAAACATTACCTTATGATAGATTTGAATTTATAAAACAGAAGCTAGGAATGATTACATTAATGTAATCATTCATTTCTAATTCTTGTTTTTTTCACTTCTCCTTACATCAAGAAACTCCTCTTAAAAAAGGAGAACATTTTACTTAATATTTTTTTTATCTTTATGTGTTTTTTTCTCTTCTGGTTTGTTATTTTGTCTGTCTGTCTATCGTATTTATTGTTTAGTTATAGTTTTTACCTTCTTTTTTTTTCTTCCTGGTTACTGTATTGAGTTTGTTTTCCATCGGCACATTACCCTATGGTAACAAGTTTGTTTTCCTTCGGTATGTCACCCTATGGTAACAACATTGTTTTCCATCAGCACGTCAGTCTATGATAACGACTATGTTTTCCATCAGCATGTCAGTCTATGGTAACTGCTTTGTTTTCCATCAGCACATCAGTCCATGGTAACGACTTTGTTTTCCATCGGCACGTCAGTCCATGATAACGACTTTGTTTTCCATCAGCACGCCAGTACATGGTAACGACTTTGTTTTCCATCAGCACATCAGTATATGGTAACGACTTTGTTTTCCATTGGCACATTAATCCATGGTAACAACTTTGTTTTCCATCGGCATGTCAGTCTATGGTAACGAATTTGTTTTCCATCGGCACGTCAGTCTACGGTACCAACTTTGTTTTCCATCGGCATGAAAATTCATCGTATCCTTTCTCCCCATATGCTTCTGTTTTCTTTCACTATGGTAATACTATTTAAACCAACAATTACCTTAAGATCTCCCAAAGGTACATACTTTCCTTACCTTGTGTTGTCTTGTTGTTTTAAAAAAAACTTTTAATCGCATCCGTCAGTTTCTTTTTCTTCTAATCTCAACCATAGAAGATCAACCGTCACTCGTTATTCACCTATAAATAGACCCATCCCCTCCCCAAACCCACACCAGTTTTTCACAATTGTTGAAGAAGTTATGCCTCTGTTTTAAGACTTCGTACGATCTTCCATCGGATTCTAATTTATATCTCAGTCTTCTGCCAACACTCCTGCCAAAATGTCTTCAAAGACTTTTTCAGAGAAAGACTTTTCAGAGAAACGTTAGTTTCTCGGGACTTCTTTGATTCGTACGATTCTACAATTAGAAGAATTATTTTGTTTCAAGTCTGGGGGCATTTGTGTGTTAAAAAACCAGTATCTCATGATCTGGTCCTTATTAAAGAAGTTAGTTAGTTCTACAAAACCGTGTCTTTTGAAAAAAACATGACTTTCAACTTTGTTATGTTTGATAGAAAGATATCAATGTCTGTGAAACAAGTATCCCACTTTCTAAATGTACCAAAAGAAGGTGATTCTTATTGTCTATCTCATAAACTACCATAGGAGCTTGGTACATTTAATAAAGAAAGTTCTTAAAATTCGTTGTTTCTGATAAATGAATAGAAGAGGAAAGTGGCTCATCTTTCTCTAGATAATATATTTGTGGCACTTTGGATTCAAGGTTTTCTTATCCCAAGGAAAGAGGATAGATAAAATCTAGATGTTTCTGATATCTTCATGCTTGACTATATTTTCTACATGAGAAAAATAAATCTCATGGGATACATTTTTGAAATAATCAAGAATGTTAAGTCAGGAGTGATTAAGTCCCATTTGATCATGTATCCATCTATTCTTACAAAGTTCATTCTTGAGAGCATGACATTTTGTAATATTCCATTGAAAGGACAATTTAAAGAGATGAAGACTTCATGGATAAGTAAGAGTATGTTGAAGAAGGTGAATGTATGTTTTGATCAGAATTCAAATGATTTTGTTAAGGATTTAGAAGCTGAATCAGCACAGAATCAATCGGCACCTATGCGAGTCAAAGACAATCCATCTGTTGGTGCTCCACAAAATTCATATCCTCAAACCATTTAAAAGACAAATAAGAAACCTGAGTACAGTAAGGAGGTTTTGGCCAGGTGGAGAAAAGAAAGAAAACAAAGAAAAGAAGGTGATATGAAGTTGGTTCTTGACCCAGATGAAGATTTTACTGAGAGGTTAAGGTTTGAGGATACCCTTCAGACTGAAAAGAAAAAAGAAAACTCTTTTGAAAAGAAAATACCGGGAATTTGATGCTTCAAAAGTCATGAAAATGGTTGAGGATGCTAGTGCTCAAATAACAGAGGAAGTATATCAAGATCCTATCATACAGAGTCTCCCACAGAAATAGAAAGGGAAAAAAATTCTAGAAGAAATCCAGGAAGTTGAAGAAGAGGAAGGAGATTTCCTTTTGGAATTCCTTCAGAGCTCAAAGAAAAGTAGATATGAATCTTTTCAAAAACAAAGTGAAGGTATTAAACAAGCTCCTCATGCCGACCAAGCACCGGCTGAATCTTTTGAAACTTCAGAAAAAAATTCTTTCCCAAGAGAATCAACATCCTCAATCTTCTCATACAGAAAAAATAGTCATCATCAGTTACAAAGTGGAAGGAGAAAGAAAGGGGATTGAAAAAGAAAAATGAAAACATCCAGTTGTAGACTCAATCCGATCAAATGAACAGGATTCGTACGATGTGGATACCGATTCCAAACAGATAATTTCTCTCAAGAAAAGTGATTACATTGTTCATGTTTTAAGGATAATTGGGAAGACCATTCCTTACTTTCCCAGGCTTGAAGGAAAAATTGATTTCATTACTGATAATTAGAGAAAGAATTTTGGCTCTGTAAGAGAATTGAGAAAGAGAGTTTTGTCAGTTGAAGCTGATTTGAAAGTTCCATCTGAAAGTTCGACTGCTCATAAGAAGGCTTGAAGAAGAATGACTAAGCGGTCATACAAAACAGAGAGCTCAGTGAATGATCATGAAGTTTCAATTAAATACTTAAGAAGGCTTTCAAATGATCTCTCAATTTCTTTCAATAAGCTTGACAAAGAAACTGTTGAAAGGTTGAATCTTTTGTCAAATACTCATCGAGCCGATATTCTGTAAGTTAAAGAGTTGCAAGACAGAATGAATACTTTTTAGTCTGAGTTTTAAAAGGTTTCATCTTTCAAAGATGAATTAGTCTTGTTGAAGAAACAAAATTCTATGTTATCCAAAGACAACAAGAATTTATAAAACAGAATTGATACTCTTGAAGAAGTAATTAGAGTCCAGGAGGAGACCATCAAGAATCAGGATCAGCTTTTTTCCAACCAAAAAGAGCTTCTCAGATCTCAGGGTGATTCTATATCTGAAGACAAGAAGGAAATCAAAAAGATGAAAGTCGTTCTTCATGAGTTGATAAAGAAGGAAAAGGAAAGAGAAAACAAATAACTATTGTATTTGTTTTCTTTTCATAAACTCTATAAACTTTTGTTATCGTAATGAAATTTATGTTACCTGCTCTATTTGTCTTGCTTTTCTTTTCCCTTAACTCTTTTTGGAAAGTCAAGATTACCCCATTCTTTTTGTAAATCACAAAGGGGGAGAATGTTTTACAAAGGGAGAATGTTTTAATCAAATACTTCTAAATCAAGGAAAATCTACGAGTAAAATCCTTAGGAAAATACATACCTAAGGGGGAGTTAGTTGTATTCAATTTCACATTCAGAAGAGTTTACAATAACTCAGGGGGAGATAAGTTTTTATTTTTTATTTTACTTTGTTTTGTGCTTTCCAAAAAGGGGGAGATTGTTGAGTCAAAAGTTCTCTTTTTTTACTTTTATATCTTGTTTTTGAAATCACAACTGTCTTTTACCATGCTTATCGTACTGACCATACTGATCATATGACCATGCTTATCATACTGATCAAGCTGATCATATTAACCATGCTGATCATACTGACCATGTTGATCGTACTAATCATCCTGATCGTACTGATCATGCTTATTGTACTGACCATGTTGATCGTACTAATCATGATGATCGTACTGACCATGCTTATCATACTAACCATGTTTATCGTACTGAATATAATTATCGTACTGAATCTAGAAATTGTATTGAATCTGTTAATAATACTGAGTTTTATGAACCATACTCAGTTTGTATCATATCAATACATTACACTAACTAATACTTATTGTACTCATACTTTGCATTCATTACTTGATTTTTTGGTCCTTTATCAAAAACAAATGTTTCATATTAATCATACTCATGTTTATCATCTTCATATATCTATTTTTTTAACCAAAACGATGTCGTGGAGTTAGTTATAAACTAATAAAAATGTTGTCATTTTTTCTGTTTCAATATGACCATTATAATGCCAGGTGTCCAACTCCCTCTGAGTTTTCCGGAGAAATATGACCTTTGGATAAAATATGACTGTTAGAACCTGAGGTCTATAAATAGAAGGTCATCTGAATCCAAGAAGACACGTGTGTGTGATACTTTTCTTATATCAAGTTTTAGAGAGAGATACTGTGACTTATCTCTTGCTTCGTGCGAAAGCCTTGAGATTACAAAAAGTGAATGGATCGTTCTTAGTTTTTGTATTTCTATAAGTGATTTGTTTTGATTTGTGCATCTAATCAGGTGATAATGATCGAGGGATGTTGGGGATAGACAGACAATGCTACTAATCATCATATCGAGGGATTTCAAGTGATTGAAAGACAGAGGTTCCGATTACCAACAAAATCGAGGGCTTGTAGGGATAGTGAGACAGACGTACCAATCATCATATCATGGGCTTACCAAGGTGGTGGTAAGACATACCTCTTATCCTAGGTTAAAGGATAACCCTAATCATTGGGTTAAAAGAATTTTAATACTTTTACATTTCCTCTGCTGTTTTTTTTAGAAATGGAATTGTATTGTTTCCTTTATTTATTTCATATTCATTTGTAATTGTTTCAATTACATTCATACAGTTACATATTGTATCGATTGATTCTATACAATTTATGGTATAATCCTTCACTATTGTATTACTCTGATTATTGTATTCATCTTGAATACAATTGCTTTAAATTTCTTATAGTATCACATCATATCATACCTTTATATTCAATACAATTGTGGTTGTTAGTTTTTGTTGTGAATTGTATTAGTTTAAGATCATTTAAACTAATTTTCTGTGTTTAAACACAATGTTTTTAAACCTACAATTCATCCACCTCTTGTATTGTTCCATCTAATATACATATACATCTATATATTCGATCCAACACTATAGATGGGACATCCCATCACTTAATAAAATATATCATAAGGAAAATAACTTTTCAATTTGAAAATAAATTTTCAATTCTAAAAAATATACACAAAAATAAATAAACTATTTTCATTGAAAATTAACCTTTAAAGGAAGCATCAAAATTTTAAGGTGACATTATGATGATATAATAAACTAATTACCTATATGTTATGAAAAACATTCATTTAGTATTACTGTTGGAATGGTCTTGAAGAAACATGTCCAGAAAATGAAAAAATATAAATTTCAATCAATTTTTTAAAATACCCTAAATGAATAAAAATTCACATTAAAAATTGAATTAAAATACTAAAAATGTTTAATAAACAATTTTATAAAACATGGTCCTGGATGAAAAATATTTTTCTAGGGAAAATTTCAAAAATATAAAATTTTAAAAGATATTATTTTTTAAAAATGCTATATCATTGAAGTGTACATTAATAATATGATATGATTTTCAATATCAGTTATAATTAAAAATAATAGAAATTAAATTCAAAATAATATAATAAAAACTAATTTCATATATAATCATATCATGACATTATAAATAATGTAGAAGTTTAACCAAATTAATTGAAATTGAAATAAGAAATCCATTATAACTTGCAATTAGTTGAATATTATTCCCAAAAAAAATTATCAAATGAAACATTTGATTAAATGAAGATAATAAGATTTTTGATATTATATATAAATTTTAAATTTATACTCCATATAAATTAAATAAGTGGTGCATAACAAATATATCTCATAGAAGTAAAAGAAAGTTGAGAAACCCTTACCTTATGCTTCCCTTTAGACATTCATACTTTAAACTCATGTATAATAGTTTAAAAATGTAATTAATTCATTACAGAATCATATTCAAATTATAATACCTTATGTGATACTCATATTATGTTTTACCACCTGTTCATTAATAATATTTCATTATTTCAATTGTTTTTGGTGAGTTCGTTTCATGGGTTCTTTGTTGGTTCACTTGTATATAATAATGGATGTTCTTGTAAAATGGAAATAAAAATCCATAAGTGATATTAAATTGTATCTATTAACATAGTTATGTTTAAAATTTCATGAACATCATTTTTTGATATGAGGATGATTCATTTGATAAAATATTAATAATAAATTTCTATTTTATTTAGATGTTTTTTCACCAATCATGAAGTAGTTTTATTTTATTTGACATTATGAATATATATTATTTCCAAAAAATGACAAAGGTTATAATATAAATATTAATATATGATAAATCTATGATAATAATTTAGTTACTTTACCTGAAGGTTATAATGGAAAAATGATAAATCATTATCCATAGAGAAGGCTAACCACCATAATTTGGACAATGGTTTTGTTTCTTTAAATATGAGGAGGTAATAAAAGGGTTGAATATATGATATTATGTTATAAATATAAAATTAAAATATATAAAAGTTAATTTATTTTTATTCTTTGAATGATGTTGAAGGTGAAGAGGAGGTATAAAATAAAAAAGAAATTAAAATAGGTTGTATGATAATGATAGATCTTGAATATCAACTCTTTGAAGGGCCCCTTAAAGAACATGGAATTGGTATTTTTGTGAGTAGAATGATATTGGAAATGGGGAGAGTGGTTAGGAGATTTGTTTTCAGAAATTTAATGACACTAGAGGCTTCTTTTGGAGAAAGTGGTTTGTAAGGATTGGTATTTATACTTGTGAAGGGTTGGTGTTTTGTGATTAATTAATGATTATTTTATATTTAAATCCAACTGAATTAGGGTGTCATTAAATAAAATGAATTTTGTTAACATTAATTTTTTTAAATATGATGACAGTCTATAAACACATCAACCGAACAATTAATGTGTTGGTTTTTTGGTATTTAGGCTTTGACAATTTAACGTTAACTCGCTACATTATTTTACTTGTACTACAACAAATATTTTTTAGCATGGTAAATTTTTTAAGTATGTAAATTAAAATGATCTTGTAACATAATTTGGACCTCCTAATTCCTAATATAGGATCAATTTTAATTTTTAAAATTTATTATATTGATAAAAATGTATTCTAAATATGTTACATGTATAACTCATAAAAACAGTTTTTTAGAAAAATTATTATTATGGTTTTCAAAATACTATGAATTTGTATATAAGTGTAACACAATATGTATTAAATCATTAATTAGATAAATTTTAATTAATAATTATTTTTAATTAATTTTAAATCATGATTATAAAAGTATTATTTTCATAAGATTTAATTTATTTCATAAAAACAATATTATCGCTTTGTATCCCAAAAACCAACATTTTTAGAAAATTCCCAAAAAATTATCTTAAGATAATATTTATGAACTACGCCTCAGAATGAAATTTATATTATCATATAAATTTAAAAAAAATTAAACTAATAATTATATTTTTTTAGTCACATAAATCAATAAAAATTACGTTTTGATGAAATTATAAATTTCGAGAATAAAATAACCTTAATAAAAATGATGTGTTCATTTTATAATAATAATTTAATTTTTAGTTAAAATTAAAATAAAATTTATTTCATAATAAATTTAACCTTATTCTGACCCACCAATATAACATATAGTATATATTGGTCATGTAAAAATAATAATTAGTTGGAGTTCATTTAAGATTTGTGTTTTGTGGAAAATTATCTATAAAACATAGTGTTCTTATTAAATCCTTAGATGTAATAGGTACCATTAATAATTAATCTCATAAAAAATTTAATTTGATCCTTACGGTAGATTAGAGGATGATTTCATTCATAGGATGGGTGAAGGGTGAGTGCGGAAGAGAAATAGTGGTGATAGGGTTATAACATATGTTGTTGTATTAGTATTTATATATTTAATATTTTCTACGAAAGAGACAAGGATTAGAAATGTTTTTTGAAAATTAATACGAAAATATTCTAGGTAGTATTAGAACATACTTGGTTATCACAAATTTTTTTCCATAGTAAGACATTCTCTTCACTAGCCATGAAAAAAACATCTGTTAAAAACAACAATGTTTAAAGGGGTTATCGCAGGATAATGAATAATTATTCACTAACCATTAAATAAAATGTATCACATATTTTCATAAAATCCAATAATTAAAATACCTAGAAATCAAAGAGAATAATAAAAATTAATCCATATTTTTTTACCTGAATATGTCAACATGCGTGTGAAAATTATCTTCAGTGTATCACATTCTTCCATCATAATTTCTTCTTAATGATGGTTGTTCAAGAAAATGTTGAGGCCACTACTCCCTCTCGAAAGACTCTCATTCCCTAGTCTCATGAGTATCACCCTCATTCTATAATATCACTTTAAAAAACCTGATATATTTACCATGTAGTACCTTCTACAATGAGATAAAAAATATGAACTAGTTTCTTAGTAAATGAAACATCTAGTTCTATCTTTTTCTCCTCCCAATTCATAATATAAGATATTTTGATGATATAAATCAATCATTAATTTATTTGGACAATGTTATGGATTGAATTCAACTATTTAGGAAACTGTATTCAACTAGTGATCTTCCTAAACCTCTTATTGACATGTAAGGTCCTATGTACATTAAGAATGCTTTCACTACCTTTTAAGCTAATTGGGACACAATCTGGGTGATAAATTTAAAAATAACCTACCCCAACAGAAAATTACAACAAATGATTCCAATGACCAACATAATAGTTATGAATTATATGAGAAACCACAAACCGATGATAAATATTTTGAACATTAATTACTGTATTTTTCTTAATACTTAGTCCATCATAGAAAATCTCTCCCACCTCAGCCTAAACACATAGACACAATCATAGATGACCATATATAACCTCCAAATAATCCATTGTAATTGATAATTGGTAACAATTATTATAAAAGAAACTCAACAAGTCCCTAAGAGATATCCCATTAACCTCTAAAATATAAGACATAGATATATATTATATCCTCTAAAATCCTATTCACTCAATCTAGATATCCAGTTATCCAAATATGAAAATTCATCCTATATTTCACCTAACATAAAATCACATCATGAAGTCCTTTAAATAAAATTGAGGTGAAATATGGGTCCCTATATGAAATTATAGTAGATGAAACTTTTTGAAACCTTATTACCTCTTCAAAATACATCCTCCTATGGCCTTCCACTATAGTGTTATCACTAATCAGAAGGAAATGGTTTCATTTTTCCATTTTATCAATCGTAACCCAAATGAAATTGATTCCCTAAGTGGTATAAGGTAATATGTTGATTATGTACATAGAAATATAATACAATTTATTGGTGGGTATTTTTATATTATGGTGTAAATTGGTTGCATTTTCATTTCTAGATTTTATATACCATAAATTGTAACATTATCATACAAATTATACTATGATAGTTTTATACAAATCCACAAAAATAGGTGATTCAAATTGTAATACATATTTTGGTTTCTAGGGTGGATAAACCCTAAGAATATTCAAAATCCTACATCACTAACTTCTATATAGAAATATGGGCCACAATATTCATATGAATATAAAATATTCCCTTAGTAGATAGAGATAATTCATTTGAAGTCAAACCAATATATATAATTCTCCATATTAAATGAACCTATCTACCCTGAATTTTCTCTTACTGAATATAAAAAATAGAGATTTTGTTAAAAATACAATAGATATAATGAAATATTCCTTATAATTTTCCTTCCAAAAAAATCCGTTATAAGGACCATCGAACTCCATTCATCACTGGAAACATTAATTGAAATAGAGTGAAAATTCCTAAAAATAGCTTCTATAACCATGTTACCCTTATCTTGTGCACACATAATATCAAAATATAATTGATACAAATATTAAATTTATAACCTCTACTTAAGTGTTATATATTTATTATAAATGACACATCTTAAACTATTAGGATTATAATAGACTTTGAACATTACTTAAAAATGGTAGTATCAAAAATAGTTCAATGCATGAATCAATATAGAATATTTAGGATCATGTCTTATCTATTTCATCTCATGTGGTTAAAGTAAAAAAGAATCATAATATAATAGATGACTATCCAACATGACTACAAAACCAAAGAACATATATGATGCATCTCAATAAACAACATATCACTAGTCAAAATTTAGAATGATCATTATAGGAGATGATGCCAATCATATATTCAACTCATTAAAGGACATTGGGAATCAAGGGAAAAATAAAATTTTCACCCACACTAGGTGAGTGTGGTAATTGGTGATTCTAGTTTGGATAAATATTTCACCAATCACATGTAATATCCTACCATTCCCAAGAATCTCTTAATTTTGAAAAAATTTCTTATTTTTCCGAAAGCATGACTACTCTTACCTTCTCAGTATCGAACAAAATTACTTGTTCTAAAATAACTTGTAATTGAATTCCTAAATCCAAAATGACAAATTTATTAAAATTGAATAGGGATTTTTATCATGAAATGTTCTGAAAATAATTTCCAAATGATGCTTATTATATACATTACAATTCATGTAATCCTTAATATCCTCTAGAAATAACACTAAAAACACATATATACCAGTTTCATATCATTTACATTAGAATCATAAATATTTTTATAGAATTGGTAAACTCAAAAAACATCTAAATATAATTTAAAGGTCTATAATAACAATAAAAATCAGTCTTAGTAACATGGACTACTTTTACCATGAGCTGATGGTAACCGTACCACATGTTAATATTTGAAAACCCCTTTTAACCATTGTCTAATAAAATATGTCATAAATATAGAGAAATAAATATTTTTTATTAATATCCACTCGGTTTATCATTCTATAGTTAATAAGAAAGAAGGGAGACCCATTTTATATCTCTTTAAAGGGAATTGTAAAAGCTGATAGAGGCACGCTTGGATGAATGGATCCTTTATCTTCAAAATAATACAAATAAAAAAAATACTCCTCCTAAAAACCATAAGATCTGTTAAATATGAGGTTGATTGTCTATATATGTTTTGTGAAAAAACATTTATTGAAAACATGAATTCTCACTCAATTGGGAATCTAAGGAAGTAATCCAAAAACACCTCTCAAAACCCCCTCTAAACCAAAAGAAGTTGATTTTATAAAACCCCCTTTTAGTTTCAACTAACTGTGAGGGTAATTGATAAGACAACATGACCACATCTGAAAGGTGATATTCTTTAAAAATTAATCATGGATTACATTCCCCATGATATAGTTAACGTTCCCCATAAAATGTGGTGGATGTAACATTATAGTGGATGAAATCAACATGAACCTCAAAGGTACCCATCTAGTCCATCCCTATAATAACATCAAAAAATAAATATAAAATTTCCTAAAATAAAATATTAGATTATAGTAATTGAGGTAAAAATCAAGGGAATCTAAATACCTTCACTTTCTTCTTTATATGATTAGTTTATATCACTATCACATAAGAAATAATCTGTAAAGAATGTATCAGAAATTCTGAAAAATGCAAGTAGATTAATGAGTAAGAATCACCAATATCAAATATGGAAATTACTATATATGATGTAATATGAATAATACCTTTAACATTCATTGGACCTGTCTTATATTCCGTGGGACCTGGATCGTCACAATGAAAGCTCTTGGTCTTATTATATGTTTGTGGTCTCCTACTAGGATAAAGACATTCCATTCATTTAATCCCCACATAATAAGATCTGATCCTGCATCCACCCCCATGAGATCATGGTCCTATCATATTAATTGTATTTAAGTGAAAAGTATTTCTCATAAGAGATTTGAATCCAATATGAAATTTAGGAGGAGTGTTTTCTTTTAAAAACCACTCTATATGGACTAGATTACCACAGGATGGAATACCTTAGGGGTATCATGGAATATATACCACTCATGCCCAAACCTACCATAATGATAACAAATAAGAGTCCCACCTCCAGAGGACATCCATGTTGAGTGATCCGAATGATACTTAGAGCCATTACTGATAACCCTTCTCAGTTAACCTTATTTCTATTATTCTTAAAAATTCTACTACCACTCTCTATAGACATGGGTAGCACACTAGTCATCCCTATAATCCATTCATAGTTAATCTCCACCATGATTATCTAATATTCAATGAAAAAATATTCTAATCGAATTAATAGGGATACTTAAGATTAAAAGTCATTATAATGACCCATTTCAAACCTATAAGCCTTTATATTGTCATTTGACACATGATTTTCTGTAAAATGGAGAGTATTAGTGATTATTTTGGAATACTCTATAATCACCCTATCATATTGATAAAGAGAAATATATTCCTATGAGATACCCAATTATATCTTATCTAGGAAGATCTACTAGTCCAATATTAGTATAAATTCATTCCATTATGGTTGTTTACGTTTCTTACGATGGAAAACTGACACCCCCCATTTTTGAATAGGCCATTCAAGAAGAAATAAAACACACTTCATATTGATTGATTTTAGGGAGTTAGGAAACATGAAAATAATCTATATATTCTCCAAAAAAATCACATCCTATTTAGGACAATTTCACCCCAATAATTCAAGAGGCTTTTAATAGAGGAAATCATTATATTTATCATTACCTAATCCTAAAACCACCTCATTGACTTTATTAGGTATGTGATACTCTCCTTATATATTTCATAAATTACTCACACTACAACATCAATGAGATTATTTTACACTGTGGAATTAACCAATGTAAATGTGTATGTAACATCCTAAGTAGGATTCATATGATGTTTTTGGAGGAGGAATGTGACAATGAAATATCAAATTAGAAAAGTAGAAACTATAAAAAACATTTAATATATCTTAATTGGAATAAGAATATCCATTAAGAATATTTTTTTAATAATATATTAATATTTAAAACAAAAGGACCCAAAGATTCATAAAATATACATTGTACCGGGTCTGGATTCATAGTGTGGAAACTTATAATCCATCCTTGTGGGTAGTATTGGAATTCCAACAATTAGACCAAATGGTTATCAACAAGGTCTTTAACCAAGTCTCTTTATCTATGTGAACTAGATATGGTGATTTTTTTTATATTATATATAATACATCGAAAAACTAAATTAAATATAATAAAAAACATTAGATACTAATTTTTTTGATATCTCATTGTTACTCAAGGAATGCTATGATTATTTTGGGCCATACACACAATCAAAACCAGCCTCTACATCCCGGATGATGTTACCTATTATCCTCCAAGACTCTCTAAGAACCATAAAATAAAATAACCCATGGATATGATGCCATTTATCCACAATCCAACAAGGGAAACCCCTAAGTATGGAATTTGAGTAATCAAATAATGAGTTAATACAAACATTAGATACATTAATAATGCACCAATATAGGTGAATTTTTAATACATATCACTATAATACATGAACTAGAACCATGATGGATTAGTGTATTGGGAGACTAGATACATAATCAATATATTTCATTAAATACACTTAACATCTTCCACCTAATTATTGTCACATATTACACTTCATAGATATACCCTATTTATAAGAATTTTTCATTACCAGGATAAGTAGAAACCCAAGAATGGGTGATAAAAAACAATTAGTACATGTAATCATATAAGATATAAATTAGTGACCATAAGTGAGTACCTAATAATAAAGGGTATCAAAAAATTATTATAATTTATGATTTTCATACCCAATCAATCCATGATCATAAATCATAATTCATGGAAGAGAGGGTTAGAATAACAAAACACAAGAGTCATAAGAGTGGGGGATCATTAATGGCCAATTATGAAATCTGAGTGAATTTCATAAGCATATAAACATTCTATAAGAAATTTATTGATATAATAATCATAAAAATCAATTTCATTAGTATTGGGTAACTTCCTAAACTATCATCACATAGTGTAAAATGTATCACATAGATTGGGGTAACTCTTGAACCTATTTATATCTTTGAAATGAGTTCACTCACTATATTCTTCATATTATCTCATGAGATATCAATCATTATCAAATTATTTTGACTTATTTAATGGACCCACCAATCTCATAATTAAAACCACTAATATGTGAACCATAAGATCATAAAAACATCTATTAGTTCATCGTAGCTTAATCAATGAAAAGGACATAGGATTCATTAAGAGTTTAACACCACATAATCATAATCAATCCAGTGAAGTAAAATTGTTGGTATCAATAGATCATAACTCTAGTGAATCATAAAAAACATCAAATAAAATTTACATAGTTGAAAAGTACCATTAAAAGAACATTCAATATGTTCATTGAAGAGAATTAAAAAAAGTTATTATTAAATTGATTTTTTTAATAAAAAATCATTCAATATTATGAAAATAATTAATTTTTAAAATAAAAATGGAAAATAGTAAATGATTCCTCTAATTAAATAATTTTCACGAAGCTGATAAAAATCCTATCATGTGGTAAATGTTAAAATAATGATTTAATACATTATTTTTGTAAAAATTATAAAATAAAATATTCAGAAAAAATGTAATATTTTAATTTTAGTACATCAAAAAAGGTAATATATGGTTGAAATTTACAATAAATAATAAATATATCCTTGAAAATAACACACTTGAATAGAATTTTGAAGGCCATGGACATGGAAGAAAGAGTTCACCATGAAAATCAGAAATAAGGTCATATTTTCTAGAAAACAATCTCAATAATTTTATGTACCAATTAGATTATGATGACAGATAAACCTATAAACCCTTGATATAACAATATGAGAAGGAAAAAATTTAAGTTTAAAAGATATATTGACAAAAACGAAGCCAGAGTTCCATCTTACCCAACACCCGACCCAATCCTTGGCATGGCCCAAAGGTCATTCTAAATCCCTAGAGGTAGTAAAATAGTTTTTAGGAAACAAAATTATTCATTGGGACCATTTTTACCAACTTAAAAAATCATTGAAAACCAATAATAATAATCAAAACACAATTGAATTTTCAATACCAAACATGGCCTACAATATTTAGAATTCAAGGATAACAACTTTACTCAAAACATGAATGGACTACAATGGAAATGGAATAATGAAACAATCTCAAACACAATGATTCAACATGAAGAAAATACTCGCCAAGCCATTACAAACCACACCTAAAATAAGAGGAACTAACATAACCAGGATCCATCGTCATTTTAATGACCTGATGTGGCTCACCTCTAATATGGTGGTTGGACCTGTGGGTTACATGACCTCAAGCGCATCTCCCCGAATGCCAAAGGGTGTCGACTAGGAGTGAGGGCCTTTTTTGTTTTTGTTGGGGAGACTATGACCTCATAAGTAATATGTAATATCACAGTAGAAGTAACAACAATTAAATAATAAATAACAGAAGCATATAAATGAATAAACTGCTATAGGAGTAATATGGATAATCTAACTGAATAAGAATCAAGTGTGGAAGATCACAAAATAATGTCATGATATGATGTCTTTCTAAACTAAAAGTAATAAAAATAGAAACTAAAGAATACTTTTAACTAAAAGAAAAGACACAAGGAAACAAATTCATCATGAGAAAGGCTTGGTCCCCTGCCCTAGTCTCTATCCTATGCAGCAAGAAACAATCATGCATCAGAAGCTGCATGCTTCCCTTTATCAATACTTTCAAGTATGTAATCTACTTAGGTGTCAACGATGCCCGAGTAGGGTGTGAGATGAAATCCCAGTAGGCTGACACCCACAATGTCTAAAATATTCCATCTCGTGTAATAATAAAATATAGTGTGACATTATATAACAATTTAAGATAATTAATTATGTGTAATGAAATAAATAACTCGGCCTGGGTTCCCAATAGCTGCCGACCCTAATCAACTACTTTGGCCTAAGATGGAAGTTTGAAAGGAGTACCTGTAATCATAATACACATATGAAAAGATATATAAATCATGTAAGTGTAAGGTAAAAAAATGCATACCCCCAGGCTAGTGCTTTAACATAGGTTCTATATCATGTTTTAACCAGGTGTGCATCAACATACCACAAATTAACAAAAATCTAAATATACTAACAACAACATTAATATAAAAATTCAGTGCATCATTATTAAGGATCATGTTGAGAGTTGGACTGTGATCCCATCATGAATGTATCACTACAGAACATCCTTCAAATTATCCAATACTGTTGTGCCTGTCTAAGGAAATCTTTCGAAAGAATAAGTATCATCCGAGGCATGTCTTACCCTAATTCCATCTCGATCTTACAAGATGGGGCCGAGCATCATCTAAGGATGGTATAGCCACATTTCCAATGTATTTGTCCCCAATGTTTCATTTTGGAACCGGTATCACTCATAATTATTGGAAAACATGGGGAAGTATCAGTCTTACAATGCCATAGACACCGCCCCTGATGAATAGTAGTAACCAGATAGGAACAGAGGTTTTAAGAATGTCCCTTAATATAGGACCCACCTTCATTACCTACCATGAATTTAACTAATGTTTTATAGTAGAAGATATTACATAGCATGCATATATAATTGCAGTTTGGAACCAAAGTAGGTACACATGTGTAACACAAGGTATTAATTTAATCTTACAGTGTAAAAACATAACAAGGCAAGATACCATATCTACCCAAGCAGTTAAAGTCACTTTTTAATATAAAATCAATCAGTACAAACCACTACCAACTATCCAACAATTAAAGGTTCATAATTATTCTAAAATAATTATTTAAATTAAACAAAAAAAATAGGTTGTACAACATATGTATTTAATTAAATTAAATTCACAGGAAAGAAAATTTAAATATATAAATAATTTAGCACAAACAACTACTGTAACACCCCATGATTTAATATTATGTTGTCTCATTAATGTAATTGAATATCTTGCGCTATACGCAACACCGAGTTCGAGCGCATCACGATTTACCAAAAAATCTATTCAAAAGTGGTTATGAGTAGTATTATCTGAATTTTGAATTTTATATATTACTTATTAATTTTAACATCCATATTATGAGTTTTTGAGACAAAATTTAAGAACAAATTCATTTTTTTCAGATAAAGGATGTATTTTTCAGAAATTGAAATTTTACCACCCTTTTAGGGAGATCACTTTTTAAATCCAATATTTGACACTTATATATATATATTCAATTTGACAAAATAAACCTCTTCTTTAGAATCGGGACATAAAAATTTTTTTTTGATAAATTTTTGGTGTTTTTCTGATAACGTTCAGATTTGGGTGAATAGTGAAAAATACTAAAATTTAATTGAAAAATCATTTTTAATAAAAATAATTTATGTTGTTCAATTATAAATTTTAATGGTTTTAAAGAATAATTTAATTGTATTTTTATCATTTAATACAATGTAGGTCATTATACGTAATTTTACATTTAAATTTGACAAAAATACATGTCAATCTTTTGATAGTTTTTACTTCTTAAAACCCACGTTTTGGTTTTGAAAACCAAATTTAATTTTAAATTAATAAATGAAACTTATATGTTTTGAATTTGGTAAAACGGAATTCACTTTTGAATTAATAATTTCAAAATTATCTTTGGGTTAATTCTTGGTATTTTTCTAAAAACATTCAATTTTTGATGAATAGTGAAAAACACATCGTTATTAATTAAAACTGACTTTTTTATTTATATAATTATATATTTTATTTAAATTTACTTTATGTAAAAATATATATAATACCTATATAAGTTAAATGTAATTCATTGGAGTCATTTTATAATAAAATTAGATTTATAAAATTTTATTGAACTTTTTAATGTTTTTTACCCACTTTCTAGGAGCCTTTACAAATCTACATAAAACATAATTTTAACACTTCTTTGAGTTGAATTTAAAAAATCTGGGAGACATGGTTGACATCAGTAAGTAAAATTTTGTTCAAAAAGATAAAAATAATTTTTGGGGAATAGTAACTTTTGACTTTTATTTAACCATAGTTATAAGTAAATAGGTTAATTAATGGTAAAAATGATATTATAATTACCCTAATACATGTCCTAATTATATTGGATAAGTTTAATTAATCCACAAACAAAATTAGGAATAAAATATGATCCCCTTTGGTACAATTGGATTAGGTTAGGACATTTATTATTATTTTATTTAAAGAAGACTTAAAAGTGATAAATTAAAGGTTTAATAACTAAACCATTTTTAATATAGGGTTATACATAATGAAAATAAGACTATAATTATTAATTAGAAATCTAATAATATTTCCTAAATAATGGTAGTTTATTTATAATTGTTATAGATTAAATAATTTAATTTATTTAACACATAATGATGATGTAGTAATTTCCTTATTAATGAAACATTAAAATAATTGATATTATAAATATCCAAATAAATGTGAATTGAGAGTTCTGATGAACTACACTAATTTTATAGGTTAATATGACATGTTAGGGTTGATTAGATAAATTTTTCTATGTGATAAGGTTGTTATGACTGTCACAAAAACAAAATACCAAAAAGTTTCAAAATTGACATAAATTAATTTTCAAAACAAATACTATATTATTGGTTGATATAATACTCCTAAAAATATAATGTTAGGCCAAAGTTCTTAAATAATATTATATATGTCATTAATGAACCACTTGAGGTTCTCTTGAAATTTAGGGGTTTTTATTAACCATATTGTTTAATAATACCTGAAGACATGGTAAAAGTTAAACTATTTAACTAAGAGTTAAATATAAAAGATGAGGTTAAAATTATAACCTATTCTTGTCTAAAACATATTGGTTGAGAGGATTTATACCCATAACCACCTAAGGCTCGAAATAAATTCATTTGGAGCCATTATAAACTGAATATGATTGTATAATAAATTAATATTCTAATCTTTTTTCTAAAGTGACCCTCACCCCTCTTATAAAAGGGAATGTCCCCTTCTCTCAAAATCACACCTCCTAAGTCATCTAGGTTGGCCAACCCCTACCCAAATATCCTCCCAATATAGATTCCTTACTTTGATCAGAAATCCAACATAAGGATCCCTTTTTATCAACTAAAAATGAAACACCAGAAGAAGAGGTAATAATTTCAACACCCTCTTTCAATTTCATTTCTTCTTCCACTTTACTATTTCTTTGTTGTTTCCATAACAAAATAATAACTCCAGTAACTCCTACATATTGTGATGTTATTATAAATATGGTACAACTATATTCGTTATTCTACCAATCCTATAAATGAAAAAGTCACCATACATGCGTACGTATAGCTTACCGTCTCTACGTCGTGGTGTAGTTAGTTATTCAAACACAATATTATTTTTATGGGTATAATAATGAGTATAACTTATGTAAATAATAAATATAACATGTTAATTATTCGGTATATATTATATACTATCCAATTACATAATATTTCACCATCAATATAATTATGTTGTCGCTCGTTCATACGTACAGATTACTGTCTCCATGAACGTGATGTGATTCATTCCCCATTGAAATAAATTAAGAATAATATTCATTTTATGATTAAAAATAATTTTTAAGACCAAATATAATTCTAGATATGAATCAAATACATCATGTCAATAACAAATATGGCTTACATAACCAAGCATATAATGGAAAACAGATCAGTTAACACCCGAAATGACGATACTACTAAAATGTTATTAATAAAGTCATATTATAAGATCATATATGATATCATATTTATGTATATGGTTATTGTATAATTTAATAAAAATGATTTAACTATTATATAGGTGGTTAACATACCCTTGATAAAGTAAAATTACAAGGTAAGGGTTAATTCCACAATCTCATTATTATCCGAGATTGTTTATGAGTAAATATTTATTGGGACATATTTATCATAAATGTCCATATTTCATAAAAATGTTTTCAAAAGGAATATTTTATGGTTTTATGGAAGGTTCTGTTTAACTATATCACTATTTTAAATGTTTTAAATATTTATTTTTCTTAATATTATTAATTTGTGTCCAAGTTTTCAAAATTATTTTAAGGATTTATTTATACGAACATCATTGTTTTAAAATGTTAATTCCTTTCAAAGATTCAACATTGTATGAGAAAATTTGAATAAAAAATGTCTTTAAAATTCTTCCTTCCTAAATTATGTGAGTTTTAAATGATTTAAAAAAGAAAGATATATTTCTCTAAAATAGTTTTGAATTCATCTTTGTCAACACTCTTTGATGGATTATACATTTGTTTGAGGACGATTCATTATGATACAAAACATCCATATTGTAGTGAAGGTTTTGTGATATCTTTTATTGTGATTATGTGATTTTAATAACATTTATGATTTATGGTTAATGTATTAACATTTAGTGTGACAGTTTTAATACTAAATTTTATGTTATGTTTCAACCTTTCATATGAGGAGTGCATTGGACTTAGTAAGTGATAGGTGGTGCCAACTATAGCTCCTCGGTGCATCGATAGGTATCATGGGACAAACTAGTTTCTTATAAAAAGGCCTTGAAAAAAATCTTATTTATAGTCTTGGCATAAGGCCTTGACTATGTGGTTATGATGTCCGTCATTATGCATTCTATCATTATGAATTTAGCTATTGATATTACATGTGATTATTCAACTATTTGAATATACATGTGAATAATTAAATGGAATTATTTGATTTATCTTTGCCATAATATGATGAAGTTCATGTTTAAAATAATTTTGTTCTATTTTTTTACACTGCCTTAAATGTTTATGCTTATTTGTGAATGTTTCTGCTATATTATTTTCCTTACTGAGCGTTTGATCTCACCCCTTTCTTGTGTTTTATTTTCCCAGGATTCCAAGAAGTGTATTATGATTGATATGAATGGTTAATCTAGGGGATTAATGACATTTAAAAGGATCATTTATGTTGTGTTTTATTTTCTAATGTGTAATGTAACATTAATGTATGTAACATATATTCCAATACTGCTAAACTAATTAGTCTTTCAGGACATGATCCCTTATAATCGTGCCGTTGTATTAAAATAATACACCAACTCTAGTCTTTTGGGCTCAGAGTGTTTCAGTTGGTATCAAAGAAAGTTTAGAAACAACCTTGGAAATAGATTTAGATAAACTCTGATTAGAGAACACTACCCTAAGATAGACTTTGTGATGATTACTATAGAATAACATTCTAGAATTTTAGTAATATAGTGATTTTGTGTATTTCCCATGAAATACATCCCTATCTAGGTATGAGTAGGTAGAGGCGGCTCGGGTACCAATGTACCTAGAAGTGAAAACTACAATAAGGAGTTTCGAGAATGACCTAGGGTATCCCAACACACGAAAACGGGTCTTGCTACACTCTTGGTTACGACACTCTTCAGAAATATGCTTAGGATTATTCACATTTTCATTACAGCCATTATAAAGGATTTTGGAGTAAATACTTATTCAAAGAATAAATTTTATGATTATAGATTATATGCATAATTTATAATTTATATTAGGTATTTTACATGATTGGAATTATGCATTGTGATTCATAAACGAACCTAGTGTGTGCCATAGTCTAGAAATTGTTCCTAGTAGAATGAATGAGAATTCCAACAATATGCATGATCTAAAGATTAAGAAGGATCATATCTTACATTTTATTAAGAAATCATTTAAAAGGGAAATAGTCTCCCACGTATTCTCATCATATGAAGAAATAGTATCACGTGATAATAAAATAAGTAAATAATTATCTTGAGTCTTTTGGATTTTAAGGGAAGAAATAGGAGAAAATGATGGAAGTGGGAAAGATGGATAAACTGAAGATGGGAAAGAAGGATTTTCCCACATGTGATAATTTTGAAAAAATCACCTTTGTAAATTCTTGAAGGTAATGGGAGTTTGTTATAAGTATGGAGAAAAAGGACACCAAGTATGTGATTACAATGGTAAGAAAAATGTTTCAATTGTACAATGTTTCATCTGCAAGGAGTTGGGACGCTACGTGAATCAATTTCCAAATTATCACAGTATACCCTAAATGATATTGTTGGATAATTATCAAGTTTTGATACTATCGAAGATGAAGATGAATGGTTAGAGTTCTTATGTTGTTATTAAAGTATTATTTCATTTGAGTACTGTATTAATGATGTACATGCTATAAAAATTATAGAGTATATAAGAATTGTAATGTAGTACTATTTTATTAAGAACATGAGATTGTGTGGAACCAAGAAAAGTGACCCAATAGTAGGTTAATGTTTTTTGAAAAACATATGTTTTAGAGAAAGATAAACCATAATATGGTTCTGATACTAAGGTAGTGATTTTGGAATAATATATGATTGATTTGGATAAATTATATTGGATGTTCGTGACTACCTTGAATCTTATTAATGATTTGTATATTCCATAATTGTTGGAGTTTACAACATTTTTTGATAGAATGGGTATATCCAGTATCTATAAGGAATAAGGGAGAATGAATGTAATTAATAAGGTTTTATGGTAATTCAAGGTGATACAGTGTTTTAAAAGAATACATGATGAAGGTATTCACATGTTATTATGTGGAAAAAAGAATCTTTATTGTCTTTACATTCCTTATAAATTTTGGACTGGGAGTTTGGACAGAAGTATTTTGGATAAGTATAAAGGTTGGAATCGATTATGTTTGGTATTGGATACTATTGTTAAGGTTAAATAATTTCTTGAGATTATTTTTGGATTGTCATAAAAAGGACAACCTGGAGGTCGGGCAACAATCTGTCATGTCTGGAAAGCTGCAAGACTTGAACCCACAATTGAAGGGCGACAAGGGTGCATCACCTACCACAAGCCTATGTGATGTCCTGGTTTGTATATTATAGTTTTTTTAAATGTTCTGACAGATAAATTATAAATTCATTTTTTAAACCCTATACGATTACGATAAATAGAATATTTTTGAATTCTATTATCTTTTGTAGTGAAAGAGGAGTTTGTGGTAAGAATTAGATGAATGATAAAACTATAATTTTCATGTATATATATATATATATCTTCTTATTATTCTATGAATAAATTAATTCTTCAAATTTAGGGAAAGGATCTTAAAACCAAAAATGTGTTATCTTAATAGCTTATGTTTTGTTGAATCGATGATATTTTGTATCATCTTAGATAGATGGATTTGAGGCCCTCAATTTTACACTTGTTTGTGATTAATGAAATCAATCACTTCATATAAATATTTAATTTTTTCCTCCAATTATGTGTCTCTGATTTCCATCAATGTTCTCCTAATCGAGATCATAATTTGGTGGTGATTTTTTCATTTTTCTTTCCCTCTTATTAAGACTAAAATATATTAACACAATTTCCAATGTGGGGTTTCCACATAGGTATTTTTCTATTTTTAACCATTTATTTTATTGATAAATTCCAAAATTTGAGGACACAATTTATTGAAGTAGGGGAGAATGTAACACCCCAATATTTCATAGTACGTTATTTCATTAAAGTAATTCAGTAGCTTGCGCTACATGCAACACAGAGTTCGAGAGAACCACGACTTACCAAACTAGCTGTTCAAAAGCGATTATGAATAGTATAATCTAGATTTTGAATTTTATATATTAAATATAAATTTTAACATCCATTTTAAGTGTTTCTTAGACATAATATAAAAACAAATTCATTTTTTCAGATAAAGGAAGTATTTTTCAAAAAATGCAATTTTACCTCTTAATGGAGAACCATTTTTAAATGCTATATTTAAAACTTATATATATATATATATATTCAATTTGACAAAATGAACTTATTATTTAGAATCATGATATAAAAATTTAGTTTCTATATATTTTTGGTGTTTTCTGATAACTTTCATATTTGGGTGAATAGTGAAAAAAATAAATTTTAATAGAAAAAAACTTTTTTAAACAAAATAATTTACAGTGTTAAATTATACATTATAATGGTTTGGAATTATAATTATATTATATTTTTATCATTTATTACTATTTATCCCAATATATGTAATTTCACAAATAAATTTGACATAAACACATGTCAATCTTTTCATAGTTTTTACATTTTAAAACCCGCTTTTTGGTTTTGACAACGAGAATTAATTTTAAATTAATAAATGAAACATATATGTTATGAATTTGGTAAAAGATAATTCATTTTTTAATTCATAATATCAAAATTATCTTAGGGTGAATTTTTCGTATTTTTCTAAAAACATTCAATTTTTGATGAATAGTGAAAAAGACTACGCTATTATTTAAAATTGACTTTTTATTTAATTAATTATTTATTTAATTGAAATTAATTTTAAGTAAAAATAAATATATAATACCTATTTATGTTCAATGTAATTCTTTGGAGTAATTTTATAATAAAATTAGTTGTATAAAATTTTATTTAACTTTTTAACTCTATTTACCCACCTTCTATGAGCATTTTTAAATTTGCATAAAACATAATTTTATTGCTTCAGTAAGTTGAATTTCAAAAATAAAAGAGACATGTATGACATTAGTAAGTAATATGTGGTTCAATAAGTTGAAAATAGTTTTTGGCGAATAGTACCTTTTGACTTTTATTAACCACAATTAAAAGTAAATAGGGTAATTAAGGGTAAAAATGATATTATAATTACCCTAACACATGTCTTAATTCTATTGGATAAGTTTAATTCGTTATGAAACAACCTTAGGAATAAATTATGATCCTTTTTGGTCCACTTTGATTAGATTAGGACATTTATTATTATTTTATTTAAAGAAGAGTGAAAAGTGTTAAATTCAATGTTTAATAACTACAAAATTTTTATTATTGGGTTACACAGAATATAAATTCAACTCTAAATATTCATTAAAAAATAAAAATATTTCATTTATAATGGTTTTTTATTTATAATTTTTAGACATTAAATAATTTAATTTATTTATGAATCAATGTTGAGGCATTAATTACCTTATTAATGAAATATTAAAAAAATTGATATTATAAATATCCAAATAAATGTAAATTGAGACTTCTGATGAATTCCATTAATTTTATAGGTTAATATAACATTTTAGGGTTTATTATATAAAATATTTAGATGTTATTAGGTTTTTATGACTTTCACAAAAAATAAAACACCAAATACTGTCAAAATTGACATAAATTAATTTTTAAAACAAATACTATATTATCGATTGATATAAAATTCATAAAAATATAAGGGTCTACCAAAGGGATTAAATAATATTATATATGTAATTAATTAACCCTTTGAGTATCTCTTTGTTATTTAGAGATAATTTATCAACCATATATTTTAAGAATACTAGAAGACACGGTAAAAGTTAAACTTTTTAACTAAGAGTTCAATCTAAAAGATAAGGATAAAATGGTTACCTAAACTTGTCTAAAACCTAGTTTTTAGAGTATTTCGACCCATAACCACCTATGGGTCGAAATAAATTCATTTTGAGCCATTATAAACCGAATATTATTGTAAAATAAATTAATATTTCAATCTTTTCCTAAAGTGACCTTCACCCCTCTTATAAAAGGGAACGTCCCCTTCTCTCAAAATCACACCTCCAAATCCTTTTTAATCAGCCAAACCCTATTAAAATATCCTCCTAACATTCCTAACATAATCCTAGTGTCCTTAAATTGACTACTAATCCAACCTAAGGATCCCTTTTGATAAACTCAAAAGGAGACACTCGACGAAGAGTTAATAATTTCACCAACCTCTTTCAAGTTCTTTTCTTCTTCCACTACCTATTTCTTTGTTGTTTACATACCAAAATAATAACTCCAGTACCTCATACATATTTTTATGTTATTATGAATATGGTACAACCATATTAATTATTATAACCATCCAATAATGGAAAAAGTCACTATACGTGTGTACGTACGACTTTCCTTCTCCACGTCTTGGTGTAGTTTGTTATTCAAATACTTAATTATTTGGATCGGTATAACAATGAGTATAACTGATGTAAATATTAAATATAACATGTTAATGATTCTGTAAATATGATATAACATCCAATTACAAAATATTTCACCATCAATATAAGGATATTGTCGCTCGTGCGTACATAAGGATTACCGTCTCCACTAACGAGATGAGATTCATTCCACACTGTAATCATTCAAGAATAATTTACATTTTATGATTAAAAATAATGTTTGAAAACTTAATATATTTATGGATATGAATCAAATACATCCTATTTATAACAAATATGTCATACATAACCAAACATATAAAGGAAAACAGATCGGTTAACACCTGAAATGATGATACTACTAAAATATTATTAACATAGAAATATTAGAAGATCATATATGATATCATATTTATGTATATGGTTATTGTATAATTTAATAACAATGATTTAACTATTATACAGGAAGTTAACATACTCTCAACCTTGGAAAAGTACAAGGTAAGGGTTTATTCATTAATCTCATTATTGTTAAAGATTCTTTATGAGTAAGTATTTAATAGGACATATTTATCATCAATGTCCATATATCATAAAAAAGTTTTCAGAAGGAATATTTTAATGTTTTATGGAAGGTTATATTTAACTATATATTCATTTTAAATGTTTTAAATATTTTTTTATAAATTATTTTAATTAATGTCCATGTTTTCAAAATGATATTAAGGAATTATTTATATTTGAATAATTGTTTTAAAATGTTAATTCCTTTCAAAGTTTCAAAGTGGTATGAGACACATTGATTCAAAAATCACTTTAAATGTCTTCCTTTCTAAAATATGTGACTTTTAAATGATTCCACAAAAAAGAAAGAGATATTTCTATCAAATAGTTTTGTTTTCATATATGTCAACACCATTTGATAGATTTTACACTTGATTGAAGTTGATTCATTATGATACAAATCTTCCATATTGTATTGAATATTTTCTGATATGTTTGACTATGGGTGTGTTATTTTTATACCATTCATGGTTTATAGTTAAATTATTAACATTTCATATTCTGGTTTTAATAAATATGTTTATGTTATGTTTCAACATTTCATATGAGGAATGCATTGGAATTAGTAAGTGAGGGGTGGAACCCGCTATAGCTCCTCGATATATCAGAAGGTCACATAAGACAAACTAGTGTCTTCACATAGGGCCTTGAAAAAATCTTATTTGTAGTCTGTGAATGAGGCATTGACTATGTGGTCATGATGTCCAGAATTATGCATTTCTTCATTATGAAATTAGATATTGATATTACATGTGATTATTTGACAAGTAGAATATCCATGTGAATAATTAAATGAAATTATTTTATTTTTCTCTGCTATATTATTCTGAAGAATAAATTTAAAAAGCTTTTGTTTTAGTATATACATTTCCTTAAAGTTTATGCTTAATTGTGAATGTTTCTGCTATATTGTTTTCCTTAGTGAGCGTTTGATCTCAACGCTTTATTATGTTTAATTTTCCCAGGATTCCAAGAAGTGTATTATGATTGATAATCCAGGTTAAGCAAGGGGTTAATGGAATAATAAAAGGATCATTTATGTTGTGTTTTATTTTCTAAAATGTAATGTAATGTTCATGTATGTAATCTATTTTCCAAGACAGCTAAAATGATTTTCCTTTCAGGAAATTATTTCTTGTAATCATGTCAGTGTATTAATATAATGCACCGACTATGGGTTTTTGGGATCGAGGCATTACAACTACCAATGATCCAATAATTCACAGTTCATAATTATTCCAAAATAATTATTTAAATTAAACACAAAAAATGGGATGCACAACACATGTATTTAAATAAATTAAATGTCTGGGATAATTGAATTTCGGCCAACCACGTCGACACACCCAAAGGATTTTCCAACCACAAAAAAAAATTTAAAAAAAAATATTTATAATAATTATGGCTGTAACAAATAAAGTGGAACAATTAAATTGAAAATATTGGGTGAATTTTCACAACTTCGGTAGGCACCGGTGAATGGTACAATTGTGGGTTTTTGTTAATCACAATGAAATACAGGGAAAGAGAGTATAATCTATACCTTATAGTCAACGATGATTCTAGGATCCATGGTAGGCTTTAATTTGACCTAAGATGGAAGAAAACCGATGATTTTAGAGAAACCCTAAAATAGGTTAAAATAATTCACCCTCGAACAGCAGGAATGATATTCAAAAAAATTCTACAATTCCAAATTCGTATGATTAGCCTTACGATAAAGATTAAAATTCAACTAATGGTGATGAAAATAGATGATGAACATAGGCACATCAATCTTCCTAAGGTGGAAGAATAGTGATGCGCCACCTAGGTAGAAGGGGAGGCATAATGTGAGAGGAAGGAGAGGATGAGAGGAGAAAAGGAATAAAGAAAGAAAAGGAAATACAAAAATAAAAATAAATAAAAATGAGATAATTAAATAAAACAATAAAAATAGAATGGTGGATGAAATGAAATAAATAATTAAAATGGGTTTACCCCATTTTAATTATTTTTAATTTCTCTCCAACTATATCTATTTTATTATTTATTTTTATCACTATTTAAATTCGTTTAATTACCATTAAATTAATTTATTCTGTTTTTAACTATTTTAAAATCTTTTTAACCTGAACGCATTTCTAGGGAACACTGTAAAAAATATATGAAAAAGCCCATGAAATTATTTAATTAATTTTAATAGCTACCTAGGACCCGCAACAGGGTACATAGGTGCACGTTGGGGGTCGCTTTAGGAATTTAGACAATATAATATTAAATAATTAGCACCTCAATTTATGCCTAGACATTAAAAGCCTTTATGTGGGTAATTAATAATATTTTATCTAACCCAACAATAAATATCCACCCATATATATATATATATATACATGTTATATATTTTTACCCCTCTATATATTTATATATATAAATCCGCACATGTGTGTATATATATATATTTCATCCGCATATATATATATATGTGATTTGAAAAAATATATATATATATAAATTATTTTTTCCCAATAAAATAATATTAACAATAATTAAAATAATTATTATTATTTAATTCAACAAATCAATGACACCATTAATATATTAAAAACAACAACCATTAAAAAAAGATAACAATTATTAAATTAATTTTGATAGTGCATTTGTATTAAATTAAAAAAATTAATAATATGCCATTTATTACATTTCTTGGTTATTATTTATACCGTAATAGAATTTTTTAATTTTGGAAGTGCATTTTAATTTTTTGTCTTCAATTCAACTAATAATATTAATAAAAAATTATTATTATTATCTATAACTATCCAACAAAATATTTATATCCCAAATAAATATGCTTTGGGTGTGATCTAACAAAATGTTCAATTCATACAAATGTTATACCCAACCTATGGTAAAACACACATCCCTGAATTATCGGTTGTCTCTGATTTCTGATATGATGCACCATTTCAAAGAAATTAATAATTTTTTATAAGAAAATCTAAATAATAAATTAATTAAAATCAATGAGGGTATTATCATGTGTGAGGCTACGACACACCTGATGATCATCAAGGTTATACCCTGCTTAGGGTAAACCTGACGTTCCAGACCTAACAGTAGTCTCAGATTTCTCATACGACACACCATTAGAGAGTTATTTTAAATTTTTTTGAAAGGAAACAAACAAGGATATGAATAAAATAAATTTAATATTTTTATTCTATCAACTCCAAGAGTCTTTGGATCTCGGATCCCCGCACTGACTCATTATTTAACATTGAAAATATTAAATAGAATATTTCAATGTTTTCATAAGACTTTAGCCCTTAATTTAATCTGTTTCAATATTAAAATTAATATAATTAATTTAATAAAATATATTTAAAAGACACATCACAATTTCAACTGTCAGAAATAAAATATTCTGACGCTCAGTTTTAAAACCGACCTGCCTAGTTAATGGAAAAATTTTATTCCCTATGTTTTTTAAACTGATTCCAATTACATAACATTACAACTATCCCACCTTATAAATTCTCATCCCCGGGAATCCTTCGGGAATAACTTAACTATCACCTGATCTATAGGGTCATGATGTATTATACAAAAGGTCACATTGCTTCTCCAAACACTAAATGCACGTTCAAACATTGGTTAGGAAAGTGACACATAAGCCATTAAGATTTGATCTAATGCTCATTTTCCATCTGAAACACCGAGGCATTATCTATCCAAACACATTCAGCTAGTGACATGACCATGTCGTTGTCTCATTAACTTCTATAAAATGTTACTTCCCACTTTAGGTTTTAAAGTTAGAAAATGTAATATTATGATTCATGACACCTTCCACTATCAAAATATCCATCAATACATTCCCTTAATAATTCTAGCGATTCTTCTCACTTGATTTCTGAAACATATAAAATGATCGATTCCCATTGAACTAAAATCCCATGTTAAGCCATTATTTCTTGAAAATCCATGGCTAACCCAAATCGCACTAATCTCACCTGACGATGTGCCAGAAAAAGGTCCTTCCCTAACATATTTTTTGAACAAGAGAAAGAACTATTCAAACCACATCAGCTGACCATTTTAGAAAAATCTCAGCTTAGACAGCCAGTGTTTTATGAACTAAACTGTGATGCCTTCTTCAATGGAATCTCACCTTTACCACGAACATGTCCACCAATGTTCATACAAGACCTTTGGTGACATTATTTGATTTAGGAATCACTGATACTGATAATAAGTCTAGGGGAACCTCATATAGGCCCAAAAGGAGTGAAAGTAACTAACACAAGGTAGTGTATACTCCATGTTTACAAGTGAGACATTGATCCAAGGGCAAGATTCCCATATCAAAACACTTACCGTGTCCAGAGCGGCATTGACCTTATAGTCAAGTAAGATGAAACAACTGGTGTACAAGAGTTCATTAGGAAATCCTACCTAGAAATCCAAGGTTCACTCAAGACTAAAAAATCCCTAATAAGAACAACGTGTCAACATTCAACACTGGGAAAACCACCCTAAATTGGACAAAAAAATCTAAAGCTTAAGCATGGCATAAGTCTGATGCTCTCTTAGTGCATCAAGGATGAAGGCAATATCTGGGACATGCACATCACTAAAGAAATTGTACACAAAGATGATGTGGAGATTACGAGATTGAAAGCATTTAAACAATTGGCATGAAAGCCCAACCAAACTAGCTGGTGTGTCAAAACACACGAGTCTCTATAAGTCATCTTGAGTATTGGGATAAACATTATTCCTTTAACATAGAAGTCATTGTACTGCAGAGATAACCCGAGTCATTTTTAAAAGTGAAATACTTTATTATTACATTGAACTCAACCGGTTCATCACAACATTAATAACTCAATGGTACCGAGTCCATGAATGCATATGACCCCAAGGTGATACAGAAAAAAAATGACTTTTTTACTTGGAGGAAGACATACTAAATCATCCACCACTGTGGAGAATAGAGGGTCGAACAACCTACAAAGTAATATAACATTCTTAAGGTATGCCAATCTTAATGGAAATAAGCATTACTCGATGATAAATCCCCAAAAAAGTCAAGGAAAACATGACCACCCATCCAAAATAGGGTTTCATTTTAAGAAAGGGGGTCCGATTAGGGACAACAACATGTAAAAAGTTCTATTCCCATGAATGTCAAGGAAAAAATCATACTACCCTTATACTAGGGTCTTAAACAGAGGAAATAGATACAGGTTCCATATCTAAGCCCATTATATTTAATCACATATAATATTTATTCTTCAATAGATTTTATCAAAAATTCATGTACCATTTTTTAAAACAAAACATATGGTACATGATCTTAACCAATGCCTCAATGGAAAAATCGTCATTTTTTATAAAACTCCATTATAAAATAATTTACATTAATTGAAATCTCATCCTTACATACGCATAATATCACATAAATTCATTTTATGAAGATAAGGAGACCTACAAGGGTCCCAATAATCTAAAATGGGTTCATTAGAATACCACCAAAAATAGTTGTTTAATTATTAACAGTCGCAACACACATACCAGGTTATCTCATAAGGAACATACTATAACTAGCCTAATTGGTCCTAGTTGTGCCTTTAGGTAGTTGACCAACTCATTTGAAATTAAAAAATTCTCAAACACATATCAACCTAGATATATGGGTGTCTATCAATCTGTAATGTGACTATACACCTTATAATTTTTGGAATTTAGCTCCCATTGAAAGGAAACCAATAATTTTTTTCAAAGCAACCAATTTCATAACAAACAAGACAGTAGGTCACTACAAAACGCTAACAAAGAGACATGTTGTAGTCACTGAAGCATAAAAATTTAATCACAGAGGCATGATAATGGGAATCGAATAATGATACAAGGCAAAACTAGTATTTAACACACATCATGGAAACATGATAACATTGTAAATATATAACTGGAACATGTTTTTTAAAAAGGAATGATAAATAATTACAAGACATGGAACACACTCAAGGTACACAATTTGAATCAACATGAACCCTAAAATGCAACTATATGGCATGGCACTATGCATGGCACGCGAATTCATATATACCTATTATGATGTATGAAATGAATCATCCTTACCTTAAAAAGCCAAGGGTAAAATATTATATGGTTCATAAATCATAAGTAGAAAAAATCACACCATTAAATTGAGGTGAAATCATATCCTCTATAATATCGAAAAGCATGAACATCAATTTCCATCCCTAGCCAGTTGGTCATTTCCCGTACATGGGGTGATCAATCCTAGCCATGGATATTAACAAAGAGCCAACACAATCCTAGTCTCCAATCTACTAACCCAATATAGCAAGGAAAAGGAATAAAATACCACTTTTGATACCAACTTTTAATGCCCATACTCGACTAACCTCTATGATGGTGGCTGTACCAGTGGGTTACATGACCTCATGCAAATCCCCCCAAATGATAGAGGCTGCTGACAAGTAGTGATAACCTTTTTCTTGTCTAGGGGGAGAATATGCCCTCATAGGTAATAGGTAATATCATAGTGGAAGTAGAAAAAATTAAAAAATAAATATCGGAAGCATATAAATGTATAAACTACAGTAGAAGAGATATGAATAATCCAACTTAATAAGAATCATGTGCGGAAGCTCACAAAATAATGTAATGATATGATGTCTCTCTAATCTGAAAGTACAAAAAATAGAAAAACAAGCATACTATCATATAAAATAAAATAAACAAGGCCACAACTACATCATGATCAAGGCTCGGTTCTCTTCCCCAGTATCCTTCCCAAGTAGAAAGAAATAATCATGCATCAGAAACAACATTCTTCCCTTAGTCAATACCGACATGCATATAATCTAATTGGGTTTTATCGAAGCCCGAGAAGGGTGTGAGATGAAATCCCAGTAGGTCGGCACCCATGGTATCTAAAACTTTTCATTTTGTGTAATAATAAAATGCAGTTTTCCATTATATAACAATTTCTGATAATTAATTAAGTTCAATGAAATAAATAAGTCGGTCTGGGTTCCAAATGGAACCCTACCCTAATCACAGACTTCGGCCAAAGTCGGAAGTCTGAAAGGAGTACCTATAAGAAGTATACAAATATTCATATATATAAATCCTTGAGGAGTAAGGTAAAATAATGTAGAGGCATACCCCAATCTTATGATTTAACTTAGGTTCTATGTCATGTGTCAACCTAGTGTGCTTCAACCTACAAAAAAATATCACAAATCCCAAGAGACTAATAATGTAATTAATATAATCCTCAGTGCATCATTATTAAGGATCAAGTTGAGAGTTGGAGTCTGAGCCCGTCCCGATGATATCATTATAGAACATCCTTTAAATTATCCAATACCACAGAGCTCATCTAAGGAAATATTTTGAAAGACCAAGTATCGCACGAGACATGGCATTACCCGGAGTCCCTCCCAATCTATCAAAAAAGGATCAAGCATCATCTGAGGCTGGCATAGACACATTTCCAATGGATTCGTCCCCAACGGACCTTTTGGAACTGGAATCACTCAAAAGTACTTGAAATCCTAGGGAAGTCTCAGTGTGAAAAAGCCAAAGACCGCCCCTCGACATGTAGTGGAAAAAAAATCAAGAAATGAGGTTCTAAACGTGGCCCTTAATATGAGTCCCACCTTCTTTCCCCACCCTAAATTTAATTAATGTTTCACAATAACAAATATGACATAGCATGCATATATAATTTCAGTTTGAAATCTAAGTAGATACACTCATGCAACACACGGTATTAATTTAATATTTCAGCATAAAAACATAACAAGGCATGATATAGTATCAACACAAGCAGATAAATCCACTTTTTAATAAATAAATAAATCCATACAAACAACTACTAATGATCCAACAATTCATGGTTCACAATTATTCTAAAATATTTATTTAAATTAAACACAACAAAAATAGGTTGTGCAACATAATTAGTTAATTCAATTTAATGCCCGAGAATACACATTTAAATAAATAAATAATTCATCTCAAAAAACTATCAAATATAAAAAAATTCAAGATTCATAATTATTTCTTAATAAAGATTTAAATTAAACACAACAAAAATGGGATTCCCAACAGATGTAGTTAAATAAATTAAATATTTTGGATAATAGAATTTATACCTTCCATGTCAGCACAAAAAAAGGGGTGTCCAACCAGGTTTAAAAAATTTAATAAATTTAATTAATGATTATTATGGCTACAACAATTAAATAGAACAATTAAATTGAAATGATTGGGTGAATTTGCACAACATTGGTACACACCGACGAATGGCACAATCGTGCATTTTTGTAAGTCACAAAAAAATGAAGGGGAGAGAGTATAAACCCTACCTTATAGTCATATATGATTTTATGATCCATAGTAGTCTTTTATTTGATCGAAAACGGATGAAAATGTAAGATTTTAGAGAAACCCAAAAATAGTGTAAAATCCTTCCACGATGGACTACATGAAGGATACCCAACAAAAATATATGATTCCAAATGTGCATGATTACCATTATCATATGGTTTGCAACACACCTAACAGCGAATAAACCAGATGACAAATGGAGGCACAATGATTTTCCAAAGGTTGAAGAAGGGTGGTGCGCCACCTAAGGAGACAGGGGGGGGGGCTCAACGTGAGGGGGAGGAGAGGAAGAGAGGAGAAAAGAAATAAAGAAAGAATGGGAAAGTAAAAAGATAAAGGAAAAAATAAATAAAATAGAGATAAATATATAAATAATAAAAATATAATTATGGAAGAAATGAAACAAATAATTAAAATGAGTTTACACCATTTTAGTAATTTTTAATTTATCTCCAACTGTATCTATTTTATTATTATTTTTACCCCTTTGTAAATTCCATTAATTTCATTTCAATTCTTTTAATTCTCTTTTTAACTATTTTAAATTATTTTTATCCTAAACACAATGATATAGCATGGTGTAAAAAAATAAAAAAAGCCCGTGCAATTATTTAATTAATTTTAAAAGCTACTCAGGACCCGCAACAGGGTGCACATGCGCGCTCCCTAGGTCGCTTTAATAATTTAGAGAACTAAAACATAAATGTAATGTAACTTGATTTAAGTTGATAATTTAAGATCATTTATGTGGGTAATTAATAATATTTTATGTAACCCATCAATAAATATCCTATCATATATGTATATATACGTGTTATATATTTATACCCTTATGTATATTTATATATATACATATACACATGTATATATATAATTATATATATTTAATCCCCATCTATATATATTCATCAATGTTTTTGTCTAAATATAATAATATTAAAAATAATTAAAATAATAATAATTATTTAATTTAACACATCTAGGACACCATTAATATTTTAAAAACAATAACCATTAGAAAATATTACAATTATAAAATTAATTTTGATAGTGCATTTGTATTGAATTTGAACAATTAATTACATGACATTTATTAAATTTCTATGTTATTATTTACACTATGACAAAATTTATTAATTATGGAAGTGAATTTTTATTTGTAGTCTTAAATTAAATTAATAATATTAATAATTAAATTTTAATTATTATTTATAATTTTCCAACAAAATATTTTTATCCCAAATAAATTATCTTCAGGTGTGATATGACTAAACATTCGATCCTTACAAAAGTTATACACTACCAAGGGTAAAACTGACGTCCCGGAACTATCTATGGTCTATGATTTCAAATACAATGCACCATTTGAGAGAAATAATTTATTTATTATTAGAGAATCAGAATAAAAAATCAATTAAAAATAAGGAGGGTATTATCATTTGCGATCATTCCAAGAAACCGATGTGCATCAATGTTATACCATGCCTAGAGTAAACCCAGTGTTTCGAACCTAAAATTGGCCTCATATTTCTCATTCGACGCACTGTTTGTGTGTTATTTTAAATTTTTTTGAAAGGAAACAAACACGCTTATGAATAGAATATTTTAATATTGGTATTCTATCAATACCGAGAGTCTACGGGTCTTAGAACCCTGTGATGACTCATTGATTAACTCTGAAAATATTACATAGAATAAGTCAATGTTTTAATAAGGATTTTACACTTAATTTAATTAGATTCTATTTTATATTTAATCTAATAATTTTTTTAAAATTTAATTAAAAGACACATCAGAGTTTCAACTATCAGAAATAAAAATTTCTGATGATCGGTTTTTAAACCGACCTACCTAGTTAATGGGAAATTTTTTATTTCCAGTGTTTTTTCATCCGGTTGAAAACACAGAACGTTACAATCATCACCAAGAAGCATCATTCCTTTACCTAGGTCATATGTAACAATGTCTACATAAACCTAATGGGGTATGTAGAGTGTGAGACAAAGCCCAATAGGATTCCACCGAAAAGAAAAGATATAGTTCTATAAAATTAATAAACAAATTAACATGAAATTTTTTACAAAATTAATTGAAAATTTTTCAAGAATATATTTTATGAAAACCCATTTCCAAGGAAAATTTTTCAAGAAAAAATCATTCTCCACAATATTGATTTAACAAATAATCACACATATGGTAAACTGTATACTGATAGATGGAACCACATCACATAATCATCATTTCTAAATAGAGTACCATGGGTAAATCCCTACAGGTGGTAAGAACAAGTTGAGCTCTAGAAACCATGTACCTCAATGAATCATTGTATAGAAACCACATCCCAAATTATTCTCATGCACGCATCACAAGGAGGGATCAATCCCAATGTCTTAGCAGTATATTATCATGTCATATAAATAGTTATAGTTTAAATTGTCAATCTAACTAAGTAAATATGGGTATTTCCACTGCCGAGTCAACATGGTACAAGTCACTAGAAGAATTCTGTTTTTCTGCTTCTGAATTGCTAGAATACTTTTTTTAGTATTTTCCACCATGGTACATGGGATTCCATTGTGATGAATTCCTCATTTCACATGTCACATAAATAACCATTATTAGAAATCATGACATGGAAACCACCATTTTCCATAAAAAAACCACATTCCACTTTATACACACCAATACCATTTGAAAAAGAATTTCTAACAACTTTGATATCCCATAAAACCCATTTTGCACACTATATGAAAATCACATAATAACGTCAAACATTTCCATGTTCCAAAACCTTTCAAATCATCACATAATCCATTTTAATATTTTAAATGTGCTTCAAACCATTTAAAAAATTCACACATCACATTTAATGACACACAACAATTGCAACATACCTAAACAATTCATTTCCCTTGGGAAACCCATGTTTGACACACTTGAGCCTCATGTTCTTTTAAAACACAATTTGAGTCCTTTACATAACCTTTAAAACACATTCATGAAGAATAAAAATGAATAAAATATAAATAATAACCATTTTCCTTGGAAAATTCCATTTTCACAACACATCTATGACAAACACTTTGAAAAACATATATTTTACCACTAAAGAAATATATAGAAGACATTAATAAATCCAAAAAATAATTCAAATAGAAATTAAAATTTTTGTATCATAGAACCACCTACCTTAAGTGTAGAAACTTATGGAAATTTATGAGAATTTTAATTACACCACCAAAAGACTCTATCCAAGAAATATTTAACAAAAAATATCAATATCTCCACCAATAAGGAAATATTAAAACATATTAGGTCGAATATCCAAATGGAAATTCAGATCTTAAGAAAGTGTAAAGAAGAACCATAGAAATGTGGACAAATAAAGTTTGAAATGATTAACATGATATTTATTTCATGAAATATAGAAAAACCCATCCATGAAATTATGACCAAGAAGCCCAGGTATGATAGGATGGGGCTGAAATGGATGAAAATCATGTGTGGGGAAGATGGAGGAGTAAATAGTTTTAAATTCAAAGAGGACACAAGTAATTTTTTTGAATTTTTAATGACATGGAAATGATCCAAAATTTTCTTAAAAGGGATTCCAAACTGTGTAAAAACTGTGTGTCTTTCTCTATCCACGAGAAATGACCCACACAGTTATGTGCATGGTTTTCCAAACCATGTGGAAACCTTGTGGTTTCCAACTGTTAAAAAATGACACTTGGCCACATGGTTTCTTAGTCCATGTGCACATTTTCTTCCAACCTTGCTTCATTATCACACTACCCATTCCTAGCTGAAAACATCGATTTTAAATCAATAAAATACGATAAACCCAAGGGAAAAAATGTTCAAAACAAAATATAAGAATACCCTAAAATTGAAACATGTCACACTCATAACTCCAGAGAGAAACTGAGATAAAAAATTATCCAAAACTGATAATGAAAACTGAAACCTAGTTGTGACAAATCACTCACATAATAATTCTTTTCACCCCTATAAAGACACAAAATTTCTTAATTCAGAAACAAAAAACTGATACTACCTCACAACTCAATGAAATTTCTAATGAATATGGAAATGAGTAGAAATAAATGACACTGCTAATGGAAACATAGATTCATATTATTTATCTCAGGATGCAATAATGGAATCCGTACCATATTCCCTATCCCCTAGAAAGACTCAACACCAATAGTTGGTCAATCAAAATAAAAGTAATTCCCAAAATGTATAATATAACTTCTCAAGCCAAAAATACTTCAGAAATTACCAAATGAAACTTCTACCACTTACCTAAAATGAAAAAACAAACCCAAATCACATCAAAAAGAGTGTCGGAAAAAATAAAATAAAAGATTGTTAAACACTTGATTCAAACAAGTACATTGAGACTATTTTAAACTCCCCAAATTCTCATAGAAGGGAAACTCAAAGCCAATATATTCAAATGAAAAATCACAATTCCATGATACATGAGAGACTGGACAAGATTATTGAAATGGGATCCCTAAATGAACTTCCCCACTATTAAAATCGAATTCATATTGGCCAACAATAGAAAAGACCAAAATTAAATTGAGGGTGGGTCTTCCCACCATTTAAAATAACAACCATCTTAGGCCAAATGGCACAAACCAAACAAGGGAAACCAATCATAGAACAAACCCCCACCAGAAGGCTCCTGAAAAAAATGTAATGACATAAATTTTTATTAATGAAAATTCATCTTGATCAGATTAAATGTTTTATTATGTAAAATCGTTACAGAAAATATATTAACATCCATGGTTTTATGATTTTTTGATTTTAAAATACCATTAATAATTGTTACCATTGCTAATATAATTGTTCAACAGTGATCACATTATTATTATAAATGTGGGGCTTAAAAAAATCCAATTTAATTAGAAAAAGGACGTGATGGACTCATCTAGTATAATTGCTCCATATAAAGCCCATTTGTTAGAGCACAGAATGGAGGTGGAATCACTGAGATTTTATCTTGACTAATCATAAGATGAGCTTCAACATTTTTAGCTTTAACAGAACCACCTATGAGAGAAGTGGGTGATAATAGAGATAACAACTCGAGCGATGTTATCTGAGCCTCCCCAAGAGTCTGTCACCGTTGCACAACTTACCCTTAGGTATTATGTGGTTTTTATAAGGGGTTATATAACAAGACCCTAGCACTATGTTTATGTTCATTAGTTTTGTATAGAATAACGTATATACTTTAATTTTTTATTACTGTGACATTGAAAATTGTTTTTAAAGATCAAATAATCTTTTTAGTTAATATTCAATTATAAAATCTATATTGATGAATTAATGGATTTTTTAATTAAATAATTTTTTTAATAAAAATTTATTAAAAAATGTGTTTTATTAAATATAAATGATCATATAATTTTTATGAATACAATTGTAATTTTTATTACGGTTTGAAAGATGAGTTTTTCAAAAACCATGAATTTTTGATAAATGTTCGGTTTTTTAAATTTAAAAATTCCCATATTTAGAAAATTATTTAGATAAAATGAATATTATTTTTTGATTCATGATGTCAAATTTTTCTAACGGTGAATTTATCATAATTTTTTGAGACAATAGAATTTTTGTGTAAAAATTAAATACCATTTAAAAATATAATGTGTTTTATGACATCATAATGACCCAATAATGATTTATTAAAATAAATTAAAAGAAAAATTTGGCCAAAATTTGTTTTAACTAAAAAATAATGTGATTTTAGATTTGATTTATTAATTTTATGATGCCTTAGTCGACTATACAGGACTTATAAAACAATTTAACTTTTTAAATTGATTTCCTTGACAGTGTCACTCTCCTCCACATAAGAAAAACTAAAAATTTAATAAGTTCGGCCATTGGCCTTATAAAATATTGTTTTAAACTCCCCTTTGGAAAAAATCATGTAAAAAAACCAAGGTATGGTTTCTGGTTTTGATTAGTTTAATGAGTATTGTCCAAAACCAAAAAAAAGAATTCCCTCTCCTTTCCTATGTAAACTCACTCATGCACCCACTTATCTTCACTCAAAACCTTTTTAGTTCGACCAACCTCTACCCAACACTCTCTGGAATCTTCCAAGGTGACCCAAACACCATATAATCCTCTCTCAAGCCTCTCCCAATCCTTTGGTATTACAATTCCTAGTAAGTTATTTCTTATTTTCTCATTTTTGTCCAAATTTCATTATGTTCTTTTACAGACTTATTTTAAATTAAAAATGATGGAGTTTGATTTCCCACATCCCCCATACATCCCTAATTATGTTTTAATGATTATATACCTCTTTCTATATCATTAGTTACTCCTTTGTACACTTGTTACCATGTCGGAATTCCGTATGGAATTTCTCTCTTCTCATTTACATTAATGAAATTCTTTTAAATTATGCATTTAAATTCAATTACATATGTTGGGAAATATATCTATATGACACCATTAATATACATTACATGCAAATATTATCATATACCCCATTATGTCTCATCGAAATTTTTCATAAATTCTTATGTCACACCGTTATGCTGCCAAAATTGCATCGCGATTCTCTGATATAAAGTCACTATGTAGTGAATACCATGCCTGTTTATTTTTCAAGGGTATTCACATCTATGAAAATTTACATATTGATTAAAGAATTTCATTTATAAATTCCACATTCCACAATCATTGAATAAATGATGGTGTTTAATGAATCAATGTTGTTTTATCTATGTGGCACACTTATGCATGAAATGAAATGATTAGGAAGGGTTCTCCCTAACAGTGTTCCAATGCATTGGGTAATGATTAGTATCATGATACATCATGTGAAATGAGGGATTACTCATTATAATTAAATATCAATGACTGTTTACTCATGATCCATGCGAAATGAGCCTTTGATCATGCTAATATCAGGTTAAATATTGTTGTAAAATTTACAAGAAATGATAATCATGCTATATCACGCCTTTAAGTTCATCTATATCTTATTCTCAAATGATATTCCTATTCCCGGACATGTATTTTTTCTTCACATTATTCTCTTTTACTCCCTTACTAGGATTTATAGATCACAATTTTCTTATATATTTCCTATAGTAATCTCATGAAATGTTAAGTATGAAGGAATGTTGTGGTCATGTAAAATAAGTTTTCAATAAAGATTTATTTTTGTGTCATAAGTTGGAATGTAATATTCCTAATACCGAAAGAAATGAGACCTCATGATCCTCAGAGTTGTCTTAAGTACATGTTTATGTAATAAATCATGTTAATGCGTGTAAATAAAAGAAAGGTTGTTATAGATTGTATCAAAGGATAAGGTTAGTTATTTTTGGGATTTGGATTAGAAAACCCAAGTAAGTTCCTTAAGGATAAGACTAAGTACAATAAATACATCCATAAATTTTTTTGAGTATATAATATGTTTTTATCAAGAAAATACATCCATGTCTGGATATGAACAAGTAGAGGTTTCTCTGGCACAAATGTATCTAGGGGTAAAACCAAAAAATGCCGCTTTAAGCTATAATCAAAATGAAACTGGTGCACGACAATAGGCCTTACTACACAATTGGTTGTGAAACTCACATGGGATATGCTTTGGTAAATTCATAATCTTAGTATAAACCATTATTGAGGGAGAAAAGAACACCTAAGAGTATATGTTAGGAGATAGATCATGGATAACATAGATTAAAGCCTATAAATTCATATGTTAAGGAAATAAATGTAATTTATAACTTATCCCTTTTTGTCATTGGATACCCCTTTATGTGTTACCATTAACATTCCTTTTATTCCACCCTATGGTTGGCAATACAAGTAATCGAGATAACAAGTGATGTTAAGATCAATGTGACGACTATTCTAATGAGGTGCCCAATCTGATGGGAGTGAGAATCACAAACATTGTCACGATACTCTCTTATTTAGCTAAAGTTTTTTATAGAAACGTGGATTAATAGGAACATTCAACCACCCTAAAGAACGAACAAGTTACAATTGAGATCTTCATGAGGAAAATGCCTCCAACTTTTAATGGTTTATCTTATCCATCAATTGTTTAACAATGGATCAACTCCATTGAAAAGTTATCCTCTATCCCTCAATGATCTAAAAAAGAGATGGTTTTTGTGGCTGTATATCATATGGAAGGTTAATATGATCAATGGTGGACATGTATCAAATATACAAAGCATGGGGAAGATATCTATGCGTTGGAATTCAAGGACTTCCAGAAAATGTTTTTCGATAAATATTTTCAATACACCCTCCGAATTTAGATGGAAAGGGACTTTGTTTCCCTCAAGAAAAAAGACAACAAATCCATCAGAGTGTACGAGGAAAACATCACAAGGCATGCACTATACACCACTTGATTTGTTGTTACCCCTGAATACAAGGTTGACCACTTCTTTGGTGCATATAATCCTAGCCTACAGAAATCCCTAGTGATCTGTGACTTCAATAACTGTGATAATTTTTTTTTGATGTGTTGTCAAGGATAAAATGGATATTTGTGAATCTCAAGGGTATCATGGAGATAAGAAGCAAAAAGTGGAGTTTAATTTTTGAAGTTCTATGGTTGAATCCAACGGTGCTAAGAAATTAATGCACCCCACTTTTCCAATGTTTAGAAAGAAGCACCCCAGAAATTTATTGATGGATATGAGAAAATGATTTAGGTGTTGAAGAGAAGATAATCTGGCCATTATATGCCGATAAGAAAACCCTACTACCGCGACTGAGAAGAGGAACGATCTATTTGACCCTCAACACATTTTTCATTGCTTCAACTACAATGAACCAGAGTACTTTGCAAACCAGTTCCATAAGACATGGGTTTTTAGAGGTAACCAAAAACCTTCCCAACTGCAGGGGAGAGATTTTTCCATCACTACTGCCGAAGAAAACCCTGAAAATGAAGTGGTGAGAGGTATGCTAGTAATTAATTCAATAACAGTGAACATAATTTTTTATTCTTCTTCTATAAATTCAATTATATCTAGATATTTTAGTAGAACAATCACAATATCGCCTCAAATAACTGATACAGTGATGTCAGTGAGAACGTAAAATGGGGAAATGATTGCAACACCTGATTATAACAGCTCCCTTGTCAAATTTTTTGGATTAAACTTCATGGAAAACCTCATCATACCCCCTCTGTTGGAATGAGATTCAATTATTGGCATGTATTGGAAAAACTTATATAGACCCAACATATATTCTTATTAGAGGGAAATCACCCTCGATATGGAAATTGACCCCTGATTCTATACAAGTAAAAGGTGGAGGATGAATCTTCTTCAGCACCATCATTCCAAGCATGGATATTACTGCCCTATGAGCACACGTATCTTGGTTAGATGATTTATTCTAGGGAATCATCCCTCCTTGATGACATTCCTATTATGTGGGAATTCACTGAACATTTTCACAAGGAATTTCATTGCCTTCCTCCTAGAATAGATGTTGAATTCTCAATTTCTATTACACCTAGACTGTTTCCAATATCCAAGAGTCAATATAGAATGGATATTGTGGAGATTAAAGAGATAAATAAAAAACTACAATAGATTATGGACAAAGGGATTATACTCCCATGTGCTTAACTATAGGGGGCACCAGTCCTCTTCTTTAAGAAGATGTAAGGGACAATGTGCATTTGCATTGATTATTGTGAGCTCAATAGAATCACGATAAAGAAAAAGAATCCTCTACCATGAATTGATGACTTTTTTTATCAGCTACATGGAGCACAATACTTCATCAAGGTGGATCTATGGTCAGGATATTACCATGTAAGGGTGAAGAAGGAGGATAACCCCAAGACTACTTTTCATACAAGGTATGGGCACTATGAATTCATATTAATTCCTTTCAGAATCACTAAAGCTCCAGAAATATTCATGTAATTGATGAATAGTGTCATTATAGATTACCTCATCAAATTAGTGGTAGTATTTATAGAATATATTCTAATATAATCCAAAACCATGGTGGAGCATGAAGAGTATCTAAGAATGTACTAAAGACTTTGAAAAAGGATAATCTCTATAAAATGTCCAAAAAGTGTGAGTTCTGGTTGATGGAAGTATCATTATTGGGATATATAATCATAATTAATGAGATATCAATGGATCCCTCTAAGACATCTGCAATTGAGGGATTGTTGAGTTCGACATTGGTGATAGATATCCATAGCTTCGGGGGGTTAGCTAGATATTATTGATGATTTATAATAAATTTCTAATGACTATCCACCGCCTTACCAAGATAACTCTGAAGGAGTAAACTTTTCATGGAGTGATGAACGTGAAGCTATCTTCAAGGAGTTGAAAAAGAGGCTTATCACTATGATAGTTCTCACAATACCCACAAGTGGAGATATTTTTGTGGTATTGAGTGATACTTTAAATAAGATCATGGGATGTGTGTTGATGAAAAATGACAAAGTCATTGCTTATGCTTCAAGGTAATTGAATGTTCATGAGAAATACTATCTAAGAAATGATCTGCAGTTGGAAACAATAATCATCGCACTGAAAAATTGGATGCATTACCTATTTGGGGAGATGTGTGATATATATGGATATCAAAAGCCTCCATTATATATTCACATGTATAGAGTTGAACATGTGACAAGAAAGATAGTTAGAGATGATCAAAGACTATGAATTCTCAATCCATTACCACCCTTTGAAATATAATAAGGTGGTGGATGATCTAAGAAGAAAGGACCCAATGATTCTATCATTGATGAGAATTGAAAATGATCCAATATTATTAGATTTTATGAAGATGGGAATGGTAATCATAAATAAGGGAACATCATCAATCAATTCATAAATTATTTCTCAACTGTCTCTTTGGGAAGAGTTAAAGAATGCTCTATGAGGTGAGGTGGGAATTCAGAAGAAATTGGAAACTATCAAAAAAAGGAAATCATTAGAGTTCAATGTTAATAAAGAAGAAATTGTGAGATTTGGGCCAAGGATTGTGTTCAATAAAATCCAGAGTTAATGAAAGAACATTTAGACGATGCACATAGTTCAAATTTCTCCATTCAACTAGGAAACAAAAATATGTATCTAGATATCTGAGAGAATTATTGGTGGGATAACATGAAGAAGTATATCACTGAGGATACATAAAAGTGCCTAGTCTGTCATATTGTGAAGGCTGAGAAGCAGAAGTATAAGGAGATGATGCAACCATTACCCATACCAATGTGTAAATAAGATAACATTATCATGGAATTTGTCACCAGACTTATGATAAAATCCTAAGAAAAAAATGATATCTGGGTTGTTTTAGACCATTTTAAAAATATTGGACACTTTATTATAGTTCATGGGGATTTCTCATTGGATCAATTGGGACAGATATACATCAGAGATGTGGTAAGGCTTCAGGTAGTACAACTATAGATTATATCTGATCGAGATCCATGATTCACCTCTATGTTTTGGATGAGTCACCAACACTCTCTAAATAATGATTTGAAATTTAGTATGGATTATCATCCTCAAACTTATGGTCAATTTGAGGAGACTATCCAAACACTTTAGGAAATGTTGAGATAATTCTCAATAGACTTTAAAGGAGGATGGGATCAACATCTTACTCTGGTTGTGTTCTCTTACAATAATAGTTTCCACTCATGAATCCAAATGGGTCCTTATGAATCCCTTTATGGGAAGAGGTGTAGAACACCAGCATGTTGGGATGATGTTGGGGAGAAAAAACTCCTAGGTCTAGAAATGGTTGAAGAAATGGTGGAGAAGATTAAGATCATCCAGTAGAACATTTCAGCTACTCTGAGTCAATAGAATAGGTACGTGGATAATCATAGATGAGACCTAGAATATGATGTTGGAGACCTGGTATTCCTATACATATCACCATAGAAGAGACTTATGATATTTGGGATGAATTTAAAGTTATTCCAAGGTACATCAACCCTTTTAAGATCTTGGATTTCATTGGAGTAGTGGCCTATCAAAAATCACTCCCACCAAACTTATCTCGAGTACACGATGATTTCCATGTTTCGCTCTTGAGGATGTACACACCTGACCCATCATATGTAATAAATACAGAGGTGGTACCATTTGATAATGAACTTTCTTTTGAATATAATATGGTGATGATATTAGATCTTAGGGAAATATTTCAACAATATAAGACAATTCCCCCATATGGATTCATTTACTTCCATGTGTTCCCTAAATTGATATTACATTCCATATGACTGAGGAGAGAATAAATTAAACACTTACAAAAACAATCAAACATCATTTATTCTCTACATGGTTTATATTTTTTAATTTTTGGAGTTATACTTACATTATTAGGATTATTGGATTTGAAACATTTACTCATTATGTACCAAGATCTTCTATTATAAAAACACATTTGTGACTTAAATTTTTTTGAAACCAAAATTGCATATTTTTTATGGGGAAATTATTCACTTACCTATTTCAGATCTAGGTTTCTATTTTATGATGTATATGTAGATATTTATTTGGTTAGATGCTTAATCTTCTCTTTAGAGGCGTTAATATTATCCTCTATGTATCTTATTTTAATAGTATTCTATTTTAATAGTGAAACCAAAAATTTAATTATTATTATAACAACCATACCATATTGTATTTTTTCATCCAGTTGTGTTTTGAGATATATAATGCTCACCTTAATATCCATTTCATTGGATGTTTCCTTTAAACTCACTCCGGTATTATATTTGATTATATCACATTTCTCATTCATGTTGGTTACCCTTTTAATTGTATTCAAATTTTTGGACACTTATTCAATTTTCAATCATTTATCATCCAAGGAAAAATAATTCATGATTTAATAGTAAATTTCATACATTATTATCCATTGATCATATTTTTCATTTCATGGTAATTAAATGGAATATTAACTCGAGTTTGTTGACACTTAATCACCATATTCACTTTTCCCTTTTCACCCCAGGTTAGATTCTAAAATTTAACATTATATCTCTAATCAATGGTTAATATCTAAGATAACATGGGAAGAAAATTTTACCTCGATTATAGAAAAAAACTTCTAGGATGGATTCTCAAAGTTCGTCATTCAAAGAAATTCATGATGATTGAATTATAATTTGATTTGGGATGACAAGAATTAATCAAAAAATTTCCTTATATTTCATTCCTTCTAAAAATTAACATTGTTTTAGTTTTATGACATAAGGATAATTATTATATTTTAATTAATATCAGATTCTATCTAAAAAATGGATTAGATATTTAGTGGTAACCGTTCTCTGAGAAGATACAAGGGAAAGGGGTTTATCTATAAAGACTAGAAACTCATGCATAAAAATAAGATTCAAATGTGGAAAACCTCTCTTTCACATATTTATACCTTAATCTCTACTATAATGTTATCCATAAGGATACTTACAGATTTGTGATTTAAGAAAAAAGCTTTATGGGTTTTTTCACACATCACAACAGCGGTATTAAATAACATTTTTTTGGATTGATCAAATTTCCCATGATGATTTCTTATTCTTATTCATAGGTTCCATCACCAAGAAGAGTCATCAGTAATGGGTAAATGACACATGTATCTTCCAACAAGTAAGTGGTTGAAGAATGAATCATCATTGGTAAACACCCCGTCATTGCCAGTGTTATATCATAGATAGGGGTGTTGATTTTGGTGTTCAAAAATCTCTTCCAAATAAATATAGAGAAGAAGTGGTTTGTTGAATGGATGATAACGTCCATGGGGAGAGGATACTATCTCGTAGTACTCCCCTATAATTAATTCAAAATGATATCATAGATCACTGTTTTTGTATAATTGAAACCTATAAATCTCACAATATACGAGTGGAACATGAATTTGGAACTAGGAAATATTAGTAACGCCCTTTCATAGGTGTGTATCTGCATTTATAGGTTCAACTAGACTTATTAGAATCTATAGATCTAATGGTTCATTTTTTATCTGGTGATAAATATAACTATAATGGATCAAGAAATTGACAACCCAATGTTTGGTAATTACACCAAGACCACGATTGAAGTAAAAAATGAACATTACTATAGTTAAAGAGGTTGTTATAACAACAAGAGATGATAGGTTTAACCCGGAAATTCAATATCAGTAAAAAAAAGTTTTCTTTGAGTTTTATTCTGTTTTTTCATGTCACCTATAAATGAATTATGGATAAAACACATACCTTTTTTAATTACAAATTTCATGAATAAAGATATTACTATAAGGAAAAAGTAATGGAATGGGTGATTGATACCAATTCCTAAAAGGTGGCACCACATAATCTATCCATATGTGCCACTTATATGGATAACAATTTTTATGATCGTGTATCGGAAAATGAACCACAATGTGATTCAAATCCACCTTAAACCTATGTCAATGAAGTGGATTTAGATATGGGCACTAATATTTATTCTTTGGTTGGTATAATTGAAGTGAAAGGGTTTTCCAAATCATCAAAATCTAGATACTAAACATATCTTCTCTTGATGGATTTATGTTAAATAAATGGTGTATCATAGCATGAAGAGATTATCCTTGATAAATTAAAGGAAACAAATGTTGATTTTCATTTTAATAAGGTACAAAATTATGTATGAGTTGACCCTATGATATTGGAATTGACCCTTGTGAAGCAGGAAAAACAATACACATTTTTTGAATACTATGAGAATAATGACTTATCTAATGGTAATATATCTCTTGGAATAGTACCATATGATTAGGTGGAGGTACCTTTTACTCAGTTTAATTAATAAAAATAATAAAAATGGAAACATTATTATGGTGAACCCAACATAGTTCACACATGCAACTTGTTTAACCATATATATGGTAGATTTTATTCTAATGATCACGAAGATATATATTATACTGAGTAAAGGTGGGAAATTGAGCACCTTGGGAGCAAGTGATATCCTAGGGAGGAAAAATACATTTATAAAATCAAAAAAAAAAAAATGAAATTGGAAAATGAATAAATTCCATATGAATGTTAATTACCAGTAGGTCCCCTAATAAGGGGTAAATCACTTATGTAATGATTCTCATATACTAGAATTTTCAGTGGCTAGAGAAATCTTCCATGAACAATTACCTAAGAAATTATTTTTTGGCATAAAAACACATTCTTATTGCAATTAATAAACCGTGAAAAAATTGATAATTTGAAGGTCATCAAATAGGCCACACAAGGGTACACATTTATCTCACAGAACATTAATGACTCTAACATGGATCACTTATAGATCCCCATGAATTAAAATATCCCCATACTCACATGTAACTAGAATACAAAGAGTTTATTAGTCATAATATGAATTCAATTATCTAATAAATATTTAACATTTCTGTATGCATCCACCTACTATATCCAAGTATGAGAATTTTGGAAGGAAATAGAGGTATCTTCTAACATCATCAACAAAAAATGAGTTATAATAAATGTCATTAATAATAACTTCAGGTTGGAAGAAGAAACTAGGTCCACTTTAAATATTTCATCTTCCATGGAATTAATTTCCATCATTTTAGATTATAGGTATCATAAAGTGATTATTGTTATTGTTGATTTAACCTTGATTATATACACCTTAAATGGGATTCATGAAATTAATATTGTGATATTATTAAAAAAATGGGTGATAAGATTTATTCCATTTGGTATTAGATTTCACCCATCCTAAATAACACTCAAAACACAACCAAATCATTATGGTTCTATCCACTAACCAGATATGTTTAGATCCTCTCCCATTTAAATTCAATAATGGATGGATGGTTAATCCTAGATTTAGGGATGTTTTTTCATAGGCTATGAAGATGGATCCCCCTAAAAACAACCTTCTAATCCTTGCGAAAAAATTAATGTATACAAAAGAACTAATAAGGGAATAGGGAAAGATATCATTATCTAATGTATATATTTAGATGAAATCTAATGAGGAAAAACTTTCATGATGTTATTTAATGAATAAAAATAAATATAATCCCACTAGGTATGAAATAAAAATCCCCTACATCCTTAATAATTTATTAACTATTAACGAGAGAGTATACAATAGCCATGTAAATGTCATATGGTTAAAGGATAGTGATTGGAATTTTATGAACTACCATTTTCTATATAATGATAAGATAATGAGGTATGGAAATTATTCCCACATCAGTAGTGTAATCCTCTTCACATTAGAAGATGGAATCTCTAATGTGGTGGCAGATTATTTCAAAGGAATATAATCTGTTGATGGTTTGGAAATACCTAAACTGTTATTGGAAACATACCAATTTTAATTTAGAAGCATTAAAATTGTTTACTTACTATGGAAACTTTGGAAAAGGGCATCAAGGGATCACTCTTCACCACAATGGAGAGTGATATTGACCCTGATTTTCCAATGAAAATTATGTTCTACTAGGAAATATTACAATATTTGGTGGCGAATGATGTTAGGTAGTTTTTTATTTATTCATCTATTACAAATTTAATTAACTAAAATTTAATTTCCCTTAAAACCATGACTGAGAATGTGGTTGATATGAATTATTTTAGGTCAGTTTATCTTTGAAAAATGGATCCTATTATCCTCAATAAAATCATCAACACTGGGATTGGAGGAATGGTTAGGGACATCATCAACCAAAACAATGCGGTTTTGAACCTGGGTGAATCATCTATAATAATTTATTTATAAACTCAAAAAAATCATTCTTATAAACATTTAAATGATGTACGGAAACTTTGATCTCATAATAGAAATCTCTAATTCCTTTTACATAGTAAAATAGAGTTAGATTTTTTTTATTTTTGTTGGAAGTACGATATCTCAAATTAAAGAATCATATTCATATTTACTATCATCCACTCTATATTTTTATCAATTCACATAAATGGACCACATAGTGTGTAACACATAAAGCCTCCATGGTATGTCTCCCTTTGAATAATGTAGTAGCTTGCGTTGTATGCATCTTCGACATTCTAACACACTGCGATCAATCAAACTAGCAGTTATGAATAGTGATACCCACTTTTTGAAATTTTATAAATTTTATTTTTCAAAATGGACTTAATTTTTGAATTCAGATTATCAAAGTTATCTTATGGTGAATTTTTGGTACTTTTCTAAAAGCTTTCAATTTTTGATGAATAATACTAAATTTTTATTAAAAACAACTTTTTTAATCGAAAACATTTATAGTGTTAAATTATACATTTGAGTGGTTTTAAAGTATCATTAGATTATATTTTTATAATTTAATATAATTTTGATCATTTTATTTAATTTCATAATTAAACGGAACAAAAAACACGTGTCAATCTTTTGATATTTATTGTTTCTTAAAAACACGCTTTTTGTTTTTAAAATGGGAATTAATTTTAAATTAATTTATACCACTTCTATGATTTGAATTTGGAAAAATGAATTCTATATTTGGAATCGGGAGGAAAAAAATGGGTAAATAGTTAGAATTTATTTTTATACATTATGAACAATTATTTCAGTAAATATTATATTTACCATGGTTAAAAGGTAAATCCTATTTACCATACTTAAATGAAAAATCTGGTAAATAAGGGTAAACCAATAATATTATAATAATATTAAATTACCCTAAAATTTGTCCTATTTGAAATTTTTGACACATGTCAGACCATGGGAATATTTGGTTCGATGTTGGGGCCCCATGGAGCCACTTGGGACAGATAATGACATTTTAAATTAATTAATCTAAAGTAAAGACAAAAATAACAAAGTCATGTATCTTTTAGTAAAACATTTTTATATGGAGTTATCTAGTTGATCTCATTGACTATAAATATTAATTTGAAATATAAAAAGATTTCCTATAATATTATATTTTATTTATTGTTTTTAGAATTAAAGTGAATATATTTATTAATGACACAATAATGTTGCATTATTTTTTTATTAATAAAAAAATCAAATAAATTATATTGTAAATATTAAAATAAATATTATTTGAATGTTTTGATGCCATCCACGAATTTTCTAGGATAATATGACATGTTAGGGTTTATTCAATGTATTTGGTTATAAGTAATAATTTTTTGATGACTTTCACAAAAACAAAATACTAAATAGTGTCAAAATTGACATAATTGCGTTTTTAAAACAAATACTATATTATTAATTGATATAATTTTCCTAAAAATATAAGGTTTGGAAAAAAGACATAAATAAGATTATATATATTAATAATTAACCACATGGGGTTCTAATGTCTGGTTATTGTATGTTTCATAACCATATAATATAAAAATACAAAGAGAGATGATAAATGTAAAACAATTTAACTAAGAGTTTAATATAAATGATAAGGTTAATATGGTGGTCTAAACCTATATAAAACCTATTTCTTGAGAGGTTTTAGACCCATAACCACCATATCTTAGAAATAAATCATTTTCGAGCAATTATAAACTGAAAATGATTTTATTATAAAATAATATTTCATGCTTTTCATAAATTGACCCTCACCTCTCTTATAAAAGGGTACTTCCACTTCTCTTAATTTTACACCTCCAAAGCCATTTTACTCGGCCAAAAGCTACCCAAATATCCATAAAACTTTATTACCTTCATCCTAGAGGCCTTAATTTGGTCATAAGGCAAACCTATGGAATCCTTTTGATCAAATCAAAAGGACGAACCCGAAAAGATGTAAATATTTTATCACCACTTTCAAGTTATTTTCTTCTTCCACTTCCACTTTCATTGTTGTTTCCATTATGAAATAATAAATTTAATATATTATGTATACTATGATGATATTATAAAAATTTTACCACTGTACTCATTATTCTATTTATCATATGAATGACCAAGTCACTATACGTGCGTACGTACGACTTACCCTCTCCATATCGGGGTGTAGTTTGTTATTAAAACACTTCATTATTTAGATGGTTATAATAATGAGTAAAACTGAGGTAAATAATAAATATAAAATTTTAATGATTATTTATATATGATATACCATCCAATTACAAACAATTTCAACATCAATATAATGATATTGTCACTCATGCGTACGTACTGATTACCGTAACCACAAACACAATGAGATTCCTTCCCTATCATAATCATTCAAGAATAATTTTCATTTTATGATTAAAAATAATGTTTATAAACAATATATAATTATATATATGAACCAAATACATCCTATCCATAATAAACATGGCTTACTTATCCAAATATATAATGGAAAATGAATTTGTAAACACCCGAAATGATGATACTACTAAAATATTATTAACAAAGAAATATTATAATATCATATATGATATCATATTTATGTATATGATTCTTGTATAATTTAATAAAAATGTTTGTTCTATTATATAGGAGGACAACATACCATCGACAAAGTAATAGTACAAGGTAAGGGTTAATTTCACAATCTTTTTATTATCCAATGTTGTTTTTACATAAGTATCTACTGGGACCTCTTTGTCATCCACATCCATGTTTCTTAAAAACATATTTCAAATTATTTTTTCTATTTACTAGAATATGGGTTGAATTCAATTTTAACCTTTTTTGATATTTTATAAAATGGTTTGAATGGAATATTTCTATCGTTTTCCAAATAAGGTACTTTAGGACCTTTTTGACAAAATTAATGTAAGAATGTTTTTTTAACTTATACGGTGGGCGTTGCTATTTTCTGCCATTATATCATCACCGTAGCTTCCCATAAAATCTTATAAGAATATTTTCAAAATAAATGTTATCTTTTATAATTATATAACTTTTAAATGATTTCAAAATAGAAAGTGTTATTTATTTCAAACATTTTTCATTTCATCTATGTCAACATCCTTTGATTGATTTTATACTTTTTTGAAGTTGATTTATTATGATAAAAATCTTCAATATTGTATTGAAGGTTTTGTGATTTTTTTACTGTGGATGTGTTATTTTTACACCATTCATGGTTTATGGATATAGTATTGACATTTTGTATGTTAGTTTTAGTATTACTGCTTATGTTATGTTTAAACCTTTTCATATGAGGAATGGATTGGACTTATTACGTGACAGGTGGAGCCCATTATAGCACCACAATGAATCCTTAGGTCTCATGAGACAAACTAGTGTCTTGGAACAAGGCATTTAAAAATTATTACTTGTAGTCTTGGAACATGGCCTTTACTATGTGGTTATGAAGTATGGAATTATGCATTCCATTATTATGAAAGCGTCTATTGATATTGAATGTGATTATTCGACTAGTAGAATATCCATGTGAATAATTAAATGGAATTATTTGATTTTATATTTTCCATATTATGCTGAATTTTATGTTTAAAATTCTTTTGTTTTAGTCCTATTAATTTCCTTAAATGTTTATGATTATTTATTAAAGTTTCTACTATATTGTTATCCATACCGAGCATCTGAGCTCATGCCTTTCTATGTTTTATTTTTCCCAGGATGTGAAGATGTATTTTATAGTTGACTTGCAGGGATAGGGTAATGGTATAATTGTGTTCAAAAGTGCATAAAATGTTGTTGATGTTTTTATTACATGATGTAATGTAAAACTTATGAATGTATCTAGTACATCCAAGGATACTAAATTGATCGGTTTATTGGGACATGATTTCTTATATCATTCCAATGTTATGTAATAATGCACCTAATATGAGTAATTAGGGTTGGGACATTACAAAGTGGATTCTCCCAATGTAAAAATGTGTTATACAAGGACATAGACTTTCAAGCCTAATATTTTTCATTATTGAGGTTTACATAAGAAGATGCATCAATTAAAGTAACAAGGTCAGAATTTATGATAAAATAAAGGATAGAAAAGAGAACTCACTCAATCAACCCTCGTGTATAATAATGTAACATCCCAGGTAAATAAAGAATATTACTTTTTCATATTTATTAATATATGTGAATATAATATTAATATTACTTTAAAGGGAACTCTATGCTCGATGGCGTACCCAATACGCAACAATGAGTTTCTTTGAAATCTTACGTTGCACTCTAATAATAAAATAATATTATTTTAAATGGTAGTTAACGCCTAGCCGTTGTAATGGAGGGAATGAACATAACTAACTACAAAATGATTATATATGTTTGTCAAATATTTTTACTTTTTATAATAAATTTTATAGGATTAAAAATGCAAATGAATCCAATTTTAAGCGTAAACATTCTAATATTCATTAAAAGGTCGATTAACCGAATTTTGATGGCGAACCCTTTTTAAGTCCACTTTTTGAAAATTTCATATATTATATTGGACCAAATAAAATCCTTCATTAGAATAATGACATCAAAATTTACTTTGTGGATGTTTTTGTTATTTTTTTCGATAAAGTTCATTTTTAATGAATATGTGAAAAATGTTGTATTTTAATTAAAAACCACTCTTTAATCTAATTTATTTATATGATTAGATCATATTTTTAATTGGTTTTAAAGTTAAATTAGAATATATTTTTACCATTTAATCCAAGGGTTTTCATTGGAATTAATTTCACATTGAAATTGGACTTAAACTAGTGTCAATCTTTTAATAGATATTGCTTCTTAAAAACACGCTATTTATTTTGACAACGGGAATTAATTATTAAATTAATTAATTCAACTTATATATTTTAAAATTTTTAAAATAGACATCATTTTTGAATTCAGAATATCAAATATAGCTTAGGGTGATTTTTTGGTATTTTTCTGAAAAACATGAATTTTTTATGAATAGTGAAACCACTAAGTTGTAGTTAAAAAACTGATTTTTCATTTAAATGAAACTTTGACACTTCTGTGATTTTCTTTTAAAAAATCTGACATAATGTTTTTCATTAGGATGTAAAATTTGGTTCAATGGGATTAAAATAATTTTTTTGTTGAATAGTAACTTTTAAATTTTATTAATCGTGATTAAAGATAATTAGTGTAATTTAAGGTAAAGATAATGTTATAACGATATGAAATTACCTTGACACATTTCCTATCCTTATTGGATGAGTCATGGACGACCAATAAAATCCATGGGTCAACTTGGGGACCCCATGGAGCCACTTGGGTAAGAAAATGGCATTAATAACTATTTATTTAAAGTTAAAATAAAAATGTCACAAACATGTATTATTTTACTAAAACATTTTTTACATGGGGTTATACAAGTCATATTTTTGACTATAAATAGTCATTGGAAATATAGAAATATTTCCTACATCATAGTATTTTTTTTTATAATTTTTAGACATTAAATAAATTAATTTATTTATGACACCATCATGATGCAGCGATTACCTCATTAATGAAAAATTTAAATAAAATGAAAAGATAATGAAAAATCTAAGACATACAATTGTCAAAAACTAATTAATTGGGTGGATTTCGAACCCTTATCACCATAAACTCGAAATATATCTTTGTGGGACCATTAAAATCCGAAAATAATTTCAAAATAAAGTGACATTTCATGGCTTTCTAAGAGTGCCCCTCCTCCATCTTATAAAAGGCCCCCACCTCTACCTCCATAAAAACACCTATAAAGCCCTTGTATCGTAAAAACTATACTCATATTGTCTATAAAAATTCCTATCTTACTCCTAGAATCCTCACTTTGGGCATAAGTCTTTCCAAGGAAGCCTTTGATCTCAAATTAAAAAGAGTTATCCGATTTAAAGGTAATGTCTTCTCTTATGTTCTTTTGTTTTATTTTGCTTCTCCAACCCCCTAAACTATTTTTATTACTTTCTTTTGTAACAAAACCAGTATCTTAAATATACTAGTATTCTGTTATGATTAGGATTAGAGCTACACTCATACACAACTCCATCTAATGGTTAAAGAACATACTGTTTCTGTGGGTGGCGAATTACTGCCTCACAAAACGATGATTGTTCAATATTCTTTTAACACATCTCATGGAGGCCATTAAAATGTCACTGTATTTATATATGATATATAAATTATCTTTATGTATTCCTTATGATTTTTTATTTTTCATTTATTCCATACCTTTATGGTTTCCATAATGGTTAAACGTGATAATTTCATTTTAGGAAGTGCGGACTACTGCCCCCTCAAAGGGATTTGAATCATTAATACCATATGTGGGATGAATAAAGGATGGATTTAATGATGTTATATATTTTATTATACTTTAATATACCTATTTTAATTATTTTCTTTCATTACATTAAAGTATTAAATAGAAATTAAAGTAGCATTCATGCGTACGTACGACTTACCGTCTCCAAGAACGGTACATTTCAATTCTTATCTCCAAATGTTATGTACTATTACAGGTACATATATATAGTGGATATATATGTCATATATTAAATATAAATGATGTATATAATTCATGAATTATATATATATCTCTATCATTTAGTTTTAATTCCATTAATATGACAAATAATTGAAAGTAGCGTTCATGCGTACGTACGACCAACTATCTCCATGAATGGTGCATTTAATTTTTTATCTCCAAATTTTATGGAATATTATAAAAAATATATACTGGATATATATGATATTTAAATCATTAATACTATTCTGGAGATTATGTACCTATAACTACATGGAAAATTCTTTTCCAACAAGTTCAATTTTGACTCATGTACCGAACATCAACAAAAATGTCTGATATGAACTCACATTATTAACCAATTGTTATAACATTATAATATGTGATATGAACTGAATAATAATATTTAAAGGATTTCCTTAAGAAATTATAAATTTACCAATGTTTATTATTCAGGAATATAAAGAAACGAACAAGACAAGTCGGAATTGAGGTAAGGGATCCTACTTCTCTCTTTCTTTTTAAGTACTCCCTTTTATGTCATTTATTTTAAGCTCAACCTTCTTATGTTTGGGGATTTTATTTTATATTACTCATTATATATTTTTATGTTCATATTATGAGAGACCCTATTTGATCTCATAAATCCATTTTTGGAAGTTTTAAGTGGCGCCGTTAGGCTGCCAAGTTTTTGAAAGGGATTTTTATATCACTTTTATTCCCGTGAGATTTATGCTACATTTTCCACCATTTCCTTTTAGTGGTGTATTTACTGCACATTATTATACTATTTGTGTAATATACTTTCATTTATGGGTATTTACTTCAATTTTTTATAGTCCTTCTTTCATGGGGTGTACGTTTCGAAAGTTACCCAAGTCGGTAAGGGAACCTTTCACCCTCTTCTTTTTAAAATACTTATTTTTGTTAGGTCTTTTAATTTACATATTATTATGATGGGATATGTTCTTATATATCCTTATTGTAGTAAATTTTATTTCCAAGTGATGAGATACCCTTTTTAGCTCTCATCATCTCATTTTATGAATTTTAAAGTGATGTCGTTAGGCTGTCGAATTTCTGTAAGGGAACTTCTTAACCCAATTTCAATTATTTGGGTTAAACCTATACTTCTTGATTATGTCATACTATGAATATGTGTAGATGACCTCTGATTGTTTTACACTTAATATCCTCTTATATTGGGTGTATTTATATTTTTCACACATAATTATGTAATTGATTTATCCTTAATCTAAGGATAATGACTTTGTAAAGGACTTCGTCTCAATCTCCATTCATTGAGGCATATTTTGTTCTAATACAAGACTTTATTTTATACCCTGTATAAAACAACTTTTAATTTTCATTTCATTCAAAGGAAATCTTTTTATATGAAGAGTTTTACAAAATAACAAAAAGGAATGTTTATTTTAACATATACGGTGACAATGACCTTTTCTGCCACTGTGAGTATTATTTGGTCTTTGGCTTCCTCAACAAGACGTAATGTTTTTAAAATGAAATAAATACCATATAATCTTTTATGTATTTTGGTATTGAAAATGGTTTTTATAATGTATTTGTTATGTCAACATATTTAAGTTATATATTGTGATCAAAATGAGAAATGTTTTCTTTCCATTATATTTGTTTTATGTCTTGTGATTTTATAATGGTACTTGGACATTTGACGGGTGGTTACGTGATAAACCATATGAAGGGTGGTGCCTTGAATACCAGGATGGGTGGTTACGTTATAACCTCCAATGCATTGGGTATGAAAGTCGGCCATATGGCTATTCCATTAAGAGATTTGTGTGGAAGTAGACCGTATGATTATTCCATTTAAGTATGTTTATGTCCCAAGTTACCTTTATTTGTTATGGGTTATTTATATGGGTTTTATGGTAATATTTTGGTTACAAAAGGGTAAGTAATGATCTTTTATTCATTGAAGAGTATTTACTACTTCTTAAAGGTGAAAAGTGTTACTTTGATAAAGTATTCATGGTTTTCTTGATGTTTTGAAAAAACTAACAGTTTTCCTTCTTTGTGTATCCCTTACCGAGATTTTTATGCTCACCCAAAGTTTTTTTTGAAACGTTTTTCATAGGAAATAATGTGGAATAGGGTCAAGGATGGGATCAAGGAAAAGTCATGTTGTCTTAAACATGGAACTAGACATGACTCTTTTTTTAGAGTTCATGTTTTTTTAAAAAGGAAACTTTGTAGAAGTGTCTTCTGTGTAATATTTTGAGATGTAATAGTTATGATCTAATTCTCTAAAACTATAAACCTTAAAATATTCTCAATGTGAATAATTCATTTAATTCAATATTAAGTGAGGTTTAAGGTCAAGTCCATATAGTTGGTATCAAAGGTCAGTTTAGATAACTTTAGAGGTTTGGGTATTCTCTAAGCATAAGTGACATTACCATAATGGTTAGGATTTCAGAAAGAGTCATAGTTTTAGATAAAGTTAATGAGTAAGTATACCTTAGTGTTTATCTTCCTCATTAGTACAAGATAATTTTGTTGACATACTCACACTGACATTTTTGGTTTTAGTAAATTCATGGATCTAGCAGGCACCAAAGTGACAATGGGTTTAAAGGAAACTGTGGTGGTTCTCTGATTAAGCGACTCGATGAAATGGGGGATTGAATGAGGAATATCATGGTTATTATAAACCAACTATCAAGGAGTCATGATTTACCACTTGAACCTTGGTGAGTTCTCTGATGCATCATGTACGAGAGAACCAACTCGATGTGGATGTTCAGGTAATAATTATAATGGTAACCATTAGGGTTTATATGAACCTTACTTTTGAGGTAATTATGGGTTACTATATGATGGAAGATGAAAGGCATGAGGTAAAATTGAGGTTAAATTATGTTATGGTTATTTTTGAAGATTTTATCACTTTTAGGGTAATTTTTTAAGAATTATATAGTTTTGGAAAAAGGAAAACACGCAGACCGTGTGACAACCCGTCGTGATAGACAAAGCTGTGGGAATCAAACCCACAACCAAAGTGCGACTGGTATTTATCGCCTACCACTGGACTACATGAAGTCCATGGTTAGTATTCCAAATTATTTTTAGTTATATAATTTTATGAATCATGAATAAGTTAATTTTGGGTTATCTTGGAAAATATTGACCTATCATGGAGGATATATGATTAGGTTAATTACTTTTCAATATGAGACTTTAAGAGCAACTGATGTTATTTGGAGATAAATGTTAATTTTTTTTTACCTTGGTAGACTATGTGATTAAATCCATAAAATATTTGGGTTTCAATCTTAGCTTGGTTTACTTTGAATAATTTTATGGACAAATTGTTTATCGAATGGTCTTCGTTGAACTTTGGGGTTTTTTGGACAAATTTTGGAAATTAAGTATAGATTTTATTTTTATAAATGATTATCCTTTTGTTGATTATCTAATCTTGTTCTAACAATTTTGGTTTTGGTAAGGGTCTAAAGACATGGGAAATATATAGTTCTCTTTTGTGGATTAGGTGATTCTCTAGAAGTTGATTACAGTGCTCTTAATGTGAACAAGTCATCCTAAATACTCGTCTTTTGGAGAAAATATGAGTTTGTGTAAGAAATCTAGTAAGAGATGAAAGTCTACATGACAAGTATGTATGATTCCTTAGGATTTAGTTAAGCTCATAAATAAATTCCTCAATGAAAAGTAACTTAAAACAAAAATGCTGTCTATTAACTTCTCATACTGGGGAATCAAATACCATTTAACCCATCACAAGTTTGTGATTTTCTTGTTGTTAACTTTCTCCTAATAATGTTTTCTATCACTCTCCATCAGAAAATGACCCTTTGTTTTCTCTTCCATGTCCATGTTTACCTACATGGAATCCTAGTATGGGTTAACTCGGGTGACCTTTGTACTTCCCTTTCCTTCTTTTAAAGTGACAGTTTAATTTACTCCTTTTCTGATGTGGGGCTTTCAATGAAGTTTCCAAGAACAATTTTAAAATTGTGAGGACACAATTACCAAAAGGGGGAAGGTTGTAACATCCCAGGTAAATAAATAATATTACCTTTTCATATTTATTAATATTTGTGAAAAGAATTTAATATTACTTTAAAGGGAACGCTATGCTCGATTGTGTACCTAATACGCAACAACGAGTTTATTTGAAATCTTATGTTGCACTCTAATAATAAAATAATATTATTTTAAATGGTATTTAACGGATAACCATTGTAATGGAAAGAATTAACAAAACTAACAAAAAAATTATTATATATGTTTATCAAATATTTTTACTTTTTATAATAAATGTTAGAGGATTAAAAATGAGAATGAATCCAATTTTAAGCGTAAACATTATAATATTATTTAAAAGGTCTATTAATCACCTTTTGATTGTGAACCCTTTTTAAATCCACTTTTTGAAAATTTCATATATTATATTGGACCAACTAAAATCCATCTTTAGAATCGGGACAACCAAATTTACTTTGTGTATGTTTTTGTTATTTTTTTCGATGAAGTTCATTTTTAATGAATATGTGAAAAATGTTTTATTTTAATTCAAAAACTCTTTTTAATATAATTTATTTATATGATTAGATTATATTTTGAATTGGTTTTAAAGTGAAATCAGAATATATTTTTACCATTTAATCCAATGGTGGTCATTTGAATTAATTTCACATTGAAATTGGACTTAAACTAGTGTCAATCTTTTAATAGATATTGTTTCTTAAAAATACTCTATTTGTTTTGACAACAGGAATTGATTATTAAATTAATTAATCAAACTTATATGTTTTGAATTTTTTAAAATAGGCATCATTTTTTAATTTCGAATATCAAATATAGCTTATGGTGATTTTTTGGTATTTTTCTGAAAAACTTCAATTTTTGATGAATAGTGAAACCACTAAGTGGTAGTTAAAAAACTGATTTTTTGTTTAAATGAAACTTTACCACTTCTGTGATTTTATTTTCAAAAATATAACATACATGGTTGTCATTACGATGTAAAATATAGTTCAATGGGATTAAAATAATTTTTTGGTGAATAGAAAATTTTAAGTTTTATTAATCGCGATTAAAGGTAATTAGTCTAATTTAAGGTAAAGATAATGTTATAATAATATGAAATTACCTTGACACATGTCCTATCCTTATTGGATGAGACATGGACGAAAAAAAAAATCCATGGGTCAACATGGGGACCCCATGTTTCCACTTGGGTAAGAAAATGACATTAATAACCTTTTATTTAAAGTTAAAATAAAAATGTCACAAACATGTATTATTTTACTAAAACATTTTTTACATGGGTTTATACAAGTCATATTTTTTACTATAAATCTTCATTGAAAATATAAAAATATTTCCTACATAATAGTAGTTTTTTATAATTTTTATACATTAAATAAATTAATTTATTTATGACACCATGATGATGCAGTGATTACCTCATTAATGAATGATTTAAAAAAATGAAATGATAATGTAAAATCTAAGACATAAACTTTTCAAAAACCTATTGTATGGGTGGATTTTGAACCTTTATCACCTTATCCTCGAAATATATTTTTGTGGGACCGTTAAAATCCGAAAATAATTTCAAAATAAAATGACATTTCATGACTTTCCAAGAGTGCCCCTCCTCCCTCTTATAAAAGGACCCCACCTCTACCTCCTTACACACACCTATAAAGCCCTTGGATTGTCCAAACTATGCTCATATTTTCTCTCCACATCCCTCTCTTACTCCTAGAAGCCTCACTTTGGGAATAAGTCTTTACAATGAAGCCTTTGAGCTCAAATCAAAAAGAGTTATCTGATTTGAAGGTAATGTATTCTGTTATGTTCTTTTGTTTTATTTTTCTTCTCCAACCCCCTAAAATCTTTTTATTACTTTATTTTGTAACAAAAAATGTTTAATAAATATACTATAATTCTTTTATGAGGAGGATTTGAGCCATACTCATACACACCTCCATCTAATGGTTAAAGAACATACTGTTTCTGTGGGTGACGAATTACTGCCTCACGAAACGATGATTGTTCAATCTTCTTTTAACACATCTCATGGAGGACATTAATATGTCACTATATTTATATATGATATATAAATTATGTTTATTTATTCCTTATGCTTCTGTATTTTTCATTTATTCCATACCTTTATGGTGTCCATAATGGGTAAACACGATAATTTCATTTTAGGAAGTGCGGACTACCTCCCCCTCAAAGTGATTTGAATCATTAATTCCATATGTGGGATGTATAAAGGATGGATTTAATGATGTTATATATTGTATTATACTGTAATATACCTATTTATCATTATTTTATTTCATTTCATTAAATTATTAAATTGAAATGAAAGTAGCATTCATGCGTACGTACGGCTTACCGTCTCCATGAAAGGTACATTTCATTTCTTATCTCCAAATGTTATGTACTATTATAAGTACATATATATAATGGATATATATGTCATATATTACATCTAAATGATGGATATAATTCTGGAATTATATATATATCTCTATCATTTAGTTTTAATTCCATTAGTATGACAAGAAATGAAAGTAGCGTTCATGCGTACGTACGACCTACCGTCTCCATGAACGGTGCATTTCATTTTTTTATCTCAAAATGTTATGGAATAGTATAAAATGAATATATAATGAATATATATGATATTTAAATCATTAATACTATTCTGGAGATGATGTACCTATAACTACATGGAAAATTCTTTTCCAACAAGTTCAATTTTGACTCATGTACCGAGCATCGACAAAAATGTCTAATATGAACTCACATTATTAAACAATTGTTATAACATTATAATATGTGATATGAAATAAATAATAATCTTTAAAGGTGGTCCTAAAGCAATTATAAATTTACCAAAGTTTTTTATTCAGGAATATAAAGAAATGAACCAGACAAGTCGGACTTGAGGTAAGGGATCCTACTTCTCTCTTTCTTTTTAAGTACTATCTTTTATGTCATTTCTTTTAATCTCATACTTCCTATGATTGGGGATGTTATATTATATTCCTCATTCTTTAATTTTATTTTCATATTATGAGAGAACCTATTTGATCTCATAAATCCATTTTTGGAAGTTTTAAGTGGCGCTATTAGGTTGTCGAGTTTTCGTAAGGGATTTTTCATCTCACTTTTATTCCCGTGAGATTTATGCTACATTTTCCACCATTTACTTTGAGTGGTGTATGTACATCATTTTTGTACCATCCTTATTTCATGGGGTGTACGTTTTGAAAGTTACCCAAGTCGGTAAGGGAACCTTTCACCCTCTTATTTTTAAAAGACTTGTTTTTGTTAGGTCTTTTAATTTACATCTTATCATGATGGTATATGTTATTATATATCCTTATTTTAGTAAAAGTTATGTCCAAGTGATGAGATACCATTTTTATCTCTCGTCATCTCATTTTATGAAATTTAAAGTGATGTCGTTAGGCTGTCAAATTTCTGTAAGGGAACTTCTTAACCTAATTTCAATTCTTTGGGTTAAACCTATAATTCTTGATTATGTCATTCTATGAATATGTGTGGATGACCGCTGATTGTTTTACACTTAATATCATCTTATATTGGGTGTATTTATATTTGTCACACATAATTATGTAATTGATTTATCCTTAATCTTAGGATAATGACTTTGTAAGGGACTTTGTCTCAATCTCATTTAATTGAGGCATATTTTGTTCTAATACAAGATTTTCTTTTATACGCTGAATAAAACA